>OX422220.1:517120127-518413988 GCA_949130495.1 Sambucus nigra
CATATGGTTCATTCTTAGCATCACGGTCGAAAACCAAATTAATTACTAATAACCTATTAGGCTGGCGTCAAAATTTTAGTTAACTAATCTTTTTAAACAAATTATTCAATTAAAACATTCACACAGTTTAAATATAAATACTGAAATGAAATAAAATAACCGAACACTCGGTTAACATAATACAACCAAATCGAAGGCCGCACTAAAAGACGGTAAAAGAATAAATAAATGCAAATGGGCTTTCGGTCCGAATGTTTATACAGTACCTCCTATCTAGATTACAAGGGAAGAAGCGTCTACAGTAAACCTGCATGCATCCACAGCTGCTGCAGCAGACGTCTGACTCGAAGGGATCATCATCTAGGCATCCCTGTGTCTGGACACCTATATAATATATACATATATAGCAAGAGAAGGAAAAAGTAGAAAAACGGGTCAGAGCCTGAGTTGTAAAAATATTTAGCAAGTGCATAAATGCTTTATTTTTAAAAATATGTTTTACCTCATATTTAAATTCGGCATCGCACTCCCATGAGATACCCCTCACATCTCTTCTAATAGTGCACACCTATCGCATACCTAACAAATACCCCAGTTAAGCTACCCTGCCTAACTAATCCGTTTACCCCAATCTCTAACAATCCTAGTTAACCCGAGTACTAAGGGCTAAACTTTTCCCCAGTCTCAACACTGTGCCGTGTTCGTGCGTGGGGTGTCTCGCGAAGCAAAATCCAAACAAGGAACCCCCCCGATACATTATTACTTGGCAGTGCCGATCGTCGAGATCCATTAGGCCCTCAGTACACAACGCATATATATATAACTCATATAATAATATGGGTCTATGTATAACCTCTGATTCATAATCATATAGATCCGGATATACATCTCTACCGGAAGGAGATTAATACATCTTATCATACTTTCACTTTATATACATATGTTTACATTGTATAACATCTCATCTTCTTATACAAGTAATATACTTTTCACACAAGTATAATTATACCTATCACAGCATAAGTACAATAAACATCCCTCTGAGCTATAACTCGAGGATGCAGTCTCTCAATGCTATCATCTTCCAGGGAATCACTCACATACCATCTTGGGTTACCATATATCGGACTATTATCACACCGCCATGGTAAAAAAAAAATCAAAACGTATGGGAAGCGGTCATAGTTCCTCCCCGAAAGTGAGACGAAACATACCCCCCACCTCTCACCCCTAATAAAAATCACACAATAATAAATGGACGCTATGACCTGGGGATTATACGCTCCCTTCTCCTCAAGCCAGGAGCCTCACCCACATCGCGTAACTTCCCATGATAGCATTAAAGGTGGTATGCTTCACATAAATATATATATACCATACACACACACACACACACACACACACACACACACATATATATATATATATATATATATATATATATATATGAGGTGATTATAGTATATATATATATACACAGTTATCACTCCTCAAATGTATACATGGCTAAAATTGCCAATCTCATAATAATATTTAAGTATCTTCATACTAAAATGCTAATCCCATCAATATTCTCTCTCTCTTAATTATAACTCCCACCATAAATCACTTATAAGGACTAGTACATAAACCCAAATGTATCCATTTCATATTAATTAGATAAGTGTACCATCGACTTATCTTAATTTCCATCAATATCGCACCATCTATAATAACCGTCGTCAATAGACGTGTCGGGCAATCGCTAAATCCTCTTTAGCCCATATCCCAAATTTCATCCCATTCTCCTCATAGGATATTCTCACCTATAATCGATATAATTATGTTTTTTACGCGCACAATTATATATGCCTAATTGCCCACTGAAACGAACCCAAGAAATATTCATTCCTAAACACCCTTAATTTAGATTGGTCGTGGATTCCATTTTTCCACAAACCCAAGGTCTAAACTTCGCTCAATTAATAATCTAGAGGTCCCCACTCTATTTTTGGGTACCCCAAATGTCTAATTTCGCAATTGATTCAATTCCCTCGGAAATATAATTTTAGTGCCACTCGATTATAGCACCCTTTTTAGCCCCCATAAATTCCCTCAATTGGATAGATGTTTATTCCTAAATGAATACTTATCTCCTCAAATGAATAAGCTAGAACCAGTTAAAATTGGAAATCATCCCATATAATTAACCCTAGGCAAAATCGCCAAAAATCCTGAAGAGTCGATCGCTCGACCCTTAGCCATCGATCAATCGATCACTTCGGGGAGCTGCTTCTCCGAGAAGCTGTTTCAGCCATTAAAGCTTCCCCCAAGCTTTTATCTACTCTCTCAACATATTCCAACCTCAATCAACGACATATACACATATAAAAAGGGTTCTAAACATCCTAAAACCCATAACCAACAATCGATTTCAATAATTTCCTAAATTTCTCAAATTGGATATTATTAGGGGTTTACTCATTTAACTTCTGAAAACCCGTTTTGATTCATGAAAACCCAACCCCAAAATCTTATAATTGTTATTACCAAATTATGATATGAGATTTATGCTCAAAAAGAAATAAAGCAAGTAAACATTTGCCTCGTGGATAAAATCCGACGACCTCGAGTCGAATCCCGCGGAGTTTGGCCGGAATCTCCCTTTTCTTCCTCTTTTCTCTCTTTCTTTCCTCTTCTCTCTCTTTTCCTTCTTTTGCTTTCTTTCTTTCCCTCTCCCGTGCCTTATATAGGAGAGAATAAGGGTTTATCCCTTTAAAACCCAAAAATAACTCGTTTACTCAATTACGAGTACCTATAAGTCCAAAAATTCCCGGAACTTAAACACTACCCCCGGATACTCTATTCTGACTATCTCGACCATTTAAAAGCAACCGCGCACTCGAAATCTCCATCCGAGTCACTTAACTGCAATTCACTAATTAAACCCAACATATCTCAATACGGGTTTTCCAATTTAAATATTATCCTTTCTCGCTTTACCCACTGCGACATGTAATTAAAATAATCCAACTTATTTACTTAGTCCCAAAAGTAAATGAAACACACCTCTGAAATCATCCGACCTTCAAAAATTCCAAAAATTATTATTCCAAGAAATTTCTCAAATTTCCAATTTACATCCATTTATGGAATTTAATTATCCCCAAAAATACGAGGTGTTACATACTCTCCCCTTACAATGGAATTTCATCCTCGAAATTCGGATATAACTCGCACCACCATCCTAGTATCTCTACACCTAGGCCGAAAGGTACTAACACAATGGTCCCCTACCATATACCACCTATCTCAAGGCGTATGCTCTAGCGCACTAGCTTAACCCCAAGCTTATCTAAGTTTCTACATGCTAACGCACTAACTCGATTGTAAAGTTAACTCTAACAACGACACGTTGCACCTAGTGCTTCTATAACCGCCTATAAAAAGAACGAGCCTATATTATCGCTCTAACGTCTCGAAAAGTTGATACTCTTGCTAACACTCTAAGCGTCCGCTCGTCCACCGCAGGACAACCGATATCCTTTACAAAGGAAATTTTACTAAGGCGCTCATACACCTTTTTACCCGTGCACATATGCACATCCATTGTGAACGTCCGACACGTAACACTCTCTCTAAACAATGGGCCTTACTTCCTCGGCATAATACTTACACAGGGGTTTTCATAACCCATAAAATTCAATTCTTCCTATACTTGAAAATCCAATCCTTCTCAAGGTTAACCAATCAATCTTCTTATGGTTAACTCCCTACTAACTTCTCACTTTGGCGCCACTAGTCCTTCTGACCTTACTTCCCAATAATCCTAAGATCGATGTGTTTCCTACACACGTGAAATGAAACCTATACTAAATATGTCCCTAGTGCCCAAGACCTATCTTAATTTCCAAAATTCGCTCGGTTTCATGCGTGGAACGTCTCGCAAAGCAAAATCCAGACAAGGAATCCTCCCGTTACACTAATTCCTCGCATCGTCGGTCATCGAGATATAATGGCCTAAGGCACACCAGCGGGACGTCCTAAATCCTACCTCGCTAACTTACTGACACTCTTCTACCACTATATCCTTCTATCTTAACGAAATGGAAATTCTAACTAATCAGGGTGCCTATTCTCCGCAAAGGTGTTACGAACATTTTACCCAAAACATATTTCCTCCGAAATTTGCCTTTTCATTACGTCCTGGCCATAAAAACCTCAAATCAATTTCTTTCTTCTTGGCTCCCCAACATACTTGCGGTGAGAAAAACATCTCAGTGCTTTTCCATAGCACTTCCATCTCTATAAGCATACAATCATCACACGGCTCTCAGTCCATAGTGTTTTCTCCACACTAGGTGACTTATCATCACAACCAACATCCTTGCATCCTATAACATCTCTCCACTCCCGACGTCATTAAAGTTCATGCGCGGAGCGTCTCGCAAGCGAAATCCAAACAAGGAACCCCTCCAATACACTACTACTTAACTTTGTCGGTCGTGGAGGTCCGTTAGTTTCAAATATGCAATCAGGATAACCCTATCTCCTTTTTCAACAAAGTGTGGTCTGAACTCCTATCTCTATTCAGGAGCCACACCACCTAGCGCTCGTACTAACACTAATTCCTTGTGCAAACAACAACAAGCTTAAGCTCATAGCTTAACAAATAAATTTTGCATGCCTTAAATCACATCTATAAGGTCGCCACACACTCAAATCATAATAATGAAACATCTTCTCATCGAAGTTCCATCTACCCATAATAATAAAGGTAAACTCAACATGTATCCAAGTGAGATATCGCAATAATAACCTGTTCCACCCTGGAACTGCGGACACGATAGCCTTGAAATCATTAGCCTGTTATTGCTCCGATAATCCACAAATACATTACTCTTGCAATAGTACTATACTCGTATAATACACACAAAACGAGTAGTACAAACCACATATATATATTCCAAATACCAACACCCTCTTTTACAGCGAATGAAGAAAATATAACCCCGCTACTGCGGAAAATATATAGACACACACTATATATAATGTTATCGACACCGCCCATAAACTCGAATTACACACACGAATCTAGGGTTAGCGAAATACCGCGACTCTATCTAGTCACACCAATCATACCCCCTCCATCTGAGGTGAAACTCATAACAACAATTTCGCCAATCTCCTTAGATACTCCCAATGGTTCTTGGACATGGTACATTTGCCCTAACTAAACCCAAAATTTCACTCAATGCCTCATCCAGGCACCCCACTCTAGTCCTTTAATTCCTACCGGACAAGGACTAACCATGTGGTTCTACATTCCACATTACCACATTTCCCATCACTCGCCACCCTGACCCTGTTAAGGTCATCAGTATCTCAGACACTAACAGCCTCATCCTAGCAGTCGCCTTTATAGTCCTCTTAACTTCTTCGTCAAAAGGAAACTCCACTACCGGCCTCAACAATATTGCTTCATTGAATTCCTCGGATGGATGTCCACTAATGGGGTTCCACAAACACACATTCTCAATCTTTACCCTTGGACTTAATTCTTTAACTCCTCTAGGCCCACTCTCCTGGAAGTACTTTACATTCCTTGTATAAGTGGTACAACATTGCCCTCAAATACATAAGAAGTCCGGGTAAAATCTCTCTAAACATTAGCAACACTCACGAGTGAGCCTATCATTCCAGTGAAGGACTCTCTCCTCATTGTACCTACCTCACTTCGGTACAAGGTTCACTTATCCTTATAATTCTTTATTCACTATCGGCTTCTGACCGATCCTTATGTGAATAATCCAAAAACTACATTCTCCTCCTTCCTTATCCATCAACGGAATTTGCGGTTAAAACCATCCATGAGATTCCTTTACGAGCAAAATGTCCTGCTCCCCCTAAATTTGGGGACCACAGTTCCCACCATTCCACTATTGCTCCTATGAGTGAAAAAATTTCCTCAAATTTTCACATATGGGTATTTCCACACCCAGCTCTAAGCCAAAGCTTCGGAGCCTTCTACTCCCACTGAGTCACATTACACTTACTCTGTATAACTTAACTTTAGGGTATGGTCCTTATCGAAGACCTTTCGAACCCTTTTTCCCAATTCAACTTCACCGGGTAATTCATATTTAGCACCACCTCCTACTATAGTGGTACTTGGATACTCATGACTACTATACTTCAGTAGTCGTCTCAGCAATCCCTAGCAAATGCCATAAGGGGAGTGACCTCTACTGCGGTCCTAGTTTTCGACTTCAACAAACTGCTCCAGCTAAGCCCCGCCTCCTGCTGCCCTCATCACGACCTTCCTTAATCGCCCTTCCTCGATCAGCACATGAATATCGAACGAGCACGCAACAGATTTACTATAATCTTATATAATGGCAGGAGAACGAAATCTCACAAGAGGAGTCGACAATCCTTATCATAAGGCTCTATATAAAATCGAGAGCAACGCTGAAAGCGTAGTACGTCCGCACAGATTCCTAAGGACACTAGAACCTGATGCTCTGATACCACCTGTGACACCCCGCCTAATAAAATACTGGGCGATCACTCCTGTACCAAATTAAAACAGGAGTCACATATGGTTCATTCTTAGCATCATTGTCGAAGACTAAATTAATTACTAATAACCTATTAGGCTGGCGTCAAAATTTTAGTTAACTAATCTTTTTAAACAAATTATTCGATTAAAACATTAACACAGTTTAAATATAAATACTGAAATGAAATAAAATAACCGAACACTCGGTTAACATAATACAACCAAATCGAAGGCCGCACTAAAAGGCGGTAAAAGAATAAATAAATGCAATTGGGCTTTCGGCGCGAATGTTTATACATTACCTCCTATCTGGATTACAAGGGTAGAAACGTCTACAGTAAACCTGCATGCATCCACAGCTGCTGCAGCAGACGTCTGACTCGAAGGAATCATCATCCAAGCGTCCCTGTGTCTGGACACATTATAATATATACATATATAGCAAGAGAAGGAAAAAGTAGAAAAACGGGTCAGAGCCCGAGTTGTAAACATATTTAGCAAGTGCATAAATGCTTTATTTTTAAAAATATGTTTTACCTCATATTTAAATTCGGTATCGCACTCCTATGAGATACCCCTCACGTCTCTTCTAATAGTGCACACCTATCGCATACCTAACAAATACCCTAGTTAAGCTACCCTGCCTAACTAATCCGTTTAACCCAATTCCTAACAATCCTAGTTAATCCGAGTACTAAGGGCTAAAATTTTCCCCAGTCTCAACACTGTGCCATGTTCGTGCATGGGGTGTCTCGCGAAGCAAAATCCAAACAAGGAACCCCCTCGAAACACTACTAATTAGCAGTGCCGATCGTCGAGATCCATTAGGCCCTCAGTACACAACGCATATATATATATATAACTCATATATAATAATATAGGTCTATGTATGACCTCTGATTCATAATCATATAGATCCGGATATACATCTCTACCGGAAGGAGAGTAATACATCTTATCATACTTTCACTTTATATACATATGATTACATTGTATAACATCTCATCTTCTTATATAAGTAATATACTTTTCACACAAGTATAATTATACCTATCACAGCATAAGTACAATAACCATCCCTCCGAGCTATAACTCGAGGATGTAGTCTCTCAATGCTACCATCTTCCAGGGAATCACTCACATACCATCCTGGGTTACCATATATCGGACTATTATCACACCGCCATGCTAAAAAAAATAAATCAAAACGTATGGGAAGCGATCATAGTTCCTCCCCAAAAGTGAGACGAAACATACCTGTGGCCATCCCCGATCCTCCGCGGCGAAGGATCCCGGGTCCCGCGCGTCCCATCTCGGGCGCGCTTCGGTCGGCGTCGGTTTTGTGAGGTGTTGAAAATGTAGAGAGGTTAAGAGTCGCCAGTCTATTTTACTCAAAACAGACAAAAGAAAAGGGGAAGCCGCCCCGAAGGACGGCATCCAAAGACATACTGATACTTGCGAAACCAAAATGATTCGTGAAGGGTTCGGAGGCTAAGTTACGAAATGGAAAGGTGTTAGGCACCCATTCCGCCCTTGCGGTCTCTCATGGATTTTTGTTATATTCCTTTAATTTCCCCCGTAATGTGTGTGCATGTGTATATATATAATGGAGATAGGAATCCTCGACTTGTATCATGGAAGAGATAAAGCGAGTCATCCGTAGGAATGTAAGAATAATGTAGAAAATAGGATTTATGCGTTTATCCTTGCGTTGATCGTTATAAGGGAACGATAACACGGGTGGAATAATGCGCTATGAAGAATAAATATATGTAGACTAAAAGAAGATTAGGTTTAGAAAATAGACAATAAGATGAAAAGTAGAAATAAGGACTCGAGTCTCGGGTTTTACCCCGAGACGCCTACGTAGCCTATAAAGGCATCAAAGTCCACGTAGTTCGCATGCAAACGAAGGGTGGGGTTTAACCCATAAATCCAACCGGGGACTTCTCTTATTTGTATATATGTGTGTGTGTGTGGAAAAAGTGTTTTAGTTGTGAGAAAAGTGTAAGAAAAGGTGTGAGAATTCCCGCTTGGAATTTATGAGTAAACCCTCTTTTTCTTGTTTTTGGGATTTTTTATTTATATGAAAATAAGAGATGTAGGATAATACTAGATATAAGTGTATTGGAATATGTGAGATGAGAGAATAAAGGTATTAAGTAATAAAGCAAATTATTGCGAATTTAGGAGAACTTTAAAGAGAGAGTTGAGAAATTGGACCTTCTTGGAAGTCTCGAACTTGTTCTTGAAGGTTGGAGAGCAGCCCTTGCACTTTGATGATGATGGAGGAGAGTAATTCCCCAAACTTGATGAAAAATGGATGAAAAGTGGAGGTGAAAAGGGGATTTGGGTGTGGGAATCACGCTGACTTCGAGAGGGGTTTTCGAGGTTTTCTGGGAGTGATATACTTCTGATCTTCGCTTTTTCACAAGTGAGGCCAAGGCCTCCTTTTATAGGCCCCAGGGGACTGCCGATCGGCGTACCCCTGGTACTGCCTATCGGCACCTGCCGACAGGCAGGGTTGGCAACCTGCCGTTTGGCAGGTGTTTTCAGGCTTTTTCGGAAAATCGGTCGCCAAACGCAAATCGTTGATCCGAATCGTGCACGGGACAAACCGTTGGAAAGGTAATTTAGAGACCTTCGAAAGTCCTTTGGACTGCTCCCAGGTTCGGGAGTTGACTTTGGTTCAATGTGGCTCGGAAGCGTTTGTCAGTCCATTGGACGGGAAATCGTTCGGACGCAAACGGATCGTTCGTCCGCATGGTAAGTCCGAATCGCGCACGGGGCGGACCGTTAGAAAGGTTAGGAGATGTACTTCGACATTCCAAAGAGTTTGACCCGGTTCGGTGAGTTGACTTTGGTCAACCGGGCCCTGGAAGCATTTGGTGACCTTTCGGGGGAAACGGGTCGTTCGTCCGCATGGTAGGTCAGAATCGCGCATGGGACGGACCGCTGGAAAGGGGTTTCAGTTCCCTTCGAAGATTCATTCAGCTTCGGTCGAGCTGAAGAATGGACCATGGTCCCACGGATCCCGGGAGTGACCGGTGACTTCTGGGTTCAGTTTCGGGGGAAACGGGTCGTTCGTCCGCATGGTAAGTCAGAATCGTGCACGGGACGGACCGTTGGAAAGGGGTTTCAGTGCCCTTCGAAGATTCATTCAGCTTTGGTTGAACTGAAGAGTTTGATTTTTGGTCAAATGGAGCCTGGGGGTGCCCGATGGCTTCCAGGTTAGTACTCGGGGTACGACCTGGGTGGGAAGTGATGAAGAGAGGTGCTAGAGACCCAATGAGAGTTTAGGGGGTAACAGAATGGGGTGTCTACAGAGCCCCTCGACGGGTGAGTTTGGAACAAATGATAGCCGTCGATTAGACACCGCATGATGCTTTTGAGAGAGTACGACCAATTCAGAGGGTCGGGGCCGATTCTGAGGACCTATGAGTGGGGATGACCGATTCAGAGGGTCGAGGTCAATTCTAAAGACCTAAGGAGTGAAGGTGACCGATTCAGAGGGTCGAGGTCGATTCTGAGGACCTAAGGAGTGAGGATGATCGATTCAGAGGGTCGAGGTCGATTCTGAGGACCTAAGGATTGAGGATGACCGATTCAGAGGGTCGAGGCCAATTCTGACCTAAGAGTGGTGACGACCGAGGACCGAGGTCAATTATGACCTAACTCAGGTGACGATCCAAGACCGAGGTCAATTCTGACCTAAGAGTGGTGACGACCGAGGACCGAGGTCAATTCTGACCAAACTCAGGTGACGATCCAAGACCGAGATCAATTCTGACCTAAGAGTGGTGACGACCGAGGACCGAGGTCAATTATGACCTAACTTAGGTGACGATCCAAGACCGAGGTCAATTCTGACCTAAGAGTGGTGACGACCGAGGACCGAGGTCAATTCTGACCAAACTCAGGTGACGATCCAAGACCGAGGTCAATTCTGACCTAAGAGTGGTGACGACCGAGGACCGAGGTCAATTCTGACCTAACTTAGGTGACGATCCAAGACCGAGGTCAATTATGACCTAAGAGTGGTGACGACCGAGGACCGAGGTCAATTCTGACCTAACTCAGGTGACGATCCAAGACCGAGGTCAATTCTGACCTAAGAGCGGGGAATACTTCCTTTGGGAAGAAAAGAGGGTTCCGCTGGGGAAATAGAATCAGATTTGAGGTTCCGCTGGGGAGAAAGGATTGGATTCGATATTCCGCTGGGGAATAGGAGTAGGATTTGTGATTCCGATGGATGAGCTGGGGAGGATTTGCCTCTTGGGAGAGATCGCCTGGGGCGAGTGGTTCTTCTGAATTCCGCTGGGGAAGATTCTGGCTCAGGTAGCGGGGGCGTGTCATCTCGACGCAGAGGAAAGAGAGAGGAGTGAGGGTAGGTGAGCGAGAGAGAGAAAGGATATGGGTTCGGGCCGAGTCCCGGTGTTCTTTTGTTGTTTTTCTTCTTTTCCTGCAACAGTTTAATGTAATACAGAAAAATATATATGATGCAATGAAGTTATTTATTTTCTTTTTCTGTTAATGATGAATGAATGGATGCACATGCGCTTTTTATTTTTTTGCTGAGACCGTAAACAAGGAATATTTTTGGAATTTTTGAAGGAAAATTTAAAATGGAGATTTATGTAAGGAAGAGAAGGAATTTTGAAATTCTGTTGAGAATATCAATTTATTTTCATTGGATTTTCTGAAAAGAGAGGGAAAAGGTAAAATTTCCAAAAATAGGGGGTTGCCGATCGGCAAGCACCTTGTCCTGCCTATCGGCATTTCAGTCCAGTCCCTTTAATTTTAAAGCTTTGGTTGGTATTCTCTTCAGCCTTTGTAGTTTGTAGGATAGGATTCCTTCCGATCTCTGCAAGGATTATGCTTCTTTATGACGGTTTTCAAGTATAAAAAAGGGGTAAGGGTGGAGTGCTTTCCTCACACCTTCTCATTCCTCTTCCCTTGCCTTACTACCTCCCAGTCTTGCAAGATGGCTCTCCCTAGTAGCATTGAGTTTGCCAACTACCTCGAAGCCTTGGAAGCAATGTGTTCTTATAACGTCGACTATGATGCCTTCCACATGCGTCGGGTCTCTCTGTGGCGTAATCGGCCTATTGAGTGGAACTTGCTGATGGTGGCGGTACAATTTTGGTACCTTGAAGACCATGTTTTTCGCTTTGGCTTAGATGAAGTTTGTCCTACCTACGAGGAATTTTCTGCCATGCAGGGGATAAATCCCAGTGTTGCCGCAGCTCTGCCCGAATTTTCCCGTTCTCCCAGGGATTTGTTGGTCGGGTTTCTCCGTATTTCGCCTTCGGCGGCCAGACCTTTGGTTACCGGCGGGATGATTTCCCTCCCGATGGTGTTGCAGTCCGTGCATTTACGGGAAGTAGGCGATGCTGGTCATGCTGGAGCCGTTGTTCTGGGCCTGGTTTCCAAGTTGCTGATGGTGACTGGGGAGCTGCTGGTGGACCCACAACTTGTAGCTAATACCTCATGGATGTCCTATCGTCGCAATCCTGCGGCGGTGATACTGGCAGAGACCCTAAATGGTTTGGATGCCTTGCGAGAAGGTCGTTCTGACTTTTTGAGGGGGAGCCCCGTAATGCTGTTCATGTGGTTGTCTGAGAGACTTTGCCTGGTGGCCCTTCCAGAGTACCCTTTGTCGGCTGTACCCAACTTCTTTTCGCGTCGCTTCTTCATTGTTGGCCTGGACATTGCGAGCTGGGAGAACTGGTTCGTAGAGAATGGGGCCCGAAATCTGTACTGGTCAGTGCCTTGGTGGGGGCAGTTGCAGCCCGTTCTGGAGCTAGGTGAATACTCATATGTGAGGCTGATTGGTCTCAGGCATACCTCTTTTTATTTCCCTTGGCGGCTTCTGCGTCAATTTGGCTGGGCCCAGGTCGTGCCACCTCAGACACCTAATTTCTTTCCGGTAGAAGATCTGACTGAGCGTCTGCGCATGCGGCTTGGCTCCCTGTGGGAAAATCGGCGTCCGTCGACCCATCCCTCTCAATCTGTTGGGAGAGCTTGGCACATCCCTGGGGATTATATGAAGTGGTTGTGGAAGAGAGTAGTCAGCAAGATGTTGGCAGTGGAGAGTGGGCAAAGGTGGTTTGTTTCCTTTGACACCATGGAAGGAGGTGTTATAGTTTATTCGAAACTGGCTCGGGCTTACCGGACTATGGAGTGTTTAAGGCACTCCATTCAGGCAGGAGAAACCTGGGGACCCCAAGGTGCAGATGATGAAGCTGGAGCAGGCTCCTCTGGTAGCTGCGGGTAGTTGATTATGTACTTGGGGAATAACTGTGGGGATTTTATTTGGCTTTTTAGGAGTGTAAGGGGGGCGGGAGCTATCCGTTCCTTTTCTTATGTAATCGTACCGTTATTTCTTATTAATGAAATAAACAAGTTTCTGATCATCCAGCTATGCCTTTCAATGAATTTTGTATTTTGAATTATGTATACCGATTGCTAAGGCATACATAATCCTTTTGTTCAAGTAGATGTTTAGAATGAACTGTCATTCTCGGAGATAAGAAAAGAATATATTTTTGTGAAAGAAGGGGCCGTGCTCATGTAAGATGTATGAGCTGCCTACGTACCTCTGGGGTTTTTGAAAATTTTGTTTGAAAATGGTTTTTGTAGAGGATCAGGCCCACGTAGTTCTGGGTAGGGGGAAATGAAGAGTTTTTTTTTTTTTTTTTGAATAGAATGGAGATGAGAAGAGTCGTAGCGCGCCGAGATTTCGGACTAAGGGTAGAATTTCTTCAGACGATCCAGGTTGACTGGACGAGCCATCTCTTCCCCATCTAGGTCAGTGAGCAGGGCGGCACCTCCAGACAAGATTTTCTTCACAATATAAGGGCCGCTCCAATTGGGCTTGAATTTTCCTCTTGGGTCCCAGATGGGTTCTATTATTTCCTTGAGGGCCAAGTCCCCCTTTCGGACGCCGCGGTCCTTAACTCTCTTGTTGAATGAACGCGCTATTCGGCGATGGTACCCTTGTATGTGGTATAGAGCCTTTAATCTCCTCTCGTCCAAGAGGGTCAACTGATCAAGACGGTTTTGGCACCAGTCTTTCTCGCTGATTTTGCTTTCAAGCGTGACGCGCAGCGAGGGTATCTCCAGCTCCACGGGTAGGACAGCTTCCATGCCATAGACCAGAGAGTAAGGGGTAGCCCCAGTAGATGTTCGGATTGATGTTCGGTAACCCCAGAGGGCGTATGGGATTCGATCGGCCCAATCCCGACAGCTTTCGGTCATCTTGCCGATGATGGCTTTGAGGTTTTTGTTGGCGGCTTCAACGGCACCATTGGTCTGAGGTCTGTAGGGAGAGGATTTATGTCTCTGAATCCCATACTCGTTGACTACTTCTGTGACTTTGGCCTCGAAGTGCATACCGTTATCCGACACTAACTCATGTGGGACCCCATATCAGCAGATGATGTTTCTTTTGATGAATTTGGCCACCTTCTTGGCATTTAATACTACGTATGACTCAGCTTCGACCCATTTGGTGAAGTAATCAATGGCGACTAGGATGAACTCATGCCCATTTGAAGCCTTTGGCGTAACCTTCCCTATGATGTCGATACCTCAGGTGGAGAATGGCCAGGGAGAGGTCATGTTGTATAATTCCCGCGGAGGTAGATGTTGGAGATTGGAGAATTGTTGGCATTTAGGGCATCTCCGAACGTAGGCGGTGCAATCATGGGTCATGGTGGTCCAGTAGTAGCCTTGTCGAATGATTTTCTTGGCAAGCATATGCCCGTTCATGTGAGGTCCACATTCCTCGCTGTGGATCCTCTGCATTATCTGTTCAATGTCAGCCCCTGCGATGCAGTGCAAATGAGTTCCATCAAAATTTCTTTTGAGCAGTGCTTTATGACAGATGATGTACTGGGCGGCCAGTCTTCGGAGGGTTGCTCGATCATTCTGTTGGAACCCTCGGGGTATTTACCATGCTTGAGGAGACACCAAATATCATAGTACCAGCAGTTGACTAACTCAGGATCTTCCGTGGTGACTAGCTCAACGTGGTAGCAATGGGTTGGTTGGTCTTGCTTTTGGACTAGGAAAGTGGTCATTGTTATTCCTTCGGGCATGTCGACCATGGAGGCCAAGGTGGCGAGGGCATCGGCTAGATTATTCTTTACTCGGGGCAAGTAATGGAAGGTGATGTCTTCAAATTGAGAGGCTAGTTCTTCTAGGTGGGCATGGAAAGGCTGGGGGTTTTCGTCTTTGACTTTCCACTTTCTGAGCACCTGTCCTATGATTAGGGCAGAATCTCCGTAGACATCTAGGCATCGAATACCTTTCTGGAGAGCAACTTTGAGGCCTACCGTGCACGCCTCGTATTCGGTCATGTTATTGGTGTAGGGGAAATTCAATTTGATGGCGATGGGAGTATGAGAGTCATCTGGGGCAATCAGGAGTATCCCAATGCCGTACCCCCCTTTTGTTGGCAGCGCCGTCAAAGAACATTTGCCATCGGAGGTTGTCTTGGGCAGTGCAAAGGATATTCTCATCCGGGAATTCAGAGACCCAGGTATCGGTTTCTTCTACGGGGTTATCTGCGAGGTAGTCAGAAATGGCTCTTCCTTTCATGGCTTTCTGCGTGACGTACACAATATCGAACTCGGCTAAGAGCATCAACCATCGGGCCATTCGGCTGGATAAGGCAGGTTTCTCAAGCAGGTATTTGATGGGATCCATTCGGGATATGAGCTTGATGGGGAAAGCGAGCATGTAGTGCCGCAACTTTTGGGTGACCCAGACGAGTGCGACACATGCTTTTTCCAAAGCAGTGTAGTTGACCTCGTACCCGGCTAATTTGCGACTGGCGTAATAGATGGCTCTTTCCTTGTGGGAATCCTCAAGGTATTGGGCTAGCAAAGCCCCATCTGCAGTGTCGGTTATGGTTAGGTATAGGAGCAAAGGGAGACTAGGCTGTGGCGGCATGAGCACCGGGGGTTGGGTTAGGTATTGTTTGATTCGGTCAAAAGCTTCTTGGCAGGCTTCATTCCAAACCTTGGTTGAATCCTTCCGTAGGAGTTTGAAGATAGGTTCGCAGGTGGAGGTTAGTTGGCTGATGAACCGGCTGATGTATTGTAATTTCCTAAGGAAACCTCGGACTTCCTTCTCTGTTCGGGGAGGTGGCATCTCAAGTATGGCTTTCAGCTTGGTGGGATCTGCTTCTATCCCCTTCTCACTGACCATGAACCCTAAGAGCTTTCCTTTTGTAATGCCAAAGACGCATTTCTGTGGGTTGAGTCTCATCTGATACTGCCGCAGTCGTTCGAAGAACTTTCGTAGAGCAGGAGCATGACCTTCTCTAGTCTTGGATTTGATAATCATGTCGTCCACATAAACCTCAACCTCTTTGTGAATCAGATCGTGCAGGATGGTTGTAGCGGCCCTCTGGTAGGTAGCCCCAGCATTCTTAAGACCGAACGGCATAACCGTGTAGCAAAAGGTTCCCCATGGGGTGATGAACGCGTTTTTTTCTTGATGATCTGGGTGCATCTTGATTTGGTTGTATCCGGCAAACCCGTCGACGTATGATTTGAGTGCGTGACTGGCTGTGTTATCTACGATCATGTCAATGTTGGGCAGTGGATAATCATCTTTTGGGGAAGCTTTGTTCAAGTCTCGATAGTCTACGCACATCCGGACCTTTCCTCCTGATTTTGGCACAGGTACTATATTGGCTAGCCACGTGGGATATTCGACCACACGAATGAAACCCACATTCAACTGTTTGACCACCTCTTCTTTGACCTTGAGCGACCATTCGGTGCGGAGCTTCCTCAACTTTTGTTTAACCGGCTTGTAATCTGGGAGAGTGGGGATCTCATGCTGAGCTATTTCAGGATCAATGCCGGGCATGTCGTCGTAGGACCATGCGCAGACATCCACGAACTCCTTCAGTAAATCTTCGAGTTGTGTGCGCTCGTGCTCATCGAGGGTGGCCCCTATCCTAATCTCGCGCAATTGGCTACTAGAACCGAGGTTAATAACGACAGTCTCATCTTCATTAACTTGAACGCGGTTATGTTGTTTGTTATTAACCTTATTTAAATCAGTTAAGAATTGTTCATTTTCAAAATCATCATCATCAAAAGTTTGATTAGAATCTAAACAATTAATGTAAGGCACAGCAAGATACTCAAAATCTTCGTTTATTTCATTAATAGGGAAAACAGCATTGAGAACTTCTTCAAAAGAGGTCTCGATTACATTTGAGTTAGGACAGACAGTAGAAGAAGAAATAGGGTAAACATCGGGGTTACGTGAGATTTCAGCAGGTAGAGTCGGCACAGCATGCCAGTTAAGGAGAGGTATATCGGCAGGTTTGATCAGATGAGATGGATTTGGTGATGCAGTGCCCGAGTGAACCATGCAGAGTGCCAGCCCCAGTGTCTTCAAGTTGAAGGAGTCTTCGGAGTCACTTTCTTCAGTTTCTTCGGTGTTTTTGATGAGTGCTTGTGCTTGGTGTTGGGAACTCTCGGCCCATGAGTGGTTGTCTTTGAAGAAGATCTCCATTCCAGGCTTCATCTTCTTGTCTGCATGGTCGTACCATGGTTCTGGAAAGCCGCAGAAGGGGAAGTCTTCGCCCTCTTTGATGAATCGTCCATTTAAGGAATCTCCGGGGATAATTCGAGTGCAACCCAGTCTTTTCTTTGGTCGAGATAGGCGGATCATTCTGAGTTCTTGTTCTGATGGTTGATATCCCAGGCCACAAGGAGGGAAAGCTTTCTTTAGTTCAATGGGCTCGAGTATCCCTTGTTGTCTTTGTCCTAGCCCCAGCCCAGGCATGAAGTGCATGTTTCTGAACATCTGAATCACGTTGACGTTGCCATGAGGGTCGTATTCTGGACAAGCCCTTTCTTTGAAGTCGTCCCCTGCCGGGAGTAGAGGTGGTTCAGCTCGAAATCCTGATAGTAGCATATCGTTTGACCCGTGCTGTATTTCGAGGACTGGACTACTGGTGCTTGCACCCTCGGCATTGTCGTCGTCGCCCAGAATGGTGATGACTCGCCCCTCGGCGAAGAACTTTAACTTCTGATGGAGTGATGAGGACACACCCTTTATGCTATGGAGCCAAGGACGTCCGAGCAACAGGTTGAAACAGGCTGGGATGTCTATGACTTGAAATTCAACGACAGGATTTATAGCGCCAGCCCTTATTACAAGCTTTATGGATCCCATCACCTCCCGACGGGTGTTATCATAAGCACGCACAGTGGCGGAGGTTGGAGCGAGATCGCTTTCTTTGAGCCCCAAGTATCTGAAGGTTCTGAGTGGGCATACATTCAAAGCAGACCCATTATCAACGAGAGAGAGCGGTACAACCTTCCCCATAACTTCGACGGAGATGTTGAGTGCATGATTGTGGTTTGGTCCAGTTTTGGGGATTTCTTCTTCAGAGAAGGACAACATTCGGGTAGAGGTCAAAGATCCGACCAAATTTACTGCTTCTTCTGGTGTGGTAGAAGGAGGAACTATGGATCCTGTGAGCAACTTGATTAAAGCATTCCGGTGTAGCTGGGAAGACATGAAAATCCCCCATAGAGTGATGTTAGCTTGAGTTTTCTTCAATTGATCGAGGATCTTGCTTTCTTCTATGGTCATTTTCGGCATAGGAAGGTTTTCAACGCCCTTCCCCTTGTCAATTGCTGGTAGGGAACTTGGGATCTGGTAATGCCTCCCGGATCTGGTCATGTGGTTCACTGAAGAAGAGAAAAACACGAATCCCGTTTCTTCATCGATTTCAGGTTGTTCTTCCACCTTGCCTATCTCTCCAAGGAGTTCCTCAAATGATATCATCCCACATATGTAGTTTACCAGGCTAGTTTTTTCTGAAGCTTGCTCTTCCTCTGAATCTTCGAATTCTTCTCCCCATCCAGTGGCAACAATTCTGCCCTTCCATGTGAAGTCGATGCATTCCACAACCTCAACAGCTTCTCCATACAGGTCTTCCCATTCCGTAGGGATGTGTAAGGGTGAAGGGACCAGACGCCCTTGTATCTTCAAAGCATCCAGTAACTCGGTGATACTGCAGATGTTGTTGGTTTGTCTGAATGCCCCCGCCATGATCTGGACAACATCGTCTAAACTGACTTCTTCGGTTAGCACCACCCAACTATCTGATTCTCGGGCCCATTTTCGTGCCTCCAAGAACAATGTACTGAACCTCTGGCAATCGGTATTCATCTGTGAGGGCAATTTCAGCCCGAACTCCAAGAGTTGATTTAACACTTCCGGCAATTCCATACTTCCATTTCTGGAACGGGTATGGACACCGATGCATGCTCTAGTAAGGAGTGACAGTGCTTGATCGGAGAGGCTGGTAGGGTGTAGGAGAAAATATGGACAGATTTGAAGAGGTTTGGAAGAGTGTATTGGTAGGATTTGAGTCGAGGGGTCGAACTCTGGGTTCTCTTCCAAGAAGACGGCATTAGCATGATTCGGGAGGGGGTTATGAGTGGTGTTTGGCTTAGGATTGGCTGGTGGGGCGATGGTACCCCGGTCAATGAGATCTTGGATTATATTTCGGAGGTGGAAGCATTGGTCGGTGGTATGGCCAGCTATTTGGTGAAAGGCACAGTGGGCGTCAGTCTTGAAATTTCTGGGAAGCGGATTGGGTAATGGACGGGGATCCAGGGGTTTGATGAGATTTCGGCTTAACAGGGCCTGGTAGACTTTGGAGAGGGGGCATGGAGCTCGGTGTATTCTCTTCGGACTGGGACAGGGCGGCTTTCTGGTGCCCATGAGGTGGTTGGTTGAGAGATGTTGTTGATGGTTGATACTGCGGCATTGACAGGCTTGTCATACTCTCTCGGGGTGAACTGTCCGGACACCTTCTTCGGTTCAACTTCCGTTTTGGCAAGACCTTCCTCGATTTCTACTCCTGCCTCCCTGAGAGCTCAGAAGTGGGGGTAGTACTGTCCTCCCATGGTCGCTCGGACGTGGGGCAAGAAGTTCTTTTTCACTATGTTGACTTGTTCCTCCTCAGATGGCCGATTGGTCATGGTAGCTGCTTTTTCCCTCCATCGGGCTATGAAGTTACTGACCGATTCTCCCGAGTTCTGTTTGAGCAGCTCTAGATCGCGGCGGGTGACCTCCAACTCTTCGTTGTATTTGTACTGTAACATGAATTCTCGGGCCACATCCTCCCAGCTACGAATTCTGGATTCTTCGAGAGACAAAAACCATCGGAGGGCGCTATCCTTCAAAGTTTGCTGGAACAATTGGGTCATTACCTCTTCGGAAGCTCCGAGTAGAGTCATAGAACGATGATAACTACGAAGATGGACAATCGGGGGGCCACTCCCTCCGAATTTCTCGATGTTTGGCATCTTAAACTTCTCGGGCAACCTTGCTTTAGGATAAGGAGACATGTGGGTGTAGTCCATGTAATTCCCAGAGATTCGTACTTGGTCGAACTTCTTAGTGAGCATCTTGAGATCTTCTCTGACTTTGTTCAGCTCCTCCTCTCTTGGATCAACGACCATAGGCAGGTTAGCCCCAGGCTGGGCGATGTTTGGCATCGGGAGCTGGGCAGGCGGCGGCCCATTAGCAGGAGGGACACGGGGAGCGTGCTGATATTCTTCAGGCATCCAAATAGGGTCGGGTGGAACCATAGCACGGGGGAATAGGGCCTCGGGCTCTTGAGGAACAGGAATCTGGTTTCGTTGCATCTCTCGGACTTCAGTCTGGAGGTTGTCAATCTTGGACACGAGCTGAGCTAGGACTGCCGTCAGATCCGGCTGTGCAACTGGTACTTGGTCAGTGTTCTCCATGGAAGGTAGATGAATGCCGGACTCGGAAGAAGTAGCCGGGGAACAGACATAATTCCGGGGTGACTGGACTGAAGACCGAAGCCAATAAGGAGCCAGGCCAAGGGCGTGCGATCGACCTGAGAAGGCGTAGAGTGGGATTTATTTTTTTAGAAAAGGGAATAGGGATCAAAGTACTTTTGAATTTTTGATAAAGGAGGGAGTAATGTTTTTGGATTTTTCTTTTTTTTTTTTTTTTTTTTTTAGAGGGGAGAAATATTTTTGAGAGATGGTCCCAGCAGGATTATTATGATTATTATGTTCTCACTTGTATTAAATTCTCCTAAATGCAAAAATACCGGACGGGACCCGAGCCTGGAAAAGTGGGATTTTTAATATATGCACCACTATGGTTGGACTTGAAACCAGGCTCATGGACAGGGTACCGTTTTAAAAATGCGCGAAAATTCGGGTGGCAGGCCGACCCGGAATTTCGGCAGAGTTTCAAGTTGAAACCGGTAATCTAATATGTGTGTCCTAGGGTTGACGCCTATATGCGGGTATGCAGTTGGTTGGGTGAATTGGAATGGGTTCCCCCCTTTGGCGTGACTTCCACGATATACGTCCTGCCCTTGCGGGCAGTCGGTACGTGTGGACAAGCCATTTGATATACCTGAGTGTACGTGAATTGTCTCACTATATACCTCGTGGGGACGGTACGTGTGAGAGCGAATTCGATATACTCGGCGTACGTGAACGAGTTCCCTGCGATATACCTCCCGTCATGACTTCGGTCAAGCGGTACGATGCGGGGGAACCGTTCGATATACGTCGAAGGTACTTGGCCAATGGAAGGTGAGAGTCATATTGCTTAGGCTAACTGCGCCCTGCCAGACCAGCGCCCATCACGAAGTGACCCTCCAGTTACTGGGTAAAAATTTGGTCAATAACAATGCCCTTTGGTGATATCGTGTGAATCATGCATGATTCTCTTATTAATATCTTATGATGAAAATGCCTTTCTTGATTATGCCAAATAGGGAGCAAAGTACAAGTAACAATGGTTCACCAAGTATGGATAGGTAATGTGTGCAACATATGGATATATGTGACCCTAGGTGCACATGGTGTGAAGTGTACATGGAGAATTTTCTACAAGTGTGTGAATAGAAGCATAAGCATGGGATACAAATGGAAAAGGGGAACATGCAAAAATGGGGGGAGCATATAAACAAATATAACATCCATGCAAATAGAGTCTAGCCCTCAAAAAATCATCTTCCCCAGCGGAGTCGCCACTGTGGCCATCCCCGATCCTCCGCGGCGAAGGATCCCGGGTCCCGCGCGTCCCATCTCGGGCGCGCTTCGACCGGCGTCGGTTTTGTGAGGTGTTGAAAATGTAGAGAGGTTCAGAGTCGCCAGTCTATTTTACTCAAAACAGACAAAAGAAAAGGGGAAGCCGCCCCGAAGGACGGCATCCAAAGACATACTGATACTTACGAAACCAAAATGATTCGTGAAGGGTTCGGAGGCTAAGTTACGAAATGGGAAGGTGTTAGGCACCCATTCCGCCCTTGCGGTCTCTCATGGATTTTTGTTATAGTCCTTTATTCTCCCCCGTGATGTGCGTGCATGTGTATATATATAATGGAGACAGGAATCGTCGACTTGTATCATGGAAGAGATAAAGCGAGTCATCCGTAGGAACGTAAGAATAATATAGAAAATAGGATTAATAGACTATAAGAGCAAATATATGTAGACTAAAAGAAGATTGGGTTTAGAAAATAGACAATAAGATGAAAAGTAGAAATAAGGACTCGAGTCTCGGGTTTTACCCCGAGACGCCTACGTAGCCTATAAAGGCATCAAAGTCCACGTAGTTCGCATGCAAACGAAGGGTGGGGTTTAACCCATAAATCCAACCGGGGACTTCTCTTATTTGTATATATGTGTGTGTGTGTGTAAAAAGTGTTTTAGTTGTGAGAAAAGTGTAAGAAAAGGTGTGAGAATTCCCGCTTGGAATTTATGAGTAAACCCTCTTTTTCTTGTTTTTGGGATTTTTTATTTATATGAAAATAAGAGATGTAGGATAATACTAGATAAAAGTGTATTGGAATATGTGAGATGAGAGAATAAAGGTATTAAGTAATAAAGCAAATTATTGCGAATTTAGGAGAACTTTAAAGAGAGAGTTGAGAAATTGGACCTTCTTGGAAGTCTCGAACTTGTTCTTGAAGGTTGGAGAGCAGCCCTTGCACTTTGATGATGATGGAGGAGAGTAATTCCCCAAACTTGATGAAAAATGGATGAAAAGTGGAGGTGAAAAGGGGATTTGGGTGTGGGAATCACGCTGACTTCGAGAGGGGTTTTCGAGGTTTTCTGGGAGTGATATACTTCTGATCTTCGCTTTTTTCACAAGTGAGGCCAAGGCCTCCTTTTATAGGCCCCAGGGGACTGCCGATCGGCGTACCCCTGGTACTGCCTATCGGCACCTGCCGACAGGCAGGGTTGGCAACCTGCCGTTTGGCAGGTGTTTTCAGGCTTTTTCGGAAAATCGGTCGCCAAACGCAAATCGTTGATCCGAATCGTGCATGGGACAAACCGTTAGAAAGGTAATTTAGAGACCTTCGAAAGTCCTTTGGACTGCTCCCAGGTTCGGGAGTTAACTTTGGGTCAAATGTGGCTCGGAAGCGTTTGTCAGTCCATTGGACGGGAAATCGTTCGGACGCAAACGGATCGTTCGTCCGCATGGTAAGTCCGAATCGCGCACGGGGCAGACCGTTAGAAAGGTTAGGAGATGTACTTCGACATTCCAAAGAGTTTGACCCGGTTCGGTGAGTTGACTTTGGTCAACCGGGCCCTGGAAGCATTTGGTGACCTTTCGGGGGAAACGGGTCGTTCGTCCTCATGGTAGGTCAGAATCGCGCACGGGATGGACCGCTGGAAAGGGGTTTCAGTTCCCTTCGAAGATTAATTCAGCTTCGGTCGAGCTGAAGAGTGGACCATGGTCCCGCGGAGCCCGGGAGTGACCGGTGACTTCTGGGTCCAGTTTCGGGGGAAACGGGTCGTTCGTCCGCATGGTAAGTCAGAATCGCGCACGGGACGGACCGTTGGAAAGGGGTTTCAGTGCCCTTCGAAGATTCTTTCAGCTTTGGTTGAACTGAAGAGTTTGATTTTTGGTCAAATGGAGCCTGGGGGTGCCCGATGGCTTCTAGGTTAGTACTCGGGGTACGACCTGGGTGGGAAGTGATGAAGAGAGGTGCTAGAGACCCAATGAGAGTTTAGGGGGTAACAGAATGGGGTGTCTACAATACCCACTACGTCTCACCCCTAATTAAAATCACACAATAATAAATGGACGCTATGACGTGGGGACTATACGCTTCCTGCTCCTCAACCCAGGGGCCTCACCCACATCGCGCAACTTCCCATGATAGCATTAGAGGGGGTATGCTTCACATAAATATATATATACCATACACACACACACACACACACACACACACACACACACACATATATATATATATATATATATATATATATATATATATATATATATATATATATATACACATTTATCACTCCTCAAATGTATACATGACTAAAATTGCCAATCTCATAATAATATTTAAGTATTTTCATACTAAAATGCTAATCCCATAAATATACTCTCTCTCTTAATTATAACTCGCACCATAAATCACTTATAAGGACTAGTACATAAACCCAAATGTACCCATTTCATACTAATTAGATAAGTGTACCATCGACTTATCTTAATTTCCATCAATATCGCACCATCTATAATAACCGTCGTCAATAGACGTGTCGGGCAACCGCTAAATCCTCTTTAGCCCATATCCCAAATTTCATCTCATTCTCCTTATAGGATATTCTCACCCATAATCGATATAATTATGTTTTCTATGCGCACAATTATATATGCCTAATTGCCTACTGAAACGAACCCAAGAAATATTCATTCCCAAACACCCTTAATTTAGATAAGTCGTGGATTCCATTTTTTCACAAACCCAAGGTCTAAACTTCGCTCAATTAATAATCTAGAGGTCCCCACTCTATTTTTGGGTACCCCAAATGTCTAATTTCGCAATTGATTCAATTCCCTTAGAAATATAATTTTAGTGCCACCCGGTTATAGCACCCTTTTTAGCCCCCATAAATTCCCTCAATTGGATAGATGTTTATTCCTAAATGAATACTTATATCCTCAAATGAATAAGCTAGAACCAATTAAAATTGGAAATCATCCCATATAATTAACCTTGGGCAAAATTGCCAAAAATCCTGAAGTGTCGATCGATCGACCCTTGGCCATCGATCGATCAATCACTTCGGGCAGCTTCTTCTCCAAGAAGTTGTTTCAGCCATTAAAGATTCCCCCAAGCTTTTATCAACTCTCCCAACATCTTCCAACCTCAATCAACGACATATACACATATAAAAAGGGTTCTAAACATCCTAGAACCCATAACCAACAATCGATTTCAATAATTTCCTAAATTTTTCGAATTGGATATTATTAGGGGTTTACTCGTTTAACTTCTGAAAACCCATTTTGATTCATGAAAACCCAACCCCAAAATCTTATCATTGTTATTACCAAATTATGATATGAGATTTATGCTCAAAAAGAAATAAAGCAAGTAAACATTTGCCTCGTAGATAAAATCCGACGACCTCGAGTCGAATCCCGCGGAGTTTGGCCGGAATCTCCCTTTTCTTCCTCTTTTCTCTCTTTCTTTCCTCTTCTCTCTCTTTTCTTTCTTTTCCTTTCTTTCTTTCCCTCTCCCGTGCCTTATATAGGAGAGAATAAGGGTTTATCCATTTAAAACCCAAAAATAACTCGTTTACTCAATTACGAGTACCTATAAGTCCAAAAATTCCCGAAACTTAAACACTACCCCCGGATACTCTATTCTGACTATCTCGGCCATTCTAAAAGCAACCGCGCACTCGAAATCTCCACCCGAGTCACTTAACTGTAATTCCCTAATTAAACCCAACATATCTCAATACGGGTTTTCCAATTAAAATAAAATCCTTTGTCGCTTTACCCACTGCGACATGTAATTAAAATAATCCAACTTATTTACTTAGTCCCAAAAGTAAATGAAACACACCTCTGAAATCATCCGACCTTCAAAAATTCCAAAAATTATTATTCTGAGAAATTTCTCAAATTTCCATTTTACATCCATTTATGGAATTTAATTATCCCCAAAAATACGGGGTGTTACATGTTGCTCTCAAGTTGATCAAGGGTTTCCAACGTTCATATCTCTAACGATCATTCTTGAGGGTCATATTTATTTTACTTCAAAATTCAAAATGGCACACAACAAGAACAGAACAAAAAAAAACTCTCTTACAGTAGACGAAATAGAAATTTATCAAGAGAAGAAAAGAAAAAGGCAAAGCTCATCTCTGATATTCGTGCTTGCAAAATCAACCTCATTACATATTTCAAGATCAAGGTTCTATGCTGATTCGTTTGGAGATACTTCAAGAAACAGTCAAGCTCAAATCTGTATCATTTCAAGAGTGTAAAAGTTCATCTATTTCTTTTGCTCCATTTGTAAAGTTTGAAACTAGTTGTTTAGCTTCGGGAACAATTTTGTAGCTGGTGGCTGTAACAACCCCGATTTTTTAAATGGGTATTTTTAAACTAATTTTGGAAAATTCGAGAAAAATAAAATTTTGGATTTAATCATTTTTAATAATTAAATATGTTGGTTTTTATATTCAAAATTCAGAAAGCTGTTACTAAAAGACTCCTAATACGAGTATATACAAGTCTTGGGACGTTTAGAAGAGTCCTTAAAACATAAAACTCTCTAAGATCCCTCAAAATATAAAACTCTCTAGAAAAAAAATATATAAAAATATTCGACCGTTCGATCGAGTTGAAATTTTGTGTACAACTTCCTCTCGTTTCCATCTACTATGCCTTTAAATTGCAACCAATTACAACGGTTCGATCGTCCGAAATGTTTTCTTTAGTGTTTATATCTCATAAGAACTATTTTCTTAATGAAACTCTTAATCCTTTTTATATCACAATAAATTCGTGGCTTGGCTTTTCAAATCACTTTTTCATCAACTTTTCAACCGGAAGACCCCTCCAAAATTATTCCCTTTCATCTATAAACTTTACCCCAACCTTAATCAAGTGTTTGACTCAATATTTGAAAGCTTATTTGGTGTTTTCTCGAGTTTGGGCTAGAACGAGTTTTGATTATCTTCGCGAGAGGAACGTGATGGTGCAATCAAATGTTGAGGCTGAAATTTATTTGACAATTCATGTGATGATTTTGAGGTACGGGACTTACACAATATACTCATAAATTCTCTCGAGAGTATTTCATTTTGATTTTCGTGCCGATTGCACTCATATTGAATTGTGATATTCATTGGAATCTGAGATAATTGTTGAGATCTAAATTTTGTAACACCCCGTAATTTTGAAGATTAAATATTTAATTATTTTTGGGAGTTATAAAAATATTTAAATTTGAGAAACTTAAATTTATGATTTGGAGAAATTATTTGAGTGAGCCGAATTATTTATAATTGGCGACTTTAAAGTTTAATTATTCGAAATCTCGCGTGCCGTATTTTGAGGTCAAAATTGGAGAATGTCAAAAAGTATTTCGGATGACAATTCTGAATGGGTTGAGTCCGGATGGGTCGAGATAGTCAGAAAAGAGTATCCGGGGGTAGCAATTGGGTCTCGGGGCATTTTTGGGCATAGTCGGGCCCACACGGGGTGAGTTGGGCCATTTTAATTAGGCCCATATGGCCAAAAACGAGATTAAGGGTTTTAACCCAATTTGGGGAAGAGTTAAATGGCAGTAAACACAAATTCTAAACCTAGGGCTTGAGAGGGAAATTGGGAAAAAGCAAATCAAGAGCCAATTTGGGATTATTGGAGCCAATTTAAGGGACTACGCCAACGGATCAGACCCTACGAACAATTTCAGGCAAGTGGTTAACTGTTGTGATTCCTAAATTGATGATAATCAATTCATATCATAGTTTGTGTGTATGAAAATTCATTTTGGGTGTGTAACCATAATTAAACTTGGTTTTTTGGAAATTGATATACTTTAATGGGATTAAGGGTGAGATTTATTATGTTTATGATTCAAGAATGTAGAGGAATGAATCGTATGTTAAAACCAGTAAGAATCAATGGTTAATTGCTGATAATATGAATGAAATTCGTATTCGAGATTTGAAACCCGGATAAAACCCAAATCGGGAAGACGTTGGAATTAATGGAATTTGATGATGAATTAAGGTCTTTAGAATGGTTAGACCCTTTTCTTATATGGAGGATATGTTAACTGTAATTGGGTAAGGGTTTAGATTGAGAATCAAAGCTTTAGGGTTCGTCCATGGCCGACAGTGGGCTGGAGAAGACGAGTACTGGAACGATCGATCGATCGACCCAGGGGGTTCGATCGATCGATGCTACAGATATCTTAGCAGTTTCGCCAGTTTTGTAAATAAAGAGAAATTTATTTAAGATTTAACCCCTTACTTTTATTTAGTGATAAATTCATATGTGGCACATATTCCTTAACAATTATAGGGAGATATAATTGGGTTTAGGAGGGTGAAAATGGTATGTCATGAGATGAACGAATTTCGGGAAATAATTCATAAGTATTGATGTTGGGCAGAGGAATAATATTCGGGTATTGTAGTTGGGTGACGCTACATTATTAAAGGAATTGAGGTGAAATAAATTAGTTATGGGGAAAAATATAGACTCGGAAAATATTAAGTTACGGGCCAAGTGAGCGAGTCCGGGTGTAATGGTTGGGCGACACTAAGTATTAAATTAATTAATGTGTAATTAATTAAATTAGAGTCGGACTGTAGACTCGGGAAAGAATTAAATTAATTAATGTGTAATTAATTAAATTCGAGTCGGACTGTAGACTCGAAAAAGTATTAAATTAATTAATGTGTAATTAATTAAATTAGAGTCGGACTATAGACTCAGGAAAGTATTAAATTAATTAATGTGTAATTAATTAGATTAGAGTCGGACTGTAGACTCGGGAAAGAATTAAATTAATTAATGTGTAATTAATTAAATTAGAGTCGGACTATAGACTCGGGAAAGTATTAAATTAATTAATGTGTAATTAATTAGATTAGAGTTGGTCTGTAGGCTCGGGAAGGTAATAAATTAATTAATGTGTAAGTTAATTAAATGAGAGTCGGACCACAGACTCGGATTGGTATTAATTAATTAATGTGTAAATTAATTAAATGAGAGTCGGACCACAGACTCGGATTGGTATTAATTAATTAATGTGTAAATTAATTAAATGAGAGTCGGACCACAGACTCAGATTGGTATTAATTAATTAATGTGTAAATTAATTAAATGAGAATCGGATCACAGACTCGGATTGGTATTAATTAATTAACGTGTAAATTAATTAAATTAGAGTCGGATCATAGACTCGAAAAAAATATCATATTAATTAATGTGTGAATTAAATAAATTAGAGTTGGACCATAGAATCGGGATAATGATAATTTAATAAGTGAGAAAATTTATTTAGTTGAGTCAGGCCAGAGACTCGGGAAATTACAGGCTAGTGTTACGGGTTGTGAGTACACGGTGAAGCCGAGGTTCATTTATATATATATATATATATATATATATATATATATATATATATATATATATATATATATATATATATATATATATATATATATACAGTGTAGTGATAGTATATATATATGTGTATATATTGTGTGTGCTATTAAATATCAGTGATTAGATATTTATTTAATTATATACTCTAGTGCTATCAAGGGAGGTTGCGCGATGTGGGTGAATCCCCTAGCTTGAGGAGTAGGGTGAGTATATCCCCAGGTCATTGCGTCTGGTATATGGGTGAGGGGCTTATCTCACTTTTAGGGAAGGAATATGACCGCCTCCACTTCGTTTATGTTTTGGGCCAGGTTGGTGAGCGATTCCAACTTGGGTAACTAGGTTATGTGAGCACACCTAGTGAGATGGCACTTTAGAAGGAATCATCCGGTGAGGGTATACTCGAAAGGATGGATATACGTATGATATATGTGTGGATGTTTTAGTAAAGATACGTATAATATGGTATTAAATATTATATGTGGGGTAATAATACAGTGTGTGATGTATTTACTTTATATAACTTGTGTCACAATTATATGCTATTAATTAAGAAGAAATTAATTAGGTTAATTGGTGAGATAACTTATAATTCATGAATAATTATACTCGGGTTAAAGTAGTATGACAAGGGGAGGTTATACCAGGACTAGTTGGACGGGGTAGTACAACTAGGTGGGGTTAAGGTAACCGTTAGGTGTGCACATTAGTGGAGGGGTGAGAATGTCCACAAGAGAGTGCGACACTAACTTAAATATGAAGCGCATTCATGCATTTTAAATTACTGCAGTTAATTCACTTGCTAAATATTTTCAAAATATTTTGGGTTCTAACCCTTGCTATTAAACTATTTTCAAAACCTTTTAGGTGTCCAGCCACAGCGACGCCAGGATTGATATTCTATTCCAGGGACACGGAGCTGCGGCATATGTGGATGTTAGCAGGAGCTTGGATTAGACGCATCGTTCATTCTTTCCTAGAGTAGGAATCTCCTATCACTTTCAGTTTACTTAGGGCATGTCGCCCAGACTTTTCAGTACAGTTTTCAGATTGATTTTATTCAGGTGTTGGTTGTTGTATTGGGTTGTTTACTTTAGTGGCCGATGGTTTATTCGCCATGTCATTTTATTTTTGTTCAGTTGATTTAATTCAGTTGTGTGAATGGTTTATATTTAATTTCGCATGTACTGGTTTGTTTAATTAAAAAGATAAAATTTGGCACCAGCTTTTGGAATACTAGGTGGTTAGTAAGTTTTAAAAAGGTTTTCGAGAGTGATGCTAAGGATGAACCAACTGGGATTCCTGTTTTAATTTGGTATAGGACTGATCACCCGATATTTTATTAGGCGGGGTGTCACAAATTTGATTCATTGGGGTATATTATATTGTGATTTGAGCATCGTGTCATGAGAATTAAATATGGCACGGAGAATGGGCACCCGCCAATAGTCCAAAATTAGGATATTCTTAAGAATGCATAGGCGTGGTGAGGTGAGGCCTGGTGACTCATTGATGTGTTATTACGAAATTAATATTAATATAATGCTTGAGTATTGCATTTGATTTGTATATGTGATTCGTATTGTTGTGATTTATTCATCGTGCTAATTATTTTTGATCATCTATTCCTGTCATATTATGTACTTCCCCGTACTTTCTTTTAGTTGGTAGGCTAGCATGGATTGGGACGCTATGGACTATTTTGAAGATTTATTTTTTAGCATTGGAATGGAAGATATTTTGATGTATAAATTAGTGGTGTAATTTTTAGTTGGAGAATTTTATATTTGAGAGACGTTATTGTAAATCATTATTGTGGAAATAGAAGAATTGTGATTTTGTTATATTTAAATCGTGGAAATTAGATACTCTATACTTGTTGTTGATGGATTTAGCTTAGTTTTATCGCAGTAGTACGCCGCGTATCTCTTTTTGGGCGAGCGGGGTGTTACAGATGGTATCAGAGCTCAGGTATACGACAACCCTCGGGTCTTGGATTTTGGGTCTAGCATGCGCGTTAGACGAGTTTTCTTTAGAAATGGAAATTTTTTGAAGACGTGTTAGGTATCATGGTGAGGTTGTTTAGAATTGATTAGAGGACTTCAGTATTGTAATTTTTGGGAAATAGAATCGAGTAGTATTTTATTTCGAGCGTTAGGTTTCGTCGAATTTCGAGAGCGAAATTCCTTGTTAGTGGGGAAGTATGTAACAACCCCGATTTTTTAAATGGGTATTTTTAAACTAATTTTGGAAAATTTGAGAAAAATAAAATTTTGCATTTAATTATTTTTAATAATTAAATATGTCGGTTTTTATATTCGAAATTCGAAAAGCTATCATTAAAAGACTCTTAAACGAGTATATACAGGTCTTGGGCCGTTTTAAAAGAGTCCTTAAAACATAAAACTCTCTAAGAGTCCTCAAAATATAAAACTCTCAAGAGAAAAAATATATAAAAATATTCGACCTTCCTATCGAGTTGAAATTTTTTTTGCAGCTTCCCCTCGTCTTCAGCTACTATGCCCATAAATTTTAGCCAATTCCAACAGTCCGATCGTCCGAAATGTTTTCTTTAGTGTTTGTATCTGATAAGAACTATTTTTTTAATCAAACTCTTAATCCTTTATATATCACAACAAATTCGTGGCTTGGCTTTTAAAATCACTTTTTCATCAACTTTTCAACCAGAAGACCTCTCCAAAATTATTCCCTTTCATCTACAAACTTTACCCCAAACTTAATCAAGTGTTTGACCCAATATTTGAAAGCTTATTTGATGTTTTCTTGAGTTTGGGCTAGAACGAGTTTTGATTGTCTTCGCGAGAGGAACGTGATGGTGCGATCAGATGTTGAGGATGAAATTTATGTGACGATTCATGTGATGATTTTGAGGTACGGAACTTACACAATATGCTCCTAAATTCTCTCGAGAGTATTCCGTTTTGATTTTTGTGTCGATTGCACTCATATTGAATTATGATATTCTTTGAAATCTGAGATAATTGTTGAGATCTAAATTTGATTCATTAGGGTATATTATATTGTGATTTGAGCATTGTTTCATGAGATTTTAATATGGAACAGAGAATGGGCACCCGCCAATAGTCCAAAATTCGGATATGCTTGAGAATACATAGGTGCGGTGAGGTGAGGCCTGGTGACTCATTGATGTATTGTTGTGAAATTAATATTGATATAAGGCTTGAGTATTGCATTCGATTTGTATATGCGCATTCGTATTGTTGCGATTTATTCATCGTGCTAATTATTTTTTAGCATCTATTCCTGTCATATTGTGTACTTCCCCGTATTTTCTTTTAGTGCTAGGCTAACGTGGATCGGGACGCTATGAACTATTTTGGGGGATTATTTTAGAGCTTGGATTGGAAGATTTATTTTTTATGTACAAATTAATGGTGTAATTTTTATTGGAGAATTGTGTATTTTGGGAGAAACATTACTGTAAATCATTATTGTGGAAATAGAAGAATTTTGGTTTTGTTATATTTAAATCGTGGAATTTAGATGCTCTATACTTATTTTGAATGGTTTTAACTTAGTTTTTATCGTAGTATCACGTCGCGTGTCTCTTTTCGGGCACGCGGGGTGTTACAGATGATATTAGAGCTTAGGTACGACAACACTCGGGTCTTGGGTTTTGGGTCTAGCATGCGGGTTAGACATATATTCTTTGGAGATAGAATTTTTTGGTGATAAGTCGTGTTAGGCATCGAGGTTAGATGTGAGGTATTTAAAGCTGATTTTTGGAGACGAGATTTATTTTTGGAGGTTGTTGGTGTGGCCTGATTTTTTAGCGTTAGGCTTCATCGAATTTCGAGGACGAAATTCCTTGTTAGTGGAAAAGTATGTAACAACTCGGATTTTTAAATGGGTATTTTTAAATTAATTTTGGAAAATTCGAGAAAAATAAATTTTTGGATTTGATAATTTTTATTGGTTAAATATGTTGGTTAAGATTTTAAAAGAATAAAACTTCAATCGGAATTGAAATTGGATTTAAAATGGATTTTTAATTGAGTTTTTAATTATTTTTGCCTTATAGGCATTTTGTGGGGGAACTCTCGCCAGATCTGTAGGGTCGATCGATCGACCCTAGGAGTCGATCGATCGACTATGCCCATATTTGAGTCGGCATATTTGTTTTTTAAAAGTTGGAGGCTTTACAAATTTCTATCTTTTTTCCATATAAAAATAAGTCGTGGGTGGACCTTTAAACCACTTTTTCATAAACACAAAAACGCAGAAAACATATTTTATTTCCTCTCCCTCTATATACAAACCCTAGCCCCTATTTTATTTAATGTTCAACCTTAGATTTGGATCCCTATTTGGGGTTATCTCGTGTTTGGGCTAGAACGTGATTTGATTATTTTCGCGAGAGGAACATGATGGTGCGATCAGATTTAGAGGCTGAAATTTTGTGTCGATTCGTGTGATGATTTTGAGGTATGGGACTTACACAATATGCTCCTAAATTCACTCGAGAGTATTCCGTTTGTTTTCTGTGTCAATTGCACTCATGTTGAATTGTGATATTCATTGGAATCCAGAAAAAATGTTGGAATCTATTATTTGATTCATTGAGATATATTATATATTTGATTTGAGCATAGTGTTAGGACGTTTTAATATAGCACGGAGAATGGGCACCCACCAATAGTCCAAAATCCGGATATGCTTACGAATGCATAGGCGCGGTGATTTGAGGCCTGGAGACTCATTGATGTGTTGTTGCGAAATTAATATTGATATAATGCTTGAGTATTGCATTTGATTTGTATATGCGGTTCGTATTGTTGCGATTTATTCATCGTGCAAACTGTTTTTGAGCATCTATTCCTGTCATATTGCGTACTTCTCCGTATTTTCTTTTAGTTGGCAGGCTAGCATGGATTGGGACGCTATGGACTATTTTGGAGATTTATTTTAGAGCATTGGATTGGAAGATATTTTGATGTATAAATTAGTGGTGTAATTTTTAGTTGGAGAATTTTATTTTTGAGATACGTTATTGTAAATCATTATTGTGGAAATAAAAGAATTGTGATTTTGTTATATTTAAATCGTGGAAATTAGATGGTCTATACTTATTATTGATGGATTTAGCTTAGTTTTATCGCAGTAGCACGCTGAGTTTCTCTTTTTGGGCGCGCAGGGTGTTACAGTGGTGTTGCTTCCTACCGTGAAGTGGATCAGATTAGTGAAGCGCAAGAGACGGAGGCTGCTCTTGGCGCGTGGATGTAAGCCGTATTTGGCCGAACCACGTTAAAATCGATGTTATGTATTTTTAAGTCATTTATTTAGTTGTGTGTGTAACTATTTTAATTATCTCTTAAAATCAACAATTAACTCAACACTAATTTCTTCTAGTTAATTTTTTTTTAGAAAATTAAAATTAAAATTCTTAAACAATTTTTTTTGTTTAAAGTTAAACGAAATTTGATTTAATAAATTATGAGTTAATTAGTATTCTAAACAATTGCTATTTAGATTTTTATTAACCTCAAAAAATATTGTTCATTAATTCTTTAATTTCTTAAACTAATTCTGAATCTTATTTAATATAGAATTAAATCCAAAAATTTATTTAATAAGTTTTTCTTGCTATCTTTTATGGTCTCATTTGACCAAGCAATCTAAAGATTTATTTTATAATTTCTGGTTTATTTATTCAAATTAATTTAGTCCAAAAATCAATTTTTTTAAAGGTTGAAATTTTAATTAAAATAATAAGTTTACTAGACTCAATTCACCCCCACCTCCCCTTCTTGAGTCACATATGGGTATATATATATATATATATATATATATATATATATACACACACACACACAGAGAGAGAGAGAGAGAGAGAGAGAGAGAGAGAGAAAACTCTTTACTAGAGTAATAACAAAATGTTATAAGTTGAGTAAACTCCGAATAAACTTTTTCGATAAAACTCTTTTCGATTATTAACACAAGATGTGTTTAAACTTGTTTTCTGAATATGTAGTCTAGATTTGGTAGTTTATTACCTTAGTTTTTAGAAATTAAAAACCATCTACTAATTCTAAGATGCAGTACCGATCACAACAGAAATTAAGAACATTCAAAGAAATGAACACAGGTATTTAACGTGGTAAAACCCGTAATCAAGGGGAACATCCACGGTGTCCTCTACGGCACAAATAAAAATCCACTAAAATAAAGATTCAAGTGACAACACTTAAGCAAGCACACAAAGATCCTAAATCTAAGTTCAGAGATATACATATATGAGATACTCCACTCCAAAGGTTTTCTGACTAGAACTGATCTTCTCTTGTTGCTTCTTTGCATTTTCCCTGATCTCCTTTTCCTTGATTTCTGATTCCAGCAACTCTTACAAAACCAGGTTTCTCAAACAGAACCACTGTGACTAAGTGTTCGTGTGAGAATGTGTTTGTGATGTGCACTAAATGCAGATTTATGCAACTCACCCTCTCAAGTTGTTTAGACAGACAAAATCCTATAAATCATAAGCATCTATATGACATGCAGATTCTGATTCAAATAATTTTGACAAATAAACTTCTTATCAAGATCATATCAGAAAAACAACCTTGCTTTTAAAACTAGCCAAGGTCCTATGTGTTTCTATTTATTTTCATACAACTTTATTTCACAAAATGTGAAATATGATCCAAAAAACACAAACGTCTTAGGGATATGATTTATCCTTGAAAGAACGAAGTTTGTTTTTCAAAATCTTTTGAAACAGAATAGATCTACAAAATAAAGATCAAAAGAGAACAAAAATTAGACGTGCGATATTCTCTTTTTAAAAAGACTTAAGTTTCTACAGAGAAACCTAAGAAATTCTTAGAGATGAGTTCTGAGAGAAACAATGGCTTGAAGAGGTCTTCAAACTTCGAACAAATCCAACACCTTACACACAGAAACCTAAATGGATCTAACTCTCAAGATTTAGGATTTCTGATATATGAAATTTGAAGGTTTAGGTGTTTGGATTTTATGGATAACACACATAGGTTGGGCTTTCGAAGATTAGGGTTTCTTCTCTCTCTCTTCTCTCTTTTCTTTTCCTCTCTCTTCTCCCTCTACTCTCTTATTTTCTTTCTACTTGGACGAATGCCAAAAGTCTCTAAGGTCTAAGACTTAGCGGGTTTATATACTACGTTAGGAAGGATCGAGAACCCCTAAGGCAAATGAACGATCGAGATTGATCTTGACCAGTTGACTACCAATCTAACGGTGTAACTTAAGCGGTGAAAATAACGTTCGATGATTGGTTAACATAGGTTTCACATGGATTGATCAAGAACACATGCAGTCCCCTTGATAAGGATCAATTAAAGGCTGAGAATACAACTTAATAATGTGTTCTGTAGAAAACACAAATCCAATCATCTAGAAGCCAACACGTGTACGGCAGATATGCAATGAAAAACGCGTGTTTTTGGATCTTTAAAAAAAACAATTTCAACCTCAGAATTATGTGCCGCTTTGAGATTCTACCCAGGTCAAGTTTTATTTAATAAAAACAGTTTACATAATATTACATTTAACCACAACATTTTAAAAACCAAATTTGAAAATTTTGAAAAATTATTTAAATTTTTTAAAAAAAGATTATAATGGAATTAAAATGATTTGAAAATATTGTTAAAGTGATTAAAACAATATATGCACATGTGAACTCAATAATATGCAGTGTAAGTGTCCTAAAGTGGTCATAACGTAAGATTAACTTCCCTTTTGTTGGATCTTGAGAATTCTTGGACTGGATTTCTTCATCCTTGCTTGAACCTTTGAGAGAAGGAGCAACTCATAAAAACTAACCTACTTTGTCTCAATATCCAAACTAGTTGGAACTCCTATATAATATAGACTCAAGTCATCCAATTATATAGTGTGTTCTCAATCTCCCCCTTTAGATATTAGAGAAAAAATTCCCTTGAGTATTCTGAACTCGTGGGTGAAAAATGAAAATTCCTAGTTGTCCTATACAAAAGATTTAACTACCCATTCCCATCCTATAACCGAAAAATAAGATAAAAAAAATACATCACTCAATTACAATACAAACCAATACCCTAATAAATAGGACAAGCTATATAATGAGTCTGAAGAATGCCTGTAAAAGATTAAACACTTGAATGGCATATTAGTTTAATTAGAATAGGAATAGATATAAATCGCAGCAAAAATACTCAAATTCTTCTCCTCCAATTTTTCTCAAATATACAATGGGATAAAAAATAATAGAGAAATCAGGAAAGTGTATACAGATTTCAATCATGAACAATATCATAAGCAAGGGCAGAATCAAGGGTCTCCTACATAAACTAGTGTTAGGAGGCGTCTTTTGTCATTTGAGAGACGTCCATGCCCTAAAACTTCAGAAACCAATTATTAGCGTGAAATTACCGAGGTTATGATAAATGTAACAGAAATTATGTGAGAACTGTTGTAAGGACATATTGTCATTGTCCATTATCAATTTTCTATGTCATATACCGCTACACCGTCGAAGAGCATTCAAGAGAAATCTACATCAAAGACGGATCCGAATTGATCATGCTCTGATACCAATTTGAAAAGTCGTGACGGTGTGATAATTGATTAAATTCGCAAATTTCTAATTTGGCACACTTATTTAATTAGAGTCTATTAATTCAGCCCCTAAACATGCATCTAAAAGAGATAAATCATTCAAATCATGCATGAAAGATAAAAATGAACGATATAGGAAAAAACCCCTTTCGGGTAAAACTTTTTGTAACACTTTGAAGAATTCACAAGACCTTTGACTTACATACAACCTGATAATCGCCCATAAGTGTGTAATGCACGGTGCCTTCAGCAAATCTTCAAAGATACGAGAGACAGCGAAATACCCTCCAGGCGTCGGTTCGTCGTCTTCGGCTCGTCCACACGCAGAATGACAAATCTACATCAAAGACGGATCCGAATTGATCATGTTCTTCATAAAAAAGACTCCGCAAAGTTTACTTTGGTAAGGTTTTGTTTCTAATACCTTAACTTTTCACTTAGAGCTTTTGGGATATTTTTACAAAATATTTTCCAAGTGTTGGAGCGGACTTTTTCGTCAAAATTTTAGAATGAGTATTTTTTCTAAGTGTTGAAACGGACATTAAAATAATAATTTTTTGTCGCAACAGTAGTTCGAGCGACATTGCATGTCGTTCGCGCGAGATGGCATGTCGCGCGATCTCATTCGAACGACAGCTGTCCTTCGTTCGAGCGACTTGCTGATCTCATTCGAACGAGCTCTGTTTTCAAGGCGACGCGATTTTCTATAAAATCTCATTATGTGGTTTCGTTTTCATTAAGAAATCCATACGTTTTCCAGAACAAAAACACTGCTAAAGCATAATTCTTTAGGCTTCTTCTTTTTAGGGTTTATTCCCTTTTTGTTTACAATTCACAAAACTCCCATATTGCTTTAGTGAATTATTTTGGTGTTCAAGAACACAACTTTGTTTTTGTTTAACCTTAGTGGAGAAGGCGTCTCCATATTTGATCGGTGGATACCGAGCATAGTCATTCTGCGTGTGGACGAGCCAAAGACGGCAAACCGACGCCTGGAGGGTATTTCACTGTCTCTCGTATCTTTGAAGATTTGCTGAAGGCCCCCTGCATTACACACTTGTGGGCGATTATCAGGTTGTATTTAAGTCAAAGGTCTTGTGAATTCTTCAAAGTGTTATAATATAAAAGGTTTTACCCAAAAGGGGTTTTTTCCTATATCGTTCGTCTTTATCTTTCATGCATGATTTGAATGATTTATTTCTTTTAGATGCATGTTTAGGGGCTGAATTAATAGACTCTAATTAAATAAGTGTGCCAAATTAGAAATTTGCGAATTTAATCAATTATCACACCGTTACGACTTTTCAACTATCATACCCATCGTTGTTCACAAATACTCAAATCGTATGTTATCCAATGGTTTGGTAAAAAGATCAACTAGCTGTTTTTTAGTATTAAGATATTCAATATTTAGTTCTTTAGATTCTACAAGATCACGAATGAAGTGATGTCGAATTTGTATATGCGTAGTTCAAGAGTGCTGTACCGGGTTTTTCAAAATATTTATGGCACTCTGGTTATCAAAAAATATAGTTAATTGATTTTCAGTGATACCATAATCTCTAAGCATCTGTCTAATCCATAATAGTTGTGAACAACAACTTCCTACTACAATGTACTTGGATTCTGCGCTAGATAGGGAAATACAATTATGTTTCTTACACGACCAACCTACTAGGTTATTTCCTACGTAGTAACACGCGCTAGACGTGCTCTTTCTATCGTCGGAACACCCGGCCCAATCAGCATCAGTGTATCCTACAATAGAACTAGTTGTGTCCTTGGTGTACCAAATACCAAATTTTAGAGTACCCTTGACATATTTAATAATTATCCACACACACAATAAGTGGGATTCCTTAGGGCTACATTGATATCTAGCACAGACACAGACTGCAAAAGAAATATCGGGTCTAGAAGTAGTAAGATATAAGAGACTCCCTATCATACTTCGATATAGAGTAAGATCAACATTTTTCCCATTATCATCCTTAGATAGTTTTGTTGAAGTACTCATGGAGGTTCTAGAAGGTTTAGCGTTTTCTAATCCAAATTTTTTGACAAGTTCTGCAGCATATTTGGATTGAGTGATAAATAGGCCATCATTACATTGTTTTACTTGAAGACCCAAAAAGTATTGAAGTTCACCCATAAGTGACATCTGAAATTCAGCATACATGATATCAAAAAAGTTCTTCACTTGTTTAGAACTAGTGGATCCAAATATTATATCGTCAACGTACACTTGTGCTATTAAAACATGTTTGTCCTCGTTCCTAACAAACAAAGTTTGATCGTTTTCGCCTCGAACAAATCCATGAGAGACTAGAAATGTAGACAGTCACTCATACCATGCTCTAGGAGCTTGTTTCAAACTGTATAAGGCTTTTTTAAGCCTAAAGATGTAGTCAGGGTGTGATGGATCTACGAACCCTCTGGGTTGTTCTACGTATACCTCCTCAGTCAAAATTCCATTTAAAAATGCAGACTTAACATCCATTTGGAATAGTTTGAATTACAGGTGACATGATATGGCAAGGAGGAGACGAACAGACTCAAGACGACTAATAGGTGCAAAAGTTTCGTCGAAGTCAATTCCCTCTATCTGGGAGAAACCTTGTGCTACCAACCTAGCTTTATTTTTAATGACTTCCCCATTTTCATCTGTTTTGTTTTTAAAAATCCATCGAGTGCTGATAACTTTCAAATCTTTTGGCCTGGGAACAAGATACCACACATAGTGACTCTGAAACTGGAGGAGATCTTCTTGCATAACATTTATCCAGAATGAGTCAGACAGTGCATCATTTACATTTTTTGGTTCCTCAAGGGAAACAAAACATGAAAATTGTGCCACATTTCGGAGTTGGGATCTTGTTCTAACAGGATCAGAAGGATTACCAACTCCAGTTTTAATTGGATGGTCTTTAAAAACCCAAGTGGGTATAGAAGGATTCTCGGGTGGCAGCAAATCAGTGTCTTGTTGCGACACCCCGCCTAATTAATCCCGGGTGATCAGTCCTAAATCAAGTTAGAACAGGTTTCTCAGTTGGTTCATTCTTAGCATCACTGTCGTCTTTTTAATTACTAACCACCTAAGTGAGAAAAATAGACTGGTGCCAATTTTTATCTTTCAATTAATGTAATGAAACTCATGCGGAACATAAAATAATACAATCACAGTTAACTGAAATAACCATTCACAATTAAAAACACCTAACCGAATAAACCATCGGTCCAAATAATCCAACGAATAGGAAATAAAGACAAATAATCAATCTCAACAAGTCTGACATAAATAAATGAACTATGAGCGACATGCTCGAAATAACTGATAGAAGTCTCTACACTAGAATGAAAGAATGAGGCATCTATCAAGACTCCCGCAACATCCACCTATGCTGCAGCAACGGATATCCTGAGAAAGAGTCAAGCCTGGCATCCCTGTGGCTGGACACCTAAAAGGTTTTTAAAATTTTTATAGTAAGGGTTAGTACGCAAAAACATTTAAAAACATTTAGCAAATGATTAACTTGCAGTAATAAATAAATATGCATGCTCTTCATATTTTAGTTAGTGTCGCACTCCCTTGAGGACTTCCTTACCCCTCCTCTAATGTGCACTACTAACGCTTTAATTAAATCACCTAGTTATCTATCTCATGACTAGATAATTAATAAAGTCTCCTTGTACCCACCCTACTCTAACTGAGTATAACGTGATTATGATTTTTAAGTTATTAGTAACATCAACTTAATTACATCATTTCCCTTTTTGAATTCGTATAACTTCTACACTTGTTATACATATAAAACAACTCATGCTTTGTATTAATCAGTCCGTATATAATTAATTACCTAATTACATACTTAGTCATATTGCAGCATTCACAAACATACTGAAATACATTAAATAACTATCATCCACCCGAATAAAATACTCATATGATATAGATTCTCTAAAGTGCTATCACACTAGGTATATTCACATAACCTAGTTACCCAAGTCAGAATCGCTCACTAACTTGGTTTAACATACGATTGGAGGCGGTCATATTCCTTCCCTGAAAGTTAGATGCCCCTCACCTCATATAACGGACGCTATGACCTGGGAATATACTCGCCCCACTCCTCGAGCTAGGGGATTCATCTACTACGCCCAACCTCCCCCTATAGCACTAGAGTATAATAATATCTAACCACTGATATTAATGCACACACTATATACATATATACTATCACACACCGTATATATATATATATATATATATATATATATATATATATATATATATATATATATATATATATATATATATATAAACATTCCGGCTACACCGTGTACTGAACCCGTGACACAAGCCTATTCCATTTTTTTTATGATGAGTTTGTTACCCAACTCTAATTATTAATTAATTTGCACATTAATTAATTAGGTAACTTTTGGTGTCGTCCCCACCATAAATTTGGACTTACCCTCGTAGCCCGAATTAACCTCACCCGAGTCTAAATTCCCGACTCTAAGTTATTTAGCCCTTACCTAAATGAAATATCACGCCTCGGTATCACTCAACCAATGTTCCCGGACTTGTCCACTACTTCCGTATTTAATCATTTCGAACAAACCTTCCAAAAATTTAAGCTCGGTGTGTTACACCTAATTTCTCCAAATCCCAACCAATTTATAAATTATGATGTCCCACTAAGCCGTCTTCATATTCTAATTAATTTATTCACTATTAATTAGATTATTAAATCCACGTATTTATTACTCCAAATTAAAGCATGGAAAAGAATTAAATTTAAGTTTCTCTACATATAAAGGAAACTGGGCGAACTGTCAAATTTTCCGGACCATCGATCGATCGATGGTCCCCCTTCGGTCGATCGATCGAGCAGGTCCTCGTCTTTCTCGAGTTGGCTGTTTCAGCCATGAACGCCCACCTCCAAACCCTAGTTTCTTCTACACTAAAAACTAAGTATTCCCATCGCCAATAACATCAAATACCTTATATGAAACCTCTATAAAGTCCATCAACATCAACAATTTCACTTTCTCTACTATTTTCACAGATTCGGGGTAAAATTACATTCAGTCTTTAACCCATTTAAACATCAATTTCTTTCCACCAAATTCGTCTCTAATTCATCCGATTTATACATCTTACCAGATACAAATACACAACCCAGATTATATATGATCTTCTAATCCATTTATAAATCAGATTCATGATTTACCAAAACCCCATGTTTATACCCCTTTAAAACCCAAAACGAATTTCTTTGATTACACACATCACATGAGTATGAATTGAAATACACTTTACATGCTACAGCAAGTTAACACTTGCCTTAAGGTTCGTAGAGTCTGAATTTGGAATCGTGAGTGCTCAAGGTTGAAGATGACTCCTTTATGCTCTCTTGTGATCCCCAAATTTGGCTTTGGCTGCTGTTAGGGTTTCCTAACCCTCTAAGTCCTTTCTCTAATGAAGTTCAGCCATACCCTTGTTTCTTTTTATTTGATTAATTACCTAATCCCGTTTTTTTACTAATGGGCCAAGCCCAAGTGACCCAAATGTCCCCGTGCGGGCCCGGCTATGTCTAAAAACGTCCCGTGGCCCGTTTACTACCCCCGGGTACACTTTTCCGACTATCTCGGCCCATCCGGACTCAACTGTACACTTAGAATTTGCATCCGAATTAATTTATAAAAATACTTATCCCCCACCCAATTTAGTCTATACCGACTCCCATTTGAGATAAGTGCATATCCCGCCATTAATACTCGAAATGACTTAAGTAAATTATTACTATTCACTTAGTAATTAAATTTTCCTAAATATTAACCATTCACTCACCGATTAATATTTAAATATATTTTGCCATAATTAATTCATTTAAAATTACAACACACTAGTAATTTAGAATTTCCGAATTAATTAAATATTAAATGCACCAAAAATACGGGGTGTTACACTTGTGAGGGTTCAATTGTAGAATTTGGTTCAGCCTCAACAGGTGGCACTGATTGACAGACACTACTCCCTACACTAGTATCATCTACAATCACATTAAATGATTCCATAATGGTTTTGGTTCGATAGTTGAAAACACGAAAAGCCCTACTATTTTGGGAATAACCAAGAAATATTCCCTTCTCTCCTCGGGTGTCAAATTTTGAAAGTTGTTCTCTGTCTTTACAAACATAACAAATACTCCCGAAGGTTTTAAAATGTTTTAAGTTTGGCTTTTTGTGGAACCAAAGTTCATAAGGGGCTTGTTTGGAATTTTTCCTAAGGTATACACGATTAATGATATGACACGCGGTTTGAATGTCTTCTACCCAAAAATATCTAGGAAGACTTTTAGCGTGTAGCATAACCCTATCCATCTCTTGTAATATTCTATTCTTACGTTCAACGATGCCATTTTTTTGGTTTGTTTTCGGAGCACTAAACACGTATTTATAGCCATTGGCTACGTAATATTCAGTAACACCAGAGTCTTTGAATTCTCCACCTCTGTTATTCCTAATACGACACACTTGGGCATCCTTCTCGTTCTCTATTTTCAAAAGGATTTTTAAGAATTCATCGAAGGTATCTGATTTTTGTTTCATAAATGCAACCCAAGTATATCGCGTATAGTCGTCTACTATAACTAGGATATAACTATTTCCACAGAAACTAACAGTCTTTGGGGGACCTATGAGGTCCATATGGATAAGTTCTAAAGGTTTTGTGGTCAAGACGTCCTTAACTTTCTTATGAGGGGATTTACTTATTTTCCCTTCCTGATATGGTCCACATACCGGATTAAAAGAATTTTTGATTTTGGGTAAACTTCTAACTATTTCTTGGGAGCTTAATCTCCTAAGATTATCAAAATTTGTATGTCCTAATCTATTGTGCCAAAGGTCGGAATCCTCTAATCTGGCAACATGGTAAGACTGAGACTTAGGAATTATTGTGTAACAGTTTTCCTGAGTTCTGTTTCCTGTCAATATACAGTTTCCTTTTTTTATCAATAATTTTACAATCAGTTTTTGAAAAAGTAACGGTATGATTGGAATCACAGAATTTAGATATACTTAAGAGATTAGATTTGAGGCCTTTAACTAGGAGAACATCATTTAGTTCAGGTGGCTCATCCTCACTCAATGTTCTCTTACCTATGATCTGAGATGAAACACCATCTCCAAACATGACACTACCTTCGAGGAAGTCTGTCTTGTTTTTTAATTTGGTTTCATCCCCGATCATATGTTTAGAACATCCGGAGTCTAAATACCATCCAGTTGAAGTGTGTTGTGCCTTTAAAGTATAAATGACAATATTGCACTTGAGTTGGGGTAGTAGATCATCTTTTCTAATCCAAATAGGCCGAGTTTTGAGCGTTTTGTGGCCTTTTGATTTAGAAAAAGTTTATTGGGTCTTTCTAAATGTTTTTTCTTAGTCTTGAACCATCTCCTTTTCTTTTTATAGCTAGAGTTGTTTGTGGCCTGTCTAGGGAGAACATAAGTATTTCTTCCTTTTCTAGAATAGTTAAAGTTAAGGTATGTTGGTGTATATATCCTTTTTTGAAAACATTCTTTAATTGTGTGGCCAAAAACGTCACAGTAAGAACAGTACTGATGGATGTAGGTCTTGACTTTATTACTAAAGTCTTTAAAGATGGGTTTGGCTTTATTTGGTATAGTCGTCCAATTGTCACTGGTCTTGAGTTTTTGTCTTTGGTCTCTAACGAGTGGACAAACATATTTGGCCTGACCATTTGAATTAGACTTTTGATTGTACTGATCATGTTTTGCTTCAGAGACATTTAGCCTAGATTCCCCTTTTTGAACAGTTTGACAAGTTTGGCCTTGTTTGATAAAAGTAACATTTTCAGGAGAAACTTCGGTCTTACTGGTGTGCACCATTTCTCCAAAACCTAGGCCAGACTTATCTTCAGAGTCAAATTTTCTTCCAACAACAATTTCCTCATAAGATTTAGCTTGGGTTTCAAAGTGTTGACATTTTTTAAACACATTTGAGACCTTTTGCTTAGACACTTCTAGTTCAATAAGGGTTGCCTTATATTTTTGTTCAAACTCATGAATTTTCTTAGACAAATCTTTTATTTTTAAGGCAAAGTCTTCAATCTCGGTCCATTGGGCAATACACTGGGCAGTATAATCTTCAGTATTCTTCCTAATGGTCTGGTTAAGTAAATCGATACGCTCAGTTAATGATTTTATTATTTTTTCAAGGCGAGCGCTCTTCTTAACCATTTTCGTGTATAACTCATGTAAATCAGGCAAATCATCATCAGACTCGCTAAGTGTGTCATGTGAAGTGTCCCATAAAGCATTACTTGATTCTTTTGGACTCGCGCACACGTTCAATTCATTGGCAATTTTAACGCTTTAACTCCCACTTAGATTACTTCCAACAATAATAGGAGCAGTATTAACATCAACATCAATAGGAATCACATAGTCATGAGTAGGTAAGCATGCATCATCATCATTATATATAATCTTGGTAAAGAAAGGCATGCAATACTCATTATTCTGGATTGACTATGTTTTATCTTCATCAGAATCACTAGAGTCGTCCCACGTTTTGCACACATTAACCTTGTTATTGTTGCTAAAATTAGTTGGGCATTTGCTAGCATAATGTCCCATTTTACCACATCTATGATATTTCACATCTTTCAGGTCTATCTTAGGTCTGTTATTGTCATAGGTCCTTTTATTGTCATGTGAGTGTTTGGCATTGTCTCTGTCATGAGGTTTGCGATTTTGATTTCCTTGATAATTTGACTTGCCTTGTTTTGAGGCTACAACATTTTTGAATTTGAGAATCTTTTTGAAATGTTTACTCATGAGAGATATTTGATTGTCAAGGTCATCTAAATCACAGTCATCAATACAGTCAGTGTCAAAGTTCAAAGAACTTATTTTAGGAACTTGCATTTTAGATGAAAACATAACATTAGAACTAGAGGGTTTATTGTTCTGTCTAGTCAGTTGCTTCTTTAAATCTAACTCTAACTAAACAGTTCTTAGTTTACTATTAAGCAATACATGAGTTATATTAGGGTCGTCCATTTCTTCAATGGCATATCTCTTATTGTCAAATTTGGAAGACGGTGACCTAAGAATCTTTTGAATAATTTCCTTTCTACTATAGGTTATACCATTTGCATGAAGTTTTGTAAAAATATCAGTTACCTGATGTATAAATCATCAAAGGATTCATTGTCATCGATTATCAGGTTGTTGTATTGCTGGACAAGCATTTGAGTTTTTCCTGCCTTAACTCTTTCATCACCTTCGTGAGCAATGACAAAAGTGTCCCATGCCTCTTTAGAAGTTGAACATATGGATATTATTTTAAACTCGTGTTCATTAATGGACATAAAGATGACATTCTTGCCTTTGTTATTATCTAGGGACTTCTTTTTTTCTACCGTAGTAAATTTATTAAGAAGTTTCTTAATCCTTGTTGGATCAATTTCAGCTATAGCCTTAGTAGGATGTTCATAACCATTTTCAATTATGTCCCAGACATCATCACCAAGGGTTCCTCGAATGAAAGCAACCATTCGTACTTTCCAGTATGAAAAGTTGTTTCCATCAAAGAGTGGTGGTCTGGAAAGGTTACCTAACCTCTCAAATCTTTCTTCCATATTCAGAACCTTTTTAAAAGAAATTTCGAAAACAATTTCTAAAGTTTCAGGATCACAAAAGATGGTCCTGCTCTGATGCCACTTGAAAAAACTATTTACTAGGTTAATAAAAAAATGTTATAAGTTGAGTAAACTCTGAATAAACTTTTTGGACAAAACTCATTTTTATTTTTAACACAAGATGTGTTTAAACTTGTTTTCTGAATATGTAGTCTATATTTGGTAGTTGATTACCTTTGTTTTTAGAAATTAAAAACCATCTACTAACTCTAAGATGCAGTACCAATCACAACAGAAATTAAGAACATTCAAAGAAATGAACATAGGTATTTAACGTGTTAAAACCCTTAATCAAGGGGAACATCCACGGTGCCCTCTACGGCACAAATAAAAAATCCACCAAAATAAAGATTCAAGTTACAACACTTAAGCAAGCACACAAAGATCCTAAATCTAAGTTCAGAGATATACCTATATGAGATACTCCACTCCAAAGGTTTTCTCACTAGAATTGATCTTCTCTTGTTGCTTCTTTGCTTCTTTGCTTTTTCCTTGATCTCCTTTTCCTTGATTTATGATTCCAGCAACTCTTACAAAACCAGGTTTCTCAAACAAAACCACTGTGACTAAGTGTTCGTGTGAGAATGTGTTTGTAATGTGCACTAAATGCAGATTTATGCAACTCACCCTCTCAAGTTGTTTATACAAACAAAATCCATAAATCATAAGCATCTATATGACATGCAGATTCTTATTCAAATAATTTTAACAAATAAACTTCTTATCAAGATCAAATCTGAAAAACAACCTTGCTTTTAAAACTAGCCAAGGTCCTATGTGTTTCTGTTTATTTTCATACAACTTTATTTCACAAAATGTGAAATATGATCCAAAAAACACAAATGTCTTAGGGATCTGATTTATCCTTGAAAGAACCGAAGTTTGTTTTCCAAAATCTTTTGAAACAGAATGGATCTACAAAATAAAGATCAATAGAGAACAAAAATTAGACGTGTGATATTCTCTTTTTAGAAAGACTTAAGTTTCTACAGAGAAACCTAAGAAATTCTTAGAGATGAGTTCTGAGAGAAACAATGGCTTGAAGAGGTCTTTAAACTTCGAACAAATCCAACACCTTACACACAAAAACCTAAATGGATCTAACTTTCAAGATTTAGGGTTTCTGATATATGAAATTTGAAGGTTTAGGTGTTTGGATTTTATAGAGAACACACGTAGGTTGAGCTTTCGAAGATTAGGGTTTCTTCTCTCTCTCTTCTCTCTTTTCTTTTCCTCTCTCTTCTCCCTCTACTCTCTTATTTTCTCTCTATTTGGACGAATGCCAAAAGTCTCTAAGGTCTAAGACTTAGAGGGTCTATATACTAGGTTAGGAAGAATCGATAACCTCTAAGGCAAATGAACGATCGAGATTGATCTTGACCAGTTGACTACCAATCTAACGGTGTAACTTAAGCGGTGAAAATAACGTTCGATGATTGGTTAACATAGGTTTCACATGGATTGATCAAGAACGCATGCAGTCCGTTGATAAGGATCAATCAAAGGCTGAGAATACAACTTAATAATGTGTCTTATAGAAAACACAAATCCAATCGTCTAGAAGCCAACACGTGTACGACAGATATGTAATGAAAAATGCGTGTTTTTGGATCTTTTAAAAAACGAATCTCAACCCCAGAATAATGTGTCGCTTTGAATTTCTAGCCAGGTCAAATTTTTTTCAATAAAAATAGTTTGCATAATACTACATTTAACCACAACACTTTTAAAAACCAAATTTTAATAATTTGAAAAATTATTTAAAATGTTTAAAAAATGTTATAATGGAATTAAAATGATTTGAAAACATTGTTAAAGTGATTACAACAATATATGCACATGTGAACTCAATAATATGCAGTGTAAGTGTCCCAAAGTGGTCATAAGGTAAGATTAACTTCACTTTTGTTGGATCTTGAGAATTTTTGGACTGGATTTCTTCATCCTTGCTTGAACCTTTAAGAGAAGGAGCAACTCATAAAAACTAACCTACTTTGTCTCAATACCCAAGCTAGTTGGAACTCCTATATAATATAGACTCAAGTAAGGCAATTATATAGTGTGTTCTCATATATATATATATATATATATATATATCAAAGATCTCAAATGAAAAGTTAAATATTGGTAATGCCTACCTATAAAAATCTCGGAGTTATATATGGTCAATAAATCCAGATAGCTATATAAGCTAAGGAGTCCTATATGGCTTAACTGTTGTTCTTTTCTTTATAAATGTAACCCTCACCCCAGGGCAAGCGAGGCATATAACCACTGATATTAATACGAGATCAATAAAGAGAAAAGCACCACATGGACATAGGCACATTGATAAACTATGTACATACTATTTTTCTATGTGATTGTGCATGTTTTAACATTCTACTGGACTTATATTGTGTTGATTAATACCATTAGGATTTCACCACCGACAACTGGCATCGTTTGTGAGAAATGACTTTTTATTTTCAACCAAACAAGGGCAACTAACATCGAGCCATGTCTCATTCACTCAACCAACACTTGGCCATCCCAGGACAGTCAGCAATACAATCAGAATAGTCATGAGGCCCCGTGTATCAGGCCTGAGATCTAACATAGCAAAAGTCACCATACTCTCGAATCTCGCTATCGTCCATGTGGGGATTAAACTATGGAAAGTAATGTGACACTCAGATATAACTAAATCTCACGATTCATAGATGCCTGTGAGAAGCATCTTCGATAATATGAGACGACCATGCACTATCAGTATGAGGAAAATGCCCACTTCCAACATCTTCGAGAAAATATTGAGTATGAGATCCATAGGGACAAATATAAGCTTCATTACACATTCTGAACCCCTATCCCTCGGGCGAGTAATACTCGTAGACGAGGAAGGAGTTCATGGTGAGATCAGGAGCATTCCAGCTGGAGGGGAATGCTAGACATAATAAACTACCATAGCACTCATCGTGATAAGAAGGACCTTCGCAACCTCATTCAAAGAGACATGGACAACCATACATCTATTCAATGGGCTAGGTCCACTAAGTAACTAGCTAGAAGAGCCCTCATCAGCCAAAAGAAGTCTCCTTTCATAAGGTCCATTGAGAACTTTGAACACCCTAAGAACTTTGCCATTCCCATATTTAAGATTTACGATGTGTAAACGGAAATTTTCAAATTTTCAAATATAGAGTATAAAATGTACAAATACAACATAGTCACCATGGAATAACACTAAACTATCCAAATTGGGAAAACATAATGAAATTGTGTGAGCATTTTTCACAGGAAAATCAATATAAACGTTCATAACATAGGTGCACGAAGTCATAAGACACTTAAAAAAAAAGAACTCAAAGTCTACCTTAGATGTAAAATAGTGAACTCATATGAAATTGGCTCAACTTAATCACTATGCCATGAACTGAAATGATTCTCACACTAATAATGCCAAATTTTTTAATGTTTTTCAAGAAAGTCTATTGTGCAAACCCATTGATCTTCTACTTTATAACTCCGTCAAAATCTCACATATATAAGAATATACTCTCAAATATTTTGAAGAAATCATAATGCCTATGTTTAGTGAAGCATCAATGAACTTAAACTAAATGGCCTTGGAACTTCTGCTTTTGTGTGTCATTAATATTTTTAGGCTCTTTTATGCAAATGGTGGCATTTAACACAAGGAATATTTTGATCTTTCGTAGGCCCCTTTTCCATTGCTTAACATATAACAATATTTTTTTGGAAAAGAAATGAAATTCGGGCAATGGTTCTTACATAAACAACTTATCTCTTTTAACATTTGGTTCGTTATTAAGCAGAATCGAGATGAGAGCATTGTATTCGACACATGACAGGTAAGTACAATGTTCATAAAGTCCGTACATATGTGCAATAAATTTAACAAGAAGTCAAACATGTAAAATGTAGTCATCAATGATCAATGTAATGATATCCACACATTATGAAGCACACTAACGAAACAAAGTCATGTCTCAAAACACTACAAAATCACGTGAATGGATGAAATGTAGGGGTGATCCGAATATCTTAAATGTTCATCCATATAGGGTGAAAAACACATGAACAAAACTCTTTTTGTCTTTTTTAAATTTTTTATCAAAATAAAATATTTTTCCTTTTTCAAACTTTTTCTTAAAAGCCAAAAATCCTTTTGTAATTTTTCAAACTTTTTCCAGAAAGACAAAGCTCTTTTTGGATTTTTCAAAATATATCAAAATGAAAATATGTAAATACAATGATAATACGATCTAGCAATGTGAATATAAGATATGAACATGATAAATATTCTATACTAGATAAAGTATTTGAACTCAATAGACGATGAAAATACCTAAAGACTTCCAAAGATCCATGAAGCTAAGTGCATCTAAAGGTTTCATGAAAATATCGACCAACTGACATTCGGTGCTCACAAAGCTCAAGGACACGACCTTCTCCTCAACTAGATCACATATAAAATGCTCATGTATCCTAGTGTGCTTTGTGCGCAAATATTGGACTGGATTATGGGATATATGGATCACACTCGTATTATCACAAGAAGTAGTCATTATGCCTTGTGAAAGCCCATAATCTTCCAACATTTGCTTCATCCATAAGATTTGCGTGCAACAACTCCCAGTGGTAATATACTCAACCTCTATTGTGGACAAAGATATATAGTTTTGCTTCTTGCTCAACTAAGAGACAAGAGCATTCCTAAAGTAAAAACATCCACCCGAGGTACTCCTATAACCATCAACATCCACAGCCCAATCGGCATCCAAATAGGCGGACAAACGATCGCTGATATCAAAGGAATACAAAATATCGTAGGAAAGAGTTCCACTTACGTATTTGATGATACGTTTAAGTGAGAGCAAGTGAGACTCTTTCGGGGATGCCTAGTATCACGCATAAACTCCAACGATAAAGGCAATATCAGGACGACTAACGGTTAAGTAGAAAATACTACCTATCATATGCCGATAAAGGGTTTGCTATACGTCCTTGCGCAAAGTGTCTTCGCTAAGCTTTGTTGATGTACTCATAAGGGTGTATGAGTGCTTAGCGAAGTCTAAACCAAACTTCTTCACTAGGTCCGTATCATATTTGGATTGAGATATGAATACCCCATCCTCTAACTAACGAACCTGGAGACCTAAGAAGAACGTAAGCTCACCAACCATGCTCATATCAAACTCACTCTTCATTTCCTACTCAAAAGTGTGAGCATGGCTGGAGCACATGGATTCAAATATTATGTCGTCCACATAGACTTGGGCAACCAAGATAGCACCACTCTCTATACTCTAAACAGCGTGTTATCCACTCCTTCTCTTTTGAAGCCACAAGTTAAGAGATAGGAAGTGAGCCTCTCGTACCAATCACGGGGTGCTTGCTTCAAAGCATACAGGGCATTCTTAAGATAAAAGACGTGTCCCGTGTTCTTAGGGTCTTCGAACCCCTTTTATTGTTACACGTAAACTTCCTCCTATAGAATGTCATTCAGAAAGGCACTCTTGACATCCATTTGATATAACTTGAAGCGCAGATGACATGTTATGGCAAGTATTAAGCAGATAGACTCGAGCCTAGCGACTGGAGATAATGTCTCGTCAAATTCTACACCATCAATATGTGTGTAGCCTTGAATGACCAACCTAGCCGTATTGATAACTATGGTACCATTATCATCCATCTTGTTCTTGTAAATCCACTTGGTACCTATCACATTAGTCTCACTAGGTTGGGGGAATAATTCTCAGACATCGTTCTTGCGAAACTGAAGCTACTCATCTTGTATAGCGGATATACAATGCTCATCCTTAAGTGATTTTTTCACATTCTTGGGCTCAACTAAATAGGTGTAACAAAGGTATCTAACCACATTCTAAAGTTGAGCACGAGTCTTTACACCAAGTGTAGGATCACCGAGTATATCGGTAGGGTCATGACTCTTTCGGATGCAAGACGATGGATCCTCTAAATCAGAAGTGGGGTCCACCGAGGTAGTATGAGGAAGGATGGGATCGTCACCATGGGGTACATCTTCCTCACACTGGGGGCTAGGAGCAATAAACATCGACGGCTCATCATCTTTAATCGTGACATTTATTGACTCCATAACCTTAGAGCTTCCAAGGTTAAACACCATATAAGACCTAATAGTCGATGAATAACCAAAAAATATCCCCTCATTGCTCCGAGAGTCAAACTTTATAAGTGCTTTCTATCTCTCAAGATGTAGCAAGTACTCCTAAAGACACGAAAATACGATAGGTTGGGATTCTTTCATGTTTATAACTCACAAGGCGTGTGTAGCGTCTGTAGATGAAGATAAACCCTATTCACCGTATGGTATGCGGTATTCACCGACTCTGTCCAAAAATGTCTAGGTACATTTTTCCTAAAAAGCATGGACCTAGCCATATCTTGTATCGTTCGGTTCTTCCTTTCAACAATCCCATTTTGTCGAGGAGTATGAATGATCGAAAACACTTGTTTGATGCCCACTCCATCACAATAACTATCCATTTTTGCTTCTTTAAATTCAGTGCCATTGTCACTACATATCCGATTAATAGTGACACCATGTTGGTTTTGTAGGACAAGACACTTGGTTGTTAAGAACTCAACTGCATCATACTTTTCTCTAAGAAATCCCACTATAGAGTATATAAAAAAGTCATCGACCATCATGAGAAAGTATCTCTTACCACCTAAGCTCTCCGAGCAAGTATGACCCATAAGATACATGTGAATCAACTCCAAGACACGTAGGGTTGTAATGGCATTAAAATTCTGATGGGGACTTCGAATTTATTTTCCTTGTTGGCAAGGTCCATAAACCGAGGAAGTTAATTTTCCAAGTTATAGTAAGCCACAGACTAGGTCCTTCTTCACTAATCTCTCAAGATCTCTATAGTTCATATGACCTAACCGTTGATGCCAAAGGTCCATGGAAAAGATCGTGGCACTGTTACACATAAAGAAGAACTTGGGCACAATCCCATAGCAATTATCTTCGATCCTCACTCCTTGTAGTAAAAGTTCACCGAATTGATCATAAACGTTGCATTCGGGCCTATCAAACTTTACCGTAAAGTTTGCGTCACACAGTTAACTTATGCTAATTAAGTTCTCTTTCAACCCTTTCACGTAAAACACATTGTATAGTTTAGGATATCCGAGTATATCAACACACCCTCATCCTAAAATACTAGACTTACTGTCATCTCCAAAAGTGACTTCCTTCCTTGCGATCCTCAAGGTGGGTAAAAAATGATATGTCACCGGTCATGTTCTTAGAGCACCCACTATCAAAATACCATTGGGAACTTTTTGAACCTTGAGAGAAACGTGAATAACAAGGGCTTTGCCATCTTGCTTAAGTACCCAAGTGGAGGTAACCTTTTGTTTGCCCTTATCATTATTGGCTCTAGTCGTAGCGTTATAAGCATTCTCAAACGACAGAGACATTCGTTAAAATTCTTCCATTAAGCTTTGTGAAGTAGCAACTAGAAACTCAACTTGCTTGCTAAGACTAGCAAGGTCGCTAGAGTGGTGCGCGGGAGTATGTGTACATTTAGTTCTACGTAACTTGTAGCAAAATTCTCTAAGGTGACATTTCCTTTTGCAAAAAGTGCAGACATAGACTTGTTTGGGTCTACCTTGGATTGATTTCTTAGGTTGAACTCTCCTTTGTGGTTTAGATCGAGGCCCATAACGATTTAGCACAAATTTAGGAACTAGTTCCGGGATAATATGGGAAGTGGATACACAGTCGTAACCTATTCCTCGCCTCTCACTAAAATCTAAAGCGGGACCGAAAAACATCTTTCTAACCTTATTTGATCTATCCTTTATAGCAACCTTGACCTCCCGGGCACATTCTAGATCTTTCTCGAGTTGGGATACAAGGGCTTCAATTTCTCACGAGTATCCACAAATGCTTGAAGATCTCTCGTAAGACTAACCACTTTATTGGTCAAGTCACCATATTCCCTCTCAACTAAAATGACTATCTCTCCCAAAAAAATTCTCACCGACGAGTTTCTCTCTCTCGCCTATCTCAACTCCTTCTCTAAGGCTAAAACTCTAAATACTAAACCTTTGTTTTGTTTATTAACTTTAGAGGACTCAGCGTAAAGATCGACATAAGCATGTTGAAGGTCATTCTTGCTCTCACTTAAAACATTATCTCCCTCACTTTCTTCGAAAATACTAGACTCATTTTCGAGGTCATCATGTTTAGTAGCATCCTCATCGGTGTAAGGTGAATTAAATGTACTAACATGACTAGCCACGAACACCGTGAAGTTACTTCCATGTGGTGATTCTGTAAGGACATTTTGTCCATTATTTATGTGTATGTCATAAGCCGTTACATCGTTGAAGTAATTCAAGCTCACATCGTCATCAAACGGATCCGAATATCAAAGAAGAAAGGAATCAGTTTTCTGGTCATCCGGACCGGTCCGCCCTGTATTAAAAAGAACCGGTCCGCACCGGACCGATCCGCTTATTTGGAAAAAGAACCGATCCGCCTCGGACCGATCCGCTTTGCTCAATTCCAGAGGACACCGGATCGAATGCAAACCGAAGAGGCATCTTTCAAAAACGAACCGGTCTGCCCCCAGACCGGTCCGCATCAGAGGCAGACCGGTACGCCTGGGATAAAATCGTGCAGATCGTGTTCAGATATTTTTGGCCCAAGTTTTCTTTTATGAACCAACTTCGGGGATTGGTTTAGCAAGACTTATTCAGGCGATTTCCAGAGTCCTAATACTCTAAGTCTTCATTGTTTTTGAGTCCCAAGACTCATGTTTTGATTCACACAATTTCCAAATCCTTTGTGAATCCTTTTGAACCCTAGAACACAATCGTGTGTTTGTTCATACCCTTGTGAAGAAGACTGTCCTTCTTCTTCATTGCTGCCCTCCTGGAAAGGGAAACTTCCAGCCGCCGACTACAGATCCGACGCCTGCGGGTAATTTTGTGTCACTGTATTTATTTCATTGTAATCCGAGAAATTGTATGTTATAATATTATAATGAAAATAAATGGTTTAGCCCCTTTGGGGGATTTTTCCTCACATGTGTGTGTTTGAATAACTCTTGCATGTTCTACATCTTATTTCAATCACACCTAGTTGCATGTTTAGGGTTTATTTGGGTTGAACGGAGTTTTATTATATAATTTAATTATTTGAACGTAAGCGCACCTCTTCAAATTGGTATCAGAGTAGGTTACGCTAATCTATCGCGTATTCCTAATTTTTGTAAAAATTTTCTAAGATATCAATTTTCTAAAAAAAATTGATTTTTGAAAAATAGCGTGTTGAAATGTAGAAATCATATAATAAAATTTCAGTTTTTGACGGGACTAACTATGCATATTGGAAAGCCCGCATGAGATCTGCTTTAAAGGCCATAGATGAACGAGTCTGGGTTTTAGTCGAAAGAGGGTGGACTCCTCCCTCCGTCACTGTTGAAAACGTGACCAATTTAAAACCTGTCACTTCATGGACGGAAGATGAATTTAAATGGTCTTCTTTTAATTTCAAGGGTTTAAGTGTTATTTTCGGATCCATCACTCCTGATGAGTTCCGACGTATCATGACGTGCACCACGTCAAAAGAAACATGGGATGTTTTGCAACTTACCCATGAAGGAACAAATGCTGTGAAATAATCTAAATTGCAAAATTTAACAACTCAATTTGAGACCATCACCATGCTTGAAACTGAATGTTTTGATGATTTTTATGCTAGACTGTCTGATATTGTTAATACTAGCTTTAATCTTGGTGAACATATTCCTAATTCTAGAGTTGTGAAAAAGATTCTTAGATCATTGCCTAAGCGTTTTATTCCCAAAGTCACTGTGCTAAATTCTATGGGTAATTTAAATACGCTTAAATTGGAAGAACTTGTAGGAGATTTGCAAACATATGAAATTGACATGTTTCCTAAAACTGTCAAACCCAAAGACAAGGGAATTGCACTTAATGCCCAAGAGAAAAAAAGTGAGGGGTCGACAAGAAAAAGAGTTGAGTCATCTAAGAAAAGAGAGATAGAAACTTCTGATTCTGAATATGAGTTTGATCTAGATGACTTGGCCCTATTTGCTAAAAATTTCAAGAAAATTCTCAAATTTAAGAAAAATGGAAATTTCAAAGATAAAAAGAATTTTCAGAAAAATAAGTTTGAAAAGAAAAATGAGAAAGATTTTAAAGATTTTAAAGAAAAATGAGAAAGGTTTTGATGGTGCCTCCACGTCCCAAATTGCACCTGGACCAATTCCTGAGTTTACTACACTCCATATGGCCATCGTCAAAAACCAAGAAGGAGAGTTCGACCAAGAAAAGCAAACAAAGGTCCACCTAATACTATGTTCTTTTGTACTATTTGCAAAAGAAATGGCCACCTCAGGGAGTTTTGCTATAGTTTGGGTCGAACACGACGTACTACTGCTCCACCACATCATACTGATGATTTTGCCGGTCTGAGCGAGCGTGTTGAGTTTTTAGCCGCCACATCACAGAGTTTGATGGAGGAATTCCGACGGATGTCCTTACCATCAATAAATGCTTCTTGCATTTCGGCTAAAACAACAACAACAAGGGTAAACAAAAAGTTACCTATTCTTGGGTACCTAAGATAGAGAAAAAGGTCCTTGTTGTCCATGTCACCCTCAAAGCACATAATACCTCTATGTGGTATTTTGATAGTGGTTGCTCCAGACACATGATAGGTGATGTCTCTTTTTTTACCCACCTTGAGGACTATAAGGATGGTAGAGTCACCTTTGGAGATGGGAGCAAGTCTAGCATTGTAGGACGAGGTACATTAGAGTTACCAGGATTTCCTAAGCTAGAGAATGTCTTGTACGTCAAAGGTTTGAAAGCAAACCTTCTCAGCATCAGCCAGTTGTGCGACGATGACTTTGCAGTAAAGTTTGACCGGGAAGCTTGTAAGGTCTATAATCAAGCCGGTAAACTTTTAGTGCAAGGGGTAAGGACAGAGGATAACTGCTATGGGACTGAGCCCACATCCTCACTTATCTGCAACAGCGCCACGATCACTCTTATGGATCTGTGGCACCAATGTCTAGGTCACGTGACCGTTATAGATTTGTCTCATTTAGCTAAAAAGGACCTAGTACGTGGCTTACCATCACTTGGAAAGCCAACTTCCACAGTTTGTGGACCCTGTCAGTTGGGAAAGCAAATCCGTAGTCCACATAGGAAGTTGCATTCCATTACCACCTCCCGTGTTCTTGAATTGATTCACATGGATCTTATGGGTCCTACTCGTACGGAGAGTCTGGGTGGTAAGAGATACATTCTCGTGATGGTGGATAATTTCTCTAGATATTCGATTGTAGGTTTTCTGAGAGAGAAATCAGATGCTGTAGAATTTTTAACGACCAAATGCCGTGTCCTGCAAAACCAACACGGAGTCACTATTAACAGGATGCGTAGTGACAACGACAATGAATTCAAAGAAGAAAAGGTTGATCTTTACTGTGATAGCCTTGGGATCAAACATGAGTTTTCTACTGTGAGGACTCCTCAGCAAAATGGGATTATTGAGAGAAAGAATAGAACGATCCAGGAAATGGCTAGATCTATGCTTCTAGGTCGTAAGGTTTCCCGGAGATTTTGGGCAGAGGCAGTGTCTACTGCATGCCACACGGTGAATAGGGTTTACCTACGTCCACACACACTTAAAACTCCTTATGAATTGTGGACTGGCAAGAAACCCAACTTAGCATATTTCTGTGTTTTTGGGAGTAAATGCTACATCCTACGGGATAGAGAGCAATTAGGAAAGTTTGACTCCCGGAGCGACAAGGGAATATTGTTAGGATATTCATCGAATAGTAGAGCGTACCGGGTCTTTAACCTGAAGAGCTCTAAGGTTATGGAATCAATAAATGTCACCGTGCAAGATGACGAACCTTCGATGACTATTAATCCTAACCTTCAGTGTGAGGATAAGGACTTCTCTGGTAGTGACTTACTTGTCCCTCACTCACACTCTGTGGACCCTATTCCTGTTTTAGGGGACACACCTGCCTGGGTTCGCAAGAGTCATGATCCTTCAGCCATTGTTGGCGATACCACTCTAGGGGTCAAGACTCGTGCTCAACTAGAGAACGTTGTTAGCCATATTTGCTACACGTCCAAAGTCGAGCCCAAGAATCACAAAGAAGCACTCAAGGATGAACACTGGATATCTGCCATGCAGGATGAGTTGCTTCAGTTTAAAAATAACAATGTCTGGGAACTTATCCCCCGACCTAGTGAGACTAACGTGATAGGTACCAGGTGGATTTTCAAGAATAGAATGGATGAAAATGGTACCATAATCAGAAACAAGGCTAGGTTAGTCGCTCAAGGCTACACACAAATAGAGGGTGTAGACTTTGGGGAGACATTTTCTCCTGTTGCGAGGCTTGAGTCCGTCCGCTTACTACTCGACATCGCATGTCATCTACGCTTCAAGTTATACCAAATGCATGTCAAGAGTGCCTTTCTGAATGACATTCTACAGGAGGAGGTTTATGTGGAACAACCAAAAGGGTTTGAAGACCCTAAGCACCCGGATCACGTCTACTATCTGAGGAAAGCCTTGTATGGTTTGAAGCAAGCACCCCATGCTTGGTACGAGAGGCTTACTTCATATCTCTTAGCCCGTGGCTTCAAGAGAGGGGGAGTTGATATGACGTTGTTCGTCAGGAGAGATGACGGTGCTATTTTGGTTGCCCAGGTCTATGTGGACGACATAATCTTTGGATCCACATGCTCCCAGCATGCTCACCACTTTGAGGAGGAGATGAAAAGTGAGTTTGAGATGATCATGGTGGGAGAGCTTATTTTCTTCCTTGGTCTCCAGGTTCGTCAGCTAGAGGATGGGATGTTCATCTCCCAATCCAAGTATGCTAGAGACCTAATGAAGAAATTTGGTTTAGACTCCGCTAAGAATGCACGTACACCTATGAGTACTTCTACCAAGCTTAGTAAGGACACTTCAGGCAAGGACGTAGAGCAAACCTTATATCGGAGTATGATAGGTAGTCTTCTCTACTTGACTGTTAGTCGTCCTGACATTGCCTTTAGTGCTGGAGTCTGTGCGCGGTATCAGGCGTCTCCGAAAGAGTCACACTTACTCGCTCTAAAACGTATTATCAAATACGTGAGTGGGACTCTCTCATACGGTATTTGGTATTCCTTTGATATCGATGACCGTTTGTCCGCCTATTCGGATGCCGATTGGGCCGAGGATGCAGATGGTTATAGGAGCACATCTGGTGGGTGTTTCTATTTTGGTTCTGCTATTGTCTCTTGGTTGAGCAAGAAGCAAAACTCCGTCTCTTTGTCCACTACGGAGGCTGAGTACATAGCCGCCGGGAGTTGTTGCACGCAACTCTTGTGGATGAAGCAAATGTTGGAGGATTATGGGATTTCACAGGACACCATGATCATTTCCTGTGATAACACGAGCGCGATACACATATCCCGCAATCCCGTCCAATATTTGCGCACAAAGCACATCAGGTTACGCGAGCACTTCATACGTCAGTTAGTTGAGGAGAAGGTCGTATCCCTGAGTTTTGTTCCCACCGACGGTCAGTTAGCCGATATTTTCACGAAACCTTTAGATACCCTTAGATGTGAGAGTCTTAGGAAGTCTTTGGGAATTTGCACAGTTGACTGAGGGGTTGGTCCGTGTCTAGCATATGATGCATTGTTATTTTCATATCATCTGATTCCTATTGCTAGTTTGTATCATTAGTTTGTTTTATTTGTATTTGCCTTTTATTATTTTCTTAAAAATCCAAAAAGATTTTCTTTTTAAAAAAATTTAAAAAAGCCTAAAAAGATTTTATTTTGATAAATTTTTTGAAAAATCCAAAAAGATTTTTGTTTTGCACCTTGTATGGATGAGAATTTAAAGATAGCCTAGTCACAACTCCATTCCATATATCCATGTGACTGTTTGATAGAGATTTGAGACGCTACATCATTTCATCCATGTGCTTTACATTGATTGGAGTCTTTGAGATGTGATTAGTGATATCTTCCTACATGTCTGACTCCTATATCCTTTATTGCATACATGCACGGCTATATTTGATTATTGCACTTGTCTATCACATATTGGCTTGAGTGTTTCCATCTCAATTCTGTCTATACAATGTACAATATGCGATAAAACTTGACAAAATTGGATTGCATGTGAAAACCGTTTGGTGAGACTGTGTGTTTATTTGCAAAACGGGGAGGGGCTGCGAAAGGTAATTATTTATCCTTTGCGTAAAAGCCACCGTTTAAAAGGACCTAAAAAATTGAAGAATTTTATTATCCGAGGTCCAAAGAGGTTAAAAGAGCCCGAAAAAATTTAAAGGCATTAAAAAGCAATACATGCCAATTATGGGCCATTTAGGTTTCACCATCAATTCTCCAAAGTTTGAGAATTTAGAATACCTCTATTCAAAATATAAATCTGAGGGAGTTTAGTTGGAGAATTTAAACGGGTTTGCACTTCCTTGAAAGTCCTGAAAAAACATGAAATCATTTTGGACGTTATTGGTGTGGAAATCATTTTGAGCTTTGATTTGTTGATTTGCTTGAGTCAATGTCTCTTATTACCACTCTTTTACACCAAAGGAATCATTTGAGTTCATTCGTTAGGAGTATCCAATATTCATCTTGCACATATGTCATGTTTGTATGCATTGATTTTCCTATCGATTTTGATCACACCCCTTCATTAACGCTATCACCAACTTGGTTGTTTTATGTTCGTTCATGGTGTGATTTTGTTTGAAAAATTTTAAAAAATTTAAAAATAGTAGTTTAGTCCTTGTGACACCCCGATTTTTGCTTGTTTGATTTAGTCTTCTCATTTGTCTATTTGGGGACATCATAAAAAGGGGGAGAAAGAATTATCATATTATGGGGGAGTTTTGAGTTTTTGAGATTTGATAACGTATGCTTTCATCATAAATTGGTATCTATGTTTATCTCATTTCAAACTCGATACGTCACTTGGTATTTGCTTTATCTCATGTGTGTAGGTACTTCATTAATGATCCCATGATACACACCCTGATGAGAAAAGCGTTGAGATTCCTGAAGAGTTGAAGAACAAACGATGAAGTCTTATTCATGTGTACCTTTTCAGTTTTGGGTTCATGGAAGGGTAGATTTGTATGGGCATTTTGATTCTTGATAATTCGGATTTTTTATGTTTATTCCGGCATAGACATAGGGGGAGATTTGTAAGGACATTTTGTCCATTATTTATGTGTATGCCATAAGCCGTTACATCGTTGAAGTAATTCAAGCTCACATCGTCATCAAACGGATCCGAATATCAAAGAAGAAAGGAATCAGTTTTCTGGTCATCCGGACCGGTCCGCCCTGTATTAAAAAGAACCGGTTCGCACCGGACTGATCCGTTTGTTTGGAAAAATAACCGATCCGCCTCGGACCGATCCACCTCAATCCGGACCGATCCGCTTTGCTCAATTCCAGAGGACACCGGATCGAATGCAAACCGAAGAGGCATCTTTCAAAAACGAACCGGTCCGCCCCCACACCGGTCCGCATCAGAGGCAGACCGGTTCGCCTGGGATAAAATCGTGCAAATCGTGTTCAAATATTTTCGGCCCAAGTTTTCTTTTATAAACCAACTTCGGGGATTGGTTTAGCAAGACTTATTCAGACAATTTTCAGAGTCCTAATACTCTAAGTCTTCATTGTTTTTGAGTCCCAAGACCCATGTTTTGATTTACACAATTTCCAAATCCTTTGTGAATCCTTTTGAACCCTAGAACACAATCATGTGTCTGTTCATACCCTTGTGAAGAAGACCATCCTTCTTCTTCATTGCTGCCCTCCTGGAAAGGGAAACTTCCAGCCGCCGACTACAGATCCGACGCCTGCGGGTAATTCTGTGTCACTGTATTTTTTTCATTGTAATCCGAGAAATTGTATGTTACAATATTATAATGAAAATAAATGGTTTTGCCCCTTTGGGGGATTTTTCCTCACATGTGTGTGTTTGAATAACTCTTGCATGTTCTACATCTTATTTCAATCACACCTAGTTGCATGTTTAGGGTTTATTTGGGTTGAATGGAGTTTTATTATATAATGTAATTATTTGAACGCAAGCGCACCTCTTCAGATTCATCCTCAGAATCCACCGACTTGACATCGCTCTCATTAAGCGTGGAATTGAAAGCAGCTTTGTCCTTGCCTTATCTCTTTAATCGCGTAGCACACTCGTGAACTTTGTGACCTTTACCCTCTCACTCGTAACATCTTTCTTAGGGTTTCATTTTCTTTATTTTTCAAAATTTTTTTTGCCCAATTTATATTTTTTATCTTTCTTAGAACTTTTCTTTTCTTTGGAAATATTTTGTTCTCTAAGTTTGAGAAACATTTTGGAAGTTTTTGCAAAAAAGGCCAAGGCATCCAAATCAAAATCTCATAAGAGACCTCCTATTTATTTTTAGATTGAGCCTTTAAAGTAATTCCTTTTTCCTTAAGTTTAACAGTTTTGGATAACATGTAGATCTCATAAGTCTAAAAGTATCCTACGAGTTCTTCTAACCCAAGTGTATTTAATATACCCAAAGAATTAAGCATAGTAATATTAGGAATAAGGGAAGGGAGGGATCTCAAAATTTTCTTAACTACACGCGTCTCAGGATTTTTCTCACCTAAATCGGAGCTAGAGTTAACGATATCAGACAAAGGTGTATAAAACTCATCAAATGACTCAAACTCTAGCAAGTAATCGTTTCAAACTGTGTGGTGAGATTTTATAGCTTAGAATCTTTTACGGTGTGGTATCTCATGAGTGAGTTGGAGGATATTCCAAGCTTCTTTAGACGTGGTGCACATCATAATTTGGCTGAACTCGTTACAGGCGACGACTCCAGAAATGGCACTTAAGCCGCGTGAGTTAAAGTTACTCCATTTAAAGTTATCTTTTGTCCAGGCAGTGATAGGCTTTGGACCTATGACATCACCATTGGTCATTGTGGGTGGTGTCCCCCCTCTTTCACAGATAAGCCATACTCGTTCATCAATGTATTTTAACATAAACCTCATCCTAGCTTTTCAATATGCATAATTTGTCCCATAAAAAATAAGCACCCTATTATACAAATTATCCATTTAAACCCAAATTTTAAGGATCACACAAAAACTTAGTGCAACCGCTCTGATACCAATATGAGAAAGTGGGTTTGAATGGACAGTCCGTATATTAGGTTCCTTACACTTTAATTCCAATTTTTATCTTAATTAGCAATTAAGTGTTCATGTGATGAAACAGTCTAAATTAATTTATAATCAAACACACAATCAAATCACCAATGTAAAAAAGTAAGGAAAAATCCCTAAAAGGGCAAAACCTTTTATTCAGTACTATAAAGTAATTGACAGACATATTCGACTTACATCCAACTTAGAATGACTAAGTATAATGCGCAGACTCTTCAAGTTCTTCTATAAACTACGGCCCAATCCAGTGTCATCAACAGGAAGTGATCTTCCCTCGGTATCCATCGATCAATCTTTCTTCTTCTTTAATAGTGAAACCTCGGTTCCATAAGTCAGCAGTAGAGATGGACTCTACAAGGGTTTATGCAAGGTGTATGGAAACTGGGGTTCATAAATCTCACAAATCACATGTGGGGATGTGTGATTTGTAAAATAAAAAGTGGTTTTGATAAACCAAAAGTGAGAACTTTTGTAACAGGTATTGGAAATTCATTTTCCCCAAACTTCTTGAGAAATTCTGAATAAAATAGGTTTTTATAACAACATCATGAATTTCGAGGCGACGAGGACGTTCGAACGAAATTAGACTTCGTTCGAACGAAAACGGTAGTTCCTCTCAAACGACATCACTTCTCATTCTAATGATAACCTATTTTTGTTCAAACGACCTTCTCACGAGCTTCGAACGAGTAATATCCCTCAAGGAAGGGATGGCTCGTTTGAATGTCATTTGAAGTTGGTTTAAACAAAACCCTACATATCGTTCGAACGAGATCCATTCTCATTTGAATGAGACTAAAAAAAATTCTTTTTATTAAAAACCATCGATTTAAAGTTATACATCCCAACTTATGATTTATAAAAATCCATGAAAACACCAGTTTTATACCTCCATAACGTGTCGGTTTTTCTTAGAATGATATTGGAGATATAGTGTTCGGTCTGAGATGCTGGTTTGTAACGGGATAGGCTAAAATTATAAAATAAGCCTAAGTTATGAGAAATTATAAAATCTTTCTCTTAATCTTTCATCATTCAACTTGTTCTCAACAATAATGGTCCTCATGGTCGACATACCATCTTCTGAAGAAATAGCAATCTCCATCCTACATGTTAGAGTGAAAGGCGTTTTTCGAGTAGGTCTTTTGGGCATAATACAATATCCCCAAAGGACACGAGGAAGATCATCTTCCTAAGATCCTTTTACCTTTTCTAATATTTTCTTTATGCCACTGAGCATCGTTTTGTTAGAAGTCTCCGCCCGTCCGTTACTCTGGGGGTAGGTCATAGAGCTGAAGTGACGTTTAATGTTGTGTCTATCGCAGAAATCTTGGAATGATCCACTTATAAATTATGTGTTGTTGTTAGTGATGATTATCCTAGGTATGTTGAACCGTGTCACGACGTTCCTCTAGATGAGCCTAATCGTATAATTGTCTCTGATGTTTGTGAAGTACTTTGTGCCAACCAAAAGGTATTTGTGATTTCTTGGTGAGGTTGGGAGTGGCCCTACAATATCCAATCCCCACTGGGCGAATGACCATAGACTAGTCCATGACTTTAAGTCGTTGGACGATTGATGGAGCATAGGGGAAAACTTTTATCATTTTTCACATCTCTTAGTGTATGAAGATGCATCTCTTTGCATATACGGCCACCAGTACCCTCATTTGATTGATCGAAAAGTCAGAGACCTCCCTCCCATGTGGCTACCGTAAATTCCATCATGAAGTTCTTATATAACTTAGTCGATGTCACTTAGATGCACGCACTAGAGGTGGGGATCGGTAAAATACCTCTTGTAGAGTTTTCTTTTGAGCGTTAGGTAAAACTGTACGACTTTTACTTTGACCTGGTGGTCTTGTTTCACTTCGCAAATAAGTGATTATTGAGTCCATGCAACTGGGACTTTTCTGTACAACGTGAATTTTTTCGGCGACCATGGGCTTGTGATGCTAGGTTTGGCGAGGATATCCACTTCAATGGTCCTTCTCAAATCAAAGTCCATTATTGACCCAAAGGTTGCTAACGCGTCGACATGTTTATCATGCCCCCGTGGGAAATGTTGAATGTGGACTTCCTTAAATTTTAATATCAAATCAGGGGCGACTTGTTGTTCGTACTTGGCATTAAAATCTCCCGCCACTTGATTGGACACCATCTTTGAATTGCACTGTATATCCAGGTGACTTGCCCCCACCGGGTGAGCTTTGTGTATTCCGACGATGAGGGCTTTGTAATCAGCCTCATTATTGGACGCCTCAAAGCCAAGTCTGATCCCTTGCTCAATCATGGTGTTCTATGGTGAGATGAGCACAATTCCTACTCCCGCCCCCTTAGAGTTGGAGGCACCATCTATGTAAAGTGTCCATTTTCTGGACTGGTCGGTCTTTTGGCTTCTCAATTATTTGGTTATCTGTTGATCGTTGGGCCCATTTTTTCTTGTAAACTCTGCGATGAAATTAGCCCATACTTGACACTTAATCATCGTTCTTGGTTGATAGTATATATCAAATATCTCAACTTCAATTGACCATTTGGACATTCATCCAGATAAGTCGAAGTTTCAAATGACGACTTTTAAGGGGAAGGACGTGATGATTGTGATTGAGTGAGCTTAGTGCTTCCATTTGCACGTTGCATCGACCAGAGAATAAGTTAATATTTCTAGCGGGAGGTAGCATTACTCAACGTTTAGGAGTGTTTAGCTGATGTAGTAAACTGGCGATTTGTGTCCCACCTTTTTACAAACTAAAGTCAAGCTGATTACATGATTTGAAACTTCTAGGTAGTGATAAAGAGGGTCTCCTAGATCCAGAATAGTCAGCAGATGAGGTTTACTCAGATAAGGCTTGATTTCTTTAAGGGCCTTTGAGCATTCCTCATTCCAGGCGAGGCATTTTTCCTTCTTCAGTAGCTGAGAAAATGGTCTGCATCATTCAAAAGACTTTGAGATGAAACGATTAAGGGTTGCTAACATCCCTATTAACTTTTGAATCTCGCGTGGTGTCTTTGATCGCGACTATCTGGTCGAGATCGAAATCAATAGCCCTCTTACTAACCAAGTACTTTAGAAAATTTTCGGATTGAACCTAAAGGAGCATTTGGCCGCATTGAGCTTCATTTTGTAATGTCTAGGGATTTTAAAAGTTTCCATTTAATCCATCAGATGGTCGGATTTTAGCTTACTTTTAACGAGCATGTTGTCTATATATATATCCACCACCAAGTTTGAGAGCCACTTTGGGAATTGAACTTCTTTGATGGACCTTGCTTTTAGAAGTTTTCCTTCTATCGTATTTGCCTTCTTCGGAGCAGTTCGACGAGCCTTTTTGCGATCGATAAATATGTGAGATCAACTTACAATTTGTGGCACCTAGCTTTAGGATCGATCATAGGCATATCATACGGCTACCATGCGAACACATCTTGATTATTCTTCAGCAAATAAATTAATGATTCTCTCTCTTACACTAATAGTGTGGTTCTGATGAGGAATTTCCGTTTTGATCATGTCTCGTCAAAATCTATCTCCTCTAGTTTCTCCATAACCCAATCCATGGACTCTTATCTCTTACATCCCCATCCTTCCATACTTTAGTTATTATTTGAATGGTGTAGCTCCGTCTTGAGACGTTTCAGGACTGACTTCCTTTTTTTCCCTTCTCTTGCTTAGCCCTGATGGTAGCGATGAAATATTTTCGAGAATTGGCCTAGTTGCCTATGATTTCCATTATTTCTCACTTTGTAACGCATTTTAGTTTCTGGTGATAAGTGGAGGGAACAACCTGCATGACATGCAACTATCATTTTCCAAGGATGTCATGCTAGGGAGAGTTAGTGTTTACCACCAATAACTCAATAAGTTTTGAGTTATTACAGGCCCTAACTAGTAAAACCTCTTTCCCAATGGCATGACGATCAATTCCTTCAAGTCTTCCAATTTCAGTTTGAGCTTATGAAAAATCTCTAAGTACACAACTTTCGAGGAACTCTTTTGATCGACTAGTAGCTTATCCACGTCCCAGTTTGCAATCTTGAGGATGATTACTTATGCATCATAGTGTAGGTACTCACTCTGATCAAATCGTCTTCCATTAAGACTATGTGCTTATTGTAGTCTACGTTTTCTGGTCACCTGCGCTTGCCTATTGGACTTTTGGCAGGGTAAATTTAGAAGGCTTCCATAATTGTAGTGACCTTCTTGAGCTCCATCCAAACTACATTGCCTTGGCTCTGGTTGGGAACTAAAACACCGTGGATAATAACGAACTTGTGCGCTAGTTATCCCTCCAAAACATTATCTGATTTTGGATCAGTATTGGTGACAACCTTATCAGTTTCTTCTTAACGTATTCCTTCAGGTGCCCCACCTGAGATAACTCTTCCAGATGGGATTTGAGGGCTTTGCAGTTCCCTGTCTTATGCCCATTTTCCTTGTGGTAGGTGCATTTGAGAGCATTATTTCTCTTGCTCGAGTCACCAACCATCTTCTTTGGCCACTTGAGGAACTGTTGGTCTTTGGGCTTACACAAGATCTTGTAGATTGGTTCTTTTAAAACCATGTTGATTGCCCGAAAATCTTTGGATGGGTCTTTCTTGTCCCTATTCTTATATCCTCTATTTTGATTTTTGCCCCCTTTCTTGGGGCATCCCCTTTGTCATTTCCCTTGGTCACCTTCGTGCGACTATTTTCACCTTGGCTGAGAGCGAGTACATCTTACACCTTAGAATATTTCTCTATGTATGACATAATAACATCGATGGTGTTCACCTCCTTCTTGGTGAGAGACTGGTGCAATATGGAGTTGTGGGGTAGGCCTATCTTGAATGATGCTACGACTACCTTCTCTGAGCAATCTTTGACTTCATTAAAGGTTTTCCAGTAGCCCCTGACATAATCTCGTAACTTATCACGGGGTTTCTTCCTCAAGTTGTTGAGGTAATCTACTCTCTTTGGGTGGGAACTGCTTGTAATAAAGCGAGTCGTGAAGGCCTCCGCGAGTGACTTGAAGTTCTTGACCGATTTTTTAGGCAAACTTTCAAACCATTTTTGCGTGACTTCTCCTAGGCTATATGGGAATATATGACACATAAGGGCATCGTTATGGTTCCATAGAGTCATCTCTTGCCTATATTGATGCACGTGGTCTATAAGATTGTTTTTCCATCGAATATCTTGAACCTTGGGGTTACGAACTTCTTTGGGGGCTCTTCCTCCTCAATTTCCCTTAAAAAGGTGGACTGCATCTAAGTGATGACTGTGTTCCTTGCCAGCTCATTAGTAGATATAATCTTGCAATTTTCTGGGCGTTGATCCATTTATATAAGGATATCATGTCTACGATGTCCTTTAATTTGGTTTCGCCTTGTTAGACGGCATGCATTCTCTGAGTGATCCCGCTCACGGTGAAAACTCCTTCCTAAGTTACGAGTTTTGCTTGCCCGAGGGCTAAGCGTCCGACCATGATGCTTGCCTTTATATCCACGGAGCTTTCGCTCCATTTTTTCCATAACATCATTGAATACGCGCGTTCTCCTCCACCCGAAGGCATGTTGCCTCCTCTTGTTGATGGAGATATTTCTCACAAGCATCGATCAGTCGCGAGATCTGAGTTGATCCGGGCTGCTCATTTCTATGCTCAGAAGAATTCTCTTGTGGGCGAAATTGTGAATGTTCGACAACCTGATTCTTGTCTAGATGGATCTCAGATCTGACTCTGTGAAACGAGAGTCCGATTCATTGATCGCCCACAATAAGTTCACTATGAGGGTGAAACATTTCTTAACTTGTTGATTTCGATTTGCTCAGGGAGAAGAATCGATTCCCATAAACAATGCCAATTGTGAGTATAAATTATCACAATAGATGATTATAAACAACAGGTAACCAAGCAAGAAGTAAAACAATCTCACGATAAAAGCATTTACGTGGTTCGGTTACTGCCAACGTCCAATAGGTGTTTATTTCATTATATCAATTCTTTTTCAATTTGTAAATAAAGAATTACATGCCACTTTGCCCTGGGGTAAGGGTTCCGTTTATAATGATAGAAGTGGTTAAGTCACGTTCAAACTCTCTTAATCATTGATTGACTTGTTTGTTGATCCATGTTGATCTCCTTCGAGATTATAGATAACAAGATTCAGTTCTCCATATTTATCTTATGCACCAATTAATTTGACTTGGACGGTACATTTTGTAATTTTGGGTCCGGACCTACTTGTTAAACCAAGGTAAATGAAGAGAGAGAGATAGAGAGAGAGAGAGAGAGAAATAAGTATTAATATTAGAGGAAAAAAACTTTTATTCAAGCCCCAAATCTCAAACTTACATATATATATATATATATATATATATATATTGAACAAATAAAAATGCATGTAAATTAGAGAGTGAGAGATATGGGAAGAGCCTGAAGAGAAAGAGGCATGTAAATGAGAAATAAAGAGGCACTAGCTAATTTTTAAGGGAACTAAAAAGGGTGAATGTAATTTAGAGAAAGAAGGAGGAATGGATTAACGCGTGGAATGGCTAACCTTTTGCATAAAGGAAAATGTTAACATATGCCCTAAAGGCATATGTTTTGAGCCTCAAAATCCTTATTATACATCTAATACGATAGTATTAGAGGTTTAATGAGGCTTTCCTCCCATTAAATACATCACTACCCTTCTCTTTTCCCAATTCTCTATTCAATACCAATAAGCCACCTCCTCCCATTAATTACAGCAATACCCTTCTCTCTTCCAATTGCCTCTTTAATCTTCCTCTATCTCCTTCTTAAAAACTCCCTCCGTCATTACCTCTCCCTCATTATTTATATCCGCCTATCTTCTCTCATACACGTTATCCCTCTCCATCTGCGGTACCCACGCTCAAATGAACATATATGACGTTTTTGGTTAGTTACTCTCTCCTTACCTATAACAACCCCATTTTCTCATGTAAATGTTGGCCAGACATAATATGCGCGAAAATGGGGCTTGTTATCAATTTATACTATTGTCAGCACTGAAGAAAATAGAAGTTGCTTTTATTCTTTACCAAAAAATCACAATAAATAAAAAACATCTGAACAAAATTAATTTAATACATGAGTATAAAGCTGAATCATCATACAATGTCCAAACTGTAACGATACAATTGATATAAATAAACTCTTGGGCTTATGCCCATACAAATCCTGGTATGAGATAGAATAACCAAATGAAGAAGTACAACCTATACTATAATCAATGGAGTGAAATCCACTACATCCAAAGCAATTGCAAGCCTGATCCATCGTCAACCCTGCTAACCCTGTTTATGAGAATACCTGGGGGGGGGGGGGGGGGGACATTTATAATTTTGGGTCAGAGCCCTAGAGTTGCAAGGATTCTTCACCAATAAATATGCAAAATTTAACTAACTCATACTTCACATCTCTCCATCGCCGCTCACGCGTAACAAGTATCTCACCGCTCATCTAGAAGCAGTCCTACTCGTATCCTCAGACAAATGCCAATTTTGAAATTCCATTTTCTAATCTGACATGTAATGATAAATCCATCTATCTATGTGTCAAATAAAAGTGAATGTTTACACCTAACACCCCAGTCCCCGGATTAACTTCATAATGTGGTCCACTAAGTTCTATATAAATTCCATGCATATTTTCATGTCATATAATGTTCCTTTACTTTAGTCTACCTCGTTAGACTATTTGATTTTTAATGTATACTAATTATTATCTATACAATTAGGCTACAAGTTTCATTCTCTTTAATCACCGTCTACATTCTTAGACTTCCGAATTATTATTCTCATTAATAATTTTCTACTGCATTAGACCATTAAAACATAGTTTTGTTACCAATTATACACATCGCTATGTTAATCCGACTTTGTTAGCATTAAGTATTGTCTATATCTATGGACTATGAGAACACATTCTCATACAAGGCATACCATAAAGTGTATATAGATAAATATATATGTACGACACACGAAGACATCTATCTTCGGTGTCCTGTTCGTGCTCTATCGGTAATACCCGGAGGAGTCCCTCATCACAATGCGAGTAACAACATAACACAAGCAAGTGGGAAGGTACCTACGCAGTTTCACCACTGCACGAACCTTACCAAGCGGTGTCACATAAATCCAGCATCAACACTTAACTCCTCTCCTATAAGTGGACCTGCCACGTAGTACCTAAAATATGACCTAACACTCTGCATATCCCAACTGTGCCGACGTGTGCTCCGGCCCCGATCGCAATCAAACCCCAACCAGCATGACGGTCCACGAACCCATGAATGTCCACACAAAATAATATAATATATATTCTTATCCAATATGTACAAGCAGTTACTCTGTAACTACTTTTACCCAAGGAATCTCCATCCATATAAATATAGCCCTTTCGGCTTAACCATAACATTCTAGTCAGTTATTACATAGCCCATATTTAGTCGCTATCCTACGACTACTCCCCAATTAAATATTAGTCCCATATATTACCTCCTAGACTTAATAATCACATTTCCTTCATCATTTATTTCTCCATAATATATAGGTATAGTTATCCCCAGCAGTTGCCCTCTTAACTTATAATTAAATCCTTCTAGATTATTAATAATTATTCATTTCTTGTTACCTTTACAATAAGGTCTATATGTACATATATAACGAGTCAACTAATAGGTATAAGTAGTTAAACCCTAACTACAATCGCACCCAATACCAACCATCATGACTTAGCCCACTAGGCTTAGGATATATTTCTTCTTAGTTTTTTTATATGACAACAAATTCAGGGAGCTAACCATCAATCATACTCTCAAGTATTAAACTTATCTTTAATAAGCACATTTTTCATTCACGCTTAAACCGTCTTAATCATATTATTATTATCACATCTTTTGGGTCTTATCATCGTGGCCCCTACCTAAAGCTTTCTACTAACTTAGGTCGGCTCTCAGTCTTATAGCACATCATATTCTTTACTTTAATTCGGGAACCTACAACGAATTATTTTAATTAAGTAGTTACCTTATACTCTAAGATACTACGCATGGAAGGCTATCTACGTACCCATCCCAGTTAGACTGAGTATTTAAGTTTATAAAAATATCATTAATATCTTGGAATAAGTTTCTATCCCTCATTTGAACGAAAATGGGCTCGCACACCCTTTGGTAGAAAAATCATAACAAATTAAAAAAATCAAAAAAATACGAGGTCGGCGCCCACGCGATCGTAACAAAAAGATCTAAAATTTCATAACCTGTATAAGCAGGTCAATTGAACCGGTTCGCAATGGGGGCCGAACCGGTTATGTTACCCCAGTCCGTCCAAGTCTGTTATTTTCTCATGACGAGATTTTTCCAATAAAATTAATATGTGTTTCCAATCTTCAAAAGGCTCCAAAAACTTAATATATATGGTGGATATGATCTTCAAAATGACATGGGATCATTCTAAACATGATTCAACATCTAAATCATTCTTAAACCAACATTAAATATTCAAGAATTATCAAGAATTTCTAAGCATGCAAGTTCTAAAGTTTCATCTTAAATCTCAATAACTTTCTTTCTTCTAGAATATGATATCAATCTTACAACATGATTTCTCCAATCAAATCAATAGATTATATAACGTCAATTCATATCTAACATGGGATTTATGGATCTACATATGGATCTTCTAGTTTTTATCAATTATTGCACAATTTAAATAACCTCTCGATATGCAACCCAATGATTCAAATCCAATTCTACACGTGGATTGAACATTAATACAAGAAAGATCATTTTGAATAAGAATGGCAAGAGATTCATTGCCTGAAAATAGTAGAGGAGCCTCTCTTTTCTTCATCATAGGGTAGTTATTCCGCTCTCCCAAGATGCGTGGCCTCCAAAAGTGGTGTAGGGTGGTTATGGCTTTTAATTATCATTTTAATTAGGTTAAATTCGAAGTTCCCCAATGGGCCAGAACTAAGGCCCCTAAAAAGGTTTCTATTGTAAGGACAAATTTCCAATTGAGTCAATTTGTAAGTGTTGGCTTAATTCCGGACAAAACTAATTGAGTCATAAAATAGAAGTTTGTTGTGTCCTTCAAGCCTATGACGTTTGAATTGAAGACGTAGCGACCAAGCCTAAATTGAAGATATTATCACCGTCGATTTTCGTGCCATGTTTATCGTCATCAACATTTCAATTTTTCCAAAGTCTCTAAATGTATGAATGCATTAATATATATATAGTCTTGATTATTTTTATGGGTGTCTTTTTATAAAACTTTTGTTAAAACGACTTTATATTTTTCTCAGGAAAAACTTTTTAAAACTTAACATAAAAGTTTTTGGGTTTTTTAAAGATTTTTTTTCGAGATGTCGTTCGATCGAAGCTGGGATCTCGTTCGAACGAACTATCAATCGAGATTTTGTCACTTTTATCTGTTTTCTCGTTTGAAAGTTCATTTGAACGACATCGTTCCAACGAAGTGGTTCAAACGAGATTCGTTTGATTTTATCTCTGTTTTCTTGTTGGGAAAGTCGTTCGAACGAGATGCCTTAGTCGTTTGAACGACATAGCACTCTCGTTCAAACAACCATCAGTTTTAGGTGTTTTTTTCGTCAGTTTTTTTTATACAACTCCCCATTGTCCCACTTTCTTTTTACCAGACCTTAATAGTGCGGGAACAATTTTCCAAGTGACTTTTTCATACTTTTCAAGAGCTTTTGAGAGCAAAATCCCTTAACCAAAAAGTCCTTTTATTTTTGTGAATCCAAATGATTTAATTTTCACACAAAAATATGTTTACACCCATGTAGTTTATTTTGATCCAAGTTTTAATATATATATTTGCTTTGAGATCATCATCTTGGCACCGGGTATCATATCTACCTTAAAAGGAGACAATTTTTTGGAGGATTCCGTTCTTTTGGCTTGTGGTGTACGCACGGAAGAGGGCTTCGTGTGTTGATGGTAGCTATGCTCCATCGGTGGACTCCGAGACGTAGGTGGACTCATGCGTTGTCGACTAGGCGGAGTTGGAAGAACGAAGAAGCGTCAAGGCTTGAAAGGGAGTGAGGTTGTTGAAGCAAGTATTTTGTTGTATTTGGTATAAATCCATACCTAGTGGACTTGTTGATGGACCGTCCGAGGTTTTTTCCGTTATGGATTTTCCTCATACATCGCGGTCTTGTGTTTGTGTGTTTATTTTATCTTGTAAAATCACGTAGATGCATGTTTAGGGTTAAAAAGATAAAATTGGTGTAAATCACAACCTTTGTGTAAATTTGGTGCAAAGTAAATTTGGGTAATTTTAGTGTAATTTAATTCAAGTGGAATTTAATTTAATTTGGCAAAATTGACGTTTGGTGTGTTTCGCTAATTTAGTACTTGAATTGAATTGGTTTAAATTTTGTTTAGAAGAAAATCAAAATATTTGTTTAGTTTAATTTTGTGAAGAAATTAAAATTTGAGGATCCTAATTGTTAAATTTGAAAGAAATTTAAAATTTGGAATATTGTGTCAACAATCTCATATTTGAATTTAAAAATTGGCATGCGTCCTAACATCTATCCATACTCGATTTGACCCGAAACTCTACCCAAGGTGCTACCCAACCCACATGTCCATTTTTAAACACTTAAAATTCATATTTAAGTCATCTAATGACATTTAAAAGTTTATAAACACTTTATACATTTATTTGTATGTTCCATCGTTATCATATACGTATACCCTTAGTACGACTTAGTTAAATCAACGAGTCATCAATTTATTCGTCACTATCTTCATTATTTGCAATATACCGTCATACCATAAAAGTCATGACACTTGTATCACATTTTTGAAATATTATATTTAAATTAAATACTCTAATATAATTAAACATACTCGTTTAATTATTACGCCAAATTAAAGATATATACAATTATTTCATCCGAATAATAATTCTCACAATTTCAATTAAATTAATATACCTTCAAGTTAATACTCATAAAAATGCGGGGTATTACATTACCCATATCTCATCTTTTTTATATGACTTATATCACCGTAATTTTGTTTGTTCACAAATAAACTACATATACATTCCATTTCATTTTTTTCACCAGCAAATGTCTACCTTCGAGTAAGTTTCTCTCCCCGCCCAATCCTTCTCTCTCCATCTCCCATTTTTTTTGTTTTATGACTTCACTTAGCTTCATTTTGTTTGCTTGCAAAGTTGAATAAAAAATATTCTATTTATGGTTTACGTGATAAAATATTTATCTTTTTAAACAAAACATAATGTTTATCATTTTAATGCATCATGTATGTTTTTCACATGGTTATTTGTTTGATAGCGTCTTTGTGTCTTAATGTGCATGTTTGTGTGAGTGAAAGTGTGCATGAGTGTTTTGTTGTCAATTCTTGGAACTTTTTACTTCAACGAATTTTTTTTTCTTCATAATTTTTTACTTGGGCTTTTTCTTTCTAACTCTGTCTGTTTAGGTGAGTGCAAGAGTATGTCTTTTTGTTTATTAGCGTCGGTTTTTGGGCCTCTGATCAATGAAAAAAAATAATTGCTTTACAAATATATGGTTTCCTTTTATTTTCATTTTGTGCGATCATGTTTGGATTCCTTTTGAGTTTGACATGTTGTGTCACATCATTTTTTTATGTCAAAGTGTGTTTTTGTTTATGCGAGTCTGCATGTTTGATTACTTGGGGGAGTCGATTTATATTCGTATTTGCTGTTAGTTTGTGCTATGAATGCAAATGACATACAATTTTGTAAACTAAAAACAAATAAAAATATGTATAATTTTTTTATATAAAATACTTAGAGTTGTTTTGAAGTTTTTATTTATAAAATAAAAATTAGTTTTTATATAACAAAAACATTTAAAAATAACAGACAAGTTTTATAAATGAAAAAAATAACCTTTTATAATAACTTTAAAATAAAATATTAAATTTATAATATATACTAATTTTTATAATTATCATTATATTTATTCATGGTAGATGCTAATGTATAACAAAAGTAGGTACTAATTTTTATAAGGAGTTTTGAGGAAAGGTCCTCATAGTTGTCAAAGTGTATAAAATAGGACACTCCAAATAATTTTATAAATTTAGTCCGTGTACTAAAAACACCATAAAAAATGGTGCCGCTGGCGCTGACAAAAAAAATGAACTCCTAAATGTAATGGAACCGCACAAATAAATGCTATTGTACCACAAAGACTAGATTTATAAATTTAAAAAGTATTGTCATAAAAATCCAAATATATGAAGGAACATAACCTTTACCTTAATCCAAATATAAAAAAATATTTTTAACACTAATTTCTAGATTTGGTTAAATTGAACCTTTAGTAAATTGCAATCATAAATCTCTATTTTTTTTTTGCTCTCTCTTCTTAGTCAAGACTCGCGCTTACTTGATTAGTGAGTGACCATGTATTTCCAATTTAAACAGTCCTGTATTTAACAACACGTGCGAGGGACCAATAAGCACTCCCATACAAGGGCGGATTTGGGCCTGGACTGAGCCAACCCAGTGCAAAATAAATAAATTCTGCTGACTATTAGAAGCTTGGTCCAAATTCTTAACATAGCCCGACCCAAATTTTAAACCTAGCCCAGCCTGTCTAAAACAAACAACCCCCAAAACATGACCACTTCTTTTACCCAACTGAATTAAACACGGACAAGGACAACACAAACAATCTCACAAACAAACACCTAAAAAACTGAAGATTTCTCTCTCCTTTTTTCCCAGTGGCCGGCAGCTCCTCCTGCTGTCGTCCAGCCGTCCTCCCAGCGGCAACCGTCCACCCGCCGGCAGCCCTACTCAATCAGGTATGAAGAAGACCTCGTCTATTTGTTTTTTTTTGGGGTTTTCTCCTGCCGTTTTTATAGACCTGTTCTGTTTTGGACCTTATTTCCCTCGTATACTAATTAGATTTTAATTAGTTTGGGACTTTTTTCCCCTCATTGTCTAATGATTAGATTATAACAAGTTTATGACTTTTTTCCCCTCACTGTCTACTGATTCTGTTATAACTAGTTTAGGATTTTTCCCCTCAGTGTCTACTGATTAGGTATAGTTTTCATGTTTAGGACTTTTTTTCCCTTTCTTTATTTTAAGATTAGATTAGACTATAATATGTTTAGTGGTTTTTTTAAGTGTCAAATTGTTTATTAATTGTTAGATTTAATTGTTAAATAAATGGGATTACAAGTGTTTAGTCCTACTTTTTTGAATATGTGTTTAATCCCATGTCATTATTTTTTTTTAGAGAATTAAGGTAAATGTCATGTTCCTTCATATATTTGGATTTTTAGGACAATGTTTTTCAAGTTTATAAATCTAGTCCCTGTGGTACAATGGCCTTTATTTTTTTGGTCCGCGCCAGCAGCACCATTTTTCATTATTTTTCATGGTGTTTTTAGTACAGGGACCAAATTTATAAAATTATATGGAGTGTTCTATTTTTATACACTTTAAGCATTATGAGGACCTTTTCTCAAAACCCCCTATTTTTTTTTGTTGGTCCTATATTTTTACACTTGTCATTCTCTACAAAAAGAGACGTGAGCGGTGAAGAGAGTTTAAATGGAAGTTGAGGGAAGTTTTAGACGGTTATGGGACTTAAAACAATATAAAAAACACATGGGATGGGAGACTAACAAAACTTTAGAAATGGGACTAAAACAAAAAAAACTATAAATTTAATTATTAGATTTAATTATTTATTAATGGTTAGATGTAATTGATTTAATTATTTATGATTTGTTAGATTTAATTTCTTTAATTGTTTATTAATCTATTGATGATCCAGTTAGTTAATTGTAATCACTTAATTATTGAATTATTTTTAAAATGTGTAAATATTATTATCTAATTAGGGAGGTGCTGTTTTAAGAAAAATTGGACACTAAAGTTGTAGCATTTTAGACTTATTCATGTTATTTGATATTTGTGAATCTATATCAACATTGCATGATTTCTTTTGTAAGATTTAATTGCTTATTGACTTGGTACTTGGTAGTACTTAATTGATTAGTTTTTTTTCCAACTTTTTTTCTTAATTATTTGTTAGGTTGAAAATTGGGCTTTTTTCTTGTCTACATTCTAATTGCTGAATTTGGACCGTTTTTTACTCCAGGTACTCAAATAGCAATCTCTTACTGATTAAATCTTACTTATAAATTGTGTTAATATTTCATTATCTGTATACATGTTTGAGATTGTGATAATTAGTTGATCTTATTTATGGTAGTTGCATTTAAAATTTTGTCCTCTTTGTTATTTTGTTAGGTTATAAATAATTATGACACATAATGATTTTGCAACTCATAAAGGGAAAACTAGTGAATTTTTAAAATCATTTAACGTGGAGGATTTTGTATGCCTCTCTTCCTTGAACGAGTCATTTGTTTGAGTATTGGTTTAGATTATGTAATTATTAAATTCAAATTATTAAAGCCTTGTTGGGTTTTCAGTAGATATTAATATTATTATTTATTTATTCATTTTGTAATAGATGGATGTGAATCTCTAAAGAAAAAAATTCATTATTACGAATGGGCTGTAATAAATTTACCCCATATTTTTTGTTTTCTCCACGACAATACTAGTTTTTGAATTACACTATACAATTTATTATAAACACAACGTCGTGTTGGAGATAAAATTAGGGGTATAAAATTTTGGCTTGATGCCCACCCCTTCGAATAATCTTGGCTCTGCCCTTGCTCCCATACGGTCCAATATGATCACGTCAGCTAAGATACGGTATAGTTTTTATTTGCCTCACTCTGATCATACTCGTGTACACCTGTAAACCAATCAAGGGTTGAGAACAAACGCTCATTGGGTTTCCACAATATTTCCAAACGGAAGGCAGGAATAAAAGACAACAATTACCACAATAGTATAACAACTGTTATGAATAAGAATGAATATCCGTAATATAACATAACGCAGAACAGTTCATTCTTGAGATGTCCATTGTAGACCAGCAGCAATTAAGTTTCACTAACTTAAAACAAATACTTAAATGCCATTAAGAAAATCAAGTCACATAAGTTCAAAACCTTCAACTTTACTCAGTCCAGCCAGCTATTAAACCACAAACACCAAATTAATGCATGGCTGGTTAATTTTATAAACATACGAGACTCATCGTGGAGTCCTTTATTTATCAAAATCCACGCCCTACGGCCATGCTAACCTTCACTCCTCTAACACACCCAATCCAAGTGTTTAAACCAAATCAAAACGTGTACCCAATTTAGTTTCTCATGTTAAACCCTTTTGTAAGCCACAAATCTTGCATACAGGGACATTTTTATTTAAATTCTAGGGCCCTAAACTGTAATTTATATCATTACAGGGGCCAAAACAGAATATCCAGTGTTTAAGTTTGTCGCCCACTGGACAATGTCATTTTAACGACATATTGAATGATGACGTTTGTTACAGAATTCCAGAAAATCTGAAAAATTGTGTTGAGCCACAAAACATGTTAAACTCACTTTCTTTATTATATGCAAACAAGTCCACAAGGTTATAAACTTTATAAAATCAACTTATTATGCTACTTTACACTATTAATAGCCTCAACTTAATAACACCATTAAGCATTTATACGATTGCATCCAACTTCTTTGGAAACCGTTTCAAGAGGATGAATCTTAAATAGCATGTGATATTGAGAACTTCATAAAAATCTCATGTTTAAATCATAGATAATGTTTATTGCGTCTTTTACAAACTCAGACACAATAAGCCTTTTAAACTTGATTTACATGAAATACTCTTCATCCTGTGCATTTTAACCCGTGAGAACACATCTTCTTCATGAAATACTCTCATACAAACATGTATATTTAAATGTACATGCAGTGCTCCTGTGAGGCCCTTATTGTGAGGAACTCCGACGTGGATCTATTTTTTTTTAAAATAGTAAAACAAATAATTTTAAGCTGATTTTTAGGTTATTTAAAATTTCAAGGAGCCCCTAAAAGAAAATCATCTCATTGCTATTTTAAAAAATCGCTTAAAACTGACATATTTTAACCGATGTTTATAAAATAGCAAAATAAATTCATTTTGAGCTGATTTTTTAGGGGTTCCTTGTTTTTTTAAATACTCCACAAAAAAATTCAGCTCAAAATTATTATTTTTTACTATTTAAAAAAAGACGTCCTGAAGGGTGGTCGTTTTAGAACCTATATATATATATATATATATATATATATATATATATATTACTACATATAGTACCATGTTATTTGCAAACCAACTGAACAACCCCTACCCCATCCCAAGTGACATAAATGGTGCTAATGACTCGCCACATTTATGCCGCTGAATGATTCATTACATTCCCTGACATACATGTGATGTAATAAATACGTGTATTTACTTTCAGCAGCTGTTAACATATGTCGCGGAAAGTATTTACCTATTATTAATTTAATTTTATTCTAATATGTACGTACAACGAGGCTAGCCTAGGTCACGGATTGAAGTCGATATTTAATTATTAAATTATTTTTTGCATTTTTACGTTCAACCAATCCCAACCGTAGATCTATCTATCAATCAAACTTAGGTGAAAAGTAGAGACAAATCGTGCTAAACTAAACACTCTCATTTATGTTCAGCCTCTGTGCTCCCTTGCGGTGCTGCTGTCGATCTCTCCGTGTAGCCACTGTTAACCTCTCCATTTTGTTACATCTCTCTCTCTCAGCAATATAAATAATATTTTATATGTTGTTGTATTTATGTGTGTATTGATGGGGATGGAATTTTGTGGCCAAGTTGTTGGGTTTCGGATTATTAGTTGATCAGAGGTGAGATTTTAGTTTGTCTTAAAAACGTATGATCTCCTTTTTACATAAACTTGATTTGTAATTGATGAATCATTGAAATTTTAAATTTGTGAGGTTACAGTTCATTTAAAACCATTTCATGTTGTATTACTTTTCTTTAATTCGTTCCACCAAACAATACGAAGACCGCTGAATTTTTTGGGTATATATGTTTGTATCCAATGAGTCAACTTTGCAACTTCTAACGAGTTGTGGTATATTCTCGACCCCCATTTACGACCCCCATTTACAGTTCATTTAAAACCATTGCATTTTTTATCGATTTTAGAGTGGTCTAGAGAGCTAGTGGCTTGGTCCTCATTCTTAACTCATACGAAGAGTGTTTGATATGAAGACACGAATATCACTAAACTCTTAAGGGGCCTTATTTATAATAAAAGATAACCAGCGACCTAACTCTACTACATAAGTAATCGTATTCCTTGATAAATAAGGACTTCAATTAAGAGTCTAAAACACAACTAATAACTTAGGGATTACTAATTGATAATTCCAAAATAAAATGAAAAAGGAAACAAACTCTCTCTCTCTCTCTCTCTCTCTCTCTCTATATATATATATATATATATATATATATATATATATATATATATATGGCTGCGCAGCGGACACCGCTCGGGGCATCACATCATATTACATTATTTCCTCCTCTTGACAAGAGTTTGTCCTGAAGTTAAAATGGGATGCAGTACGTCGGGGTTTAACATGATAATGCATGAAATGAGACTTGCAACTTGTACTTCTTCAAGATCGATCTCAAGTGGGAGCTTTTCACCATCGACTATCAATATTGAGTGAGTAGGGTACTCAACGGCTCAATATTGAATCTTGTGGCAATGAAAGCTCTCCACAAAGGTCATACCGGAGCCTGGAGAGGGCGAGTGGGCTTTGGATCAAATGAAGGCACACTAGTGGGTGCTGAGTCTTGAACCGTAGTCCAATAAAATTTTCCACTTGGAGAGTATATTCATAGGCATCCTCAATTGCGGGGGACTTCCTTGGTGAGCATGTCTTGCTGAATCCTTGTTTGAAGGCATGTAACGACCCACTCATTCATCGGTTTTTGTTTAGCGCGCGCGAATGTAGAGGAGCAGGAATTTCTCGGTATAGTTGGTAGAGATCGAGAGTACTGTGGCAAGTGTTGTCGAGGGAGAGCCTTGGTGGAGGTTCTTGATGCGCATAAAAAGGTTTTCGTGGAGGAACTGTATGCGCACAACCACCTTTAACTCGGCCTAAGTGCAAACATAAGGCCGATGGTTAAGTGTTTGATGCCGAGTGAACCACCAAACTCATGTAAATCCCTCAAACTTCGTGACAGCCAAATGACACAACGGACACCTGAAATGCGCTTATAAATAAAAATTGACTCGAGTGCATCAAGTCAATTAATTAATGCGTTGGGTATAAGATGTCTGTTGAGTGTCGGTACATCAATCCAAATGTCCCCTTGCATTTTTTGCTCTAATAGGTGCAAAAGCTGACTCATATTGTTGTCGGTGGGCTGTTCATCGAAACTGGAGTACTTGGGGTCCTTTTCGGCACATACTGCCTGACATTGAGCACCTGGAAGCGGCGGACATGGGGAATCTTGGTGCATGCCACAGGTCGCGGCGAGCTGCGGTTGGACCTACTTGAATAGGTCCTTCCCAGGGCTGTGTGGGACCGATGGTTACGTCGTGGGCTTCATAGTCGAACCCTTGACATGTAGTGCAATGGGGAAGGTTGTGTGAGTCCGGGTCAGATCTCCGAGTGATGGCTTCACTATATCTAGCATCACCGGTTCAAGTAAACCGACTTGAATCGCAACTCAAGCCTCCAATCACACAGCAGAGATGAACAATAAATGTTGTTCTTGGTTTTTCATTAGGGGACATAAACCCTAGATTGATTTTCTAAGATTCTCTCAATGAAAAGATCTCAAAGTATGTTTTTCTATGCTGTCAAGTTTTTCTGGAGGCATTTATCAAATTATGTCATACATCATGTTTATATTAGGTATTTGGGTTAATTCGATTCAAACCAAACTGCCTCAAAATCCCTGCAATCATTCAAACGAAGTTCCTTTTCAGTCGAATGAGGTACAAAAAAATTTATCTTTATAAGTAGTCAAAAAATTTATTGTCAGGAGTTTTGTTCAAACGAGGTTCGATTGAGATTCCCCTTTTTTTGACAACCTTACTTTTAACCATGACATTGTTGATGAAGCTTTATCCTGGTTTGGCTTATATATTGATCTTCACACGAGGTATAAAGCCAACACAAAACTTGTCAACATTGTTTTTGTCAAAGAGAATAAAGCCAACACAAAACTTGCCTTATATACGTATTACATTGTTTTTGTCAAAGAGAATAAAGCCAACACAAAACTTGACCATAGATTTCATCATCATCATCATCCTTGCCTTAATCCCATCATATGGGGTCGGGATTCTCCTTTTCCATTCTAATCTATTATATACATTATTGTCATTCAAGTTTAATTCTTTAAGGTCTCTCCTAATAATTTCCTCCCACGATAGCTTAGGGCGATCCCTTTTTCTTTTATTCTCTATTTCCAACAATCTTCCTCTTGTTATAGGGGCATCTACTGGTCTACGCAACAAATGACCGTACACCTTTGATGAGTGGAAACGTCCTACAGGAACGAATGCTACATAAAAGAGAAAAGATCACCTCTTAAGATTTTAGGGACCAAGAGAGGATTGACAAAGAGACACCCTATCCAAATTTTCCCAAATAGCTAAAAATACTATACTACCCTCGGCTAATATCAGAATATTCCCTTTTCTACTAGCAGTAAGACATTCAAATTGGACATTTTCTTTGGATTTTTCACGCTCCCATCACTTTTGCATTCACATCATTCTCCTCGAGTTGGACAAAACTTAACCATGGGTTTTTAGAGAAAATGGATGCCCCCTTTCCTAAGGCCCACAAAATTTGAAGATTATGTGTTATTAATTTACACTTAATAGTTTTATTTGATATTTTTCTGGTCAAAAGATTTAATTTTCAAAACTTGAAAATCTGGGATCGATCAGAGTATCGTACGATTCACTATACGAATCGTACGATACGGTTCGATACACCAAAGAAAAGAGTCGAATCGGCATGTTGAATCGGAAATCTCTTTGAATCGGACGTATCAGACCTGAATCGCGAGTCGATACGTGACTCGTATGACTCGCGATTCAGTCGCGATTCATAACAGCCCGCCCTTTTTTTTCCTGTCGGCATCTGGCTTTTCAAAAGTAAAAAAAAACTTTTTTTTAATTTTTTATGGCCGAAAATGACTTTGATGTCCTTTATTTAAAGACTTTAAAACACATAAATGACCAAAACCCTAGGTATAAAAGGTCATTTTCTCACTTTTCTTGTGTTCCCCACCATTAATATTCTGTCCCACCATTAATATACTCACCTTTCTTGTCTTTTTCTTCAACTTTTTGTCAAGAGAAGCTTCCATCCTTTGCTTTGGTAAGTAACCCTAGGTCCTTTTCTCACTTTTCTTGTCTTTTTCTTCAACTTAGTGCTCTCTCTCTCCACCATTAATAAATAAATAAACCCTAGGTTTATTTATTCATTATTTCTCACTTATTTATTTAGTGTTCCTAATTATTTATTTATTCAAGTATATTTATTTCTTTTTCCTCTTTATTTATTTAGGAAATGACTAAACAAAAGAGAAAAGTTGTGATTGACCCCACACGGGATTATTGTGAAAAAGTGAATGATAATAGATTGCATTTAAGATGTAATTTTTATAAGGATGCAAAATGGGGTGGGATTTTTAGAATGAAGAACCATCTTGCTGGAACGGGGAAAGATGCCAAAAAATGTATGCAATGCCCCGAAGATGTTAGAAAAAAATTTGCAAACAGTTTAGGAGTAAATGAGGAGTATAATGAAGAAGGTGGGCAACAAAATGAGGGTGAAGAAGAGGAATTATAAGTTGAGGAAAATTTCGAAAAATCAAAGAAGGGAGCTATGGATGCATATGTCATTAAAGGGAAGAAAAAACAAGGTTTTGTAAAACAAACAACAATAAATGCAATGTTAAAAAAGAGGGGACCGGTAATTAGTGACATTTATAGGTTTTTTTATGGAAATGGTATAGCTTTTAATGTAGTAAAAAGCCCCTTGTTTACAAAGATGGTAAAATCAATTGGTGATTATGGGAAGGGGCTAAAGCCTCCGTCTTACCATGAGACGAGGGTTACTTACTTAAAGAAGGAAGTTGAAAATGTTGAAGCAAATTTGGAAAAATATAAACAAGAATGGAAGAAGACGGGATGCACTCTTATGTCGGATGGATGGACCGATGGGAAATCAAGGTCCTTAACTAATTTCCTTGTGAATAACCCTCGTGGAACGGTTTTTCTCAAATCCTTGGATACTTCCTCCTTTGTAAAGGATGCCGAAAAACTATGTGAATTACTTGATTCGCTTGTTGAGGAGATATGGGAGGAGAATGTGGTCCAAGTAATTACCGATAGTGCGTCGGCTTATGTTTTGGCCGGAGAAAGTTGGAAAACAAAGGAAATTTTTTATTTTAGTCTCCTTGGTCGGCTCACCTCATTGATTTAATGCTAAGTGATATAGGTGATCTACCAATTTTTCATGACACCATTAAAAAAGCAAAGGAGGTAACCGTTTATATATACCGACATGCTTGGGTTCTTGATTTGTTTCGAAAATTCACAAAAAAGAAAGAACTCACAAGGGCGGGGGTTACAAGATTTGCTACATCTTTCTTGAATTTAAAGAGCTTCCAAGAGAAGAAGATTCCTCTTAGGCACATGTTTGCATCGGAGGAGTGGGCCACGGGACCATATGCACATAAGTTTGATGCCAAGCATGTTGAAAACATAATTTTAGGTGATAGCAAATTTTGCAAGGCAATCAAATATTGCTTGAAATGCGTTATCCCCCTCACTAAGGTTTTAAGGCTTGTAGATGGTGATTTGAAACCGGCAATGAGGTACATTTATGAAGCTATGGATAGGGCCAAGGAGGCAATTGCAAAAAATTTCAACCATAAAGAGGCAAGGTACCGAAGAATATGGAAAATTATTGATACAAGATGGGACATGCAACTCCATCAACCACTTCATGCGGCGGGTTACTTTCTCAGCCCAAGGTAACTTTTTATCATAAATTGTATTTCTACAACTTTATTTATGGTATAACTTTTCTAACATAATGCATATGCACGTGTATACTTTATTTAGATTCCAATATAGTGAGGGGTTCAATGCGGATAGGGAAGTCAAGAGAGGGTTGTACCAAACCATTGAGAGAATGTATCCGGATGTTGGGAGCAAAATTGCAATTGCTGAACAAATTGAGAAATTTCGCCGGGCGGAAGGGTTATTTGGAGTGAGCATGGCCGTCTTGACAAGAGATAAGACACAACCAGGTAATTAGTTGCTTTTTTCGCCGCATTTTGGCCCTGTTTTGGCCTATCTTTATTGCTGTTTTGGGGCAGCAATATGTTCTTGTTTTGGGCAGCAATATGCCCCTGTTTTGGACAGCAATTTGACCCTGTTTTGGCCTTTTTTTATTGCTGTTTTGGGCAGCAATATGCCCCTGTTTTGCCCCATTTTTGTTGCCGTTTCTTGGCCTCTTATTTATGTTTCTGTTTTCGTTGTTTTTGCCTATTTATTCTAGGCATATGGTGGGAAAATTATGGAGAAGAGTGCAAGGAACTCCAACGGTTGGCAATAAGAGTGCTAAGCCTAACTTGTAATGCCACGGGATGTGAGCGAAATTGAAGCACGTTTGACCACGTGCACTCAAAGAAAAGAAATCGTTTGGAGGCACAAAGATTGAATGCTCGTCTTTGTCAAGTACAACATTCAACTCGAGATGCGACTTTTGAAGCGACAACAAAGGGGTGAGACATATGATCCAATTTGTCTATCGGATATGGATTCCGATGATGAATGGATAACCGAGAAGGAAGATCCATGTCCGTGGATGGATGTGCATGAATGCTTCCAAGAGGAAGGAGGAAGTAGTAACAAACGGAAGCGAGGTATGGTTTTTTAGTATATTTATTTTGGAACTATTAACAAAATGAAATAGTAATAAACTACATCAAGATGAAGTAATTAATGTATATTTTTGCATTTTTTTCATATAGGACCAAGGAACTTGAATGCCAGGAGGAGGAAAGGGAAATCGATTCGTGTTGATGAGGATGATATTGAAGTTATTGACGATGAGGAGGAGGAGGAGGAGGAGGAGGAGGACCAAAGAGAAGAGGAGAGAATCATTGTAGAAGATGATGATGAAGACGATGATGATAATGAACTAAACATTGATGAGGAGGAGGTGGATTAGGATTTAGGAATAATTAGAGTGATGAAGATGATGACTTTATTGGATATATTTTTTGAATTTTGGTTATTATTTTTTGGATACTATTAAGGTATCATCATCATAGTTGAGGATGACACCATGACGATATCTTAATAATTACTTAGTATATGATATCTAAATATGGCTTGTGGATTCTCTTTTTGATATGATTTGTGGAGAAATTAGAAGTTTGAATCATATTATGTTATATAATTGATTGAAAAGTGTTCTCCATATTTTTATTTATTTTTTACAATTTTATTTATTTTTTGCAATTTTATTTATTTTTTGTGCCGTATCGCACAATACGTATCGCGATACGCAGGGTTTTCGATACACGATACATATCACGATTCAACAACTATGATCAGAAGACGTTAGAACCCAGAGTTCTGTAGGGACCATGTTGGGCTGAGCCAATGTTCTGTCCTAGATTGTCTTAAAGGTTTGACCCCATGTAGATAGATCATAACCAAATGCACCTTCTGCTCTTTTATACTGAAGGTCCGGGTACAAAAAGTCCGCCCAAACTTCCTTAAGTTCATGGCCCAAACAAGCACCACCACCACTACTATCACTGGAGAGAACGTCGCTGATAGTAGATTCAAACGAATATATTAAGCGGGAAACGTACTACACACACAGATACCAAACATGAAAAAGATTCATCCCCCAATATGCTGTCGCAATCATCAAGTCATTAATGCGTACAAAAGATGGGAAAATAAATATGGCCCAAAGGACTTAGTTCCAAAGCGAGCGTAATAGCTAAAAGTACTTAACTACCCTAATCTAATATTATAATAATCATGTGAAATAGTCATTAGTTTACAAGCATTAAGGCTTTACAATTAATAAATTAACTAGATTTCTTGTTGGGCTCCTCTTGAGCACCATCCCTCTTTCATATACATCAATATATACCCATTCAACTTTTGTAAATGAACAAAGACTATGTTTGTACTTTTTACCTGGTTATGGTTTTTTGCGTATCCTCCCATTTTCCATCACTTTTAAACTAACTGCGTTGATACGTCTGTCTCTGTGTGTAAGTATATATATGAAGTATTTGATTCCAAAAAACGGACCAATTTTTTGGCATGGTAAAAATTTGAACTTTTTAACCAAACTTGGTGTAGATGATCTTCATTGCGAGGAAAGAATTAAAAAAAATTAAATCAAAATATTGAAGCGGAGATGATCACCAAATGTTTCATATGATGAAAATGCACGTATTTATCAATTTTGCATTTCACCCACTTTCGTGTTAAATTTTTTATATATATATTTTTTGTAGATTCCACCGAGTTTGGTAAAAAAAAAGTTTTTTTTTCTATGCAAAAATATTGGTCCCTTCTTATGATCCCCTAAGTTTGATAAGAGACTTCCTGTTTATATATAAATATCTTCATACGTAAATATGTGCATTTTCAGCTGATGAAACTTTTGATGGTCACCTCACTAAGTTTTGGATTGACTTTCTTGATGATTTTTCAAATGATCTCCTCGCTATAGAGATAATCTCTAAAAATAACTATAAAAACACTCAATTTTTAACCATTTAAAAAAATTGATCTCCAACTGATCCTGGTTATATATATATATATATATATATATATATATATATATATTTGTGTGTGTGTTCGGGGGTAAATATATCTCACAGATTTATTGGACTTTCGGAGCATTGAATTATGGTTTTGTTTTTCCTGCTGACCTCTATAATCTTATGGTTATAGGCTGTAATGAAGTTGACCAATCAGTTGAATGACAAGATGAGAGACACATCGAATGTATGGCTCCTTTAATATACAGAAGACTAGTCAGCGTTGATAAAAGGGAGAAAGATACGGCAGAAAGATGTTTACTGAAGATTAGATCTACAATATATCGGCCACCAATAGCTCTCTCCAAGGTACTAGAAATATAAGTAGCTGTTTGGATATGATCTCCGTATCAACTCCGTTCATGATTTTAATTTTTTTTTTGTTAATGTATAGAAAGATATATCGTAGTCCCACCCATTTCCACGCAACCCATATATACTCTATAGTTGATTGCTAAAGGACCCTGTTTAAGCGGGAATCTTCGTCGCTATTTACCTAGAAAAGCCTTGTCTCTTGGCAAAAGATAACGAATACCCGACCCTCCATTTCTTTTAACTTGTTACACCTTACGACCATTTGTCAAGTGTTTTTTCCTAGTTTCCTCACTACAACCTCGAAAGGCAAGGTTTCGTCACACTTGACTCACACACTTCAAAATCTTCTAACAAGTTCTAAAATCTCAATTTTTTTTATCATACTGCAAGATTATAAAAATACTTATTGCTTGTTATGCTTGTAATACTACTATTGAACATAAAACTCAAAAGTAGGAAACTTGAAATCGTTATCCCCGGAGAGCTTTTCTTAAACAAAAGAAGAGAATTTTTTTTTGTGTGTGTGACAGTGAAAAGAGGGAATCATCTGTCACTCACTGATAAAAGCATAAAACAACCAATAACATAGTTCCCATAATGGGGAGGTGGAGCACAATACCTAAATGACCTTGGTTCTTAGATTTTCATGGAATATACATAAAAACCATACCAACAGCGTATTAATTCGAACATAAATAAAATAAGATGACTAGCTATCATTGACACTTCTCCTTGGATAAAAAAGTCTTCTTCAGTGGCATTTGAAAACATTGAAAGCATAGATTGGCAGTTGTTATTATAAACCAATTTTTGAATCCTTTTTTTTTGTTATAGAAGCATCTTATTTCTTATTGGGAAAAGAAGTAGGGACATCAAACAGATTGAGTATCACCCTAAGCATGCAACAAATAACAATTAAATAACTGAAACAAAAGTAACTGACAATAAACTAAGTCCAATTATGAACGTCGATCTCCGGAGAATAAATGCAGACTACAACTTTAGAATCTCATTAAGTAAGAGACTCAGATAAATTACATATGAACTGAAAACTGAATCCGAAATTTATATCGAAACATTCATCAACTAATAATGAAAAAATAACTATATGCTGGAATTGAAACTTAGGGCTGCCCTCAAATAGGCATCAAAAGTTGTCTATGATCCAAAATAGTAATAAAGTTTGGTTTAAGCCAGAGCAAGAAATGCTCTACATGATCCCAATCAAAGAATGACATTTAACGCCAATCGAATAATATATAAGTTAAACATTAATTTAGACAATTACTTTTTGGGTATTTGACTACTCCATAAGATTAGACATACCCTCCACCGTCACCCCCACCCCCACCCCCACCATGTGCGTCAACCATGCATTATTTTTTGCATGACACGAACATGCTAGAGGTGGTGGTGGTGTAAGTCTAATTAATGAACGTGTAAAATCCCTTACTTTCTTGTTATGTTTCCAATAGGAAGCTATGGAATTAGCATATAAAACACTTACTGTACCAAACCACTAACAATCGTTTATCATTTGTTGACCTTAATCTTATACCCAGGCAAACCAAACCACTTTAAGGCTATTGATCACAATCTAGTAATCATAAGAACGTACAGAAGTGTTAAGGTAATAAACACAAATAACATATTAAAACAGATTACACAAATCGCTAACAATTGCACTAGAAAGAAATCATACACTAGAAATATCTAACTATCTCCCAATCACAACAAAACCCACTACACCGAACAAATAATCTAAACATGAAAACAGTCATGTATATATCATTCACCATGTGTGGTTGATCGTTAAGCCCCATAAACGGACGGATCCAATCTACTAAACACAATTAGAAACCAAAGTCGCACCTATTCATCAGTAATAAACTAAATTCCAATTTTATATTATCTCAAAATTATGGGGTATCACATCCTTTACCGGGATGTGAAACACTATATGTAGTCTAAGGGTTCCTATCCCTCTCCACGTCATCATGATTAATATTTTTCTTCGCCTTCCCAACTTCAATCACGAGGCAATTAGAGGATGAATATAAGTATCATTGAAAGTCTTATAAAGTTTCGTGATTGTAACTTTGTAAGTTTTAAATCCACTTGAAACATATGAACTATAAAAGAGTCTTAAACAAGTGAGATGTTGGAAACATTATGTTTTTTGGGTATTAATGTCTAATGTTGATCCCATAACCTTTTCTGTTAGCCACGCGTTGATGGAAGCTTCACGAAGTTAGTTTAATTAAAGCATTTTTCATCATTGCCCAATGCTTTATTTTTCTAATTGCACCTATCATATTTCTTGAGCAGGCAATTTCTCTGGATGTGAATAAAATTTTGGTTCCTGCAATGAAGGAGCTGCTAAACCAAGGCATGAAGATTCAGACTTTACAAGCATGGGGATGGTTTATTCTCTTAATAGGAACTCATGCCCTCAAGAATAGGAATTTGGTAAACGAAATGTTGAAAATTCATCAACAAACATTTTCTGATATAGACCAACAAGTCCAGATTGCTACACAGGTGTTCCTGTCAAATCATGTTGACGGAATTGTTGTTGGAATGAAAATTGATGTCCATCACATGACAGTTTCTAAAGATTTTACTATATGGTGGCTTTGAGTGGTCCAAATCTACCATGGACATTTTTAACAGAATTAATATTGGGATTTTGATGAAAAACCTTTGTCTGATTAAATACACGAGTTTTAACGTACAAGATATTTATGTTAATGAGATTAATCTGACGATTAGATAGTTGTAAAAATGCTGGTAATATTAATTGTCAGATTAAACTCATTGTCTTGTTAACTTAATGTTACAAAACAAATAATCCAGTTTTGTGGTAGAATTCCTGATCTTTTAACATCAGTGAAAGCCAATGTACTGCTTTGAAAACCTCCCTTTGAAGTAGACCCAGAATCTATCACCTCTCTTAAAAACCCATGTATCAATTTATTGTTGTGGCTAATATATGCTTTTTAGGTCCCGTTTGGTTTGGGCGGGGTCAAATGCTTTTCATCTAAGTGAAAAATTAAATGGGTAAATTAAATGGTGAATTTTTTAGGTCCCGTTTAATTTTTCACCATGTAGACCTAACCTAACCAAAGATTGCCGAGTCACCCAAGCTAATGACCATTCTTGGAAGGAATTAAATTTCTATATTGGTGTTGACGGGGAAGACAATAACGGTTTCTCGTGAATGGCGGCAAGCCACCCTTTTGCTATACAGACTTTGGCTAACTTCTTAACATAATCCTCTTATCTCTCTTTTGTTTCTTACAGACATTTTACATACATTGTAGTGATTTTCGTGTGATGTCAGTTTGCAGCAGAGATTTCCCCTTTAATATCTTTAGAAGATGGATGTAATGCTGCAAGTTAATACTGTAAGGCCATCAAAAATTTGAAGGCATAAGAGTCGCTAAAACTGACGTTGTTCATGGGTTATGATAGAGGTTTAACCAGCTGGTTTAGTAGTAGCGGCATAAGCTAAATTTGGAGCACTAGAAAAACTATTCGGTAAGCATCTCAGTCGGGAAAAAGAAACACGTTTGGAGGAGCATATTACCATTGAAAAAAAATCACATAAATTTTTAAATCCTCAAATGGGAGAAAGTTGGGTGTTTGGATTTCAAAGGGAAAGAGTTACCCTTTATATTTGCAGTGAATTTAGAGTATTATTTATACCATAGTGACTTGACGTTCTTCAAATTTGAGGGATTAGCCAACCGATTGTGGATGGCCGAAGGACGCACCGATGTCTGAGGAACCTATTGCATTTAACAAGCTCGTAGTGCACGGCCACGCTTAGTGCACTGCTTGATCGTGGTCGGGCTGAGAGAAGCCAACGGTACATAGTTACACTTGTATGAACTCTTTCAACTAGTGGGTTTATTTTTATTTTTACAGTTCTTTCCTTTTTCGCCGAGCCCATTAACCAATCGACGATGAATGAACTTGGGGGATGTCTTCAAAAGCTTTTGATCCAGAGTCGCGAGGGCAGAAAATTAAAGATGAGTTGAGAAGAGAGGGGGTGGGGGTTAGCTGCTGTTGCCTGCTAAATTGTTGACGGGAAGAGGGCAAGCGTCATATGGACGCGCAGGCCAAGAGCAAGATGGCGAGCGCTTCCGGGATGGTAGTGTATTCTTGTGGTGATTTTTGCCAAATTGTTGATAGCAAATCCCCTCGACAAGGGTAAAGGGGTCAACAGGTTTGAGGAGGGATCCTCATCTATGTCCTCTAAAAGATTGCCGAAGTCTAAAAGGATGTGAGTCCATTTAGTGCCATGGTAAACATACCCTCAGGGTGTTAAGGGATTAATTGGGTACTTAAAGAGGCGTGGATACCTTAAGAAATAAAAAAAGGTTGCTTAGGTGTTTGACAAACCTTTTAATTTTTGCTTTTGAGTTTTTACCAAGTGTTGCTTGTAACCTGACCCTTTGCGCGATGGGCTGCGTGCCCTGCAAGTTAATCAGACATGGATCTTGTTCCTCAGCTTCCCACTATGAATGTTATAGGATCCAAATGGGTGTTGAAAGCAAAACTCAAATCTGATGGGTCTATTGAACGATTTAAAGCGCGTCTTGTAGCCAAGGGTTATAATAAATTGGCTGGGTTGGACTTTGATGAGACGTTTAGCGCAGTTATTCGCCCTTTGCATTGTACTTACTGTGGCACTCACAAATAGCTGGTGTATCCGTCAACTCGATGTAAAAAATGCCTTTCTTCATGGGAAACTCAAAGAGGTCGTGTATATGGAACAACCACCTGGGTTTGTTGATTCCCACCATCCTCATCATGTATGCTGCCTCCATAAGGCCCCCTCGAGCATGGTTTGATAGGTTCAGCATGTTTCTGCTCCATCTTGGTTTCTTTTGTAGCTCTACTGACTCTTCATTATTTATTTGTCGCTCAGATACAGTTGGTCTTGTTTTACTTGTTTATGTGGATGACATCATTGTTACGGGAAATCATCCCTTGGCCTTGTCTCGCTTAGTTACTCAACTTGGTGCTGAATTTACTAAGGATTTTGGTGATTTAAATTATATTTTAGGGATTGAAGTGACCTGGTTTCGAGACACCATGTTCCTTTCTCAACAAAAATATACCAAGGAACTCTTAACTTGGTGCATCTATGCTTGGGTGCAACCATGTTTCCACCCCACTTGCTCCTAAACCCAAACTCCAGGCTGATGGTGGTTCCTTTGTTGGCTGATGGCGGTTCCTTTGTTGACGCTAAGGGGTATCATACCCTTGTGGGTGGCCTCCAATATTTAACCCTCACTCGTCCCGACCTATCTCATGCGGAGAATCTGGTATGTCAATTTATTCATCAACCCGCTACACTTCACTTACAGGCTTTTAAGTGCATTTTTCGTTATTTAAGTGGGGCGGCTGATTTTGGCTTGCGATTATTGGCCAACTCTTCATCCCGGTTGTATGGTTTTTCTGATGCGGATTGGGCCGGTTGCCCAGATACCCGACGCTCCACCAGTGGGTGTTACCTCTTTCTTGGTGCTAATTGTATTGGTTGGTCTTCTAAGAAACAATCAACTGTGTCTCGATCAAGTGCCGAGGAAGAATATCCATCTATGGCCTCCGCCACAGCTGACCTCACGTGGGTTACATACGTTCTCAGAGATATTGGTGTCCGTCTTGATCAGTCGCCCGTGCTTTTTGCGATAACTCGAGTGCACTTTCAATGTTCACCAACCCAGTTTTTCACGCCCGATCCAAGCATATTGAACTTGACTTCCACTTTGTTCGTGAAAAAGTTGCTCGCGGATGTTTGGTTACAATGTACGTTCGCTCAAATGCACAACTAGCGGATATTTTTACTAAAGTACTGGCCAAATATACTTTTTCGCATTCTTCATAGCAAGCTGGGTGTGCTCTCTTCGCCGCGGTCCAGCTTGAGGGGGACTGTTAAAGATGTGTTTATTGAACCATCCAATACACTCAGAAAATGTTAAATCTAAAGCTACTGGACAAAAATGTGATGAACATTAATATATTGATGAGGTAGCTAATGTTGACACGGCTAACCTACTGGATGAACACATGGGTGGAAGTGATGAGGTTGAGAATTATATATTTGTACAAGGAGTCTTGCTTTGATATGGTTTTGTATCATACGAGTCTGTAAGATAAACTTTAAAGGTAGTTTGTTTTTCTTCTATTGGTAGAATAGAGAGATGAGAGTCTTAGTTTAACTAGTCCCCTACCTCTCTCATTTATAAATACAAGTCGGTGTAATCAATTGTTTGGTAGAGAAGGATAGAATAAAAATTCTCCTGCTAAAGTTGTTCAGCTTGACTCCGTAATTCTTTACGCTGGACCAAATACTATGATTGACAGGGCCAAAGATGCTATATTTATTGATGCTATAGGTTATCACTATTATGTTCTGTAACATAGTAGAATAGAAGTAGCCATAGCAAAGAGAGATGTTTAAATACAAAGCAAGTTGCTAGAAATATGTAGCAGAGGGAGTAATTTTACTTTCAGAATCATGTGACTGGGGGAAATGTTGAAGATGCAATACCAATAATTGATGCTGTGAGGATATTGAATATTGCATTGATGATAATCTGAAGAGTAACAGATGAAGTAAGCTTCCATAGTACTTCCCAAAACATAAACAATTAGTATAAATAATTTGTGGCGCCCTATGAATTTTGACACAGCCAAAATTCATTCTGAAAAGGAGATTATGAATGAGGGTTGGGGATTGGTGCCACGGGCATTGTGGGAAATCCCCATTTGGGATAATTTGTTAGCAACTCTGTTTCCCTCTCTGTGTAAATGTGAGCATTTAAATTACATTTGGGACAGTTGGTGAAGACATTTGTTACATTGATTTGTGAGAGGCCTAGGATGTTTGAAGGTGTGATTTTGCAGACATTGAATCACTGTACAAGATTCAGATTCAATTAATAGAGAATGCCATCCTTTATTTCAAGCAATGTCCACATCCTCAATATATATACATCTAAAACGTCAAGTTTTAAATCAATAAGATTTAAGAGCGCTAGAGCGTCTATATATCTTAACATAAAGTATATTTTAATTTGTATAAAAACACTTTGAAAGATAAAACGAATTTTTGCGAGAAGTGTTCAGTTAGCTGATTTTCAAATGGTTCGTCAAACTTCCTGCGAGAAATCGTCCTTTTGCTATTTAATTAGACTGATCTCTCTCTACAAGGGATTTGAAGCCATTTTTTTGGATTGAATCACTCTTCCAAATTGGAAACACTGGGAGCCCAACCCTCCAACTTTCTTTATAAAATGTTTTTCCCTTCCAACATTACATTCAATAGTAGGTTTGCACATATTGGAACAACAATGAACTAGTAGATGTTCCTGCAAAAGCAATACTACCGATATGATTGCAAGTACTGGAGAACTAATTAAAGAAGAAGCTATATTTATTTACAACATTCCATGTCTGGATTTTGTTCTGGTAATATATACTAGCATGCTTTGATTAGTGCTGAAGGTACTATGCAAATATAGGCCTGGGTGAGTGATCAAGCCAGAATTTTTGATTTTTAATTTCCCATCAGATCATTGATGAGGGACCATTTGGTTACAAAGTTGGACCAATACTGAAAACATTTTATTTTTATGAGAAGTTCAGACGAGTGAGAAAAGAGATATTTGATTTGATGAGAATTTTTTTTTCTGATTTATCACTGGAATCCAATTCATCCACAGGTGTGTAAGAACTATTTTGCATTACAAAAAATAGAGCAAAGCACCACAAAGATAAAGTTAGATAAAAGAATAGTTTTCATAGAAAAATGTGATACCAATCAAATGCACACTACTACTGATCAAATTTTTTAATGAAAATATAGGTCATGATAAACGTGATCAAATGACTTCGTGAGGCCAAGTGTTCAGCTTTTATTTACCAACAGCAGGATAATCAACACGTTTTCTTTCTCACAACCTATTTTTATACATATAAAATATTACTTTTAGAGAGGGCAGAGTAATCTACTATTCATAAAGTTTCACCGGTTTCCACGAGTAGTAGGTTATTCAATTCATTGAAATACATTGTTTCCTGTTTTGTGAAGTTTGGTTTTGAAACCTGTAAACACACTGCCGGGGGTGGGGGGGGGGGTGGGGGTGGGGGGGTGGGGGGGGTGTGATGCTCAAATTTCAAAAAACACAAATTTCTCATTAAATTAACTAGGGGTGGCAATTTGCGACACGACCCGTTAACCCGACACGAAATCGACACGCTTTAAGCGGGTTTGGGTATAGCCTTAACGGGTTCGGGTCATAAACGGGTGGACCCGCCAGACCCGTTAAGAAAACGAATCGGGTTCGTGTATATTCGCGAAACCCGTTAGTGACCCGTCACCCGTTTAGAATCCGTGTGACCCGTCACCCGTTTACAACCCGTCACCCGTTTAGAACCCTTCACTCGTTTAGAACCCGTCACCCGTTTAGAACCCGCGACCCGTTTGCAACCCGCGACCCGTTTGTAACCCGCTAACTCGTTTATAACCCGTTAACCCGTTAACAACCCGTAATCTAAGCATCCCACATCGATTTGTTATGAAAATTCTCCATTCTTGACTAAGTATAAGTAAGTTGTTACCTCTTTAGATTTTTAAAGTAATCGGGTTACCGGGTTAAACGGGTGAATCGTGTTAAACGAGTGAACCGGGTTAAACGGGTGAACCGAGTTAAACGAATTAATCGGGTTAAACGGGTGAACCGGGTCAAAACCATTCGTTTATTTAACGGGTGTAAACGGGTCGTGTCGTGTCATTCGTTAAGTAAACGAATCGTGTATGAATTTCATTTTTCCACCCGTTTAGTAAACGAATCGTGTTTGGGTGGGTGAATTTTTGACACGATTCGTTTATCACCCGACACGAACCCGGCTCGACACGACCCGTTGCCACCCCTAAAATTAACCGATTCTTAGTGACCCAAAACTATGTTTTGAATCAATTTGAAACCAACTCTTCCCACATTTTTCAAGGGGCGTTAATTATATTAAAACACAAATCGAATACAAAGGGGGGATGGGTTGACAATAACAAAATTTTGAGGGGGACAACCTATATATATATATATATATATATATATATATATAACATTGCCTCTATTAATTGAATCTCCGAGACTTTTGTAAGTTGTAACCGTCAATGGCTAACGCATGTCGCTTCCGTAATCAAGATATTTTAAACTACTTGTACTGACATGAATTTTTTTCTACTAACTTTACAATCAAAAAGAGCCTAAGAAAAGAAATGAAAAACAAAAAATCTCTCTTTGATATCTTGAGCTCGGCGCATTTAAAAAGTTGAGCTGAAATTTAATAGATGGGCGAAGTTCAAATGAAATCTAGCTTTAGCCTAGTTAGGCTCAAGAACACGATTTAACTTCTCATCTTGATAAGGCTTATGAAGTGATTGTTGCTCCAATAGACATATTAATACAATAAAAAGTGTATGATCAAAGAATGTAAAGGTCGTACCCAGTGCACAAGGCTCCCACTTCACTGCAGGGTCTGGGAGAGGTAGATGTCGGCTGGTCTTACCCCCATATTGTTTTATAATATGAAGAGACCGCTCCCAAGTCTCGAACCCGAGACCAACCGTAGCTTGGGCGAGAGCACTTGCCATCGCTTAGGTTCATAAAATTCTTTTATCTATTTTCAGCTAAAAAAAACCAAAATTTGAAATGCATTCAATATATGCTTAACCATACCTTCACGTTTTTTGGCTGACAAAAAACCAAGAAAATATATAATATTTGTACAAGGTTATAGGGGCATCTTTTTTTGCCTTTTTACACTTTATCTTTCAAGAGTACAGCCTTTAGACTTTGAGGGCATTCTTTTGTAAGTCACTTACTTCCGTTCATATCACTAAGACCCTATTGTACCGACACATTTTGGCCCCGGTGCTTTTACCCCTCATGTTCAAGGTTATTAGGCTTTATTTTTTATTTTTTGTAATTCACTTACAGGGAACTTTATATTTTTAAATTATAACACTGGTTCAAGGTTACAGGGAATTCTTGTTAGTAATGCTAAATTCTTGAATATAGTGCTACACCAGGTCTAACTTGTGGATGCTACAAAATAAATAAATAAAAAAATTCAAAGTTATTTTCAATAAGGGTGTGTTTGGAATCCCCAATTCCATGACTTGGAATTGGGGTTCCCAAACACACCATAAATTTAAGTGGTATTTTTCTGAAATGAAGATGAATTCCTGGAAGGTAAGGTAAAGTCATGCCCAATTAGGTCAACACAGAGAAAAAGGATTACATCAAAACAATAAAAAAATAGAAGGTTATCCTTAACATAAAAAACTTATAGCTCATAATCACGGTACTCACCATTGCACCAAAACAATTGAATCCATGTATTGTTCAATCCTTTATCAAAGTATACTATATCAGTGGCAATACAACAACTTGCAATCCAAAGAGGAGCCAATACACTGGCAGTTTTGTAGGAGCTTTACTGTAATATATCATCAATTTTAGATCATCTTTCATCCATTGTTCACAATACATGCATCTCTAGTCCACCCTCTAACCCAGGTACAAGACATCATAAATCTAGGAATATTATTCCCAAATACAGTTTCATTTCTAATATCCAAACCCCACAGAAGACTCGAGCATCTAGACTTCCACAGATTTTGTTACAGAGTAACTTAAAATCATCGAAACATTTAGATCCCTTGAATCGTGGGCCGAGAATTTGGATCAGAGCATAAGCCTGCAAAGCCAATTTAACAACCATAGCAATATCCTGTTCAACCAGTGGATCACATGGATGTGATAGCCATGGGTCTAACGCATGAGAGCAACTCTCCTGGATGCCTTCCCATTACTGTTTCTAGTGCCACCACCCCAAAGCTATAGACATTGAATTTTTCATTTACTACCGTGGTGTAAGCAAGTTCTGCAGGCATATTGTAGAACACAATATATGAATTAGTAAGTAATAAAAAATGAAAATATGCAGGTTAAAACATGTCACTATCTTGTGCTTCATAATCGGGTTCCAACAAATGCTAAACTTCAAGATTATGCAATTGCAATGACGACCTCAAAGGTTATTTAAGAAACATGTCATTGATTAAACCTCTATATTTCAGCCAAAAAAAACTCCAGATTCACAAATATTATTTGGGCCAATTAGGATTAGGTCCTCATAAAGGAAAAAACAATAGAGTAGGGTCCAAAATGATTTCACCTTTAGGATGCGGTCCCTTACGTAACATAATTACATGTTCTCTTACGTAATATCTTATGCCATGCTTCGTTTCTGATAATGGCAATGGGAAGAAAATGAGGAAAATTGACTTGAGTTTGTTTCTTTGGTTGTTCTTCTGCTTACATGGAAGTGAGCAGGTCAATTGCCCCTCCAGGGCATTGTCTTGACAAGTTAGTTGAAAATTTTACTGAACAAATTGCAAAGAAAAGTGGGATCATGCAAGAGAGATTATCGCGGAAGAGATTAATGTATTGTAACTGTGACAAATAAGCAAGATCAATAGGGATGGGACCATCAAATTGATTTGAAGCAAGGTTCAGATCGCTCAGATTAGTAAAACCCCGTAAATTGGATGGGATTGGTCAAATGGATCAAAAGACCCACAGATGAAGGAATGAGGCCAGCAAACTTGTTTTCACAAAGGTACAGCTTGACCGTGTTGGTCAAAAAACCCAGAGACAAAGGGATTGTGCTGGTAAAGTAGTTGCCATTAAGACTTGTAGATTCTTCATATATCCTATTTCAAAGGGTATTGTGACACTGATACTATTATTATAAATGACGAACCATATTAGTTGTGTGAGGTTAACAAGGGAAAGAGGCAGCTCACCTATGAAAGAATTGAAAGCTAGATAGAGATAGGTTAGTTTTGAAAGCATACTGATTTGATATGGGATGCTTCCATAAAATCCACAGTGGCGAAGATCGATGGTTTCGAGATTTTGCAAGAAAGATAGGTTACAATTCCCCATCTCACTTTTGAAAGCATACTTATTGATTCTATAACAGTAACACTTCCTGTAGAAATGTCTACTGAATCCCACCAACCGCTGCCGATTAGAGCTTTTTTCTTATTTGATGATGATGAGATTGATGGATTAGTAGATGTTGCGGCAAAAACAACATTAGCTGCCACACGTATGATTGCAACTACCCTTAAATAGTTATACAACCAAAATTTTGGTTCTAAATAAGTTATAAAACTTTTCTCCATTTTAGTTTTAATTCAAGTGAAACAAGAAAAATATGAACAGGGCCTAAGTTATTGGACACAAAATCGAACGTGCCTTCATAGTTTTGTTTCTCTTCAAAAAATAATTTTTTAAAAAAAATAAAAACTAATTTATTAGTAGATAATTATCGGGCACGAATCAATAAGCCGCTTCTTACTATGCAGAGTTAAGCATTGTTGCCTGGAGTATTACTCCCCCATTAAGGAAGTAATTTTCTATCTCATATCTCAACTAGTTGGTGGGAAATAGCCTAAAGTATTTACACATTTCAATGACCAAGTTTGGTTATAAAAAACTGGCTAGCACCACATTTTTCTTAGCAGTAAGACATTTGCGTTATTCTGGGATATACCGGTTATTTGTAATTAGTTATGGTGGATATATTACAATTCATCCAAGATCAGATACTATCCTACTCTTATGGAGTGGGTATGTTATGCATCAGAGTGGGGATAAAGTGCAAATAACTCTCTTAATTTCTAGATACATCTTAAACTCGCCTTTGTCCCAAAAAACACAGCCCCAGAATAGCATGATGGGTAATTTGACTAGACAAGTTGGTTATGTTATCACTTGTCATCCTAATTTTGGAATTATAAAACTCGAATGTATTATTGTTTATGGAAAATTTCATCATTTGAAACTGACTTCAAACAATTTATTACAGAATTGTATAGTTGAGCATTTCTTTGATGATACCTTGTAAAAGCGTTTGAATCCCTATGATTTATGCTCTTTCACAACTTGGCCTATCTCTTTATGTTGCCTATCATTGTTAGAGCGAAAAAGGAGAAACGCATGATTGGCCGTAGAACTATACAAGCCATGCCGTAGTTTTGATGGATGGATTATGGGTTAAATGCAAAAAACGAATGTATGAAATAATTTAGGTCTTTATTCTGAACATCAAGCTATTTTTCTGTAAAACATTTTTTTTTTGTATCAAATACACTAGCCTCTGGATCAGATCATACCCTGTTGCACTAACTGTATTTGTGTACAGTTATGCCGTCATGTTTTTTAACCATCATCTCTATATTTATCTGTATAATAGGAGTTCCTGAATTATTACAAGAAGATTGATACTTGTCATGTCATGTGCCTCTCAGCTCAATCTATATATCAAACCTTGATTCCTCACCGGCCACAAAGAGATTGAATAAAGTGGTTTGTCTAGCGGTGTTTTGCTACCTATATATAAACTCTTGAGATACATTATGAATTGTTGTCCGAGACTTTGGATCAGAACGTAAACCTTAAAATTCCAAAGTAACAACCAAAACAATGTCCTGTTCAAGAAATCGATTCCTCGGAGGTGAGAGTCGTGGGTCTAACACAGCATTCGATATGAGATTTTGAGTCCATGAAGTTGACAAAGATGAGAGAAAGTCTCGTGTATGCCTTCCAATTATTGTTTCTAATACCACCATTCCGAAACTATAGACATCGCATTTTTCTGTCAAGACCACTGTATATGCAAGTTCCGCAAAACAAATTAACATTGTTTTCAATAGTTTCATTAAGTTCAGTTAGATTGGGTTCTTGCATATGTTTTTTTTTGGTAAAATGTAAATTTAATTAAACCAAAGGGCAAAGCCCGAGAAATATAGCCAACACTCCAATACAAGGCTCAAAAGCCCAAACCTCAAGCTAACCAGCTCACAACAAAACCAAACAACTGAAAACGCAAACAAAAACCCAACAAAGACTCTCAGCCCATACAAACACTATATAAAAAGCCCAACTGAAATAACAAGAAACCCCCAAACCCAACTGAAATCAAAACAATCCAAAGATTTACAATTGTAACTTAATAGAAACGCTACATTTATAAGCCTTTAAACAGATAGTTTTATGGGGAGAGTATGGAAATAAAGGCAATGTTAAAATTGGAGAAAAGGACTTGTTCACTTGGAGCAACATAGCCATAAGTGCCTACCATTATAGTTTGATTGAATGAGTCAGGCTATAGCAATCTATTAGGGAACAGTAACAATTTGACAGCTTCAACATCATCTATTAGGGAACAGAACCTTTTCCATATATTCATAAACAAGGAGCATGCATTAATTGTGCAAACAATAACCGTAAAGCTTCACAATGTTTCTATCTTATATTCAATAACACTCTTGCCTCATTCCAAAGCTTGCTCCTCAGCATCTAACCGATGAATTTTCTTTAAGGCCACAATTTTGCTACTAGGTAGTTGTGCTTTATATACACAGCTATAACTGCTGGTACCAATGCAACATCTGATGTCAATGTCATTTGTTTCTTCAATAATGTCCTCATATGCAATTCTTCCATTATAATTCCATATCGATCACATGTTTCCATTTCTTGTTGCTTTTTCCTCACTCTGATTTCTTCTAGTCTTACATCAACAAAATAAGAAAAGGCCATTGAGTAAGTAAAAAGGTAAATGCTGAAGGAAAGAAAACCGATACGGTAAACAAGGAATCTGTTCTTATTTTTTGCTAACGGACGACATTTTGCAACAAGTTAATTGTTTCGTTGTTTCAGAATTTACAAAGACCGGAGTTTTTTTTTCCAGAATGACTGTTGTTGAAGAGATACATGTCTTCGAGGTAGTGCTCCAACGGGATCTCTTCGCTAAAATTTTTGAGACTGCTCTAGATTCTGAAGACTGCAATATTTAACGAGTGATACCATGCCTGAAACTTGGTTTGAAGAGATATCAAGTGGATAAAGATTGAACTCGCCAAGTTCAGGATGTGTCAAATCATTTGTTTGATTGACAGATTGTTTAAGAATTACCAGGCTACTACTCAAATTAAAAATATTGGGTGCAATGTAACAATTGATATGATGGTATAGGACTGCTTAATTGATCAATAGATGAAGGTATAGGACCAATGAGGTGGTTATGGCTGAGGTTCAAGTCAAATAAGTTTGTTAGATTCTCCAATTCTGCAGAAAGGACATGGTTGACTCAATTTATGAAGATGTTTCAGTATTGCAAATTACTCAATTTACCAATGCTGGGTGGGATCGGACCGACAAGATTGGTGAACTTCCCCACTGCAAGTGACACCGTACCAATAACAGTGACTTGTAGAAATGTCGAGGGAAACAACATTCCCCCACCATCCACTTGTGAGTATAGCTTCCGCCTCTCTTGTTGTATCAGTAGTAGATGCTGCAGCTAAATTTGTAATAGCTGATAGCCATAAAACGACCGGTACTGCACAACTGATGGAAGAGTACCTGTGTTTTAAAGCCTCGTGTTGAGGAGGATTCCCCGAATACCTGAGATAGATATGATCATAGAAGATGTGAAATATTTGATAGAATCCATTACGGGAAAGTCATGTATGTTCGGAAATGGTGATTCTCATACCACTCCTTCTACATTCTACAGAATCCACTTCCTTTTTCATTTTTTCACCGATTCTTATTTTAATTCAGTTCATCTTTTTTGAGAGAGTACAACATAATATTTGAACTCACCTGAACTTTGTAAATTTAAGTGCAGCTTCCACAAAACCAAAAGTCATTTTATTCAAAGACAGCCATTCATCCAGCTTTGGGCAGTGATGTCCTAAGAAATTGTGTGAAATACAAGGCTCGGCTACAAATTTATTATATGTAAATACCAGGCTCGGCTACAATTTTCTCTGCATATGCACAGGCACATTGGTCTGAAACTCTGTATTTCAAAATGCTATAAGTAGCCCAAATTTTGATCATTCTTGTCTGACATAATTTTTTTTAGAAAAATGCATATCTGGTCGATATATTTGTTCAACACAAGTTCACCATTGAAAAATACCAGGCTCGGCTACAATTTTCTCTGTATATGCACCAATGTTTTAACAAGCGCACGATTGTGCGCGACGTAGCACACAATTGCACTTTTTTGGGCGAAAATGCAACATAGCCCACTCTGCTTTGCAGGAAGCCCAAATATCGTGCGCGATTGATGACATGGCACGAGATTTTGACACTTTTTCTTGCTATTTGCGCTATTGACACTATTTAGCGCGATTTGGGCATAAGGAATTTTAATGCTCCAATTACAAAACTACGTTGTTTTGTATGTTTTTTTTTCATTTCCTCTTTGTTTTTTAAACCTTTTGAAAATGCCAACCAATATCTTGAAACACCAAGGGCTTGTTTAGTTGTAGAAAATATGGTTGTTTTCCAAAAACAAATTTTAAATTTTTTCCATAGAAATGAAAATCTGGAAAATGGGTTCAAATTTAATTTTCAAATAAAAAGCTCGAAAATAGTTTTTCTCATTTTCCAGAAAATTGAAAAACTACTTTAACATTTTTTTAACAAATTTTCAAAACATCATTTGTCTTTGAAAATTATACTTACACCCCCAATGTTTTTGCAAATTATATTTTGACCCCTAAAACTTAAAAAAATTACATTTATGCCTATATTTTAAGAAAAAACTAACAAGTCCAAAACTTTTTGTGAATTTTACTTTGGCCCCTGACATTTTTGTAGTATACATATTGGTCCCAATACTTTCTATAAATTTAATTTTAGCCATTACACTTTCGGTAAATTACATTTTAGAGGTCAAACTTCCAGTGAATTATATTTTGACTTTAAAATTATCTATAAATCACATTTTAAAAATAATGGTTTATTCCAACAAATGAACGTGTATCCCTAGTTTTCTAAATTTTCTATCGAAAATGAAAACACAGAATAAAAATGAAAAAATGGAAAAAAAAAATAGAAAATAGATTTTTGTTGGAAATATGGTGGCTTTCTTGGAATTATGACTTTATTTCAAATGATTGAGTATTCCTTTCGTGAATGATTGTTTGAACTTATATATTTATGAAAACTTTTTATTATAAAATCAAAGGCATGAATTGCTTCCGCGATGCACGACACGTTTTACGCGACACGCCCCAGGAACTAAAACGCTACACCTTGCGCGACCAGGATTTAAAACATTAATATGCACAGGCACATCAATTTTAAACTCTGTATTTTAAAACGCCACAAGTAGCCCAAATTTTGATCATTTTTGTCTGACATAATTGTTTTTAGAAAAATGCATGTCTAGTCGATATATTTGTTGAACAAAAGTTTACCATTGAAGAAAAAAAATAGAGAGAGGGATAGAAAAATTATCTACGAACATTTCCAGCACCAAAACCACTTCAATAGTGGTCAACGGTAATTGGGCACCAGCTTTTCTATATAAACCTAGTTCCTAATCCCTATAATGATTTTTTCACTCTGTTTTATATTCAAGTTCTTGTAGTAATAACAAGTAATTGGTGTGAAATGTCTTCAAATTTTGTCATTTGTGCTAAAAGCGATTGATTGAACGACTTGGTGAGATTTATTTCTCCATGAGGGGGATGACTTGCGTCAACACTCTACTTGTAGGCACTAGCAACTCTGCAGCGACAGAGATAATTTTTGGCTAAGAGGTTTAGATATTTTAGTCTTCTTTCAAACACATGCAGACTAGATTTTCTTAAATAAGTTATCACTCGATGCAAAAATGTGGAGGACTTTTAATGATCTACTGCGACAGAGACATAAAGTTACACAAACCTTGACCCCCATAGGGCTTAATGACCTATTTCAGTCCCCGACCCAAAAGAGTCGGGTGCCAGAGTTCATACTAATTAACTTTCCTGCCTTTTTTCCTAAAACATTATAATGATTATTACCCAATTCTGTTTAAGAAAAGGCATCAGAGTGAACATTCACAAATACCTGAGATGGAAGTAATATGACAGATTACAAATTAATTTGTCAAGAAAGCATGTAGTTACATGCATCTCATATGACATTACGGAGACAATTATTAAACAACATGAAGTTTTTTTATTTCTTTTTTTTTAAGAAAACAAAACTCACAATAAGTGGAGGAAATAAACAAATAAGATAAGAATAATGAACCATGAAACATGTTTTCTTCTCATTTAGAACTATCTTATTAAGGGTTCCATTTACAATAAATTCAGCTCCTCGAATCCGGTTACCAATTCGGCCTACAATGGAGCCTAAGTATGAGTATATTCTGCAGAAAATTGATTGTGTATTAGAATCATTATTTGTCAATTTTCATAATGGCATCAAGAGTGTTTATCTTATTCTACTAATATATAATTTTACAAATAAAGCAAATATATCTGAAGCAGGGCTTAGATGACAATGATTGTAAATCATCTTGCACGATATAAGGTAGAGGGGATATTTGCATATTGACAAGGAACCTTTAGGATTCATATGGGCAGCCCATTAATCTTTTCAAATGCTCTGCGGACTTCTATGAAGCTACTTATTATAATTTCAACGAAACCCACCCTGAATATGAGCACCTCACATATCTCATAAAAAATTGTAAACCAATCGTACTACATATGTATTGACAAACCACTTTATCATTAGAATACCCTACAATGTGTTACCACAATTGGTACTAAAATGATGTGTTTTTAAATGAGATAAAGAATAATACCAGAATGAAGTAATTCAATCAATTTTTCAATTTGTTATTCTCAACATAAATCAATTTTACTTCGAGCTGATTTCCCTAATTTATTTTTTTCATGATACAAATGCTCTGGCCTCTGGATCTTACGTTGTAATCCTACCTGCATTTTGGTGTAGTTATGCCGTCATGGTCTTTTAATCTTCATGTTTGGGATATAAATACAGCTGATTAGAATTTTTCTCAAATGAGGGAAAAAAAATAATCGCCATATCCTTGTAAAATCATCATATAATTGAACACTAAGACTATCTGAACAAAGATGAGGAAAATCATAACGAGTTCAATATAACTAATGTCAAAAAGCTATTCATGTATGTTTTCTTATATATTTTCAAAAATTTGATGGGGGAATGAATTATACTGAGAACTTATAGTTCCCCATACGACATGAAATATCTTCATTGATAAATAAAATCTTCGGGCCTTTTCTCATTGTCAATTATTTTTGTGTTGTATGCTCCACTTTTAACTAGGTAGAGTAGGTTATTTCATGGTCATATGTGCTTCACATCACCCAACATAATTCGTCCTCATGAGGGTTTGTATGTAGAATGCATAATCCGCGATGTTTTAAAGTCTTACTCCTCAATATCTAAGTTCTTAAGGCCAAATCAACTATTACCAATTGGTTATGAATTAAATGTTCCAACTTTAAAACATGGTATAATGGGTATATTATATGTCAAAAAAATATATATTTCCTTTTTTGTTTTCAGGAAAACTAGAGATGAAAATTTTCCAAAAATGAATAATGATTCCTAAAGCCTTGATATGTATTCATACAACAACTACTCCATGAGTTGGTGCCTCCTAAATTTTTTATGATTCTTATGTAACGTTTAATGAACCGACCAATGTTCTCACCAAAATACATATAAACATTATAAATTTTCAATCGTTCCAATGTTTTCACCACAATTCATATAAAACATTATAAATTTTCAATGGTTCCAAATAACATCATTTCTTATATTTCTCTATATAATAGGAGTTCCTTGAATTATTACAACAAGATTAATACTTTTCATGTCATATGACCTTCAGCTGCGTTAGTGTATGACACCTTGATCCCTTAGCTGCAATAGCGAAATTGAACGAAGAGGTTTGGCCAGTGGTGTCTTGCAAGCTAGAAACTCTTGAGATACTTTTTGCATTGTTGGGCGAGATTTTGGATCAGAACGTAAGCAAGCAAAGGCCAATGCAACAACCAAAATAATGTCGTGTTCAACAAGCCGATTCCTTGGAGGCGAGAGTCGTGGGTCCAAAACATCACTCAACATGAGATTTTGATTCGATGACGATGTTAATGATGATAGAAAATCTCCTGGATGTCTTCCCATCATTGTTTCTAATGCCACCATTCCAAAACTAAAGACATCACATTTTTCTGTGACAACCATTGTGTAGGCAAGTTCTGCAAAACCAATCAAAATTGTTTGCAAATAGTTTCATTAAGCTGAATCAGATAAGGAAAGAAAGCTAATGGTAGATTTTTATAAAAGTTCACCTGGAGCGATGTATCCGTAAGTTCCTGCACTAATAGTTTGGTTCGATGAATCAGGATATAGAAATCTAGCTACGCCAAAGTCAGCAACAAACGCCTCTAGTTTGGAGTTTAGAAGAATATTATTGCTTGAAATATCGCGATGAACAATAGGTGGTGTGCAATCGTGATGCATATATGATAAAGCATGTGCTATGCCTTTAACAATGTTTGCCCTCCTAATCCAATTCAATTCGACAACTTCAACATGATCTCTCAGGAGACAGAATAAACTGCCCCTTTCCATGTATTCATAAACAAGGAACATGCTTCGATTGTGCAAACAATAACCGTAAAGCTTCACAATGTTTCTATGCCTTATATTTGATAGCACTTGCACTTCGTTCTTAAAACTCTTGTCAAAAGATGGCTCCTCTGCTTCCAAGCGATGAAGTTTCTTTAAGGCGAACACTTTGTTGCTGGGCAGTTGTGCTCTGTATACGCTGCCATAACCACCGGTGCCAATGCAATATCTAATGTCAAAGTCATTTGTTGCTTTAATGATATCTTCATATGCAATTCTTCCATCATAATTCCATATTGAGCACATATTTCCATTCCTGTTTGCTCTTTCCTCACTCGGAATACTTTTTTTCTTATGCCGAAATAATAAGAAAAAACCTAGTAGTAAGAAGGCAATAGAAATAGCGGTTGGAAGAAAAATGACGAGGAAATGAACAACTTTTTTTCTCTTGTTGCAAGTCAGGGCATTGTGAGACAAGTTGATTGTTGAGTTGCCGAACATTTTGCAAAATCCAGGGGGAACTGTTCCAGAAAGACTATTGTAGGAGAGATCCAAATAAGTTAAGTTTGGCAAATAAGAAAGCTCAAAAGGTATTTTTCCAGTCAAATTATTTCTATTTATTCCTAAATGCTCCAAATGGATGGACGTTTGTAGCTCTTTCGGGATACTTCCACTCAAAACATTCTGAGAGAGCTCTAAATAATGAAGATTGTAAGAATATTCCAAAATTGGTATATATCCTGAAAGTCGGTTTGAGGAAAGATCAAGTGATGTAAGTTTGGGCAACTCGCCAAGTTGAGGAGGTATCGTCCCAATGATTTGATTTGCAGATAGGTTAAGATACTCAAGGACTAATAATAAGCTAATGTTGGGTGGGATGGAACCATTGATATGATTTGAATTAAGGTCCAGCTGACTAAGACTGGACAATTGACCAATAGAGGAAGGTATAGGACCAATGAGATCGTTATGACTAAGGTTTAGATATTGTAAATATGTTAGATTGCCCAATTCTGCAGGGATGACATGACTGAGTTGATTTCTAGAGATGGTTAGATTTGTTAAGAATTTTAATTTACCAATGTTGGGTGGGATGGAACCCTGGATATTATTTGAATCAAGCTCCAAAATAAACAGATTGGCCAATTGACAGATAGATGGAGGGATGATGTGGTTGAGTTGATTTCCAGATAGACTTAGGTATTGTAAGTTTGTCAATAAACCAATGTTGGGTGGGATGGGACCAACAAGATTATTATAACTGAGATCTAAACCACGCATGTTTGTTAAACTCGTTATTTCAGGCGGGATAGAACCATTTATCTGGTTTTGAGATAGACTCAAAGTTTCCAATTGTTTTAAATCGGCTACAAATGAAGGGATTGGACCATGCAATTGGTTTCCATCCAGGTTGATATCGGTCAGATTTATTAAGGAACGCAGAGATGAAGGAATTTGACCAGATAAGTTGTTGTGACCCAGGTTCAGATATTTCAGACTCTTCAAACTTCCAATTTCAAAGGGTATGGAACCACTGATACCGCTACGAGAAATTTCAAGGCTTGTTAGTTGAGTGAGGTTAGCGAGGGAAAGAGGTAGCGTACCTGTAAGAGAGTTGTTATAGAGATCGAGGTGTTTGAGTTTTGAAAGCATACCAATTTCGTGCGGAATAGTTCCATGAAGCCCACATGAACGAAGAAAGAGGAGCTCAAGGTCTGGAAAGGAAGCAAAGTTCAACTTTCCCAGCTCAAGTCCTATGTCGTATTCGTATATATCTAGGACAGAGACACTTCCAGCCTGATTGCAACTGACAAATTTCCAGTTACAATAACTTGTAAAGTTGTCTACAGGAATTAATTTCCCCCACCAGCCGCTGCCCAGTAGAGCTTCCGCCTCTCTTACTCTTGTCAATGTTACTGATGAATTAGTAGATGTAACTATAAAAACTGTCACTGCGAGCCATACAAGCATCACTAGTAATACAACCTTGATGAAAGACGCTAACGCCATGTGTGATGTTCTGAGTTTGCTCAACTAATAAACAAAATTATATACACAAAAAATTATGTTCCTTAACGCAAACATAAATACGTGGGCCAAGGGAACCCATACTATTATTTGGTCTTCTATCAACTACAAGTTTCTTTCATCTATTATTGTCATTAGCGTTGTATAGTAATTGCTTGAATGAGATGGCGTGGACTTTGAGACAATTTGATTTGACATATAAACATAACGTGAATAAATGTAATTAGTCATTTTATTGTAAAATCTTATATGACAACTGTTGCCATAGTGAAATTTTATACTGAATTGGTTTGTGCCCTACGTGTCTTGTTGGATTTAGACTGTTTTGATAGAATTGTTGACTTGTTGTAAGGTTTTTGTCTCGTTATTTTGGACGTGTGTCGTTCGGGCTTTTGTGCGCTTTGTTTGTGTGTCTTAGGTTAATTGTATTTCTTTGGCATTTTCCTTTTGATTTAATATAATTACATTTAAAAAAAAAGGTAGTAAGTGAATAAATAAGTAAATAATTGTAATAAACAAATGAATAAATATAATGAATTACAGAAAAAACGTTCACTGTGAAAAACATTTTTAAAAAAAATCGTAGTTATTTTAGACCAATTAAGTCAATATAAAACAGTTTTATAAATAAAAAAAAAAGTTAAGTTACAAGCGACACGAAATAAAAATTAGATAGTTACTTTAAACCAATTATTATAGAAACAGTAACAATTTTAATGAAAATAGTAAAAATTACATTTTAAAACATGACAAATAATTTATAGGAAAAATAATTATTTTAATTAAAAATAAGTAAAAACACTTTTCAACGAATTAAGTTAATAGAAAATATTTATATGTATAGTAATTGTTGATATCTAAAAATGGACTAAATCCAATTTTATAATCACAGATAAAAATAAAAGAAATAACTCAAACCACACACAATTGTATAAATAGTCTTTTTTTTAAATAACAGTTTTAAAGTTTTATTAGAAAATGATTTATAAAAACAATGATTTTTACTAAATAAAAAAATTGTTTCACTATATATTTGCGTGTTTATTCGGTTGATATGTATTTGAAAAATTGTATTTAATGACTAACTATTTATTAGGACCGTTTTCACTATATATTGACTATACATTTTGTATTAAGGGGCCTTTTACGCACTCTTGAATCCGTGTTAATGCTGTTTTAATCGTCAAGCAATGAAATGTAATACATTCACTTGTTGTAGCCAAAGTTACAACTATATATACCTTCGTAAATATAATATAACTATTTGTATTTTGTATACGAAATATGTTACACCCAAATTATATTTATGTTTTGTTGTTACAAAGACAAACATAAAAACAATGTTAATTTACTCATGTAACCACCGGTTTCATCGAATAGATTAGTATGTACTTTCACACAATTGACACGGTCCATAATCTTCTTCAACTCTTTTGCTTCCACGTATAATGTAACAGACATGCGATGTTCATGTGTAAAAGAGAATGGTCCGGTTATATGAACAAATCGTAGAGTAGGTCACACACACAAGCCAAACTCTATTTAGTCCAAATTTTATTTTGATTAATTAGGTGAACCTAAACATGCAAGATTTAGAAACCAAATCAAATTAAGCAAACCACAAACAAAGAAGATAAGAGATGAGGACAAATTCCTTTCAGGTAAAACTTATATTTCAGTATTATTATAATTAGGTATTACAAAAATGACATGGACATACTTAAAAAACTTAGACTCCACTAAGTGATGCAGTTGTATCTTCAATTTTTATTGTCAACAAACAATGATCCAGATTCACCGACACTTCACAAAAAGCTCTCGGTGTCTACTGACCAGCCTCAGGAGACTGTATTCTAATCTTCATCAGTAAAAAATTAACTCCATATGGATATGAACGTGGATTGAATTCTGCGTGGTTTGGTAAAATGATCTCAAATCATCCAATGGTTTTGAATTTGAAAAACAAAAGAGCTTGATCACAAAAAGTTATCAACAAGGCTTGATTAAAATTTCAGGCTCGTATCTCTTTATAGGGAGAAAAATATCCAAGAGATAAGCTTGAAAGATTGCATTTGAAATCAGGTTAAAAACAAAATTTCATCGACTCGTTCGAATGAAATCACTACACCAAAAATAATAATTTGGCACACCTTGATATGAAAAATCTGGCACAGCTTAAAACTGTGCCAAATTCTGGCACGATTTAATAACAATCTGGCACACTTTAAAACCGTGCCAAAATATGACACTGTTTAAAAGTGTGCCAAAATTGAGCATACTTTATTAAAATATAAATACCCTCAAAAAATAATACTCCCCTCAACTTTTTTGCTCTCCCGCTCACTTTCCCCTCTAATTCGGGTCTCCCGCTTTCTCTCTCATGTGCTCTCTCTCTTACATCCAGCCTCTGTACAAACCCTAACTCACCTGGGTTGATTGAGAACGGGTTAAAAATGGGATGTCGAATGGTGGATCGAACATGGGATTCGATGGGTATCCTAGTTCGTGGGTCACTGGATTGGAGGTAGGGATTGAGTTAGCTTCGGGTTTTGAAGATGGGTTTACAGGTCTAAGCGGACAGGGAGGTTGGGTAATGGCTGGAGGATTGTTGATGGCTTCAATTTTCGGCGGATATGGAGTCGTTTTTAGGATGGGCAGGTTCGAGACCAAGATGGGTTTAAATGGTGTAGCATGTGGTTCTTTTTAATGTTGGTGTGCTTCTAATTTATACTCCAGATGACATGTCGGATGAAGATGAATTCAAGGTATAATACTGTGACTACTACTATTCTGTTGTGGGATGATTTGTCGAGTTCATTTGGTTTTCCATATATTATCGGAGAAAGAGGTTGTGTAGTCAATATTTTTTTACAATTTTAGGCATGAAACTTAGAAGATTATAGATGTTCAATACATATACGCTTATAATTTTAGACTATCATTAACATTCACGTATGTGTGTGCATTAGTGGAACAACATAATCCATTAGTTTAGAGTAGTGGAACAACATAATCTGTTAGTTTAGAGTAGTATTGCATCTTCAATTATTACGTTAGTTGTTGTTTCTTTTGTTTTATTTTGCTGTATTTGTGTATTATGTTGTTTACTTAATGGAATCTTTTGTAAAATTTTCTTTGGGTACTTTTATATGAACCATTTTTTTAACCCCAGACCATATGCAAACCCACATAGATGGACTAAGACCCATTTATATCACCCATGAAACGGGGGCTGAAAAAAAATCGGCATCATCTACTCTTTTTTTCCCAACCAACAAATTAAGAAAAACCAAGTTTCTTAGACGGAAATAAAATCGACAGAAAGAGCAACGATGAAGGTTGGTTGGTTGGAAGGATGTCTTTCTATTATCCCCCAAATTACACTCCAAGGTAATATTCACTGTTCTAAAAAACTCGCCTAGGCTCCGCCTAGGCACGCCTAGGCTTGAGACTTGGGAGAAACGCCTCGCCTTAAGATTTTGACGCCTTATGCTTTGTAAAACCCTTAAGGCGTACTTTTTCTCTAAAAACAACAATGCTTTAGTGAAACGATATTGCCTTTTAAAGATTTTTTTACAAACCGGACCATTATCTCATCCAAAATAATCAAATAGTATTTTTATTTGCAAATATTCAGACATATATTTATGATATGCACAATTTTAGTATTTTAATAGCCTTGTTATGGTTAAAAAATATTAAAATATATTAAAAAGGCCTAAACGCCTTTTCACGCCTTTTTACGCCTAGGCCCGCCTAGGCTTCTAAGGCTTAAGGCTTGGCCTCCACGCCTCGATCACGCCCCACGTTTTTTAGAACCTTGGTAATATTAATTAGTACTTTCAAAAGGTGGTGTGATAATAATTATGATAGGGTTTATAAATTTGTAATGTAATCTCTTTCATCTGATGAAAGAAGCAAGGAAATGGTGTAAGTTCATTTGCTGCGTTTTAGGGGACAAATACATCATTTACCTCTTCACAAATTGCACATATGGCCAAAGAAGCAGATACGAAGGGGATATCAAAACTAACTGTTCCGATCCATATAAAAAATTGGGTTTTTTATTTTTTGAACAAGGTATTGTATTTCAAACTGTTAAAACTGATCGTGAATCAGTTGTAGAGTGTTTATGTTAAGTAAATATCTTGAGTTATATGTGTGAACGGATCGGTGGGCAATAAAAGGGATATAATCATCTTTTTTTTTTAAATTCAATATATAAGACTATGTTTTTCTCAATTGGGGCATGTAAATAGAATACGAGGGTGTAAATAAGAACACCCTAAATAAAAAGTTTTGATATTTCAGTTATGGGCACATGTCCTATATAAAAAGTTCAAATTTTCGATTATGGAGACATGTCCCAACGTTCAATATTTCAGTTACGAACATGTATTCGAGACTGTTTATATATATATATAGGAAAAGGATCAAGTGAGGTCCCAGTTTGAGGATCCTGAATGATGTCCATTTTTTCAAAATAGTAAAAAAAATATTTTTGGGCTGATATTTTTTTATAATTTTTAAACATTTCAGTAGGATCATAAAAAAATAATCAGAACAAAATGATTTTTTTTGCTATTTTAAAAAAATCGATCAAACTGTGTGAGTTTTTAAGTTGTTTTTAAGCTATTAAAAACTGACAAAGTTTGACGGATTTTTTTAAAATAGTAAAAAAATTCGTTTTGAGTTCCTTATTTTTTATGGTCCTTGTTGATGTAAAAAACTAGATCGCTCTAATTATTCAATCACAGATAAATAAATAAGACAAAGATTTTTAAAGTGGTTCGGCTAGGAATAAAGCCTACGTCCACTGTTATGTTATTGCTGAGTGTTTGCAGAATTCTTGATTACAAGTTCTCTCAAGAAATTCCGGTCCCCTTGAATGGGGTTGATACAAGGTATTTATAGCCTTGAGGCTGTACATGAAAGGGTCGATACATTAAATGATACACGCATGAAAGGGCAATACATTTAATGCAGCGTGTGCGTCAAGATTATAAACATTCAATGAATAGTTGAACAGTTGTCCGTTTGATAATTAATGATACGGCCGAGATGCAGCTCGGACCGCCTTAGTTGCTCGTTGATCAAGAGTTCCTCGGAGCGTATATAGTATCTCGGTTCCTCGGAGCACATGTAGTATCTCGGGATGATGGAGTTCCTCGTTGCTATTGTGCCGGGTTGACACGTGTCTTCATATTATTCGTCCACATCAGCATATTAATTTTGGTATCAACAGAAGCCCCCAATGTTTCATATTTCGAACTTTGAGGAGTATGGAACATTCTTTCTCGGTATATGACAATATTAAATGACCTTCCTGGGTTTCAGGAACATTGTATTCAAATTTCCTTCTCATTTCGCAGCTTCCGCCCTTTTTTTGAATTTTTATGAGCGCTTCGATTTTCGTGCAGTTTTTGTCCTTTTAGCCGCCGGAAGTTCAGTAGTTTCTTTTTGGTAATCATTTCTTTCGCCACTTCCCAATGCAAAGTATTTAAACTTCTTAGATGGCCATACCGTCTTCTACGTTTTCCAATTTTCTGCATTCAAGCTTTCTATTCTCTCCTTCTCTCTTGTGCGTTCATCTTTTCCTTCGTTAGTTGTCAGCAGAACTCCTTCTTTCTTGTAAGATTTTCTTCCTTCTTCTTTTATTCATCATGGTTTATATTATTGAATCTCTTGAAAAATTCCGCTCTGACTTTTCCATCCCATCTTGGGTAATCTTGGAAGAGCTGATTGAACCTCAAAATTATTTTCGTCTGGCTAAGGGACATTGGTTCCCCAGTCTTTTTATTGCTGAATGTGGTTTTTCCTTTCCACCAAACCCATTATGTTTCGAGTTTTGTCAATATTTTGATCTTGTTCCTGCAAAAATAGCCCCAAATTCATGGAGAATAATTAATGGGGTGCATAAATTAAATATAACTCATGGGACTCGTATAGGGATCCCTGAAATTATGCACTGCTATAAGTGGGCCACTTTAGATAATATTTACTGTTTAAAAACTAGGTTTCTGAATAGAGCCCTTGTAGTTAACCTCCCTGATTCAAATAGAGATTATTTTGAACATGGGGTGATTATTAAAAACTGGCAACATGCCCCTTTAGCTGGAGATGATGTTTACAACGGTCCCAGATGCCCCCCATATGGCAATGGGATAGGTTTATTTTTATTTCTTTTACTTTTGAAATTATGCTTTTATCATGCTTGACAAAATGTATGACTGATATCTCATTATGTATTTGTTTGCAGTTGATAGTAAAAGAAAAACGCCAAAGGAATCAGAAGTTAATATAAAACATCTGAAACTTATCTGGGGTTTGCATAGGAACGTTGCAGACGAGCATATCAGATCTGCATCATATTTGCTTCAGTATAGGAGCTATACAACCTCTTATACTGCTCGCCCTGTTGAACCAGCTTCAACTCCAGAGGACTCTTCTTCAGATTCTCATCTTCCTTTAAGTCAGAGAATGGGCAAGAAAAGAGTTCCTCCTTCTCTATTTGATGACACTACTTCTGCTGCTGGGGCTAAGAAGAGCAAAACTGATGTCCCAGAGGGGACTAAGAAGATGGATGCTGCAGCCTCCAAAACTACTGAGAAGCCCCCAGTGGCTCCGAGCAAGAAAAATGCTCTTGTGGAAGTAATTACAATCTCTCCGACCAAGACTCCTTTGGTTGAAGGTGCTGAACTCCCGTTGAGGAGATTGAGGAAATCATCCTCAATTAATCCGGCTGAAACTGCCTCCACACTGCCAGCTGGTGGTGTTGGTGTTCCCACCATTATCCCTCCCAGCTCTGCAATGAGTTCGGTGAAAACTTGGATCATTCCCGAGGTCCAGGGAATTGATGAAAAAATTCCTAGGGATACATTGACATCCCTGGCTACTCGTCACCTTGCTTCGGTAAATTTCTCACCTTCTGAATTTCTTTCTTTCTCTGAATGCTTGCACTTTTGTAATGATTTACTGTTTTTCTCATTTTTCAGCTGGTGAACTGTATTAATAATATTGTGAAGAAGGATGAAGCTATTAAAGCTTCAAGCTCCTCGTCAGGTGTAGAGGATGCTTTATTGGGTTTGACCCAATCTCTGAAAGAATCTCGCCAACAGTACAATGAGGATAAGACTGCCTGGGAGAAGAAGTTATCTGCTGTTGAGGCCGAGAAGGTGAAGATGGCTGAGACCTCCAAGATTTTGGAGAATAAAGTGAAAGATTTGGAGGTAGAACATCAGAAGTATGATGTCAAGCTCAAGAATTTGGGAGAGCTTGAAAATAAATTGAAGAAGGCAGAGGAGAAGTTGTCTGCCCTGCAAGATATAAAGGTCCAAAAAGAAGAGTTGGATGTGAAGCTCTCCTCGGAGAAGTTGAGAAGAAAGGCTGCAGTTAAGAAATCTTTCAGTGCTGGGTGGGAGAAAGGATGGGATAAGGGAATTGCTGCGATGACATCCCAAGTTCAATATGGGAAGTTGAAATACTTCCATGATGGCTGGGTAGCTGCTCTGCAGGAATTGAAGATCAAGGATGATTCTGAGCTATTCCAGCTACATCTCCCTGGCCCTCCTCCACCCATTGTGGAAGAAGAAGAAGATGAACCTCTCTCAGATGAATCTTCTATGGCTATGGGTGATCCAGTCTCTGCCCATCAACCCCCTGCCACTGAGGACATTTCTTATATGCCTCCTCCTGCTGAGAAGATTCCTGATGATCAAGCCATTGTCACCACCGAGCAACCGAGCTCCTCGTCCCAGCCTCCCGAGAAAGTCTTGGGAGACAAGGAAAAGGTGTGAAGTTGTTCGGTATCATTTCCATATTTCATTACTTGTAATCGAACAATGTAACCTTTTGATGATCTAATAAAATACATCTTCATTGTTGATACTCTGTCTACTTTTATTCATTAACTCCTGCTTTCTCTTCGTTATTAGTTTTTGGCCAGAATGGAATTGATATCTTCTCCTGATACTGAGTTGATGCAACAATGCAATGGATATTATAAAGCTGGTCATACAGACCTAAGTGTATCAGAGATTGTCGACATCCTTGGTCATGATGCCTCAGAACAAGCAGTTGGGGCTTACCGGTACCTGAAGGATCTTCTTGATAGGTATGTGGCCAATAATGTGGCATACTATGAATTGATTGAAGAACTTCATGGTTCCATGGAGGATCTTCAAAATCAACACAATGCATCAATGGCTTCGTTGCACAAAGATTATGAAAATAGATATCAGCAACTTTCTTCTGAAACAGGTCATAAAAAGATCCTGGCTGGATATGATGTCAGGGAGAGAACCTTAAAAGGTGAAGTTGAAGCCTGTAGGCAGATTGCTGAGCTGCTGGAACAAGAAAATAATAATCTGCAGAAAAAGTTGGCTCAATAGGAATCTGCGGCATCATCTTCCGCCGCTTTAGTACCAGTTACTGATGAAGGTTTCTCATTCTTAGAGGTTGAAAATGCCAAACTAAGGCAAGAGCTGGATAATTTAAGAAAATCCGTTATTCTTGTGAATGCTCGGGGACGAGGAAGAGGTTCTCGGGGACGAGGAAGAATTGTCGAGGAGCAAAATTCTCCAATTGCTTCTCGGAGCCGATCAAGAGTTCTTAGTCGCGATGTTGAAGAAGCTCGCACTCAGTCTACTTTGGAAACTCAAGCGTTCCAATTGAATGTTAAGGATCGTGCTCTGTCTGAACTGTCCAAGAAAAATCTATCTTTGGAGGATCAACTCACTGCAACTAAGTCTGCTTTACATTCCAAGGATCTTTTTGCCAAAAACCTTCATGAACAATTGGATAGATTACTCTTCCAATTCCATAAACAGCCCAGGGAATTTTGGATGGCAGGATACAATGAAGCCTTTGTTCATTTAGACGCTCGTATTGAACATGCCAATAATGAAGGTTACAAGCAGGGGTGGTTGAACGCCCTAGGTGTATTAAAATTGGAGCAAGGGCATTTTTTATGGGATTACCATGCTCCAGGGTTATTAGACTTGCCTGTGCCACCTTTCAAATTGGACATGGAATGGATCCCAGCTCGTTCCATTCCTTGGAGTTTAATTTCGAAATATCTTGGTGATTATAGTCTTCATTCTCAGACTGAATTATCTCGTCCCGAGCATCTCTTGGATACCCCTTCAATAATGAATGTCAGAATGCTGAGGGACTTGAATTTTATTAACTCTCCTCTTTGCCTAGAAGATCCTCCTGCCGGCGAGGAACCTGTTTCAAAAGCTCAAGGAAATAAACCAATAGAATAGGTTTTTCAATGTATTAATTAGCACATATGTAGAGTTTGTAATATTTTTATCTTAATGAAAGAATTTCATTTTCTGTTTTGCCAATTAGTATAGCTATTTTTCTGTTTGCAAATTGTATAGTTCATCAGCCAACTTAAAATTTACAAGTATTAGAAATGTTGTTTGATCACTCAATAATAAAGTAATGAGTATGAATGTTAAAAATGTTTCCAACCAACCAAGGTTGTTAAATAATGTTTGTCGACCAACTACAGTTGATGGGTTTTTATCCCCGACCAGCCATACTTGGTTCAATTTGAAATATTTTCATAAAATGTGTCCGACCGATTAAGGTCGATAAATTTTCCTCGTCGACCAACTACAGTTAAGTGGGTTTTTATCCCCGACCAACCATGCTTGGTACAATTTGGAATATTTTGCTCTTCAAAGAACTTTTTGTATTAATCTTCCCTCCCGACCAACATAAGTTGTAATGTGAGAATATATTTTTATCTTACCAACCGTAGTTGATCATGCTGGTGTATACCTCTTAACCAAAGGAGTAGTAGTGATTCTTTCGATCTGTCCACTAGATATCTTACCAACCGTAGTTGGTCACACTAGTGTCGTCTCCTAACCAAATGAGTATTTTTTGGTTCTTTCGAACTGTCCACTATATATCTTACCAACCGTAGTTGGTCACACTAGTGTCGTCTCCTAACCAAAGGAGTATTTTTTGGTTCTTTCGAACTGTCCACTAGATATCTTACCAACCGTAGTTGGTCACACTAGTGTCGTCTCCTAACCAAAGGAGTATTTTTTGGTTCTTTCGAACTGTCCACTAGATATCTTACCAACCGTAGTTGGTCACACTAGTGTCGTCTCCTAAAAGGAGTATTTTTATTGTTCTCGCCCTTTTATCAACCTAGTTGATCGTGGGTCTGAACTATAGTCTTCTTCTTGTTATCAAGCAGCGTAGTGTACAACACTAGTATTCCCCGAAAAACTTTCAACAGAAAGAAATTGGTGAAACATCCTCGTTTTATTCATAATGAAGGAAATTCTTTACATTTTACATTACTGATAATACTTGCGCAGGTGTTCAGCATTCCATGCATTCTTAAATTCCTCTCCTTCTAGAGTTGCTATTCTGTAAGTTCCTGGTCGAACAACTTCCACAACTCGATAAGGTCCATGCCAGTTTGCTTCGAGTTTATTGTGCTTCTGAATAACCTTCTTCAGCACATAATCTCCTTCCTTTAGATCGCATTTCTTCACCCTTTTGTTGTAGAACATAGCTGTTCGTTGTTGATAAGCAGCATTTCTGATGGATGCCTCTTCTCTAACCTCCTCGAGCATATCCAAATCCAGTCTTCTCATTAAATCGCTGATTGGGGAATTAAAATTCAGCACTCTATGTGTTGGGAGACCCAACTCGGCAGGTATTACAGCCTCACTTCCAAATGCTAACATGTATGGTGATTCTCCAGTTGCTGCTCGGGGAGTTGTTCGGTAAGCCCACAATACTGATTGCAGTTCATTAATCCAGTTAGCTTTAGCTTCACTTAGCCTCTTCTTCAAACCATTTAACAGCGTTCTATTTGTTACCTCAGTCTGCCCATTGCTTTGAGGATGTCCTGGTGCTGAATGGGTCTTCAGTATGTTTGATTGTTGACAATAGGCAGCAAACTCCTCATTGTCAAATTGTGTTCCATGATCTGTGATGAAGGCATGAGGGAGACCATATCGACAGATGATATTCTTCCAAATAAACTGGTATACCTTCTCGTACGTCATATCGATAAGCGGCTCAGCTTCCACCCACTTAGTAAAATAGTCCACTGCAACGACGAGGTACTTGAATCTTCCTCGGGTGGTCGGCAGTGGTCCAATCAAATCAATTCCCCACATGGCAAATGGCCAAGGGGAAGTTATTGGTGTCAGCAATGCTTGTGGAGTTCGTCGGATGGAGGAAAATCGTTGGCACTTGTCGCATTTCTTAGCATAGGCTATACAATCAGCCCTCATCGTTGGCCAGTAGTATCCTTGAGTCATTACCCTCTGCAAAAGTGTTCGACCTGCTACATGAGCTCCACAAGACCCTTCATGGATCTCTTCAATCAACACTTTCACCTCAGAGGGATGTACACATCTCTGCAAACCTGCCATAACTCCTTGTCTATACAAAATACCATTAGTTATCACATACCGAGCAGCTTTATACTTCAATTTCTTGGCAGCGATCTTGTCCTCCGGCAATCCTCCCTCTTCAATATATACCCTGATGGGATCCATCCAAGATGGTCCTAAATCAAGGGCAATAACATTCATCGTCAAGTCTTCATCTATGATCTGACTTTCCAGTACTTCAATCGGTATTGTTCTTCGCAGCTCGATACGAGTAGCTGATGCTAGTCGGGCCAGTGCGTCTGCTCTAGCATTCTCCATCCTCGGTATTCTCACCAATTGAATGGCATCAAACTCTGTCAGTAACTCCATCACCTTTGCATGGTACTTCACCATTAATTCCCCTTTAACTGCATATATTCCCATTATTTGATTCACAATTAACTGAGAATCACTGAATACAATTACTTGCCGTGCTTCCATAACTTTCACCAAATGAAAACCTGCTATCATGGCCTCATACTCAGCCTCATTATTAGAAGCTTTGAATTGAAATCTCAAGGCATACTCTATGTCAATATCATCTGGGGTGTTTAAAACAATCCCTGCTCCACAACCTGTTGTGCAAGATGAGCCATCTACATATAATCTCCATATGGGCAACCCGTCTTCAAATTTCTTATCTGATAGAGTTCCTCGGTGAAATATTTGTTGCTTCTTTTTATCATCTCCTAACACTTTTCGTTCCTCGTCTACCATCTCTTTTCGTTCTTCATTCAACCGGAGCTGGTCCGAGTTTGAAGTTGATGATCCTTCTACATCCACAAGCCCTTTTACCAACCGGAGTTGGTCTGGACTTGTGTCTGTTGATCCTGTAACATCCACAGGCTAGTCATCGAGCAGCTTTTGTTCCTCGGGGATATCAGGATATGTGAACTCTGCTATGAAATCTGCTACAGCCTGCCCTTTCAATGATGATCTGGGCTCATACACAATATCATATTCACCGAGTTCTACTGCCCAGTACATCAGTCTTCCTGACTTTTCTGGCTTATGAAGGGCTTGTCTCAATGGCATATCTGTATACACAACGATGGTATGGGCCTGGAAATACGGCCTCATTCTTCTACTTGCTTCAATTAATGCCAATGCCAATTTCTCCAACTTTGGGTACCTAATTTTTGCCCCTCGGAAAGCCTTACTTGTGTAATAGATTGGTTTCTGGACTCCATTCTCCAATCTGATCAATGCTGAACTAACTGCATTCTCTAATACTGCCAGATACAAATACAACTTCTCTCCTGTTATTGGTCTGGACAACAGTGGAGGTGCTCCCAAGTATTTCTTCAAGTCTTGAAAGGCTTTTTCACATTCCTCATTCCACTCAAAGGTTTTTCGAAGTGTTTTGAAGAATGGTATGCATTTATCAGTTGCTCGGGATACAAATCTGTTGAGCGCTGCAACTCGTCCTGTAAGACTCTGTACTTCTTTCTTCGTCGTCGGGGATCGCAGCCCTAGAAGAGCTTTGATCTTATCTGGATTTGCCTCAATACCTCGCTGATTGACGATGTATCCGAGGAACATTCCTTCTCGTACCCCAAAGGTGCACTTCGTTGGGTTAAGCTTCATTTGGTATTTATCCAGTTGATCAAAAGTTTGACTCAAGTCAATTAAATGATCAGCAGCTTTCTTGCTTTTCGTCAGCATGTCGTCGACATAGACTTCCATATTGTAGCTGATTTGTTCGGTAAAAACCTTGTTCATCAGCCGTTGGTATGTTGCTCCTGCATTTTTCAAACCAAAAGGCATAACATTATAACAATAAGTTCCCCTAGGGGTAATAAAAGAAGTACTTTCCCTGTCTTCAGGTTTCATTTTGATCTGGTTGTAGCCAGAGTAAGCATCCATGAAGCTGAGTAACTCGTGTCCCGAGGTAGCATCCACTAGTTGATCAATTCTGGGCAATGGAAAGTGATCCTTGGGGCATGCCTTATTGAGATCGGTGAAATCAACACACATTCTCCATTTATTATTCTTCTTCTTTACCATCACTACATTTGCCAACCAATCTGGATATTTCACATCTTCAATGAATTGGGCTTTCTGGAGCTTCTCGACCTCCTCTTGTATGGCCTGATTCTTCTCGGGACTAAACACTCTTCTTCTTTGCTTTACAGGTTTGATCTCCTTATTCACATTGAGCTCGTGACATAAGAAATTAGGATCTATTCCAGGCATGTCTTCATGACTCCACGCGAAAGTTTTCTTCCTGTTTCTCAAGAAAGTTATCAACTCCTGTTTTATTGAAACATCCAACGACGAACCTATCTGGGTTATTCGTTCAGGGTACTCATCGTCCAAAATAACATTTTCTGTGGATTCCACTTCCTGTCCTTTTACAAGTTGGGTTTCATCTCTGGGATCGAGGGTTTCAATCTCTGTGTCTTCTTCCACCTGGTAGGTAGTACTCTTTTTCCTTGACTCCTCAAGCTCTTCTTGCTCGGCAGACGAATAATAGCATTCTCGAACTACTTTTTGATCACCTTTCACAATTCCTACTCCAAAGTTTGTTGGGAATTTTAAGCACTGATGTACTGTAGATGGAACTGCTTCGAATTTCTTCAAACCAACTCTTCCCATGATGATGTTGCAAGCTGACTGCACATTCTTATCCATCACGAAGAAACGTATTCTTTCTGTTCGACAAGCAGGCCAGGTTCCAATGAATATATCCAACTTGATCGTCCCAAGTGGAAATACTTTCTCGCCAGCAAAACCCAGAAGGGGTCTGTGATAAGGTTCCAATTGAGATAATTTCAAGTTCAAGCTATCAAAGCATGAATAGTACATGATGTCTGCCGAAATACCGTTGTCTACTAACACCCTTGAAATGACCACATCCTTCATTCTCATTTTGATCACCAAAGGATCATCATGAGGGTAAAGAACACCTGTCAGGTCGTTTTTTGAAAAACCAATAACTAGCTTATCTTTGTTTACCTTCCTCGGACGATCATCCTCGGACAGGTTTATTCGCTGAATGTATGAACAAGCTTGAGCCTCTCCGAGGTAAGCTTTTCTTTCTGCAGTAAGATCTCCTCCTCCTGCATCTCCTCCTGTAATAACATTACAATCAAATGACCCAAAACGTATGGAAAATACCTCTCGTTCAGGCTGCCTTGGCTTCTTAGGAAGATCGGGGTCATCTTCTGGATCCTCTTCATAGTTTCTCTTCTTTTTCTCCTCTACCCGACGAGGAGATCTAGACCTCTCTCTAGCTCATTCGTTATCTTTTCTTTCACCTCTGCGATCTACATACTTTGACAGCTTTCCTCTTCGGGTGAGCGTTTCAATCTCGTTCTGAAGAGCTATGCAATTTTTAGTCGTATGGCCATGATCTTTGTGGAACTCGCAGTATTTGGATTTATTCCTCAAATCAGGATTTGTCTTCAGTTTCTCTGGCCATTTGATCTCTTCGTTATTCTTGATTTCTTCCAAAACATGATTAATACTCATTTTCAATGGAGTATAATTGTCGTACTTCTTCAGGACTTCCCATGACGTCCCATTATTCTTGGAGTGCTTGTCACCACCATTACCTTTTTGCTCTTTCTTCTTCGATTTGTCGACCTCCACCTTGGTTTCTTTATCCATATTCTTCTTCGCAGCCATCGCTTCCTCGGCGTTCATGATTTTGGCCGCTTTTGACATCAACTCTGACATAGTTTTAGGCGGATCTTTGGCCAAAGTATAATACAACTTATTAGGCAACAAACCACTCATCAAAGCAGTGATTGCTGTCTTTTCTTCATAATCTATGACCTCCAACTTCTCGTTATTGAAACGAGTTATGTAATCTCTAGTACTTTCACCAGACTTTTGTCTAACACTTAACAAGTGTGCTACTCTTTTTACTGGCTTTGCTCCAAAACAGAAATTACCAATAAACAGCTCGGCTAACTGAAAGAAAGTTGAAATCTTACCCCGAGGAAGGTTGTTGTACCATATCTGGGCAGGTCCGGTAAGAGTTCCTTAGAATGCTCTACATCTCATCTCGTCGGGGACAACATAGATGTCGGCTGCAGCTTGATATTGCTCTATGTGAAGAACAGGATCTGTCTTTCCATCATATTTAGGAGTCACTACAGGTGCTTTGAACTTTGATGGTGTTGGAAAATCCACAATGGCTTGTACAAAAGGTGTTCCTCGAACAAAAGTTTGTTGTAGGGGATTCTTTGCTTTAGCCATTTCTCCCAATTTATCCTCCAACCGTTGGAGAGATCCTTTCCACGCTTCATTTCCTTCCTCGGGCCTATTAGTTCGAGCAATTGATCGTTCTGAAGTAGCCTCCTGAGATTTATCCTGACGAGCAACTGGTCGTGATTGTGCTGATCCTTCTCTTAGATCTGATGGTCGTCGAAAACTCCTCGACATGGTCTTAGGTGGACTCCTATTCCTCCGGGGGCCTAATCGACTGAAAGGAGATGCCCTACTCAGTCTTTCTAAAGCGCTGGGTCTTTCTGGAGATAGGGTGATATGTTGATCAGTATCTGTCGTCCTTATTGACGAAGTTCGTCCAGGTTGATAGGAGAAATCATTAGACTCCTCATTGTGACGTGATTCAGTACGCCTGGATCGTGAATGAGTTTGCCTTTGACCACTTTGCTGTCCTGATCGTGCAGGTGCAACACCACCATTTAAGGTTTGTAGTAGTTGCCTCATTGTGTCTTGCATGGCAGTTTGTCCTTGAGCCAGATTCGTCATGATTTCGGCCAGATCTGAAGGTGCAGAGGGATTTGGAGGATTTCCAGCATTTCCAGCGTTTCTATTGCTAGATTCTGGATTATCCGCCATTGCTGATGAATGATTTTTGGTGAAAAAACGATAATAACAGTCGTTCCCACAGACGGCGCCAATCTGTTGATGTAAAAAACTAGATCGCTCTAATTATTCAATCACAGATAAATAAATAAGACAAAGATTTTTAAAGTGGTTCGGCTAGGAATAAAGCCTACGTCCACTGTTATGTTATTGCTGAGTGTTTACAGAATTCTTGATTACAAGTTCTCTCAAGAAATTCCGGTCCCCTTGAATGGGGTTGATACAAGGTATTTATAGCCTTGAGGCTGTACATGAAAGGGTCGATACATTAAATGATACACGCATGAAAGGGCAATACATTTAATGCAGCGTGTGCGTCAAGATTATAAACATTCAATGAATAGTTGAACAGTTGTCCGTTTGATAATTAATGATACGGCCGAGATGCAGCTCGGACCGCCTTAGTTGCTTGTTGATCAAGAGTTCCTCGGAGCGTATATAGTATCTCGGTTCCTCGGAGCACATGTAGTATCTCGGGATGATGGAGTTTCTCGTTGCTATTGTGCCGGGTTGACACGTGTCTTCATATTATTCGTCCACGTCTGCATATTAATTTTGGTATCAACAGTCCTACTAAAATGTTTCAAAACCATAGAAAAACAATCATCTCCAAAATATTTTTTTTTCTATTTTAAAAAAATAGACCTCATTCAGGGACCTCAAACAGGGGAACCTCACTTGATCCTCTCTCTCTCTCTCTCTCTCTCTATATATATATATATATATATATATATATATATATATATATATGTGTGTGTGTGTGTGTGTGTGTGTGTGTGTGTATGGATTCAATCTTGACTTCTAGATCTCGTGCTCAAGTTTGGTTTTCATATTATTATATGGTACCTTGGTTTATGTTTTCTATAAAATTACTAACTGACCTTTCCTATCACACTGTGTTTTGAACAATGTTAACAAATCGAGTCAGCTATTGTGGACACTTCAAACTAAGATGCATAGTCAAGAAGCCATTCTTGTCTTTGGAGTTTTTAACATTCTGCCATAGATATAGGCATTTCGAAATATAAAGAAAGCAAAAGCTGTATGCAAAACTAGGAAGGAATTATTATTGCATAAGTTGGGTCATACTAAAAAATTACTACAATGGAATTGCTTCTTTCGTGATGGTTATTTTCTTATCAAATTTTTTATTTATTTGCAATCATGAATGAGTAATAATAAGTTGTTTTTAAATGAATTGAACTCGAAAAAGACTATGTTATCATTTAAATGAATTAAACAGTTACATAAAATTTTCCCAAGTTTTCACAAGTCTTGGACCTTCCATTGTAGTGTTTGGTTTTGTTTCTTATAAAAATCAAGTTTATGATTGTATTCATATGTTCAACATTTCAAAAAACCCCACTTTTCTTCTTTTTCTTCTTAAAGTTGGGACCACTTTTCACTTTGAGAGCTTGGATTTATAAGTGTCGAATCTAATGTTTGTTCTACTCCTACATTAGTTTCTTACTATGATCTCTCTTGTACTAATATGGTTATTCTGATCATGTTCTACAGGTTGTATTGTTTCCTTATCGCTATTTTTGGTATGTTATTGTTGGCTATCTGCTTACGGGTTCGCTTATTGGATCTAGTGGTTTGAAATTCATCAGTGAAATGGTGCAGGTATGTTGTTTTAGTAATTAAGGATAAAACGATCCAAGTTTTATATTTTAAAACTTTCAGCTCAAATTCCATTTTTCTTTGCTATTATTATCTCGTGTCAAAATCTTCGGACTTCGTCTGGAAGTGGTTACCCTCATAGCTACTTGCGTATCCATGTAATGATTGTAGGGACATATTAACATTCACTTTGAGTTTTTATTTATTATAACCCCTCTTTTGTGAGTTTGATATATATTCCTCAAAGCATTGGTAAATCTATCTAAGTGTCATTTTGAGGGCCTTATATTATATTATGTGAACTTTGGCAATGCTTTTGTGAGTGTATCTCAAATTATTATATAAGTGAGGGTGTAATACAAAAGTTCAAAGTAAAAAAATTATTCATATGTTGATCTATGTTTTACCTATGTGGATTGTATCGGAGATACGCAAGACGATGGAATCTCTAGGCTTTATTGAAATTAACACACCGGTTCCACGGGTTTGTAAATTTCTTTATGTTCATGTTCGATGGATTCATCTTGTGGTTATATTTGTTTTATTAAAGGAGCTATAAAGATTAGAAAACATACATGTTTAATAAAAAAATTATTTCCTTTTAGACAAGTGAAAACTCAAACCAGCCTCCAAACGGCCCCATAAGAGGCACGAACAGCTCGCACGGGGCCAATGTAACTCGTAGGAACTAACCGCGTAGTCGCGGGTCTCTCGCTTAGAGAATATGATGAAGATTTGAAAATATCTAGATTAGGCTTAAAAACAAGTTGTTAAAGGGTGAAAACCCAAATCATCCCCGAAACAGACCCGTAAGAGGCACAAACACCTCGCATGGGACCAATGTGACTTGTAGGAACTGACCGTGTAGTCACGAGTCTCCCGACTTGAAAATATGACGATAATTTAAAAATATTTAAATTATTCTTAAAAACATGATGTTTGAGGATGAAAACTCAAGTCAGGCCCCAAATGACCCCCATAAGAGGCACTAACACCTTGTATCGGGCCAATGTAACTCGTAGGAATTCACCGCGTAGTCACGGGACATATGGTTTGAGAATACGATAATAATTTGAAAATATATAGACTTTGGCTTAAAAACACGCCATTAGTGGGTGAAAACCTAAACTAGACCCCAAATGGCCCCGTAAGAGACACGAACACCTCGCACGGGACCAATATAATTCGTAGGAATTAACCGCGTAGTCGCGGGTCTGTTGGTTTAAGAATATGATGATAATTTTAAAATATCTAGATTATGTTTAAAACAAGTCGTTAAAGGGTGAAAACCCAAACCAACTCCCAAACGGCCTCGTAAAAGGCACGAACACCTCGCACGGGACCAGTGTAACTTGTAGGAACTGAATGCGTAGTCACGGGTCTCTCGGTTTGAGAATATGGCGATAATTTAAAAATATTTAGATCATTCTTAAAAACATGTCGTTTGAGGGTGAAAACTCAAACCAACCCCCAAATGGCCCCGTAAGCGGCACTAACACCTCGCGTGGGACTAATGTAACTTGTAAGAGCTAACCACGTAGTCACAAGAATTCCGATTTGAGAATACAATAATAATTTTAATTCGTATATGCAAATTTTTTAGCATGAATACGATTTTTTTATAAAATTACTCGGTTACTAATATTATCTCCTTTTTGTATCTTATTTTTTTGCAGGATAACATTTTGTCGTTAGCTTTTATCCTCATGGACCACACGAAGTCAATGGTTTACAATAAGGGAATTATTTATTTAATGTCATTAATATTCAGGATTCTATTTTTTTGTGTTATGGACGTGCGGGCTTTTTTAGTTTTATTGTTAGCTTTTATGGCCGTGCGGGCTTTTATAATTTTATTGTTATATTTTATGGTCGTGTGGGCTTTACATTACGTAGGTTTTATATTAGCAGGTTATAGAGTGTCCAGAAAATAGAGGAAACTATGCCCAATTTTTTTTGGTCTATGAACTATTAAGACTTGTAATATTTTGAAGTTTGTATGCACATTAGTTTATCAACAACTTTCGAGATTCACAATTTGTGAATTTTCTTATTTTCAAATAATTTTTTTTTCTTTGATCCAAAAATTTTGGCACAGTTCAAAACCGTGCTAAAAGCGTATCAAATTTTGGTATGGTTTTGAACTGTACCAAAATGTACTCAATCTGGCACAGTTATAAAGTGTGCCAAAAGTATGCCAGAAATATCAAATTCTGGCACAGTTTTAAAGTATGTCAGAAGTGTTCATGTTTGGTCAAATCTGGCACACTTTTTAACTGTGCCAGAAAAAAAATGATCATTTTGGAACACCTTATTCTAGCACAGTTCAAAATCGTGCCAGATTGTTGTTTTTGGTGTAGTGAGTACATCTCATTCAAACGAAGTACTATTCTCGTCCGAACAGAAAAGAAACGAGAGATATAACGACATTCCAACGAATGGAGGAAAATATATTGTTTGAATCTCGCTCGAAAGATAGAGATCAAATGACCTTGTTCGAACGACCCTCATAAATTTGTTTTAATGAGATGCCAGAAAATAAATTTTTTATTTTTCTTTGAAAATCATTTTAAAATCAAGCCTTGAACATTTTATAAAAACAATCCCTGAATAAAATGTTTACACATAATCACAATCATATATCTTCTCCGATGATTGTAGTGATGATCTCAAGTCTTTCGATCTTTTGATTGATGTATTGACTCAATAACTTGTCTTCACTTGAAGCTCTTGAGAATAAACATGTTGGTTGTTGATACCAAATTTAACCTGCTGACGTGGATTAATCATATGAAGACATGTGTCAGTCTACGTGGCACCTACGAGCAATTTGACAATCACCTTGACATCGAGGAACTCAACCTCCCCGATCAACTTAGACACTCCGACCAACAAGAGTTCTCCGAGGAACTTTACTGCACCGAGCAACTTATGAGTACCGAGCTACTTAGGCGGTCCGAGAAGCTTAGGCGCTCCGAGCTGCACCTCGAACAGAGCATTAACAGCGGGATAACCAACAGATTGACTGCACATTAAATGCTTATTATTATCATACAGATGTATACGTCTAAGGGACGGCTATGTATTACCCTTTCACATGTACAGCCTGAGGGCTATAAATACATTGTATCATCCTCATTGTAAGGGGACTTGGAATTTCTTGATAAAACTTGTATTCGAGAATTCCTAAACAGTCAGCAATAACAAAAACAGTGGACGTAGGCCATTCTTATAAGGCTGAACCACTTTAAAATTTCTTTGTCTCATTTAATTTTATTTGTGATTAAATAATTAGATATAATCTAATTATTTACATCAACATTGGTGAAGATGTAACATAATTTGCCAAACTTAAAAGCATGATGATAAGTTATAATTCTTTCTCTTATAAATCTCTCCCTTTTCCTATTCCGGCACAAAACACAAAAATTGAAAAAAATAACCCCTAATAAAAGTTCAACTAATGTCCCTCCCTAACCCGAAAAGAAGAAGACACATGGGACATTGTCTTTAAGTGAAAGTCTTCATCGTCATGTAGTCTATGAAATCATCAAGGCGAAAAAGACCTACACACATGAAGCAAAAGAAATACCGTGTTACATGGAGTTTAAAGAGAATACAAGAAAACTCCCCCTCAATATGTTCTTTGTCTTTTTGTCCGTAATAAACAAAGCTTTAAAAGCTAATCCTGAAATGTTAGCATCACAAGAGACCAAAAATGAAATATCATCACAAAGAATAAGCGAGTAAGCATATGCGATGAAACTTCAACAACTAAGAAAAACTATTTTTGAATTTTTAAAAAAAATTTAAGTATATAAATATATTTTTATAGGTACAAATAAAAACAGTCACACCATGGAGTAGCATAAAAATATTCGAATCATGAATATGGAATGAAATCGTGTGAACTCAATGAAGGGAAAAATCAACATAGGCATACGTATCGATGGTGCATGAAGTCAAAGTGATACTCCTAAAGAAAGAAGTTAATTCAACCTTTGGTGTAAAATAATTGAACAAAGTGAAATTGACTCATGCAAAATGTCATAAATTTCAATGCTTATCAAATCAATAACGCCAAACTATTTAATGTTTTTGAAGAAAGTTTATTGTGAAAATCCTTTGATCTTTAACTTATAACACCCTCAAAATCTCAAATTTTAAGCCTAAACTCTCAAAATGTTTGAAGGAATCATATTGCTCATGTGAATGAAGCATCAATGAAACAAAAAAAAAAGGCCATGGCACTTTTATTTTTATGTGCTGAAACCATATTTTAGGCTCTTTCCATTCATGGCCTTTAACGCAAAGAAAATTATTTCTTTCATAGCCCCTTTCTTTTGCATAAACATAAATCAATTTTTCGATTAAAAAATCGGACAATGGTTCTTACATGCACAATTAGTTCCTAGTGCATTTGTTTTGTTTTTAAGAATGATTGCCATGATAACATCCTATTCGACAGATGAAAATCAAGTACAGTATTCAAAAGTTCGTGCATGTGTGCAATTAAGGTGATATAATGAGTCTAGCATGAAGGTTGTAATAACCAATGAATGACGTGATGTTAAACATGAGTAATTAATCACACAAAAGAAACGGAGCCAAGTCTCATACCACCATGAGTAAGTAACAAGAATGGATGGAGTGTAATTGTGATTTGAACATCTCAAATGCGCATCCATATACGATGTAAAACAAAATACAAAAAATATTTTTGAATTTTTAAACCTTTTTATAATAAAAAAAATCTTTTCGATTTTTTTGAAACTTTTTCTAAAAGAAAAGAAAATGTTTTGGATTTTTAAATATATACACATAAGAATACAATCTAGTGATATGATAGAAATAAGAAAAACATCATATAGTAGAAACAAGTCTTGACCTTAATCATTAGTCCGAGAGGTATTCTCAAAAGGAGTAGACATCCTTTGAAATTATTTTATAAAACATTGAGAATTCTTGATTAACAGCTCCACTTGCTAGTGAAGAATAGTAAGGTCTATATAAGCATGTGTGGAAGCATGTGTGGGAGAAACTCTTCCTAGCTTGAAAGAAAAATCACTAAGGTAACCTATTTGTTTGCAATGGGTACAAATATAAATTGGTTTGGGTCGACCTTAGTTAAAATGCTAAGGAGGAGTTCTCCTTGGTGGTTTATGATGAGGCCCATAAGGATATAACACAAACTTAGCGACTAGTTCAATTACGATATGGGAAGTGGATGTACCATCCTAAACTACGCCTTGTCTCTCTTTAAAATATAAATCGGGACCTAAGAACATCTTTTCAACCTTTTTAAACGTGTCGTCTAAAATGACTTTGACATCCCGGGCACTTTCTAGCTCTTTCTTGAGTTGGAAAATATGATCTTCAAGTTTCTCGCGAGTCTCCAATGATGCTTGAAGATATATCATAACACTAACCTCTTTATTGGTTAAGTCATTCTTTCCCTACCCACCGAAACTAATTTTTCACTCAAAGAAATCCTAACCGAGGTCTCACTCTCTCTCGAAAACTTTGACTTCTTCTGTAAAGACAACACCCTAAGACACAAATTTTTGTTTTGCTATTTGGTTTTTAACAACTCGGTGCAAAGTTTGGAGTAAGCATGCTGGATACCACATTCTCCCTCACTCAAATTAGCACCCTCACTATCTCTAGAATGGTTCGACACATTATTGAGGCTATCATGTTTAGAAATGTCCTCATCGGTGTGGGACGTACTAAAAGTGCTAAGGTGACTATCCATGAACATGATGAAATTAACTTCATATGGTGATTAATCCTCGTAATCCACCGAATCAACATCACTATCGCTTAAGAGTGTTAACTTTTCCTTTGTCATATATCTTAATGCCAGTGGCAGACTCATGGGCTTTATGTCCTTTCCCCCCATGTTCATAGTTTCTCTCTGATCCAACCTTATTGGGATACTGTCCTCTAGCCCTTTGTTGATTATTCTCAAAAATATTCTTGCCTTCTTTGATATTTTTCTTTTTATAATTTTTTTTTCTTTTTCAATTTAGAAGAATTTTCATTTTTGAATTTGAGAAATTTTTTGAAACTTTTAGCAAACATGATAAGATCATCATGATCAATTTCGAAATCGGAGTCAGAAACCTTTTCTTTATTCACTACAAGAAAAATTATTTTTAGTGGCATAATTTTTTGCACCTAATTATTAAAAATTTGCCACCAAATCTTTTAGTGAAAAAAAACATTTCGTCATGCTATTACCACTAAAGCTGTGCCGCGGATTGTTTCGTGTCAATTTATTAAAATCGCCACTAAAAGTTGATTTTTTAGTGACAAAATCACTTCGCCACCAAACCATATCTTTAGGTGGCAAATAAATTTGCATCTAATAAAGATTATAGTTTGCCACCAAAAGTCTATTTTTTCTAGCAAAATAAAAATTCACCACCAAAAGGAACCTTTCGTGGCAAAACAAATCGCCACTATTCAACTTAAATTTGTATGGAACGGTTTTTTAAATATTAAATTGCCACCCATAGTTGATAGTTTGCCACCAAAAGGCTATTTTTGGGGTGTTTCTAAGGGCACCACATTTTTTTCTTCAAAATACCACAAGTTTTTTTTACTGCAAAATACCACTTAAATCTAATAGTTACTTCCCAATACCACATAGAGGGCCACCACATATTTAAAGTTTTAAAATTCATTTACACACTTTCCCTCTATCTCTCTATACATTCAAACCTCCAAACCTTTCACCTTTAACTTCCAAACCTTTCATCTTCAAATTCATTCTACTTCAACTAAAGAGTAAAGTACATTAAACAAAATACCCATTGAATCCCAAATGTTTTTAAAGTTACGAATAAAATACCCTTTTCATCTTTATACCCATTTCATCTTTATGCCCATTTCATATTACTTGACCCTTGAAAAACATGTTAAACATATTAAAAACATGTTGAACAATAATAATTTGTTAATATTTTGTGCAAAGAATGCTTAATACCCCTCATATGTTGAGAAAACACCACATAAATAACAAACTCTAACGTTCAAAACCCTAGCTGATAACCTAGTGGTTCGGTACAGAGACCCTGAATAAAGACTCAACATTCGTCATGTTTGCCCCGAACCAAACATGGTATGAAAAATTGGATTCAAACTTCATTCGGTATAATTATCCCGAATATATGGATTTAATTCGGCATAATCATCCCGAATATATGCATTCCATTCGACATAATCATCCCAAATGAAATTTTTTCTTGAAAAAAAATATTTAAGTTTGATTTGAGATAATCACCTCGAAAATCATCATCTTTTTAGGGGGCACGACCTCGAACCACTGGATGATTTTCGCGATTTTTCATATTTTCAATCCCTATAAATAAAGAAATATATATATATATATAATGGAACCCAAAATTTAGAAGAAAAATGTGATTTGGGGAGTTTTGATTTGCTTTTTGAGGTGTTGTCATTGTATTTTGGGGGAATATCCATTGATATTTGAATATTTAGATAACAAACACTAGTTATTTAATAATGTTGAAGATGGTTGGTTGAAGATGGTTGGTTGAAGAAGATAAAGGGAGAGTTTGGAGTATAGTGTAGAGAGAAAATGTGTGGTACTTTGTGTTGAAAATAGTGTGTAATATATATATATATATATATATGATGTGGTGTCCCTTAGCAAAAAATCTTTTTTTTTCCTTGTGGTATTTTGAAGTAAAAGTTGTGGTGCCCTTAGAAACACCCATTTTTTTTATAGCAAAACAAAGATTCGCCACCCAAAGGGAATTTTCGTGGCAAAAAAATTGCCACATTTGATCTTAAATTTGTATAGAACAACTTTCTTAGCAATTTAAATTCGCTACTAAATGATATTTTTTATTGCAAAAAAATCTCCATAAATTGATGCAACATTTTTCACAATACATATATACGTTGCTTTGGTAACAACTTAATTTCGCCGCATGTTTTTATTACTTGTCATCCAATTTCATATAATACTCAAAATAACTCATATACACAATTCTAATAAAGTCATTGACATTTATATAGCTCATAAAGATAGCAATTTTTGAAAAATAAATCTTTATCTCAAAAGTTCCTACGCTAAGCACTATTTCAAACAAATTATTTACAAGTAATGTGCTACCATTCAGAAAAATAAATAAAATAGGTCTAATCCATCATTCTTCTTTATTGCACCAATTACAAAAGTAAATAAAACGCTATGTGGGAGCGATCCGGACATAAGGCATTTTAATGCACCAATTACAAAACTACGACGTTTTGTTCTTTTTTTTTCTTCCATTTTTTCTCTTTTTTTTAATCCTTAAAAAATGTAAACCAATATTTTAAAACATGAAGGGCCTGTTTAGTTGTATAAAATAAGGTTGTTTTCCAAAAGAAAATTCTAATGGATATAAACCCATAATGGACAATGAGATCCATATCTCACACACGTAATAAATACTACCAAAGAAAACAACTACATCGAACCAGCCAAAAAAAATGTTTCAGTTATAAACAAATAAAAATAAACCCGTTTCAGATATTAAAAAAAATAACAACTGTTTCAGCTATTAAAAAAAACTGTTTCAGCTAAAAAAAAAGTTTCAACCGTTTAAAAAAACTATTTCAGTTATAAAAAAAAAACTATTTCAACTATTAAAAAAAAATTGTTTCAGCTAAAAAAAAACATTGTTTCACCTTTTAAAAAAATATTTCAGCTATAAAAAAAACTCTACATCCATCAATTTTTTTGTATAAAATCCATTTAACATGGAGTGAGTCGAAGTTCACACAACCACAAATAGAGTAATGGGTATATATATGTATATATTGTATAAACCTGAATTTAAAATAAGAAATTAAAGAAATAAACTTACCTCAGATCTCTAGGCAACCAACAGAATTACGGAGAAAATGTCTGTCACCAACAACGTATTAAATTTCATGAAAAAAATAAAAACAAATAAGAAATCTTACAAGAAAGTTGCAAGAAAGATAAAAAGTACATATAGAGTTTGATAAAGCCGTAATTTCCAATCTGTAAAAAGAATATTCACCTATTAACTTCTTTGAAATTTAAACTTCTTCTTCGTTCATCAAGAAACAATCTAAAAAAAATAAAATTTAGCAACAATAATGAAACCGGAGAAAAAAATTAAAGATTTCATAATACCCATTTGAAACTAGATTCAAATCGATCTATAACATACATATATATATATATATATATATATATATATGTAGGGATACATAGCTCTGATTAAAATCAAGACGTAAACAAAATAGGTAATGATTGTTTTCTATGATACACAGACACACACACACATATACGCGCGCGCGCACACACACACACACACACACATATATATATATATATATATATATATATATATATATATATATATATATATATATATATAGACACACACACACACACTACACCAAAATGGGTAAATTGGCACCCTTCCAAAAACGCATTTTTTATCACGGTCATTGACCGTGACAACTATAATTGTCACGGACTTGTCACGGCCAATGACCATGACAATCCTTATAATATTGTCACAGTCAAGGACCGTGACACGTCCGTGACAAATGTCCCAGTAAAAAACCCTTTTCCCTTCTTTTTTCTCCCGCCGATTCTTCTCTCCTTTTCTCTCTCTCTCTCTCTCTCTACTTTCAGGTTACTTTCTCTCTCTCTCTCTTCCATTTATATATATGTGTGTGTGTGTATATATACGTGCGCATATGTGTGTATGTGTGTGTGTGCATGTGTGTGGTGGGTGGGGGTGGGGTAGGGTGGGGGAAGGGGGTGGGGCAGTGTGTGTGTGTGTGTATATGTGAATGTGCGTGGGTGTGTGTGATATGTGCACGTCTGTGTATATGTGTGTGTACTGTGCGTGTATGTGCATGTTTGTGCGTAATGTCCCTTGTAAACGAATTGATTGGTTATTAATTTTTTTAGTAAATTAATATATGATTGCCCCTCATTGTAAATTAGTAAATTAATAATTGTATACTTTAATTGTTAGTTTAATTGATGAAAATAATTAATTGAGTAGATGAATTAGAAGGAGTACGGGATACACATTTGTTGTTGACAATGCTGTTGGATTATAGTGGATCGATGTTGGGTTGGTTAGTTTTAAAAGTGGCATGACCACTGAATTATTGTCCATATGGGGGTGGATTTTTCAACTTTTTTTGAAAATTACTTTGTATATCGAACAATATATATATATATATATATATATATATATATATTGTGTGATAGTTAAATGAAACATACTTGAAATTACATATAGTGCGCATAGATACTAGCCTTCTAGTTCTTATGTGTACGCATTCAATAGCCCTTAGACCCATTCGAGAGTCTTTACCCCTGTAATGAGATCTCTCGAATTGTCCCATTTGGACAGTTTGGGACTGCATAATTTCTGTATAATATTCTTAGTGGCTTAAAGTTGTTACTTTTGAAGGAAGTTCTGCAGTCGTATCCAAATGTTCTCTGAGTATATACTAGATTGACAAGTGTGACTGTTACTTCAATTGATCAATTGAAATAACACTCACACTTGCCAATCTGCGTCGTGTACTTGGTGAACTACAGAGATATGCTGTCGAATTTTTTTCAAATCGTAACAATGTGCATGAGATGTTAAGTATATTATAGAAAAATGTGGTCTTGAATGGGATTGGACCACTCACCCTTTAGAGGAGATGGAGGAAATAGAAATTTCTATTATAAATTGAATTTGAATATAAATAAAACATAATTAAAATAAACATACTATAAATATAAGTTTTATTTATACTTATCCATGAATATACGCTTCGTACCTTTAATAAGTGATTAGTTGTGGCAGCTGTGATGGGATATTCGAAATACAAAGAGTGGATGTGTGAGACAAATAGAATGGGGGATGTGTTTCGCAGAGGTGCTAACGAATTTGTGAAATATGCAAAGAGATGTCATAATGATGAAGAGTTTCCGTGTTCGTGTGCTAGGTGTAAGAATGGTAAGGTGTTTGAGTGGAAAACAGTTGAAAACAGACAACTTTCGGGTTCAGAAATTGAAAGTAAATCTTCTGAATGTGACCCTAATATGCCAGGTAAGAATCCCAAATTTAAGAATGTCAAGCATAAGAAGACCCCAACTAGGAATGAAACTGAGACAAGAAAGGCATGGTCTAGGAGGTCAATTTTATTTGACTTGCCTTATTGGAAGAATAACCCGGTGTGCCATGTACTGGATGTGATGCATGCAAAGAAGAACTTTGTTGAACATATTATGGGCACTTGCCTTGGGGGGAGTCATTTGAAAATGGAGAAAATGCACGAAAAGACCTTAAATCGTTGAAACTTAAGCCACAACTATGGTTGAAAGAAGATAGTAGGGGAAGGACAATAATTCCCCCTGGTGCGTTTACTTTGACGAGTGGGGAAAAGAAGGTTCTTTTAGACACACTATATAATTTGAAGGGCCCATCTACTTTTTCGTACAACTTGCATAGGATTGTGAATTATGCTACTCATGATTTACATAAGTGTAAGTTCCACGATTGGCATGTGATCATGCAATTGGTTCCTCTATTGTTTAAGCACTGTTTCTCCAAGCACAAGGATTTGCGGAGGGCTATTATGCAAATTAGTATTACCTTCTCACTCTTGTGTGAGAAGGTAGTCAATCGAGAACACATAGTGGCTGCAAAATTGGCAGACCGAAGCGATTTGTGTGTTGGAGAAGTACTTTCCCCCATCATTCTTTGACGTAAGTGTTCACTTGTTGGTACACCTATGTGACGAGGCACTTCTTTGTGGTCCAGTTAGATATCGGTGGATGTATCCGTCTGAAAGATTGATGAAAGTTTTTAAAGATTACGTCAAGAATACGCGATACATTGCAGGATCAATTGCAAAGGAATACATCACCGCGGAGTCATCAATATATACTTGGGAATATATGCCTGACTCGACTAGCGTTGATGACACTGATGAGTTCGTCGATGATGGTGGTCATGTGATGGGAAAACGACTGAAATTAACGGGTTTGCAACATGAACAAGTAGCTCCTTATCTATTTGACACACATGAAGATGTCGAACAATGGAAAAAGTAAGTTTCAATTATTATAATGTTTAACATTATTTTAGATTATTTTATACATGATTAATTTTGTAATATGCAGAAAATATGAAGCCTATGAGAACAATAAAAGACGAAAATAATGGTACAATCAGACAACGAATTTAGGCTGTGGTTGATACAAGAGGTAATTATAATGAAAATGGACGTTATATAACGTTACATTACACTCAAATTTTACAACTAATATAATTAATTTATCTATATTCTCAGCTCTTAAAGACGGGCGATGCGACATCAAGGCTTGCTCGTCTAGCCACTGGACCCTTGTTCGTGGCACAAGAGTATAAAAAGTATCGATTGAACGGTTATATTTTCGATGCTAAAGTGTATGAGGAAAGTACAAATGTACAGAACTCGGGCATTTCATACAAGGATCTTACTTTGTTTCGAGCGAGTGCAAAAGATAAAAACCTCGTTGAAGCTGAAATGGCTTACTATGGTGTAATACGAAATATATTTGAATTGGATTCCATAAGCTTCAAAGAGTTTGTATTTTACTGTGACTGGGTAAGGGTTGAGGATAAAAATGCTTGTAAAGTTGATCATGTCACCAATTTGATCAAAGTTGACTTGTCCAAGTTGAAGAGCAACGAGCACGTGAGCGATGAGCCGTTTGTTTGTGCATTTTAAAAGGTTAACCAACTATTTTACTCGGAGTATATCAACAACGAGCCGTGGTCAATTGTCCAACACACGCCAAAACATCTAAATAGTAGTGTGTATGACTTGGCTGCTCCTACCGAATATCAATCCATTTTTTATGATAACCCGAATTTTAAATAACTTTTTAATTTATAATAAATATTCCAATTTGTACCGAAACATCCATTTTTAATGCTTTTAATTGATTTGCACTTTATCATTTTCACTCTTGTGTAGTGTGCGTGTGTGTGGGCAGTAGGGGTGGGGGTGGGGATGTTTCAGATTTTTAGTAATTGTACATATTATGAGCTAGATGCTGTTGTTTTGGAATTCAGAATTGAGGTGTTTGACAGTAACAATTCATTTTTATTGTAGTAATTGTACATATTTGCATGTATTCTTGTAATTCATTTTGATATGAACTAATAACATTTTTTTACACCAAATGTCTCCTTCAGGTATTAAGGCGAGGATGATGATGCTTGTTATGATGATGTCGTCTAGGCTCGGTGGTAGCAGAGGCGACGAGGGCTCCTCGGCCCCTAGGCTCCCCAAATATGGCAAATTAGGGATGGACATCAAGAATAAGTCGGGGCTATTAGCGAGATCCCTCGAGCTGGTAAAGACGATCATCGGCCCAGGGTACATTAGTTAGAAGGAGGTGCCATATGAGCTCAAGTTAGCTATTTGGGTGGCACTACAAGTAATATATTTATATTTATATTCATATGAATATTTTAATTTCGATTTCAATTTCATTTTATATTTATATTAATATTTATTTGCAACTAACATTGTATTTGTTGGACAAGAACACTTCAGCCTGGATCCAAAGCTACACGATTCCGTCTTGGAGAAGTTGAAGGAGCAACACAAGACGTGGAAGAAAAATATGCGGACCCGGTACTTTGGAAAGACAAGAGAGTCCATTATCCAAAGGCGTGAATTCGTCCCGACAAAGGAGCCGTTCTCATTGGCACAATGGCAAAATTTCATTGACAATGAGATCGGGGAGAGACAATTGGCATCTCGCCAATTAGGGAGGGAAAACTGGGAAAAAAAGACGGACTTGCACTACTCCGGCCGGAAGTCTTATGCCGAGGTGGATCATAGGATGATGGTAAGATTTAATTTTTCTATAACTACATAAATATATTATTCTGCATTATTTTACTTTGCGGGGCCGATACTCATTTTACTTTATTTTATTTCAGGGGACAGGTAGTGGCCCTGGGGGTAGGCCACATAGGCTCGATACTTATGTGGATCTTCGAACGAAGAAGGGGAAGGGCAAGGAGGTGTCCCCGAGCGTTGCGACCAGGATTGTAAGTAATTCGACAGTTTACTTTTTGTTAATTACGTTATAATTTTTTAATTTACTTATTTTACTAATCATGTGCTTTACATCGTTTCAGGCAAAGCTTAAGGAAGTGCATGAGTTGCAGTCTGATGCCGATTATTTGCGGGAACAATGCGACACGATGTATATCAGTGGGTGTGTCAGTTCGTATATCGCGTGGCCTACTCACCTCCTCGGATTTAACTTTACCCAAGACATGTAGTGACATTATTTGAATTGAATTGTATTGTTTTTAAGTTGGTACATTTGAATTGTTTCTAAGTTGGTACATTTGAATTATATTTGGATTATATCGTGATGCATATTGTCTCTATTTTGAATGTATATTTGGACTATCTCTATTTTATTTGGATATATAATGTTTGAACAGGTACAACGTTGCTGTAACAGGTACATATATACTGCTGGGCAGTGGCAGTGGCCATACTGCGCAACATATTTTTTTTCAATTCTGCCTAGAATTGTCACGGTCAATGACCGTGACAATTTTTTTTATAAACTGTCACAGGCTTGTCACGGTTATAAACCGTGACAATTCTAACGAGCTTGTCACGGTCCATGATTGTGACAGAAAAAGTTGTCTCGCCCAGAATTGTCACGGTCATTGACCTTGACAAGTTGAACTTATCAAGGTCAATGACCGTGACAATTGGGCAGATTTGGTGTAGTGATATATATATATATATATATATATATATATATATATATATATAGATAGATAGAGAGAGAGAGAGAGAGACTCTCATGCACACCAAGTTTGCACACTGATTTTTTACCTATTTTTTTTAAATATTAAACAAGTCAAAATAGCTTCATTTATTATTTTTTTAAAATTGGTCAAACTTTCACAACTTTAGAGTGCTTTAAAAGGAGCGAAAGTTTAGCCGATTTTTTAAAAATAGAAAATAACATTATTTTGGGCTGATTTTTTTATGTGTGCCCCTTGAAATGTTTAAATGCCATATAAAAAAATTCAACTCAATTTTTTTTTTTACTATTTTAAAAAATCAATGTGCAAACTTAGTGTGCAAATATATATATATTAGGCCCTAAACAAAATAAGTAAAGATTTAAAATCCCACCTTCAATGAAACAGAGTTATTAACGAAGGTTGATCGAGAGAAACCTCCAAGGAGATGAGAACAAAGAAACGTGATGAGAGAGAGCTGGATATCAGGGAGCCAATTTTTGAGTAGTTATCTTTGATGAATTTGAGTGGAGTTTGTTAGTTTTGATGGATTTGAGTCCTTTAGTGGCAATGAGAAAGAGCAGATATGAGGGGCGGTATGAACGGGACTCTTAACCAAATAGGTTTGTAATTTTTTTTTTATTTAGCATTTAGTGGAAAACTTAAGTTGTTATTGAATTTAATTTAGAAAATATTTTGTTGCAAAATATCAAAATCGCCACAAAATATTGATTTTTAGTGGAAATCTTTTTAATTTACCACATACTTTAATGCAATTTATTTCCCGCCTAAATAAAAAATTTTGCGCCAAACCTTTAGTGGAAATCTCACATTTTGCTATTAATAATTCCTCTGCAGTTATTTTTTTAGTGGCAATGGAAATTTTTGCCACCAATTATTATATTTTATGGCAAAAAATAGTTTTGCCACAAAATAGATTGCCACTAATTAACAACTTTCTTGTAGTTATTTGATTTAACTTTTAAAAGCTATTCCTTCCTTTTTCCTTTTAGTTTTAGGGAACATGTCTATTTCATAAGTCTGCAGATAACTTACGAGCTCTTCTAGCTTAATCGTGTTTAGAATTCCCAAAGGGTTAAGGACAATGACTTTCTCACTAAAACGAGGTGGGAGAGACATTAGAATTTTCTTAACCACTCCCACTTCTAGAATTTGCTAACCCAAATTAAAACTAGAATTCACAATATCAAACAAACGTGCATAAAATTCATCAAAAGTGTTAGTTTCATGCATGCGTATAGTCTCAAATTGTGTGGCGAGTTTTTGAAGTTTTGAAGCTTTCACAACATTGGTAGCCTCGTGTGTGAGTTGGAAGATGTCCTAAGCTTCTTTAGACATGGTCCACGTCATGATGCAACAAAATCCCTATAGTGTGATAGCACCAAAAATAGCATTTAAACCTCGAGAGTTAAAATTGCACAATCTAAGATCATCTCCAGTCCAATTAGATATTGGCTTGAGACTAATGACATGTTCATTAGTCACAGTAGGAGGAGTCCACCCAGTGTCGGAGCCAAAAATTTGAGTCAGTGGGTGAGAAATGGTTTGACGAAGGCGGGGGGTTCGGGGGCGGGAGCCCCTGAGGTGAATTTTTTGGGTTGTTTTTACTTTTTTCTTTGCAATTTTTAACCCTAAAAATGTTGATGTATTAATTAATTAAATTTGAACATTCATAAACTTAGGCGCTGAAAAATCAAACTAATTTAAACCTACATATATTTGAGCAATTTGAGTATAAATCTAACACAAATCAATAATTTGGGCATAAATCTAAGTTCTAACATATATTAATTTAAACCTACATATATATTAGTAATTTGGGCAAAGATCTAACATATGTTAAATTAAAAAAGCCGAATAAATTAATTTACTTAAAAAATCTGGCATATGTTAAAAAAACAGTTATTGAATGAAAGCTGTTAATGAAGTGTTAAGTCTTAACAAATAAGAGGGTATATTATATATACATAATACATTCATGGTTAAACAAATAATTAAGGCCGGTTGCTTGAATAAGTGTTAAATCTTAACAAATAACAAGGTTGAACAAGTGATAAATCTTAGCAAATAACAGCTACCTTTCATATCGATGCTTTGTTCTTCTTGAATGGAGAAAAGAGAAGAGTTTGGTTGGGACAAAAACAGGACCGTCTGCTTGGAAAGGAAAGAAGAGGAGTTTGTTTTTGACTCATATATATACATTCAAGTTTGGAAAATCACCATTTTTCACCTCAAAATTAAGGTTATTACCCATAGGTAAAAAATTAAAAAAAAATCCAGAAATCCAGTTGGTGCGTCTGCACCCACTCGGCCCTATGTAGCTACGCCCCTGAGTCCACCCTCAATAGTAAGCCAAATGCGCTCATCAATCGATTTCAGAGACGATCTCATTTGAGCTTTCCAACAGTCATAGTTAGAGATATCAAACAAAGGTGACCTATTGTACGAGTTATCCATATAACCATCATGATTCATCTAAATACTTGTAGAAATAAGCTTTCAGTCTAATATGTAAAACGGAGTGGGCTGGTTATATGAACAAATCGTAGAGTAGGTCACACACACAAGCCAAAATCTATTAAGTACTTGATTAATTAGGTGAACCTAAACATGCAAGATATATAAACCAAATCAAAACAAATAAACCACAACCAAGAAGATAAGTGACGAGGAAAAATACTTTTCGAGAAAACTTATATTTCAACAATGTTATAACTAGGTAAACCCCGCATGTGTCATCCTTAATTTTTTATATTTTTTCGACACTACCGGTCCCAAGTCCGGATAAAGGAGGAGGGTAGCATTAGGTAGGTAACAACTAGTGTAAAACTATATCAGATCCTTATGAACATAAATCCTATGAATATATTGTAACACCCCACGATTTTGGGACTGAGAAATTTAATTTTGGGAGAAATAAAATTTATTTAAATTGGAGAATTTTAAATTTTAGAAATTGAAGTCCAAAAATCGAGGACGTTTTAAAGTTTGTCGGATGATGATTTTGAGTGTACCATTGGTTCCGGATGGGTTGATATAGTCAAAATGAATGTCATTGGTTTTCATTTCGGTTTCGAAATATTTTTAAGTATGTTTGACTCGAATTGGAGTAAACGAGTCATTTAAAGTGTGTAATAACATTTAAAACTGGGTCTATTGTTTTAAGGGATTTAAGAGGCTTACGGATCAAGCCTTCTCATTTAGAGAAAGAGAGAAAGAGAGAGGAAGAAAGAAAGAAATAAAGAAAGAAAGAAAGAAGAAGAAAGGAAGAGAGAGAGAAGGGAAAGCTTAGAGATTCCAACCCAAACGCAATCTCGAGGACGATCCAACCTCTACAAATCTGAGGCAAGTGTTTAATCTTGCTAAATAATTCATTTGTGTATTTGATTTCATAATTTGTGGGTAAAAGAATTGGATTCTGGGTTAAATGGCAAAACCTAATTTTGGGTATTTAAGTCTTGAAATTGATGTTTATACTTGGGTTTAAGGAATATAAATTTTATACATACAATGAGAGATAGTATGTATATGTGTATGTATATCTATTTGTATAGATATGAACGTATGTATATACTCATGGCGTGAATACCTAAACCGTATATGAAGGTTTAGATATATGATGTAATTGTATAGATGTATATATATTTTCCATGTGAACGATATATATACTTATGTGGTTAAGCATACCCCGCACGTGCTATCATTGGGAAGTTTCCGCGATGAGGGTGAGCACCCTGGCTCGAGGAGCAGAGTGTGGATATTCCCCAGGTCATAGTCGTCCATTGTGTTATTATGTGATTTACATTTTTTTTCTTGGGATGAGACGTGGTGGGTATGTTTCGTCTCATTGCCGGTTAGGAACTATGACCGTTTCCCGAACGTTGTGTGCGTGAGTTTATCACGAGGTGGGTGTCACTTAGCCCCACCAGGTGGTCCCCAGTATTGCTACGTGGTTTGGGCACTGGGAAGATGATAGCATGGTGCAGTATATTGGCGATATATATAGCCGGTTATATTATGTGTATGTCCATTGTACATCATATGTGGTATGTACACTTGGCCATGGGAATGAATGATTGTCTCTATATATATGTTTAGAGTAAATACATATATACTTATACGTATCCTATAGATGGAAGGATATAAAGGTTCTATGGTGTACATCTTCGGTGATTATGGTGTACTAGATTATTGGGGGTTGATGTATCACATTTAAGGAATATTTTGGTTACATCATCCCAAGGATATTTATTGGAGATTTTGAGGTTACTCTTAGGTAGTAATCCCAATTTGAGGAGTTGTAGTAATAGAATTGTGTGTATGACATAATGGATCTCTAGGATCAACGTGGTCAAGGAGTAGTGTAACCGGGGGGGTTCCTTGTTGGGATTTCGCTTGGCAAGGCGCCCCACGCACGAAACGCAGTGCCATGTTGAGAATAGAGAGAAGTTTTGTCCTTTGTACTTGTATGTAGTTGTAGTTGTAGTTGTAGTTGTAGTTGTAGTATTTGTGTGGATGACATAACTGATCCCTACGATCGACATTGTCAAGGAGTTGTATAACAGGGGGGTTCTTTGCTTGGATTTCGCTTGGCGAGACGCCCCACGCACGAAACACGGTGCATTGTTGAGAGTAGAGAGAATTTTTATCCTTTTTGCATTGTGTTTGTTATTTAGATAATAACTCTTAATTTTAAGTTTAAATGTTAATACGTAAAGTAATAAGATGGTTAACTGTTTAAGTTATAATTGGAATTAATTAAGCCTAGTATAGCATATGTGCTTGTAAATAATTAAGTGTGGTTAGAATGGGAAGGATTCCAGGGGATTGCTAAAAGATAGGTTGTCCTTATGGGTGGGGTAACTTAAGCAAGATTCCAGGACGCGAATAGGTGCGCGCTGTTAGATGAGAGGTGAGTTGGGGTTTCACGAGAGTGCGACTCCACTTTAATTATGAAATAAGTGAATTTATATTTATTATGCACGGTTAACACACTTGCTAAACATTTTTACACCTCGGGCTCTGACCCGTTTATATTTCTCTCCTTATATATATATATATATATATATATATATATATATATATATTACTACAGGTGTCCTACCGCAGGGATACCGGATGCTTTTCTATCCAGGGTCTCGGGAGCCGTAACAGGTGCAGACTGTTGTGGGACTTAGATTGTAGTCGCTTCCTATTTCTTTGTAAATTTAGATAGGATTCATTGTGTACTCTAGGATTACTTTAGAGTTATTTATAATTGTTTATATTTTCTTCCCATGAATGTTGTACTATCTGTGACCCGACAGCTTATTCGGGTATATTCATTCGTATATACTCATCTCATGTTATACTAGCACTTTCTTTCATCATCATATTTGTGCAATCTATATTTATTAGTAGGTGATAGTGTTGGTTTGTTGCCTGTTGCATATTTCATTTAAATTTTGGCATCCACTTTTAATAGTTTCGGGTAGTTAGCCTTATACTATTTAGTATTGTCAGTTGATGTTGAGACTGAGCCATCTGAGATACCTGATTTAATGTAGTATAGGGTTGGCCATCCGTTATTATTTTAAGCAGGTGTCACAGATGGTTTCAGAGCATCAGGTTCTAGAGTCCTTAGGATCTGTGCGGGTTTTCTACATTTCTCCGTTGACGTTCTTGACATAAAGCCCTACTAGTAGGATTGTTATATTCACTACGTTTATTTTCTTCCGTGAGATGCACTCGCTCGAATGACGTTCTGACACAGTTGCTTTCATCTCAGACGTCACTTTGACTAGATGATAGATGTAATACCCATAACAGATATTTGGTATGCTTTGATTTGGGATATTTCTTTCTGCAATATAGGCAGAGATAAGGAGGAGAGTTTCGTGATCGATAAGGTGAGTACTGATGAGGAGAGAATAGGGAGCCCTTGGGAGGTTTAGATCGAGAAATTTTTCAACATTGGTTAGGAAACCTGGTGTTGGTGACTTTTACCGATGTGAGGTGTGTGGAGTTGTCCCAATATCGGGAGTATTGCCTTCTGGGAAGAAGGAGTGAGAAATTTTAAGTTTTGGGGTTCATTGAGTAGGACTGAGGGGTTTTTTGGTAGTCGCAATAGCGTCTTGTCCTTCGGGATGGTTAGGAAGGATTTATGAGGAAGATATTTCTTTGAGGAGAATTAGGCCTTGGGAAGGAGTGAGAAAGTGTGGTCTTTGTACGACATCTTTTGGGGATATTAGATCGTCTTGTGTTGAGCTAGTAGAGAGTTGCTCTACTGATTTTCGGGAGTGTGAAATGTTAAGGTTATTGTGTTACGGATAGGCTGGGACATGATATTTTAGTGTTCCAATGAGGGAAGAACTTATCTTGTGGAAAGGTGTTGATGTGATCTAAGGGATTGTATAAATGAGAGGTTCAGAGTTTAGTAGATTCATTGTCGAGCGGAGAATTTAGCTCATAGTTGTGCTAGTTTTGAGAACTAGGTATTAGTTAGAGTATTGTGTTTGTGGAGGCCTTGTGTCTTAAAAATAAGGTGTTTGTTTAGCGTGTCGAAAGACATGGAATTATTTTATATTATATTGTTACATAGGCCTTCGGGCAATATCTATAATTTGAAAATCGTTTTATAAAAACTTAACCCTGGTTCAACTAATCTCAATCCCTGACATAGCTACACAGTAGTGTATTGGGAGGGTTCCTTATTTGGATTTCGCTGGCGAGACCTCCCCCGCACGAAGGTGGCTAGTGTCAGGAATTGAGAAGAGTTCAACCATTGGGAATTTCAAACTTTTATATACTTAATATGTTGCTATAGATTATATTGTTGAGAGTATATTATGATTTGAGGCTAGTGGAACCGGGTTATATTTTTATGAGTTGAGCTCGGGTACGGGGTGTATGGCGCCCTGGGTAGTTAGTTTAATTTTTTTAAATTTACATGGTTCGATGTGAGAACTGGATAGGATCGGTATGGTGACCTTGAAGGTAGATGTAAGGACTAGATGAGATTGAAGTCCTAGGCATATCTTAAATTTCGCGGGCGAAATTCTTGTAAGGGGAAAGAGTGTAACACCCCACGATTTTGGGACTCATAAATTTAATTTTGGGAGAAATAAAATTTATTTAAATTGGAGAATTTTAAATTTTAGAAATTGAAGTCCAAAAATCGAGGATGTTTTAAAGTTTGTCGGATGATGATTTTGAGTGTACCACTGGTTCCGGATGGGTCGAGATAGTTAAAATGACTGTCATTGGGTTTCATTTCGGTTCCGGAATATTTTTAAGTATGTTTGACTCAAATTGGAGTAAACGAGTCATTTAAAGTGTGTAATAACATTTAAAATTGGCTTTATTGTTTTAAGGGATTTAAGAGGCTGATGGATCAAGCCTTCTCATTTAGAGAAAGAGAGAAAGAGAAAGGAAGGAAGAAAGAAGAAGAATGGAAGAGAGAGAAGGGAAAGCTTGGAGATTTCGGCCCAAACGCGATCTCGAGGATGATCCAACCTCTACAAATCTGAGGCAAGTGTTTAATCTTTCTAAATAATTCATTTGTGTATTTGATTTCATAATTTGTGGGTAAAAGAATTGGATTTTGGGTTAAATGGCAAAACCTAATTTTTGGTATTTAAGTCTTAAAATTGATGGTTATACTTGGGTTTAAGGAATATAACTTGATGAAACTAGATATAGGATGGAATTTGATGTTGGGAACATATTTGGGTTGAGGATAATTGGGTGGAAGTTGTATAATTTGGGTTTTGGAAATTTTGGGTTTTGGAGAAATCAGCCATTTTCGTGGCTTTCTGAACTGGCTGAATCAATTCGCCCCTAGCGCATAGATTAGCCAGGTTGCAGAAGCCTCAGGTCTTTTGGGCAGAATCGATTCGCCCCTAGCGAATCGATTCGGTATGTAGCAGACCCTCAGGTCCCTTTGGACCGAATCAATTCGCTATTGGGGCCGAATCGATTCGGAGGGGCCGAATCGATTCGGAAACAGGGCAATTTTGGATAATTTTTCCTAGGGAGAATTTTACTCCTATTCTCTTGCGTTTATCGACTTGGAACATTATAAATTGATGAAAGGGTTATGATTTGAAGATTTCTAAGGAGTTTCTTATACGTTAGGATGGTGGGGACACATTAAACTATTTTGGAGACGAATATATGTGCGTATTGGAGATTGTTACATTTGAGTAGTGTGGGAATTTCTTTATGAACTGATGTTCCATTTCGAGGTCATAGGAGAGTTTACATATGACGCACGGTTCAGGACTCCTTGAGAGATAGTGGTTAGGGCGTGACGTGAAATTGGGGGGCCAATGAGGGTATCGAATCCGAATAGCGATAGGATTCTATTTAAGTTATGGTTGGGGGCTAACGAGAGAGAGCTAGTGGTCGCGTATCCTTATTGATCATGAATTTAAGGATTATATCGTAAATGTGATAAGATTAAGGGTTCATAGGGACAATTGAACCGTAGTCGGAAACCGGGAGCGATTGGATAGTACTACCAACTAGAATAGGTTGTGTTAAAATTCTAGTCGGGATAGTTTCTATATATAATTGTGTGGAGGTAACAATAGGAGTTCCAATATGTGATGGAATCTCGAAATAAATTTAAGATTGAGCTTGAGGGTTGTAGACTATTAGTCATGTGCATACTAATAGTCGAAATTAGTACTAGAGATATTGATGTACTTTTGAATCTAGATGTGATGTGTAGTGATTGTTACCTGCACTAAACTTTGGGCGATAACCTCAATGTTGGAGATATATTTATGTTGGAAGATTATTTATATCATAGGAGAAAAGGATGAATATGCTTCAAGTGAGGGATCGTATTTATATAAGGAATTAATTAAATACGTTTATGGCAACGGCTAGTATAAATATGATTATATACACGTATAGCCGAATTTATAAATTTTATACACACAATGAGAGATAGTATGTATATGTGTATGTATATCTATTTGTATAGATATGAATGTATGTATATACTCATGGCGTGAATACCTAAACCGTATATGAAGCTTTAGATATATGATGTAATTGTATAGATGTATATATATTGTGCATGTGAACGATATATATACTTATGTGGTTAAGCATACCCCACATGTGCTATCATTGAGAAGTTTTCGCGATGAGGGTGAGCACCTTGGCTCAAGGAGCAGAGTGTGGATATTCCCCAGGCCATAGTCGTCCATTGTGTTATTATGTGATTTACATTTTTTTCTTGGGATGAGACGTGGTGGGTATGTTTCGTCTCATTGTCGGTTAGGAACTATGACCACTTCCCGGACGTTGTGTGCGTGAGTTTATCACGAGGTGGGTGTCGTTTAGCCCCACCAGGTGGTCCCTAGTATTACTACGTGGTTTGGGCACTTGGAAGATGATAGAATGGTGCAATATATTGGCGATATATATAGCCGATTATATTATGTGTATGGCCATTGTACATCATACGTGGTATGTACACTTGGCTATGGGAATGAACGACTGTATCTATATATATGTTTAGAGTAAATACATATATACTTATACATATCCTATAGATGGAAGGATATAAAGGTTCTATGGTGTACATCTTCGGTGATTATTATGTACTAGATTGTTGGGGGTTGATGTATCGCATTTAAGGAATATTTTGGTTACATCATCCCAAGGATATTTATTGGAGATTTTGAGGTTACTCTTAGGTAGTAATCCCAATTTGAGGAATTTTAGTAATAGAATTGTGTGTATGACATAATGGATCTCTAGGATCAACGTGATCAAGGAGTAGTGTAATTGGGGGGGGGGGGGGGTTCCTTGTTTGGATTTCGCTTGGCGAGACGCCCCACGCACGAAATGCAGTGCCATGTTGAGAATAGAGAGAAGTTTTGTCCTTTGTACTTGTATGTAGTTGTAGTTGTAGTTGTAGTTGTAGTTGTAGTATTTGTGTGGATGACATAACTGATCCCTACGATCGACATTGTCAAGGAGTAGTGTAACGGGGGGGTTCCTTGTTTGGATTTCGCTTGGCGAGACGCTCGACGCACGAAACGCAATGCAATGTTGAGAGTAGAGAGAAGTTTTGTCCTTTTTTCATTGTGTATGTTATTTAGAGAATAACTCTTAATTTTAAGTTTAAATGGTAATACGTAAAGTAATAAGATGGTTAACTGATTAAGTTATAATTGGAATTAATTAAGCCTAGTATAGAATATGTGCGTGTAAATAATTAAGTGTGATTAGAATGGGAAGGATTCCAGGGGATTGTTAAAAGATAGGTTGTCCTTATGGGTGGGGGAACTTAAGTAAGATTCCAGGACGCGAATAGGTGCGTGCTGTTAGATGAGAGGTGAGTTGGGGTTTCACGAGAGTGCGACTCCACTTCAATTATGAAATAAGTGCATTTATATTTATTATGCACGGTTAACACACTTGCTAAATATTTTTACACCTCGGGCTCTGACCCTTTTATATTTCTCTCCTGCTATATATATATATATATATATATATATATATATATATATATATATATATTACTACAGGTGTCCTACCGCAGGGATACCATATGCTTTTCTATCCAGAGTCTCGGGCGCCGTATCAGGTGCGAACTGTTGTGGGACTTAGATTGCAGTCGCTCCCTATTTCTTTATAAATTTAGATAGGATTCATTGTGTACTCCGGGATTACTTTAGAGTTATTTATAATTGTTTATATTTTCTTCCTATGAATGTTGTACTGTCTGTGACCCGACAGCTTATTCGGGTATATTCATTCGTATATACTCATCTCATGTTATACTAGCACTTTCTTTCATCGTCATACTTGTGCACTCTATATTTATTAGTAGCTGATAGTGTTGGTTTGTTGTCTGTTGCATATTTTATTTAAATTTTGGCATCCGCTTTTAATAGTTTCGGGTAGTTAGCCTTATACTATTTAGTATTGTCAGTTGATGTTGAGACTAAGCCATCTGAGATACCTGATTTAATGTAGTATAGGGTTGGCCACCCGTTATTATTTTAAACGGGTTGTCACATATATGCACTAATACTAGGGTATTGCCATTAAGCGATGCATTGTGTGTACCACCGGGAGTCTCAAAAAATATGCAAGAGGCTTCGCATCGGCGCCTAGGTGTGATGAGAAATATGCAAGGGACCCTGCAAAAATATAGAAATGTGCGGATAAAGAAGCTAGTCTAGGATAGTAGACTTATGTTAGCGACCTATAAAATAAGGACTATGACAGGGAAATGGATGGAGTTAGTGGATACTAAGATAAGAAGAAAAGTTAACATAGCCTGTTTACAAGAAACTAAGCGGGTTGGTGATAAATCTATAGAAATATAAAATAAAGTATTTGAATTATATTATACAGGACAATATAGAAATAGGAACGGAGTCGACATAGTAGTAGATAATAATCATAAGGATGATATCGAAACCGTTAGTTGGAAATGTGATGGACTTATACTTGTAGAACTGATATTAGGTGAAAATACAATTAATATTGTTTGTGCTTATGCACCTCAAGTACGATTAGATGAGCACACTAAATTACAATTTTGGGAACAAATCGCTGAATTAATTTAAAAAATTCCTGAAGGTGAGAAAATCTATATAGGGAAAATTTTAATGGCCATGTAGGAGAAGATCGTGTAGTATATGAAAGAGTACATAAATGGTATAGTTTTGGAGATAAGAATGACGATGGAGAGTTTATCTTAGATTTTGCAGTGGCTTATGATTTTGTACTAGTAGAAAAATATTTTAGAGGCTTGAACACCTAATAACATATAAATGTGGAACACATAAGGGCCAAATAGACTGTTTCATTACTAAGAAAGGAGACCGACTAACATGTATAGACTCTAAGGTTATCCCGTGAGAGAGATTAACTTTACAACATATGATCCTCGTATTGGATATTAATATTAAAAATCAATCACAAGTGCGAAAAGGGAATTTTATCCCACAAACTAGGAGGTGGGACTTGAAAGGATATAAATTAAAATTATTTTACGATAAAATATTAAATGAAGCGCCATGGAATACCGAGGATGAGACTAGAATAATGTGGGGTAAGATGGACAAATGCATTAGGAGAATATCAAATAAATTCTTGGAGAATCAAAAGGCAGGGGTACACAATCTAAAGAAAATTAGTGGTGAAATGAAAAAGTATGAAATATAGTAAAAATAAAAAGGGAGTGATTTAAAACATGGCAAACAACTAAAAATAAAGAAAATATTGAGAAGTATAAATTCACCAAAAATAAAGTTAAGAAAATGAAAAGAGGTGTGAAGTTAAAAGCGTATGATGATCTTTATGCAAAATTCAGAACACAAAAAGGGGGAAATGTATTTATAAGCTTGCTAAACTTAGGGACATAAAAACAAAGATTTTAATAACGTTATATGTATTAAAAGTGATAATTCAAGAGTCCTTGTCGAATATGATGATATCATGGAAATATAGAATAGCTATTTCGAAAGGTTATTGAATGAAGATAATGGAAGTAGATTAAATATAGAAGAACATAGGGAAACTCGAGATTTTCGTTGAATTAACATAATAGAGGTTAGAATTGCTTTAAAAAGGATGAAAATGGGGACTACTTTAGGACTAGATGGTATGTCTATTGAGGTATGGAAGTGTTTAGGGGAGGAAGGAGTGTCCCGACTTACAAAATTATTTAATAGTGTTATAATGACTAATATGATGCCCGATGAATTGAGAAAGAGTGTTTTAGTACATATTTATAAAAATAAAAGGGACATACAAACTTGTTCAAATTATCGTGGTATTAAATTAATGAGTCATACAATAAAACTGTAGGAGAAAGTGATTGGATATAAATTGAGATGGAAAATAACGGTATCTGAGAATTAATTTAGGTTTATACCCGGGAAGTCAATAATGGAAGCAATTTATTTACTGAGGAGATTAATGGAGAAGTATAGGGAGAAAATTAAGGGCCTTCATTTGGTTATTTTAGATTTGGAGAAGGCGTATGATAGGATACTAAATGATTTAATATGGTGGGTTTCATATAAAAAAGGAGTGCCTTGTAAACGTATTGAGGTGATAAAAGAGATGTATGATGGGGTAATGACTATAGTAAGAACATCAACAGGAGAAAATAGTGAATTCTCAATTATTGTAGGCCTGCACAAAGGTTCAACACTAAGTTATTATCTTTTTTCTCTTGTTGTGGATGAGTTAACTAGAAAAATACAAGATGAGGTGCCGTGGTATATGCTATTTGCACATGATATTATTTTAGTGGATGAGACTAAGATGGGGATTAATATTAAATTATATTTGTGGAGAGAAACTCTAGAAACAAGAGGATCTAAAATAAATCGGACTAAACATAATATATGAAGTGCAATTTTAGTAGCGATAGGAGGACAAACAGGGGGTGTGGTGAAACTGGAAGGTCAAGAGATATTTAGAATTGATCATTTTTGTTATTTAGGTTCGATTATAAAAAATAGAGATATTAGTGATGCTATTACTCATAGGATTAAAGTCGGGTGGGTTAAGTGGAGAAGTTCTACCAGCGTATTGTGTGGTAGGCGTATACCTTTGAAGTTAAAATGAATTTTATAAGATGACAATTAGAATCGCTATGTTATATAGGACCGAAAAATAAAATGTGCAGAAAATGAGTGTGGCACATATGCAAATGCTAAGATGGATTTGTGGTAAAAATCGAAAGGATAAAATTAGAAATGAACGAATTTGTGAAATGGTAAAAGTAGCTCTTATAGAAAATAAATTAAGAGAAAATCGACTTAGATGGGTTGGACACGTTGAGCGTAGACCAGTGGATGCCCTCGTAAGGAAGAGTGATTTAGTTAATATTAATGGTAACGCAAGGGGTAGAGGTATGCCTAAATTAACTTGGTGGGATATTGTAAAAAAAGGACATATCAGGTGATTTAACTGAAGATACTACACTAAACATAATGGAATGGAAAAATAGAATTCATGTAGCCAACCCCAAATAATTGGAAAAAGTCTTTGTTAAGTTGAGTTGAGTTGAGTTACAACTAGGTATTACATAAATGACAAGGACAGACATACAAAACTTATATTCCACTAAGTGAAGCAGTTGTGTCTTCATTCCTTGTTATCAACATGCATAGATGAAGATCTAACCCTTCTCCACAACAAGCACCACTTGCCTTAGTGTTCACTAGTCAGCCTCAGGAAACTGTATTCCCATCTTCAGTAGTGAAGAATTAAATCCACAGGGATATCGACATGGATTGTTTTTTTCATGGTTTAATAAAGTGATTTCAAATCAAATCTTCCCAGTGAAAGTTAGCCATTATTGAACCCAATTTCGCATTTTCACGTCCCTAAATAACCCAAAATTTTACTTTTTCGATGCATATTAGTCCCAATACCAATACTAACAATTCTCCAATGATGTTAAGTTCTTTTAAAACAAGATTTAGATATCAATATATAATTACCATCTCAACAACTCTACTCACGATTCAATCTTAATTCAACCCAATTTCAGTTTGTTAAGATTAATATGGGTATCCTAACCTTTAGCATGAATTACAATGGCCATAACATGAATCTAGCAATTTCTACTCTAAACCGTGATAATCATCCAAATTTCATAACAAAATCCAATTCCTTAATCCTAACGATGGTTATCTAAATTGTCTAATTCAAATTATGTTAATATCAATTTAAGAATCCAATGAATAATGACATTATAATATAACTTTAATTATAATCACATAGTATATTAACTTGCCTCTAAAATAAGTGGGTTGAATTCCTAAGACAAAGCCCTAAATCTTTTTCTCTTTCCTATAACCTCTTTTCCTTATCTCTTAAGTTGCCTTGAAATGCATAAAAATGATTTAGTCTAAACCTAATATCGATTTTATGCTAATTACCCACGAAATTAAGCTTGGTGCCCTCATGGACCCTAACCCATTAAGTCCCAAACCAATTCCAATCAGTCTAAAGTCTATCCCAAGGCCTCTACTAACCTATGGGCCTTAAAACCCAACCCTTTACGGTGCAACTGGACCTTCTACACGTGTAGGGACATTATTTAATTGTCCGACTTACATTTGACTATGTGATATACTGTTAAAACTATCAAAGAATTGTTCAAGATCATTCAAGCATCAAGATGGATCCGAATATGAAAGTTCTTCAACATTCAAGCCTCCGCGAGATTAATTTTGGTAAGGTTATGTTTAAGTACCTTAACGGTTCACTTAGAGTATTGGGATAAGTTTCTAAAATATTTTCTAAGTGTTGGAGCATAATTTTTCGTCAAAGAATTTTTTCTAAGTGTTGAGGCAGACTATTTTCTGACGAAACAAAAATATTTATTTTTTAATATCTCGTTCGAGCGACATGGCTGTGTCACGCAAAGTTGTTTGAACAACATGTGTCATCAAGTAAAGACATAAATTTCCAATTGAGTCCCTGTATTGTTTTGATTTAATTTCGTGAACAAAACTGTGTTTGTAATATGTCATAGGGATAATTTTATTTTGTCACGATCCCACTGGGTCTATGACGTATTGAAGAAATTGAAGACGTTGCGACAAAGCTTCAAAGAATTAAATCATGCCGAAGTTTAATTGGTGCAAGTTTATTCGTCTTCAAAGTTAATTTCATTCCGAGATCACTCAGGTATGAATGCGTATAGTTTATGGTGCTCGAAATTATTTTATAAAAGATAAGGATGTATTTTTTATAAAGAAAAATGTTTTAAATGTTTTAAAAGTCTTTTAAAGGTTTAAAATTCGTTTTATGATGATAAGCTCGTAAAAGAGTTTGACATTTTTGGATCTCTCATTGGAAGAGACGTTTTTAACAAAAAGTCAAAAAAGTCAAACTTTCGCGCTATCTTTCAAACGACATCCAATCTCGTTCGAATGAGATGGGATGTTGCTCGAACGAGTTCCTCAAGTCGTTCGAACGACATTTTTTTCGAGGCGGCGTTTAAATCCTATTTAAACAGTGTTTTCATCATAATTTCGGAAGTGTTCTTTCTAGAAAAGAGTTTTACGAACCAGAACCTTGTTTGTACATGTTTTCTAAGGTTTACAAAGCATAAACACATCCTTAGAGTTTGCAAAGATTCAAGATATCATTATTATATGTTTACATGATCATGCTGCACCAAAGTTATTTATTCTACACATTGAACACAAAGGGTTTTGCGGTGAAAAAATGACGGACATCGCGTTCGACATCGTAGACGTATGAAAGTCATATCGGACGACACCGAGAAATACGTGGACGCGTGTGTTGTAGACAGAGATCGTGGAAGAAGGAATTTTTGCATGGGCACTATTGAAGAACGGTTGAAGATCAGAAGGAGGATCAAGACCCGTGGGGATCGAGTCTTAGTGTAAGGCTAATCTGTCTTTGTAAAACCATTGTTCATAGTGATTGTCTGGCTTGGGCCGTCCGAGGTTGTTTTCCCGTTTTGGGTTTTTCCCTCGTACATCCGGCATTGTGAGTATTCTTTACTTTACTTTACTTGGTTTAATCACTAGATGCATGTTTAGGATTAATCAAGATAAAACTGTTTTAAAGTAAGAATTGGGTTTTCACAACTTGGTTTGGTGCATAATTAAAAGTTGGATCTTTTTCGGAAAAAAATTAGTTTTGTTTGAAACACACATATTGGGCACTCTTCAAATTGGTATCAGAGCTAGAAAACATTTTTATTTATGTTGTGATCATGTGTGCTTGTTTATCTCTCCTGTGTTTGTTTTCTCTCGATGGATTCTCTAAGAGTTGACGATCTACATCGTTTGAATTTAAAGTTTGCAAATCATATTGATGTTTTGGAGAAAGAAAATTATGGTCTCAAAAATAGGATTGAATATTTTCAAAGCTTTCAAATTCAAAGAGATATTTGTCGTGAGCACTTTAGTTCCTCGTTTAAAGATTTTAATATATTAAAATTGGGAAAAAGGAGAGTTATGATAGAGTCCTCATTTTAGAAAAAGAGTTAGAGGATTTGAGAAATTCTAGTGTTTGTGCCGTTGAGGAAAATATTTCGATTAATGATTTTGTGGCACGAGAAAAGGCTCTTAGGGATAAGTTTGCTCACATTGAGGGGGAGCGAGATAACCTTCTAGGGGTAATTGAAAATTTAAAGAAGGAGTCCCGAAAGTTTGGGGAGTCTAATCGTTTGCTTGAGTCAAAAGTTTTGAAGTTAAAAAATGATTTAAATGACTCGAGTAGTGATGGTAGCGGCTTATCTTATTCTAGTGGTTCAATTGTAAAGGCCAAAACCATTGTTTCTTTTAGAGCATCAACCACATTCGAGGGCATTAGAAAAGGTCAACCTAAAGGTCCCGTTCCTCGTCGTGTTTTCACTTGTTTGCATTGTGGTAGGAAAGGTCACCTTAGGAGTTTTTGTTTTTATCTTAGAGAAGACCCTAGGAAGATTAAACGTAGTGTCCCATTGGTTCCCAAATCCCGTTTTGTTAGGTATACACATGTTTGGGTTCGGAAATCCGTTTTGGAGATGCTAAAGGCTTCGTTTGTTGATTCTCACATGCATGCACATGATTCATCTCTTGCTATTTCTTATGGTTAGTAGATTGCATGTTTGTCATATACTAGTTTGCTTCATGATTTATTCATTGCTAGTATAATGACATGTGTATCATTTTGTATTATAGTTTTCATTTGTTTGAGTCTTATTTGAAAAAATACAAAAAGATTTTGTTTTTGAGAAAACTTTTGAAAATTCAAAACGATTTTGCTTTTCTTTGAGTCAAATATGTTTGAAAATCCAAAAAGATTTTCAGTTTTTGTTTTTGAGTTTACATGTTTGATGTGGCATATTGGTGTGCTTGGACCCCCCCCCCCCATCGTTTCTCTATCCATGTGGCTAGGACATTTGGTCATTATTATCGATGCTTAGAATGATCTTAATCATTGTTTATATGGGGTTGTTTCGAAGTTGATATGCATTTTGATTCGACTTTGTATATATGCCAACATTGCACACATGCACGAGTTTATATGAATGTTTGACTTCTATTGCATATTTGAATTTGGTGAGGCGTTCTTATCTCAATCTTGTCATCTATGCGTAAGTAGACTTGAGGAGAAGTGTGCATGTAATAACCATTTACTGTGAGGATTTAAAATTGAAAAAATAATGAGTGATTCATGGGAAAAGGGCTGCGAGAGTTCAAAATTGACTCGTCGTGAAAGCCACCGTTTAAAAGAGCCCAAAAGAAAAGGCAAAATGCTATGAAAAGGGCCAATAAGATTTTCTCTAAGTTGAGAATGTTAGAAACCTAAAGAACTTGAAAAAGTATATATTTCTGAGGGAGTTTGGTTGGAGAAAATTTAAACGGGTTTGCACAACTAATCCTAATGTTGAAACATTGCAATTTGACGCTATTGTTTGTAGAATCGTCAAAATTCTAGATTTGTGTGCATGTAGTATGTTCAGTTCATTAAGCTCACACTTTAATTTTCATATGGCTATGATAAAGTTTGATGATTTATAGCTATCAATTAGAGCTTCTTGATCGTTTCGATGTGTTGGAAGTGTGACTGATTTGTTGTAGTTTCACGCCCATTCATTCCATATCCATGTTTGAGCACATCGGTACTATGTTTGCATGTAACTCGCATTTTTAGTTTTTATGACTTTTTGCGTTTTGTGTTAAAAGACTACTGTTTTAGCACTGTTTTGCATCTGTCAGGCCCTTCTTGGAATTTTTTTGTGGACTTTTTTTCACTAGGCAATACTTTATAATATTTTTGGGAATCTGGGAAATTTTGGCAGGTCGCGCGAAGTCGTTCTAACGACATCTCATCTCGCGCGAACGACTTATGTACTTCGTTCGAGCGACTTCCTCATATCGTTTGAGTAAAGTCCCTGGTTCGTTTGAACGACAGAGTAAAAAATATCTTCTGATTGGTTTGCAGTCCTCAGGATCAAATTGGTATATTTTTGGTACTGCGGGAAGCATTTCTGGTCTGTTTGGTTTATATGCAGGTTCTTTTATGTTCCAAATTGGTATTTTGCATATGAGTCCGTTTATCACACTTGATTTTATTGGTATACTCTTCATGTGAGTCTTTGGTTTATTAGCTACTGATTTATCATTGCTTTATCATCTTTAACTGGTTGTTTCATGATTATCTAACGTTTTTCATTTTTCAAAATTGGTATCAACTTGATTCAAATTGGTTTCATATTCTCATGCTAGATATTTCATATTGATTTATCTTTTCACCGGATTGTCTATTTGAGACAAAAAGGGGGAGAGATGTATGTGATGTAGGGGGAGATTGTTTGTTGCGCACTACTATTGATATCTGGATTTACATATTGTTTGATTATATTTGTTTCAAATTGGTATCAAATAATTGCTCACATGTTTCAAATGATTTGCTCTTATTAGAAATATAAATTGGTATCATTTGTTCCTCCATACTTCACTGGGTATTTGTTTGTTTGTTTCATGTGTGTAGGTATGCTTCAGCGATTCGAGATTTCAATACTACATCACATTTAGACAGTTCATGCTTGCCGGTGCTACATATTCTAGTCCGTGTCCTGTATTTTTTATTTTAGATTTATGGGATGGGATTTAGGTGTCATACGGCTTGACGGTCCGGTTAGCTGGTTTAGTTTTGTCCCGGAATAGTCAAAGGGGGAGATTTGTAAGGACATAAATTTCTAATTGAGTCCCTGTATTATTTTGACTTAATTCCGTGAACAAAACTGTGTTTGTAATATGTCATAGGGAGAATTTTATTTTGTTACGATCCCACTTGGTCTATGACGTATTGAAGAAATTGAAGACGTTGCGAGAAAGCTTCAAATAATTAAATCATGCTGAAGTTTAATTGGTGCAAGTTTATTCGTCTTCAAAGTTAATTTCATTCTGAGATCACTCAGGTATGAATGCGTATAGTTTATGGTGCTTGGAATTATTTTATAAAATATAAGGATGTATTTGTCATAAAGAAAAATGTTTTAAAAGTGTTTTAAAGGTTTTAAATTCATTTTATGATGATAAGCTCGTAAAAGAGTTTGACATTTTTGGATCTCTCATGGAAGAGACGTTTTAACAAAAAGTCAAACTTTCGCGTTGTCGTTCAAACGATATTCAATCTCGTTCGAACGAGATGGGATGTCGCTCGAACGAGTTCCTCAAGTCGTTCGAACAACACGTTTTTCGAGGCTGTGTTTAAATTCTATTTAAACATTGTTTTCATCATAATTTTGGAAGTGTGCTTTCTGGAAAAGAGTTTTACGAACAAGAACCTTGTTTGCACATGTTTTATAAGGTTTACAAGGCATAAACACATCCTTAGAGTTTTCAAAGATCCGAGATATCATTATTATATGTTTACGTGATCTTGTTGCACCAAAGTTGTTTGTTCTACACATTAAACACAAAGGGTTTTGCGGTGAAGAAACGACAGACATCGTGTTCGACATCGTAGACGTATCAAAGCCATATCGGAGGACACCGAGACATATGTGGACGCATGTGTTGTGGACAGAGATCGTGGAAGACGGAATTTCTACGTGGGCACTATTGAAGAACGGTTGAAGATCAGAAGGAGCGTCAAGACCCGTGGGGATCGAGTCTTTGTGTAAGGCTAATCTGTCTTTGTAATGTTCATAGTGATTGTCTAGCTTGGGCCGTCCGAGGTTGTTTTCCCGTTTTGGGTTTTTTCCTCGTACATCCGTCATTGTAAGTATTCTTTACTTTACTTTACTTGGTTTAATCACTAGATGCATGTTTAGGATTAATCAAGATAAAACTGGTTTAAAGTAAGAATTGGGTTTTCACAACTTGGTTTGGTGCATAATTAAAAGTTGGATCCTTTTCGGAGAAAAAATGTTTTTTTCGAAACACACATATTGGGCACTCTTAACATCATTCGAGCGACACTGATATCTCATTCGAACGATGCGCTGCCTTAAACTTTTTATCTATAGCGTGTTAAAGAGCTCCATTTTCTTAAGAAGACCTGCGTTTTTATCAGATACGAAAACTACTATGGCCGAATCATTGTCTTCTCACTCTTAAGGTTTTAATCCTTTTTGTTTTCAATTCACAAGATCTCAATAGTTTATGTGAATTGTTTGGAACCTAAGAACACATCTTTGTTGAAGTTTCTCTTGTACAGAAGATCTCTACTGCTGATCCAGGTGCCACTTGAGGGAGGTACTGGGCTGACTGAACTGCGGTTCGTGTGGAGTTGTTGAGGAATTCCATTATTGATTTTGGTTGCGGCCTACGTGGGTTTTTTGAGGTTAATCCATTGCAGAATTCATTGTAATCATTGTAAGTATTATAGTGAAATAAAAGGTTTTACCTACATGGATTTTTTTCCTGAAATCTTTGTGTCAACAATTATTTATGTTGGTTTAATTTTTCCACACGTAGTTCTATGTTTTAGGGATGAATAAAATTGGATTAAAAATTGACACTGATTAAATAAGGTTAACTTGGAAACTTTAGAATTCGGTTTAATCAATATCACACAACATTCTCAACACGTTTGAAATTCATTCAAATTATTTTATCAACATTATTATTTTTGTATTCATTCAAAAATTATTAATTCATTATTGTATTTTAAATTCAAATCAATTTAAATTCGATTTGCCACAAATCAATTTATCAACATTATAAGTCACTGAAGAATAATGATACGATGCAAATATTGCGTATTTCACCCGCTAACCTATGCGTTATTATCCCCCTCGGGTATCTTAATCCTTATACTTATGCTTGTTAACCATACAACCTCGGATTTCTATATATACATGCTTTGTAGTGGTTAATTGAGCTTTTGTATGTATTTGGATGCTTAGTATGAAGTTCGGAGGCTTTTCGAAAAAGTTTTGTCGACTTTTGCAGCTTCGAGGGCATTTTAGTAATTTCACCTTTCGGTTTTGAATCCCAAGCTCCGCACGGAAGTTGAATCCCTTTGACTTCTCTTCGCGTGACCACCAACGGTTCATGGATCCGAGCTGTATCGAAGGAGTGATGGCATTTTTGGATGATTTTTACTTCAAATTCACACTCAAGGGCACATTCAAGGGCATTTTAGTCATTTCATATTTTGGTTTTTTAGCGTAATGTCTTCTTGGATGTTATATTCCTCTGAGTTATCTTCGCGTAACCTTCGATCGTGTCTAATTTTGAGTTATAACGAAGAAATGATGGCATTTTTCGTAAAACAGGATAGAGCTGTAGATTGCAGACCTGTAGGGGTGAATCAATTTGGCTAGTTCGAATCAATTCGATTTGCCACAAATTCTACTTTTCTCATTTCCCTTGTTTTCGAATCGATTCGGTTGCTACCGAATCGATTCGGTCCTACAGATCCAATTTTCTTTTAATTACAAGTTTGCCATTAGGGTTTATGTATAAAACCAATCCATCTCATTTTGCGATGGTATCTTCATTTTTTACATAGTTTTTCAAGGGTTTGTTTGGGAGCTTTGCCCTTCTCCCCTATTTTGGGTGTTTACCCCTTTGTTTGTAAGTATTGTTTATTACTATTTATTTTCTTCTAGCTTAGTTTTCTTGATTTATTTTTCATTTACTTTCTTTGATTATTAGTTTTGTCCATTAATTAGTTGTTTTAATTAGTTTAATTAGTGTAAAGTAGTTTTATTCATGCTTAGCCCTTAGATAAATAGGGTCGGGGTTGTGTTCCGCCATTTACGGGCCGCGAGCCTCGAAAACTAGGTTACGCATAAAATTGCGTTTAATTGAAACCGCGTGTATTAAAGTTGGATTGTTATGCGTTTAACTTTATTTGTCACGCAACTTTAGTGTTTATAGCGACAATCCGAATTTAATCCGCGTGTGATCATTTTTTATTAAATATTTAATCTCGCAACTTTGGGTTAAATACCTTATTGCTTGAAGTTTATGTTTAACTAAAAATGCTCGATTAAATGGCTTTCTATCCTTAACTCTAATTAGTAGTTGTTTCGACCCGTGTGGTAATATGAGATCCCGGTCCTCGCTTTACTTTTGTGTAGAGTAACTTATTCTTTTCTTTTGTCTCCATTCCCAACCATCACCTTTTCTTTTATTTATTTTACACTTTTATTCTTGAAGTTTTAAAGCAATTAAAATCTAAAATTCAATCACTCCCTGTGGATTTTTTACGATACTCGACTTACCGCTTTGCTTGCCTCGCAAGTGTAGTAGTAGCTTAGGTTTTTACATGTAGAGTGGGAGCCGAAATCAACGACAGTGTCCCTACATGAACACTCGGTTAACGACGCCATTTTGATGCGAGTGTTTGTGTAGGGACAGTGTCCCTACAGGTCTGTAATCTGTAACCTTGTCCTATTTTACGAAAAATGCCATCATTTCTTCGTTATAACTCGGAATTAGGCACAGTCGGAGGCTACACGAAGATAACTCAGAGGAATATAACATCCAAGAAGACATTAGGATCAAAAACCAAAATATTAAATGAGTAAAATTCCTTTGAATGTGCCCTTGAGTGTGAATTTGAAGTAAAAACCATCCAAAAATGCCATAACTCCTTCGATACAACTCGGATCCGTGCACTGTCGGTTGCCAAGCGAAGAGAAATCAAAGGGATTCAACTTCCGTGCAGAGCTCGGGATTCAAAACCGAAAAATGAAATTACTAAAATGCCCCCGAAGCTGCGAAAGTCGAAAAAACCTTTTCGAAAAGTGTCCGAACTTCATACTAAGCATCCAAATACCTTCAAAAACTCTATTAACCCCTGCAAAGCATGTATATATAGAAATCTGAGGTTGTCTGGTTAACGAGCATAAGTATAGGGATTAAGATACCCGAGGGGGATAAGAACGCGTAGGTTAAGGGGTGAAATACGCAATATTTGCGTCGTATCACACCCCATAACTTACACATTGCTAGTCCCTAGCAATGAAATAGGAAATAATAAGACTAAAAGTAAACCACAAAAAAGGAGATAGGTACAAAAGAGATAAAAGCCACTTCACAGGTGAACGATTGCATTTAGCGTATGCAATAAGCCATTAAACCCCTAGGTTACCCTAGTGGACGAGTGGCGTCTCGTGAGAGTTTTCAGTGATGAAACCCACAAACATCATATAGTTTCCTCAAAATATGCCCAATCAACATGCAACAAACTCAACAATACGAAAAATATTTCAAACATGTTATTAGCATATCGAATGAATTCAAACAAAAGTCTGTAGTTGTAAGGACATTTTTGTCCAACATACTTGTATATGTCATTAGCCGTAACACCGTTGCAAAGATTCAAAGTCCATTCATCATCAACGGAATCCGAAGATCAAAAGAAAGGAAGAATTCAGAAATCCAGTCAGCCGGACCGGTCCGCCTGAAATTAAAACGAACCGATCCGCCTCTGACTACCCCGGACCGATCCGCTGAAATAAAAAAGGAACCGATCCGACTGCGGACCGATCCGCCCAAGACCGGACTGTACCGCCTTGCACAATGAAGCCAGTGATCCCCGAACCGAATACGAACCGAATCAGCTTCAAATTAAAAGAATCGATCCGCTATCGGACCGATCCGCCTAAGTCCCGGACCGGTCCGCCCTGGATAAACTCTGCTAGATCGTGTAGCAAATTTTTTAGGGTTTTGACTCCTTATTTAAACCACAATCAGTAGTTGGTTTCGATAAGACTTTCCCATGATTTTCAGAGCATATCAACCCTAAAGTCTTCACCTATTGAGTCCTATGATTCTAGGTTTTCAGATTCACACATCTTCCATATCTATGTGAATCAAGTTTGGTAACCCAAGAACACCATTGCTGTTGTTCAATCCTTGTGAAGTGGACCGCTCCTTACTCTTCATTGCAGCCCTACTGGAAAGGGATAATTCCAGCCGCGACTACAGAATCCGATACCCGAGGGTAATTCTTAGTCAAAAACTTGTATTTCAGTGTAATCCGATTGTAAGCCGCTTCTCTTACAAATTATAGTGAATATACAAATGGTTTTGCCCCTGTGGGGGATTTTTCCTTAAACTTTGTGTGTTGAATAATTCTTGCATGATTTCATATTGTTTCAATCACACCTAGTTGCATGTTTAGGGTTAATTTGGGTTAAAAAGGTGTTTATTATATTATTTCTTAATTGAACGCAAGCGCCAACTCTTTCAAATTGGTATCAGAGCAGGTTACGCTAATCTATCGCGTATTCCTTTTTCCGCAAATTTTTTTTTTAAGATATCAATTTTCTGAAAAAATTGATTTTTGAAAAAGTGCGTGTTCAAATGGAGAAGTCATATTATAAAATGCCTATTTTTGACGGGACAAATTATGCTTATTGGAAAGCCCGTATGATTTTGGCTTTAAAAGCCATTGATGAACGTGTATGGGTTCTTGTTGAAAGAGGGTGGACACCTCCCACCGTGACTGTTGATAATGTGACCAACTTGAAACCTGACATTTCTTGGACTGATGAAGAATTTAAATGGTCATCTTTTAACTCTAAGGGTCTTAGTGCTATTTCTGGGTCTGTCACACCTGATGAGTTCAAACGTATAATGACGTGCACCACGTCAAAAGAGGCATGGGATGTTTTGCAACTTATCCATGAAGGAACAAATGCTGTTAAAGAGTCAAAATTGCAAAATTTAACAACTCAATTTGAAACCATCACCACGCATGAAAATGAATGTTTTGATGAATTTTATGCTAGGCTTTCTGACATTGTTAATACTAGCTATAATCTTGGTGAACATATTCCAAATGCTAGAGTTGTTAAAAAGATTCTTCGTTCCCTTCCTAAGCGTTTTATACCTAAAGTCACTGTGCTAAATTCCTTGGGAAATTTAAATACACTAAAATTGGAAGAACTGGTAGGAGATTTACAAACTTATGAAATTGACATGTTTCCTAAATCTGCCAAGTCTAAAGATAAGGGAATTGCCCTTAAAGCCCAAGAGAGAAAAAATGAGGGGTCGGCAAGAAAGAGAGTCGAGTCATCTAGAAAGATAGAAACTTATGATTCTGAATGTGAGTTTGACATAGATGATTTGGCCTTATTTGCTAAAAACTTCAAGAAAATTCTGAAATTTAAGAAAAATGGGAACTTCAAAGATAAAAAGAATTTTCAGAAAAATAAGTTTGAAAAGAAAGATTTCAAAGAACCCCCTAAAGACAGTGAGAGGTGTTTTGAGTGCGACGGTAAGGGACACAGAGCGTTTGAGTGTGCCACTCGTCTGAATAGGGAAAAGGGTAAGCTGTCCTAAATGCTACCCTTAGTGACGACAGTGAGGTCGAGTCGGTGGACTCGGGAGATGAGTCACCGCATGAGCGTAACTTCACCGCGTTCATGGCTAGTCATGTGAGTACTCCTAGTGCATCTCACGACGATGAGGATGCTACTTCACAGGGACACCTCGATAGCGAGAGCGAAGAGAGTGAGGGAGAGGAGGAAGGTAGTGAGGACGAGAGTAACCTTCAACGCGCCTACGCCGAGTTATATAATGAGTCTTTCAAAACTAAAAAACGTAACAAGGCGTTAGTTCTTAGGATCACCGCGTTAGAATAAGAGTTAGAAGAGACAAGAGAGAGAGAGTCCTCCACCTGCACCGCCATGAGAGAGAGAGAGCCTGCCTGGGTTAGTATAGAGAATTTGCTTAAAGAGAGAGAGAGCAGTTTTGAGAAAGAAAAAGCGGACTTGACTAAACAAGTGGCTAGTCTTACTAGTGAGCTCCATTCCTCCATGGAGACTCGGAAGAAACTTGAAGCCCTTATTGCTCAGCTTACTCATGACCTTGAGAGAGCTAGGAAAGTCAAGGTACAAATCGAGGACAGATCTGGGAAGATGGGAAAGATGCTCCTCGGTCCCGCTTTAGGTTTTGGTGACAGGCAAGGAATAGGTTTTGATGGTGCCTCCACGTCCCAAATTGTACCCGGACCAATTCCTGAGTTTACTACGACTCCTTATGGCCGTCATCAAAAACCAAGAAGGAGAGTTCGACCAAGAAAAGCAATCCAAGGTCCTCCTAATACTGTGCCCTTTTGCTCCCATTGCAAAAGAAACGGACTCCTTAGGGATGATTGCTATAAGTTGGGTCGGACACGACGTACGTTTGCTCCACCACATCAGACTGATGAGTTTGCCAGTCTGAGAGAGCGTGTTGAGTTTCTAGCCGCCACATCACAGAGTTTGATGGAGGAATTCCGACGAATGACCTTACCATCAACGAATGCGCCCCGCATTCCGGCTAAAACCTACAACAACAAGGGAATACAAAAAGGTACCTATTCTTGGGTTCCTAAAAAAGAAAAAAGGGCCCTTGTTGTCCATGTCGCTCTCAAAGCCCATAATACCTCACAGTGGTATTTTGATAGTGGATGCTCCAAACACATGACAGGTGATGTCTCATATTTTACCCATCTTGAGGATTATAATGATGGGAGAGTCACCTTTGGAGATGGTAGTAAATCTAGCATAGTAGGACGAGGTACTGTAGAGTTACCAGGATTTCCAAAGCTAGAGAACGTGCTGTACGTCAAAGGTTTGAAAGCAAACCTTCTTAGCATCAGCCAGCTGTGCGACGATGACTTTGCAGTGAAGTTTGACCGGAAAGCTTGTAAGGTCTATAATCAAGCCGGTAAACTTTTAGTGCAAGGGGTGAGGACAGAGGATAACTGCTATGCGACTGAGCCCACATTCTCACTTGTTTGCAACAGCGCCACGATCACTCCTATGGATCTGTGGCACCAACGTCTAGGTCATGTGAACGTTAGAGACTTATCTCGTTTAGTCAAAAAGGACCTAGTACGTGGCTTACCACCACTTGGAAAGCCAACTTCCATGATTTGTGGACCCTGTCAGTTGGGAAAGCAAATTCATAGTCCGCATAGGAAGTTGAATTCCATTACCACCTCCCGTGTTCTTGAGTTGATACATATGGATCTTATGGGTCCTACTCGTACGGATAGTATAGGTGGAAAGAGATATGTTCTCGTGATGGTGGATGATTTCTCTAGATACTCCATTGTAGGTTTTCTAAGAGAGAAATCAGATGCTGTAGAGTTCCTAACGACCAAGTGTCGTATCCTGCAAAATCAACAGGGAGTCAATATTAACAGGATGCGTAGTGACAACGGCACTGAATTTACTGAAGCAAAAGTAAATCTTTACTGTGATAGCATTGGGATCAAACATGAGTTTTCTGCTGTGAGAACTCCTCAGCAAAATGGGATTGTTGAGAGAAAGAATAGAACGATCCAAGAAATGGCTAGATCAATGCTTCAAGGTCGTAAGGTCTCTAGGAGATTTTGGGCAGAGGCAGTCTCTACTGCATGCCACACGGTGAATAGGGTTTATCTGTGTCCACACACACTTAAGACGCCTTATGAATTGTGGACAGGCAAGAAACCCAACCTGGCATATTTTCGTGTCTTTGGGAGTAAATGCTACATCCTACGGGATAGAGAGCAATTAGGAAAGTTTGACTCCCGAAGAGACGAGGGAATATTACTAGGCTATTCATCGAACAGTAGAGCGTACCGGGTTTTTAACCTGAAGAGCTCTAAGGTTATGGAATCAATAAACGTCACCGTGCAAGATGATGAACCCCCGACGGTTATTGATCCCAACCTTCAGTGTGAGGATGAGGACTGTTCTGACAGTGATTTTCCTGTTCCTCTCCCACACTCTGTGGACCCTATTCCTGTGTTAGGGGACACACCTGCTTGGGTTCGCAAGAGTCATGATCCTTCAGCCATTGTTGGCGATCCCACTCTAGGGGTCAAGACTCGTGCTCAACTAGAGAACGTTGTTAGTCATCATTGCTACACGTCCAAAGTCGAGCCCAAAAACCACAAAGAAGCACTCAAAGATGAACACTGGATATCTGCTATGCAGGATGAGTTGCTTCAGTTTAAGAAGAACAATGTCTGGGAACTTGTCCCCCGACCTAGTGATACTAATGTTATTGGTACCCGGTGGATTTTCAAGAATAAAATGGATGAAAATGGTACCATAACCAGAAATAAGGCTAGGTTGGTCGCTCAAGGCTACACACAGATAGATGGTGTAGACTTTGGGGAGACATTTGCTCCTGTTGTGAGGCTTGAGTCCGTCCGCTTACTTCTCGCCATCGCATGTCATCTGCACTTCAAGTTATATCAGATGGATGTCAAGAGTGCCTTTCTGAATGGCATTCTACAGGAGGAGGTTTATGTGGAACAACCAAAAGGGTTTGAAGACCCTAAGCACCCTGATCACGTCTACTATCTGAGGAAAGCCTTGTATGGTTTGAAGCAAGCACCCCGTGCTTGGTACGAGAGGCTTACTTCCTATCTCTTAGCCCGTGGCTTCAAGAGAGGGGGAGTTGATATGACGTTGTTCATCAGGAGAGATGACGGTGCTATTTTGGTTGCCCAGGTCTATGTGGACGACATAATCTTTGGATCCACATGCTCCCAGCATGCTCACCACTTTGAGGAGGAGATGTAAAGTGAGTTTGAGATGAGCATGGTTGGTGAGCTTACATTCTTCCTTGGTCTCCAGGTTCGTCAGCTAGAGGATGGGATGTTCATCTCCCAATCCAAGTATGCTAGAGACCTAGTGAAGAAATTTGGTTTAGACTCCGCTAAGCATGCACGTACACCTATGAGTACCACTACCAAGCTTAGTAAGGACACTTCAGGCAAGGACGTAGAGCAAACCTTATATCGGAGTATGATAGGTAGTCTTCTCTACTTGACTGCCAGTTGTCCCGACATCGCCTTTAATGTTGGAGTCTGTGCGCGATATCAGGCATCCCCAAAAGAGTCACATTTACTTGCTCTAAAACGTATTATTAAATACGTGAGTGGGACTCTCTCATACGGGATTTGGTATTCCTTTGATACCGATGACCGTCTGTCCGCCTATTCGGATGCCGATTGGGCTGGGGATGTAGATGGATGTAGGATCACTTCTGGTGGGTGTTTCTATTTTGGTTCTGCTCTTGTCTCCTGGATGAGCAAGAAGCAAAATTCCATCTCTTTGTCCACTGCGGAGGCTGAGTACATCGCCGCCGGGAGTTGTTGCACGCAACTCATGTGGATGAAGCAAATGTTGGAGGATTATGGGATTTCACAGGACACCGTGTTCATTTCCTGTGATAACACGAGCGCGATACACATATCCCGCAATCCTGTCCAACATTCGCGCATAAAGCACATCAGGTTACGCGAGCACTTCAGACGTGATTTAGTTGAGGAGAAGGTCGTATCCCTGAGTTTCGTTCCCACCGACCGTCAGTTAGCCGATATTTTCACGAAACCTTTAGATGCCCTTAGATTTGAGAGTCTTAGGAAGTCTTTGGGGATTTGCACAGTTGACTGAGGGGTTGGTCCATGTCTAGCGTAGGTTGCATTGTCAGTTTCATATCCTCTGTTGCCTATTGCTAGATTGTACTATTAGTGTGTTTTACTTATTTTTGCTTTTCATTATTCTTTGAAAAATACAAAAAGATTTTCTTTTTAGAAAATTTTTAGAAAAACACAAAAGGATTTTATTTTGATAAAATTTTTGAAAAATTCAAAAAGAGATTTGCCTGTTATGGATGAGCATTTAAGATAGCCAAGTCACAACTTCATTCCATTTATCCATGTGACTGTTTTATAGAGATTTGAGAGGCTACATCATTTCATCCATGTGCGTTACATTGGTCGGAGTCTTTGAGATGTAATTCGTGATATCTTCCTACATGTTTGACTCCTATATCCTTTATTGCACACATGCACGGCTATATTTGATTATTGCACTTGTCAATCTCATGTTGGCTTGAGTGTTTCCATCTCAATCCTGTCTATACAATGTATAAAATGTGATAAAACTTGACAAGATTGGAATGCATGTAAAAACCGTTTTGGTGAGACTGTGTGTATATTTTCATAACGGGGAGGGGCTGCGAAAGTTGATTCTTATCCTTTGCGCAAAAGCCACGGTTAAAAAAGACCTAAAAAATGGAGGAATTTTAATATCCGAGGTCCTAAGAGGTTAAAAGAGCCCGAAAAAAATTGATAAGGCAATAAAAAGCAATTCATGCCAGATATGGGCCATTTAGGTTTCACCCAATTCTCCAAAGTTTGAGAATTTAGTATTCCTCTATTCAAAATATAAATCTGAGTTAGTTTCGTTGGAGATTGAAAAACGGGTTTGCACTTCCTTGAAAGTCCTGAAAAATCGTGACAATCATTTTGGACGTTATTGGTGTAGAAATCACTTTGAGCTTTGATTTGTAGATTTGATATAGTCAATGTCTTATATTTCCAATCTTTTACACCAAAGGAAGCATTTGAGTTCATTCGTTAGGAATATCCAATATTCATCGTGCACATATGTCATGTTTGTATGCTTTGATTTTCCTATCGAATTGTGATCACACCCATTCTTTTTCGCTATCACCGACTTGGTTGTTTTATGATCATTCATGGTGTGATTTTATGCCTTGTGTCACCCCGGTACTTTATTGCTTGATTTATTTCTCTCATTTGTCTATTTGGGGACATCATAAAAAGGGGGAGAATGAATTATCTGATTATGGGGGAGTATTAAAATTCTGAGAATATCATCTTAAATTGATATATATGCTTATGTTTATTTCATTTCAAACTCGATACGTCACTTGGTATTTGCTTTGTCTTATGTGTGTAGGTACATCTTTTGATAATCCCATATTGCACACCCTGATGAGAAAAGCGGTGAGATTTCTGAAGATTCGAAGAACAAACGATGCAGCCTTAGTCATTTGTACCACTTTCAGTTTTTGGGTTCATGGAAGGGTAGATTTGTATAGGCATTGTGATTATAGATAATTCGGATGGATTTTTTATGTTTGTTTCGGCATAGACATAGAGGGAGATTTGTAAGGACATTTTTGTCCAACATACTTGTATATGTCATTAGCCGTAACACCGTTGCAAAGATTCAAAGTCCATTCATCATCAACGGAATCCGAAGATCAAAAGAAAGGAAGAATTCAAAAATCCAGTCAGCCGGACCGGTCCGCCTGAAATTAAAACGAACCGATCTGCCTCTGACTACCCCGGACCAATCCGCTGAAATAAAAAAGGAACCGATCCGACTGTGGACCGATCCGCCCAAGACCGGACCGGACCGCCTTGCACAATGAAGCCAGTGAGCCCCGAACCGAATGCGAACCGAATCAGCTTCAAATTAAAAGAACCGATCCGCTATCGGACCGATCCGCCTAAGGCCCGGACCGGTCCGCCCTGGATAAACTCTGCCAGATCGTGTAGCAGATTTTTTAGGGTTTTGACTCCTTATTTAAACCACGATCAGTAGTTGGTTTCGATAAGACTTTCCCACGATTTTCAGAGCATATCAACCCTAAAGTCTTCACCTATTGAGTCCTATGATTCTAGGTTTTTAGATTCACACATCTTCCATATCTATGTGAATCAAGTTTGGTAACCCAAGAACACCATTGCTGTTGTTCAACCCTTGTGAAGTGGACCGCTCCTTCCTCTTCATTGCAGCCCTACTGGAAAGGGATAATTCCAGCCGCGACTACAGAATCCGATACCCGAGGGTAATTCTTAGTCCAAAACTTGTATTTCAGTGTAATCCGATTGTAAGCCGCTTCTCTTACAAATTATAGTGAATATACAAATGGTTTTGCCCCTGTGGGGGATTTTTCCTTAAACTTTGTGTGTTGAATAATTCTTGCATGATTTCATATTGTTTCAATCACACCTAGTTGCATGTTTAGGGTTAATTTGGGTTAAAAAGGTGTTTATTATATTATTTCTTAATTGAACGCAAGCGCCAACTCTTTCAGTAGTTATTAACATTATAGAACGAACTTCATAGAATTGAAACCTTAAAAGTTGGAGGAGAACTAGCACATGCATAGTATGATTGGCCAAAACTTAAATAAACCGGATAAACATTAAAGCAAACATATATTCAGTCCTCATGGGCATTACGCTCATCAAATGAAATCTTTTGGAACGGGAGGTAATACATGGGACATGCAGGCATAAAGAGTAAATGTAAATGGATACAAGGTCGCACACATGTCACAAATGAAGAACGCTATATAGAAAATAAAAAAAACTTATAATCTCAATGAAAGACATCGCACATTAAAAAAGGCGAATTGCATTTTCACAGATTATCAAAATTATTTTGACTTTTAATTTGAACTCACCCTAGGATCACATAGGACTTTATAGGGTTGTAATGTAGGCTAGGCTAAGGTACGAAATGAAAGGAATGTATGTACGGATTCAAAGTGTTTGGAGATGAAAAACTTGTAATAATGGAAAGAATGGGGGCAATATCAAAAATGGAAAGCAAGTTCCATAATCAAGCATTAGATATGACAATAAGAGAGTAACAAGGATTATTGAACTATACAACATATAAAAACTTTTTCTTTCCTTTTTCTTTTTCTTTTCTTCTTTTTCTCATGTTTTCTTTTATTTTCTTTTGCTTTTCTTTTTCACTACTTTCTTTTCTTTCATCACTCTTTTCATATGCTTAAATTGCAACCACACTACACAACATCATTCAATCCCAAGCAACATTCCAAACTAAGGTAACGGAGGTAATATATATGTTTTAAAACTCCAATTACGAGTTGGTTATGGGATTTTAGGTAATGAAATGAAAGTCTAATATTAAGGCTCAGAGGGGTTAACTAGGAAAAACAAATAAGGTGAGGTCAAGGCTAATACGGGTGATATAACAAAACTTGCCTATGATCATTTCATAAAGTTTACCCAATTCTCGAGTCAAAATAATATATGAAAATCATGCTCAAGTAACACATTTCAAGATTGACCTCAATTAATGAACGACCAAATGAAAGAATAATGAGATTACCGATGAATTCAATGTTTTCAAAGAGGAAAAGAATAGTGTATACACTCACAAACGACGAAAGGTATAAATCTTACTTGGTGTAAGTATATACAATGCAACAAAAAATTACCGAGTTATAAAAATCTTAAGCCAAATTAGTAAAACAAGAAAAGCGCATGTGCTCATAGGATAAAGTTTAATTCATGAAGTTATTCATAATATAAATAATTTAAGGACTAAAGTCTGATAACCTCTAAAATGGAGAACATGCATCATTGACTTGTCTATTGGATCGGAGAATTATTAAAATTTATCATCGAAAACAAGGAAAAATGCCCAACGAAAGAGAAAAAAGAAAGAAAATATTTTTGAAATTTTTTAATTTTTAACAAAAAAGATGTTTTGTAACTAAAATGTGATCAAATTCAAGGACTAAACATGAAATTGATAAATATCCTACACCCCTTAGCTTAAATGTTGCATTGTCCCAAATGCGTCGATTAAAGAACACAACACAAATGTAGGAAAAGAATGATATTACCCAAAATTGGAGCGATCTCCATAAGCACGAGCCCAAACGAATATACAAAACAAGTTAGTACAAAGCAAAGCAAAATGTAATAACAAAACGTTTAACTAATTACACTAGACTAAATTAAAATGAAAGAAAAAATGAAAAGCTAACTATTTACAACCTACTATTTAGACTACACACTAACTATACACTAGAAGTCTAAATAGTTGAGGGTCCACTCAAAAAGGGATTTAACTTTGAAAGATCAACGGTGAACCCTCCAAAGAAAACATGCCTCCCGGAAAATAGGAATTCCGTTTGAACAATGGAAGGCACGTGGATGGTGGAAAAAGTGAACCATCGCCAATTATGAATTTTGGGGGGATGATGGGGAATTTGGATAAAACGGGGGACAAGACCACATCCCCGAGATTCTTCAATTGGAAGGGGGTGGGGCTAGTGCAAGTGAATAGCCCATGAGATGAATCATCTCAAAATAACATTCCCATTCAAGAATCGGGTCAAAGTCCTCAAGACTTTCAACCGATTCTTGTTATAAATTTAATGGTTCACTAATAGTAGGGAATAAAGAAAAAGAAGGACCAACAACCTCAATAAAATCGAAAGAATTAACAAGAGGTTGAAATTCGAAAGTGCTAAAGCTTGGATCATTCTCAATGATTTCTTCAATAAAAAGGGGTGGAGGTGAAACATAAGTTTCAACCTTAACCCGATTTTGTGAAGAAATGATCTCATCGAGTAAGGCATCATTCTCCGAAAACCAAGTTTGAGAACCTTCGGATTGGTCATTAATTTCCTTTATCATTAACTCATGATCAAACGAACAAGAAGACATAACATCTTCTTGTGTGGTTTGCACATAGATAATGGAAACCCCACTTTCATAATTACCTTTCCAATGCGATGAGGGATTACTTACAACTTCTTGAACTTCATGCTCAAGGCATTTATTTTCAAGAATTTTTATGCATTCTCGCATTGTCTTGGGAGTATAACTTGGAAAACTATTTTGAGAACAATTAAAGTTATCTAAAGAGTTATATCGAGACATTTCAAAATAAGCTATTCAATAAAAGCGACAAGCGCCAAAATTTCAATTTCTCGAAACAATCTATCAACGACGCCATTTTGATCGAGCCCCAAAAATTAGGTTTCGCGTAAAATTGCATTTAATTGAAACTGCGTGTATTAAAGTTGGATTGTTATGCATTTAACTTTATTTGTCATGCAAATTTAATGTTTATAGCGACAATCCGAATTTAATCCGCGTGTGATCATTTTTTATGAAATGTTTAATCTCACAACTTTGGGTTAAATTCCTTATTGCGTAAAGTTTATGTTTAACTAAAAATGCTCGATTAAATGGCTTCCTATCCTTAACTCTAATTAGTAGTTGTTTCGATCTGTGTGGAAGAATGCGATCCCGATCCTCGTTTTACTATTGTGTAGCGTAACTTATTCTTTTTTTTTTTGTCACCACAATCACCCATCACCTTTTCTTTTATTTATTTTACACTTTTATTCTTGAAGTTTTAAAGCAATTAAGATCTAAAGTTTAATCACTCCCTGTGGATTTCTTAAGACACTCGACTTACCGCTATACTTTCCTCGCAAGTGCAGTCGTAATTTAGATTTTTGTATTGAGTAGGCGAAACGAAAAAAATGATTAGCGTTCTGAGACGATGCTACTTTTCGCACTCGATCAAATAATACACACAAATATAATTTATTTAATTTACTTTAAATTACGGGATATTACATTCTTCCCCTAAAATAAGGAATTTCATCCTCGAAAGTCGAATTTGTATATCTGCTTGGAATAAAACTGGGTACATCTCCCTCTTGTCATCCTCTGTCTCCCACGTAGACTCCTCTTTGCTATGGTGTCCCCACTGGATTCAATCTAATGAAATGAATTTTGATAATAATTTCTTCTCTTTTAGGTCAAGTATGTGCTAAGGTCACTCCTTGTAACTCCCATCGGGCTATAGCTCAATACCATCAAGATCAATTTGCTGATAGGCATCCTCATCCATGAGAAGCTTCCTCAACATTGATACATGTAAAACATCATGTACTCACTATAGTGATCAAGTAAGGCCAATCGATACGTCACCGGGCCTACTTTGTCCAAAATTATGAAGGGTCCAACGTAATAGGGTGCTAACAACCCTTTGGATCCAAATCTGACCATCCCTTTCATAGGGGAGGCCCATAAAAGCACCTGGTTCCCCACATAAAACTCTAGTTATGTCCATCTCTTATCGATTTAATTCTTCTGCCAATACCGTCATGTCTTCATTCGTTCTCGAATGAGTTCTAATTTCTCTGAGGTGACCCAAAAAATATTTGGCTCAAACATCTTGTGCCCCCCGAATTCTAAGCAATAACTCGGTGAATGACATGGTCACCCATATATAACCTTATGGGATGCCATACCAATAGTCTGATGATAACTATTATTGTAAGAGAACACTACAAGAGGCATATACTGATCCCGCCTTTGAATTTCAACATATGAGCTCAGAGCATATCCTCTAAAATTTAGTTCACCCGTTCAGTCTGGACATTAGACTTAGGGTGAAAAGTCATACTCATACTCAGTTGGACTCCCATAGCCTCCTAAAAAATCCTACAGAATCGAGATATGAAAGTACTATCCTAGTCGGAGACAATGTTAAGTGGTAAACCATGGAGTCGTACAATCTTTGTTACAAATAATTTGGTGTACTTCTTAGCTTTGATATCTGTCCGAACTAGATGGAAATAAGCCACCTTTTTTTAACCTATCAACTATGGCTCAAATTAAATCACACCATCTTTAGGATTGCGTCAATCCCACTATTAAGTCCATGGAGATTCTCTCCTACTTCTAATCGGTAAACTCCAAAGGTTGTAATTCCCCTGTCGGTCTTTGGTGCTCCACCTTCACTAGCTGGAAAGTGGCACACTTAGACACAAACACTTCTATAACCTTATTTATCCTGGTCTAATAAAACATTATGTGCATGTCTTGATACATCTTATCCCCACTGGGATATCCCGTGAATCTTGTGCAATGAGCCTTAGTTAAAACTGCTCTCCTTAAGTCAAAATTCTTCAGCACCACCAATCATCCCTGAAACCTCAATCTGCCATCTGAACTGATAGAGAATGATAGAATTCCACCTTCCACTAGTTCTCAAACCTTTTCTTGAAGGAAAGAGTTTGAAGACTATGTTTGTATTACTCGTGTCATCATGACTAGTGTAATAGTCATTATTCCCCAAAAGGCTTTTGTCAAATTTAAATCTCGGGTGGCCTTCCATTATGCTGCCCATATCTCGAGAAATTCCTCCTCCTTAGTGGCCCATAATATTACCAAAGTAACTATCGATCATCGACTCAATGCATCATCCACCACAGTCGCCTTCCCTCGGGGTACTAAATCGAGAAATAATAGTCCATCACAAAACCCCAACCATATATTCAACTCTCTTTGAATAAATAAGTATTGAAGGCTCTTGAGATCAGAATATAATGTGAACCATACACTCAATAGACAATGTCGCCAAATGTGAAGGGAAACTACTACTATTGCCAACTCCAAGTCATGGGTGGAGAAATTACCCTTATGAGGATTTATCTTTCGGGATGCATAAGAGATTGGACCATCATCCTTCATCAATACACCTTCTACCCCCCCGTAATGATGCATTCGTGAATACTAAATATTCTACATTACCCTTTGGTAACATAAGAACAAGTGCGATGGAAAGCTTCTCATTGAGATCTTCAAAATCTCTTTGGCAATCTTTGTTCCACACAAACGATAATCCCTTCCTAGTGAGATGTGTTATTGGCGTGGAAATATTTGATAACCCCTGAATGAATCTCACGTAGTACCCTGCTAAACCCAAGAAACTTCAAACTTCGGAGTTGTGGGTTGTCCCCACTCGACAAATGCAGATTCCTTATGTAAGGATATTTTGTCCATTATTTATGTGTATGTCATAAGCCGTTACATCGTTGAAGAAATTCAAGATCACATCTTCATCAACGGATCCGAATATCGAAGAATTTAAGGAATCAGTATCTGGTCAGCCGGACCGATCTGCACAGGATCGATCCGCCAGTTTGGAAAAAGAGCATATCCGCCAACGAAGCGATCCGCCTCAAGTCGGACCGATCTGCTTATACTTCAATCCAGTAGACCCTGGACCGATTGCAAACCGAAGAATCCCTTTTCAAAAAAGAACCGATCTAACCTCGGACCGGTCCGAATCAGAAGCATATCGATCCGCCTGGGATAAAATTGTGCAGATCGTGTTCAGATTTTTTAGGGCCAGGTTTTCTTTTATAAACCAACTTCGGGGATTTGTTTAGAAAGACTTTCATAGATGATTTTCAGAGTCCTAAATACTCTAAGTCATCACCTTTTTTAGTCCCTAGACTCATGTTTTGATTCACACAAACTTTACCAAACCTTTGTGAATCCGTTTACAACCCAAGAATACATTCGTGTTTCTGTTCATACCCTTGTGGAGAAGACAATTCTTCTTCTTTATTGCGGCCCTCCTGGAAAGGGAAACTTCCAACCGCCGACTACAGATTTGACACCTGCGGGTAATTCTGTGTCACTGTATTTTCATTGTAATCTGATAAATTGTATGTTATAATATTATAATGAAAATAAATGGTTTTGCCCCTTTGGGGGATTTCGCCTCACATGTGTGTGTTTGAATGTTCTTGCATGTTTCATCATTATGTTCAACCACATACAGCTGCATATTTAGGACTTAACTGATAAAACTGAGTTTATTTAAATAATATTTCTATTTGAACGCACGCCCACTCTTTCAAATTGGTATCAGAGAAGGTTACGCTAGTCTATCGCGTATTCCTAATTTTCCGCAAATTTTTTTCTTAGATATCAATTTTTCCAAAAAATTGATTTTTGAAAACGAGTGTGTTCGTAATGGAAAAGTTATATAATAAAATGCCAGTTTTTTACGGGACAAACTATGCATATTGGAAAGCCCGCATGAGATCTGCATTAAAAGCCATTGATGAACGTGTATGGATTTTGGTTGAAAGAGGGTGGATACCTCCCTCCGTCACTGTTGAAAATGTGACCAATTTAAAACATGTCTCCTCTTGGACATAAGAAGAGTTTAGATGGTCATCTTTTAATTCTAAGGGTTTAAGTGCTATTTCTGGGTCTGTCACACCTGATGAGTTCAAATACATAATGACGTGCACCACGTCAAAAGAGGCATGGGATGTTTTGCAACTTACGCATGAAGGTACTAATGTTGTGAAAGAGTCTAAACTGCAAAATTTGACAACTCAATTTAAAACAATCACCATGCTTGAATCGGAATGTTTTGATGAATTTTATGCTAGACTGTCTGGTATTGTTAACACTAGCTTCAATCTTGGTGAACACATTCCTAATGCTAGAGTTGTCAAAAAGATTCTCCGTTCTCTCCCTAAGCGTTTTATCTCTAAAGTCATTGTGCTAAATTCTATGGGTAATTTAAATACGCTAAAATTGGAGGAACTTGTAGGAGATTTGCAAACTTATGAGATTGATATGTTCCCTAAATCTGTCAAGTCTAAAGATAAGGGAATTTCACTTAATGCCCAGGAGAGAAAAGGTGAGGGATCGGCAAGAAAGAGGAAGTCATCTAGAAAAATAAAGATTGATACGTCAAATTCTGAGTGTGATTTTGATTTAGATGATTTAGCCCTGTTTGCTATAAATTTCAAAAGAATTCTCAAATTCAAGAAAAATGGTAATGTTAAAGATAAAAAGAAGTTTGAGAAAAATAAGTTTGAAAAGAAAAATGAAAAAGTGTTTAAAAAAGCTCCTAAAAAGGAAAGTGAGAGATGTTTTGAGTGTGACGGTAGGGGTCATAGAGCCTTTGAGTGTGCTACTAGGCTGAACAGAGAAAAGGGCAAAGTTGTCCTTAAGGCTACCCTTAGTGATGACAATCAGGTCGAGTCGGTGGATTCTGGAGATGAGTCACCACATGAGTGTAACTTCACCGCATTCATGGCTAGTCATGTGAATACTTCTAGTGATCCTCACGACGATGAGGATGCTTCTTCACAGGGACACCTCGACAGTGAGATCGATGTGAGTGAGGGGGAGGATGACACAAGTGAGAGCGAGAGTGATCTCCAACGCGCCTACACCGAGCTTTATTCTGAGTTATTCAAAACTAAAAAGTGTAACAAAGCGTTAGTTCTTAGGATCACCGCTTTAGAGGAAGACTTAAGAAAAGCGAGAGATAGAGAGTCCTCCACTTGCACTACCTTAAGAGAGAGAGAATCTTCCTGTAATGAGAAAGAGAGTTTGTTTAGAGAGAGATAAGGTTGTTTTGAGAAAGAGAGAGAAAACTTGACCAAAGAAGTGGCTAGTCTTACGAGTGAGCTCCATTCCTCCATGGAGACTCGAAAGAAACTTGAAGCCCTCTTTGCCCAGCTTACTCATGATCTTGAGAGAGCACGGTAAGTCAAGGTTCAAATCGAGGACAGATCAGGAAAGATGGTAAAGATGCTCCTCGGCCCCGCTTTAGGTTTTGGTGATCGACAGGGAATAGGTTATGCTGGTGCCTCCACATCCCAAATTTCAACTGGACCAGTTCCTGAGTTTACTACGACTCCTTATGGCCATCGTCAAAAACCTCAAAAGAGAGTTCGACCAAGAAAAGAAAACCAAGGTCCGCCTTTGACTGTGTTCTTTTGTACATATTGCAAAAGAAAAGGCCACCTCAGGGAGTTTTGCTATAGTATGGGTCGGACACGATGTACTACTACTCCACCACAGCATACTGATGATTTTACCAGTCTGAGAGAGCGAGTTGAGTTTTTAGCTGCCACATCACAAAGTTTGATGGAGGAATTTTGACGGATGTCTTTACCGTCAGTGAATGCTTCTCACATTCCGGCTAACACCAACATCAATAAAGGTAAACAAAAGGTCACCTCTACTTGGGTACCTAAGAAAGATAAAAAGGCCTTTGTTGTTCATATCACTCTCAAAGCACATAATACCTCATAGTGGTATTTTGATAGTGGGTGCTCCAGACATATGACAGGTGATGCCTCATTTTTTACATCTCTTGAGGATTATCAGGATGGCAGAGTCACCTTTGGAGATGGGAGCAAGTCTAGCATTGTAGGACGTGGTACTGTAGAGTTACCAGGATTTCCTAAGCTAGAGAATGTTTTGTACGTCAAAGGTTTGAAAGCAAACCTTCTCAGCATTAGCCAACTGTACGACGCTGACTTTGCCGTAAAGTTTGATCGGGACGCATGTAATGTCTATAATCAATCCAAAAAACCTTAATGCAAGGGGTGAGGACCAAAGATAATTGCTATGGGACTGTGCCCACTTCCTCACTTGTCTGCAACAGTGCCACAATCACTCATATGGATTTGTGGCACCAACGTCTAGGTCACGTGAACGTGAGAGATTTGACTCGTTTAGCCAAAAAGGACCTAGTACGCGGCTTACCATCTCTTGGAAAGTCAACTTCCACGGTTTGTGGACCCTGTCAGTTGGGAAAACAAATTTGGACCCCTCATAGGACATTGCATTCCATTACCACCTCCCGAGTACTTGAGCTGATTCACATGGATCTTATGGGTCCTACTCGTACTGAGAGTTTGGGAGGTAAGAGGTATATCCTCGTGATGGTAGACGATTTCTCCAGATATTTTATTATAGGTTTTCTGAAGGAGAAATCCGATGCTGTAGAGTTTTTAACAATCAAGTGCCGTGTCCTACAAAATCAATACGAAGTCACTATTAATAGGATCTGTAGTGACAACGGCACAGAATTTAAAGAAGAGAAAGTAGATCTGTATTGTGATAGCCTTGGGATCAAACATGAGTTTTCTGCTGTGAGGACTCCTCAGCAAAATGGGATTGTTAAGAGAAAGAATAGGACGATCCAGGAAATGGCTAGATCTATGCTTCTAGGTCGTTATGTTTCTAGGAGATTTTGGGCAGAGGTAGTGTCTACTGCATGCCACATGGTGAATAGGGTCTATCTGCGTCCACACACACTTAAGACGCCTTATGAATTGTGGATTGGCAAGAAACCCAACCTTTTATATTTCCGTGTTTTGGGGAGTAAATGCTACATCCTTCAGGATAGAGAGCAATTAGGAAAGTTTGACTCTCGAAGCGATGAGGGAATATTGTTAGGCTATTCATCAATTAGTAGAGCATACCGGGTTTTTAACCTGAAAAGCTCTAAGGTCATGGAATCAATAAACGTCACCGTACAAGATGACAAACCTCCGACGGGTATTGATCCTAACCTTCTGTGTGAGGATGAGGACTTTTCTGGCAGTGATTTATTTGTCCCTCACTCACACTCTGTGGACCCTACTCCTGTGTTAGGGGACACACCTTCTTGGGTTCGTAAGAGTCATGACCTTGCCTCTATTGTAGGTGATCCCACTCTTGGGGTCAGGACTCGTGCTCAACTAAAGAATGTCGTTAGCCACTTTTGCTACACATCCAAAGTCGAGCCCGAATCACAAAGAAGAACTCAAGGATGAACACTGGATATCTGCTATGTAGGATGAGTTGCTTCCGTTTAAGAAGAACAATGTCTGGGAACTTGTCCCCCGACCTAGTGAAACTAATATGTAATAGGTACTAGATGGATTTTTAAGAATAAAATGGATGAAAATGGTACCATAATTAGAAAAAGGGCTAGGTTGGTCGCTCAAGGCTACACACAGATAGAGGGTGTAGACTTTGGGGAGACATTTGCTCCTGTTGCGAGGCTTGAGTCCGTCCAGTTACTACTCGCCATCGCATGTCATCTGCGATTTAAGTGTTATCAGATGGATGTCAAGAGTGCCTTCCTGAATGGCATTCTACATGAGGAGGTCTTCGTGGAACAACCAAAAGGGTTTGAAGACCCTAAGCACCCTGTGGCACGGGTGGTAAATGCGGCGATAATCGCAATGGCATTGCAATTTCCCCAGTCATAGCCTCAAACAAAGGTGGCACCGATCATTCAAACTAACCCGAACCTGTTAGCTTGGGAGTGAGTGAGTAAGGCCTTTCAAAAGGGCCATGCACCAGAGTTTCAAGGTAGCTAAGATATAGTAGTTGCCTCCCAGTGGAAGAAGGATATTACCCGCCATCTTTGCCTCGTGGAGTGTAGTGAGACACAGAAGCATATACTAGCTAATTTTAAGCTAGTGGGCGAGACTTTACAGTGGTGGGAGTCTATGACCACAGCATATAAGTTATGGGTGCGGTTTGACCACAAGTAATTTCCATCCTTTATTCAAACAGAGATGCGGCAGAAGTTCCTCGGTATTTCTCAAGGAGACCGGATCATGGCAGAGTACGAGGAAGAGTTCACTCGTTTAGCTAATTTTGTGAAGGACGAGGTGAATACTGAAGAAAAAATTTGATGAAGTTCATGGACGGACTTGCCTGGAGAATCCAATAGCACTTGTTGGGTAATTCGGTGTTAAAGACTTATATTGAGGTCATAAATGCCTCACTACTACACTGCCAGGATCATCGCTTCCATATGAAGGGAAACAAAAGATTAGGAGATACCAGTAAGAGTGGGAAGACAGGGGGAATGGTGCATATAGGGCACAACAGCAACATGTGAGCAGGTAGCACGAGTGGAATTTTTGGCAGGGGGATCTAGCTAAGAGATTCAGATTAGGAGGTTTCAAACCCAAGAGTAACGAGTTTAGACGAGGCCAGTGGGGCCCTCATCATTAGCAACAGGTTCTCCAGGGCTAAGGGATTGGGGCCATCAGGGACAACCCTGATAGGGCGACGAGGGCCAAAGGTAGGGAGACTTTTCTGATCATTGCTATAATTATGGAGATACAGTCACTCGAAAGAGGGATTGCCCAAAGCTAGGCAGAGGACCACAACAGGGTGCCCAGCAAGAGCAGCAAGTGCAACTACCACCTGGAGCACCATCCCTACAGTAACAGAGGAAGTTATAGTATGGACGTGTCTATGACATTCAGGATACAGTCATACCATAGGCACCGTATGCGCCACCAGCAGTTAAGGGTACGTTCTCTGTTCATGGGAATATGGGTATGGTGTTTTTTATACGGGAGATTCACATTCATTTATAGCTACCATATTTGCACACACAGCCGATCTATTAGAGACAACCGATAGTCTTCTTATGTGTGTAGATTCACTGTTAGGTAGCGGAGCCTTGTTCACTTGATTTGTAGGGGAGTAGATATTGACGTTGGGAGGTTATATCTAGCAACTGACTTACCAGTGTTAGACATGGAGGGGTACGATGTTGTTTTGGGCATGGATTGGTTGGTAGGCTATCGGGCAATAGCGTATTGCTTCGGTAGGACTATTGTATTCTCTATTCCATGGTAGGAGATGTTTCTAATGGCTATGCCTCTACCAGAGGGAGAATCGAGAACTCATATATAATACATTGAGTAGGAGACCTCACATGAGGAGATTATTTCTTTGGACTCAATTCTAGTTGTTAGGGAGTTCAAGGTTGTGTTCCAAGAGATACCCGAGTTGCCACCCTATCGAAAGATCGAGTTTGTTATTGACTTAGCACCTGGGATGAGGCCAATCGCACATGCACCATATCGTATAGCCCCGCTAGAGATGCGGGAGATGAGGGATCAGATTCAGAAGCTCTTGGGATAGGGCTTTATTTGGAGGAGTACATCATCGTGGGGTACAACATTATTATTTATAAAGAACACATATGGGTCGCTTCGTCTGTGTGTAGATTACAGGGAGCTAAATAAGGTCACGATACGGAATAAATATCCATTGGCTCGAGTCTATGACCTATTCAACCAGTTGAGAGGAATAATATACTTCTCGAAGATATACCTGAGGTTGGGGTATCATCGGTTGCACATCAGGGAGGAGGACGTTCCTAAGGCTGTGTTCCTGAAGCGTTATGGATCGTATGACTTCAGGGTGATGCCATTCAGACTGACGAATGCACCAGTAGTGTTTGTGGACCTCATTAACAGGGTATTTAGTGAGTTTCTTGACCAATTATTGATCATGTTCATAAATGACATACTGGTTTATTCTCGTACTGAGGGTGAGCGCGCAGAACATCGGCGTATGGTTCTGTAACACTATGGGGCCATCAACTTTATGCCAAGTTTGAGAAGTGCAGATTTTGGCTACATGAGGTGTAGTTTTGGGGCACAAGGTATCTAACAAAGGTATTTTCATGGATCCGAGTAAGGTATTAGCGGTAAAAGAGTAGGGAAATCCCACGATATCGGCGGAGGTTCGAAGCTTTTTGGAATTGGCCAGGTATTATCACTGCTTTATAAAGGGTTCCTCAAAGATTGAGGGTCGTTGACTAATCTGACTCGTAAGGGGTACAGTTTATTTGGAATGACTATTGTTAGATATCGTTCGATGAGATAAATGATAAATTGACTTTAGCACCCATGCTCGCACTACCTAGGGGAGGAGTGGAGTACCATGTGTTCAATTATGCGTCTCTATAGAGACTTGGGAGTGTCTTACAGCCTCTCGTAAGCTTAGGCCCCACGAGAGGAATTACCACACACATGACCTGGAGCTAGTAGCGTCGTATTTTCCTTGAGGATTTAGAGGCATTATCTTTTGGGTGAGCAGTTCAATTAATTCATGAACCATGAGTCACTACAATATCTTTTCACGCAGAAGGATCTGAATATGCGGTGAATTATATGGTTGGAGTTCGTGAAGTACAACCAGTTTGGTATTCAATATCATCCTAAGAAGGCTGACATGGTGGTAGATGCGTTATGCTGACAGCCTACAGGAGATGTATTAGAGGTTTGGAAAGTGAAGTGGGGTGGGTTCAACATGACGACAAGGTCGCCAGAGCTTGTATATCAGTTTTGGTTATCACTCTTGAGATCGTTATGTAGGTGGTGAAAGAATAAGCCGAGAATCAGTTGTTTTAGAATCGGATACGTTAGTTATTGGTAAATGGGGCGGAGTCATACTCACTCAGTTCTGAGGGAGGCTTACACTTCAATGGGAGGCTCATTGTTCCATAGGATGCATACTTAAGACACGTAGTGATGACAGAGTCTCATGGGTCTATATTTGAGGCACATCCTGTTGGGGATAAGATGTACCATGACATGGGTAGACAGTATTAGTGGTCGCTAATGAAATGGTACATAGTCGAGTTTATCTTGAAGTGATCTACTTGCCAGTTAGTGAAAGTTGATCACCAGAGACCATCTAGGATGTTACAGCCATTGGAGATTTCAATTTGGAAATGAGAGAGTATCTCGATGGACTTCATCATGGGTTTTCCTACATCGCAGAGAGGTCATGATTCCATTTAGGTTATTGTGGATTGTTTGACCAAGGTGGACCAATTTTTATCGGTTCGAACAGATGTTGAGACGGCACGGTACGCGCAGCTATTTATTGGCAAGATAGTGAGGCTTCATGGGGTGTCAATTAATATCGTGTCCGACATGGACAAGATTTTTGTGTTCCACTTTTAGCAGAGTTTTCAGGAGGCTATGGACACTGATTTACCATACAGTACGGCTTACTATCCGCAGACTGATGGACAGATTGAGAGAGTAAACCAGATGTTCGAGGACATGCTCAGGATGTGTATACTCGACTTTGGGGGAGATTGAAAGTAGTACCTTCCATTTGATGAATTCTCTTATAATAAATCCTCCCAGTTCACCATTGACATGGCACCCTTTGAATCACTGTATGGACATTTTTGTCGTTCGCCCACTTGTTGGTTAGAGATGGGGGACAACAAGTTGTTGGGACCAAAGATGATTCAGGATACCACTAACAAGATTGAGCTCATTCGAGGATGCATACGGATAGCTCAGGATGGGAAAAAACATTACGCGAATGTGAATAAGAGGCACATAGAGATGGATATAAGGGATCATGTATTGTTGCGAGTGTCTCCTATGAAAGGAATCATGAGATTCGGGAAGAATGGGAAGCTAGCATCGAGATATGTTAGGACTTTCCTGATCATTGAGAGATTGGGACAAGTTACTTATATGGTGGGTTTATCGGAGCATTTACATAGGATTCATAATGTGTTCCACGTGTCATCTGTGAAAAGATGTAGGTGGAGTGAGATGGCGCATTAGCACATTCCAATGAAGGAGATAGACTTGCAGCCAGACATCTCATATAAGAAGAGACCAATTGGTATTCGTTATCGTAGTAAGTGTCAATTGTGGTCTAAGGTGGTGCCCTTGGTTCGGGTTCAGTGGGGACACCATATCACATACACGTCGATGTGGGAGTAGGAGGATGATATGGGAGAGAAGTATCACGAGCTTTTCAACACAGGTAGGTCCAAATTTTGGGGACGAAAGTCCTTTGTAAGGGGGGAAGTATGTAACACTTTGTATTTTTGAATAATTTGGAATTTAATTATTTCTCGCATTTTTAAATTACATGTGTGCAGTAATTTAATTAAAATGAAATACCTCGTATTTATTAAATATTAATTGGGAGAGAATTAAATTAATATTTATGTGGTAAATTTACTAAGTTAGTATAGTAAATAAAATACGATAAATTATTAGTACATCGTAATGAGTAAGAACGAGGGGATTGTGATGATATCTCAATTAGGGCTTGCGAGTATATTATTTTAAGGTTGAGATGGAAATTTTTTGTATAGTGACAGGATGGCGATTTAGAGTTCACGGTTGGTCCTGAATGGGTCAAAATAGTTGGAATTAAGTACTCGGGGGTAAGTAATTGGGTTTCGAGGGATTTTTAAACTAGCTCGGACTCACGTAGGGGTATTTGGGTCATTTTGATGTAACCTAATAACCTAATTTTGGGATTTGTGCGTTAAACCATAAGAGCTAAGTGGGTAAGGCAGCCTTATCATTATTCAAAACCCTGAGAGAGGAGGAAGAAAAGAGAAAGCAAGGAGAAAGCTAGAGGAGGCCAATCTGGGAGGAAATTCAAGGGATTTCTAGCATCAAACCATCACACATGAAGTAGATCAGACTCTACAATCATCCGAAGGCAAGTAATTGACTTGCTTTATTGAATAGTAGTAGATTCTATTCATATTACGGTAGGTGATGTGAAAAATAGTTATTGGGTGGGGGTCTTCACATGTAAAAAGGGGGTTTTGAGAAATTATCCCATAACTTGTAGAGTAAATGCATATTTAATGTTTTTGAATGATTTATACTTGCTGGAAATTGGGTTTGGTTAGATATCCATAGGTTAATCATGATTAATTGGAGTTTTGAATCAAAACTAGGGCTAATTGTGATCTTCATCATGTAGACCCATCTTTATGGATTAATTAGGTCATTATAGAACGTTAGAATCACCTAAGATTTATTTTCCCTATGTTCTATATGCTTTGGTGAGTGTATAAATCATGTTGAAGGTGAATGGGTTGAATTTGGGGAAGAGAACAGGGTTAGGAGTTCGTGATCTGAGAAAGTGAATCGGTTCGCCTCTAGGCTGAACCGGTTCGGATTTTTAGAAAGAAATCGAATTGGTTCGCCTTCAGGCCGAATCGGTTCGAAATTCTGAGGAGGTTCAGTTTGGGTTGTTTAATTGGTGGGCTAATTCGGGAGGGTTTGAATTGATTTAGAACTCTTGTAAGTATAAAAGAATATTAATAGGAATGACCTAGGGAGTTTAAGTCACCTTGGGAAGATAGGGCAATCGAATTTGAATTAGAAATTATGAGATAATAATTCAAAAACATTTGATGTTTGATCTGGTTGGGTAAGTCCGAGTGTTTTAGTGGAGTGATGCTATGTTATCAAATTAATTCTTTTATAAGACGGACTGGTTGGGTAAGTCCAGTTTATCAGAGTGACGCTACTTTATTTATTTAATTGGTGAAAACCTAAATAAATTAAGAGTCGGGGGATAGACTCGGGATAAGCGGGCTAGTGCTTTGGGCGATAGGCACGGGTTAGCCAAATCTTATAAGATATATATATATATATATATATATATATATATATATATATATATATATATATAGAGAGAGAGAGAGAGAGTATATGGGAATGAGAATAATTTATGTGTGTATGATATATATGTGAAACATACCCCTCTGGTGCTAGCAACGGAGGTTGCGTGATGTGGGTGATCTTCCGTGATAAAACACAGCAGGCTAAGTTTCCACCCTAGGTCATAGTTTCATGTATATACGTTGTGTGATGTTTATTCGAAGTGAGATGACTTGGGTATAGTTAGGACTCACTATCCAAGGACTATGACTGTCTCCAATATGTTTGCAATTTTACCAAGTCGGTGTGAGAATCTGATCGCCAGTGACCGGGACGAAGTGAGTATGCCCTGGATTATGATAGAATTGTAGAGAAAGGCATCCAATGAGTTATTACTTAGGGTATGGAGACTATACGTGACATATGTGTGTTTGTTGTAGTATATATTTACGTATATGACAGTGTAGTTAATTATATACGGGCTTTAGACATTAAAAATGAATGTTATAAATAACTAGAGTGAAGTTATGAGATTTATTAATGACAAGATGATTAATTAAGCTAATGAGGGAAAATATCTAAGAAACGAATGATAGACAATACTCGGGTTAGAGTAATGTATTAGTGAAATTGCAACAGGACTAGTTCGGCGGGATAGCGTAACTAGGTGAATTAAGATGTATGCACTAGGTGTGCACAATAGTTGAGAGGTGAGGAGTATCTCATGGGAGTGCGACAAGGGCTTAAACATGAAAAGTTATACTGCATATTTATTATTGAAACTTAATTACTTGTAAATATTTTTCAAAAGTTTTGGGTTCTGACTCGTGTCAAATTATTTTTCAAAAACTTTTAAGTGTCCAGTCACGGGGATGCCATTAATGATTACTCTTTCCAGGGACACATAGCTACAACGGATGTGGAGGCTTTTAGAGTTCTAATAGTCGCTTCATTTATTGCATTCTAGACTAGGCTCTCTATTTCAGTTATCAGTTGGGCATGTTTCCCCTTTGATTTCAGACTCAGTTACATTTAGTTTATTTATTTCATTCAGATATTTGTATTGGATTTTGGTAACCGATGGTTTATTCGGTAACCAGTTTTATATTATGCATTTAGTCTTCATCATTTCGTGTGATTGTTTATTTAGTTTTGTTTTCTTCTACTTATGATTCAATGGATTTACTTTGGCATGTCAATTCAAGATTAAAATTTGACACTACTTGGTAAACTAATAAGTGGTTAGTAATTAATTGAAATTCGACTGTGATGCTTAGAATGAGACATATGAGACTCTTGATTTATTTTAGTATGGGGTTATCCACCCGTTATTTTAATAGGTGGGTTTCGCAATTATAAAGTCCAAATGGAATCACCATCCATTCAAACAGTCCATCTCGTGTATTGAAAGAAGTTTTCCATTCATCTCTCAGTATCATGTGAATTTGATGATAACCTATTTGAAAGTCCTTTTTTTGAAAATATTTAAGACCCACAAAGTTGGTCAAGTAGATCATTAAGGCGAGGAATGGGAAAGAGATACTCAATGATAATTTTATTCACCGCTATAATATCAACACACATCCTCCAAGATGCATATTTATTTGGAACAAGTAATGCCTAGATAGCACATGAATTCATGTTATCTTTAATCAACCATTCGTCCAACAAATCATAAACTACCATTTGAATATCTTCGTCTTATTTAAGATTTAGCCAGTGGGATTCTTTGTCTATAAACATAGATCTTAGAAAAAATTCCATACAATGTTAATATCATCGGCGGGATGCCCGATGAAATCTCTTTTAGGTCCACATTATGAAATTCATCAAGTAAACGTTGAAAGTTAGGTGAGACTTCAAACTTCTATTCGTTCTGCACCATTACCACTAGAATAAAATCATTTTCATCCCCTTGTATTGCTATATCAAATTCCTCCCCTTCTATTGCTATATCAAATTCCTCCTTTAAGCGAAATTGATTTACATTCCCCTTTAACGGTGCAAGAGAGTTCTCGGACTTCAATTGATGTAGAGTAACTTTAACTTCATCCTTACTAAAACATTAGGTATTTTTTAACCCATCGCATTCAATATGTCTATTGAATTTCCAAAGTTTTCTAAGAATTAAATGACAAACATCATAGGCGCAACCTCAGACTAAATTTCATCTCGATAAATTTTACCAATTGAACGAACACCTTTTATTGGCTTTTAACTTATTTCCCTTCTTCAGCCATGATAGCTTATAAGGATGTTAGTGCTCCTTCATCTTAAAATTAAATTTATCCACCATTTTTGTAGCCACGACATTCTCAAAATTACCACCATCAATGATAACATTACACACATATCTATAAGAAATGCAACGGGTGTGAAAAATGTTATTTCGAAGCCACCACATAGGCTGCATTTAAATTTATTCGAACAATAAGAGATTCACATTGGTCTATATACATAATTGCACCCTCACTTTCATCTTCATAACCAAAAATTTATTCCACATCTTTATTGACGTCTTCCATTAATAATGAAATAATCTTTCTATTTTGACAATCAGATGAAATGTGTCCCAATCCATAACATTTAAACATTCGTGGGAATTGGAATTTGAAGAACCGGACTAAATTGATTTACCCTGCACATCTTTTTTCGAAGGTGATTGAAACAAGATGTCTTTAAAGGCTTGGAAATAGAAGTACCCACATGTTAGAGCCTTATTCACGACTCCAAGTTCGAACATTTTATTTTCTCCTTAAGTCATATATCCACCTTTATGGCTAATTTGAACACGTCATTGTACGTTTAATAAGGTTGTAATTTGATAACAATTCAAATTTTAGTCCTCAAACCACTAATATAATGAGCAATCATTTGTTCCTCTAACTTGGAGAAATCACATTGAATCATGAGATGATCAAATTCTTTTGAATACTCATCCATCAATAACTCAATTTGCTTAATGCTTTCAAACTTAAGAAAAGAATCTTGTAAGGAATGACTAAGTAATAATTTTTTCTTTAAATATTTTTTTATCTTCTCCCAAGTTACAATTACTTTTTCCTTCATGATGGTGTTATTCCCACCAAATTGAGGCATGTTCTTCAACTTAAGGGAAACCAACTTCACTTTTCTAATCTCTATAACTTCATGGTAGTCAAAGATTCTCTCCATGGTGTTAATACAATCAATGAACTCATCACCTTGGATTTGACCTTCAAATTTGACAATGCCAACTTTGATATATCGAGGGTGATTAGGATCTATCTTCTACAACCACGATTTAAGGGAGCCTCTTCTTCTAATACTCGATCATAAGCTTGTAAAAGGGTTTATCTCCAATTCATAACGTGATATTTCATTATTTGAAACATGATGCGAATCATCATGATCCTAAGCTCCGTAGAATAGAAAACAATGCTGGAGTTGTTAAACTTGTCCCCTTGTATCATCCTTTTTAATGTCACAAAAGTCTCATTTGCGTACCGGTGCATCAACATTCGGGCCACGAAGACAACAGCTGGCCATCATAACTGAAACTTTGATACCAATATGACATCAGATAATAAACGATAAGGGGATAACCCATATGTAAACTTGGGTAACACACTCACACTCTAAGGAATCCAAAAAATAAATGGAGCAACACTCATGACTAGTTGGAATCCACCAAAGGTTAAGAGAAAAAAAATCCACTTATTAGATAAAATATGTTTACATTCTCAAATCAATATGCTTTAGCTCTATACATTCTCAACCTTTATATAGTATGTTTGACCAGCCCTCTAGAAATAGTTAATTAATAGATATTAAAGAGAATATTAAATAAACTAGAAGTTAAAACACTAAAAGACTAGAACTTTGGAACTCAAAACTAATGTGCTTTGAAATTTAATGTCACTTCAAATGCATGTCATTTTCTATGTACATTTTATTAGATAGTTAGACATATACCAAATGAAAGGTGTGGAAGTATTAATTCTAATCATCATTGAATTAAGTTATTTGTACTTTTGAGGAGTGAGTTATGATAATTTTAACAAAGGGTGTCTCTATTGGCAGCGGAATTCGAAAATAGACTCTTTAGTTATTTTAAGCTCAATTAATGAACCAAGAAGCTTCTAGGTACTTATAGGAATATCATAGGTTTCTCTTGCATCATTCAGGACACTGATTTACCTCACACTTAAGGGGGTACCATTAGTTTGGTGCGTCGATCATAAGATATCGTTTTAGGAGATCGAGGAGAGACCCACGATCGCTCCCTCTCTTTCTTTACCACAAGGCTTAGTGGAGTACATGGTATACATTGATGCATGATTTTAGGGGATCAAAGGAGTTTTGATGCAGGAGGAATGGCCCATATATTTATCTTCCCTAAAGTTTAAGCCTCAATTATGAATCCTGGGATGAAAAGATGTATCGTGACATAAGGACCCATATTTGTGGGCCATAATGAAGAGGTTTATTGCAAAGTTTGTGTCTAAGTGTGCCACTTACCAACTAGTTAAGGTGGAGCACTAAAGACTAGAATGGTAGTTGCAGCCGTCGGATATTCCTATATGGAAGTGGGAAACCATATTCACAAAATTTATTATTGGTTTGTCGAGGTCCCAAAGGGGACATGATTATGTGCGGGTAATTATTAATAGATTGACTAAGGTGGATCATTTCCTTTCACTCTGAACAAACTACAGTCCATAGCAGTATAACACCCCGCCTAATTAAATACCAGTTTATCAGTCCTTGATTAAATTAAAACAGGTTTCTCAGTTGGTTCATTTTTAGCATCACTGCCAAAAAACTTTTTAATTACTAATCCTCTATTAGTTAATTATGCCAATGTCAAAATTTTAATCTTTGCTAACATGCAAGAATATAAAATAATAAATCACATTCACCATCTAGTTAAAATCAACATAATAAAACTCCAGAATGTCTGAATAAGTGAAAGTAACTTGAATAAACACTCCAGTAAAAACTCAAATACAATAATCAAAATGACTAAGTCTCATCAATTGGAAAAAAATGAAATCCAACATCTCTAAAATCAATCATGTCTAGAATGGGCGACATTCCCTAACTGAAAGAACTTCATAATGAAATATATATGGATAGAAGTGTAGGCATCTAATATCAAGCACCTGCAACTTCCACAGCAGTTACACCTCGCCAAATAATCTGCAATCCTATGCATGGCGTCCATATGACAGGACACCTAAAATAATTTTCACAAAGAAAATAGATTTGGAAGAAATGGGTCAGATCCTGGGTGAAAATAGTTTAAAATTTTTTAGCAAGTATTTAAAATGCTTACCAACTGATATTACGTACATGTTAGTTTCGCGGACTCTCACTTGAGATTCTAACCTCCCAACTATTGTACACCCTTAACGTTCTTCTAACCCATTCTAGTTACTATTATCACACCTAACTAGTTGATAATCATAAGCCCTCTAAACATTAACTCATAGTGTACACTCGTATTTCCCACGTAATAAATTATTGAGTATTTCTGCATATTTTATTCTGAGTAAGAGTTTCCCCAACTTAAGTTATGTGTTTACATACTTAGGTTTTTTATATTTCACTACCTTTATTTTCTACTAAGTTCACACAGTAGAATATATCACAAGCATATATATATATATATATATATATATATATATATATATATATATATATCATCTTCACATTATAATATATATACATACAAATATGGCATCCCTAGGCTCAACTGCGGTGCATGCATACTCTACTATCAAGTCCCGGTACATCTCGTACTAAATAAGGAAAATAGGTTCAATATCTCTCTCAAACCATAAATACAAATCACAAATATTTGGAGGTGAACATAGTTCCCAGTCAAATGGATCACGCACATACCAACGCTCTCATTCAACCGTTGAAAATATCATACTCTCAAATAGCACGTATCTAAGGTCCTATATTCTGAGTACAAGTCTAGAATCCCCCCAATGGGCTCATCAGGTTAAGACCGTCCACGACACGGAACCTCCCCCGATAGCAAGTAGCGTAGGTATGTCATACACATAATAAGTCATACAAATCAGTATAGTTATACAGGCAACCTATATTATATATCCCGTATGTAGGATATATATCTCCCGAATATCCTATGTATTATTTAGTTCCAATTTTGTTTCTTATCGTATATACCCGAGCATCCCTCACTACTAGAAATATTCTCTAGTTTAGTAGGTATATCGTCCCTCTACCATTGGTCCGGTGTTTGGGTCCACTCGTACACTCTGTGACCCATTCTAATCTCCATAATATTATTTAATAATAAATAATTCCCATAGTTATCTCGCGCTCTACATGTCCCGCTCTAATTCTCGTGCAGTAAAAACATATTAAAGTGTACCCCATGATCCCCAATTTCAAATCTCTTTGATGGTTAAGAATTTCCATTCTAGTTCCTTCAAGATTTAAACCCAAAAATGAACCTGGAACAAACAGGTCCCCCGAACCGGTTTGGGGGAACATACGAACCGGTTCGAGGGGTCTAATTTCCTCTTCTTCGTTGTTAATATTTTACACCATTGTTATCCATCTAAAACATCATTATACGATCCCCAACTCCCAACCAAAGGTATATAACATAATAGTAACATGTACCAATGATTTCTAACGTAGAAAAATCATTATTCCATTACAAACTAATCCCAAGTCAATTCAAGATTTACACCTAAAAACCCTAGATTATCATTCTTGTTCAAGAACCTTAATATAATTCCAGATTTCTCCCAAATTTCGTGATATTTCTCATCATAATTCATCTACATATATCAGGGGTCAACTATTAATCATTCCTACTCAAGAACGTGAATTATACCCCAATTCTTAAAGTCCAAACTCATAAATTTATAAGAGATCAATCATATTCTAACATGGATGATATATCAATTAAAAAGTTGGCGAGATAAACACTTACTTTGATGTGAAGGTATGATCCGTTGTAGATTATGGGTATATTGGCGTTCCTCTCTTCCCGATCTACTATCCGGTTGTGTCGGTGGTGCAATTGGTGTACGAATGGTGGTTCTAGCCTTTGGAACCTTCTCTTTTCTCCCTCCTATGGCCTCTCTGCAACTCTATGAGTTGTAACCCTCGAAGACTCCTATTACCAAATGATATAAACATTTTAATTTCATAGGTCATATTTCCTAAAAAATACAAATGACTAAAATACCCCTCTGGGGTGCCGGTTTGGCCTAAAAGTGTTCCGGGACCCACACTAAACCCCCGAGTAGACTTTTCTGACTATCTCGACCCTTTCGGAAACTTTGGGGCACTCGAAATGACCATTTGGATAATTTAAAAATAAATCACTTTTTATTTCATTAAATTGAGTCCCAACACGACTAACACGCGCGTCCCGACAAAATTACCATAACTGTCGTATTTTTCACTCGCGACAATTTTAATATATTCATAATCACCTATTACTTTATTCACTAAGTAATATTTAATATAATTCACATAAACAAATATTAATCCTTGTCTCGCTAATTAATATTTATTTTTATTCCGAATTAATTTCCCATTTTAAATTAAATTAATCCCATAATTAAAATCATTAAAAATACGGGGTGTTACAAGCAATATGCCCAAATTTTTATTACAAATATTGTACATCTTCACGGGTTACCGCTCAATATTGTGTACCATAGGTACAACACTTTATTTCCCGGTTCTAGAGAAATTTTTAGGAGGTGACGAGGATATATATTAATATGAGTACCACATTTCACCATCAGATAGATGGTCAGACTGAGTGGGTGAACCAGATCCTGGTGGAAATGTTACGAGATTGTGTTTTAGATTTCAAGGGAAGCTGAGATTATCTCTTTCCACTCGTGGAGTTTGCTTATAGCTATAGTCACTTGCATAATATTGCCATGGCAACCTACGAGGCTATTTGGATCAGATTACATTCAGATCATCTCGGAGAAGGTAACACTCATAAATGAGCGTATGAATACTTACCAGAGTCGATCAAAGTGTTACGCAGACACAAAGAAGAATAAGTTGGGGGATCAAGTGCTCCCAAAGGTTTTCCCGATGGATATTTGGATCAAAGAGGACGCTGGCTCTCCCATACGTAGGTACCATAACGATCTTGGATAGGGTGGGCCTAGTGCCGTATTATTTGTCCTTACCCAGCCATATTTATTAGGTATAAGATTTCTTTTTACGTGTGTATATTGAGGAAGTTCCCAAAGGACGAGTTAGCCTGTCAGCACATTGACCTCGACGGGATTGAGTTACAACCATGCGTGATCTATGTTAGAGACTACTATGCATCCTTGAACATGCAGAGCATTCTTTGGGGTTAGAGGAAATTCTATTAATTATATTATAGTGTAGACATGACAATGAGGCTCAGTTTACTTGGGAGAGAGGGGACGACATGCGGGTGTGGTATCCTGAGATCTTCGAGCCCAATATATAAAATCAAATTTTGAGGATGAAATTACTTACTTGGGGTTGGAGGAATGTAATACTATGTGTTTTTGTGCATTTATTTTAATAATCATAATTATTTATTTATTTAATTGCATGTTGCGATGTGTGATTTCACTTACTATTTTTATTTGTTTTTATGTGATTCATTTGCATGTTATTTAAATTCACACTTTTGGAAATCGTCTTAATAAATAGTAATACTTTAATTAAAAAAAATTAAGTGACCTAGTATTATGGGTGACTATGGAGTGGTCAGGGACTATGCATCGGGATTTTTCTTATTTGGATTATTCCCTCAGCATTAGTTCCCACTGATGGTGAAGTGGTTTCTTATAATGCTGGGATACACATAACAGACTAATAATTACGTTTTAACTTAATTGACTCATACCGTCTTATAAATTAACATAGTGAGATAATTAATTTATTAGAATTTATTCTATTTCATGGTGACTTTCAGGACGCTTAGAAAGTCCATTTTTAACTTATAATATTGAGATTTAAGCCTATTGGGTTAGTATATGACTTAGGTCAAGTTTCAAGGCATTTAGAGTATGATTTGAGCTCATTCGGTTGTGCCTTATATTGGACTTAGGCTTAATTTCGTGGGAAGAACTCTTATTAACTTAATTTGAGAAACCTAAAACATGAATTAGTCATTTGAGAAAATCTTATAGAGCTAAAGAAAAGGCATCAAGGATTGAAGAGGATTTGGAGGTTATTAGGACTTTGATTCATCAATTGGTCAAAGGTGAGACTGTACATCGATTACAAATTTAATTGGAATTATTTTCTGATAGTAGTAGTAATTGGAATATGAATTAACACTTTATAATATTATTTTAATCACTAAAAATTGAATTTCGTAATTAGATTAATTGTTAAATTAGGCCTTAATTTCATGTTAATGAATTATGATAGTTTGATGACAAGTCCTATGAATTGATCTTATAATCTGATTGAACTTAGTCTATTCTAAATAATATTAATGATTCTTATAAATCCCCCATGTTTAATTCATAACGGAATCAAATCTGAGATGAATTGGTTAAAATTGTGAAGTTTGGGTTCTAAAACTTATAATCTGAAATTTGCATGAATCCTTAAATTAATCACCTGAAACTTGTTGTTATAGGTTAGTATTATTGATAAACATCTTTACGTAATGGAGAATGGGAATCAGGTCAATTAAAGACTTTAAATATAGGTTTTGGGTTGATTATGGCCATTTTTAGAGTTTGGAAAAGATGAACATTATGTCAATCTCGTTATAATGATATTAGGATCTCGTTTGAACGAGATAAGGATTCTTGTTCAAACGACATGGTAATCGATTCGAACGATTTGGGTAATTTCGTTAGGACATCTTTGCTTTTGTTTTGAACAAGTTGGGGGGATTGTTCGAACGAGTTGGGGGGTTACGTTTGAAGAGTAGGGGATCTAGTTCGACCGACTTTATGACAATGCTGCTATAGCTTCTTTATTGAATTAAAATAATAAATCCAAGACTTTATAATACTTTTACTAATTCGTGAGTAGACTGGATTTCTTTATATTTACTTTATGTGCAAGCATGTCATGGGTGTGTGTGTGCGCGCTCATGGGGTACGTACTTAGAGGGATTTTGATGACGGTGCATACGATGTTGATCGCGCTAGTATCCCACTGATAGTGATAGGCTTAAATTGGTACTTTTAACCCCATCGTACAGCTGACTTACCCATGTTTAGAGCTGGGAGGGTAGTCCAATCGTATAGCATTGGGGGTAGAAGTTGTGCGATAGACAAGAACGAGTGGTAATTACCTCTTGATGATGTTTTGAGGTAATAGTTTGGGATGAACTGTAACTATATATACCTAGTACTCAGGAGTGATCCCTGAAGGTGATGGGGGTATACCATTATATCTTTATGTGAGGGTTTGTTCATAGCCCATCTATTTTGATGTGAGTGGAGCCATGCTCATTTGGATATTCTACTTATGTGTCTATACTTCCTTTACTGTGATTATACATGCGTTGTATATATGAGATATTGATTAAGGAACCTCGTGAATTATAAATAAATGATAAAGAGTTATAATTACATATCACTAGCATGTACCCCGCGCGATGCGCGGGTGTAGATTTATAGTACGAAATTTTTTAAAAGAAGAAATAAATTTTCACTATACCCGCACAAAATAATTATTTCATTATCTCTAATTGTCCTGTGGACTCGCATATTATTTGTATACCACAAAGTTGATTTGCGAAAATTTATCGTACTCATTGTATTGTCTTAACAGAAATCCAAAACATAACTGTTATTCCAATTTGAAAATGTCCTTAGCATTTCAATCGTTTCACTATCAACTTGTCAAATTTGCCTTTCTGAAAAAAATGTAAGAAAAAAAAGGATCATTGTTGTTTACCAATATCAAACCCGTGTCAATCACTCAATGTTAATGTCAATTATCAAACATAATACTCATCAACCATATTTTAGCAACAGGTAAACTAAATAATAAAATATATAAACCACCCATCAAAAACTCACAAATCACAATCTCTTACCTTGAAACAATAGCAATTAACCAATCCCATCTTCCTATCATATTCAATACACACACACCAGCCTTCAAATCATAACAAAATAGAAAAGGAAAAATTAAATAACATTTAAAGATGTAATTAATTAGAATTTAATAGGTTCTCTTACACTTTGTCATCCTATAATTCAAATCCAAATTGTATGAAATTTCAGGTCTATAACATATAAACCTCCATAATCAAATAACGAGTCAGGCTCTAGTAAGGACACCCGAAATAAGGGTTATTTAAGGGATTCAAATATATATATATATATATTGTATGTGTGTGTGTGTGTGTATGGGTGTGGGGGAGTGTTTTTGTTGTAAACATTTCAAGGTACCCCTAAAAATAATCATCTCAAAATGATTTATTTTGGTATTTTAAAAAAAATGGATTAATATTTGACAGTTTTTAAGCAGTTTGAGTCGACTGCTTAAATGTCAAATATTGACCCATTTTTTTAAATACTAAAATAAATCATTTTGAGATGATTTTTTTAGGGGTACCCTAAAATGTTTACATCCCCCCCCCCCCCCCCCCCCACACACACACACAAAAGATAGTTTTAAAAAAAATCCCGTACCGGGGGCGTAAGTGGCTCCCGTATTGGAGCCCCCCACCCCCCAATCAAATAATATCATGTGACAAAATCTTTTTTTTTAAGGGTCAATCTTAATCAGTAAACTAACACCTCATGAAATCACTAACAATCTCAAATGCCAAAACTGATCCAAAAAATCTAAAAATCTCACCCACACATTTGATGAGGAGGAAACAAATTTTAAGGGGGATAAATTCGTACACCATTGTATTGGTTTAAAGTACCCTACAGGAAATCTTAATGGACCATTAATCCAAACTTTCTTCATATCCTCAACAGATTGGAAGTTAGAAGAAAAGAATCTTCTACCTTTTCGTGTGATTCTCCAAGAGTGTCGTGTCCGCGATGAAGCCATTAGAATTTCCTTTAGCTATTATACCGTAAATGATTATTTATGAACATTAGCCTCCCTAACATCCTTGATTTGCAAGATTGAAGAGATTTCGTGTAAGCAACTTTGGAAATTTTGACATAAGGAATACAACATGAAAAGATGGTTGTGGTAGATTGGAAGTGTGAAGAAGTTATTTTAAGAGCTTTATTGGTTGAGATAAAAGCAAAAGAGGATGATGATTTTTTACCACTTTTAAGAACGCTTGCAAACGTATTCGTTGAACTATGATCCAAAAAATTCCAAGAGATTTGGGGGATGTTGATGATGCCATGAATATTTTTAGAGAGAATTCAAAGCTTCTCTCTCTATAAATGGGATGTTGATGATGCCATGACTATTTCTAGAGAAAAGTTAGAGCTTCACTTTCTAGAAATGGGTTTCCCTCTAGAAATCTAATAAAATGTGTGTACATGTAGATATTGTGTAGAGAGAAATCGAACCAAACGGAGAGGAGATGGAAAGTCAAGAGTAAATTTTTTTTAAAGTTCTGAACATTGGCTTGTAAATCGTGTTTTTCTATTGAGGTCCCTTCTTTACTCAATAAAAGTACTGTTAATGGAAATAAATACCTCTAATACTATCGTATTAGAGGTATAATATAGATTGGGTTCGTAGGGGTTTGAGATTATACATATATGTGATATTTAGGTTGTTAGGGTTGCGTTAACTTAAAAACAACTAAAATACGGGAGGAATACACATTATTATTATTATTATTATTATTATTACTATTATTATTATTATGTCCTAACTTCAGTTAAATTCTTACTCTTTGTAGACTTGATATGTTTAATCCTATTTATGGAATCTATTTTCAATTTCTACGCAGCAACCACCATAACCCTGATCTCTTACACTCATTTTAGTTTCAGCTCTGATCTATAAGATGTAGGTATCGAGTCTCCGTGTTCATTACTTTTATTGCATTTACTTTTCCTTAGTCGGTGTTGGATGTTTATATTTGGATCTATTTATTTTGGGGCATGTCACTTACATTTCAAGTTAGAGATTATATGTTAAGATAATTATGATATACCAATGGTGGAGTAATATTTGTTACGAGATTGGGAACAAAGATTTATTTGGTTTATTCCTATTATTACCGTTAGCTCTTTATTGTCATAGTTTTATTTTATTTAAGTTATATTTAGAATGATATAAACTACTTTAAACTCTTGTATTATTTATATTTAGAACTAGTCAATCTAGTTATAGATTTTACAGAGTGCCGGAGTAAGTGTTTTTCATTTTATTAAAAGTACTTAGTAAATTACATTTTATTTACATTATATTAATAAATTTAAAGAAATCACCTACAATAATTTTCTTAAAAACTATATGAATTTCATTGATATTTTTCAAAATTTTAGGGGGTGAAAACCCCACCCTCGACCGACTGTGAATCCGTTGTGACTCCCACAAATTTAATTTTATCTATTTTTCAATTATTGTATTAAAAATCATTACATGCCTAGCCTTTCTATATGATAATCCCAAATCTATTCTGAATAGAATATATCTCCTCATAGCTTGAAGATACTTGTATTTCCAAATAAAATGAATAAAAATTGATGATAGTACCAGTACAATCCACGTGTCGGTGTGGAATCAGAACACATGGATTTGTTTCATTTTCCTGGAAACAAAACACATTAATTTGGTTTTTAGTTGTAATGGAAGAAAACAACATTTTAATGAGCATAAAGTCATTGATTACTTTATATTTGAAATTAGACCCAATTATAAAATTAGTAAAACAAAAATTATTGCTGGAATTATAACTAATTATAAAATTCGGAAAAAATAATAGGTATTGAGAGTAGTTTGGTATATATATATATATGTATATATGGGGGGTCTATTTAATGCGTAGATACAATGTTTTCTCATGAATCTATAGTTCGGGAAGGACCCAGAGCTATATTATAGATTCTTGAGGGGCTCACAAGAAAAAGTAAACCGAGCAAATAATAATTATTTTGTTTAGAAAAAAACACAAAATAATTGTTTTGATATTTTAAAAAAATGGTCTGCAACTTAGGACCACACTTGATCCTAGCTATATATATAAACATTTCATATCATGTTTAGAATTGTTATTCCAATACGCGTATTACATACACACATAAATATAATAATATGGATTAATTACACTTTGACCCCTAGAACTTTGTCCCTATTTTCACTTCTTCACTTGTACTTTTATTATCTACACTAAATCGCTTAAACCTTTTAAAAATGATGAAATCACCCCAAACTCTAACGGGGTTATGTTCAGGATAATAAATTGGCCATGTGCATAGCATGCGAGGGTATTTTGTTACACTTATGTTCCACACGGATATATGGTCCCGTTCAAATCAATACCTAAAATGAGGTCGTAAAAAAATAAGCTCAAAATAATTGGTTTGATACTTTAAAAAAAATGGTTTGCAACTTAGGACCTCCCTTGATTACACTTATATATATATATATATATATATATATCATGTTGTCATGTATTATTTAGAATTGTTATTCCTACACTCGTATTACATGCACACATAAATATAATAATATGTGTTAATTACACTTTAACCCCTTGAACTTTGTCCAAATTTCCACTTCACCGCTCATAGTTTTATTTTATACACTAAACCCCTTAATTTTTTTAAATGATGAAATTACCCCAGACCCTAACCATGTTATGCTCAGAAAAAATGCTTCTCATGTGAATGTCACGTGAGGGTATTTTCCTACAAAGATATCCTCATGTGCCACACGAACAAACGAGTTAATGGCTAGAACATAACACTATTCGGGTTTGGGGGTAATTCAGCACATTTTAAAAAATTCATGAGGTTTAATGTTAAAAATGAAAGTATGGGTGATGAAGTGAAAGTAAATGTAAAGTTAGAGGAGGCATATATAGTGTTGTTGTTATTATTGTTATTATTATTATTATTATTATTATTATTATTATTATTATTATTATTATTATGAGATGTTAACCAGTAACATTTACATAGCTAAAATGTATGATGCATTTGATGTTCATTTTCTTATTCTGAGTTCAACCAATCTCTTATTCTCACATTCTAAGAAGGTTAAAAGTAATACAAATATATAAATTAATATAGTGTATAAGTGTTTGAAAATTTGTAAAATAAAACATATTTATTTGTGTTAATACATGTAAAATGTATGTTGCTGAATCAAACAAGCATACTAGTTACATTACATGGTGCAAGTGAAATATATTAATATAATGCTTTATTTTTCGATTTACTAGTTTATCCTAGTCAATTTAACATATAAAAAAAAGATGATTCCATTTATGCTACAGTTATATTAGTTTGTATTGGTAGAACCTTAAAGGTCTCAATACATTATGTAATTCTTCCCGAACATAATTTTTTTTATCTCATTTTTATATTTCATTTTAAATCACAAAAGTTTGAGGGTAAGAATTAATGAATATATATGGAAAATCACACGCATGAAATGCTTAACTTAATATTCACAACATACACACTTTTATTTCTACATGAGGTGTTTTTATCTTTCATTTAGCTATCGTATGAGAGTTTTTCTTCTTATTCTTGTTCTTGTTCTTGTTCTTCTTCATATATTTGTACTTAAATTGTATAAAAAAATTTATATCGACAGTTATATGCAATTGCTCACCTTCCCAACTATTCATTTCTTCTTGTTGATGCACAAACAACTTTAAACAACTCTCTCTCTCTCTCTCTCTCTCTCTCTATATATATATATATATATATATATATATATATATCAAAGATCTCTAATGAAAAGTTAAATATTGGTAATGCCTACCTACAAAAATCTCGAAGTTATATACGGTCGATCAATCCAGATAGCTATATAAGGTAAAGGAGTCCTATATGGCTTAACCGATGTTCTTTTCTTTATAAATGTGACCCTCACCCCAGGGCAAGCGAGGCATGCAACCACTGATATTAATACGAGATCAATAAAGAGAAAAGCACCACATGGACATAGGCATATTGATAAACTATGTACATACTATTTTTCTATGTGATTGTGCATGTTTAACATTCTATTAGACTTACATTGTGTTGATTAATACATTTAGGATTTCACCATCTACAACTGGCATCGTTGGTGAGAAATGACTTTTTATTCTCGACCAAACAAAGGCAACTAACATCGAGCCATGTCTCATTAACACAACCAACACTTGGCCATCCTAAGACAGTCAGCAATACAATTAGAATAGTCATGAGGCCCCGTGTATCAGGCCTGATATCTAACATAGCATAAGTCGACATACTCTCAAATCTCGCTATCGTCCATGTGAGGATTAAAATATGGAAAGTAATTTGACAATCATATATAACTAAATCTCAAATTCGTTGATGCCTGTGAGAAGCATCTTCGATAATATGAGACGATCATGCACCATCAGCATGAGGAAAATGCCCACTTCTAGCATCTCCGAGAAAATATTGAGTATGAGATCCGTAGGGACAAATATAAACTTCATTACACATCCTGAAACCCTATCCCTAAGGCGAGTAATACTCGTAGCCAAGGAAGGAGTTCATGGTGAGATCAGGAGCATTCCAGTTGGAGGGGAATGCTACACATAATAAACTACCATAGCACTCATCGTGATAAGAAGGGCCTTCGCAACCCCATTCAAAGAGACATGGACAACCATACATCTCTCCGATGGGCTAGGTCCACTATGTAACTAGCTAGAAGATCCTTCATCAGCCAAATGAAATCTCCTTTCATAAGGTCCATTGAGAACGTTGAACCTCCTAAGAACTTTATCATTTCCATATTTAAGATTTACGATGGGAAGACAAAAAAATTCAAATTTTCAAGTATAAAGTATAAAATGTACAAATACAAAATAGTCACCATGGGATACCACTAAACTATCCAAATTGGGAAAACATAATGTAATTGTGTGAACATTTTTCATAGGAAAATCAATATAAATATTCATAACATAGGTGCAGGATGTCATATGACACTTCGAAAAAAATAATTCAAAGTCTACCTTACGTGTAAAATAGTGAACTCATATGAAATTGGCTCAACATAATCACTATGCAATGGACTTAAATGATTCTCACACTAATAATGCCAAATTTTTTTAATATTTTTCAAGAAAGTCTATTGTGCAAACCCATTGATCATCAACTTTATAACTCTGTAAAAATCTCACATATATAAGAATATACTCTCAAATATTTTGAAGAAATCATAATGTTTATGTGTAGTGAAGCATCTGTAAAATGTGTGATACCGATTAAAACTAACTCGCAAGTTTCCAATCAAACCTTATTTAATTAGAGTATATTTTAGACCAAATTAATCCACCCCCCAAAACAAGCATCTAAAGTGCGTGTGTCAACCTATAAATAAATATAAAGCATGCGACACAATAAATATGCTGAGACACATATTTCAGGAAAAAACACCCTTTCGGGTAAAACCTTTACTTCACTATGAATTAATAAATCGCAACTTATAATTACATAGAGAAATCTGCAATGGATCAATGCGCAGCCAACCCACAAAGACTCGCAGTCTTGAACTCAACAAGAGAATACACGCAGCACCCTCCAAGGACTCGCAGCCCAATCTTCAACAAAAAATCTTCACATAGCAAGATCGTCAATGACACGCAGCCATACGGTGTAGAGACGCACTCCACGAAAGATGAACAAAAGCAAAGTGTTATATGGGTTCTAAAAGATTCACAAAAGTATATGAGAATTTTGGTGTGAATCAAACATGAGTTTTGGGACTCAAAAATATGAAGACTTGAGCTAATAGAACTCTTAAAAATGTCTTTCCAAGTCTTACAAAATAACTCCCCCGAAGTTGGCTTTTATAAAGAAACCAAAAAGAGTTTTAAAATTTTGGAACTCTTGCCAGCGTCAGGTACCCCGAACCGATTCTCCCCCCGAGCCGATTTGGCTTTCGGTTCACAAAAGTTCTCTGGTTTGGGGCTTAAAGGACTCAGCATTTTTCCAAGTCTTTTATTTAAATTTTCTCCATTTTCAAAGGGCCATAACTTCTTCACTGTAGCTCGGATTGAGGTTCCATTTCTTCCAGTATCTTCGTTGCGGAGATCTCTTCAACTTTCCAGTTGACCGGACCACCGGAGGGTGGCTGTAAAATTACCAAAATTCCCTTATACTTTCATATCTTGCCTTCTTTCACTGTTTTGACTTCTCTTGCGTACCACTGACATAAAGTCCCTAAAATCGTGGAACGTGAAGTCGTTGAGGCAGATGTGGGACACTCGATAGAGATGATGAATGCTTGATTCCCGAAATTTGGATAGAGGCCGTCATGTGAGATCATGAAGTGACGTGCCTTTTGTAGCGGGGTACGACATATACAAGTGTAAGATATTGGACATGAGAAAAATGTCCTTATAGCATCAATGAATTTAAACTAAATGGCCTTGGAACTCCTATTTTTGTGTGTTGTTAACGTGTTAGGCTCTTTTGTGCAAATAGTGGCTTTTAACGCAAAGAATGTTGATCTTTCATAGGCCCATTTTCCATTGCTTAGCATATAATAATATTTTTTGGAAAAGAAATGAAATTCGAGCAATCGTTCTTACATGAACAACTTCTATTTTAACATTTGGTTCGTTATTAAGTAGAATCGAGATGAGAACATTGTATTCGACACATGATAGGTAAGTACAATGTTCATAAAATCCACACATGTGTACAATAAACGTGATAAGAAGTCCAACATGTAGAATGTAGTCATCAATGATCAATGTAATGATATCCACACATTATGAAGCCAACTAACGAAACAAATTCATGTCTCGAAACACTATGAAAAAGTCACGTGAATGGATGAAATGTAGGGGTGATCCGAATATCTTAAATGTTCATCCATATAGGGTGAAAACGCAAGAAAAAAACTCTTTTTCTCTTTTTTAAAAATTTTATCAAAATAAAAGATTTTTCCCTTTTCAAACTTTTTCTTAAAAGCCAAAAATCCTTTTGTAATTTTTCAAACATTTTCCAGAAAGACAACTTTTTTTGGATTTTTCTAAATATATCAAAATGAAAAATGTGTAAATACAATGATAATACAATCTAAAAATAGGAATATAAGATGTGAACATGATAAATATTCTATACTAGATAAAGTATTTGAACTCAAATGATGGTGAAAATACCCAAAGACTTCCAAAGATCCATGAAGCTAAGTGCATCTAAAGGTTTCATGAAAATATCGACCAACTGACATTCGGTGCTTACAAAGCTCAAGGACACGACCTTCTCCTCAACTAGATCACATATAAAATGCTCATATATCCTAGTGTGCTTTATGAACGAATGTTAGACTGGATTACGATATATATGGATCACACTCGTATTATCACAAGAAGTAGTCATTATGACTTGTGAAATCCCATAATCTTCCAACATTTGCTTCATCCATAAGATTTTCGGGCAACAACTCCCGGTGGTAATACACTCAACCTCCGTCGTGGACAAAGATATGTAGTTTTTCTTCTTGCTCAACCAAGGGACAAGAGCACTCCTAAAGTAAAAACACCCACCCGAGGTGCTCCTATAACCATCAACATCCCCATCCCAATCGCCATCCGAATAGGCGGACAAACAATCGCCGATATCAAAGGAATACAAAATATCGTAGGAAAGAGTTTCACTTACGTATTTGCTGATAGGTATAAGTGAGAGCAAGTGAGACTCTTTCGGGGACTCCTGGTATTGCGCACAGACTCCAACGGTAAATTCAATATTAGGACGACTAATGGTTAACTAGAAAAGGCTACATATTATATGTCGATAAAGGGTTTGCTCTACGTCCTTGCGTAAAATGTCTTCGCTAAGCTTTGTTGATGTACTCATAGGGGTGCGTGAGTGCTTAGCGAAGTCTAAACCAAACTTCTTCACTAAGTCTCTAGCATATTTGGATTGAGATATGAATACCCCATCCTCTAACTAACGAACCTAGAGACCTAAGAAGAATATATTCTCACCAATCATGCTCATCTCAAACTCACTCTTTATCTCCTCCTCGAAAGTGTGAGCATGGTGGGAGCCCGTGGATCCAAATACTATGCCGTCCATATAGACTTGGATAATCAAGATAGCACCACTCTCTATCATCTAAACAGTGTCTTATCCACTCCTTATCTCTTAAAGCCATAAGTTAAGAGATAGGAAGTGAGCCTTTCGTACCAAGCACGAGGTGCTTCCTTCAAAGCATACAAGGCCTTCTTAAGATAAAAGACGTGTCCCGTATGCTTAGGTTCTTCAAAACCCTTTTGTTGTTACACGTAAACTTCCTCCTATAGAATGTCATTCAGAAAGGCAGTCTTGACATCCATTTGATACAGCTTGAAGCGCAATTAACATGCTATGGCGAGTAGTAAGCAGACAAAATCAAGCCTAGCGACTCGAGATAATGTCTCGTCAAATTCTACACCATCAATATGTGTGTAGCCTTGAGAGACTAACCTAGCCTTATTGATAACTATGGTACCATTCTCATCCATCTTGTTCTTGTAAATCCACTTGGTACCTATCACATTAGTCTCATTAGGTCGGGGCAATGATTCTCAGACATCATTCTTGCAAAACTGAAACTACTCATCTTGCATAGAGGATATCCAATGCTCATCCTTGAGTGATTTTTTCACATTCTTGGGCTCAACTAAAGAGGTGTAGCAAAGGTCGCTAATGAGATGTGGGGTCCACTGAGCTAGTATGAGGAATATTGGGATCATCATCATGGGCTACATCATACTCACACTGGGGGCTAGGATAAATAAACACCAACGGCTCGTCATCTTTAATCGTGATATTTATTGACTCCATAACCTTAGAGCTTCCAAGGTTAAACACTATATAAGCCTTAATAATCGATGAATAACCTAAAGCTATCCCCTCATTGCTCCAAGAGAACTTTACTAAGTGCTCTCTATCTCTCAAGATGTAGCAGGTACTCCTAAAGATATGAAAATACGATAAGTTGGGCTTCTTTCATGTCTATAACTCACAAGACGTGTGTAGAGTTTGTAGATGAAGATAAACCCTATTCATCGTATGGCATGCGATACTCACCACCTTTGCCCAAAAACATCTAGGTACGTTTTTCCTAAGAAGCACGGACCTAGCCATATCTTGTATCGTCCGGTTCTTCCTTTCAACAATCCCATTTTGTTGAGGAGTACGAATGGCCAAAAACACATGTTTTATGCCCACTCCATTACAATAGCTATCCATTTTATCTTCTTTAAATTTAGTGCCACTGTCACTTCAAATCCGATTAACACTGACACCATATTGGTTTTGTATATAAAGACACTTGGTTGTTAAGAACTCAACTGCATCATACATTTATCTAAAAAATCCCAAGATAGAGTATCTAGAAAAGTCATCGACCATCACGAGAAAGTATTTATTACCACCTAAGATATCCGAGCAAGTATAACCCATAAGATACGTATGAATCAACTCCAAGACAGAGGGGGTTATAATGGCATTCAATATCTGATGGGGACTTCAAATTTATTTTCCTTATTGGCAAGGTCCATAAACCGAGGAAGTTGATTTACCAAGTGATAGTAAGCCACAAAATAGGTCCTTCTTCACTAATCTCTTAAGATCTCGATAGTTCACATGACCTGGTCATTAATGCCAAAGTTCCATAGAAGAGATCGTGGCACTGTTTCACACAAATAAGGACTCGGGCACTATCCCATAGCAATTATCTTTGGTCCTCACTCTTTGTAGTAAAAGCTAATCGAATTGATCATAAACGTTGCATTCGGGTCTGTTAAACTTTATCGCAAAGTTTGTCTCACATAGTTCGCTTATGCTAATGAAGTTCGCTTTCAACCGTTTCACATACAACACATTGTCTAGTTTAGGATATTCGGGTATCTCAACACACCCTCATCCTAAAATACTAGACTTACTCTCATCTCCAAAAGTGAGTTTTCTTTCCTTGTGATCCTCAAGGTGGATAAAAATGATATGTCACCGGTCATGTGCTTAGAGCACCCACTATCAAAATAGCATTGGGAACTTTTTGAACCTTGAGAGCAACGTGAACAACAAGAGCTTTACCATCTTGCTTAAGTACCCAAGTGGAGGTAACCTTTTGTTTATCATTATTGGCTCTAGTCGTAGCGTTAGAAGCGTTCTCAAACGGCAGAGAAATCCATTAAGCTTTGTGAAGTAGCGATTAAAACCCAACTTGCTTGCTAGGACTAGCAAGGTCGCTAGAGCGGTGCATGGGAGTATGTGTACATTTAGTTCTACCTAACTTGTAGAAAAATTCTCTAAGGTGACCTTTCCTTTTACAAAAAGTGCGTCATAGACTTGTTTAGGTCTATCTTGGATTTGTTTTTTAGGTTTAACTCTCTTTTGTGGTTGAGATCGAGGCCCATAACGATTTAGCACAATTTAGGAACCGATTTCAGTACAATATGGGAAATGGATACACAGTCGTAACCTATTCCTCGCCCCTCATTAAAATCTAAAGCGGGACCGAGGAACAACTTTCTAACCTTATTTGATATATCCTCTATAGCAACCTTGACCTCCCAGGCACATTCTAGATCTTTCTCGAGTTGGGATAAAAAGGTTTTAAGTTTCTCATGAGTATCCACGGATGCTTGGAGATCTCTCATAAAACTACCCACTTTATTGATCAAGTCACCATTTTCCCTCTCAACTAAAATGATTATTTCTCCCAAAAAAAATCTCACCAACGAGTTTCTATCTCTCGCCTCTCTCAACTCCTTTTGTAAGGCTAAAACTCTAAACGCTAAACCTTTGTTTTGTTTCTTAGCTTTAGAGGACATAGCGTAAAGATCAACATAACCACGTTGAAGGTCATTCTTGCTCTCACTTAAAACATCATCTCCCTCACTTTCTTAGAAAATACTAGACTCATTGTTGAGGTCATCATGTTTAGTAGCATCCTCATCGATGTAAGGTCCATTAGATGTACTAAAATGATCTAGCCATGAAGTTACATCTATGCGGTGATTCATCCTCAGAATCCGCCGACTTGACATCGCTCTCACTAAGCGTGGAATTGAAAGCAGTTTTGTCCTTGCCTTGTCTCTTTAATCGCGTAGCACAATCATGAGGTTTGTGACATTTACCCTCTCACTCATAACATCTTTCTTAGGGTTTTATTTTCTTTATTTTTCAAATTTTTTTTGCCTTATTTATATTTTTTATCTTTCTTAGAACTCTTCTTTTCTTTGGAAATATTTTGTTCTTTAAGTTTGAGAAACATTTTAGAAGTTTTTGCAAAAAGGTTCAAGTCATCCAAATCAAAATCATATTCAGGGTCAGAAGAGACCTCTTATTTTTTTTTAGATTGTGCCTTTATAGTAATTTCTTTTTCCTTAAGTTTAACAGTTTTGGATAACATGTCGATCTCATAAGTCTAAAGGTCTCCTATGAGTTCTTCTAACCTAAGCGTATCCAATATACCCAAAGAATTAAGCATAGTAACATTAGGAATAAAACGGGAAGTGAAGGATCTCAAAATTTTCTTAACTACATGCGTCTCAGGATTTTTCTCACCTAAATTGGAGCTAGAGTTAACAATATCAGACAACTGTGCATAAAACTCATCAAATGACTCAAACTCTAGCAAGTAACCGTTTCAAACTGTGGTGAGATTTTGTAGCTTAGAATCTTTCACGGTGTTGGTACCCTCGTGAGTGAGTTGGAGGATATTCCAAGCTTCTTTAGACGTGGTGCACATCATAATTCGGCTGAACTCGTCAGAGGTGACGACTCTAGAAATGGCACTTAAGTCGCGTGAGTAAAGGTTACTCCATTTAAAGTTATTTTCTGTCCAGACAGTAATAGGTTTTGGACCTATGACATCGCCATTAGTCACTATGGGTGGTTTCCACCCTCTTTAATAGATAAGACATACTTGTTCATCAATGGATTTTAACATAAACCTCATCCTAACTTTCCAATATGCATAATTTGACCCATAAAAAATAAGCACCCTATTATACAAACTATCCATTTAAACCCAAATTTTAAGAATCACACAAAAACTTAGTGAAACCGCTCCGATACCAATATGAGAAAGTGGGTTTGAATGGACAGTCCGTATATTAGGTTCCTCACGCTTTAATTCCAATTTTTATCTTAACTATAAATTAAGTGTTCATGTGATGAAACAGTCCAAATTAATTTATAATCAAACACAATCAAATCACCCATGTAAAAAAGTAAGGAAAATTCCCTAAAAGGTAAAAACCTTTTATTCAGTAATATAAAGTAATTGACAGACACATTTGACTTACATCCTACTTAGAATGACTAAGTATAATGTGCAGACTCTTCAAGTTATTCTACAAACTACGACCCAGTCCAGTGTCGTCAAAAGAAAGTGATCTTCCCTCGGTATCCATCCATCAATCTTCCTTCGTCTTTAATAGTGAAACCTCGGTTCCACAAGTCAGTAGTAGAGATGGACTCTACAAGGGTTTATGCATGGTGTATGGAAACTGGGGTTTCATAAAACTCACAAATCACATATGGGGATGTGTGATTTGTAAATCAAAAAGTGGTTTTGATAAACCATAAGTGAGAAATTTTGTAACGGGTATTGAAAATTCATTTTCCCTAATCTTGAGAAATTATGAATAACACAGGTTTTTATAACAACATCATGAATTTCGAGGCAGCGAGGTCATTCGAACGAAATTAGACTTCGTTCGAACAAAATGGTAGTTTCTCTCAAATGACATCACTTCTCATTCTAACGAAAACCTATTTTTATTCGAACGACCTTCTCACGAGCTTCGAACGAGAAATCTCTCTTAAGGTAGGGATGGCTCATTTGAATGTCATTTGAAGTTGGTTTAAACGAAACCCTACATATCGTTCGAACGAGATCCATTCTCATTTGAATGAGACTAAAAAAATTGTTTTTATTAAAAACCCTCGATTTAAAAGCTATACATCCCAACTTATGATTTATAAAAACCCATGAAATCACCAGTTTTATACATCCATAACCTGTCGGTTTATCTTTGAATGATCTTGGAGATATAGTGTTCGGTTTGAGATGCTGGTTTGTAACAGGATATGCCAAAACTATAAAATAAACCTAAGCTATGAGAAATTATAAAATCGTGCTCTTAATCTTTCATCATTCAACCCGTGCTCATAAATAAGGGTCCTCATGATCGACAGACCATCTTCTGAAGAAATAACAACCTCCATCCTACATGTTAGAGTGAAAGGTGTTTCCCGAGCAGGTCTTTTGGGCATAATACGATATCCCCAAAGAACATGAGGAAGATCATATTCCTAAGATCCTTTTGCCTTTTCTAATATTTTCTTCATGCCATTGAGCATCATTTTATTAGAAGTCTTCGCCTATCCGTTACTCTGGGGGTAGGCCATAGAGCTGAAGTGATGTTTAATGTTATGGTTGCAACTGAAATATTGGAATGACCCACTTGCAAATTATATAGAATTGTTAGTGATGATTATCCTAGGTATGTCGAACCATGTCACGACGTTCCTCTAGATGAGACTAATCATATCATTGTCTCTGATGTTTATGAAGTAGTCTATGCTAACCAAGAGGTATTTATAGTTTCTTGGTGCAGTTAGGAGTGGGCCTACAATATACAATCCCTACTGGGCGAATGGCCACGGGCTAGTCAATGACTTTAAGCCGTTGGATGATTGATGGATCATAGGGGAAATCGTTTATCATTTTTCACATCTCTTAGTGCAGGAAGATGCACCTCTTTGCATATACGACAACCAGTACCCTCCTTTGATTGATCGAAAAGTCAGAGACCTCCCTCCCGTATGGCTACTGCAAATTCCATCATGAAGTTCATATATAACTTGGTCGATATCACTTGGATGCACGCACAGGAGTGGGGGGAGGTGAAAGACCTCTTGTAGAGTTTTCCTTCGAGCGTTAGGTAAAACTGTACGACTTTTACTTTGACTTGGTGGTTTTGTTTCACTTTACAAATAAGTGATTATTGAGTCCATGCAATTGGGACTTTTCTGTACAGCGTGAATTTTTTCGATGACCACGGGCTTGTGATGCCAGGTTTGGCGAGGATATCCAGTCCAATGGTCCTTCTCAAATCAGAGTCCACTGTTGACCCTAAGGCTGCTAATGCGTCAACATGTCTACTATGACCCCGTGGGAAATGTTAAATGTGGACTTTCTTAAATTTTGATATTAAATCAAGGGCGACCAGTTGTTCGTACTTGGCATTAAAATCTCCCATCACTTGATTGGACACCAGCTTTGAATCGCACTGTATATCAAGGTGGCTTTCCCCCACCGGGTGAGCTTTGTGTAGTCTGACGACGCGGGCTTCATAATTAGCCTCATTATTGGACGCCTCAAAGCCAAGTCTAATACCTTGCTCAATCATTGTGTTCTATGGTGAGACGAGCACAATTCCTACTCCCGCCCCCTTAGAGTTGGAGGCACCATCCATGTAAAGTGTCCATTTTCTGGACTGGTCGATCTTCGGGCTTCTCAATTATTCGATTATCTATTGGTTGTTGGGCCCATTTTTCCCTGTATACTTTGCAATGAAATTAGCCCATAATTGACACTAAATCTTCGTTCTTGGTTGATAGTGTATATTAAGTATCTCAAATTCAATTGACCATTTGGACATTCGTCTAGCTAGGTCGGAGTTTTAAATGATGACTTTTAAAGGGAAAGACGTGATGACTGTGATTGAGTGAGCTTCAAAGTAGTGCTTCCATTTACACATTGCATCGACCAGAGAATAAGTTAATATTTCCAGCGGGAGGTAGCATTACTCGACGTCTAAGAGTGCTTAGCTGAAGTAGTAAACCGGCGATTGGCATCCCACCTTTTTACAAACTAAAGGCAAGATGACTACATGATTTGAAACTATTAGGTAGAGATAAAGAGGGTCTCCTGGATCCGGAATAGTCAGTAGGGGAGGTTTACTCAAATAAGATTTGATTTCTTTAAGGGCCTTTGAGCATTCCACATTCCAGGCGAGGCATTTTTCCTTCTTCAATAGCTGAGAAAATGGTCTGCATCATTCAGAAGAGTTTGAGATGAAACGATTAAAGGCTGCTAACATCCCTACTAACTTTTGAATCTCGCGTGGTGTATTTGGAAAGAGGGTATTGTTTATCGCGACTATCTGGTCGAGATTAGCCTCAATAGACCTTTTACTAACTAAGTACTCTAGAAACTTTTCGGATTGAACCTAAAGGAGCATTTGGCCGCATTAAGCTTCATTTTGTAATGTCTATGGATTTTAAAATTTTCCATTTATTCCATCAGATGGACGGTTTTTAGCTTACTTTTAACGAGCATATAGTCGATATATACCTCCACCACCGGGTTTGAGAGCCACTTTGGGAATTGATCTTCTTTGATAGACCTTGCTTTTAAAAGTTTCCCTTCCATCGTATTTGCCTTATTCGGGGCAGTTCGACGAGCCTTTTTACGATCGAAAAATATGTGGGATCAACGTGTAGTTTGTGTCACCTGACTTTAGGATTGAACCTAGGCATATTATACGGCTACCATGCGAACACATCTTGATTCTTCTTCAGTAAAGAAACTAACGATTCTCTTTCTTACTCTAATAGTGTGATGCTGATGAGGAATTTCCTTTTCGATCATGTCTCATCAAAATTTATCTCCTCCAGTTTCTCCATAACCCAATCCACGGACTCTTATCTCTTACATCCCCGTCCTTCCATACTTTAGTTGTTATTTGAATGGTACAGCTCCGTCTTGAGACATTTTAGGAATGACTTCCTTTTCTTTCCCTTGATCTTACTTAGCCCTGATTGCAGCGATGAAATATTTTCGAGAATTGGCCTAGTTGCCTCTGATTTCTATTATTTATCACTTTGTAATGTATTTTAGTTTCTAGTGATAAGTGGAGGGAACAACCTTCATGACATGCAACCATCCTTTTTCCAAGGAAGTCATGCTAGGGAAAGTTAGTGTTTACCACTAATAACTCAATAAGTTTTGAGTTATTATAGGCCCTAACTAGTAAAACCCCCTTTCCCAATGACATAGTCATTTTTCCAGCAAAGTCGACCAGGGTAACGATCAATTCCTTCAAGTCTTCCAACTTCAGTTTGAGCTTGTGAAAAATCTCTAAGTGCACGACTTTCAAGGAACTCTCCACGTCCTAGTTTGCAATCCTACGAATGATTACTTGTGCATCATAGTGTGGGTCCTCACTCTGATCAAATAGTCTTCCATTAAGACTACGTTCTTATTGTAGTCTACATTTTCTGGCCGCCTGCGCTTGCCTATTGGACTTTTGGTAGGGTTAATTTAAAAGGCTTCCATAACTGTAGTGACCTTCTTGATCTCTATCCAAAATACATTGCTGTAATACCCCGCCTAATTAAATACCGGGTGATCAGTCCTTTATTAGATTAAAATCAAGGTGAACGGTTGGTTCATTCTTAGCATTACAATCGTAAAATAAATTTTCCAAATTAAACACCATAAATAATTAAGCTAAGTGACAAAACAATTTAAATTCTTATTTCCATTTTTAAATTCCAACTTGAAAACCCTTTTTAAATAATCATCAGTCTAAGAATAAGTGTTACGGATATCAATCAACACAAAAGAGTTCATCCATCAAGATTAAATTAACCAAGTCAATTAACCATACATGAAACCATCCTGACAAGAGTTAAGTCCGAAGGAGTACTAAATACTGGGAAATATAAATAAACATAAATCTCTGACAAAAACCAAACGGAATAGGAAATCGGGCAACACATTCCCTAACTATGAAGAACTAAAGCAAGAACTGAATCAATGAAGAGGTCGTCTAAAACAAAGGCCTGCAACTCCCACATAAGCTGCAGAACCTATGCATAACGCCCCTGTGGCTGGGCAACTGTAATACATATATATATATATATATATATATATATACAAGAGAGAGAAAAGATAGAAAACGGGTCAGAGTCCGAGTGTAAAACAGTTTTAAAAATAATTTAGTAAGTATTTAAAATGATTACCGGCTAATGTAACAACCATGTTAGTCTGCGACACTCTCTTGAGAATTCTCACATCTCATCTAGTGTGCACGCCTACCGTACTAATAAATCTCATAAGTTTCTCTAACTCAGTCTCCATAAGGTTTTATCACGTGAAAAAGAAAGGTTGTGATATTTACTTTAGGAAATCAATCTCTTCAAGATTTCTTACGTTATTTAGAACAACTCAATATCGTTATAAAGTTCCCGAACACTTATAATAAAGTTAAAGCATTTATTCATTACTTAACTACTTATATGCACAGTAGAAAGTTCCCATATAGATATACGTATATATATTAGTCACACATATAATATATATACTAACGGCACCCCACATAAAATCTATGGTGCTGGCATACTCTGCTATCAAGTCCCCGTATCACTCATACTAAAGGAAATACTAGTTCGGAATCACTCTCGAACTGTATAAACTCAAACACATACAAATGGAGGTGAAGCATAGTTCCAAGTCACTAAGAGGTCAGCACATACCCCTCACGTCTCTTAGGACCATCTGACTATCATTCTCAGATAGCCTGTACCAAGGAATCCAATATTCTAGGGTACAAGTCAATATCCCCCATAAAGGTCCCATCGAGATAAGACTGTCCTAGTGCGGCAACCCCCGTGATAGCAAGTAGCGCATGTATGATTATTCACAATTAAAGTATTTAATATATGTACACAGTCACACGGCCATATATAGATACACAATTTTCAATAAGGTTCGCCCACGGCCCATAATTATTATTAATTGTATTTAATATAATTTTACCCAATTATCTCGTATAAGGTATTCATCTCTTTTATTCCCACTTATAATTTATTTCATAATTACTTCTTATCTCTCGAAGTATTCTCTCTTACTAAATACAATTTCAGTAGGTATACCCTCTCTAACCTTCTGGTCTAAGTCTTTCACGAGTCCCCCAATTCATTCACAAACTTACGCACAATCTCTAATGTGCACCGAAAATCCCCGTTAACCCATAATTTCATCCCACATTAAACTTCATTCAACGGAGTCTATTTAGACCCTACTGGTCCTCCTTATGTCCCATTATACTCTCTAAATAATAATCAAGGGTTCCTACGTATTTGAACCGGATTAAAGAAAAAGGGAAAAAATATGCAATTTTCCAGGAGGGGTCGATCGATCGAGGAAAAGGGGTCGATCGATTGATCATCGATCGATCGATGTTCTTGGGTCGATCGATCGATCAAGTAGTTCTTGCCCAGAAACAGCATTTTCAACCTATGGGTTTCACCTACCAAATTACTCCAAAATGCCATTAACGATTTCCAAACACCCAAACAACAATACTGCTAGTTATATATACCTATATAGATGATTTCCAACGTGAAACATGTCCAAATTCATCAAAGGGGTCGAATTTATGGGGTAAAATTAACATAATTATCAAGAATACTAATTTTTCATTAAACATCCATTCTTCTAATCCTTTTTCAGATTCTTGCTTATAAATCCATACAAATTCTTGGGTAATCCTCTACATATGATTGATATGTCCAGAATATATTTAGTTCCTCTAAAACCTGCGATTTAAAGTCTCTAAATTATCAATTTCTTCCATAAAACATGTTCTTAACAATCATAAACTAACATGGGTGAGACATTAACTAAAAACAAAGCAAGATAGATACTTGCCTGGAATTTTAGTTTCTGATTTGTGGATGAAAAAGGTATGTTTGCGTTCCTCGTCATGCGATCTATGTTTTGGTGGTGGTGGTGGTGCAAACGGATGAGTTCTTGGCCTTAGATTGCTTGGAAAGCTTCCTATCTTCTTCTCTAATGGCCGTTTTTAGGTTCTATGTTTGTTAACCTAAAACACAACTCCTAATGGTTGATATATCCTTAGGAAATTCGCGGGTTTAATTATCTAAAAATACAAAATGTCTAATATATCCTCTCGAGATGTCAATTAGGCCTAAAAATGTCTCGAGACCCAAACTAAACCCATGGGTACACTTTTTTTACTAACTCGACCCTTCCGAACACTTTGGCGCACTCTAAATGACCATACGAGCGACTTATAATTTATTCACTTATAATAATAATAATTTAGTCCCGACACAACACACGCGTGTCCTGACTTAATTTCCATAATTGTCATATTATTCACTCGTGACAATTTTAATAAATTCAATTCTACATATTACTTTACTTAATAAGTAATATTTAACAAATCAGCAAATTTTCAATAATTACTAACTCTCGTCACGCTAGTAAATATTTAAAACAAATTTTCAGATTAATATTAAATTAATCTATCTCAATTAAATTTAATAAATCCCTAAATTTAAAAGCCATAAAAATACGGGGTATTACATACTTACCCATTAATAAAGGAATTTCGTCCCGAAATTCAAAAAATAAGATCTATCTGGAAAAACAATTCTGGATACCTTATCAGTACGCAAACTATCTACATAATAAGGCGCTCAATCACTCTAGCCCCCGCTTCACAGCAAGCTTGTTTAACACTCTCATTAAAGACACTTCACATTGTGCTCTTATCCGAAAACATTCGCATAAGACACGCCAATACATTATTAATTGCCATTATTTCAATATCATTGGGAGGCCGCATCTCACTACATGGCAACTATTAGGATTTATCTAAACACAAAACTCCCATTCCGAGAGAAACCATACGAACATCTGACCACTTTTGTTCGCCTAAAATAGCGGTGGTAATTCCACCATAGTCATCAGACTCTAACTCGACCAATCCAAAATTCTGATTATCCGCCCATCTCTTAACATTCAGAGTGAGAAAAGTTAAGGTTTTTCCACACCAAAACCTCAATAAGCGTCTTGTTCACAATAAACAGGTACGAGTGCTCCCACGGAACCATACCATTAGGTAATATCCTCCCCCAATTACCGTACTATACTCCGCTTGCAAGCTATAACCGTTGTGGAAAAGAAACGATCACAATGAATCTAAAATTACTTTCACAATGCTCCACTAATGGTTAATCACCGCTCGCCTACTCCCTGGATTATGGGTGATAAAACCTGCTCAAAATAAAACGTTATCCCCGCTACTTCCTGAAATCATATATTGAAGGTGGTATTGAAAAGTCTCATCCTAATACAGAAAAATACCGTGTAGGACCACGTACCGGTGCGATTCTTCATTTCAAAGGAAGACTGGGGCATACTAGCTAATATTGTAAATCACCCCAAAGTAATGTCAATCACTTCCTTCTTAGTCATCTTATTCCACACGTACTAAGGAACTCTTGATCTTACCTTGAGGTTGTCAACTCATCCAAGAAACTTCACCGACTTTATCGGCCTCTTCCATTATAGGAATTGTCGATAGCCACAAAATTCTCTGGCTGATCCTCTTGTTCCAACCGATTTCTATTTATGAGTAGTGCCCGCGTATACTGAAAGTTCCAACCCATGCACTTTTCTCCATGATGTGCACTTTTGAACATTTTTATACCATACTAACATCTTCACTCTTTGTACGCGTCAATCTCTCTCAACATTTGACAAATTACAACTCCGCTCTGAGTGTTCTCCATTATAATTAAATTTCACCATTCTCAAGGAATACCCCTTTTTAAATGTCTTCCCACAGCCTTCCAACCAAATTCGAGTGTGCTACTCTAATCGCACACGTATATATGGATTATCATTCTTCACACGACGTTTAATCCACTCTGCCACTTCCACCTCGTTATGTTAGTCCCACAAATATATATTCCACACGTCTATTCCCACATACCTACAACTCGGATGATTCTAACATCAGCTAACCAGGATGCCCATACACCCTATAAACCGTGCATACTAGTGTAAGCATCACATACGCTTCACAAATAACACCCAATTCTTTATTTTCCTTGTGCTCACGACGTGATTATAACACTTGGGTACTCTCAATCACCCTAGAAATTGAAATTTTAAATCCTCCTTATCATCGTTCCACCCCTCAACTCGTGGTGATAAGACAAAACTTTCAATGCTTTCTTACCACACAATCGACTCCACTGGCCTTAATTCATAACTCAACTTCCAATTTACAGATATAATTACCTACTCCTTGTGACACCCCGCCTAATTAAATACCGGGTGATCAGTCATTTATTAAATTAAAAATCAAGGTGAACGGTTGGTTCATTCTTAGCATCACTGTCGCAAAACAAATTTCCCGTTTAAACGCCCTAAATAAATAGCTAAGTGTCAAAACAATTTAAACCTTATTTCTATTTTATTTAATTCCATTATGAAAACCGTTTCAATAAATAACAGTTTAAGAATCGTATAAATGTTAAATATGGAAATTAACACACAAGAATTTAACCATTAAGATAAACCAATACAAAGTTTAAAAACTACAAATGAAATCATCCTGAAATGAATTACATCCCAGAGAGTACCAAAATACTACAAATAAATGAACATAAATCTCTGACAAATCCTACTGAATAGGAAAACGGGCGACACATGCCCTAACTAATCAGAACTAAAATAAGAGAAGAGTCAACAACAAGGTCGTCTAAGCAATGGCCTGCAACTCCCACATAAGCTGCAGCGTGTCCGTTCTAAGGAATCTAAGCATGACGCCCATGTGGCTGGGAACCTGTAATATATACAAAAGAAAAGAAATAACAGAAAATGGGTCAGTGCCCGAGTGTAAAATAGTTTTAAAATAGTTTAGCAAGTATTTAAAATGCTTACCGGCTAATGAAACAACCATGTTAGTATGTGACACTCTCTTGAGAAGTTCTCACCTCTCATCTAGTGTGCACATCTACCGTACTATTAATCTCAAAAGTTTATTTTAACTTAACTTTCCCATAGGGTTTCATTCCGATAAATACTATGGCAAAGATAATTAATTTTTGAAAATTAATCTCTCTCGTATATTTTATGTTATTTAAAATAACACAGTGATGTCACACAATTCCCAAACACTTATAATAAACTTAGAGTATTTATTCATTACTTAACTACTTTTATGCACAGTAGAAAGTTCCCATACTTAAGTGTGTATATATATATATATTAGTCACTCATATAATATATATACTATCATCACCCCACATAAAATCTATGGTGCTCGCATACTCTGCTATCAAGTCCCCGTATCACTCGTACTAAGGGAAATACTAGTTCGAAATCACTCTCGAACTGTATTAACATAAAACACATACAATTAGAGGTGAAGTATAGTTCCAAGTCACTAAGAGGTCAACACATACCCTCATGTCTCTTAGGACCATCTGACTATCACTCAAATAGCATGTATCAAGGATACTATCTTCTAGGGTACAAGTCGTTATCCCCCATAAAGGCCCAATCGAGATAACACTGTCCCGGCGCGAAAACCCCCGTGATAGCAAGTAACTCGGGTATGATTTTTACACAGATATATAATATATGCACAATCACACAATCATATATATATAAATATTCACATTTCTAAATTAGGTGCGCCCACAACCCATAATTATAATTATTCGTTCTTAGCACATTTTACTCGATTATCTCTCATAACGGACTCGTCACTTTTATTCTCATATATAAGTTACTCCATACTTACTTCTCATCTCTCAAAGTATTCTGTCTCCCTAAGTATAATTTCAGTAGGCATACTCTCACTTACCTTCCGGTCTAACTCCCTCACGAGTCTCGATCTTTTATTAAACGTACGCATGATTTCTTAGGTATAAATAACTCCCCGTTAACCCATAATTTCAACCTACCTTAAATTTCACTCAATGGGGTCTACCTAGACCCTATTGGTCCTCTTTATAATTCATTATGCTCTATCAATGATGATCAAGGGTTCCTACGCATTTTAATCGGATTAAACTTAAAGAAGAAAAATACGCAGTTTTCCAGGAGGGATCGATCGATTGAGGAATGGGGTCGATCGATCGATACCATCGATCGATCGATCAAGCAGTTATGACGAATTCTTCAATTGACAAGTTACGGGTTTACCTCTCCAACCTCTACCAAATCTCCATTATAGATCCCCAAACTCCCAAAGAACATTACTACAGGTAATATATACCTAACTACATGATTTTCTACGCAAATATGTCCGATTTCATCAAGTATAACGATTTAATGGAGTAAAATTGCCATAAACTTCCATAACCCTAATTTTTCTTTAATTTCCATTCGTCCAATTCTTTTCCATATTATTTGTTTCTAAATCCATTCAAATTTGTGGCTTATCCTCTACATGTGATTTAGATGTCCAGAATATGTCTACTTCCTCTACAACATATGATTTTCAGTATCAAAAATATTAATTTCTTCCATGAACATGTTCTAAACAACCCTAGACTAACATGATTGAAACATTAACTAAAATAAAGTAAGATAGATACTTGCCTGGAATTTCAGTTTCTGATTTGTGGACGAAAGAGGTATGGTTGTGTTCCTTGTCACGCGATCTACGTTTTGGTGGTGGTGGCGGTGCGAACGGGTGAGGCTTTGGCCATGAGTTGCTTAGAAAACTCTCCAACTTCTTCTCTAATGGTCGTTATTTGATTTTGTGTTTGTTAACCCTAGAAGGTAACTCCTAAAGGCTGATATATCCTTAGGAAATTCATGGGTTTAATTACCCAAAAATTCAAAATGTCTAATATACCCTCCCGGGATGTCAATTAGGCCTAAAAATGCCCCGATACCCAGAACTAAACCCCCTGATAAACTTTTCTAACTATCTCGACCCTTACGGACACTTTGGCACACTCGAAATACGGGTGACTTATAATTTATTCACTTTTAATAATAATAATTTAATCCCGACATGACACAGGCGCGTCCCGATTTAATTTCCACAGTTATCAAATTATACACTCATGATAATTTTAATAAATTCGATTATACATATTACTTTACCCATTAAGTAATATTCAACAAATTCCCAATAATTACTAACTCTCATCACGCTAGTAAATATTTAAAATAATTTTTGAATTAATATGAAATTAATATCTCAATTTAAATTTAATAATTCCTAGATTTAAAAGTCATAAAAATACGGAGTATTACACTCCTATTACGACGAGGTACCAAACTCATAGGCTAATGACCAAACATCTTCCTACTTCCAACCTTACGCTAAGTTTCATGCGTGGGATGTCTCGCAAAGCGAAATCCAAACAAGGAACCCCCCGATACACTACTACCTAGCATTTTCGATTATCGAAATCCGTTAGGCCCTCCGCCCATAACATGTACCCCTTTATTCCGTCTCTTGACAGAAAAGTTACATCTCCTCCTGTAATTACACTTAACAAAGAACATTTCGCCAATTGCACTATTGCTCAGTACTGGTGGTAATCACATTCCATAAGTCTCGTACGTATACAATCGGGATTCTCAAAATCCCATTCCCAAACTTATGAATATAAGTTCTAACTTTCACATTCCCTATGGATAAATATAACAATGTTCTCCTCTTAACACTAAGTCCTGAGCGTTACATACAATAATGAGTGAAATCTCTCCACCCCACGGTAAACCCAACATACATTGAATCATAATAACAGTCCCTAAACACCATGGGATTAAACATTTTCGTACCACTATACCCTTCGAAGTCTCTATAACATAAAATATGAGTGCGAGCCCAACCCTCTCGCAGGTGAGGTATTGTCAGAACAAAACATGCTACACTAGGGCAGCAACCCCAATAGCCTTGCAATCACTGCCCACTATCATTTTTAACCATTTATAAAACCATAATTAGTATAATATACTCGCATAACACATCACTAAAACGAGTAATCTCAATAAAGTACATAAATCACTAACAGTGCACCGATTTGTCCTCTGCGGAGAACATTAAAGACAATCCCACTATACCAGGGAAAACATACACATAAAAATAACGCTACAGATATACTCACTAAATTCTTCTCACATGAGAATCTAGCAATAGACAAAATGTAGTGACTCGCTCGTGTCACATAAAAACACGCCTCGTCCTCCGAGGATAAAACTCATACCTCTACTTTGATAATCTCCTTGGGTACTTAACGGTCTTCCAGACATAACGCGTATGTCTGAACCAAATTGAACATTACATTAACCATTTCCCTTGCAAGTACCATACCCTTATCCTTTTTCTCTCTTTAGAAAAATCTTAATTCGTGTGGTTTTACTCTCCACAAAATACCTTGACTCATAACCCACTTATCTCCTGTCATACTGACCCTATTAAAGTTGTCCTTCTCTCGGACATAAATAGTATCGATCCTGATGGCTACCCCCGTTGTTCCCTTAACCTTGTTGGCCCTAAAGAACATGATACTAACTACAGTAGTCCTTAATGAATTCACCATCGTTCGATAAGAATTCAGTTATCCGATTCATTTAAATGGGTCCCTTGATGTGTATCCACACCCCCTTATGGTGCTACACTACCACCGTTGCATCCAGTCTTATTATTGACTAAATTCTTTGATTCTTTTAGCTTCCCACACAAAGATGCATTATCATCTCCATTGACAAAGCACGGCATTGTCAACCTCTGAATCGGTCGTCCAGCAGAATTCCCTTTTAAGTGTTATTAACTATATTTACGAGTCGATCTCCCACTTGGAGTCCCCTCCTCCAATTGTATTTATATCCTTTGATATAATATTCACTAACGGTTTAGATTCATATTCACAAATGCACCTCTTTTAGGTCCTCCTGTTATGAGTTCAGAATAACGTTCACATCTTAGTCCGAATGACCGGTCCCATGTTTTTCACTCTTCAAATCCTATTTCTTTCTAACTTCTTTCTTTTAAGATAGGGAATTAGGTACCTTCTTAATTGAAGTAAAACTACAGTATTAGAGTCTAACTATGGTGTATTTAGAAACCTAAGTTGGAATGAGAGTTGGGGTTTAAGTTAGGGATAATTCGGTTAGGTAATTTAGAGGGAGATAAATGATTCTCTTATAGAATGAAATAGTTTAAACCTAGGAAGGATTAGAATGACTTCATGTGGATTTCTAGGATTGGAGGGAAGAATATCATTTCATAATGGGTTATAGAAGGTATATTATTCATGGATGTTTGTATTGAGAGATAATTATACGTTGAAACTTAATGAAGATATTAAACGCTTATGGCTCTGGATAAAATGTGATGTATATTTTAAAATGAGATTTAAAATTGTGAATGATAAATTGGTATACACACACCTATCTAAATGTTATCATAGGGGAAGTACGCGTATGAGGTGAAGTCCCCTGGCTAGTGAATGCAGGGTGAATATAGTCCTCGGCCAAAGGACCGGTTATTATGTATTGTGTGATTATTGTTTGAAGTGGGGTAATTCTGGGTGTGGTTATGACTCACTGTCGAAGGTATATGGCCACTTCCCGACGTTGCGTTATAGGATGCCCAGGTTGTCTTGCACGAGAGGCCCTGGTAGATGATAGCTATTTAGGGGCGCGTCTAGTGGGGAAACTCGAAAGGACGGTCTTAGAATCGTTATATATTGTGTGATATAACTATTCTTATTAAAGTGGAACCCTATTGAAGACACAACACTTTATGAAATAAATTGCTTTGCGTACGTTTCCTAATGAAAAAAGGAATGGTGAAATGAAATTTCGTAAAAAGGAAATGGAATCTCATTAAATAATATTTCATTTATATTCTTCCGCATAAATGAATTATGATCATTATCATAATTATTGTGTAGATTACGCTTTTAGATTAAGAGATTAGATTCCTTATCATTATTTATGGTGAATGATACAAACATATTCAGGCTGATTAAATAGTTCATGACTGTCATGCATTTTATTCACGTGGTAATCATATTAAACCGGGCCCTGAACCATTTCTATATCATTGTTTTGCATGAATCCTATATTCGCTCAGGTGTTCCACCACAAGGACGGTCGTATTGACTTTGTCATTCCAGTGTCCACGAAGCTGTAACACATTGCGGAGGTTATGGGGCGTTGAATTTAGATGCATCTATCTTTTGTATCTTAGTTAGGATCATATACACACTCGGGCGTGTTGCCCCAGCTTTGTAATTGCGTTATATTATGTGATATTCTATTGTAATACTCGGTGTAACTTAATTGTATGGGGTTGTTAACCACAGCTTATTCGGTTAATTTGTTGTGTATGGTTACTTTTTTTTTATTTGTCCTTATTTTATATCCACCTTCTTTTAAATTGGATTGTTGAACTAATTTCTTTAACTTACAAATAAAATTTTGACAATCCGTTTTCTAAAATAATTGGTGGTTATCCCGTACTTATTATATTATTGTGATGCTAAGAATGGACCATCCAGGATTCTTATAATTATTGGAGTATCGAGTTGGCCACCTCTTATTTTAATAAGCGGGGTGTCACAGATGGTATCAGAGCATCAGGTTGTGGAGTCTTTAAGATCTATGCGGACTTGTCACGTTCTACCGTAGCGTTTTTAATATAGAGCCTTAATGTTAAGACTGTTTTGTTTACCTATGTTTGCGATCTTCTGCTAAGGTACTTGTTCTTAATAGTATTCTAATTCTGTTCTTTCTTCATCTCAGATGCCGCCTAAGAGAGGTCGCCTTGCGAGAAGAGATAAAGTTACAGAAGATGGTGTAGGTCCTCCACCGCCACAGCAAGGAACTATAAATGCTGCTGAAGTAGCCAATATCATAGCCCAGGCGGTAAATATTATGATGACTGCTGTGGTTCAGAAGCTCAACAACCACGAGCTCAGGAGTTACAAGTCCCTGTGGGACCTTCTCCATGGGAAAGAGTCAGAGAATCCTTCTTAAAGGGTCATCCCCCATAATTTCAGGGTGGTTCTGACGTGATAGTAGCTAACCAATGGAAAAAGGATATGCAACGTCATCTTCACTTGATAGACTGTAGTGAGGAACGGAAGCAAATTCTTTCTACTTTTAAGCTAGTTGGAGCAACTTTCATTGGTGGGAGTCGATGACTACGCCAGGGCAAAGAGATACTATGACTATCACTGACTTCTGGGTTTTGTTTGATCAAAAATATTTTCCTCCGGCAGTCCAAAGCGAGATGAGAAGAAAGCTTCAAGATGTAGTTCAAGGTGATCGTTCGATGGCGGAATATGAGGAGGAATTTACTCGTTTAGCTAGTTTTGTGCCAGATGAGGTAACTCCAGAGGAGAGGAGAATATCTAAATTCATTGGAGGTTTACATTGGAGGATACGACAACATTTATTGGGTAATCCAGCTTTACAAACTTTTGGGGATGTGATAAATGTCGCGTTACTCCATTGTCAAGATCATCGGTTGCATGTTTAAAGTAGTAAGAAGGCTTCAGTTGTGGGTAAAGCGAGTAAACCAGGAGGCAATGGGGCAGGAGGAGGATCACTACCCTCGTCCCAATCATCGGGAAGTAAATAAAAGGAAAGGGACACCCAACAAGGGGATTTATCCAAAAGACATCATTTTGTGGATTTAATTTTGGTGGCAGTAATTTTAGGCACAGGCAGGGTGCCTAGCAACAGCAGCAGGAAGGTCGGGGTAATAATGGGAGTAGAGGCCATTCTGGCCAAGGCTTCGGGTTATTCAAAAATAATCGGGGCCGTAATCAGTAAAATATGATGGGTCGCTGCTTTCTATGTGAGGAGTCGGGTCATTATAAGAAGTCGTGTCCACAGTTGGTTGGTGGACAGTTTCCTAGGGTTCCACAGTATCCACACGCCCAGTTACCTCCACAAGTGCCTAATCCAGTCGTCCCTCCATAACAGGGGCAACTACAGTATGGGCGTGTTTACCACATACAGGATACTATGCTTCCTCCAGCCCAGCCAGCGCCGCCAGTCATTGAGGGTAAGTTTCCCATTCATGGGAATATAGGTTGTGTATTATTTGATATGGGTGCGACACACTCGTTTATTTCTAGAAGTTTTGCTCAGTCTACGGAGATAATTAAAAGTGCAGAAAATACTTTCACTAGTGTTGAATCTTCTATGGGTGACGGTTAACTTATTTTCTTTATTTGTAAAATAATAGAAATAAATCTTGGTAATTTGTGTTTTGAGGCCGATTTACTCGTCCTGGATATGGTCGGGTATGATGTTATCCTGGGTATGGATTGGCTAGTAAAGTATCGTGTAATAGTAAATTGTTATGGAAAGAGTATTATTTTTGCCATTCCGGGACAAGAGATGTTTTTAGTGGCTATGCCATGTTCTGAGGGAGGGTCTAGCACTTATTTGTATTGTATTGCGGAGGAAACTTCTCAGGACATAATCGTTTCCTTAGATTTGATTTCGGTTGTTAGACACTTCGGAGATGTTTTTCGAGAAATACTGGGTTCACCTCCAAGTCGGGAGATTGAGTTTGTGATTAATTTAGCTTCGGGAACACGACCGATTGCTAGAGCTCCATATCGTATGGCTCCTATTGATATGAGGGAGTTAAGAGATAAGATTCAGAAGTTGTTAGAACATGGGTTTATTAGGCGTAGTACATCGCCGTGGGGAGCTCCTGTGTTGTTTGTGAAGAAAATAGATGGTTCTCTCCGGTTGTGTGTTGATTACAGGGAGTTGAATAAAGTTACCATCAGGAATAAATACCCACTACCTCGGATTGATGATTTGTTTGATCAACTTAGGGGAGCATCGTACTTATCTAAAATAAACTTGAGGATGGGGTATCACCAGTTACGGATATGGGAACAAGATGTATCCAAAACTGCATTCCTAACTAGATATGGGTCCTATGAATTCTTGGTTATGCCTTTTGGACTAACCAATGCACCCACAGTGTTTATGGACCTCATGAATATAGTGTTTCGAAACTTCCTGGACTAGTTTGTTATTGTGTTTATTGATGACATCCTTGTTTACTCTCAGTCAGAAGTTGGTCATGATACGCATCTACAATTGGTCCTGCAGACGTTGAGGGATCATCGGTTATATGCTAAATTTGAGAGAAATGTGGCTTTTGTCTACAAGAAGTACAGTTTTGGGGTCACATTGTGACAGCTCACGGTATCTCTGTTGACCCAAGTAAAGTTGTTGCGATGAGGGAATGGGGTCAGCCCACGACACCTACCGAGATTCGTAGTTTTCTGGATTTGGCAGGCTATTACCGTAGATTTATCAAAGGTTTTTCTAAAATTTCTATCCCTTTGATAAATTTAATTCGGAAAGGGGGTGAGGTTTGTTTGGGATGATTCTTGTCAGTTAGCTTTTGATGAACTGAAAGATAAGTTAACCTCTGCTCCAATACTTGCATTACCGAGGCCGGGGTTGGAATATTTGGTCTTTACCGACGCATCTCTACAAGGGTTGGGAGGTGTACTACAACAGGAACATCGGGTTATTACTTATGCTTCTCGCAAACTAAAACCACATGAGAAAAATTATCCGATGCATGATTTGGAACTTGTTGTAGTAGTTTTTGCCTTGAAGATTTGGAGACATTATCTCCTGGGGGAGAAATTTAGTCTTTTCATGGACCACAAGTCATTGCAATATTTATTTTCTCTGAAGGATTTGAATATGCGACAACGTCGGTGGTTAGAGTTCATGAAGGACTACCAATTCGATATTCATTATCACCCAGGTAAGGCGAATATAGTGGCCGATGCATTGAGTCGGAAACCCGAAAGGGAGTTACCCACGGTATGGAAAGCTAAGTGGAAGGATCTCATCCAGGAGGATGCTGTTGCTAGGGCGTTTATGTCAGTGTTGACCGTTACGCCTACGATAGTGGAAAGGGTTGTTGAGGCTCAAGGAAGGTATAAAAGTTGTCAGGACCGTATACGCCAATTGTTGACCGAGGGAGAAAGAATCCTACTCTATAAGTTCTGAGGGTGGGTTACATTTTCACGGGAGACTTGTTGTCCCAGACGAAGGAGATTTAAGACGCGCCGTAATGATAGAATCTCATGGTTCCAAATTTGCAGTGCATCCCGGTGGGGACAAAATGTACCAAGATATACGCCGTCAGTATTGGTGGGCAGGCATGAAACGGGACATTTATGAATTTGTTTCCCAATGTGCTACTTGTCAACTGGTGAAGGTAGATCATCAACGACTAACGGGTTTGTTACAACCATTGGAAATACCGGTATAGAAGTGGGAAAGTATCTCGATGGACTTCATCACGGGATTACTAATGTCGTAGAACGGTCATGATTCTATTTGGGTTATTGTTGATCGTTTAACTAAGTCGGCACATTTCCTACCCGTACATACAGACTACAATACTGCTCGTTATGATCAGCTATTTATTATGGAGGTTGTTAGACTCCACGGGGTGCCCATTAATATAGTCTCCGATCGACATAAAAATTTTGTTTCCCATTTTTGGTGAAGTTTCCAAGAAGCTATGGGAACCGAGTTGAAGTTGAGTACCTCTTATCACCCTCAAACAGATGGGCAGACAGAAAGATTCAACCAAATGTTTGAGGACATGCTCCGAATGTGTGTGCTTGATTTTAAAGGAAGTTGGGAACAATACCTTCCCTTGGTCGAATTTTCTTATAATAATTCGTACCAATTCACTATCGGGATGGCACCCTATGAAGCACTTTACGGCAGACCGTGTAGATCACCTACTTGTTGGTTGGAAGTAGGGGATAATAAATTTTTTGGACATGAAATAATCTAAGACACTTCTTCGAAGATTGAACTTATTCGAAATCGCATCCGAATAGCTCAAGATTGTCAAAAGACTTATGCTGATGCTAATCAGAGGCATGTGGCATTGGAAATTGGAGATTAAGTTTTGGTGCGAGTATCACCAATGAAAGGTATAAAGCAATTTGGGAAGAAAGGAAATCTTGCGCCGCGTTACGCAGGCCCTTTTCCCATTATTGCTAAGGTAGGCCCAGTAGCGTATTAACTTGCCTTACCGAAACACTTACAACAGATTCATGATGTGTTTTATGTATCATCTTTAAAAAGGTCCAAGAGGTGTGAAGGAGCTCATTGGCATATTCCTTTGGATGATATCGAATTGCAACCCGACATTTCATACGAAGAACAACCAGTTGCAATCTTAGATCACGGGGAGCATAGGCTAAGATCTCGAGTGGTGCCCTTGGTTAGAGTTTAATGGGGTCATCACAATGTAGAGGAATCGACGTGGGAGCGTGAGGATGATATGCGAGAAAAGTATCCACATCTCTTTTTGCAAGGTACGCCTGAATTTTGAGGGAAAAATTCCCTTATAATGGGGGGAGAGTGTAATAACCCTTACTTTTGAGTAATTTATTTTATATTAATTTGCCACATAAGGTAATTATATAAAATATTGGTAAAAGGGATAAATATTGTTTTAAGTGAATTAAAAGATAAAATTTACTAAATTGTGCATGTTTACTGTTATGTGAATGTAAATGGCATTTCATTATGATTAATGGTGTCGTTGTGCTTCAAACGACATTTATGGTTTAAATGAAGTTGGAACTCGAAATGAATTAAATTATTTCGGATTCCAATTTAGAGGGCGCGGTTAGTCCCGAAATAGTCGAGATAGTCAAAATAGGTGCCATATTGTATTTTTGAGTTCTGGGCACTTTTGACATGTTATAACTTAATTCTGTAGTTACGAGTCATTTTAACGGTGTATTAAAAATTAAAAGATGGAAACTAAGGGTAAAGCACGTTTAAAGTCTTCCAACCCACTTTTATCTCTCCCATACACATTCCAAACCCTAGAGAAAAAGAGAGAGAAAGAGAAGTGTGGAGAAAAGAGAGAAAAAAGGAAGGAAATTGAAGATTTGAGCTTTGGATTTGTTGCTACCGGAAGGAAATCCGAGACTACAACCCTAAGGCAAGTTTTTACTTGCAAATATATGATTTCATGTGGATAAATTGTATTGATAGTTGTGTATTTGAATGGTTTGAGCAACTGTTAGGTTTTGATACTTATATTGATGTTTAACCCTTAGATGTTGTTATATATATGATTTAAATTGGTTATGTGGGTTGGTTGAGGTGTAGAAATGTTGTAGGTGTGTTATGGGTTGATGAAAATGAAAGAAAGGTAAGAATAAGGAGTTTAGGCTTTGGGTTTTAGCTTTGTAGAAGAAGAGGGATTCTTGGGTCTCCTAAGCGCGATCGACAGCGGTCCCAGGACCGATCGACCGGGCCTTCGGGGGAGAGCTTACTGCTTCCCCATATAAGTATAAATTTTGAGCGCGATTGACTGTGGTCCCAGGACCGGTCGATCGAGCCCTCCGAATTGAGCTTTCTGCTTTTCTTCTTAGGCTAAATCCTTGAGACGCGATCGACCGCGGTCTCATAAATGGTCGACCGGTCCCCTGTTTTTCACTCTTCAAATCCTATTTCTTTCTAGATTCTTTCTTTTAAGATAGGGAATTAGGGACCTTCTTAATTGAAGTAAAACAAGAGTATTAGAGTCTAACTATGGTGTATTTAGAAACCTAAGTTAGAATGAGAGTTGGGGTTTAAGTTAGGGATAATTTGGTTAGGTAATTTAGAGGCAGATAAATGATTCTCTTATAGAATGAAATAGTTTAAACCTAGGAAGGATTAGAATGACTTAATGTGGATTTCTAGGATTATAGGGAAGAATATCATTTCATAATGGGTTATAGAAGGTATGTTATTCATGGATGTTTGTATTGAGAGATAATTATACGTTAAGACTTAATGAAGATATTAAACGCTTATGGCTCCGGATAAAATGTGATATATATTTTAAAATGAGATTTAAAATTGTGAATGATAAATTGGTATATACACACGTCTCTAAATACTATCATATGGGAAGTACGCGTATGAGGTGAAGTCCCCTAACTAGTGAATGCAGGGTGAATATAGTCCTCGGCCATAGGACCGGTTATTATGTATTGTGTGATTATTGTTCGAAGTGAGGTAATTCTGGGTGTGGTTATGACTCACTGTCGAAGGTATATGGCCACTTCCCGACGTTGCGTTGTAGGATGCCCAGGTTGTCTTGTGCGATAGGCCCTGGAAGATGATAGCTATTTAGGGGCGCATACAGTCGGGAAACTCGGAAGGACGGTCTTAGAATCTTTATATATTGTGTAATATAACTATTCTATTAAAGTGGAACCTTATTGAAGACACAACACTTTATGAAATAAATTTCTTTGCATACGTTTCCTAATGAGAAAAAGAACGGTGAAATTAAATTTTGTAAAAAGGAAATGGAATCTCATTAAATAATATTTCATTTATATTCTTCTGCATAAATGAATTATGATCATTATCATAATTATTGTGTAGATTATTATTTTAGATCAAGAGATTAGATTCCTTATCATTATTTACAGTGAATGATACAAACATATTCAGGCTGATTAAATAGTCCATGACTGTCATGCATTTTATTCACGTGGTAATCATATTAAACCGGTCCCTGACCCGTTTTTATATCTTCTTTTTGCATGAATCCTATATTCACTTAGGTGTTCCACTGCAAGGATGCCCGTATTGACTTTTTCATTCCAGTGTCCTCGAAGCTGTAACACATTGTGGAGGTTATGGGGCGTTGAATTTAGACGCATATATCTTTTGTATCTTAGTTAGGATCATATACACACTCGAGCGTGTTGCCCCAGCTTTGTAATTGCGTTATATTATGTGATATTCTATTGTAATAATCGGTGTAACTTAATTGTATAGGTTTGTTAACCGACAGCTTATTCGGTTAATTTGTTTTGTATGGTTACTGTTTTATGATTTGTCCTTATTTTATATCCACCTTATTTTAAATTCGATTGTTGAACTAATTTCTTTAACTTACAAATAAAATTTTGACAATCCGTTTTCTAAAATAATTGATGGTTATCCTATACTTATTATATTATTGTGATGCTAAGAATGGACCATCTAGGATTCGTGTAATTATTGGAGTATCGATTTAGCCACCTCTTATTTTAATAAGCGGGGTGTCATAAATACCTGGGGGGACATTTATAATTTTGGGTCAGAGCGCTAGAGTTGCAAGGACTCTTCACCAATAAATATGCAAAATTTAACTAACTCATACTTCACATCTCTCCATCAACGCTCACACGTAACGAGTATCTCACCTCTCATCTAGAAGCAGTCCTACTCATATCCTCATACAAATACCAATTATGAATTTCCATTGTCCAATCTGACATGTAATGATAAATCCATCTATCTATTTGTCAAATAAAGGTCAGTGTTTACACCTAACACCCCGATCCCCCGGATTAACTTCATAATGTGGTCCACTAAGTTCTACATAAAGTCCATGCATATTTTTATGTCGTATAACGTTCCTTTACTTTAGTCTACCTCATTAGACTATTTGATTTTTGATGCATACTAATTATTATCTATACAATTAGGCTACAAACTTCATTCTCTTTAATCACTGTCTAAATTCTTAGACTTCCGAATTATTATTCTCATTAATAATTTTCTACCGCATTAGACCATTAAAACTTAGTTTTATTACCAATTATCCACATCGCTATGTTAATCTGGCTTTGTTATCATTAAGTATTGTCTATATCTATAGACTAGGAGAACGCATTCTCATACAAGGCATACCATAAAGTGTATATAGTTAAATACATATGTCCGCATATATATGTACGACACACGAATACATCTATCTTCGGTGTCCTATTCGTGCTCTATTGGTAATACGCGGAGGAGTCCCTCATCACAATGTGAGTAACAACATAACACAAGCAAGTGGGAAGGTACCTACGCAGTTTCACGTCCTATACCAAGAGGCGTCACATGGATCCAGCATCAATACTTAACTCCTATAAGTGGCGCTGCCATGTAGTACCTAAACTATGACCTAACACTCCTCCTAGCTCACCTGTGTCGACGTGTGCTCCGGTCCCGATCGCACGCAAACCCCAACCGACAGGACGGTCCATGAACCCATGTATGTCCACACAAAATAATATAATACATATTGTTATCCAATATGTACAATCAGTTACTCTATAACTACTTTTACCCAAGCAATATCCATCCATATAAATATAGCCCTTTCGGCTTAATCATAACATTATAGTCAGTTATTACATAACTCATATTAACTCGATATCTTACGACTACTCCCTAATTAAATATTAAGTCCCATATATTACCTCCTAGAATTGTGACGATCCGGATATAATTATGATAAACCAAGTTTAAATCATGCTTACCGTATGGGATGGAGATAATGTCTTATTAGAATATATAATGTTAAGTTATTGTGTTTAGTTTAATCATACCTTTGTAACTTATGAAATATTGAATTAATCAAAAACACAAATTTGTGAAGTCTTCGGTAGGAATGTTCAAGTTCAGGACTAGTTTTGGCCACTATAATATGATAATTGACTTGAGGTGAAAATAAGATAGTTGTAGGTATACGAGTTAAGTTTGTAACACAACAAACGGTGTGTAAAACAAAGGTCCGAGGAAGGAGTTATGCTGAAATTACGAACAGGGGGTAAAGTAGTCATTTAGCTTTAAAGGATATTTTGTCTTATACGGTGACACGTGTCATATTTTAATGGGACAAGCGGAGGTGACTTATGCCGACTTATAACTCTTGAAATAAGCTCTTTTTTCAGCATATTTCAGAAAGGAAGAGTTTTAGCCTAATGTGAGAGAGTTGGGAACTTCGAAAAGAAGAAAGTGAGGAGAAAAATTGAAGAAAAATCCGTAAAAATTACGTAAAAGTCCCTAAGGAAGGGAGGAACAACCGTTTGAACAAGTTCTGGGCAAAGGCAAGGTAAAAACACATTAAGTGGCCAAGGTGAGTGTACTCACTGGCAAGATGTATTTATACAGGATTATGGACATTATATGTTGTACTTGTCAGGTTGAGTATAAATATGAGATGTTGTGCTTATCGAGATGATTATGGATATCATATGTTGTACTTGTCGAGTTGAATATAAATATGAGATGTTGTACTTATCGAGATGATTATGGATATTTAGGTTGTACTTATCGAGTTGATTATAAATATGAGATGTGGTAAATATTGAGATGATTATGGATATTATATGTTGTACTTGTCGAGTTGAGTATAAATATGAGATGTTGTTCTTATCGAGATGATTATGGATGTTATATGTTATACTTTCCGAGTTGATTATAAATATGAGATGTTATACTTATCGAGATGATTATGGATATTATATGTTGTACTTACTGAGTTGATTATAAATATGAGATGTGGTACTTATTGAGATGATTATGGATATTATATGTTGTACTTGCCGAGTTGATTATAAATATGATACGTTGTACTTGTTGAGATGATTATGGATATTATATGTTGTACTTGTCGAGTTTATTACAAATATGAGATGTCGTACTTACCAAGTTGAATATGGATATGATATGTTGTACTTATTGAGTTGATTATGGTTAGGATATGTCGTACTAACTGAGTTGATCATGGATATGATGTGTATGTATTACAAGAGATGTTATGGATTATAAACAACCAAGAAATGTTATAGCTTATTAACAGCCAAGAGATGTTATGGCGTATTAACAGCCAATAGATGTTATGGCTTATCAACAACCAAGAGATGTTACGGCTTATTAACAGCCAAAAGATGTTATGGCTTATTGATAACCAAGCGATGTTATGGCGTATTAACAACTAAGAGATGTTATGTCTTATCAACAGTCAAGAGATGTTATGTCTTATTAATACTCAAGAGATGTTATGTCTTATTAATAGTCAATAGATGTTATGGCTTATCAACAGCCAAGAGATGTTATGGCTTACTAACAGCCAAGAGATGTTATTACTTATTAACAGCCAAGAGATGTTGAGATTTTATATATTGTTACATAGATATGACTTATTGTATTTAATTTATGAACTAGTGCAGTAGTAATGCATTCACTGAGCTATTTTGCTCACGATTCCTATGCTATGTTTTTTTTTCAGGTAATGAAAGGTCACTATCAAATCTAGGAGGTCGGGTGGGGTTAGCAAGGGATGCGTAAAACCATGATTTTGGTTAAATTAAAAGGGGTAATTTAATCCTACTTATCCTATGAGCAAGTTTGAATAAGCACGATTACTTTAAAATTTGAAAAGTTTTAATTTTATGGATTCGTGTTAATAGTTGAAAAGAATACTCGTATTTATGGTTTAGTTAAGGTAATTATGATTTGACTCACTTTGACTTTCAAACTTAATGATAAGTAATTGGGTTGCGATGTGTCAACTTTGGTATTAGAGCCTAGGTTTTAGAGGTTATGGGGGGAGGAGCGCCTAGATTTGGCAGTGGAAGTAGAAATTGTTTTGAGTCATAAGTAAATTGGCTTTTGTTGACTAACATTTGTTAGTTATACATATATATTATTGTATGGGATATGAAATGTAAGGATCTTGCAGGAAAGGAAATGTGATGTTAAGGTTTATTCAGGGATGACAACGAATACATGTATTTTAATATGAATCATTGCATTGTTTTATTTGTGGTATGGACAAACATGTCATTGAAGGAAATTTTTTAAAGACAGAGTGTGGTATAAGAAAATTATGAAGTATTGTATGTTATCTCTTCTTATACTGGAATCTGTAGACTTGAGTTGTGTCACTTATTAAACCATGGTTTGGTGTATGCCCATTTATATAGGAGAGTGAGGTACGGGAACCCATATTCCGTTAAAGGATGAGATGGTAAATTGTTAGAGTGTGAATAAAATAAAGATTCACATGGTAAAGGTAAAGTGAGAAGATTAATAGTTGCATATGTTTAAATTTGATATGTGAAATGGTATGAAATTCAATTAGTTGTCAATATATCACAATTGATCTGAATATGGGTTCATATTGAATTATGATAAGTAGAAGAAAAGAGTAATAAGAGTTGAGATGTATTTTTTTTAAAGTATGAGTATATATAGTGAATATTACTTTTGGGATGTTTTGAAATGCTTATATGAATAGTAGAGTTGAAACGAAGTGTTAAAGAGTTGGAAGCTTAAAAATATTGGGGATCCCTTTTAAGAGTATGTGTTGCGTATGAGTATGGGAAAGATGCTAATTGGGTTGGAATATCGACAACTGGTTTGAGTGGATATTGAGTTGTAATTATCATGGTACATACGTGTTATCACTAAGAGTATGGCATATAATGAATATGATTGACATTATACGGAGTCACCAAGAAGATGTGTAAGGATAATGTGATATGTAAGATACCACAATATGATATATTAAGGTATTTGTACAGGTTATTTGAAAGAAATACGACATATAATCGTTAGAGAAGTATTATAGGGTTGGTAAGTATGTTAAAGTTTTAAGTGGTGATGTTACGTTTAACATCCATGTCACCAAACGAGTAAGATGAGTGTATTAATGATATTGCATAAGAATATCAAGTTAATAAAAATTGGGATAATATTAAGATTTTAAAGTTATTGTGTTAGATAAAGTACTGTCTAAGGTCATTGTACGTTTGGTTAAAGAACAATCAAATGAGACTAAAAAAAGTGAATATAGTGAGAAGTTAGATTGGTTCATAGTGCATGACTGCACAATATAAATAAAGATGAATATGAAATCTAGGTTAAGAATAAACTTTTAGTGAATGATTGTTCAGTTTCGATATATGAATAGTAGCGAGGCTATAATTAAATTAAGAAATTGTAAGGATGATATTTAACGTACTCATAAACTTCATAAATGATACAGAAAGTAGTTAAGGTCAAACACATGTATTTGGTGTTGATGGAAGATGGAAATATGATGTGTAATAAGCTAGTGTGAGAATATGATATTTATGACTTGAAATATTACACGATGAAAAGGATAGACTATAGGAATGAAGGGAGAAAGGTAAAGAATGATAGTAGGTTTGTTAAGAATATTCACTCATTGTGAATATACGATGATACGACGGATAATCTAGTATGTGTGAATGTTTGACATACGTATACAAAGGTATGAAGTAATATATGAGTTGGGGATTGGTTTTCATTAATAAGAAATCATTATACGATTATTCTTACGTGTAATGATAATGAAACTGAAGTTATTATGAAACAAATATTTGTCGTACATCGAGAAATCGGTTGAAATTCTTGGTCATAAGGAGCAAGTATTAGGGAATAAAGTTAGTTTCATAGTTAAAGTTTGTGGAGGATCCATAAAATTAAATAAGCAACTTGGCAAAGGGAAGATAAAATAAGAAAATAGTATCCCCAATTGTTTGATAAGTGAAATTCATCCTAAATTTCGGGGATGAAATTTTCTGAGGGGGGGAAGGTTGTGACGATCCAGATATGATTATGATAAACCGAGTTTAAATTATGCTTACTGTGTGGGATGGAGATAATGTGTTATTGGAATATATAATGTTAAGTTATTGTGTTTAGTCTAATCCTACCTTCATAACTTATGAAATATTGAATTAATCACAAACACAAATTTGTGAAGTCTTCGGTAGGAATGTTCAAGTTCAGGACTAGTTTTGGCCACTATAATATGATAATTGACTTGAGGTGAAAACAAGATAGTTGTAGGTATATGAGTTAAGTTTGTAACAAAATGAATGGTGTGTAAAACAAAGGTCCGAGGAAGGAGTTATGCAGAAATTACGAACAGGGGGTAAAGTAGTCATTTAGCTTTAAAGGATATTTTGTCTTATATGGTGACACATGTCATATTTCAATTGGACAAGGGGGAGGTGACTTATGCCGACTTATAACTATTGAAATAAGCTCTTCCTTCAACATATTTCAGAAATGAATAGTTTTAGCCTAAAGTGAGAGAGTTGGGAACTTCGGGAAGAAGAAAGTGAGGAGAAAAATCCGTAGAAATTATATAAAAGTCCCTAAGGAAGGGAGGAATAACCGTTTGAACAAGTTCCAGGCAAAGGCAAGGGAAAAACACATTAAGTGGCCAAGGTAAGTTTACTCACTGGTAAGATGTATTTATACATGATTATGGACATTATATGTTGTACTTGCCAGCTTGAGTATAAATATGAGATGTTGTGCTTATCGACATGATTATAGATATCATATGTTGTACTTGTCGAGTTGAATATAAATATGAGATGGTGTACTTATCGAGATGATTATGGATATTTAGGTTGAACTTACCGAGTTGATTATAAATATGAGATGTGGTACTTATTGAGATGATTATAGATATTATATGATGTACTTGCCGAGTTGAGTATAATTATGAGATGTTGTTCTTATTGAGATGATTATGGATGTCATATGTTATACTTTCCGAGTTGATTATAAATATGAGATGTTATACTTATCGAGATGATTATGGATATTATATGTTGTACTTACTGAGTTGACTATTAATATGAGATGTGGTACTTATTGAGATGATTATGGATATTATATGTTGTACTTACCGAGTTGATTATAAATATGATATGTTGTACTTGTTGAGATGATTATGGATATTATATGTTGTACTTGCCGAGTTGATTACAAATATGAGATCTATACTTACCAAGTTGAATATGGATATGATATGTTGTACTTATTGAGTTAATTATGGCTAGGATATGTCGTACTTACTGAGTTGATTATGGATATGATGTGTATGTATTACAAGAGATGTTATGGCTTATAAACAACCAAGAAATGTTATAGCTTATTAACAGCCAAGAGATGTTATGGCGTATTAACAGCCAATAGATGTTATGGCTTATCAACAACTAAGAGATGTTACGGCTTATTAACAGCCAAAAGATGTTATGGATTATTAATAACCAAGCGATGTTATGGCGTATTAACAACGAAGAGATGTTATATCTTATCAACAGTCAAGAGATGTTATGTCTTATTAATACTCAAGAGATGTTATGTCTTATTAATAGTCAATAGATGTTATGGCTTATCAACAGCCAAGAGATGTTATGGCTTACTAACAGCCAAGAGATGTTATGGCTTATTAACAGCCAAGAGATGTTGAGATGTTATATATTGTTACATAGATATGACTTATTGTATTTAATTTTACGAACTAGTGTAGTAGTAATGCATTCACCGAGTTATTTTGCTCACGATTCATATGTTATGTTTTTTTTCAGGTAATGAAAGGTCACTGCCAAATCTAGGAGGTCGGGTGGGGTTAGCAAGGGATCCGTAAAACCATGATTTTGGTCAAATTAAAAAGAGGTAATTTAATCTTACTTATCCTTTAAGAAAGTTTGAATAAGTACGATTACTTTAAGATTTGAAAAGTTTTAATTTTTTGGATTCATGTTAATAATTGAAAAGAATACTCGTATATATGGTTTAGTTAAGGTAATTATGATTTGACTCATTTTGACTTTCAAACTTAATGATAAGTAATTGGGTTGGGGCGTGTCAAGAATAATCACATTTACTTCATCATTTATTTCTCCATAATATAGAAGTATATTTATCCCCAAACTAACCTTCCCAAAACATTTAATGATTTCAGCATGTTGCCCTATTGGCTTAGAATTAAATCCTTCCAGATCTCTAATAATTATTCACTTCTTCTTACCTTTATAATAAGGTCTATACGTACATATATAACGAGTCAAGTACATATATAACGAGTCAAGTAATAGGTATAACAAGTCAAGTAATAGGTATAACCCTAACTACAATCGCACACAATACCAACCATCACGACTTAGCCCACTACGCTTGGGATATATTTCTTCTTAGTGTTTTTATATGATAACAAATTCAAGGAGCTAGCCATCAATCATACTCTAAAGTATTAAACTTATCTTTAATAAGGACTTCTTTTATTCAAGCTTAAACCGTCTTAATTATATTATTATTATCACATCTTTTTGGGTCTTAGCATCATTGCCCCCACCTAAAGCTTTCTACTCACTTAGGTCAGCTCTCAATCTCATAACGCATCATATTCTTTACTTTAATTCAGGAACCTACAACAAATTATTTTGATTCAGTAGTTACCTTATACTCTAAGATACTATGCATGGAAGGCTATTTATGTACCCATCCCAGTTAGACTGAGTATTTAAGTTTATAAAAATATCATTAATATCTTGGAAAAAGTTTATATCCCTCACTTGAACAAAAACGGTCTCGCACACCCTTTCGTAGAAAAATCATAACTAATTAAAAAAATCATAAAAATACGAGGTCGGTGCCCACGCTATCGTAACAAAAAGATTTATAATTTCATAATCTGTCCAAGCAGGTCAATCGAATCGGTTCTCAATGGGGGCCGAACCAGTTCTACTACCCTAGTGCATCCAGGTCTTTTATTTTCTCGTGATGAGATTTTTCCAATAAAACTAATATGTGTTTCCAATCTTCAAAAGGCTTCAAAAACTCAATATATATGATGGATATTGTAGACACCCCATTCTATTACACCCTAAACTCTCCTTAGGTCCATAGCACGTCCTTTTATCACTACAAACTCAGGTCATACGCCGAGTACTGACTTAGAAGCCATCGGGTACACTCAGGTTTCGTTTGACCAAAAGTCAAAGTCTTTAGCTCGATCGAGACTGAATTAATCTTCGAAGGGAACTTAAACCCCTTTCCAATGGTTCGTCCCGTGCGCAATTTCGAGTTACCATGCGGACGAACGACCTATTTTCCCCCAAAACTCAATCAGGAGGCCACCGGGCGCTCCCGATCTCTGTTTGACCTAAGTCAACACTTCAGCTCGATTAAAACTAAATGAATATTTGAAGGGCGCTGAAACCCCTTTCTAACGGTCCATCCCGTGCGTGATTCTGACTTACGGTATGGACGATCTGTTTTACTCCGAGAGGTCACCGAATGCTTCCAGGGACCGGTTGACCGAAGTCAACTCCTTGAACCTGATCAAACTCTTTGGAATGTAGAATTACATCTCCTAACCTTTCTCACGGTCCACCCCGTGCACGATTCGGACTTACCATGCTGATGAACGATCCGTTTGCTTCCGACGGTTCCCCGTCCAATGGACTGACAAATGCTTTCGAGCCATATTTGACCCAAAGTCAACTCCCGGACCTGGGAGCAGTCCTAAGGACTTTCGAAGGTCTTTGAATTAACTTTCCAACGGTCTACCCCGTGCGCGATTCTGATCAACGGTATGCATTTTGGGGCTGATTTTCCAAAAATGCCTGAAAGACACTGCCAAACGGCAGGTCTCAGACCCTGCCTATCGGCAGTGCGCCTAAACGCACCTACCGAATGGAAGGAACAGGGCTATGCCGATCGTCAATGCCCTGGGCCTATAAAAAGGAGGCCCTGACCTCACTTGCAAAGAGAGCCCAGATCTGATAGAAATCACTCTCAGCAAATCCTGAAAACCTCTCTCGAAGTTAGCGTGATTTCCACACCCAAATCCCTTTACAACCTTCAATTTTCATCATCCTTTTCACCAAACTTGGTGAATTCACTACCCTCCATCATCATCCAAGTCTAAGGGTTGCTCTCCAACATTCAAGATCAAGCTCAAGATCTTCAAGAAGGTCCAATTTTCTCAATTCTCTCCTTAAATTCTCATAATTTTGCAATAACTTGTTTTATTACTTAGTGCTTTTATTATTTCATCTTACACATCCTAATATACTTTTTACTTAGTATTATTGCACATCCCTTATTTTCATATAAATAAAAACCCAAAAAAATAAGAAAAATAGGGTTTGCTCATAAATTCAAAACGAGAATTCTCACACTTTTCTCACAACTAAAACACTTTTCTCCACACACACACATATACATAAATAAGAGAATCCCCCGGTTGGATTTATGGGATAAACCCCACCCCTCGTTTTTCATGCGAACTACGTGAACTTTGATGCCTCTATAGGTTACGTAGGCGTCTCGGGGTAAAACCCGAAACTCGAGTCCTACTTTTACTTTTTCTCTCATTTTTTATCTTCTCTAACCTCCATTCTCTTATATTATATATATATATATATACACTTGTTCTTAGTAGCGTATTATTCTATACACGTTATCATTCCATCATAACGGTCAACGTAGGGATAATCGCGTAAATCCTATTTTCTAATATTAACTTTAAACCTTTCTACGGATGACTCGCTTTACCTCTTCCATGGTGTAAGTCGATGATTCCTATCTCCACTATATACACACACATGCACACACATCACGGGGAGAATAAAAGGAAAATAGCAAAAACCCATGAGAGACCGAAAGGGCGGAAAGGGTGCATAACACCTTCCCATTTCGTAACTCGGACCCTTTTTCGAATCATTTTGGTTTCGTATGCACCAGTATGTCTTTGGATGTTGTCCCTAGGGATGGCTTCCCCTTTTCTTTTGTCTGTTTTGAGTAAAATAGACTAGCGACTCTAATCTCTCTACATTTACCACCTCACCTAAATGACGCCGGCCGAAGCTCTCCCGAGAGGGACGCGCGGGACAAGAGATCCTCCCTCACGCTCATCCCCCCTCCCCCCCCTCCCCCCCCCCCCCCCCCCCCCCCCCCCCCCGCGGTGAGGATCGGGGATGGACACAGTGGCGACTCTCCTTGGTGTTATGTTTGCTAATGTTCTCCCCTATTTACATGTTCCCCTTTATTACTCATGTGTATCCCATGCTTATGCTTCTATTCACACACTTGTAGAAAATTCTCCATGTATACTTCGCACCACGTGCACATAGGTTCACATATATCCACATGTTGCACGCATCACCCATCCATACTTGATACTTGTACTTTGCTCCCTGTTTGGCATAATCAAGAAAGACATTCTCATAAGATACTAATAAGAGAATCATGCATGATTCACACGACATCACCAAATAGCATTGCTATTGACCAAATTTTACCCAGTAACTGGAGGGTCACTTCGTGATGGGCGCTGGTCCGAAAGGGCGCAGTTAGCCTAAGCGATATGACTCTCACCTTCCATTGGCCAAGTACTTTCAATGTATATCGAACGGTTCCCCCGCATCGTACCGCTTGACCGAAGTCATGACGGGAGGTATATCGCAGGGAATTCGTTCACGTATGCTGAGTATATCGAATTCGCTCTCACATGTACCGTCCCCACGAGGTATATGATGAGGCAATTCACGTACACTCGGGTATATCAAATGGCTTGTCCACACGTACCAATTGCCCGCAAGATCAAGATGTAAATCGTGGAAGGCATGCCAAAGGGGGGAACCCTTTCCAATTCACCCAACCGACTGCATACCCGCATATAGGTGTCAACCCTAGGACACATGTGTTAGATTGTCGGTTTCAACCCGAAACTCTATCAAAATTCCGGGTCGGCCTGTCGCCCGAATTTTTGCGCATTTTTAAAATGGGACCCTGTTCGTGAGCCTGGTCACAAGTTCAGCCATAGCTTTGCAGATATTACAAACCCAATTTTTTCAGGCTCGGGTTCCGTCCGGCATTTCATTTTGCATTTAGGAGAATTAATACAAATTAAAACATAATAATTATAATAATCATGCTGAGACCGTCTCCAAAGGGAAAATTCTCTTTTCTTTATCCAAAATCCAAAAACATTTTCTTCTTTCCTTATCAAAAATCCAAAAACATTTCTCCTCTATTTATCAAAAATCCAAAAATATTTTGTCCTTCCCTCTCAAAAAGAAAAAAATAAAATATTTTCATCCCTGTTTTCTAAAAAAAATAATAATATATAAATCCCATTTTACGCCTTCTCAGGTCGATCGCAAACCCTTGGCCTGGCTCCTTATTGGCTTCGGTCTTCAGTCAAGTCACCCCGGAGTTTCGTCCGTTTCCTTATTACTCCTTTCGAGTCCCGAATCCATCCGCTTTCCATGGATAACACAGATCAAGTACCCGTTGCGCAGCAGGATCTGACTGAAGTTCTAGCTCAGCTTGTGTCCAAGATTTATAACCTCCAAATTGAGGTTCGATAAATTCAATGAAACCAGGTTCCCGTTCCTCAAGAGCCCGAGGCCCTATTTCCTCGCGCTTTGGATCCACCCGAGCATATCTGGGTTCCCGAAGAGTATCAGCACGCTCCACGTTCCCCTCCTGCTAATGGGCCATCGCCTGCCCAGCTTTCGATGCCGAATCTTGCCCAGTATGGGGCTAACTTACCTATGGTCATTAATCCAAAAGAAGAAGAATTGAATAAAGTCAAAGAGGACCTTAAGATGCTCACTAAGAAGTTTGACCAAGTTAGAATCTCAGGAAATTACATGGACTATACCCACATGTCTCCTTATCCTAAAGCGAGGTTACCTGAGAAGTTCAAGATGCCAAATATCGAGAAATTCGGAGGAAATGGACCCCCGATTGTTCATGTCCGAAGTTATCACCGTTCCATGACTCTACTAGGTGCTTCTGAAGAAGTGATGGCCCAGTTGTTTCAGCAAACTTTGAAGGATAGCGCCCTCCGATGGTTTTTGTCTCTCAAAGAGTCCAGAATTCGTAGCTGGGAGGATGTAGCCCGGGAATTCATGTCACAGTACAAATATAATGAAGAGCTTCAGGTCACCCGCCGTGATTTGGAGCTTCTCAAACAGAACCCTGGTGAATCATTCAGTAACTTCATCGCCCAATGGAGGGAAAAGGCAGCAACCATGACCAATCGACCTTCCGAGGAAGAGCAAGTCAGCATAGTGAAGAATAACTTCTTACCCCATGTCCGAGCAACGATGGGAGGACAATACTATCCCCACTTTCGAGCTCTCAGAGATGCAGGAGTAGAAATCGAAGAGGGTCTTGCTAAGACAGAAGTTAAACCAAAGAAGGTGTCCGGACAGTTCACCCCCAAAAAATATGATAAGCCTGCCAGTGCTACAGTCACAACCATCTACAGCATCTCTCAACCAACCACATCATCGGCACCAAAAATACGCCTTGTCCCGGTCGAAAGTAATACACCGAGCTCCATGCTCCCATCTCCAAAGTTTATCAAGCCTTGTTAAGCCGAAACCTTATCAAACCTTTGGACCCCTGTCCATTGCCAAATCCACTCCAAAGAAACTTCAAGGCAGCTGCTCACTGCGCCTTTCACCAAACTATTGGCCATACCACCGACCAATGCTTTCACCTCAGAAATGTAATCCAATGTCTAATTGATCGGGTTACAATTGCCTCACCAGCTAATCCTAAGCCAAACAGTACTCACAACCCACTTCCAAATCATACCAATGCTATCTTCGTAAAAGATAACCCAGAATTCGATCCCTCAACTCAAATCACACCCATATGCTTTCCTACACCTCTCCAAATTTACCCATATTTCCTCCTACACGCTACTAGCCTCGCTGATCAGGCACTGTCACTCCTTACCAGAGCATGCATCGTTGTCCGTACCCGTTCTGAAAATGGAAGCATGGAATTGTCAGAGGTGTTAAACCAACTCCTAGAATTCGGGCTAAAATTACCCTTACAGATGGTTATTGATTGCCAAAGGTTCATTATGCTATTCTTGGAAGCACGAAAATGGGCTTAAAAGTCAGATAGATGGGCAGTATCAACCACTGAAGTCAACTTGGATGATGTCGTTCGGATCGTGGCCGAATTTTTCAGGCAAACCAACAACATTTGCAGTATGACCGAATTACTTGATGCTCTGAAGCTACAGGGGTGCCTAGTCCCTCCACCCTTACACATCCCCATAGATTGGGAAAACCTATATGAAGAGGCCATTGAAGTTGTGGAATGCATCGACTTTACATGGAAAGACAAACTTGCTGCCACCGGATGGGGGGAAGAATTCGGAGATTCTAATGAAGAATAAGCTTTCGAGAAAACCAGCCTGGTAGCCGATATGTGTGGAATGATATCCTTTGAAGAACTCCTCGAAGAAATAAATAAGGTGGCAGAACAACCCGAGATTGACGAGGAAACGAGATTCATGTTTTTCCCTTCTTCAGTAAATCACATAACCAGATCAGGGAGGCATTACGAGATCCCAAACTCACTACCAACCAATGACAAGGGGAAGGGCGTGGAAAACCTTCCTATGCTAGAAATGACCCTCGAGAAGAGCAAGATCCTCGATCAATTAAAGAAAACTCAAGCTAACATCACTCTATGGGGGCTTTTCATGTCTTCTCAGCTACACATAAATGCTTTGATCAAGTTGCTCACTGGACCCACAGTTCATCCCTCTACCACACCAGAAGAAGTGGTAAAGTTGGTCAGATTCTTGACCTCTACCCGAATGCTATCCTTTTTCGAAGAAAAAATCCCCAAGATTGGGCCAAACCATAATCATGCACTCAATATCTTCGTCGAAGTTATGGGGAAGGTTGTGCCACTCGCTCTTGTCGATTATGGATCCGCCTTAAATGTCTGCCCACTGAGAACCTTCAAATGTTTAGGCCTGAAAGAAAGCGACCTCGCTCCAACCTCCACTGTTGTGCGTGCCTATGATAATACCCGTCGAGAGGTGATGGGATCCATAAAGCTTGTAATAGGGTCTGGTCCTATAAACCCTATCGCGCAATTCCAAGTTATTGACATCCCAGCTTGTTTCAACCTATTGCTAGGACTACCTTGGATCCACGGTATCAAGGGCGTGTCTTCCTCACTCAATCAGAAATTAAAGTTCTTCGCCGACGGACGGGTCATTACCATCTTGGGTGACGACGATAATGCCGATGGTGTAAGTACAAACAGTCCAATCCTTGAGATACAGCACGGGTCAAATGATATGCTCCTATCAGGATTCTAATTTAAACCACTTTTACTCCCAGCAGGGGGCAACTTCAAAGAAAGGGTTTGTCCAGAATACGATCCTCATGGCAACGTCAATATGATTCCCATGTTCAGAAATATGTACTTTATGCCCGGACTGGGGCTAGGACAAAGACAATAAGGAATACTTGAGCCGATTGAACTAAAGAAGGATTTTCCTCCCTTTGGTTTGGGGTATCAACCGTCAGAATAAAATCTCAGAATGATCCGTCAGTCTCGATCAAAGAGGAGACCAGATCATGTCCAGACTATCCAAGGGGACTCTTTGAATGGACAATTCATCAAAGAGGGTGAGTACTTCCCCTTTTGCGTCTTTTCAGAACCATGGTATGACCATACAGACAGGAAGATGAAGCCTGAAATGGAGATCTTCTTCCAAGACAGCTACCCATGGGCCGAGAGTTTCCAACACCATGTACAACCGATCATCAAAGATACCGAAAAGACTAAGGAAAGTGACTCCGAAGATTCCTTCAACTTATAGACACTGGGGCTGGCACTCTGCATGGTTTATTCAGGCGCTACATCACTGAATCCATCCCACCTGATTAAAGTTGTCGATACACCTCTCCTCAACTGGCATGCTGCACCAATTCTACCTGCTGAAATCTCCCCTAATCCCAATGTTTACCTCCTTTCTTCTTCTATTGTCTATCCTTGTTCAAATGTAATCGAGTCCTCTTTTGACGATGTTCTTAATGATGTTTTTCCTATCAATGAAATAAACAAAGATTTTGAGTATCTTATTGTGCCTTACATTAACTGTGTGGTTCAAATCAAACTTTTGATGATGGTGATTTTGCAAATGAACAATTCTTAACTGATCTAAATAAGGTTAATAAGAAACAACATAACCGCGTTCAAGTTAATGAAGAAGAGACTGTTGTTATAAACCTCGATTCTAGTAGCCAACTGCGCGAGATTAGGATAGGGACTACCCTCAATGGGCACGAGCATGCATAACTCGAAAAATTACTAAAGGAATTCATGGATGCCTTCGCATGGTCCTACGATGATATGTCCGGCATTGATCCTGAAATAGCTCAGCATGAGATTCCCACTCTCCCAGATTACAAATCGGTCAAACAAAAGTTGAGAAAGCTCCGTACCGAATGATCGCTCAAAGTTAAAGAAGAGGTGGTCAAACAGTTGAACGTAGGCTTCATTCATGTGATCGAATATCCCACACGGCTAGCCAACATAGTGCCCGTGCCGAAATCAGGAGAAAAAATTCGGATGTGTGTAGACTATCGGGATTTGAATAAAGCCTCTCCAAAGGATGATTATCTGCTACCCAATATAGACATGATCGTGGACAACACAGCCAGTCATGCTCTCAAGTCATTCATCGACGGGTTTACCGGATACAATCAAATCAAAATGCACCCACACCACCAAGAAAAAACTGCATTCATCACCCCATGGGGAACCTTTTGCTACACCGTTATGCCATTTGGTCTCAAGAACATTGGGGCTACCTACCAGAGGGCTGCTATAACCATCATGCACGATCTGATTCACAAAGAAGTAGAGGTCTATGTGTATGATATGATTATCAAATCCAAAACTAGAGAGGGTCATGCACACGCTCTCCGAAAGTTCTTCGAATGACTGCAACGGTATCAGATGAGACTCAATCCACAGAAATGCGTCTTCGGCGTTACAAAGGGAAAACTCTTGGGATTTATGGTCAGCGAGAAGGGGATAGAGATAGATCCCGCTAAGCTAAAAGCCATACTCGAGATGCCATCTCCTCGAACAGAGAAAGAAGTCCGAGGTTTCCTTGGGAAATTATAATACATCAGTCGGTTCATCAGCCAGTTAACCTCCATTCGCGAACCTATCTTCAAACTCCTCTGAAAGGATTCAACCAAAGTTTGGAACAAAGCCTGCCAAGAAGCTTTTGATCGAATCAAATAATATCTGACCCAACCCCCGGTACTCATGCCACCATAGCCTGGTCTCCCCTTGCTCTTATACCTAACCATAATCAACACTGCAACTGGGGCTTTGCTAGCCTAATACCTTGATGATTCCCGTAAAGAAAGAGCCATCTATTATGCCAGTCGCAAATTGGTCGGGTATGAGGTCAGCTACACTTCTTTGGAAAAGGCATGTGTCGCACTTATCTGGGTCACCCAAAAGTTGCGACACTACATGCTCGCCTTCCCAATCAAACTTGTATCCTGAATAGACCCCATCAAGTACCTGCTTGAGAAACTCGCGTTATCCAACCGAATGGCTCGATGGTTGATGCTCCTAGCCGAGTTTGATATCGTGTACGTCATGTAAAAAGCCATGAAAGGAAGAGCCATCTCTGACTACCTCGTTGATTACCCCCACTACACTAAATCCTGCGAATGGTCACGCCTGTTGGGTCATGGCCCAAGTCCACGACGAGCTGGTCACAGACTTGGGTCGTGACCCACTCAGTATTTGGCGTGACCATATTTATTACCACACTAAATTATCGATGCTCTGGAAGTGGTCACGACCCAAGTCCGTGACCATAGTGCTCGCGGACTTGGGCCGTGACCAGGTCGTGACCATCTTGGCGCCAAACTCGCGCCAAAATTCCCTCCAAGCTTGGTCGCGGGTGGGTCATTACCCAAGTTCGTGACCCATGGCATGACGAAGAAGAGAGTACACACATTGAGGGTCACAACTTAGGGTTGTGACCTTTTTGGGTGTGGGTCACGGCTATGGGTCGTGACCATCCCTCATTCAAGCATTAGGATTGATGAAGAAGGGTCCGCATCACAGATTGAGGGTCACGGCTATGGGCCGTGACCATTTCTTGGTGTGGGTTACGGCTATGGGCCGTGACCATCCCTTAATTAAAGGTCTGCGCAAGGGGTCACGACTATAGGCCGTGACCACTTGTCAATCAGCAGTAGGTTTTGTTGTTGGGCTGAAGTTGGTCGCACATGGGGTCACGGCCTGCATCAATCAATAGAAAGTAAGGGACTAATGGGTCGCGATGGTGGGTCACGGCTCTTAGCCGTGACTAGGTTAAGCCATTAAAAAAAGAAAACGGGCTTTTCTCAGACCCTAGTCTGTATTTGGGCATTTACGATTTTGTCAATCAGTAGCAAGTTTGGGCAATTTTGGCTATTCGATTTCGGCTAAGGGTTTCTACGATTTCAGCTCTAAGAATTTGTCAATCAGTAGCAGGTTTGGCCATTTCAATTTATTCATTTGTGGCTGATATGTGTGTGTATGTATATGTGTATATGTGTGTGCATTTCGATTTGTTGATTTGTGACTGATGTGTGTGTATGTATAGATTTCTATTTGTGTATATATGTGTGTGTGCGTATAGATTTATATTTGTGTATATCTATGTGTGTGCGTATAGATTTCTATTTGTGTGTGCATCTCTGCGTGTGTGTATGATAGATTTATGTTTATATGTGTGTGTATGCATAGATTTATGTATATATGTCAATAAATCCTAGAAATTGTATTGGGGTTATTTTTTTTGATAAAAATTATTAAAAACCCTAGACATTGTATTTTTTTTGGAAATACAGATATTTAGTCCCACTTTTAAAGATTTATTTGTATCCACTCCAGTCCTTTTAATTTTTTTAGTCGTAGGCCCTATTGTAAGAACTGTACGACACGTGTCATTCTTAGTGAAGAGAAAGAGAGGCGGTTGAGGGAGTTTTTAAGTAGTTGTGGGACTAAATACAATTTAAAAAATACATGGAAGGGGCGCCTAAAAAAACTTTGGACATGGGACTAAACCCCAAAATACTGTATTTTTTTTACAAAATCTAATTAAATGGTTTTTTAATAAGTAAAAAAATTATATCGACATCGTTGTGGGTTATTTGCCTGTCATCATATTATATTGGGAGTTATAGGCGTGTCGTTAATTTTTGTTTTGACAAAATATAATTAAGTTTTTTTTTACATTATATTGGGGGTTATATGCCTGTCGTTATTTTTTAGGATAATTCTAGACTGACACACAAATGCTTTTGATATTGAATATGTTGTTCATTGATTTTAGGAAGAAGATGAAATTAAAGGGTATTAGCCCATATTAGCAAATATGGCTTTACTAAGTTTTCCATAATAATTATTATTATTTTATAAATATAGCAAATATGGCTATTCGTAAGTTTTTCAGATGATCTTAATCTTTTTGCAGGAGCTATTTCGGCGATTTGGTGTGATTTTTCATTTTCGTAGATTCTTTCCAGTCAAAGCAGAATAATTGACCTCCCTACCAGAGCAGCTTTGGTGTAATTTTTTTTGGTAGTACGTAAATAGTAATGCAATATCTAAAATAGTTTTGGCACTCTTATTTCCATTTTTTATTTGTTGAAACTAAAGTGATTGTGTGCAAACGTTGAATGATTTTAAGGTTACTGATAACTCTTTTTTCATTTGTATACAAATTAGCTAAAGTTTAGACCATGCCCAGTTGTCTTTGGATGTTTTTCTCGTGGCCCAGAAGCGTGTATGTACAAGGTTCTTCAGGTAATTATCTTGGATAACTTGTATGAAAATGTGTTTAATGGTGAATTTAACTTTCCTTTCGCTTCTATTACGAGTTCAGATAGATAAGTTTTAATAATTTTCTCTCTTTTGGTTGCAGATAATTGAGAGGAAATGTGAAAAACATTTCAATCCGGTATGCTTTATTCAACTTATACGTATGTGTCGTCATTTTGTCTTGTGAACTTTGATATTTCAATATGTAATCAAAATCAATTGTAATCTTCTCAATATTTGTGCATCTTTTTTTTTCTCAGTAGTAATCCTTATATATGTGAAATAAAATATCAATGAGGATTAACGAATTTCAGTTCAAACAAGTTTACCACGAGTCAAGTTGGGGCAGTGAGTGACGTAAGAACAAGCTCTGGTTTTCTTCCTTTGGTTTTGAATTTATTTTTTTGGTTCTACCATTTTTTTAATTGAACATGACTCTTTGCAAAAAAATCATTATTTTTTCAATGTCATAGGATACATTGATGTTGGGGTTGAACTACTATCAAACATAATCTGAAATTGCATCGCTGCTAGCATAGAGAAGGTTCTGATTGGCGTTGGGTGTAACAAAATATCCAGGTAATGGATATACCTATGATGAACTTTATTTTAAGGTTAAATATGCATTGATTCAATTTTTTAATTATTTTGGGTTTGAATCCTATTTATGTTTAAACCCCGTAATTTTAATTCTTTTGTGCCCCTATAGCTTGGGTATTGTTGGCGCATTTGTTTCTTGTCACTTCCTGGGGGGGGGGGGGGGGGAGAACATAACTTTTGAACAAAGAATAGTTAGGGTGAACACTAGAAAAAAAAGGCATTATCCAATGGATTGCCACTTTCTAGGTTTAAGGCGTGTCAATTTCTCTGCAATGGTTCACATTAAACTAATTGGTAACCATTTGTTTATTAGCTTAAAGATATTCTTGATTAGTCTGAGATCAATAGGAGAGATGTGAAAATGGGAATAAAAATTAGTCATGGTTTGAAAATTATTCTTGGGTTTGCAATTTGAGACCGCTCATCTTATTCACTTGTCGCGCGGGACCAATGTGACTCATAGGAACCGACCGCATAGTCACGGGCTCTCGGTTTGAGTATACGTCGCAAATTTTCAAAAAATTAGACTTGAGCATAAAAACATGCCATCAAAGGATGAAAACGTAAAACAACCACAAAACGGTTCGGTAAGAGTCACGAACACCTCGCACGGGACCAATGTGACTTGTAGGAACCGACCGGGTAGTCACAGAGATCCCGGTTTGAGTGTACGACGTAAATTTGCAAAAAGCTAGACTTGAGAATAAAAAATATGCCATCAAAGGGTAAAAACGTAAAATAACCACAAAACGGTCCCAGAAGAGTCACGAACATCTCGCACGGGACCAATGTAAGTCGTAGGAACTGACCGTGTAGTCACGGCGCTCCCAGTTTGATTGTACGACGTAAATTCACAAAAAATTAGACTTAAGCATAAAAACATGCCATCGAATGGTAAAAACATAAAACAACCACAAAACGGTCCCGTAAGACTCACGAACACCTCGCACGGGACCAATGTAAATCGTAGGAACAGACCGTGTAGTCACGGGGCTCCCAGTTTGAGTGTACGACGTAAATTTACAAAAAGTTAGACTTAAGCATAAAAACATGCCATTGAAGGACGACAACCTAAAACAAACGCCAAACGGTCCCCTAAGAGTCACGAACACCTTGCACGGGACCAATGCGACTCATAGGAACCGACCGCGTAGTCACGGGACTCCCGGTTTGAGTGTACGACGTAAATTTGCAAAAAATTAGGCTTAAGCATAAAAGCATGTCATCGAAGGGTGAAAACGTAAAACAACCACAAAACGGTTTGGTAAGAGTCACAAACACCTCGCACGGGACTAATCTGACTCATAGGAACCGACCGCGTAGTCACGGAGCTCCCGGTTAGAGTGTACGAGGTAAATTTGCAAAAAAATTAGACTTGAGCATAAAAACTTGCAATCAAAGGGTGAAAACGTAAAACAACCACAAAAAGGTCTCGTAAGAGTCACGAAACCTCGCACGAGACCAATGCGACTCATAGGAACCGACCGCATAGTCACGGGGCTCCCGGTTTGAGAATACGACATAAATTTGTACAAAGTTAGACCTGAGCATAAAAACATGCCATCGAAGGGTGAAAATGTAAAACAAGAACAAAACAGTCCCGTAAGAGTCACGAACACCTCGCACGGGACCAATGTGACTCTTGGAACCGATCACGTAGTCACGGGGCTTCCGGTTTGAGTGTACGACGTAAATTTGCAAAAAAATAAACTTAAACAAAAAAACATGCCATCGAAGGGTGAAAATGTAAAACAGCCTTAAAACGGTCCCATAAGAGTCAGAACACCTCGCACGGGACCAATGTGACTCGTAGGAACTGACCGAGTAGTCACGGGGCTCCCGATTTGAGTGTATGACGTAAATTTGAAAAAAAATTAGACTTAAGCATAAAAACATGCCATCGAAGGGTGAAAACGTAAAACAACCATAAAACGGTCCAGTAAGAGTCACGAACACCTCGTACGGGACTAATGTAACTCATAGGAGCTAATCGCGTAGTCACGGGGCTCCCGTTTAGAGTGTACGACGTAAATTTGAAAAAAAGTAGACTTGAGCATAAAAACATGCCATCGAAGGGTGAAAACGTAAAACAGCCTTAAAACGATCGCGTAAGGGTCACAAACCCCTCACACGGGACCAATGTGACTCGTAGGAATCGACCGCGTAATCACGGCGCTCCCGGTTTGAGTGTACGACGTAAATTTGTAAAAAATTAGACTTAAGCATAAAAACATGCCATCGAAGGGTGAAAACGTAAAACAGACTTAAAATGGTCCCGTAAGAATCCAAACACCTCGCACGGGATCAATGTAACTCGTAGGAACTGATCGCGTAGTTGCGGGCTCCCGGTTGGAGTGTATGACGTAAATTTACAAAAAGTTAGACTTAAGCATAAAAACATGCCATCGAAGGGTGAAAACGTAAAACAGTCATAAAACAGTCCGGTAAGAGTCACGAACACCTCGCATGGGGTTAACGTAACTCATAAAAATCGACCGCGTAGTCACGGGGCTCCCGGTTAGAGTGTACGACGTAAATTTGAAAAAAAAAATAGACTTGAGCATACAAACATGCCATCGAAGGGTGAAAACGTACAACAAGCACAAAACGGTCCCGTAAGAGTCACGAACACCACGCACGGGACTAATGTGACTTGTAGGAACCGACCGCGTAGTAACGGGGCTTCCGGGTTGAGTGTATGACGCAAATTTGCAAAAAAATAGACTTGAGCATAAAAACATGCCATCGAAGGCTGAAAACCTAAAATAGCCACTAAACGGTCCGGTAAGAGTCATGAACACCTCGCACGGGACCAATGTGACTTATAGGAACCGACGACATAGTCACGGGGCTCCCGATTTGAGTGTATGACGTAAATTTGCAAAAAGTTAGACTTGCATGCCATCGACGGGTGAAAACGTAAAATAACCTTAAAACGGTCCCATAAGAGTCACGAACACCTCGCACGGGACCAATGTAACTCGTAGGAACCGATCACGTAGTCACGGCGCTCCCGGTTGGAGTGTACGACGTAAATTTGCAAAAAATTAGACTTAAGCATAAAAGCATGCCATCGAAGGGTGAAAACGTAAAATAGCCACAAAACCATCTTGTAAAAGTTATGAATACCTTGCACGGGACCAATGTGAATAGTAGTAACCGAACGGCTAGTCATAGGGATTCCGGTTTGAGTGTACGGCGTAAATTTGCCAAAAGTTAGACTTGAAAATAAAAAAGATGCCATCGAATGGTGAAAACGTAAAACAGCCATAAAACGGTACCGCGAGAGTCACGAACATCTCGCACGGGACCAATGTAAGTCGTAGTAACCGACCGTGTAGTCACGGCGCTCCCGATTTGACTGTATGACATAAATTTGCAAAAAGTTAGAATTAAGCATAAAAATATGCCATCGAAGGGTGAAAATGTAAAATAAACACAAAACGGTCCCGTAAGAGTCACGAACACCTCGCACGGGACCAATGCGACTCGTAGGAACCGACCGCATAGTCACGGGGCTCCCGGTTTGAGTGTACGACGTAAATTTGTAAAAAGTTAGACTAAAGCAGAAAAACATGCCATCGAAGGATGAAAACGCAAAACGAACACAAAACGGTCCCGTAAGAGTCACGAACATCTCGCACGAGACCAGTGTGAGTCGTAGGAACCAGCCGCGTATATATATATATATATATATATATATATATATATATATATATATATACACTACATACCAGTATATAATCAGGTTCTAAAAAACGCGGGGTGTGATCGAGGCGTGGAGCCAAGCCTTAAGCCTTAGAAGCCTAGGCGGGCCTTGGCGTAAAAAGGCGTCAAAAGGCGTTTAGGCCTTCTTAATATATTTTAATATTTTTTAACCATAATAAGGCTATTAAAAAACTAAAATTGTACATATCATAAAAATATGTCTGAATATTTGCAAATTAAAGTACTATTTGATTATTTTGGATGAGATAATGGTCTGGTTTGTAAAAAAAATCTTTAAAAGACGATATCATTTCACTAAAGCATTGTTGTTTTTAGAAAAAAGTGCGCCTTAAGGGTTTTACCAAGAATAAGGCGTGAAAAGCTTAAGGCGAGGCGTTTCTCCCTAGCCTCAAGCCTAGGCGTGCCTAGGCCGAGCCTAGGCGGGTTTTTTAGAACAGTATATATACTGCATATATATACTATATATACAGTATATATACTAGTATATATGCAGTATATATACTTTATATATATGCATATATATACGTCGCAAAGAGTACGAGGTTTTTATAATTCACACACACATAATTCCCTTAAACCGAATTATTACCCAGCTCATTTTGAGAACCCTGCCTCTGAAGTGTCACATTAGCTAGAGCTGGTCTTTTTTTGGCCATAAATATAACACATTCCATTACATACAACTTATTATTCTTTTAAAGTACGTCGTGAAAAAAAAGAGTGCTTCTAGGCTTACATAACAAAAACTAATTCAATTAATGAAGAATAGATAGACATACCAAGGAATAATACTCTAAACTCGACATTAACTTCTTTTGATAACTTTGAGGCTAACGGGTAGTGGTCATTTCAAAGCTAGTTTGGGTAGAAGGGCCCAGCTAAATGAAACACGATATTTGAATTTAGGACTATAGCAAATCATTTTTATTTCGCATATTTTCCCAATATTTATTCTCATGTTTAACTTTTTATTTTGCATATATGACCGGTTGGTTTCGGTGTTAAAAAAATAATGAAGCAGTCTACTTAGTTTCTATCCATTTAGGGGAAAGTTGGTATTTTCAGTTTTGTGTAGTATGTTGTATTGTGCTGGATATGACATAATATGTCACTATATTATACATATCCAGTTAGCATGTTATACATATCCAGTTATGGAGTTTGGGAGGATACTAAAGAAGGGATTAACTAAACTTTCATTAATCATTTCAAGAACTTGTGGAAAGCAGACTTATTGAGGGTGGATCCAAATTACCCGGATATCATTCCTAAGGTAATTTCCATTGAAGATAATACTACATGGGCAGTTATTCCTACAGAAGATGAGATATTCAAGGCTATTAACAATCTCAATAGCAACAGTACTCATGAACCAAATGGTTTCAGAGGTGTTTTTTACGCAAAGTTATGGGAATTTATCAAAGAGAACTTTATCAAGGCAATTTAATCATTCTTTATAGGGGCTTACATGCCTAGAAGCTGGACCAGTATTAATGACATGATTATTCCTAAGGTCAGTAACCCAATTACCTATGTTTATTTCATACCTATTAGCATGTGTAATTTTTCAAACAAAATCATTTCCAAACTTGTATGTGATAGATTGTCCAATATCCTTCCATCTATAATATCCCCTAATCAAAGTGGATTTGTAAAAGGGATAAGCATTTAAGATAATATTTTGATGGATCAATAAATGATTCAATCTTTGGTAAGGAAAACTCATGGCTATAATATTATTTTCAAATTAGATTTAGAGAAAGCTTATGGTAAAGTATATTGGCCTTTCCTTTGCTCAGCGTTAAAAAATTTTGGTTTTGGTGAAGCCTTTATAGACATGGTTTGGAGGTCCATAGCTTACAACCGGTTCTCAATGATAATTAATGATCAAAGTGTTGGTTTTTTCAACTCATCTAGAGGCCTTACACAGGGAGACCCTTTGTCTCCTAGTCTCTTTATCCTTGTTACTGAAGTGTTGAGCAAAAACATAGACAAGTTATATAGTTTCAATAAAGCCACTCTATTATCTCATCCTCCTAGAAGCTTATTACTGACTCATTTGGGATTTACAGATGACTTAATCATTTTTAGTAATGGAGGCCAGAGGTCTATTAAAGCTCTTTTTAAAGTATTAGCTGAATATGAATCATTCTCTAGGAAGTTAGTGAATATAACTAAAAGCTCTTTTATATGGATAAAAATACAAGGCTTAGTACAATCAAAGGCATATGCAACCTTACAGGACTGTCACATAAAAATTTCCCTATAAAATGCTTGGGTTGTCCTTTAGCTAAAGTTAGAAAGAAGATATCTCACTTTACTGAGCTGCTGGATAACATCAAAAATAATATTTTTGGATAGTCTTCCAAACTTATTTCACAAGGAGGCACATTTTTAATTAATGATCAAAGTGCCAATTCAGTTTTAATACTTAGCAATTTGCTCAGATTCAGAGCAAATTTGAATCATTCGGCAAATATATCTGGGAATTTGGAAATCGAAAGCCTTGTGGGCACCAATGTCGTACACTGGTGATATATTTGCCACTTTGTTTGATATTTTATTTTGTTTAGCAACGGATCATGGATCTAGCTATTGAATGTGAACGTTTGGCTATTAATTTATTTTGTAGTGAAAATGATAAATCTGGATTCATCAACCTTGTTTCTCGCTATCTCAGGTATTATATTCAATATCCATATTAATATTGTTGTGTGGACTTAAACCATCTCCATTGTAAATGTGTATCTTTTACTTGTTAGGTGAAAAAACTACAAACATTCATATTTGCATTGGATGACTATTTTTTAGTTTAATGTCTATAGATTATATGTGGAATTTGCTTAACATCTTCGAATATATATCATTTCCTTCGCATTGTGTAACCACATCAATTTCACATTTATTATGGTTGCATTGGAAGCTTTAAGAATAACATTATTGTCAGGGGATATTAGATCTTAGATTTCAACATTCAAATGATTTGAAAGAAACTGCTATCAAAGTCATTACTATTATATCTATAAATAGAACGTAACAATATAACAACAGTTATATAATAACAGCTATATAAGCCAAGATAATTTGAAATAACCCCCGAAAGATCCTGTGAGAGGCACCAACACCTCGGTTTGAGAGTACGAGGATAATTTGTATATATCAGGACTTAGGCTTAAAAACATGGTCTTAGATGGCCAAAACCCGAAACATCCCCCGAACGGCCACGTAAGAGGCACCAACACCTCGCACGGGACCAATGTAACTCGTAGGAACTGACCGCGCGATCACGAGACTGCCGGTTTGAGAGTACGATGATAATTTGTATATTTCTAGACATAGGCTTAAAAACTTGCCGTTAGTGGGGAAAAACCCGAAACAGCCCCCGAACGGCCCCGTGAGTGGCACCAACACCTCGCATGGGACCAATGTAACTCGTACGAACTAATCGCGCGATCACAGGACTCCCGGTTTGAGAATACGATGGTAATTTAAAAATATCAGGACTTAAGCAAAACATGGTGTTAGTGGGGGAAAACCCAAAACAGCCCCCAAACGGCCTCGTGAGTGGCACACCCACCTCGCATGGGGCCAATGTAACTCGTACAAACTGACCGTGCGATCACGGGACCCCCGATTTGAGAATATGATGAGAATTAAAAAATGTCAGGACTTAGGCTTAAAAATATGGCGTTAGAGGGTGAAAACCCAAAACAGCTCCCGAACGGCCCCGTGGGAGGCACCAACACCTCCCATGGGACTAATATAACTCGTAGGAACTGACCGTGCAGCCACAGGACTCCCGGTTTGAGAATACGATGGTAATTTGAATAATTCTAGACTTAGGCTTAAAAACGTGGCTTTTAAAGGTAAAAACCAGAAACAACACCCTACGGCCCCATGGGTGGCACCAACACCTCCCACGGGACCAATGTAACTCGTAGAAGCTGACCACGTAGCCGCAGAACTCCCGGTTTGAGAATACAACGATAATTTCCATATTTTTATACTTAGGCTTAAAAACATGGCGTTATTGGGTGAAAACCCGAAACCGCCCCCGAACGGCCCCGTGGGTGGCACCAACACCTCCCACGGGACCAATGTGACTCGTAAGAACTGACCCCATGACCTCGGGTCTCCCGGTTGGAGAATACGACGATAATTTGCATATTTCTACATTTAGGCTTAAAAACATGGCGTTAGTGGGTGAAAACCCGAAACATTTCCCGAACGCCCCCATGGGTGGCACCAACACCACCCACGGGACCATGTGACTTGTAGGAACTAACCGTGCAGCCTTGGGACTCCCGATTTGAGAATATGATGATAATTTACATATTTCTAGACTTAGGCTTAAAAATATGGCGTTAGTGGGTGAAAACCCAAAATAGCTCCCGAACGGCCCCGTGGGAGGCACCAACACCTCCCACGGGACCAATGTAACTCGTAGGAACTGACCCGCAACTGCGGATCTCTCAGTTTGAGAATACGATGATAATTTGCATATTTCCAGACTTAGGCTTAAAAACATTGCGTTAGTGGGTGAAAACTCGAAACAACCCCCAAACGGCCCCGTGGGTGACACCAACACCTCCCACGGGACCAATGTGACTCGTAGGAACTGAGCGCGCAACCGGGGGACTCCCGGTTTGAGAATACGATGATAATTTGTATATTTTCGGACTTAGGCTTAAAAACATGGCGTTAGTGGGTGAAAACCCAAAACAGCCCCCGAACGGCCTCATGGGAGGCATCAACACCACCCACGGGATCAATGTAACTCGTAGGAACTGACCGCGCAACCACGAGATACCATAATTTGCATATTTCTAAACATAGGCTTAAAAACATGGCGTTAGTGGGAAAAACCCGAAACAGCACCCGAACGGCCCCATGAGAGGCACCAATACCTCCCACGGGACCAATGCAAGTCGTAGGAACTGACCGCGCAGTTGCAGGTCTCCCGGTTTGTGAATACGATGGTTATTTGCATATTTCTAGACTTATGCTTAAAAACATGGCGTTAGAGGGTGAAAACCCAAAATGGCCCCCGAACGGCCCCATGGGAGGCACCAATACCTCCCACGGGACCAATGTAACTCGTAGGAACTGACCGCGCAGCTGCGGGACTCCCGGTTTAAGAATACGACGATAATTTGCATATTTTTAGACATAGGCAAAACATGGCGTTAGAGGGTGAAAACTTGAAACATCCCCCGAACGGCCCCGTGGGAGGCACCAACACCTCCCACGGGATCAATATAACTCGTAGGAACTGACCGCGTAGCTGCGGGTATCTCGGTTTGAGAATATGACGATAATTTGTATATTTCTAAACTTAGGCTTAAAAACATGGTGTTAGAGGGTGAAAACCCGAAATAGCCCCTGAAAGGCCCCATGGGAGGCACCAACACCTCCCACGGGACCAATGTAATTCGTAGGAACTGGCCGCGCATCCACGAGACTCCTGGTTTGAGAATACAATGATAATTTGCCTATTTCTAGACTTAGGCATAAAAATATGGCGTTAGAGAGTGAAAACCCGAAACAGCCCCCGAACGGCCTCGTGGGTGGCACCAACACCTCCCACGGGACCATGTAACTCGTAGGAACTGACCACGTAGCCGCGGGACTCCCGGTTTGAGAATACGATAGTAATTTGCATATTTCTAGACTTAGGCTTAAAAATATGGCGTTAGAGGATGAAAGCCCAAAACAGCCCCCGAACGGCCGCGTGAGTGGCACCAACACCTCCCACGGGACCAATGTAACTCGTAGGAACTGACCGCGCATCTGTGAGACTCCCGGTTCGAGAATACAACGATAATTTGCATATTTATTGACTTAAGCAAAACATGGCGTTAGAGGGTGAAAACCCAAAACAGCCCCCGAACGGCCCCGTGGGAGGCACCAACACCTCCCACGGGACCAATGTAACTCATAGGAACTGACCACGCAGCCGCGGGACTCCTAGTTTGAGAAATACGACGATAATTTGCATATTTCTAGACTTAAGCAAAACATGACGTTAGTGGAGAAAAACATGACACAACCCTCGAATGGCCCCGTGGGTGGCACCAACACCTCCCACGGGACCAATGTAACTCGTAGGAACTGACCACGCAGCCGCGGGACTTCCGGTTTGAGAATACGACGGTAATTTGCATATTTCTAGACTTAGGCATAAAGATATTGATATGTTGATAATTTTAACTCATATATGCAATTTTTCAGCTTGATTAAATTTTTGTAAAACTACTTAGTTACTGATATTTTTTTTTATGTATCCTATCATTTGTAGGATTTTTTCACGCGGAACAAATGAAGGAGGCAATGGTTTACAACATGAAGATTTTGTATATGCTGTGGACATTCAGGATTTTGTTTTTTATGTGTTACAGCCGTGCGGGCTTTTATTGTTTAGTTTTATGGTCGTGCGGGCTTTTATAATTTGATTGTTGAATTTTATGGCCGTGCGAGTTTTATAATAAGCAGGTTTTACATTTACAGGGTTTGAAATGTCAAGAAAATAGAGGAAACTCTGCCCAATTTTTTTTGGTCTGTGAATTATTAAGACATGTAATATTTTAAAGTTTGTATATATATTTGTTTATTAACAACGTTCTCGATTCGCAATTTGTGATTTTTTTTATTGTTTTGCCAATAATAAATATTTGTAACACCTCGTACGCGTCCAACGTTACACGTAGCAACCGACGGTGCACTCACAGGACCCCCAATTTTAGGATTGGACCAAAAAAATACATTTTTAAAAAAATTATATTTAAATATGGTCATGGACTTTGTCCATGACCATTTTTTATTTTTTTCCTTTTTTTCGTCACAGTTGTGGGTCACGGACTTGGGCCGCGACCATTTTTTTTGTCACGGTTGTGGGTCACGGACTTTGGTCGCGACCAATTTGTCACGGTTGTGGGTCACGGATGAGGGCCGCGACCAATTTTTTTAATTTTGTTGTCACGGTCATGGGTCACGGACTTTGGCCGCGACCAATTTGTCACGGTTGTGGGTCACGGATGAGGGCCGCAACCAATTTTTTTTTTTCACGGACGTGGGTCGCGGACTTTGGCCGAGACCAATTTGTCACGGTTGTGGGTCACGGATGAGGGCCATGGCATGGGTCACGACCCAAGTCCGCGACCATCTGTCGTGACCAATCGCCAGTTTTGGTGTAGTGCCCATAGAAGAAACCGATGTTTGGATCTCCGAATTCCCAGATGAAAACATCCTTTGCACTGCCCAGGACAACCTCCGATGGCAAATATTCTTTGACGGCGCTGCCAACAAAAGGGATATGGCATTGGGATACTCCTAATCGCCCTAGATGACTCCCACACTCCCATCGGCATCAAATTGGATTTTCCCTGCACTAATAACATGACTGAGTACGATGCATGCACGGTAGGCCTCAACATTGCTCTCAAGAAAGGTATTCAATGCCTAAACGTCTACGGGTATTCCGTCCTCATCATCGATCAAGTGCTCAGAAAATGATAAGTCAAGGACGAGAAACTCCAACCCTTCCATGCCCACTTAGAAGAACTAGCCTCCTAATTCCAAGATATCACCTTCCATTACCTACCTCTAACAAAGAATAACCTAGCCGTCGCCCTTGCTACCTTGACCTCCATGGTCGACATGCCCAAAGGAATTAAATGACCCCCTTCCTTATTCAAAAGCAAGACAAACCAACCCACTGTTACCATATTGAGCTCGTCACCACAGAAGATCCCGAGCAAGCCAATTATTGGTACTATGATTTTTGGCACCTCCTCAAACACGATAGGTATCCCGAGGGTTCCAACAAGAAAGATCGAGCAACCCTCCAAAGACTGATTGCCCAATACATCATCTGTCACAAAGCACTGCTCAAACGAAACTTCGATGGAACTCATCTGTGCTGCATCGCAGGGGCTGACATTAAAAAGATAATGCAGAAAATCCACAACGGGGAATGCGAACCTCAAATGAACGGTCACATGCTTGCCAAAAAGATCATCCAACAGGGCTATTACTGGACCACTATGACCCAAGATTTCATCGCCTATGTCCGAAGATGCCTCAAATGCCAACAATTCTCCAACCTTCAGCATCTGCCTACACGTGAATTATACAACATGACCTCTCCCTGGCCATTCTCCACCTGGGGCATCGACATTATAGGTAAGGTTACACCAAAGGCTTCCAATGGGCATTAGTTCATCCTTGTTGCCATTGATTACTTCACCAAATGGGTCAAAGCTGAGTCATATGCAGTACTGAACGCTAAGAAAATGGCCAAATTCATCAAGAAAAGTATCATCTGTCGATATGGGGTCCCGCACGAGTTAGTATCAGATAACGGCTTGCATTTCGAGGCAGAAGTCACAGAGGTGGTCAATGAATATGGGATTCAGAGACACAAATCTTCTCCCTACCGACCTCAGACCAACGGTGCAGTTGAAGCCGCAACAAGAACCTCAAAGCCATCATCAGCAAGATGACTGAGAGCTGTCGGGATTGGGCCGACCAGATCCCGTACGCCCTCTTGGGCTACCGAACATCAATTTGAACCTCTACTGGGGCTACCCCTTACTCTCTGGTTTACTGTATGGAAGCAGTACTACCCGTGGAGCTAGAAGTACCCTCGTTGCGCGTCATGCTTAAAAGAGAGATCAACGAAGAAGACTGGTGTCAAAGCCGTCTTGACGAGCTGACCCTCCTAGACGAAAGGAGATTGAAATATCTATACCACATGCAAGGGTACCATCGTCGAATAGCGCGATCATTCAACAAGAGAATCAAAGACCGTGGTGTCCGAGAAGGGAACCTAGCCCTCAAAGAAATCATAAAACCCATCTCGGACCCCAGAGGGAAATTGAAGCCCAATTGGATCGGCCCCTATATTGTCAAGAAAATCTTATCCGGCGGTGTCGCCATGCTCATCGACTTAGATAGGGAAGATATGGCTCGTCCAGTCAACCTGGATCGTCTCAAGAAATTCTATCCCTAGTTCAAAATCTCGATGCGCTACGACTCTTCTCATCTCCCTTATATTAAAAAAAATCTCTTCATTTCCTTCTACCCAGAACTACGTGGGCCTGATCCTCTGCAAACAACCATTTTCAAATAAAATTAAAAAACTTTTCAAAAACCCCAAAGGTACGTAGGCAGCTCATACACCTTACATGAGCACGACCCTTTCTTTTTCACAAAATGCTATTCTTTTCTTATCTCCGAGAACGACAGTCAATTCCAACATATACTTGAACAATAGGATTATGTATGCCTTAGCGATCGGTATAGATAATTCAAACAACACAAAACTTATCAAAAGCACAGCTGGATGATCAGAAACTTTTTTATTTCCTTAATAAGAAATTTCGGTACAGATTACATAAAAAAGGAACGGATAACTCCCTTCCCCCTACCTTCCTAAAAAAGCCAAAATAAAATCCCCACATTTATTCCCCATAATAAACTCTCCAAAATTCCTATCCACAGCTACCAGAGGAGTCTTCTCCGTCATCATCATCTACATCCTGGGGTCCCTAAGTTTCCCCTGCCTGAACAGAGTGTCGCAGACACTCCATGGACCGATAAGCTCGAACCAGCTTCGAATAAACCACAACACCTCCCTCCAGGGTGTCAAAAGAAACAAACCACCTTTGTCTAATCTCCACTGCCAACATCTTACTAACTACTTTCCTCCACAACCACTTCATATAATCCCCAGGGATATGCCAAACTCTCCCAACAGACTGAGAACGACGGGTCGACGAACGCCGATTCTCCCACGAAGAGCCAAGCCGCATGCGCAGACGCTCAGTCAAATCCTCTATCGGAAAGAAATTTAGTGTTCGAGGTGGCACGCCCTGTGCCCAGCTAAATTGGCGCAGAAGCCGCCAAGGGAAATAAAAAGAGGTATGTCTGAGGCCAATCAACCGCACATATGAGTATTCTCCTAGCTCCAGAATAGGCAACAATTGTCCCCACCAAGGCACTGACCAGTACAGATTCCGAAACCCCATTCTCCACAAGCCAATTCTCCCAACTCTCAATATCCAGGCCAATGCTAAAAAAGTGACGCGAAAAGAAGTTGGGTACAGCCGACAAAGGATATTCTGGAAGAGTCACCAGGCGGAGTCTTTCAGACAACCACATGAATAGCATCACGGGGCTACCCCACAGGAAGTCAAAATGACCTTCTCGCCAGGTATTCAGACCATTAAGGGTCTCTGCCAGTATCACCGCCGCAGAATTGCGACGATATGACATCAATGAAGTAATGGATGTAAGTTGCGGATCCACCAGCAGTTCCCCAGTCACCAACAATAATTTTGATACTAAGCCCAAAACAACGGCTCCGGCGTATCCAGCATCGCCAGCTTCCTGAAAATGTACGGACTGCAACACCGCCGGGAGGGAAATCATTCCTCTAGCAACCAGTGATCTAGCCATCGAAGGCGAAATGCGAAGAAGCCCAGCCAATAAATCCCTGAGAGAACGGAAAAAATCGGGTAAAGTCGCAGTAACACTTGGATTTATCCCCAGCATGGCAGAAAAGTCCTCGTATGTAGGACAAACTTCATCCAACCCAAAGCGGAATACATGGTCTTCGGGGTACCAGAATTGTACCACCGCCATCAGCATGTTCCACTCAATGGGCCGATTGCGCCACAAAGAAACTCGACGCATGTTAAAAGCATCATAGTCGACGTTATAAAGGCACATCGCTTCCAAGGCTTTGAGGTAATTAGCAAACTCAATGCTACCAGGGAGAGCCATCTTGCAGGACTAAGAGATAGTAGGCAAGTAAGTAAGAATATGAAGGTATGATGGAAACACTCCACCCTTACCCCTTTTTATACATGAGAACCCTCACAAAAGACATAATCCCTACAAAAATCGGAGAGAATCCTACCCCACAAAGTACCAAAGGCTGAAGAGGGAACTAATCAAAAGTTTTGAATTGATAGGACTGGACTTGACTGCCGATAGGCAGGACAAGGTGTTTGCCGATTGGCAACCCCCCATTTTTGGAAAAATTCCTTTTTCCTCTTTTGTCAAAATCAGAAAAACCCAATAAAAAAAATTGATGTTCTCAATAGAATTTCAAAAAGTCTCCATTCCACCATTAGATAATTTCCCATTTTTTTCCCCAAATCCAAAAAATATCTCTTTTTACGGTCTCGGCAGCAAAGTAAAAAGCGCATGTGCATGCATTCATTCACCATTAACAAAGATAATAATAAAAAATTCCATTACATTGCATATATATATTTCTCTGTGTTACATCAAATTTTACAGGCAAAAACATCGGGACTCAGCTCTTTCCCACATTCTCATTCTCTCTCTCCCACCTACCTTTCACCCCTCTCTCTAAGAGCTTCCACCCCTGCGACGCGCTCTCTTTCCCCTACGACGAGACGACGCACCACCACTACCCGAGCCAGAGTCCTCCCCGGACGAAGCAGAAGGCACCAAGTAAGAAGGAACCGAGACCGCATCCTGAATGAGGGAAGTCACCGAAGGGATCCAGTCTCTAATATCCCTCAGCCAAGTGGTCGACACCCGGACTTGCTGCAAGTAAAAGGAAGAATTAGTATCAAACGAGGGATCAAAATAGAAAAGGAACCAAAAAAGAGCAAGAAGGTATACCGCAGGACAAAGAACAGCCTCTGTCAAACCCAACTCCTCTGGATCCATCGCATGAGGACGCTGCAACATAGGCACAATTATTCCATCAGCTCGCCGAATGTTGTACAAAGGGGTGTGCAACCGCACAAAAGGAACCTCCGAAGTCGCCGCAGACGCCGACGGACCACCGCTGCTGTGGGAAGACCCCACTGCCCGACTCGAACCCGCAGGATAGAAAAGTAAGGCATCATATATGCTGGGCGCCATCAACCAGCTTGTCACAAAGTCCATATAGTCATACGACGTTGCCGTATCAGTGTACAACAGGTAGGACACTTCGATCATCGCCGGGATCCTCGCATCCTCTGACATCAACCGCTCCCGCCTCATAGACATAGGAGGCTACGTAGGTGGAACCACCACCTCCTCCTCAGTAATCTGTCGAACCACCCGCTCCCCGAGATACCAAGAATGGCCGAACTCATACACCAGTAAGCGTGGCATCTGCGCGTTGACCCCAGTCACCCCCGTATCCTGAATGGCTATCCCCCAGGGGTAAAAGGTCACTTGAAAATCCCCGGTAGGCATAAGTCAATACAGAACCAGAACATGACAAAACCAAGACTAAAAAGGAAAGAGTCTTACCCTACCACTGGTCAGGCCATTCAAGACCTGACACACTGCCTCCAGAGAGAGAAATTCTTTCGACTGCCGATTGGCCTTGCGCCATCGATACAATCGGCAGAAGTCCCCAACGGTATCGTCCTTCAGGGCGATCATCGGGGTGTTGCACCCAATCACCTCATAAAACCACGTCTGCCAAAGACAGGAATTCACAATAAAAAAGAGACGCATAAGGAAAATGCGAATGTATGAAAGGAAAATGCGCAAAATTAAAGAATACCTCAAGGAGATACGTAGCTCCAGTAAAAGTTTACCGGCAACATCGGTTGAATGCATCCAAAGAAAAATAGAAGGTCGCCAAAGTCAGTCTCCCCCAATCATAGAGAGGGATGTTCTAAAACATCCTCAAGTATGGCAAGAACCACAAGTGAACGACGTCGCCGCTTGACGCCACCATAAAGCCTCCCAACACCAACAAAATGAACAACCAGGCCATCTGCCTCACATGCAACCCGTCCTCCATATCGACCACCCTACTCAGCAAAATATCCTTCAACAACGACAACCGAATGGAATCCCCATAGACTATCCTCCCTACATTGTCGAGCGCCGCCCTCACCGCCTCCGGCCTCACCCGCAAAGAGCGATCCACCTCTATGTACTCCCCATCGTAATCCAGCCCCAGCTGCTGCTGCACGTCTATGGGAGTCACGGTTATCTCCCCAAAATCGAAATGGAAGGTGTGGGTAGTATCCCAACATCTCTCCCCCAGAGCGCATAGGATTGCTGTCGAACGAGGCGTCTCATCCAGCTCAGACGTCCGCTGATGATACCACCCAACGCACCACAGGTGGAAGATGCTCCCAGACATCCTTAAGCCCTGTCGTCCCATGGGCACGCATGTTCTTCAAAGAGATATCAGACTGTCAAAAGAAGAAATCTTGTCAAAATTCAAGGAATGAAAAATCATCAAAAAAAGAGAGGAATGCCAAAAGTGAGGTTTCTTACATAACCACCAGGGTTCACCACCCTCAAGGACCGATGATGCGACGACTCCCATAGCAAAGTTCGCTCATCCACAACCGGCTCAAATGCATCAAAGGATTTCTCAGTCCCCAAAGCAAGAGGCGCCCTGGCGCTCCACTCCACGTTCGCTCAGTCATCAACAGTCAGCCATTCCCTATGCGCTACAGTGCTTGTAAAGGCGGCCATTTCTTAGAGATCAGAATGCTAGAACGATTTGTAGAGGAAAATTGTAGAGAGAAAGAAAGCAAGAAGCTGTGAAAAATGAGGGGAATTCGCCCCCTTTATATAGGATGCTAAGCGTCATGCTGATCGTCATTGACCCCCACCCATCGATTGGCACTGTCTCCTTACCTTCCCGAGGCAGTCCAAAAGTCCGTGCCACTGCCGAATGGCACCCTCTGCACCATGCTGACCGGCACCCTCCTTGAAATTTCGTACAAAAATTCCCAGAAAATACCAAAAAGCCCTGAAAAATCCTCAAAAAATCCCGGAAAGGATTTAAAACATTTTCACCAAGAAAATTTCGCATTCCCTCAAGCGAAACCCCCATTTCTCCAGTGGAACTCTAAAAAACCAAGTGAAACTCCTCCCGACGATGTCCCCGGAGGATCTCTAAAGGTCTCAAACCTCCTCGAGCAATACGTCCAATACTTAGACCACCTAATCACTCCCCCAGTGAAGTTTGCGGCATCAAACTTGCTTTTCCTCCACGAAATCCCTAAGATCACAAACACTTCCCCAGCAATAAGCTCCGGCTCAACATAACATCAGGAGGTAATTTCCCTAGTAGAACTCCAGAAAGTCATTTTCAAAGTTTCCAAATGACACTCTTCTTTTTCCCCAGCTCATTCCCCAGCGGAACCCGAAATCCAATCTTTATCCACTCTTAGGTCAGAATTGACCTCGGGCTTGGATCGTCCCTTAAGCCTATAGGATTGGCTTCGACCCGCAGAATTGGTCATCTCACCTTAAGCCCTCAGAATTGGATTCGACCCGCAGAATTGGTCATCTCAATTTAAGCCCTCAGAATTGGCTTTGACCCGCAGAATTGGTCATCTCTACATAATCCACAGAATTGGCTTCGACCCGCAGAATTGGTCATCTCTACATAAGCCCGGAGAATTAACTTTGACCCGCAAAATTATAAGCCCGCATAATCGACTTTGACCCGCAGAATCAGCTTCGACCCGCAGAATTGGTCATCTCAACTTAAGCCCGCAGAATCGGCTTCGACCCGCAGAATTGGTCATCTCAACTTAAGCCCTCAGAATTGGCTTCGACCAGCAGAATTGGTCACCCTCACATTCAAGCCCGCAGAATCGACTTCGACCATAAGAATTGGTCATCTCAACTTAAGCCCTCAGAATTGGCTTCGACCCGCAGAATTGGTAATCTCAACTTAAGCCCTCAGAATCGGCTTCTACCAACATAATTGGTTATCCCCAACTCACTCCTTGGGTCCTCAGAATTGGCCTCGACCCTCCGAATTGGTCGTCCTCGCTCCCTTAGGTCCTCATAATCGTCCTTGACTCTCTGAATTGGTCATCCTCACTCCCTTAGGTCCTCAGAATCGGCCTCGACCCTCTGAATTGGTCGTCCACTTTCAAAGCATCATGCGGTGTCTATTCGACGACTATCATTTATTCCAAACTCACCCATCGAGGGGCTTTATAGACACCCCATTCTGTTACCCCCTAAACTCTCCTTAGGTCCCTAGCACATCCCTTCATCACTATAAACCCAGGTCATTCCCCGAGTACTGACCTAGAAGCCATTGGGCACTCCCAGGTTTCATTTGACCAAAATTCAAAGTTTTCATGACCGAGACTGAATGAATCTTCAATGGGCACTGAAACCCCTTTCCAACGGTTCGTCCCGTGCGTAATTCCGAGTGACCATGTGGGCGAATGACCGATTTTCCCCCCAAAACTCAATTAGGAGGCCACCAGGCACTCCCGGGCTCTGTTTTACCTAAGTCAACTATTCAGCTCGATCGAGACTGAATGAATCTTCGAAGGGCATTAAAACCCCTTTCCAACGATCCGTCCCGTGCGCGATTCTGACTTACGGTACGGACAAACGATCTGTTTTACTCCGAGAGGTCACCGAATACTTCCAGGGCCCGGTTGACCGAAGTCAACTCCCCAAACCTGATCAAACTCTTTGGATTGTCGAAGTACATCTCCTAACCTTTCCCACGATCCGCCCCGTGCGCAATTCGGACTTACCATGCGGACGAACGATCCGTTTGCGTCCGACGGTTCCCCGTCCAATGGACTGATAAATGCTTCTGAGCCATATTTGACCCAAAGTCAACTCCCAAACTCGGGAGTAGTCCAAAGGACTTTCGAAAGTCTCTGAATTACCTTTCCAACGGTTCATCCCGTGCGCGATTCTGATCAACGGTTTACGTTCTGCGGCCGATTTTCCAAAAAGGCCTGAAAGACTACCAAACGGCAGGTCTCAGACCCTGCCTATCGGCAGTGCGCCTAAACGCACCTGTCGAATGGCAGGAATAGGGCTATGCCAATCGGCAATGCCCCGGGCCTATAAAAAGGAGGCCCTGACCTCACTCACAAAGAGAGCCCAGATCTGATTGAAATCACTCTCAACAAATCCTGAAAATATCTCTCGAAGTCAGCGTGATTTCCACACCCAAATCCCTTTCCAACCTTCACTTTTCATCATCCTTTTCACCAAACTTGGTGAATTCACTACCCTCCATCATCATCCAAGTCTAAGGGCTGCTCTCCAACATTCAAGATCAAGCTCGAGATCTTCAAGAAGGTATAATTTTCTCAACTCTCTCGTTAAATTCTCATAAATTTTCAATAACTTGGTTTATTACTTAGTGATTTTATTATTTCATCTCACACATCCTAATATACTTTTTACTTAGTATTATTGCACATCTCTTATTTTCATATAAATAACCCCCCCCCCCCCAAAAAAAAAAAGATAAATAGGGTTTGCTTATAAATTCCAAACGGGAATTCTCACAACTCTCACAACTAAAACACTTTTTTCCACACACATACATATACACAAATAAGAGAATCCACTGGTTGGATTTATGGGATAAACCCCACCCCTCGTTTTGCATGTGAACTACGTGGACTTTGATGCCTCTATAGGCTACGCAGGCGTCTTGGGGTAAAACCCGAGACTCGAGTCCTATTTTTACTTTTTCTCTCAATTTCTAACTTCTCTAACCTCCATTCTCTTATATATATTCTTGTTCTTAGTAGTGTATTATTCTATACACGTTATCGTTCCATCATAACGGTCAACGTAGGGATAATCGCGTAAATCCTATTTTCTAATATTAACTTTAAACCTTCCTACGGATGCCTCGCTTTATCTTTTCCATGGTATAAGTCGATGATTCTTATCTCCACTATATACACACATGCACACACATCACGGCGAGAATAAAAGGAAAATAACAAAAACCCATGAGAGACTGAAAGGGAGGAATGGGTGCCTAACACCTTCTCATTTTGTAACTTAGACTCCGAACCCTTTTTCGAATCATTTTGGTTTCGTATGCACCAGTACGTCTTTGGATGCTGTCCTTCGGGATGGATTTCCCTTTTCTCTTGTCTGTTTTGAGTAAAATAAACTGGCGACTCTAATCTCTCTACATTTACCACCTCACCCAAATGACGTCGGTCGAAGCGCTCCCGAGAGGGACGCGCGGGACCCGAGATCCTCCCTCATGCTCATTCCCCCCCCCCCCAGGGCGAGGATCGGGGATGGCCACAGATATGATCTTCAAAATGATACGGGATCATTCTAAACATGATTCAACATCTAAATCATTTTTAAACCAACCTTAAATATTCAAGAATTTCTAAGCATGCAAGTTCTAAAGTTTCATCTTAAATCTCAACAACTTTCTTTCTTCTAGAATATGATATCAATATTACAACATGATTTCTCCAATCAAATCAATAGATTACATAACGTCAACTCATATCTAACATGGAATTTATGGATCTACACATGGGTCATCTATTTTTTTTATCAATTATTGCACAATTTAAAAGAACTCTAGATATGCAACCCTATGATTCAAATCCTATTCTATACGTGGATTGAACATTAATACAAGAAAGATAATTTTGAATAAGAATGGCAAGAGAATCCTTGTCTGAAAAATAGTAGAGGGGCCTCTCTTTTCTTCCTCTTAGGGTGGTTCTTCCTCTCTCCCAAGATGTGTGGCCTCTAAAAGTGGTGTAGGGTGGTTATGGAACCCTAGGGATGATCTAACTTCTTTTAATTAGGTTAAATTTGGAGTTCCCCAATGGTTCAGAACTAAGGCCCCTAAAAAGGTTTCTATTGTAAGGATAAATTTCCAATCGAGTCCATTTCTAAGTGTTGGCTTAATTCCGGACAAAACTAATTGAGTTATAGGATAGAAGTTTATCGTGTCCTTCAAGCCTATGACGTTTAAGTTGAAGACGTAGCGACCAAGCCTAAATTAAAGATATCATCATTGTCGATTTCCGTGCCATATTTATCGTCATCCACATTTTAATATTTCCAAAGTCTCTAAAGGCATAAATTCATTAATATATATAGAGACTTGGTTATTTTTATGGGTGTCTTTTTTTATAAAACTTTTATTAAAAAGACTTTATGTTTTTCTTAGAAAACCTTTTTAAAACTTAACATAAAAGTTTTTGGGTTTTAAAAGATTTTTTTTTCGATATGTCGTTCGATCGAAGCTGGGATTTTGTTCGAACGAGATTCCCAGGTCGTTCGAACGAACTATCAATCGAGATTTTATCACTTTTCGCTATTTTCTCGTTTGAAAGGTCGTTTGAATGACATCGATCGAACGAAGTGGTTCGAACGAGATTCATTTGATTTTATCTCCTTTTTCTCGTTGGGAAAGTTGTTCGAATGAAATGCCTTAGTCGTTCGAAAGACATAGCAGTCTCGTTCGAACGACCAACAGTTTTAGGTGTTTTTTTCGTCAGTTTTTTTTATACAACTTCCCACTATCCCACTTTCTTTTTACCAGACCTTAATAGTGCGGGAGCATAATTTTCCAAGTGACTTTTTCATACTTTTCAAGTGCTTTTGAGAGCAAAATCCCTTAACCAAAAAGTCCTTTTATTTTTGTGAATCCAAATGATTTAATTTTCACATAAAAATATGTTTACACCCATGTAGTTTATTTTTATCCAAGTTCCAATATATATATATATATTTTCTTTGAGATCATCATCTTGGCACCGGGTATCATATCTATCCCAAAAGAAGAAAATTTCTACGGAGGATTCTGTTCTTTTGGCTTGTGGTGTACATACAAAGGAGGGCTTCATGTGTTGACGGTAGCTGTGCCCCATCGGTGGACTCTTGCGTTGTCGACTAGGCAGAGTTGGAAGAACGAAGAAGCGTCAAGGCTTTTAAAGTAAGTCTTTTTGAAGTAAGTCTTTTTGTTGTGTTTTGTGTAAATCCATACCTAGTGGACTTGTTGGCTGGACCGTCTGAGGTTTTTTCCATTGTGAATTTTCCTCGTACATTGCGGTCTTGTGGTTGTGTGTTTATTTTATCTTGCAAAATTACGTAGATGCATGCTTAGGGTTAAAAAGATAAAATTGGTGTAAATCACAACCTTTGTGTAAATTTGGTGCAAACTAAATTTGGGTAATTTTAGTGTAATTTAATTAGAGTCGAATTTAATTTAATTTGGTAAAATTGACGTTTGGTGTGTTTGGCTAATTTAGTATTTGAATTGAATTGGTTTAATTTTCGTTTAAAAGAAAATTAAAATATTTGTTTAGTTTAATTTAATTTTTATTTTGAAGAAATTAAAATTTGAGGATCTTAATTGTTAAATTTGAAAGAAATTTAAAATTTGGAACATTGTGTGAACTATCTCATATTTCAATTTAAAAATTGGCATACGTCTTAACATCTATCCATACTCGGTTTGACCCGAAACTCTACCCAAGGTGCTACCCAACCCATAGGTCCATTTTTAAACACTTAAAATTCATATTTAAGTCATCTAATCACATTTAAAAGTTTATAAACACTTTATACCTTTATTTATATGTTCCATCGTTATCATATACGTAAACCATTAATACGACTTAACTAAATCAACGAGTCATCAATTTATTCGCAACTATCTTCATTATTTGCAATATACCGTCACACCATAAAAGTCATGACACTTGTATCACATTTTCGAAATATTATATTTAAATTAAATACTCTAATATAATTAAACATACTCGTTTAATTATTATGCCAAATTAAAGATAAATACAATTATTTCATCCGAATAATAATTCCCACAATTACAATTAAATCAATATAACTTCAAGTTAATACTCATAAAAATGTGGGGTATTATATTACCCGTATCTCATCTTTTTTATATGACTTAATCACTGTAATTTTGTTTTTTCACAAATAAACTACATATACATTCCATTTCATTTTATTCAACAACAAATGTCTACCATTAGAGTCAGTTTCTCTCCCCGCCCAATCCCTCTCTCTCCATCTCCCATTTTTTTGTTTTGTTTTATGACTCCACGTAGCTTCGTTTTGTTTGCTTGCAACGTTGAATAAAAAATATTCTATTTATGATTTACGTGATAAAATATTTATCTCTTTAAACAAAATATAATATTTATCATTTTAATGCATCATGTATGTTTTTTCACATGGTTATTTGTTTGATAGCGTCTTTGTGTCTTAATGTGCATGTTTGTGTGAGTGAAAGTGTGCATGAGTCTTTTGTTGTCAATTATTGGAACCTTTTACTCCGAGTTTTTTTTTCTTCATAATTTTTTACTTGGGCTTTTTCTTTCTAGCTCTGTCTGTTTAAGTGAGTGCAATAGTGTGTCCTTTTGTTTATAAGCTTCGGTTTTTGGGTCTGTGATCAATGAAAAAAATTAATTGCTTTACAAATATATGGTTTCCTTTTGTTTTCATTTTGTGTGATCATGCTTAAATATAAATGGATTCCTTTTCAGTTTGACATGTTGTGTCATATCATTTTTTTATGTCAAAGTGTATTTTTGTTCATGTGAGTCTGTATGTTTGATTACTTTGAGGGAGTCGATTTATATTCGTATTTGCTGTTAGTTTATGCTATGAATGCAAAAAATAAATAAAAATATGTATAATTTTTTTATATAAAATACATAGAGTTGTTTTGAAGTTTTTATTTATAAAATAAAAATTAGTTTTTATATAACAAAAATATTTAAAAATAACGGACAAATTTATTTATGAAAAAATTAACCTTTTATGATAACTTTAAAATAAAATATTAAATTTATAATATATACTAATTTTTATAATTATCATTATATTTATTCATGGTAGATGCTAATGTAAATGAATAAAAGTAAGTACTAATTTTTGTAATTATCATTATATTTATTCATTTCTTTAGCAATATCTATAGAGATATTCACACAACACAGCACAACAACAAGTGTAATTTGCTAGTAGACATTTCACACAACACAACAACAAGTGTAATTTTCAAAAACAAAAATTAATCACACAATCACAAGATTCTCAATAAAGTTGACAAACCATATTAAAGAAAAATGCTAAAGAGGAACAATAAAACCTGATTTGAGTGCCAATTTGAGAGCAATCTCAAATTTTAATTTGTAAATGCCCAAATAATAAATTGGAATCTACAAAAAAAAAATACAAATATTAGTAGTAACACAAACAAATTTATATAGTGGGATATAACAAAGTAAATGAATAATATATATTTACACAAACAAGGTCCAACCAATCTCTAATCAAGCCCTAACTTTCTGAAATTGAAACCCTAGATTTTTAACCCTTATTTTGATGAGGTTAGTTCAAAGAAAGAAAAGGAAGGGGGGGGGGGGGGGGGTGCTCATTTTTTTTGGGGGGTGGGGGGTTGCCGAAAATTGCTTTTTTTTGGAGTGGGTGGGGGGTGGTGGGGGGGTGGGGCAGTGGCGACTAACGGTTTTTTGGGGGGGGGGGGTGGGGTAGGTAAGAGAGGGTTTATTCTTGCTTTGGTTAGTAGAGAAAGAGAATAGTGTGAGTGAGAGAGAAGAAGAGAGGAAGAGAAGAAGAGTGAGAGAAGAAAGTGGGTGAGAGAAATGAGAGAGTTAGGGTTAGAAGAATAGAATAAGTAAATGGGTTGGGTTGGGTTATGATGGTGGGTTTATTTTTTAGTGTGTGGGTGGGTTATTATGTTGTTGTTGGGTTTAGTGTATGGGTTTGTTTTAAATAGAACAAATTTATTTTTGGGGGCCTTTTTTTAAGTGATAACTCTAATTTTTTTCATAACTAATTTTGTTTTGGGGCCTTTTTTTTTACAACTAATTTTTTTTTAAACCTAATTTTTTTTATACCTAAATTTTGTTTTTCCCGGAAGGGGCCCCAATTAATCGGGGGCCCTAGGCGGCGGCCTAGCCCGCCTATGCCTAGAGCCGACCCTGGTTGGAGATGTTATATGTATGGAGTTTGGCACCAAAAATGAAGTGGTGAGGTGGGGAATGCAGTTGGTTGGTATGTGTGTTGAATGAGGGTAAAATGGGTATTTGCTCTTTTTCTAGTCAATGTTTAACGGGCTGGTTGACGGAGTCCCCATTTTGAAATGAGTAAATTAGTTTAGGGTAACTTGAATCAAACAAAAATTAGGGAAGATAATTTAGGGATTGAAAGCGTGATTTACTCTAAATTTAATAAGGGCATGGTAGGGATTTATTTTCAAGGCCTTATATCCAATAATTCTATACCAACTAAGAGAACTGCTCGTGGTGGGATAGAAAGCTCACTTGCGATAACTTGCCCCATCTTAAATCCCATCCTAACATACACCGAACATGGGATATGATAATCATATCCAATCCGACTCTCTTATCCGATCCCACCACCAAACCCATCCTTTATTAATCTCCAACACCACACACATTTTTTTGGGTTCTACACAAAGCAACGAGCTCTCTCTTTCTCGGTTTGCATGATGAGGATCAATCGTACACAACACAAATATGGATGTTTGATTGGATTAATTTTACTTTTGATAGTTTAGTTGTAATCGAATTACTGGTTATTCAATAGATATAGTTCCATGTTTCACTTGTCCATGTTATGTGAATTTTTCTCTTCCAGTTTCATAATTTAGATATTAAAAGATTTTGTGTTCTCCGTGCTAGTCTTTTAAATAGAAAAATATTTTTAACACTAATTTCTAGATTTGGTTAAATTGAACATTTAGTACCTTGCAATGATAAATCTCTCTTTTTTTGCTCTCTCTTCTTAGTCAAGACTCGTCTCGCTCGATTGGCCCTTTACATCGAATACCAATGATCCCAGTTCAACGACTCTCGCTAACTTGATTAGTGAGTGACCATGTATTTCCAATTTAAACAGTCCTGTATTTAACAACACGTGCGAGGGACCAATAAGCACTCCCATACAAGGGCGGATTTGGCCTGGGCTGAGCCAACCCAATGCAAAAAAAAATTCTGCTGACTATTAGAACTTAAGTTTGGTCCAAATTCTAAACATAGCCCGACCCAAATTTTAAACCTAGCCCAGCCTGTCTAACCCCCCCCCCCCCCCCAAACTGACCACTCTTTTTACCCAACTGAACGGGACAAGGACAACACAAACAATCTCACAAACAAACACCTAAAAAACTGAAGATTTTTTCTCCGTTTTTCCCAGTGGTCGGTAGCTCCTCCTGCTGTTGTCCACCCGCCAGCAGCCCTACTCAGTCAGGTATGGAGAAGACCTCCTCTATTTGTTTTTTTTTTTGGTTTTCTCCTGCCGTTTTTTTAGACCTGTTCTGTTTTGGACCTTATTTCCCCCGTATACTGATTAGATTTTAATTAGTTTGGGACTTTTCTCCCCTCATTGTCTAATGATTAGATTATAACAAGTTTATGACTTTTTTTCCCTCACTGTCTACTGATTCTGTTATAACTGGTTTAGGATTTTTTCCCCTCAGTGTCTACTGCTTAGGTATAGTTTTCATGTTTAGGACTTTTTTTTCCCATTCTTTATATCCTAATTAGATTAGACTATAATAAGTTTAGTGGTTTTTTTAAGTGTCAAATTGTTTATTAATTGTTAGATAAATGGGATTACAAGTGTTTAGTCCTACTTTTTTGAATATATGTTTGTTTAATCCCATGTCATTATTTTTTTTGTGTTGGTCCTATATTTTTACACTTGTCATTCTCTACAAAAAGAGACATGAGCGGTGAAGAGAGTTTACATGGAAGTTGAGGGAAGTTTTAGACGGTTATGGGACTTAAAACAATTTAAAAAACACATGGGATGAGAGACTAACAAAACTTTAGAAATGGGACTAAAACAAAAAAAACTATAAATTTAATTATTAGATTTAATTGTTTATTAATGGTTAGATGTAATTGATTTGATTATTTATGAATTGTTAGATTTAATTGCTTTAATTGTTTATTAATCTATTGATGGTCCAATTAGTTAATTGTAATCACTTAATTATTGAATTATTTTTAAAATGTGTAAATATTATTATCTAATTAGGGAGGTGTTGTTTTAAGAAAAATTGGACACTAAAGTTGTAGCATTTAAGACTTATTCATGTTATTTGATATTTGTGAATCTATATCAGCATTGCATGATTTCCTTTGTAAGATTTAATTGCTTATTGACTTGATACTTGGTAGTACTTAATTGATTAGTTTTTTTTCCAACTTTTTTTCTTAATTATTTGTTAGGTTGAAAATTGGGCTTTTTTCTTGTCTACATTCTAATTGCTAATTTGGACCGTTTTTTACTCAGGTACACAAATAGCAATCTCTTACTGGTTAAATCTTACTTATAAATTGTGTTAATATTTCATTATCTGTATACATGTTTGAGATTGTGATAATTAGTTGATCTTATTTATGGTAGTTGTATTTAAAATTTTGTCTTCTTTGTTACTTTGTTAGGTTATAAATAATTATGACACATAATGATTTTGCAACTCATAAAGGGAAAACTAGTGAATTTTTAAAATCATTTAACGTGGAGGATTTTGTATGCCTCTCTTCCTTGAACGAGTCATTTGTTTGAGTATTGGTTTAGATTATGTAATTATTAAATTCAAATTATTAAAGCCTTGTTGGGTTTTCGGTAGATATTAATATTATTATATATTTATTCATTTTGTAATAGATGGATGTGAATCTCTAAAGAAAAAAATTCATTATTACGAATGGGCTGTAATAAATTTACCCCATATTTTTTGTTTTCTCCACGACAATACTAGTTTTTGAATTACACTATACAATTTATTATAAACACAACGTCGTGTTGGAGATAAAATTAGGGGTATAAAATTTTGGCTTGATGCCCACCCCTTCGAATAATCTTGGTTCTGCCCTTGCTCCCATACGGTCCAATATGATCACGTCAGCTAAGATACGGTATAGTTTTTATTTGCCTCACTCTGATCATACTTGTGTACACTTGTAAACCAATCAAGGGTTGAGAACAAACGCTCATTGGGACAATATTTCCAAACGGAAGGCAGGAATAAAAGACAACGATTACCACAATAGTATAACTGTTATGAATAAGAATGAATATCCGTAATATAACATAATGCAGAACAGTTCATTCTTGAGATGTCCATTGTAGACCAGCAGCAATTAAGTTTCACTAACTTAAAACAAATACTTAATGCCATTAAGAAAATCAAGTCACATAAGTTCAAAACCTTCAACTTTACTCAGTCCAGCTATTAAACCACAAACACCAAATTAATGCATGCTTGGTTAATTTTATAAACATACGAGACTCATCGTGGAGTCCTTTATTTATTAAAATCCACGCCCTACGGCCATGCTAACCTTCACTCCTCTAACACACCCAATCCAAGTGTTTAAACCAAATCAAAACGTGTACCCAGTTTAGTTTCTCATGCTAAACCCTTTTGTAAGCCACAAATCTTGCATACAGGGACATTTTTATTTAAATTCTAGGGCCCTAAACTGTAATTTATATCATTACAGGGGCCAAAACAGAATATCCAGTGTGTGACACCCCGACTAATTAAATACCGGGTAGCTACTCCTTTATTAAATTAATACAAAATGCCAAGTTGGTTCAGTTAATAGCATCACTGTCGAAAACATTTTAATAATTTCTAACCACCTAGTATATGAAAAGTGAGATGTCAAATTTTAAATTAAATCTGATTAACATGCAATAATAAATATAAAGCTTGACTTAACCAATCACAGTAAAGTCACAATAGAATAACCAACCAATATAATAATGAGTATGGAGGAAATACTCCTCACAACAATCCCAATAATGAAATGAATAAACAAGTCTGCATCCTGAATTAATTACAACCCAAAGTCTGAATAACTGAATATGAAATGTCTCTAATAGAAATGGGCGACATGCCCTACAAATGATGAAAACTGAATAGAGTCAAGACAAAAGAAGTGTCTACTAGCAAGGCCCTGTAACTTCCACAAACAGCTACAGCTCGTCACCTGAATGTAAATTCTATGCATGGTGTCCTTGTGGCTGGGCACCTAAAAGGTTTTTACAAAAATAGATTTGAAAGCAAACGGGTTAGAGCCCGAAAGTGGAGAGTATTTTAAAAACAGCAAGTGCTTTAATAACATTAAAACAATGAATGTAAAATACATGTTAGGACGTGCTCTCACATGAAGTACTCACCTCTCGACTAATTGTTCACTCCTAACGTACCGTACCCATTCAAGTGATTCTTATATCTAACTAAACTGACATAAGTTCTAACCTTTCTACTCGATTCACAATATGAATTCTCAATGTTATCACTGGAATAGATAGCTTTACTTAAACTCGGATTCTCAATTATTAGCATTTCCATTTACTGGAGGTTATCCCCTTATTTATCTTCTCAAGGAATTACTACAATTATACTCGCAATTAAACACAACAATTCCTTTTCATTTAACCGTATAATATTCACATCATAAATATACAATACAAGCACCCCGAGGCTAAGCTGCGGTGCACACATACTCTGCTATCCATCCCGGTACATCACGTACATAAGGATTACAAATTCCGAATCTCTCAGGAATTGTTAGAATAAGCGCAACACACAAAAATGGAGGCGAACATAATTCAACATATCCATGGTCACGTACATACTTACGCTCCATAGTCAGCTGACTTATTAACTCACAAATAAGTCATTCTCTTGAACTATGTCCTCGAGGTACCAATCTAAATCCGGGCACACAAAGATTAGATGACCCTAAGCGAACGTAAACCTCCCGTGATAGCAAGTATGGTAGGTATGTCATACACATAAAATCATGTACATATACTAAGCATGCACACATCTTAGTAATTACCATATTCTATTAGTGGTATACTTCTTATTCTTATACCAACTGTTAATGTCACACCAATTATATACCCCCGGTTTATATGCATTTAAGTCATTAATTATCCTCACACCGTGATTAGTCGCACGCGTCCTAATCCACAAATACCATTTGGTTCAAATCATTCTTCTATATTTTACTCCTCAATATATCCCGAATATCCCAACTATAACAATTAGTCGTCAAGGTAATGTTATCTCTACAATTAAACAAGGTTACGGGACACTAGAAATCAAACCAGGCCAAAAAGGCCAATCTGTCAACTCGTTAGAAGTCTCATTCGAACGAGGTCGTTCGAACGAGAGTTCGTTCGAACGAAGTGGGCATCTAACGAGATCTCGTTCGAACGAAAGGCATCGAACGAACATCCAACTCGTTAGAAGGCAAACTGTCAGCTCGTTAGAAGCTCGTTAGAACGAGCTCGTTCGAACGACCTGGGCAGGTCTTCTAACGAGATGCCAGTTTCGAGCCCAGAATTTCCTAACTCGTTTTTCACCAATTTCCTCACCTCAAAACTCCTCCAAAAATTATTCCAACAATATTTTAAGGTTCCTCAACATTCCTAAACATTCTTAGGTCGTAATCTAGCACATTCATGGGATCAAATCTTCCTATACAACACCTAATTATTAAATCTCCCAAAGTTTTCCCCAAACCTTATGAGTATGAACCCTAGAATTTAAAGTCATCAATTTCCATATATAAATCCGTTTTTGTAACATAAAAAGTAGTAATTCTTTTAGTCAAATCACCCAATAACAACTCTACATGCAAACCTATATAAAAATCTGAATTTATAACTCCGATTTCATGGGTTTTTATAAATCTCCCAATACAATGCAAATATATCAATTTTCTAAGCATGGAAGAAACATTCGCTTGAAATTAACGTAATTAAACCACTTGCCTTGGATTTTTCTCTGAATTTGGTGTTGAATTGATGAAGGTTGCTCTCTCTCCTTTTCTCCCAAGGTTGAAGGTTGAAGATGGAGGTTGTGTTTCTCTTTTGGGAACTTCTCCTAACCTCTCCTAAAACTCCCGTTGCCCTTTAGTTGGTCAAGTGCTGGTAATGGCTTAGTGGGTCACTAAATATCCTAATATTTAACTCCCAAAATTCGTTGGTTAATTATCCTAAAATTTCAAAATTACCAAAATACCCTTTTAAGTTGCCGGTATGGCCCAAAAATGCCCCGGGACCCAAACTAAACCCTCGGCTAGTGTTTTCTGACTATTTCGACCCTTCCGGACTCGTTGGCGCACTCAAAATGACCATACGGTTGATGAAAATAGAATTCACTTTTTAATTTAAATAATTAGTCTCGCGACAATTCTAATATTTTCAATATTCATATACTACAATATATGCACATTATAATCAAATACCAACTCACATCTCGTTAGTATTTTATCCGGATTAATTTTCAATTAATTCACATTTAATTTAATTAATCCCACAAATAAATATCAATAAAAGTACGGGGTATTACATACTTCCCCCCTAATAACAGAATTTCGTCCCGAAATTCGGAACTAGAAAGTACCTGGTAAGAATAACTCTGGATAACGTTCGCGCATCTCATCCTCGCGCTCCCATGTGGACTCCTCGACATTATGATGTCACCACTGAACACGCACTAACGGAACTATCTTTGACCGCAGTTTCCGCTCACTTCGGTCTAAAATAGCAATCGGCCCCTCCTCGTAGGAGCTATTAGGCTGGAGATCGATGTCCTCCAAAGCAATGTGAGAATGAGCCAATTCGTCTCTAAGATATTTCCTTAGCGAGGAAATATGAAACACATCATGAATCCTGTGCAAATACTCCGGTAACCCAAGCCTATATGCAACAGACCCAATCCGCTCGATGATAGGAAATGGCCCCACATATCTCGGTGCCAACTTCCCCTTCTTCCCAAATCGCATAATCCCCTTCATAGGAGATACTCTGAGTAAAACTTGGTCCCCCACTTGGAACTCCCTGAAGAATCTCTTCGCATCAGCGTAGCTCTTCTGCCGATCCTGAGCTACCCGAATGCGACTCCGTATCAATTCTATCCTCCCCGAAGTATCCTGAATCACTTCCGGCCCAAGTAGTTTGTTGACCCCTACCTCCAACCAACATGCTAGGGAACGACAAGGTCTACCGTACAATGCCTCAAATGGAGCCATGCCAATGGTGAACTGGTAGGAATTGTTGTAAGCAAACTCCACCAGTGGAAGATACTGCTCCCATCCACCCCCAAAATCAATGATGCACATACGCAACATGTCCTCCAACATCTGATTTGTACGCTCGATTTGCCCATCGGTCTGCGGGTGATACGCCGTACTCAACCACAATTCCGTGCCCATGGCCTTCTGAAAACTCTCCCAAAACCGTGAAACGAATATCTTGTCTCTATCAGACACGATATTTAGGGGCACACCGTGAAGTCTCACTATTTCTGCAATAAAGAGCTGGGCATACTGTCCCGTAGTGTAGTCTGTCCTTACGGGTAGAAAATGAGCGACTTTGGTCAACCTGTCCACAATTACCCAAATGGAGTCGTGACCTCTCTGTGTCGTAGGCAACCCCGTGATAAAGTCCATGGATATGCTCTCCCACATCCACATCGGGACCTCTAATGGCTGTAGAAGTCCTGCCGGTCTCTGATGATCCACTTTTACCAGCTGACAAGTGGCGCATTTAGAAACAAACTCGGCAATATCCTTCTTCATCCCGCTCCACCAATACTGTCGTCTCATGTCTTGGTACATTTTGTCCCCACCGGGATGTACCGCGAACCGTGAGCCGTGCGACTCTGCCATCACCTCGTGTCGCAATTCCTCCCCTTCCGGAACTACCAGTCTCCCATTGAAGCGTAATCCCCTGTCTGAGCTAACGGTATAGGACTCGGCTCCCTCTGCTAATAATCGAACTATCTGCTCCTGACAGAACGAGTCATCTGCTTGTGCCTTTACCACTCTCGTGACAATATGCGGTGTAACAGTCATCACCGACATGAATGATCGGGCCACTGCATCCTGGTGTCCCAACTCCTTCCACTTAGCCTTCCACACCCCTGCCACCTCATCTACTGGTCTACGGCTCAACGCGTCTGCTACCACGTTAGCCTTCCCCGGGTGATATTGGATATCGAACTGATAATCCTTCACAAACTCAAGCCACCTTCGCTGCCGCATATTCAACTCCTTCTGCGTGAATAGGTACTGTAGGGACTTATGGTCTGTGAACAATCGAAACTTTTCCCCCAAAAGGTAATGTCTCCAAATCCGAAGGGCAAATACAACTGCCGCTAACTCCAAATCATGAGTGGGGTAATTCTTCTCGTGAGGCTTAAGCTTACGGGAAGCATAAGCTATGGCCTGACTCTCCTGCTGCAATACACCTCCAAGTCCTTGTAAGGACGCATCGGTGTAAACTAGATACTCAACTCCCGGTCTCGACAATGCTAACACAGGTGCTGAGGTTAACTTGTCCTTCAACTCATCGAATGCCAACTGACAGGCATCACTCCAAATGAACGACACACCTTTACGAGTCAGATGTGTCAAAGGACCCGCTATCTTTGAGAATCCCCGAATAAACCTCCTGTAGTATCCTGCTAGGTCCAAGAAACTACGGATCTCAGTCGGTGTCGTGGGCTGTCCCCACTCCCTCACCGCGGATACCTTCCCCGGATCAACAGATATCCCCCGGTCGGAAATAATATGTCCCAAAAACTGAACCTCCTTCAACCAAAACCCGTACTTCTCATACTTTGCATACAACTCGTTCTGACGTAGCGTCTGCAAAACCTGCCTCAAATGCTCGGCGTGCTCCTCCTTTGTCTGGGAGTAAACCAGAATGTCATCAATGAAGACAATGACGAACTGATCTAGGAACTCTCTGAACACCCTATTCATCAAGTCCATAAACACGGCTGGAGCATTGGTCAAACCAAAAGGCATAACCCGAAACTCGTAGGAACCATATCTCGTTAAGAAAGCAGTCTTCGAGACGTCCTCTTCCCTGATACGTAACTGATGATAACCAGATCGCAAATCAATCTTTGAGAAGAAAGAAGCTCCTCTCAACTGGTCGAATAAGTCATCGATTCGGGGCAACGGATACTTATTCCGTAACGCGACCTTATTCAACTCCCGGTAATCCACACACAACCTCAACGATCCATCCCTCTTCTTAACGAACAACACAGGGGCACCCCACGGCGAAGTACTCCTCCGGATAAACCCCTGACCCAACAACTGCTCAATCTGATCCCATAACTCTCTCATCTCAGCTGGAGCCATACGGTAAGGTGCGCGGGCAATAGGCCGAGTGCCCGGCGTCAAGTCGATCACAAAATCTATCTCTCTACTCGGAGGTAATTCAGGTATATCCTGAAATACATCGGCAAACTCTCGAACAACCGGAATCGAATCAAGTGGTATCACCACTTCCTTAGAGGTCTCCTCCTCTATATAGTACAAATCAGTGGACGATCCTCCCTCAGGACGAGGCATCGCCACTAAAAACATCTCTTGCCCGGGAATGACAAAAATAATACTCCTACTAAAACAGTCAATCATGGCTCGGTACGCTACTAGCCAATCCATACCAATAATGGCATCATACTCGGTCATCTCTAACACTATAATATCAGCGGGTAAAGTAAACCTCCCGATCTCTATACCCACACCTCTACAAATAAGGGAAATCACGGAACTCCTACTCAATGTTGAATCTACACAAGTAACCGTACTCTCGGCGGTGTCTAACAACCCAATGGTGCGTGCAAATCTCATAGCAATGAAACAATGTGTAGCCCCCGTGTCAAATAAAATACACCCCATAGTCCCCTGAATAGAGAACATACCCTCAATGGCTGGTGGATCCTGTGGGGCTGCGACCTGCTGGAGCTGATATACTCTCCCATACTGAAGCTGTCCCTGCTGAACTGGGATTGCTGGAATGGGTGGTAATGCTGCCATCTGTGGTGCTGGGAGGGCGGCGGGAAACATAGGCCTCTATGGCTCGTGTCGAGCACCCTGCTGCTGCTGCTGTGGGGCCCTGCCCCTATCAGGACAATCCTGACGTTTGTGGCCAATCTTACCACAAATGAAACACTTCCCCTGGAAGTTTCCCCCTCGCTGCCCCTGCTGACCACGGCCCTGGTGACCGTTACCATTTCTGCCCTGGCCTTGCTGGCCCTGCTGAAACTGCTGTTGACCATTTTGCCCCTGCTGGCCCTGATGGCCGTTCGGACCCTGATGGCCCTGCCTAAAACCTCCATGTCCATGCCTGAAATTCCCCGATCTGAACCTCTTATGATCCCCCTGCTGGGAACCCTGGTCACCCTGCCTCTGCCCCTGAGTAGATTGTGCCCCACTGGCACCATTTCCTCCAGTCCTGCCCTGATGGCTGGACTCTCCTGATCTCTTGCTCTCAGCCATGTGAAAGCGGTGATCCTGACAGTGTAACAGTGCAGCGTTAACCACGTCAGAATAAGTGGTCAACGAGAGGTTCCCCAATAAATGCTGACGGATTCTCCATGTCAATCCATCTGTAAACTTCTGAATCTTTTTCTCTTCCGTCGGTATCTATTCAGTAAATTTGTGAATTCGGCCTCATACTCGGCCACAGTCTTACCCTCCTGCCTGAGATTCATTAACTTCCTCCTCATTTCCGTGTGAACGGCTGACGGAAAATACTTGCGGTTGAACCGCACCCAAAACTCCTGTATCGTGAGAGTATCTCTCTCCTCCATGGTGGTAATAGACTCCCACCACTGCAGTGCAGATCCCACTAGCTTGAAAGTAGCTAGTACCTTCTTCTGAACGTCGGTGCACTCCTACATCCTCAAGTGCCTCTGAATGTCTTTTCTCCACTGACTTGAAACCACAACATCGGAGCTACCTGCGAACTCCGGCGGGTGCGCTTTCTGAAAAGCATCTCGTACACGTTCCCAAGCAGACGGGAATGCATGTGCCTGAACTGTCGCGGCTACTGGCGCCTGAGGTGGTGCCTGCTGTACAACGGCAAGAGCGGCATTTATCGCTTGCGCTACAATGGCTGCAACCTCAGCGGCATTCATGGTGCCCTGTACTGGAGCTGGCTGGGGCTCTGGTTGTGCATTCCTAGGAACCCGTGGTGCACGTCGTGGAGGCATCTGAAATAAGAGTAAGGTCTATAAGTTCGTAGTTATAAACCCAAAATAGCTGAAGAGCGAAGCATACATAAAAGAATACAACAGTCCTAAAATATAGGGCTCTACATCAAAGAAAGCTCAGAGGAAACATAATAAGCCGTACAGATCCTAAAGGACACTAGAACCTGATGCTCTGATACCACCTGTGACACCCCGACTAATTAAATACCGGGTAGCTACTCCTTTATTAAATTAATACAAAATTATCACTGTCGAAAACATTTTAATAATTTCTAACCACCTAGTATATGAAAAGTGAGATGTCAAATTTTAAATTAAATCTGATTAACATGCAATAATAAATATAAAGCTTGACATAACCAATCACAGTAAAGTCACAATAGAATAACCAACCAATATAATAATGAGTATGGAGGAAATACTCCTCACAACAATCCCAATAATGAAATGAATAAACAAGTCTGCATCCTGAATTAATTACAACCCAAAGTCTGAATAACTGAATATGAAATGTCTCTAATAGAAATGGGCGACATGCCCTACAAATGATGAAAACTGAATAGAGTCAAGACAAAAGAAGCGTCTACTAGCAAGGCCCTGTAACTTCCACAAACAGCTACAGCTCGTCACCTGAATGGAAATTCTATGCATGGTGTCCTTGTGGCTGGGCACCTAAAAGGTTTTTACAAAAATAGATTTGAAAGCAAACGGGTCAGAGCCCGAAAGTAGAGAGTATTTTAAAAACAGCAAGTGCTTTAATAACATTAAAACAATGAATGTAAAATACATGTTAGGACGTGCTCTCACATGAAGTACTCACCTCTCGACTAATTGTGCACTCCTAACGTACCGTACCCATTCAAGTGATTCTTATATCTAACTAAACTGACATAAGTTCTAACCTTTCTACTCGATTCACAATATGAATTCCCAATGTTATCACTGGAATAGATAGCTTTACTTAAACTCGGATTCTCAATTATTAGCATTTCCATTTACTGGAGGTTATCCCCTTATTTATCTTCTCAAGGAATTACTACAATTATACTCGCAATTAAACACAACAATTCCTTTTCATTTAACCGTATAATATTCACATCATAAATATACAATTCAAGCACCCGAGGCTAAGCTGCGGTGCACACATACTCTGCTATCCATCCCGGTACATCACGTACATAAGGATTACAAATTCCGAATCTCTCAGGAATTGTTAGAATAAGCGCAACACACAAAAATGGAGGCGAACATAATTCAACATATCCATGGTCACGTACATACCTACGCTCCATAGTCAGCTGACTTATTAACTCACAAATAAGTCATTCTCTTGAACTATGTCCTCGAGGTACCAATCGAAATCCGGGCACACAAAGATTAGATGGCCCTAAGCGAACGTAAACCTCCCGTGATAGCAAGTATGGTAGGTATGTCATACACATAAAATCATGTACATATACTAAGCATGCACACATCTTAGTAATTACCATATTCTATTAGTGGTATACTTCTTATTCTTATACCAACTGTTAATGTCACACCAATTATATGCCCCCGGTTTATATGCATTTAAGTCATTAATTATCCTCACATCGTGATTAGTCGCACGCGTCCTAATCCACAAATACCATTTGGTTCAAATCATTCTTCTATATTTTACTCCTCAATATATCCCGAATATCCCAACTATAACAATTAGTCGTCAAGGTAATGTTATCTCTACAATTAAACAAGGTTACGGGACACTAGAAATCAAACCAGGCCAAAAAGGCTAATCTGTCAACTCGTTAGAAGTCTCGTTCGAACGAGGTCGTTCGAACGAGAGTTCGTTCGAACGAAGTGGGCATCTAACGAGATCTCGTTCGAACGAAAGGCATCGAACGAACATCCAACTCGTTAGAAGGCAAACTGTCAGCTCGTTAGAAGCTCGTTCGAACGAGCTCGTTCGAACGACCTGGGCAGGTCTTCTAACGAGATGCCAGTTTCGAGCCCAGAATTTCCTAACTCGTTTTTCACCAATTTCCTTACCTCAAAACTCCTCCAAAAATTATTCCAACAATATTTTAAGGTTCCTCAACATTCCTAAACATTCTTAGGTCGTAATCTAGCACATTCATGGGATCAAATCTTCCTATACAACACCTAATTATTAAATCTCCCAAAGTTTTCCCCAAACCTTATGAGTATGAACCCTAGAATTTAAAGTCATCAATTTCCATATATAAATCCGTTTTTGTAACATAAAAAGTAGTAATTCTTTTAGTCAAATCACCCAATAACAACTCTACATGCAAACCTATATAAAAATCTGAATTTATAACTCCGATTTCATGGGTTTTTATAAATCTCCCAATACAATGCAAATATATCAATTTTCTAAGCATGGAAGAAACATTCGCTTGAAATTAACGTAATTAAACCACTTGCCTTGGATTTTTCTCTGAATTTGGTGTTGAATTGATGAAGGTTGCTCTCTCTCCTTTTCTCCCAAGGTTGAAGGTTGAAGATGGAGGTTGTGTTTCTTTTTTGGGAACTTCTCCTAACCTCTCCTAAAACTCCCGTTGCCCTTTAGTTGGTTAAGTGCTGGTAATGGCTTAGTGGGTCACTAAATATCCTAATATTTAACTCCCAAAATTCGTTGGTTAATTATCCTAAAATTTCAAAATTACCAAAATACCCTTTTAAGTTGCCGGTATGGCCCAAAAATGCCCCGAGACCCAAACTAAACCCCCGGCTAAGTGTTTTCTGACTATTTCGACCCTTCCGGACTCGTTGGCGCACTCAAAATGACCATACGGTTGATGAAAATAGAATTCACTTTTTAATTTAAATAATTACATTCCTGACGCGACTGTCACGCGCGTCCCAACAAAATTTCCCAAATTGCCGTATTTCAGTCTCGCGACAATTCTAATATTTTCAATATTCATATACTACCATATATGCACATTATGATCAAATACCAACTCACATCTCGTTAGTATTTTATCCGGATTAATTCTCAATTAATTCACATTTAATTTAATTAATCCCACAAATAAATATCAATAAAAGTACGGGGTATTACACAGTGTTTAGGTTTGTCGCCTGTACAAATGGGCTGTCATCACTGGACAATGTCATTTTAACGACATATTGAATGATGACGTTTGTTACAGAATTCCAGAAAATCTGAAAAATTGTGTTTGAGCCACAAAACATGTTAAACTCACTTTCTTTATTATATGCAAACAAGTCCACAAGGTTATAAACTTTATAAAATCAACTTATTATGCTACTTTACACTATTAATAGCCCTCAACTTAATAACACCATTAAGCATTTATACGATTGCATCCATCTTCTTTGGAAACCGTTTCAAGAGGATGAATCTTAAATAGCATATGATATTGAGAACTTCATAAAAATCTCATGTTTAAATCATAGATGGATGTTTATTGCGTCTTTTACAAACTCAGACACAATAAGCCTTTTAAACTTGATTTACACGAAATACTCTTCATCCTGTGCATTTTAACCCGTGAGAACACATCTTCTTCATGAGATACTCTCATACAAACATGTATATTTAAATGTACATGCAGTGCTCCTGTGAGGCCCTTATTGTGAGGAACTCCGATGTGGATGTATTTTTTTTAAAAATAGTAAAACAAATAATATTAAGCTGATTTTTTAGGTTATTTAAAATTTCAAGGAGTCCCTAAAAGAAAATCATCTCATTACTATTTTAAAAAATCGCTTAAAAACTGACATATTTTAACCAATGTTTATAAAATAGCAAAATAAATTCATTTTGAGCTGATTTTTTAGGGGTTCCTTGTTTTTTTAAATACTCCACAAAAAAATTCAACTTCAAAATTATTATTTTTTACTATTTAAAAAAATACGTCTTGAAGGGGGGTCGTTTTAGAACCTATATATATATATATAAATATATATAACTACATATAGTACCATGTTATTTGCAAACCAACTGAACAACCCCTACCCCATCCCAAGTGACATAAATGGTGATAATGACTCGCTACATTTATGCCGCTGAATGGTTCATTACATTCCCCGACATACATGTGATGTAATAAATACGTATATTTACTTTCAGCAGCTGTTAACATATGTCGCGGAAAGTATTTACCTATTATTAATTTAATTTTATTCTAATATGTACGTACAACGAGGCTAGCCTAGGTCACGGATTGAAGTCGATATTTAATTAGTAAATTATTTTTTTCATTTTTACGTTCAACCAATCCCAACCGTAGATCAATCTATCAATCAAACTTAGGTGAAAAGTAGAGACAAATCGTGCTAAACTAAACACTTTCATTTATGTTCAGCCTCTGTGCTCCCTTGCGGTGCTGCTGTCGATCTCTCCGTGTAGCCACCGTTAACCTCTCCATTCTATTACATCTCTCTCTCTCTCAGCAATATAAATAATATTTTATATGTTGTTGTATTTATGTGTGTATTGATGGGGATGGAATTTTGTGGCCAAGTTGTTGGGTTTGGGGTTATTAGTTGATCAGAGGTGAGATTTTAGTTTGTCTTAAAAACGTATGATAACCTTTTTATAGGGGTGTAAGCGGTACGGTTTGGTCGGTAAATAGTAGATACCAATACCAAAACCAAACTCTAGATGGTAAAACCAAACCGTACCAGTTTACCACCCGGTACACCAAAATCAATACCAAAACCAAACCGGCTGGTATTTCGGTTTTTTCGGTAATTTCGGTTTTTTTCTGGTTTCGGTAAATTTTGGTTTTTTCTAGTTTTGGTAAATTCTGGTTTTTTCTGGTTTATGGTTTCGGTTTTTTCTGGTTTCGGTAAACAACACTAAAAGTCCCAAAAACCCAAAAACAAAACCAACCAACTTTTTTAAATATTAAAACCAAAACCAAAACCAAGTTTTTTCTGTTTTTGGTAAATTCGGTACGGTACAGTAATTTTGGTACGTTTTTTTTTGTTTTGGTAAATTCGATACGGTATGGTAATTTCGGTACGATTTTTTCTGGTTTCAGTAAATTCGGTACGGTAATTTCGGTAAATCGATTTTTTAAATATTAAAACCAAAACCAACCAACTTTTTTGCGGTAATTTCGGTTTCGGTAAGACTGGTTTCTGGAATTTTAATATAAGAAACCAAAACCATTTTTTTTCGGACCAAAACGGTACGGTACGGTAAAAACCCGTACCGCTTCCACCCCTACCTTTTTACATAAACTTGATTTGTAATTGATGAATCATTGAAATTTTAAATTTCTGAGGTTACAGTTCATTTAAAACCATTTCATGTTGTATTACTTTTCTTTAATTCGTTCTACCAAACAATACGAAGACCGCATGAATTTTTTGGGTATATATGTTTGTATCCAATGAGTCAACTTTGCAACTTCTAACGAGTTGTGGTATATTCTCGACCCCCATTTACGAAGTCCGTATTTTGCTCTCACCTTGTAGTTCCACCATAATTAGTATATGACGTAAACTACACGTCAAAGGACCAAAACAAAACAAATACAAACTCTAGAGAGAGAAACTAAGAATGTTTTATATTAAAAAATGGATAAGTTCCCTCAAATGAGGAGTATACGGGGTATTTATATGGGGGGAATTACATGCTAACCAAGTAATTACCTAAATGACTAAAAAGAATAATCATTAACAAAATTGTACCTAGTTAGTCCAAATATGCTTGAAGACCAATAAAAGAGATAAAAAAAATAAAGGACTAAAATAAAAGGAAAACTAAATTGGATTCCCATCACTTCCCCTCTCCCCTAAAAAAGAGTTCGTCCACGAACTCAGAGAGGAATGACCACTGAGTCAGGCTCCAAAATGGTAATCAATGCATGACGAGAAGGCACCTCGGACTCACCAAGATACTCTGGGGGTGTTCCATAGCTAAAAGGGCACAACGAAAAGGAAGAGAGCAGTTTGAACCTCGATGTCCAACGCTGCCACTATTGTAGCAGCGGAATATGGGAGCGCCCGAATGTGGCGCTGCAGGGGTAGTTGAGGTGACTAGGGTAGTGTTAGAGGAAGCCGATATTGGAGGAAGAGCAGTAGCAGGGACCAACGGAGGTGGAGCTTGGGAGGATGGTGGAGTTGCTAGTGCCATGTGATACATGGTTCAAAGTCTCGGTATTGGTCCCCGTATCAGACGCCCGATTTTCAGCTCGGTCATGGTATCGGGCGATACGCAAAGATATGCTATTTAGGGAGCCCAAAAAATTTCGAAAAAATATAGAAAATTTGTAAAAGATAAGATTAACAATGTGGACCAATTAGATAAGTTCAAAACAATCAAATGATATGCATATCATTGTCAAATTGATTATACTGACGCGCGTCGGACTCGTCGAATTAAATATTTTATAATAAATAAATATTAAATTAGAGACACAATCTAATGACACGTAAAACTTGATTAAAAAAAGTTACATAGAAATTAATTAGGAATAATTACATTGTTTTTATCATTTTCATCTTCATATCTAGTTGCAACATTGATCATGGTAAGGATGCAAGAATGGGTAATTTCCTTCCGTAAGATCCATTCTACAAATAAAGAGGATACACATATTATAAATGTTATTTTTTTTTTCAAATGATTACAAATATTAATAATTTATTAAGGAATACTTTTAAGTTTTTTAAAAATAGTACCAATTTATGTACAACGTACACATTTTTTAAAGAAATTATGAGAAAGAGTAACAATGTAATTAAAATGTAAAACAAATTAAAAATGTTCAACACTTTTTTAAAATGGGACAATTAAGAAAAGTACTAGTTTATTAAATATGTACAAGAAATTTATAAGAAAGTTGTATTACTAATTTTTAAGATATTATTTTCTATTCTTATGAAAAATGTAGTGGAGACAATTTATTTTTTTACAAAATAAAGAGGAGAAAATTTATCTTTTTACAAATGTTATTGTTTTTACAAAGATGAAACAAAATTTATTTTTTATAGTGTTATAATCTTTTTTAGTTTTTTTTTACAAATTTATTTTCAACTTTTTTTTTACAATACATTGTTCAGTTTTTTAAAAAACAGTTTTTTTTACAAATGAAAAAACATTCACTATATTTTATAACAAGAGAAAAAACAATAATTGTGTTCTATAATATTAAAAATCCTAGTAATATTTTTTTTATAGAAGTATAATAATAATAATCGTTTTTTGTTTGCAAGTAAATAAATGTTTTTTTCAATGAAAGTAAATGTCAAATATTTGTTTTGTTCTACCCAAGCTGAACTTTATCAAAAAGACAACAAAACAAAACAGCAGTACACTACATACGAAAAAAAAAGGATTCTACCCAAGCTGAACTTTATAAAAAAGATACATAAAACAAAACAAGACAGCTGTACTCCACTTGAATAGAAAAAAAAGGTAAAGCTGGCTCAGTGGCTTTCCAAGACCTAATAGAAAAAAGGCTTTAACCAAAGCTATACAAAAGTTTGGCAAGTTTTTTACTTCTATCATTTGGCAGAGCAAACAACTTTAACAATGGGTTTACACGAGTTTGGCAAGGGTTTCGACTAGGACTCAGACGAGAGATGTAGAATTGGAGTCAGGTTTCATGGCAGACTTCTTTTAACGCTGATGAGTTTATAAATGGTGAACTCTTCAGTTTCATTTTTTTTTTCATCTCGGTCGATTTTCTTCTCTATCGTGTATTGCGGCCGATATATCAGAGCAATATATATCGGTGATGCCGAGATATCGATCATATTGCACGATTCAATTTATTTATTGAAATGCCTCTCGAAATCGGATCGTCCAACTACGATTCCGAGTCAACTCAGCTACGACTTTGAACCACGATGTGATAAGTCTCGACCTTGGTAGCATACTCAATCGCCTTTAGAAAGGACGGTTGCTCTCGTAATCCCAGATCACGCTGAATGTATAGATGGAGGCCAAAATATTGCGGTTGATCCACTTATTCTCTGTCTCGGGAAGACGAACTCTGGTGCAAAGAAGCTAAAAATGGTCGGTATACTCCATCACAATAGACGTCTCCTGTCGGAGGGACTGGATGCGAGCAAAAAGATCGCGCTCATATGTCGGCGGGATGGATGATGCTTGAAGAGCGGCCTTTAGCTTTGGCAAGTCTAGATAGGGGGTAGCCTGGCTGTGTTCGTCGATAGCAAAGATCATTCCACCAAACTCAGGCGAATCCCAAAAAATTAGTGGCAGCAAGAAGAACACAAGAGCGTCCTTGAACCCTCTTGTAATCAAAGACTTGTCTCCATACAAGCCAACCAGTATATCATAGCATCGAGAGAGAATCGTCCGTTTAATATCGGAACATCGATGCGTATATCTCCGTAGAGACTCCGAGAAAGTAGGTGGCGCGCTATAGATAAGGGGTCTCTATCATGATGTGCGTCGAGGCCCATCACATCACCTGTGCAGCATAATCGGCAGGCAAAGGCGGCATCTGGATGAGGAAGAGGGATATGCTGGACTATTGGAGGTGTTGGAGGGCTGTGGTGATATTGTGGACACGTGCCAATCAATTGGTCGTGGTCACCACAATAAAAGCGTTGGCGCTCCCGTAATAGTGCGAAGCGATAAGTGTTGGGTGGAGGAGGAGGAATCCATTCCAAAATGCTGTGGTGGGTGTCTCCAGTGTCTGAAGATGAGGAAGGACTGGTAGAGAGTAGGGATTGATTGTGGTGGGAAGGGGTGTGAGATGGTGGTGGGTGAGGGTACAAATGTGGATGAGGTGGTTGACGACCGGAGAGGTTTAAGTCAAGGGGTTCCGGAATCCAACCACCAAGGATGTGAGTGTCGAAGCCGAGGGAAATGGGTGGATGGCCGTAATGGTCATAATTTCTGAGTGGTGGAGGGCGAGTATCCGGTGGCCGACCGAGGTGTCCGGAGGCTTGCTATATGCCAAGAGTTTTGAAGGTTTGATTTCCTTAAAAAATTCCAAGTGGTTCTGAATTTTTGGCGGGCTCGAGGATTGCAGGTGATGGGCCGAGTGGGTGATCGAAGAGGTCGGAGTTTCTTGAAGGGTCGGTCAATCGGGTTTTTCTGGAAGGGTCGGAATTCTCTGGTTGGTAAGATTTTCCCAGTTTTTCGGGGAGCTCTGGAATTCCAAAGTGTCTGAAAGAGTCGATTGATTCAGATGAGGTCTGAAAGAGTCGATTGATTCAGACGAGGCGCGTTGGTCAGAAGTCACGGGGTTGCCACAGAGTTCAGGGTTCTTGGGTTGGGCGGACGAACTGTGTTTTCTGGGTGGGTTGGAGACTCGAAGTCTTCTGAACAGGCCGGTATGCTCCGGCAGGCCAAGAGGCCTTGATTTTTCGATATAGGCGGGAAGGCCGGAGTCCTATTTGACGGCGGGATGGACTGGGTCTCCTTAGGATCTTCCCCTTCGCCTGAATTTTTTGAAAATTCTGAAATTTCCTGTGGGATTTTCGTCAGGTTCGGACCTGATGCCGATAGGTTCCTTTCCGGCTCTTTGGGAGGGTGGTTCTTTTGGTTCATTCATGGTGGAGAGGAGGCGGAAAAGGGTATCAAGTTTTTGATTGGCTTCTTTGAGTTCTAGGGTTTGTTGATCAATCTTTTTGTCTCAATTCTTGGTTGTTTTCTCTCGATTCTTGATTGTTTTCTCTTAATTCTTGATTAATCTTGTTTTGATATCAATTCGATTTCTTCGGGACCATTGATAATATAGTGTACGATTTGTTGATAATCTACCCATCGATACACTTGTGTTGCAGTGACACCTACTCTGATACCAATTTGACGTAAACTACACGTCAAAGGCTAGAGAGACTCTGAAAGTAAGGATGTTTTATATTAAAAAATGGAGAAGTTTCCTCAAATTCTAGTAATTACCTAAACGACTAAAAAGGACAATCATTAACAAAGATATACCTAATTAGTCAAAAAATTAAAGAGATAAAAAAAAATAAGACTAAAAAAGAAGGAAAACTAATATGGGATTCCCATCAGTATATGTTACTACAAGCCACTTCAATTTGCGGCTGCTGCTAAGTTGTATATATTTTGGTTTTCGATTCGGTAATTATTATATGTTGTAATTTCATGTATGTTGGGGCATTCAGAATTAGGATCAATAAATTGGGAAAATCTGACTGTCCCTAAGGGAAAAAATGTTCACGTGGGATCATTTGTTGTTTTGCAGTTGATATGATTTTTCTTGCCCCATTTTCATTGCAATAAGGTCTACGCCTATTGCAGTTATAATTGTTTTTACTCACTATTAATATATGTTGGACTTTCGGTGTTAATATTTACACTTTCAAAATTAGGAAAACTGACTAAGGATAAATGTTCGCCTAGGATTATTTGTTGTTTTGCAGTTGATATGATTTTCTGTACACCATTTTCATTGCAATATGGTCTATATCTGTTGTAGTTATAATTTTTTTTACTCACTATTAATATATGTTGGACTTTCAATGTTAATATTTACACAATTGGATTAACAATTATTGAAGGTACAATCTGATCTCTGATTATTCTGAATTTGCTGATAAATGGGTATGCTTACTGATATAATAGAAGCACAGTGTATGAGAAAACAACGTAGGATTTATGCAATCTAAACAAAGTAATGGGTGAAGGAAAAAGGTGTTACCCCAATATAATGTCCATATAATCGATATACAAATATGAATGTGAATATGTGTAGGTATAGAATTATACCGATATACCTTTCGAGCAGTGAATTCTTGAGCACGATGCTTTTCGTTCTCGGAGAAGATGCGAGAAAGAAGCACGGGCTTCAATAAAGTTGATGATGGGGTTCAACGTGAGCAGAGCTATGTACTAAATATATTAGAAAAAATGTCTCAAAATAATTTGAATGTATATATGACTTAAATAATTATTTAAATTTTAATCATATTAACATTAATACTAATGTTACATCCATTAAAAAAAACAATATGTCGACTTCATCCTAAGATGACAAAGCCCAATTTGTGTCGCGACATAGTTATTAACCTTAAGCAACGAGGAAATGTTTTTCTTGTAGTGTACTCTAATTAAAGAAGAAAAACAAAGGAAATTAAACAGACCCTGTTTTTTTTGTTTAATGGATTAGTGTGACGCAACAATAGTGACAAACAGGGTTTTGTTTAATATCTTTAATTAGGGTAGTTTTGTAACTACTATGATATTAATGGTAAAAATGAGTCAACTCACAGCCCCTATAAAATTAAGCCACAATCATGGAAAAGTTTTTATATTTTTTGACGTAAACTACACGTCAATGGCTAAAAGAATACACCAAACCCTAACTTTAGAGAGAGAGTCAAACGATTCCTTATATTCAAAATGGAGAGAGTCCTCAAATGAGGAATACAAGGGGGTATTTAAAGGGAAGGAGTAGCTTAGGCTTTAAGCTATAATTCTAACTACAAAAAAGCCCTTAATAGCCTTTGCTACTGCTTTCCCTAAATACCGAGCAAACAAATACTAAAAAAAAGAAATACAATCAAATAAATAAACTAAAAGAAAATAACAAAAATGCTGTAAAATCCTAAAAATACTAAAAGAGGCCTATAAACTTCTAATTTCCATCATTCTCCTCGGCTTCGAAAAGCTCGTCCTCGAGCGTAGGAGATGAACGGTAAGAAAGCAATGCAACCATCAAAGAGCTCCTCACTAAGAAGAAGAGCCGTTCTCGAAGACGCCCCTTGTACCGACTTGCAAGAAGTCCAGGAGAATAAGAACACAACCCAAACATGACCGACCAACAAAATCGCGACCCAAGATTCTCGTGATGAGCCCCTCAATGCTACGACGCGAAAAATTTCTTCCGAACGCGTATTAAGAGATGCCCCAAATGGGTCCACATACCCACCATCTATCACATCACCTCTAATCTCCACCTCAACCCCAAAAAAGATAGCATTCGATTTAACCTCATCAAGATCATCATCCCCATGCTCAAAGATTTGGAAGAAATCTCCCAAATCAAATATATTCGATTCGCGAAAGTGCGTGCGAGTCACCCAACCATCCTCGACAAAAATGTCAAAAAAATCTCCAATACATATCCCAATTTCCCGTTTTGATCTTTCTTGCAATCGATCGGCTTGGGAGGGGAGTTTTTATCGCTGATTTGACCAGCTTGGGTGAGTGAGGGAGGAAGAGTGATTGGGTGGAGCAACCAATCTTGGACTAGCCGTCGACAATCTTGAATTGAGCCTCAGGAGTTAATCGGGGTGGAGATGTAATTTTTTTTATGTGTGTGGGCTGGAAAATGGTTCGGGTAGGAGCCCACGGGTTGATGGTTTGGACGAGAGGGAAAAGGGTTGGATGGGGCTCGAGTGGGTAGGAGGGTTTCGGGGGCAGCGGGGAGGGGATGAGGGTATAATCGGGGATGAACAGGGTGGTCGGGTGGATTTTGGAGGTCGGATTGCAGATTGGGTGGGGCGGAAGGGCTTGTGGCTGCTGCAGGAGCTGAGGGGTGGCCCGTGGCAGCACGTCTAGGTTTTGTTATAGCTAGGAGGGGTTGGAAGGAATTGAAAACATGAGAGGAAAGGTCTCTCATCAGAAATAAATTTTCATTAGGTAAGGGGTTTCTAATAATGTAAAAAGAAATTGTACCGACCTTCATCGCCTTTAGCTAGAAAAGCAAGCAAGAAGCCATTTATTCTTTTAAATTCTATTTGAGGCATCATATTGTAATATATAAAGAAAATAGAAAATAAAGGCTGATATTATTTCCCGATGATAATTTGGAAGAGAAAATAGACATTTATTTGGGTTGGATTGAGGGGGTAGGTGGGTAAAATTGAGTGTTTTTGATATAAAGACATGGTAGTATCTCTTGAGAAAATTTAAATTATGAATGCCTTTTAAAATTAAAGAAACTCTTGAAATACAATATGTTTCCCCGATAACATTGCGATTTTGAATTGAGTTATTTCTAACACCAAATATTTCGATTTATGTTTAGTTATTCATGTAGGGGTTTGATGAAGTATAATTATAAAGGTACAATTCATGCTTTTTTCCCACTTTCTTTTTCAAAATATTTTAGCCAAGAAGATTAGCCTCAACATCTACTTATCGTATAGTGGTCTCATAACTAAAATATTTTTAGCGTTCTCGATTTAATTTATGGGCTTGAATTAGGCCTTTTAGCGTTTATTGTTGTCTCTTAGATTACTTTTTTGATTTGTTTCAGCCTTTTTTGATTTGTTTCTTAAATGAATATATTTTTAGGAATTAAGTTAGTATGAATATAGACATGGATTTGGACGACTCTGATGTTGCGGGTTATGGTAATCAGTCTAGTGGGTCTGGTCAGCCAGGAGCAACTCCAAATTACCATTCCGATGGTGGAGATTATAATGCCGGGTCTGAAGATCAAGATGAATATGTTGCAGATTTATCCGTGAGATTAAATTCTTACCCTATTCTTTAGCTACTCATCAATGCTACATTTTCATACAACATGCTTTGAAAAGGGAAAAAAAGTTAGCACCAATTTCCAATTTAGATTTATCAAAAGTTTGTTGGAAAGGAAAAATATTTAGTGTACCCCTCAAGTTTTTTTTTTGTTATCATCTACTTTCATTGATCTTGTACGTATATTTGATTCTAATTCACCTACCTCAAATTAAGAGCCAATGTTTTCTTTTTAGTCTGTCTTAAATCAAGAGTTATGTTTCTCAAATCAACGTACCAAAGCTTTTATCGTCTAAACAAGATTTGATTTCAATCATTCTTTACATATAACTATGTAAGTCAACTTTTCCTAGTTTTTGTAAAGTTAGTTGCCGACTATTATCTTTTTATGGGCTTGAAAATTTTGAACTGTTAGTTTTCTTATGCAATAATGTTGTATTTCAATTACTATTCATTACTAATATTTTTTTTTTGCAATAATGTTTGTACTGCAACTAATTTTAATTATCAATATCAATGTTATAAAGTTTAGTCTGTTTTCAATATTTTAAAGTTAGTTTGTTTTCATTGTTTTCAATGTTTAGCCTGTTTTCAATGTTTTAAAGTTTAACCTTTTTTCTCTCTCCCTCCTTAGGGAGTTACAATCCAATATACAAGTGAACCTTTATATACACTTTGGGTCTGGGACACGGGTACCATAGACCTATTTGAGAGTTTGAGTACCATGCAACCAGAAGGAGGAGAGATCCTTAATTACTGATATAGAGAAAGCAAGGACGCTATGAGTGCTCGCTAATGTCAGCCCTTTGATTGCTTACTTCGCTATCCAAGCGGGATGAGACTTTGCGAGAGTTTCCAGATGAGCAGGAAGGGCTGGAGGACGTATTACCGGAGGAGAGGACATATTGAATGGAAAAAACGAAAGCGAAGGATGATACTAGTATATTTTTAAGAATTTATGGTAAAACAACTGTCAAGTCATTATTTCGATGACTAGTATTTTTTAATTTATAAAACAAATATTGTACTAAGTCGTGCATTATTTAATATTGTTGGTGTCCTAATTATAAATTAACAATAGCAAAATATTGAAATAGTAGACAAATAACTAATATACCTTAGGGAATTAATAACATTGTGAATTTTTTTTCATCTTTGCATGTGGTTTTCAATCAATAATGTTGAAAGAATAATCTGCATTGGAGCCGGAGGGACTAGAGTTTAAAGCACGTTGGTACTTGCTTCTCATTGGCCTGAAAAATAATTTGTTATTGTTGATATTTTCGAGGAATTGATTCATAAGTGGAGTAATAATGAGATAGAGAACTTACCTTTTCATGAGCCTCGATTAGATGAATTAGTTTTAGAAAGAAGATGAGTGAATGTATTTTTTCGAACTGCTATCCAAACAGAAATTCAAAATGCAAGAGTGATAATTATTGCGGTTGACATTCCAACAAAAAAAAGGGTGGAGGTGCAAACGGACGTTTGGAGATCAAGAACTGGGAACGTGTTTATAAGAGCATAGCGAGATTCTCCGTCGAAAATAAGTATATAATTGATAAATTAACGGTTCCAGTTGGTTCCAGAGATAAGGTTCAGGAAATTTTGAATGAGAATGCAACAAATTGTAGATTTTGTGTGGTGTCCAATCCCGAGTTCTTCTCACAAGGGACTGCCATTCAAGACCTTCAAGATCCTTCAAGAGTACTCATCGCTTTGAAAACGAATGGTGACCCAAATTTATTAGAAGTCTTATACTCGAGGTGGGTGCAACCTCATAGAATTATAATAATGAATGAGTGATTATCCGCGGAGTTAGGCAAGGTAACGTTGAATGCTTATTGTGCCTCGGGGGTCGGGTTTATGAATGTGATGTCTACTCTTTGTGATAAGCATGGTGTAGACATTCTTGATATTAAAAGGATCATTGTTACGGATGCATGCGTAAATGATCATTTTTTGGATTACGGTATTGGATTCGGTGGTACCAGATTTAACAAAGATGTAGCATACTTGGGGTATTTAGTATTTGTGGGTTAAAATTGGAGGCGAAGCTATTCAAATTAATCATTGAGTTAAATATAGAGAAAAAAAAAGAAATATGTGGAAACAATGTTAACAAAAATGACATCTTTGAATAATAAGACAATTGTTGTCTTTGTTTTTTCGTACAAGTTTGACACTGATAATATTAGGGAGTCTACAGCGATTTATCTATGCGAGAGGCTCTTGGAAAACAAAAATACTTCTATTGTATTAGGTTGGGTATTCTCTGGAGCAACCACGGCGTCATAAACTCGAATAAAAATATCTTTGTGTTTCAAGAGCCTCTTGCATAGATAAGTCGCTGCGGAATCCCTAATATCATTAGTGTCAACCTTGTACGAAAAACTAAAGACAACAATTGTCTTATTATTCAAAGATGTCATCTTTGTTAACATTGTTTCCACATATTTCTTTTTTTTTCTCTATATTTAACTCAATGATTAATTTGAATAGCTTCGCCTCCAATTTTAACCCACAAATACTAAATACCCCAAGTATGCTACATCTTTGTTAAATCCGGTACCACTGAATCAAATACCGGAATCTAGAAAATGATCATTTACGCGTGCATCCGTAGCAATGATCCTTTTAATATCAAGAATGTCTACACCATGCTTATCACAAAGAGTAGACATCACATTCATAAATCCGACCCCCGAGGCACAAAAAGCATTCAACTTTACCTTGCCTAACTCCGCGGACAATGACTCATTCATTATTATAATTCTATGAGGTGGCACCCACCTCGAGTATAAGACTTCTAATAAATTAGGGTTACCATTCGTTTTCAAAGCGATGAGTACTCTTGAAGGATCTTGAAGGTCTTGAATGACAGTCCCTTGTGAGAAGAACTCGGGATTGGACACCACACAAAATCTACAATTTGTTGTATTCTCATTCAAAATTTCCTGAACCTTATCTCTGGAACCAACTGGAACCGTTAATTTATCAATTATATACTTATTTTCGACGGAGAATCTCGCTATGCTCTTATAAACACATTCCCAGTTTTTGATCTCCAAACGTCCGTTTGCACCTCCACCCTTTTTTTGTTGGAATGTCAACCGCAATAATTATCACTCTTGCATTTTGAATTTCTGTTTGGATAGCAGCTCGAAAAAATACATTCACTCATCTTCTTTCTAAAACTAATTCATCTAATCGAGGCTCATGAAAAGGTAAGTTCTCTATCTCATTATTACTCCACTTATGAATCAATTCCTCGAAAATATCAACAATAACAAATTATTTTTCAGGCCAATGAGAAGCAAGTACCAACGTGCTTTAAACTCTAGTCCCTCCGGCTCCAATACAGATTATTCTTTCAACATTATTAATTGAAAACCACATGCAAAGATGAAAAAAAATTCACAATGTTATTAATTCCCTAGGGTATATTAGTTATTTGTCTACTATTTCAATATTTTGCTATTGTTAATTTATAATTAGGACACCAACAATATTAAATAATGCACGACTTAGTACAATATTTGTTTTATAAATTAAAAAATACTAGTCATCGAAATAATGACTTGACAGTTGTTTTACCATAAATTCTTAAAAATATACTAGTATCATCCTTGCATGGTACTCAAACTCTCAAATAGGTCTATGGTACCCGTGTCCCAGACCCAAAGTTGATATAAAGGTTCACTTGTATATTGGATTGTAACTCCCTAAGGAGGGAGAGAGAAAAAAGGTTAAACTTTAAAACATTGAAAACAGGCTAAACATTGAAAACAAGCTAAACTCTAAAATATTGAAAACAGACTAAAGTTTATAGCGTTGATATTAATAATTAAAATTAGTTGAAGTTTATTGCAAAGAAAAAATATTAGTAATAAATAGTAGTTGAAATACAACATTATTGGATAAGAAAACTCAAAATTCAAAAATTTCAAGCCCATAAAAAGATAATAGTCAGCAATTAACTTTACAAAAACTAGGAAAAGTTGACTTTCATAGTTATATGTAAAGAATGATTGAAATCAAATCTTGTTTAGATAATAAAAACTTTGGTACGTTGATTTGAGAAACACGACTCTTGATTTAAGACATCCTAAAAAGAAAACATTGACTCTTAATTTGAGGTAGGTGGAGTAGAATCAAATATACGTACAAGATCAATGATAGTAGATGATAACAAAAAAGACAAAAAACTTTGAGGGGTACACTAAATTTTTTTCCTTCCCAAAAAACTTTTGATGAATCTAAAGGAAATTGGTGCTAACGTTTTTTTCCTTTTCAAATCATATTGTATGAAAATGCAGCATTGATGAGTGGCTAAAGAATATGGTAAAAATTTAGTCTCACGGATAAATCTGCAACCAATTCATCTTGATCTTCAAACCCGACATTATAATCTCCACCATCGGAATGGTAATTTGGAGTTGCTCCTGGCTCATCAGACCAACTAGACTATAAATAGGCAAATGTTCCTTTCCATTATGGATAGCAATAGTATGACCGATCATTGTGGGTATAATGGTAGATGCCCGAGACCAAGTTATTATTATTTCTTTTTCTGCTTGTGTTAAGCTTAGCAATTCTTCTTACTAAATGATTTGCTACAAAAGGATTTTTTTTAGTGAACGATTACCGTAATGCACAACATCAGAGTCGTCCAAATCCATTTTGTATTCATATTAACTTAATTCCTAAAAAATGCATTCATTTAAGAAACAAATCAGAAACCTCTGAAACAAAAAAAATAATCTAAGAGACAACTATAAACGCTAAAAGGCCTAATTCAAGCCTATAAATTAAATCGAGAATGCTAAAAATATTTTAGTTATGAGACCACTATATGATAAGTAGATGTTGAGGCTAATCTTCTTGGCTAAACTATTTTGAAAAAGAAAGTGGAAAAGAGACTTGATTTGTACCTTTATAATTATACTTCATCAAAACCCTACATGAATAACTAAACATAAATCGAAATATTTGGTGTTAAAAACAACTCAATTCAAAATCGCTATTCTACTCGTCGAGATCTATCCATCAACACCCATATTCAATAATTTTTGGCAAAAAATCGAAAGTGATAAATTTACTATTTCACTAAAGCTTCCATTTTTTCGGCAAAAAACCTTCTTCTCCAGAGCTGACAATGGTGCTGCTGGCGCGGACCAAAAAAATGAAAGAAATAGACGAAGAGAAAGAGAGAAACTAGGAGAGAGAAACAATCCGACGAGGATTCCAGCGTTCCGACGAGAATTTCGGTGGGTGGGTGGGGTTGTGGTGGAGTTATGCGTTTATTTTTAGAACGAGTTTTAAATGAGTACGAGTAAGGGTATAAATATAAGTACTTCTTTAACTAAAACAAATAAAATTACCTGTTTTGTGAACTTCTTTCCACACAAATAAATGTTATTGCACCACATGGACTCTATATTTATAAACCTCGATAGCAGTGTCCTATAAATTCAAATATATGATGGAACATGACCTTGAGCATAATTATCAATTTTTTCAATTCTCTTTACCTGGTTGGTATGATTGGCTCTGTTTGGGCTTTTGGTTTTCATTGCAATATGATTCATTATATTCTTTTGGGATGTTGAGATTAGCTGATTTGGAGTTGCCTTTTATTTGTTTCCATTATTGTTAGTAATTTTTTTGTTTCTTAGGAAAAAGTAACAATAAACTGCATTTGGGCATATGAATGAGCTTTGACACTTCGAGTGGTACCTTTCAATGATATTCTATTGCAAATACTTTCTTACAAATCACGCCTTGCGAAAAAAAGAAGAAAGAACCCCACCATTTATGTTTATTGCATTTCTTTTGGTTTATCAGCCGACATTGAAAAACAAAATTTTGAACTCTGCTATTGGTGATCACTTGTCAACAGCTTCCAAATTTGCTTTGTAAATTGGGAGAAAGTGGGTAAACGAGTGAAACGAGGGAGAATCGGTATCAAGTATCTATCGATTTTAATAAAGCGTTGTTTGACAAGTGGTTGTGGGGATTTTTTTGGAGGAGGCTCCTTTGTGGAGTTGAATGATTGTTGCGAGGTTTGACCTTGGTAATCATGTTTGGGTTTCCATTCCACCCACATTCTTTATGGAGTGGGCTTGTGAAAACCATATTGCAGGGGGTGTACTGAGTTCAACATGCGTACTTCCTTCCAATTGGGTAATGGGTAGCAAGTGAGATTTTTGCAAACTTTTTGGTATGGGAAGTTATATTGGAGGAGATATTTTCTCGACTTTTTCATACTGTGAGGGACAAGGAAGATAGTAACTCCAAATCTCACGGATGGGGGTTAGGGAGGTTTGGAACCCCAAATTCAAGAGCACCTTTTGTGATTGGGAGTTGGAGGAGGTCGATGCATTCTCATAGGGTTGGGATTGGTGGATTTTTGAACGAGGGGATCTTATACTTTGAGTTGGAAGGACTATAACCATGATAATTTTCTCTTAAGGTCCGTTTGATTGATGTCGATTTGTTTTCCATGGAAAATATTTATTTATTCAAATAAAATACTTATTTATTCAAATAAAATACTTATTTATTCAAATAAGGCGTTGCTTGTTCTAGTCACTCAAACATGCGAATCTATTTGTTTTATGAAAGCAATAGTTACAAATATGAAAAATGCTTCTTAGTTATTACCATTTCCATGGAGAACTTTTCTTACCGACCTCCCAAAGAATTGATTTCCATGGAGAACTCCAAAAGTAAGACCCAATCACTTCTATTTTTTCCACTCATTTTCCATTTTCTCGTAAAAATGAACTTATATATCCATAATTTTCTAACTTTGTAATAAAACACACCCCTGGATAATTTTGTTCACTAAAGATGGAAATGAGTGACATTTTTTTATCCTTGGAGGTAAACGTGACTGACAATGGCAACAATCAGTAGCTTTCTTAGTGTAGTCAACAGCTAGAGAGGCAATTCTTACAACAAATAACTTGACAAGGAGGGGTAGGCACATTGATAGTCGATATTGGCATTCAAAGGTAGAGGAGGAGACGGTCGGCCACCTGCTGTTGCAATATGGATCATCATACGGGGCATGTGGGATGTTATATTCTCTATCTTTGCTTGCACCGGGATGTCCCTGGATTGTTATTGAGGGTTTTAGTGAAGTGGAGGAGTTGGGTGGTAGGGAAGTGCAATCATTGTTTATGGTACGCAGCCCACGTTGCTTGCATTTTTGTGACATTGTGGAGTGAAAGTAACATAATGTTTTTGAGGCATAAAGACAACTCTGGCGAAGTTGCGTCATATTATATTGAGTACTTTTGTATTTATGGTTGAAACAGGAGTTTAATCGGTAATTTCATCTTTTTGTTGATTTTAGAGGGGTTTAGATAGAGGTAGTGATTTGCTACTCATTCTTAACTCATACGAAGGGTCGAAGGGTGTTTGATGTGAAGGCACGAATATCCCCAAGCTCTTAAGGGGCCTTCCAGTGACCTAAACCTACTACATAACTAATCGTAAACCTTTGATAACTAAGGCCTCTACCTAAGAGTAAAATACAACTTATCACTTAGGAATAAACTAATTGATAATACCGAAATAAAATTAAAAAGGAAATGAGTAAATCAATCTCTCTCTCTCTCTCTGATATCAGGGTGGTAGGGAAGCATAATCACAGTTTATGGTACATAACCCACTTTGCTTGCATTTTTGTGACATTGTGGAGGGAAAGGAACATAATGTTTTTGAGGCATAAAGACAACTCTGGCCAAGTTGCGTCATATTATATAGAGTATTTTTGTATTTATGGTTAATTTCAATTTGTTCACTACTGATGGTAATGAGCGACATTTTTTTATACTTGGAGGTAAATGTGGCAGACAAAGGCAACAACTACACAACTACAGAGGCAGTTCTTACAACAAATAACGTGACGAGGGGGTTGGTGAAGTGGAGGAGTAGGGTGGTAGGGAAGCATACTCATAGTTTATGGTTCGCAGCACACTTTGCTTGCATTTTTGTGACATTGCGGAGGGAAAGGAACATAATGTTTGTGAGGCATAAAGACAACTTTGGCCAAGTTGGATTACATCCATTAAAAAAATTTGTAACAGATATTTAAATAAATTATTAACAGTTGGGTTACAAAAATTAAAAAAAAATTATTACAGCCTTTGAAATGAAACATGCACAAAAGCCAACAAAAAATGAAACATGTACTCCATATTGAAGGCTTTACCTGAGTTTTCGGAAGCCATTGAAGGTTGTGTTCAAAAAATTGTTTGCTTTGAGAGAAGAAATAAAGGGACATGGGAGAGAGAAGGATTTTCCCCAGCAAATATGAGTTAATTGCGTCTAATATAGGAGAGAGAAACCATATGCGTGTGAGTTGACTGACGTTACAGATGAGAGAGAGTGTTGGGTTTAATTGCTAATGGGTTTTTTGTGTGACAGAAGAGAGGGGCGAGATAGTGTTGGATTGTGGGTGTGAATTAAAGCCCGCATGGAGGTATGTATAGGAGGGAGACCGCATGAGAGACTTTCTCTCTCTCTCTCTCTCTCTCTCTCTCTCTATATATATATATATATATATATATATATATATAAATATAATAATGCTCCTGTGCGGACTAGTCCGCATTTTAAGAATGCGGATCAGACATGTGTCACCTAACGGTGCGCCTAGAAATTATCGCCTAAATTATCGGCACACTCTCTCTGTTCTGCTCTCACCGCCAGGTGACAAATGTCCAGTCCGTATTCTTAAAATGCGGACTAGTCCGCACAAGAGTAGGACTGTATATATATATATATATATATATATATATATATATAGCCATTCTCTTAAGCGGACTCCCTTAAAGAACGGATTTACGGACTTTTGTCCTTATCCGGCTGTGGTCCCCTCGTGGTCCCCTAGACTCTTTGTCATTTTCCCCAGAAGGTCCCCTCCTTGTCTTACACTAAACCCTATTTTAAGACTATACATTTAAAAGATTTGTAATTTAGACCCAAATTAGTATTAAGACCTTAAGAAATTTAGAAACTCACCAAATTCCGACCAAAACCCCAATTCTGGTATCAGAGCCATAAGACGTTCCTTTTAGACATTCGGTTAAAAGACTTTAATGCCCTTGGGATTTATCCCTCGCATTTACCAAGATATTTTTGGATCCAACCCAGACTACCAACCTATACCCATAACTGATTTAGACTCAGAAGGTTGTTTAACCACACACATAGACGGTTGTTCACATATTGAACACATCCCAGCCAAACACGCAGACAGTAGACAAGTTACTGCTAGTGCTATTAATAGTATAATAGACCAAAATAAGTGTATACTGCTTATATTAAGACAATTAATAAAAGACACTCATACCTTAGAAACAGAGATAAAAAATATCTCTAAAAGATTATTAGACATAGATAATCAAATCCCAATAGACTTAGTACACGTGTTACAAGAAATAAATATTAAGACTAATCATATAGAAGTCATTAACAAAGACATTTTAGAAATTAAGACTTTAATTAAAAATCAAGACAGTGAGTTAATTAAACTTACTAAAGAACAAGCTAAGCTTATCCCTAGACTTGATAGTTATCTTCCTAATGGAGATAGTTAGATCAGACTGGAATGAGGTATAAAAAGACCTCTCCATTCAGACTTTATCCGAATTCTATCAAAGAATTTTAGAAAAGATAAACGATGATAGATTTTATTACAAGATAAATGAAAATGAGATTGCCAACGCAGCTAAGGCAACTAGACTTATACTTGAAAGATTAAATTTAATTTCTACATCTATAGCAGCTACCCAAGACTATAATAGTAGCTTTGTTAAAGACTTGCATTTAGACTTAAAAGCTAAAACAGAAGGATTAACCACCTTCTATACAGACTTTGTTAAATTCTAACAAAATTTAGCAAATTACCTTAATAATATGGAAAGACGTAATCTATCTAAAATGGATAGTATTATTAATGAACTTAGACTAGACATGGCCCAAGTAGAAGAAAAATACGGTGAAATTATAAACGGGATTAAGGCCGTATATAATAAACCATCCCAAGCAGAAATAGACTCACCTTTTATTCTAACTAGGTTAGATAAAATTGAAAAGACTGTAGAAGCCATAGAAGTTAGAACTATGCAACAACTAGAAAAAGATAATGAAGTAAAAGACTATATCACTAACATTGGTAAAAACATTGTTAATTCTCTAGCTAGACATAGTGAAGAAACTTCTGAAAGGACTAGAAAAGAAAATAAGAATTCTAAAGAAGAAATTCTTAATCAGATAAAAAGACAAAAAGATTATTCAGACTTTTTAGAAAGAATTGAAAAAAGACTTGAACAAAAACAGGAAGCCACCTGTAAATTTAAAGAAACTCCTCCCATAGAAAATAAAGAAAGGAATACCATAGGTAGACGAATCATAAATGACGGATTAGATAAGACTAGCAAGATAGCCAGCTCTATCCCAAATATTGGACAGAGTAACCATATGCTCCAAAGACTTAAGGATTCATCCTCCAATGTTAGGACATGGTGGAAAGAAAGAAATTTCACCAATCCTCTCCAATGGAAAGAGTGGGGTGAAGTGGACTGGAAGATCGTGGAAGATTCCATCCATAATGGACAACTTCCAGCCGTTAGATATATAGACTTGTTTAAAGAAGGTGCCACTCCTAAGACTCCCAATTATAACATGACCTACCATTGTAGAAATCATGTGTTAGACAAATCCTATACTGAGCTCCAGGTATTTGACTCAGAATGGCTTAGATCTAGAGGAACTGAGAGGAAGTTCCAATTCCTAACCTTTGGACTCTTTCAAGCAAGAATCCAAGGATTACATAGACCCCAGAATAATATCAACATATTATGCTGCTTAGTAGACAAAAGATGGAAAGACTTTGAGAAGAGTCTTATTGGAATAGCCCAATTAGAAATGTCAGACAACATAGGATACTTTAATGTCATTCCGGCATTTACAGTAACCGTAGACACAGCCAAACATTTTAAGTTAATCTTATATGCTAGTGGCTATGAAGACTATATAATCCCAGACGCTAATATAAATATAGAATTTCAAAGCTATGTGAAGTTCTCCCAATTTCCTTATGAAGGAATGCAATCGGGAATTCCTAGCGGTAGACTTAATGAAGAAATCTTAGTTAGAACCAATGTATCAGACTATAATCATACTTACAGTATTAGGAATACTGGACCTATGAAAGAAAAAGCAAAGACCCTCTGGCAATTGCCAGAATTTCAAGAAACTAAGACTATACAAAATAAGCCTTTGTTTATTAATCAAGACGACGTCACTGGAAATGTTACCATCCAGTTTGGCCCCCCTAAGATTGTCAATAAGAATATCCAGACTGAAGAAATTAGATTTAGGAATATGGGAGAATCCATAATCAATGATCCTTCAGAAGGAGAATGTAGTAGTAAGACTAGTGCTAGTTTACTTAGACAAGCTCCGACAATTAGACCTAGAAGATCATTTGAACAAAAAGACTTAGTTAAAGAAAAAGCTAGGATCCAAAACTTTGGACATGAGCCCTCAGAATTGGATATGAAGACATTTAAAGATAACCTTAAGAAAAGTCATTCTGTTAGGTTTCAAGAAAGAGAAAGATTTAATATGATAGCTCAAGAGCGCATGTTAAAATTAAAAGAATCTAAGAACACTAAAGAACTTCTTAGAAACTTAAGACTAATAGAAGAAGGAGAACAAAGACTAATGCCAGCTACACAAGTAGAACCTAGTAAGCAAGAGATAGGAAGTAGTAGTAGGCTAGAAGATGCTCCTAGACTTTTTAGTAAACCAATAGGAATAAATATTCCTATATATTCAAGCACCGTAGTAAAGACCAAACCTGATTACATAAAAGACTTTCCAACTAGTGACAAGAGTTTCACTCCTGTTAAGACTATGGCAAGCCAAGCCATAAACCCAGTAGGTATATACCTTAATCTAGACAATATACAAGATAGGAAGAAAGCTTTAGACGAATGGCGTAATCAGATGAATATGTGTTTTGCATCTAATGAACAATGGGATGCAAGTTCATGTAAACAGTACGCTGAGCAATCCGTTAGAGGTATTGCAAAAGACTACTTAGATAGCTTAAGAAAGGCTACAGACGAAGACTCCTTAGCTAAGATTGAGAAGATGAAGGAAAACTTAGATGAAAGATCAATTGAAGAATATATTCAATTGTTCACTTCAGAATTCATTGGAGCTGGACATCTAGCCCAGATTAATGAAGAAGACCTAGCAAAAACTAAGTTAGCCCTCCTTAGCATTTGCAAGTTAGATAAGATAAATGAATATAGCAATAATTATGAACAGCTATATTACCAAATTAAAGAATTTGGAGAGACCTTAAAAGATGAATATTTTAGAAAGATACCTGCTATAGGACAAATCCTAATTAATGAATATAGGAATTGGCCAGGAGTATCTGGAGTTAAGAATAACTCCCTTGGTGAAAGAATCAATTTTGCCAAAGACTATATCATATCTAAGAGACGTGATATAACCCAAGGAAAGTTAATAGAAGAGACTTTCAAGCAGATCCCTCCTATCAAAGACGAAAGAGACATCGCTCCAATCCAATGGGGATGTAGAAGTGAATCTAAGAAATTCAAGAAGAAAGTAGAATGGAAACATAGGAAGTTTAAGACTAGACCTTTAGGACTTCCAAAGAAGTATAAATTTAGACAATCTACTACCTTTAGAGAAAAGAATCCTAAGACTAAGAAAAATAGATTTAATCAAAGAAGATACTTTAAGAAAAATACTAGTAAGTATAAGAAGGTTCCTAATTATAGGAAGGAAAAAGACGTAGCTCAATCTAAGACTGCCACCAAAGAGTGTTGGACTTGCGGCAAAGAAGGACACTTTGCTAAAGACTGCCCTAATAAGAAAGATAAAGAAAGTATTAAGATTATTAATACAATATTAGACTATGCAGATCAAGAAGAATTAGATATCTTATATGCTATAGAAATATCATACATAGAAGATGATGATAACACTAGTATCTATAGTGTTTACACAGACAGTGATTCTGAAGACTATAGTGATACTGATGAGTATGAAGACTCTCAGGATACCCTAGACTTACATATGATGCAGACTGATCATGACGATCTAGATAATGAGTATATAGACTTTGAAGACGCTTGGTATAAATGTATATTAAGCCCATTCTTGAAGAAAAGATGGACAGTTAGTAATCCCGAGTTACTAACCTATATACCTAGATGTTACTTTGATGAAAGACATTATTGCACGTTTGAGATGAAATGTTGCAAGAAAGACTTTAGATGTGTAGAATGTTTTGAGACTATACAAACAGAATTATTTATGGTTTGTATTGTTTGTCAACTACACTACCATGAAGACTGTTGGAGAACTAGATTTAGAGCAATTTATACTAGCCAGTATGACGCTCAAATAGACTTAGATATTAAAACCTATTATCAAGACATTGATAAGAATATAGCCAAAAGATTGCAAGAAAATGAAGACTTCAAAGGAAAAGGAATTTCCTATGACTTAGACGAATACCATTATGATGATAGTTCAGAAGAACAAATACCCTTAGATTTTATAGATAAACCCCAGAAAGGAATATCTATTTTAGAAAAGAATAATTTAGGAATTTCTACTAAACCACATGCCTGTTTTGTAGAATTATTTGTTCAACATAAAGACTATCCTAAAAGACTTTCAGCCTTTATCGATATAGGGTGCTCTCAGAGTATTTGTAAGGCTAATGCCTTCCCTGAAGACTACTTTTTAGAAAGTACTCAGGAAATCTATGGTAAAGTGGCTAATGGAGATCCATTTACCTTATATTTCCAGACTATTCCTATTTATTTTAAATTAGGAAATCAGACCAACAAAACCGTTAATCATCGGTTTTGGATAATGGATCCTCGTCCTAGTTTCACAGGAAACATTATTTTAGGACAAGACTTTATTAGTAAATATCATCCTTATACTCAGTATAATGATAAGATCTTAATTAGCGACCAAGAGGAATTTAATATTAAAGCTCCTCTAATAGATCATAAGACTGCCTTTGACCTTATGCAGGTCAAGCCCAGTTATAAACCCATCAAACATCAGAGTTCTTCAGCTGAGCATGGTGGACCTAGACCTACAACCCAACAAGAAGCCCTAGACATTACTAAACCCTTACAGAAAGAGTGTAAGTGTCCAGACCAAAAGTGTTATAAGAAAATTGCGCTTATACAACAAGACATTTTAGATCAAGCCCAGCAGACCTTATTACAGATCCAAGCTATATCCAAACAGAAGAAAATGGATATAGAAGTAGAAAAGGAAAAGATTAGGCAACTAGCTGAGCCTACCTTAGGAGAAAATCCCATCGCTAAGTGGGATAAAGACCAAAGCTATTGTGAAATCATCCCTATTAACCCAGACGCCACTATTAATGGTGGAACCTATAAGAAAGGATACTCACAAGAAGATAGGGAAGAATTTAAGAAAGACATAGATGAAATGCTTAAGTCAGGCATTATTAGAGAAAGTAAAAGTAGACATAATAGTTTAGCCTTCTATGTTCAAAATGAATCTGAACGTAAAAGAGGAAAAAGACGCATGGTTATAGACTATAGACAATTAAATAAGAATTGTGAATTTGATTCTTATAAGATACCAGACAAGAATAATTTGATTAATTTAATTGAAGACAGAATTATATTCAGTAAGTTTGATTGCAAATCAGGCTTCTGGCAAATTAAGATGCATCCAGACAGTATTACTTGGACAGCCTTTAGTGTGCCCCAAGGAAAATACGAATGGTTAGTCATGCCATTTGGATACTTGAATGCTCCTCAAGTTTTCCAAAGAAGAATGGATAATATATTTAGACCTTATTCAGAATTTTGCCTTGTTTACATAGATGATATTCTTGTAGCAAGTAAGACTGAGATAGAGCATGTAGACCATCTTAAAAAGATTATTTTAGAATTAGATAAACATGGTATTGTTATTTCCGAAAGGAAAATGCAATTATTCCAGACTGAAATAGACTTTGTGGGAATGCATATTAATAAAGGAAAATTATCCTTAGCAGAACACATAACCAAAAAGATTCTTGAGTTCCCAGACCAACTCAAAGATAGAAAACAATTACAATCATTTTTAGGATTGCTTAATTGTTCTGCAGACTTTATTAAAGACCTTGCTTCAAAAAGACAAAGCTTAACATCCAAATTAAAAGGAACAGACAAAACTAATCCCTTTTATTGGACAGAAGACGATTTTAAAGTAATAAGACAGATTAAAGATGCAGTCAAGAACATTCCTTTACTTGAACTGCCTAATGCAGAAGATCAGTTTATAGTAGAAACAGATGCCTCTGATAAGCAATGGGGAGCAGTATACTTTGCCATTGATCATCAGACAAAAAAGAAGAAACTGTGTAGACATAGTTCTGGAACTTTCACAGACCCAGAAACAAGATACACTGCCCATGAAAAAGAAGTTTTAGCAATAGTAAGGGCAATAGAAAAATATATGTTGTTTCTTAGACCTAAACATTTTACTGTTTATACAGACTCTTCTTATGCAGTAAAATTCAGAGACTTAGATTTATCCAAATCAAGGACTAATAGACTCATTAGATGGCAGCAACTGCTTAATGGTTATGACTTCTTTGTTATTCATATTAAGGGAAGTAAAAATACCATTCCAGACATTATATCAAGAGAGCCAATGTTTGCTAACACTAATATAATTTCTTGTTTTATGTTGCAAACAGAAGACCTAGAAGACATGAGTTCCTCTGGAACAAATAGACTGAACAGGGAAGACGTTGCAGACTATCTTAGACGCGTAAGACCAAATGCTGGTGTAACGCAAAGACAGACTCATATTCAAGACTCTCAAGAAAGACCAATCCTAGAGAACTTTGATGATATCTTAGTTCCTCCTGGAAAATCTAGACAAGAGATTATTTCTCAAAATAGACTCATTGGGAAGATGTATTTCCCCCAATATAGACCCGATCAAAGATATCCAGACTTGATCAAATTTAGACGAGAATTCTCAGAAGATGAAAATACTCTTGTAGATGCCATATGGTGGAACGTGAAGAATAGACTTTGGATTGAGTTCAAACAAAATTTGGTAGCTATTGCCATATTTATGAGGACCCAAAGACTCGCAGTTACCCAGCTTAGTGGTAATACTGTGCCTAGACCTCAGGATCAGACTTATGCTCAGACTCTTGGAGAATCCTCCAAAGCTAGACCCACTGATAATTTTTGTTATCAGAAAAAGACTTTTAAGACTAAGATTGTTATACCATTTGGTCATAATAATCTTCCATTAACTGAAGACTATTTGAAAGAATCTAATAGCATTATTGAACATTTCAATATGTTATTATCTGAGACCATTGGAGATGCCTTGATAATGAAAGGTTTCTTCAAAGAAGTCTCAAAGATTTATCTTGCTGGGAAGGTAGAAATTGCCCAGATTACCCTAGCAGACTATGGGTTCATTGGACTCATCAGAATTGAGACTGTAGAAGACTCTGTTGCTCTTGGAAAGATAGTCCATGAGTATGTTAGAAAGGTAGAAGATTTCCTTCCTTTATTTGCTAGAATCTATCAGATTGCTCCAAGTTCCTGTGGAGGAATGAGAGTGGAAGGATTTAGACTTGTTAGATTTTCTAATTATACTTTTGAAGATGTTGAGATCCTCTCAGAAGACGAGACTAAAGATTTAATTATTGATAAGTCCAAGATCCAGATCTCTCAAGCCATGGAGACAATTGAGATCATGGAGTTATTAACAGGAGAAGACAGGTGGTACACTGCCTACCACAAAGAAGACTTAATAATCCAAGCTGATGAGCCATTCAATGGAAGGCTCAAGAAAGAATCCAAAGAAATGGTAGAGATAGCTTTGCCAGCCAGCCTTAGAACGGTAGGCCTTATTGATGAATTTTTCAATAATACCCTCCCAAATCAAGACAAAGCAGAAGAAGACACAGACACAACAAAGAAGGGCCCCTCAGTGGTAGATGAATTAATAAAGACGGAAGAATCATTCACCTAGACTATGCTTTCCATAAAACAAAAGACCCATGCCCCACATGGACCACTAGACTGATGAAAAAGATGAAGACTTTGTTTGATGCTTTTGCATTATTACAAAACTACAAGACCTATGATAAAGACCTGGCATGCCTTTCTTTTCATAAAGGAAGGGTCCCCCCCATTATCAAAAGATGACCAAAGCTGTAGACCCAGTTGATAAAGATTCCCAAGACTATGCTGCTTTAATAATTTATGCTTTCAACCGGATTCCTTTTGGTAGCCGGTTACCAGTCATATTGTAGTGCCCTTGATCTATAAAAGGGAGCGTCCATTTGTGTTTTAGATATCGAGAGTTAGAGAGAGAGAGTGAGTGATAGCTAGACTGCTATGCTTGTAATAAATGTTATGTATATGAGTGAGTAAACCTCTCATAGTTAGGGGAGAGGGGAGAGTTGTAATTACCTATGATTTGCAATAAAAGTGTTTTCTTTTCCAGAAATCTCTTATGTTAAGTTGTTATTATTTTCCAAATTGTCTCCAACTTTCTGTTCATAGAGGACTATTGTGTGGAACCTCTGGTGTAGCACACAAGGTGTTATACTGGTGAACCGCCGTCAGGTGCCGATTAGCCGTGAGCCGTTAGCCAGGTGGGCGTTAGGCGTGAAGGCGTACAGGCAGGAAACGGGTCAACCGCCAAAATAGTGGATTGAGGTGCGACACATAAAGAGAGAGTTGTAGGAGGCCGAGACCGGAGAAGAATAGTGACAAAGTTGAAGAGACAAAGGGAAGAAGATAAAGTTATTTCAGACCCGAAGGAAGGTATAACTCGAACCAAACCCTTAACTATTTTACATAATATTATTTTAAGAAAAATCTTATATGAGCCTACAAATCACTAAAGACTTTTTAGAATTTGTTAATCAAACAAGTTTAGACCTAACTAGAGAAATTCAAGACTGGACTCTTACAGACCCTAAAGACAAAGAACTTATAGAATCTGCTTTAATATACGCAGGTGGTACGTTTAAATACATAGACCAGATTATTGAGTGGTTAGGAAGAGAAGTACCTAGAATAGAAATAATTAGAACAGGGATCCGAGATCTCTTTAGACAAAAATCAAGAACTGAAGAATTTGCAGAAGAATTGTCAAGACCTGAAAAGTATCAAGAATACACTAGGATACTTGAAGATAGTATAGACGTATTAAAATTTGTTAGACGTAAAAGGTTAGCTGAAACAAAGGCTACTTTAATTAGAGCTGGAGGAATCCGCCCTCTTATTAAAAACGTAGAGACAGCTGCCCCTAGAACATACCGTAGATTTTTGTCATCTTATGGTGATAATAATTTAGACGAATTTATAGATAACGATATAATTGATATTGTTAATCAAATATATAAAGAAACTAGACAGATAAATCCACGATACCGTATAAGGTATTTAAGACTAGAATATTTTCCATCGAAACCTATTTCAATTTCTAGACTCCCTGAAGAAACTGTTTATATAGATAATCCTCGCTATTCAGAATTCCAGTACGATAGTGACGAAAGAAGCTTAAGAAGTAGCAGCAGCCCTGAAACTTCTACACTTAGACTTCCAGATTAATTAAGCGTTAAAAATAAGCTTAAAAGACCTTAGAAACCATTAGGGTAGAAAGTTATATTCCCAGAAATATAGAGAAAAGACAAAAGGCATAAAAAGACAAAACGGTCCCCCCAGGTGGTCCAAGACAATGATAGCGGTCCTAAAATCATGTGGTTGATATCAAGCCCGTCATTTAAGCCCGTTAAATAAGCCCGTCGGAGAGACGTCCCGTATATATATATATATATATATATATATATGAACCAAATATACGAAATTTGAGTGAGACCGTTACACCTCCAAGAACAACCTTACTTCATTCAACCACTCTCTGATTCTTCAATCATGATGAAGAAATGTAATTTTTTTCACCAAAAATATATGGGGTTTTGATCATGGTTTTAAAAGGCGAAACGAGGCGCGCCTCGAGGCGAGGCGAAGGGCAGTAGGGGAGAGGCTTACGCCTCAGATACACTTTGGTGAGGCTTACGCCTTTTCTGTGAGAGGCGTGCGCCTTGAGGCAAAACGCCTTGAGGCGATGAGGCGTACGCCTCTTTTCGGCGTTGTTTTGTTCATTTCGGCGTTGATTCCGACGTTGTTTTGTTCATTTCGGCACTGACTTGTTCCATTCCGACCCTCGTTTCTCATATTCCGGCCTTCGCTTGGCCCTAGGTAAGAATTATGGACATCGTTTTCTTCTTAATTTAGTTTTGTTACTAATTTGTTTATAATAACTGTTTGAAACTATATTTTATTATAAATTTAGTTTTAAATAACTGTTATTTGTTTTTTTTTACTGTTTTTCACTATTTTTGAGTTTTAATCACTGTTTGTGTAAAAAAAATGTTTTTTTAACTTCAAAAGGTTACTAGTTTGTTGAAATAACTTAAAAGGGTTGCTGATTTGTTAAAATAACTTTAAAAGGTTTCTGTTTTTTTAATTTGTCCAAATAAAGTTGCTGTTTTTTTTATAAAAATTATGTTTTTTTTCAAATTAACTTCGATATGACTTTTTTTAAAAGGTGTATGTTTTTTTAAAAGGTTTCTATTTTTTTGGTTTTCAACTTAGATTAATATGTTTTCTTTAATTAAACTGAATATATTTTAAGAAACTAATATATTTTAAAGTTTTTTTTTTAATAAACTTAGGTTGATATGTTTTTTTATTTTTTTTAATAAAATTGCTGTTTTTTTAATCTTAGCTTGAAAATCAATGTTTTTTTTAATAAATTTGCTTGTTAAGTTGCATTGATTAATTTATGGTCATATTATAAAATAACCAATATGTGAATGAAGCTAAAAAAATGATTTGGCCAATATGATTTTGCATTGATTAATTTATTATCATATTGTAAAATAACCAATATATTAAAATTGATTTTCTTAAATTACTTTTTTTTAAAAGTTATCTCGGGGGAACAAAAAAATGTCAAACTGTGTTAGAAAGTCCTCGAGGATGTTTTCTTTGTAGTTTTATTTATATTTCTTTGTTATTTTATTTTTATGATTTTATTAGTATTTTTTTAATATTATTTTACTCTTTTTTTTTTTCTTTTCGGTGAGGCTTACGCCTCAACCGCCTCGAGGCTTATGCCTCGCCGCGACTAAAACGCCTAGCCTCGCCTCGCCTCGCCTCGCCTTTCGCCTTTTAAAACCTTGGTTTTGATGTAAGGTGTGTTTTATTGACAATATTTTCCAATTTCCATGAAAGATTTAAAGATAGGTTCCAAAATTTCAACTTTTATGTGTGCACAGTTATGCACATTTTTCCTCTACCATTTAAAAAGGGATTTTTGTCAATAGGTACCATTTAATAAGTATGTAGTCAAATACGTCCTAGAGTTTATTTTTGCTCCAATGGTGTCAAGATCACTATAAGAGAGGTATATGGTGTTACCGTGTTAGTAGAGTTTGTTAGTAGTTAAATCGACTGAGTGATAACTGGGTTTGTTAAGGGTTTTTGTATTGGCAATTTGTTGTAGGTTGTTAGTTGACAATTGAGTTTGTTTCTAGATTTGAATGTATAAATACTTAGATTGTGTTTGTTGTTGAGAAATCTTTTAAATGAAATAATAATTCGGGTTCTTTCTTAAATTCTGCACTTCACTTGCTTGATCAAATGCTTAGGAGAAGTCACCCGACCATGGAGTGACAAACGGGTGCCATGAAAAACATTTTTGGTTCAATAGGTAATAATAGTGAATATTTACTACATGATTTAATATGACCAATGAGAAAATGTCTTATGTAAATATGTCAAGCTAACTTTTTGTGTATTTGATTGCCTAAATTTTCCATGCAAATTTTTTCCACTGCAATTTGCGCAATTAAACACCCTCAATGCTGGAAAATATAGGAATTTTCTCACCTGCCATGCCAAATATGGTTTGGAGCGTTTGATTACAAAACACACACAAAAAAGGAAATTATAGTTGTAGGGGCTACAACTATAAGTAGCTAGTTAGCGCCCTAGAATTTTCCCTTACTAGTAGTACAGTGGTTTTCCAAATTTTATGTTCTAACTACCCCAAAGTAAATTTTCATTGGTTGAGCCGAATTAAACCCACTCTTTCCTATAACTTTTACACAATTACAAAACACACACAAAAAAGGAAATTTTAGATTAGAATATTTTTCTTTTGAAGATTGTTTTGTGACACCCCGCCTAATTAAATACCGGGCGATCACTCCTTTATTAAATTAAATCAAGGTAAACAGTTGGTTCATTCTCAGCATCACTGTCGATAAAAATAATATTTTCAATTTAACACCCTAAATAATTAAGCTAAGTGTCAAAAATATTTTTCATACGAACTTCCAAATTTTAATTAAAGAAAAGATTTATTAATTCAAAACAACATTTCTACAATAGAGAATCACACCACGAAATTTAAAATAAAACCATACATTCACCAATCGAATGTCAATAATATAAAACTAAAATCATAAACCATCCTGAATAAATCCCATAAACAAATACTGGAATAACTGAAATATAAAAATCCCCAACAATAAATGAAATGATGAAAAGGGCGACACGTGCCCCATAAATGAGAGTAATAGGAGTGGAGTCAATGACAGAAGCCGTCTACTCAAGGGACCTGCAACTCCCACCTAAGCTGCAGCTCGTTCTTCTCAAAGGATCCTAAGCAAGACGCCCCTGTGGCTGGGCACCTGAAAATATACATATATATACACAAGAGAGAGAGAGAAAAGGAAACGGGTCAGGGCCCGAAAGTGTGTTTGATTTTTAAAATACGTTAAGCAAGTATTTAAATTGATACAGGCCAATGCAACATCATATTAGTTCGTCTCTCTCTTGAGAAATACTCACCTCTCTTCTAATGTGCACTCCTATCGTACTAACCTTCCCAACGGTTCGTTTATCTTAACTTACTCATATGTTTTCAAAATCGAACGATGACAATGTTTTACAAAAATATAACTTTCAATCTGTAGTACTCCTCTCGTTTTAGCTTCATTAAATTATAAGGTTTCCCAGTGTCTTCTCATACTTTCACAAAACAAGTATTTATTATTGCGTCAACAACTATGTCCTACTTATCATATTATAGGCATAATAAAGTTTATAACCATATATATATATATATTAACTACTCGAATAATATATATACAACAGCACCCCAACTAAATTATGGTGCGGGCATACTCTGCTATCCAGTCCCCGTATCGCTCACACAAAGGGAATACAAGTTCGGAATCACTCTCGAACTGTATTAACATATACAAAACAACGTTGAGGCGAAGTATAGATTCCAAGTCCAAGAGGTCAGTACATACCCACACGTCTCTTAGGACCGTCCGACTATCAATCTAATAGCCCGTACCTAGGATCTCTATCTTCTAGGGTACAAATCGATATCCCCCAAAAGCAACACAGGATACGATCGTCCCAGCGCGGTAACCTCAGGGATAGCAAGTAGCGCGGGTACGTTTTTCACATGAATATAATATATGTACACACAATATATAAAGATACCCATTTCATTATATTAATATAGGTTTCTCTCGTAACCCATAGTCATAACATTTATCTTTAATTTCCCCTTATTATGATTACGTATAAGGTTTCGTCTCTAACCTTAACTCGAAGAGTTTTCTCACTCATTACCTAATACTCATGGGTTATATCTTTACCAATCTAAAATTCAGTAAGTAACTTTAATTGATTCCAACGTAACTCTCTTACGCACCTCACCCTTAAGTTTCATAAATCTACCAACCTAAAGTAAATATCCCATAATTACCCTTCTCGTTGAAGATTAAAGGTTCTAACATTTCTCCATATTCCCTACTGGTCCTCAATATCTCCCAAATCATTTTATCTAGAATGCCCAAGGTTTATTCCATGATAAATTAATTTAGCTAAATAAACAAAAGAAATAGGAGGCTGCCAGGAGGGGTCGATCGATCGAAGTTTGGGGTCGATCGATCGAATCCTTCGATCGATCGAAGCTCTAGGCTCGATCGATCGATCAAGCAGGTCTGGGCAAAAATTCTGCAGAAATTGCAGTTACGGGATTGCTTAGGTTTCTTCATCAAAACTCATATTTTCCAACTCTAATCGACCCAAAAAGTCTACTGCTAACATCCTAACATAATTCCAAACATCTTTAACGATCAGCATGCGTATATACATCATTAAACATGGTTAAACAACCTAAAATTTCATCTAATCATCAAGAACCCTAAAGTTTCTTAAACTTTTGTTCTAATCAGTTTTCTCCATAATTTCCTTCTAACAAATCATCATAAATTCGTGGGTTAATCATCTACTTCACATATTAATTTCCAGAATAAGGTTATAATGATTTCTACATGCAAATCCCTATCAAAATTGGGGTTTTCTTTCATTAATTATACTCCTAATCATTCCTACACTAACATGATTATTGCACCAACGAAAATACGCAAGTTAAACACTTGCCTTGGATTTCAAAGGTCTGGTTTCCTGCTGATATTGGTGTGGCTGCGTTCTCCTCCTCGCGATCTACGCGTTGGTGGTGACGGTGGTGCAAAAGGTGGTGTTTTTGGCCTTGAATCACCTTGCAAGGTCTCTCCTCTCTTCTCCAATAGCCGTCTTAGGGTTCTGAATGATCTAACCCTAAAAGGCTGACTTAAATGGCTGCTAAGGATGGCTGAAATTCGTGGGTTTAATTACCCTAATTTGTAAAATGACCAAAACGCCCTCCCGGGTCACTAATTAAGCCTAAAAACATCCCGAGACCCAAACTAAACCCCCGGGTACACTTTTCTGACTATCTTGACCCTTCCGGACGCGTTGGCGCACTCAAAACGACCATACGGACAACTTATAAAATATTCACTTTTTAATTAACATAATTAGTCCCGACGTGACACGAGCACGTCCCGACTTAAATTTCCGAAATAGTCATTTAATTCACTTATGGCATTCAATATAACCAATATAATATATTACTATGCTCATTAGTAATATTCAACAAGTTTCCCATAATTACTAACTCTAGTCACGTTAATAATTATAACATAATTAATTTCCGGATTTTTATTAAATAAATCCCCAAATTAAATATAGCATAAAAATACGGGGTATTACATACTTCCCACCTAATAACGGAATTTCGTCCCGAAATTCGGAAAATAAGGCATACCTGGTAAAAACAACTCTGGATATCTCTCGCGCATATCTGCCTCACGCTCCCAAGTGGATTCCTCCACATTATGATGTTCCCACTGGACCCGCACAAGTGGAACTATCTTCGACCTCAATCTCCTCTCACTGTAGTCTAGAATAGCCACCGGTCTCTCCTCGTAAGAGCTATCCGACTGTAAGTCGATCTCATCTATCGCAATGTGAGTATGGGCCATATCATCCCGAAGATATCGTCTCAACGACGAGATGTGAAATACATCGTGGATGCGATGTAAATGTTCTGGCAATCCCAACCTGTATGCTACTGGCCCAATTCTCTCGATGATGGGAAATGGTCATACGTACCTCGGAGCCAACTTCCCCTTCTTCCCGAACCTCATCACTCCTTTCATAGGAGATACACGCAACAACACTTGATCTCCCACATTAAACTCCCGGAAGAACCGTTTCGCATCGGCGTAGCTCTTCTGCCTGTCTTGGGCTACCCGAATACGACTCCTGATTATCTCAATCCTCGCGGAGGTCTCCTGGATCACTTCTGGTCCTAATAACTTGTTGTCCCCCACCTCGAGCCAACAGGTTGGAGAACGACAAGGTCTGCCGTACAAAGCCTCAAATGGAGCCATGCCAATCGTAAACTGATAGGAGTTATTATAAGCAAACTCTACCAGTGGTAGATGTGGCTCCCAACCTCCTCCGAAATCGAGGATACACATGCGTAGCATATCTTCCAACATCTGATTAGTACGCTCTGTCTGTCCATCTGTCTGTGGGTGATAAGCTGAACTCAGTCTCAACTCTGTACCCATAGCCTCCTGAAAACTTTCCCAGAAACGTGACACAAAAATCTTGTCTCTATCTGACACAATATTCAGGGGCACCCCATGTAATCTGACAATCTCAGCGATGAACAACTGGGCATACTGACCCGTGGTATAATCTATCCTTACTGGCAGAAAATGAGCCACCTTGGTCAGACGGTCTACAATCACCCAGATAGAATCATGGCCTCGCTATGATGTAGGCAACCCTGTAATGAAATCCATGGAAATACTTTCCCACTTCCACGCAGGTACTTCCAACGGCTGAAGTAATCCCGACGGTTTCTGGTGGTCCACCTTCACCAGCTGGCAAGTAGAACATTTGGACAAAAATTCAGCGATGTCCTTCTTCATCCCACTCCACCAGTACTGACGTCTCATGTCCTGGTACATCTTATCGCCTCCCGGATGTACTGCAAATCGGGACCCATGAGAATGAGTCATCACCTCATGACGTAGCTCTGCTCCTTCTGGAACCACTAATCTCCCATTAAACCGCAACCCTCCATCCGAACTAACAGAATAGGACTCAGCGCCCTCGGCTAGAAGTCGTACAATCTGCTCCTGACAAAACGGATCTGTGGTCTGTGCCTGTATCACCCTCGTAACAATCTCGGGTGTGACTGTCATCACGAATATGAAAGAACGTGCTACTGCGTCCTGGTGACCTAACTCCTTCCACTTTGTTTTCCAGATGTCCGCTACATCGTCAACCGGTCTACGGCTCAACGCATCAGCAACTACGTTGGCTTTCCCCGGATGATACTGTATATCGAACTGGTAATCTTTCACAAACTCTAACCATCTGCGCTGACGCATATTCAGCTCTCGCTGAGTGAACAGGTACTGCAGTGACTTATGGTCTGTGAACAAACGGAATTTCTCGCCCAATAAATAGTGCCTCCAAATTCTCAATGCAAAGACGACCGCAGCTAACTCCAGGTCGTGGGTGGGGTAATTCTTCTCATGCGGCTTAAGCTTGCGGGAAGCAAAAGCTATAGCCTTCTCTTCTTGTTTAAGTACTCCCCCAAGTCCTCGTAAAGACGCATCTGTGTAAACCAGGTACTCTACACCCGGCTTCGGTAAAGCAAGGACTGGTGCCGAAATAAGCTTGTCCTTCAGCTCGTCGAAAGCCAACTGACAAGCGTCATCCCAAACATATGGTACCCCCTTGCGAGTCAGATTCGTCAATGGACCCGCTATTTTGGAGAATCCCCGAATGAACCTCCTGTAGTATCCGACTAACCCCAAGAAACTACGTACTTCCGTCGGTGTCGTGGGCTGCCCCCACTCCCTCACCGCTGACACTTTGCTCGGGTCAACTGCTATCCCCTGCTCAGAAACAACATGGCCCAAGAATTGTACCTCTCGCAACCAGAATCCACACTTCTCGTACTTAGCATACAACTGATGCTCTCGTAGAGTCTGAAGAACCTGCCTCAAGTGTTCGGCATGCTCCTCCTCGGAGTGTGAATATATCAAGATATCATCTATGAAGACGATGACGAACTGATCCAAGAACTCTCTGAACACTCGGTTAATCAAGTCCATGAAAACGGCTGGGGCATTTGTGAGTCCAAACGGCATCACCCTAAACTCATAGGACCCATATCTTGACAAGAAGGCAGTCTTTGAAACATCCTGCTCTCTAATCCTTAACTGATGGTACCCCGACCTCAGATCTATCTTCGAAAAGAAAGTTGCACCCCTCAACTGGTCGAATAGATCATCGATTCGAGGCAACGGATATTTATTCCGTATCGTGACCTTGTTCAGCTCCCGGTAGTCCACACACAATCTCAGTGAGCCATCTCTCTTCTTTACAAATAAGACTGAAGCGCCCCACGGTGAGGTACTCCTACGAATGAAGCCCTGACCTAATAGATGCTCAATCTGATCTCGTAGCTCTCGCATCTCTGCCGGAGCCATACGGTACGGTGCGCGTGCTATAGGTCTCGTATCCGGCACTAAATCTATAACGAAGTCTATCTCGCGACTGGGTGGTAGGCCTGGTATCTCCTGAAACACATCGGAATACTCCCTAACAACTGGGATCGAATCCAAAGGGATCACAACCTCCTTAGAGGTATCCTCCTCAATGTAATATAAATGAGCGGTCGAACCTCCCTCTGGGCGAGGCATCGCCACTACAAACATCTCTTGCCCCGGAATGGCAAAAACAATGCTCCCACCGAAGCAATCAATCATGGCTCTATAAGATGCGAGCCAATCCATACCAATAATCACGTCATGCTCGTGCATGTCTAAGACTAGCATGTCTGCAGGCAATACCAAGCCACCAATCTCTACCCCTACTCCCCGGCATATAAAGAATATAAGTGACCCACTCCCCAGTGGTGAGTCGACACACGTCACGGTGCTCTCTGCTGTGGCTAACAACCCTAAGGACTTCGCAAAATGCGTAGCTATAAAACAGTGCGTTGCCCCCGTATCAAACAAAACTTTACCCATAGTACCATGGATAGGAAACATACCCTCAATCGCGGGTGGTGCCTGTGGAGCTGCTGCCTGGTGGACGTTATAGACACGTCCATACTGCAATTGCCCCTGCTGCACTGGAGCTGCTGGCATGGCTGGTAGGGCTGGCATCTGGGCTGGAGCTGGAAGGGCAGGTGGAAAGAGTGGTCTCTGCGGCTCATTACGGGCTCCCTGCTGCTGTGGGGCCCTATCGCCCTCTGGGCAATCCTGACGCTTATGGCCGTGCTTGCCGCACACAAAACACCGGCCTCTGAAATTACCTCCCCTCTGTCCCTGCTGACCACGGCCCTGCTGGCCGTTACCCCCACGCCATTGGCCCTGTTGGCCCTGATGTGCACGCTGTTGGCCTTGCTGGCCCTGCTGCTGTCCCTGCGGTCGGTGTTGGCCCTGCTGGCCCTGCTGATTAGGCTGACCCTGATGGCCCTGCCTGAATCCCCCGAATCCCTGCCTAGAATCACCTGAACGGAATCGCTTAGCAGGGTCCCCCTGATGGGAACTCTGCTCGTGCTGACGAGTCTGTCCCTGAGTTGGTGCCCCACTGACACTATTACCCCCGGTCCTGCCCTACTGGCTGGACTCTCCTGTTCTCTTGCTTCCCTGAAGATGGAAGCGGTGATCCTGGCAATGTAGTAATGCTGCATTGAGTACGTCAGTAAAAGTACTCAGGGATAGATTCCCAATAAGGTGCTGACGGATCCTCCAAGCTAACCCGTCGACGAACAGCAAAATTTTCTTGCCCTCAGTGGGTGCCTCATCTGGCACAATAGTGAGAAGTCTCGTGAACTCCTCCTCATACTCGGCTACAGTAAGGTTCTCCTGCTTCAGATTTAGTAATTTCCGCCTCATCTCAGTCTGCACTGCGGGTGGAAAGTACTTGCGGTCAAACCGCTCCCAGAACATCTGAATAGGGATCATGTCCCTCTCCTCCAAAGTAGTAGTGGACTCCCACCACTGTAATGCGGCTCCCACCAACTTGAAAGAGGCCAATAGCTGCTTCTGCACTTCGGTGCACTCATACATACGGAGGTGCCGCTGGATGTCTTTCTTCCATTGGCTGACAGTAACAATATCGGAGCTACCAGAGAACTCAGGGGAATGTGCTTTCTGAAAAGCGCCCCGAACCCTCTCCCATGCAGATGGAAGCTGTGCCGGTACTGGCGCCACTGCCTGGACCTGGGGTGGAGCCTGCTGAATCACTGCTATCGCGGCATTCACCGCCTGAGCAACGATGGCGGCTACTTCATTCGCATTCATTGTGCCTGGTGCCGGAGCTGCTGGCTGCTCGGCTTGGGCACGTCTATCTTTCGGAGCACGTCTCGGAGGCATCTGAAACGTGAACAAGTTTATTAGTCTACAGTTATCAACAAATCTCGAATAGCTGAAGACTTAAACGTGAAAGCAAGAATACAACAGTCCTAACAATAGGGCTCTATAGCAATAACGTTAAGCTGAAAGCGAAAGTAAGCCGTACAGATCCTATGGACACTAGAACCTGATGCTCTGATACCACCTGTGACACCCCGCCTAATTAAATACCGGGCGATCACTCCTTTATTAAATTAAATCAAGGTAAACAGTTGGTTCATTCTCAGCATCACTGTCGATAAAAATAATATTTCCAATTTAACACCCTAAATAATTAAGCTAAGTGTCAAAAACATTTTTCATACGAACTTCCAAATTTTAATTAAAGAAAAGATTTATTAATTCAAAACAACATTTCTACAATAGAGAATCACACCACGAAATTTAAAATAAAACCATACATTCACCAATCGAATGTCAATAATATAAAACTAAAATCATAAACCATCCTGAATAAATCCCATAAACAAATACTGGAATAACTGAAATATAAAAATCCCCAACAATAAATGAAATGATGAAAAGGGCGACACGTGCCCCATAAATGAGAGTAATAGGAGTGGAGTCAATGACAGAAGCCGTCTACTCAAGGGACCTGCAACTCCCACCTAAGCTGCATCTCGTTCTTCTCAAAGGATCCTAAGCAAGACGCCCCTGTGGCTGGGCACCTGAAAATATACATATATATACACAAGAGAGAGAGAGAAAAGGAAACGGGTCAGGGCCCGAAAGTGTGTTTGATTTTTAAAATACGTTAAGCAAGTATTTAAATTGATACAGGCCAATGCAACATCATATTAGTTCGTCTCTCTCTTGAGAAATACTCACCTCTCTTCTAATGTGCACTCCTATCGTACTAACCTTCCCAACGGTTCGTTTATCTTAACTTACTCATATGTTTTCAAAATCGAACGATGACAATGTTTTACAAAAATATAACTTTCAATCTGTAGTACTCCTCTCGTTTTAGCTTCATTAAATTCTAAGGTTTCCCAGTGTCTTCTCATACTTTCACAAAACAAGTATTTATTATTGCGTCAACAACTATGTCCTACTTATCATATTATAGGCATAATAAAGTTTATAACCATATATATATATATATTAACTACTCGAATAATATATATACAACAGCACCCCAACTAAATTATGGTGCGGGCATACTCTGCTATCCAGTCCCCGTATCGCTCACACAAAGGGAATACAAGTTCGGAATCACTCTCGAACTGTATTAACATATACAAAACAACGTTGAGGCGAAGTATAGATTCCAAGTCCAAGAGGTCAGTACATACCCACACGTCTCTTAGGACCGTCCGACTATCAATCTAATAGCCCGTACCTAGGATCTCTATCTTCTAGGGTACAAATCGATATCCCCCAAAAGCAACACAGGATACGATCGTCCCAGCGCGGTAACCTCAGGGATAGCAAGTAGCGCGGGTACGTTTTTCACATGAATATAATATATGTACACACAATATATAAAGATACCCATTTCATTATATTAATATAGGTTTCTCTCGTAACCCATAGTCATAACATTTATCTTTAATTTCCCCTTATTATGATTACGTATAAGGTTTCGTCTCTAACCTTAACTCGAAGAGTTTTCTCACTCATTACCTAATACTCATGGGTATATCTTTACCAATCTAAAATTCAGTAAGTAACTTTATTTGATTCCAACGTAACTCTCTTACGCACCTCACCCTTAAGTTTCATAAATCTACCAACCTAAAGTAAATATCCCATAATTACCCTTCTCGTTGAAGATTAAAGGTTCTAACATTTCTCCATATTCCCTACTGGTCCTCAATATCTCCCAAATCATTTTATCTAGAATGCCCAAGGTTTATTCCACGATAAATTAATTTAGCTAAATAAACAAAAGAAATAGGAGGCTGCCAGGAGGGGTCGATCGATCGAAGTTTGGGGTCGATCGATCGAATCCTTCGATCGATCGAAGCTCTAGGCTCGATCGATCGATCAAGCAGGTCTGGGCAAAAATTCTGCAGAAATTGCAGTTACGGGATTGCTTAGGTTTCTTCATCAAAACTCATATTTTCCAACTCTAATCGACCCAAAAAGTCTACTGCTAACATCCTAACATAATTCCAGACATCTTTAACGATCAGCATGCGTATATACATCATTAAACATGGTTAAACAACCTAAAATTTCATCTAATCATCAAGAACCCTAAAGTTTCTTAAACTTTTGTTCTAATCAGTTTTCTCCAGAATTTCCTTCTAACAAATCATCATAAATTCGTGGGTTAATCATCTACTTCACATATTAATTTCCAGAATAAGGTTATAATGATTTCTACATGCAAATCCCTATCAAAATTGGGGTTTTCTTTCATTAATTATACTCCTAATCATTCCTACACTAACATGATTATTGCACCAACGAAAATACGCAAGTTAAACACTTGCCTTGGATTTCAAAGGTCTGGTTTCCTGCTGATATTGGTGTGGCTGCGTTCTCCTCCTCGCGATCTACGCGTTGGTGGTGACGGTGGTGCAAAAGGTGGTGTTTTTGGCCTTGAATCACCTTGCAAGGTCTCTCCTCTCTTCTCCAATAGCCGTCTTAGGGTTCTGAATGATCTAACCCTAAAAGGCTGACTTAAATGGCTGCTAAGGATGGCTGAAATTCGTGGGTTTAATTACCCTAATTTGTAAAATGACCAAAACGCCCTCCCGGGTCACTAATTAAGCCTAAAAACATCCCGAGACCCAAACTAAACCCCCCGGGTACACTTTTCTGACTATCTTGACCCTTCCGGACGCGTTGGCGCACTCAAAACGACCATACGGACAACTTATAAAATATTCACTTTTTAATTAACATAATTAGTCCCGACGTGACACGAGCACGTCCCGACTTAAATTTTCGAAATAGTCATTTAATTCACTTATGACATTCAATATAACCAATATAATATATTACTATGCTCATTAGTAATATTCAACAAGTTTCCCATAATTACTAACTCTAGTCACGTTAATAATTATAACATAATTAATTTCCGGATTTTTATTAAATAAATCCCCAAATTAAATATAGCATAAAAATACGGGGTATTACATGTTTTAGGATTTATTTTTTTAATTTTCATCTTTTCTTTTTTGTTTGGTAATATTTCCATGAAATATACCGAAGATTCCGAAATTTCCAACTTTTGTGTTTTGAATTGCCAAATTTTCTTTAATTTTTGTTGACACTTTAGTATCTGCCACATTATATACGGAAGATCCTAAAGTTTTCAATTTTCGTGTTTTGATTGGCTAAATTTTCTTTAAATTCTTTTTGAGAGTAAATGAATCACACTGTGTACGTTTTCATAGGAAAATTTTCTTTGGGGGAGGTAAGAAATTTATTCCATAATTTATTTCCACACTTCAATCAAACGCACCCTTATTTTATTTGGTTTCGGATACTTCAGTGTTTGAATAACCAACACCAAATAATTGTGAAAAGGCTTTGTTGAGTTGAGTATACTTCAGTTTTTGAAGAATTGATGATTTTGTTTTTTGGAATTTCAGAACTGCACAGGCTTTTAAGTGCTTGGGATTCATGACTTACCATCCATTAATAATTGCGTCAATTCCAGTTGACTAGTAAATTAGTCACTTTTGTACTTAATAATTGGTGGTTAGAGTTGGTTATTTTGCAAATATATCTGACTCGTTATGTTTTATAAACTCTCTCTCTCTCTCTCAAAATTCCACGATGTTCAAGTAATTGTTAGTTTTATCATTGCTACATGTTGCTTCCTAGTTGCCCAATTGCATTGTCCTATGTAACATGGGGATTTTAAAATGGATGTGTTGTCAAACTCAATTGATAACAATAGAAGTGTATTCGTAAAAGAGTAGAAGTAGCTCCTATAGAAAGCGTCTAGTTATGGAAGAGTGATTTGGTTAATATTGATGGTAAACGGGTAATGTTGTGTAGAGGACCGACTTGGTGAGAGAAGAATGAAATGGAAAAATAGGATTAGCCAACCCCAAATAATTGGGAGGAAAAGAGTTTGTTGAGTTGATTATGTTAATATTCAAGCAAGTTTTATTTTTGTAATCATTGATTATGATAAAAAGTCAACGTTCTCTTAAAAATTTGACTTTCAAATGCGATTTCTTGATTGAGGACAGAAGGAACACAATGTTGATGATAGAAACTGAACACATTATAGCATCTCCAATGGCAATATATAATTTTCGTGTAAATCATGTGAGTATTTCACAAAAATTATACACAAGCTTCATTGTTAAAATTGAAGGGACTATTGAGGCACAGACACATATAAAATGAGTATTTTCACCTTTATTTTTTTAGGTATTGTTTATTAAACATGTACATCATTTGATAGATCTTGAGGAATGCCTCACTAAACTAATAATTTGGTAACACTTGAGATTCAGGACGTGTAAATTGAGAGTTTCAACATGTCAATTTTTGTGGAGAAAGAAAAAATATGTGGCAGTGCATAATTAGGTGCATTTTGCATCCTCATTTTACACTGTTTTGTTGGGAATCTCATTTGCACAACTGTTAAAGCACAATCTTTTTTCTTTTGTATATTGTGTATATATTACAGCGAGCCCACTTTTACACTTACGAACCATTGTAGATGCTCACAAACAGAAAATAAACATAGATACAGTGAATGAGACAGTGGGGCTCAAATTGTAGGATCAAACTTCAAACAGAAATCCAACATAATCATTACTAGCAAGGTGAATGCATATCTCATGCAATGCTCAATGGTTTATATTTTTATTTTCTCCGTACTCTCTTATAGTATCATTCTATACAATCTCATTGTGCTCAAGTGCCAGTCAACTATATTGTTAAACCAATACTTCTCGCTTATGGAAGCTACTCCTGAGACAAAGTGTGGTGTTGGCCTCATAGAATATTATGTACTATAGTAGATCAAATGAAATGCTGAGATATGCTCTATTGGTATGACATTACTAAGACCAAAAGAGAATTCTAATGATAACATTTGTTTTTCCGAACATGGCAGAAGATTATGCTAATATGATTCTGAACTCGCTGGAGAAGGTCATCATTACGACCACGAAAATAAAGGTAAAGTTGAAGTTGCAAAGTAAATTATCACCGGTCTTTGATCGGTTGGGTAGGAGTTCCGTGGTTTTAACATGTTTATTCTTTATATAGTCAGTCTGTAATATAGGAGTGTGGTGCATATCAATCCAACAATTCAATGCGTCGTTATTGGTTGTTCGCTTCGATTCTTTATTGAGGGCTGTTGTTCATGCATTTGACAATCCTGTTTGGTTCTCTGTCAACAACCTTCGAGGCCATGCAGGTATGTTTGTGTTTAAATTTATTTGCTCGTTTTTATCTTATTGAGTTTAGTGGATATTGTAGTATTAATGTATTGGTTATGACTAAACAGTGGAGTAACCACCACACTCTTCCCTAGGATTGGTTTCAACTTCCTCCGGAGCTTTGATAATGAAACATTTTTGTAATTTCTTCCATGTACATAAGCAAAAGACATTATGAAATTCCAAAAATGAGTGAATGATTTGACCAATGACACATAAGTTGCCGCTGGGCTTAATTGTGATGTAGAAAGAAAAGTACTATAGGTGCCAAAAGATGAGTTAGTGTTGTTTATTCCCGTCATGGTGTGTGTTGATTTATAAATTTTCTTGTGTAATTATGATCCCAAAAGAAAAAGATTCGTGAGCCAAAAGGAAATGTTTAAGTGTTGTTTATCCCGTTCATGGTGTGTTGATTAATGAATTTTCTTGGTTCTAATCCCCCCTTTCCCCTAAAAAATGAAAAAAAAAGTCGCGTGCTCTATGAAAAAAAGACGGGGGATGACGTGAATCATCTTTTTGTGTAGTGTCTCTTTGGCCTGGTAATACGTGGTATAGGTTCTTTCTTGAGTTGGGGTTGTTGATTGTGGGCGTTATTTCAAAGTTTAGACGATAGATATCGTGGTGGAGTTCATTTCTCTTGGCAATAAGTTGTGGTAGATGAAAACACACTGAATTTGAGATAGAAGATAATACTGGCATCTCTTTGGGCTTCTTTAATGAATTTTTTTGAAATACAATGTTATTATATCCATGCTTAATTGGAAAGGTGCTATTCTACAGTTATGCAAATTTAAAAAATAAGAGTGGCAATGTTTTTGCCATTCTCTTTAGCTGGTATGATTAACTCTGTTTGGGCTTTTGGTTTGCTGTATGATTCGTTATATACTATAGTGATGTTGAGATTAGCAGATTTGGAGGTGCCATTTTTTTGTTTCCTTTATTTTTAGTAAAATTTACGTTTCTTAGGGAAAAGTAGCAATAAACTGCATTTGGGCATACAAATTATCTTTGACACTTCTAATGGTACCTTGCAAGTAGATTTGTATTGAAAAAAACTTTCTTGCAAATCACCCCTTGTGAAAAAAAGAAGAAAGAATCTAACCATCTGTGTTTATTGCATTTCTTTTGGTTTATTAGCCAACATTGAGAGACAATTTTGAACTGCTATTAGTGACCACTTGCCAACAGCTTCCAAAATTGCTTTCTGAATTGGGAGAAAGTGTGTAAACCAGTGAAACGAGGGAGAACAGGTATTAAGTATCTACTGATTTTAATAAAGCATTGTTGGGTAAGTGGCCGTGGGGATTTTTTTAGAGGCGGCTTGTTTATGGAGGCAAGTGGTTGTTGCGAGGTTTGGCCTTGATCATAATGGCTGGGTTTCCGTTCCACCCGCATTCCTTATGGAGTGGGTTTGTGGAACTATATTGCAGGTAGACCTTTCAATGGGTCGTGCTCATGTCATTTTTTATCTTGTCCGTGTCTTATTGGATTCGTATTTAAACGGGTGACTTTTTTATTGTGTGAAAAAACCATATTCAAACCCAACCCATTACCTTAAAGTGTCATGCCATGCTCACCTTATTACCCATTAAGATAATAAATGATTTAGAAACGTATATAAGTTGACACTTTAGTTTAACCCATTATTAAATACAATTATACCTATTAATTCAATGATATTACTAAATCTTTCATTTAGTAAAATTCTTTATGATTATATTAACATTAAGTTACATAAACTCTTTAGAAGTCCCAATAATATAGCTTGTTTAATTACCTTAAGGGGTGTTAATGGGTGAAGGAGGTTAACACTAACCCGACCGATTAAGTATTATGTCTTATCCCTAAACCATTAAGGGTCAACCCATTAACTTATAATTTCGTGTCGGTTCATGTTGTGTGTCATTTTGCCAGGTCTAATTTCACCTTGAGTTCAACATGCATACTTCCTTCCATTTGGGTAATGAGTAGCAAGTGAGATTTTGGCAATTTTTTTGGTGTCGGGAGGTAATTTTGGAGAGGTATTTTCTCGGCCTTCTCGTATTGTGAGGGACAAGGTAGACAATGACAGACCAAATCTCACGGGTAGGGGCTATGGAGGTTTGGAACCCCAAGTTCAAGAGACCCTTAATGATTGGGTGTCCGAGGATGTCGATGCGTTATCGTGGGGTTGGGGAATGTGGAGTTTTGAGAGAGGGGATCATATACTTCGAAGTGGAAGGACTATATCGATGATGATTTATCTCTTAGATAATGTTGTTCACGCCTGATGGAATAAGTGACGTTTTGTATCATTGGTTGAAAATGTGACAGACGAAGGCAACACGTAGCTTTCTTTGTGTAGTCAACAGCTATAGAGGCAGTTCTTATAACAAATAACTTGATAAAGGGGGGAAAGCACATGGGAAGTCGATGTTGGCTTTTCAAGGTAGAGGAGGAGTCAATGGGCTACTTGTTGTTGCAATGTGGGTTGTCACGGGGCATGCGGGATGTTATATTCTCTATCTTTGGTTGTACCGGGTCATGTCCAGATCATTGTTGAAGGTGTTGTCTAAGTGGAGGAGTAGGATAGTCGGGAAGCACAATCATAGTTTATGGTACGCAACCCACTTTGCTTGCATTTATGTGACATTGTGAGAGAAAGGAACATAAGGTGTTTTGAGGCATAAAGACAACTCTGGCCAAGTTGCATTATATTATGTTGAATACTTGTGTATTTGTTACTTAAAGAGGAGTTTCCATCGATAATTTCATTTTTTTTATCTATTTTTAGAGTGGTCTAAAGATCTAGTGGCTTGGTCCTCATTCTTAACTCATACGAAGAGTGTTTGATATGAAGACACGAATATCACTAAACTCTCAAGGGGCCTTATTTATAATAAAAGATAACCAGCGACCTACCTCTACTACATAAGTAATAGTATACCTTGATAAATAAGGACTTCAATTAAGAGTCTAAAACACAACTAATAACTTAGGGATTACTAATTGATAATTCCAAAATAAAATGAAAAAGGAAACAACTAAATCTCTCTCTCTCTCTTTCTCTCTCTCTCTCTCTCTCTCTATCTGGCTGCGCGACAGACACCGCTCGGGGCACCACATCATATTATATTATTTCCTCCTCTTGACAAGAGTTTGTCCAGAAGTTAAAATGGGATGCAGTACGTCGGGGTCCAACATGATAACGCATGAAATGAGACTTGCAACTTGTACTTCTTCAAGGTCGATCTCAAGTGGGAGCTTTTCACCATCGACTATCAATATTGAGTGAGTGGGGTACTCAACGGCTCAATATTGAACCTTGTGGCAACGAAAGCTCGCCACGAAGGTCATACCAGAGCCTGGAGAGGGCGAGTGGGCTTTGGATCAAATGAAGGCACACTAGTGGGTGCTGCTCTTGAATCGTAGTCCAATAAAATTTTCCACTTGGAGAGCATATTCATAGGCATCCCCAGTTGCGTGGGACTTCCTTGGTGAGCACGTCTTGCTGAATCCTTGTTTGAAGGCATGTAACGACCCAATCATTCATCGGTTTTCGTTTAGCGCGCGAATGTAGAGGAGTAAGAGTTTCTCGGTATAGTCGGTAGAGATCGAGAGTACCGTGGCAGATGTTGTCGAGGGAGTGCCTTGTTGGAGGTTCTTGATGCGCATAAAAGGTTTTCGTGGAGGAACTGTATGTGCACAACCACCTTTAATTCGGCCTAAGTGCAAACATAAGGCCGATGGTCAAGAGTTTGATGTCGAGTGAACCACCAAACTCATGGAAGTCCCTCAAACTTTGTGACAGCCAAATGCCACAACGGACACCTGAAATGCGCTTATAAACAGAAATTGACTCTAGTGCATCAAGGCAATTAATTATTGCGTTGGGTATAAGATGTCTGTTGAGTGTCCGTACATCGATCCGAATGTCCCCTTGCATATTTTGCTCTAATAGGTGCAAAAGCTGACTCATATTGTTGTCAGCGGGCTGTTCATCGAAACCGGGGTACTTGGGGTCCTCTTCGGCACATACTGCCTGACGTTGAGCACCTAGAAGCGGCGGACATGGGGAATCTTGGTGCATGCCACAGGTCGCGGCGAGCTGCGGTTGGACCTACTTGAATAGGCCCTTCCCAGGGCTGTGTGGGACCGATGGTTGCGTCGTGGGCCTCATAGTCGAACCCTTGACATGTAGTGCAACGGGGAAGGTTGTGTGAATACGGGTCAGACCTCCAAGTAAAGGCTTCACTATATCTAGCATCACCGATTCAAGTAAACCGACTTGAATTGCAACTCAAGCCTCCAGTCACACAACAGAGATGAACAATAAATGTTGTTCTTGGTTTTTCATTAGGGACATAAACCCTAGATTGATTTTTTAAGATTCTCTCGATGAAAAGATCTCAAAATATGTTTTTCTATGCTGTCCAGTTTTTCTGGAGGCATTTATCAAATTATGTCATACATCATGTTTATATAAGGTATTTGGGTTAATTCGATTCAAACCAAACTGCCTCAAAATCCTTGCAATCATTCAAACGAAGTTCCTTCTCAGTCGGATGAGGTACGAAAAAAGTATCTTTATAAGTAGTCAAAAAAATTATTGTCAGGAGTTTTGTTCAAACGAGGTTCGATTGAGATTCCCCCTTTTTTGACAACCTTACTTTTAACCATGAACATTGTTGATGAAGCTTTATCCTGGTTTGCCTTATATATCGGTCTTCACACGAGGTATGAGCAACATAAGGACTACTTATTACATTGTTTTTGTCAAAGAGAATAATGCCAACACAAAACTTGACCATAGATTTCATCATCATCATCATCATAATCCTTGCCTTAATCCCATCATATGGGGTCGGCTACATGGATTCTCCTTTTCCATTCTAATCTATTATATGCATTATTATCATTCAAGTTTAATTCCTTAAGGTCTCTCCTAATAATTTCCTCCCACGATAGCTTAGGGCGACCCCTTTTTCTTTTACCCTCTACTTCCAACAATCGTCCTCTTGTTATAGGGGCATCTGCTGGTCTACGCAACTCATGACCGTACACCTTTGATGAGTGGAAACGTCCTATAGGAACGAATGCTACATAAAAGAGAAAAGATCACCTCTCAAGATTTTAGGAACCAAGAGAGGATTGACAAAGAGACTCGCTGTCCAAATTTGCCCAAATAGCTAAAAGTACTATGCTACCCTCAGCTAATATCAGAATATTCCCTTTTCTACTAGCAGTAAGGCATTCAAATTGGACTTTTTCTTTGGATTTTTCACGATCCCATCACTTTTGCATACACATCATTCTCCTCGAGTTGGACAAAACTTGAACTTGGGTTTTTAGAGAAAATTGGATGCCCCCTTTCCTAAGGCCCACAAAATTTGAAAATTATGTGTTCTTAGTTTTCGCTTAATAGTTTTATTTGATATTTTTTTGCTCGGAAGATTTAATTTTCAAAACTTGAAAATCTGGGATCGATCAGAAGACGTTAGAACCCAGAGTTCTGTAGGGACCATGTTGGGCTGAGCCAATGTTCTGGCCTAGATTGTCTTGAAGGTTTGACCGCATGTAGATAGATCATAACCAAATGCACCTTCTGCTCTTTTATACTGAAGGTCCGGATAAAAAAAGTCCGTCCAAACTTCCTTAAGTTCATTGCCCAAACAAGCTCCACCACCACTACTATCACTGGAGAACGTCGCTGATAGTAGATTCAAACGAATATATTAAGCGGGAAACGTACTACACACACAGATACCAAACATGAAAAAGATTCACCCCCCAATATGCTGTCGCAATCATTAAGTCATTAATGCGTACAAAATATGGGAAAATAAATATGGCCCAAAGGATTTAGTTCCAAAGTGAGCGTAATAGCTAAAAGTACTTAACTACCCTAATCTAATATTAGAATAATCATGTGAAATAGTCATTAGTTTACCAGCATTAAGGCTTTACAATTAATAAATTAACTAGATTTCTTGTTGGACTCCTCTTGAGCACCATCCCTCTTTCATATTCATCAATATATACCCATTCGGCTTTTGTAAATGAACAAAGATTATGTTTGTACTTTTTACCCTGTTGTGGTTTTTTGCATATCCTCCCATTTTCCATCACTTTAAACTAACTGCGTTGATACGTCTGTCTCTGTGTGTGTGTATATATATAAAGTCTTTTAAGTGGATTCCAAAAAACGGACAAATTTTTTGGCATGGTAAAAATTTGAACTTCTTAGCCAAACTTGGTGTAGATGATCTCCATTGCGAGGAAAGAATTAAAAAAAGTTAAATCAAAATATTGAAGCGGAGATGATCACCAAATGTTTCATATGATGAAAATGCACATATTTATCAATTTTACACTTCACCCACTTTCGTCTTGAAATTTTATATATATATATATATATATATTTTTTGTAGATTCCACCGAGTTTGTTAAAAAAAGTTCTATTTTTTTTCTATGTAAAAATATTGGTCCCTTCTTTTGATCTCCTAAGTTTGATAAGAGACTTCCTGTTTATATATAAATATCTTCATACGTAACTATGTGCATTTTCAGCTGATGAAACTTTTGATGGTCACCTCACTAAGTTTTGGATCGACTTTCTTGATGATTTTTCAAACGATCTCCTCGCTATAGAGATCATATCTAAAAATAATTATAAAAACACTCAAATTTAACCATTTAAAAAAATTGATCTCCAACTGATCTTGGTTATATATAATGTTATGGTTATAGGCTGTAATGAAGTTGACCAAGCAGTTGAATGACAAGATGAGATACACATTGAATGTTTGGGCTCCTTTAATATAGAAGACTAGTCAGCGTCGATAAAAGGGAGAAAGATACGGCAGAAAGATGTTTACTGAAGATTAGATCTACAATATGTCGGCCACCAATGGCTCTCTAAGGTACTTGAAATATAAGTAGCTGTTTGGATATGATCTCCGTATCAACTCCGCTCATGATTTTAATTTTTCTTCGTTAATGTATAGAAAGATATATCGTAGTCCCACTCATTTCCACGCAACCAATATATACTCCTATAGTTGAGTGCTAAAGCACCCTGTTTAAGCGGGAATCTTCGTTGCTATTTACCTAGAAAAGCCTCGTCTCTTGGCAAAAGATAACGAATACCCGACCCTCCATTTCTTTTAGCTTGTTACGCATTACGAGCATTTGTCAAGTGTTTTTTCCTAGTTTCCTCACTACAACCTCGAAAAGCAAGGTTTTGTCACACTTGACTCACACACTTCAAAATCTTCTAACAAGTTCTAAAATCTCAATTTTTCTATCATACTGCAAGATTATAAAAATACTCTTGTCATAGTACTATTGAACATAAAATTCAAAAGTAGGAAACTTGAAATCGTTATCCCCGGACAGCTTTTCTTAAACAAAAGAATGAGAATTTTTTTTGTGTGTGACAGTGAAAGAGGGAATCATCTGTCACTCACTGATAAAAACATAAAACAACCAATAACATAGTTCCCATAATGTGGAGGTGGAGCACAATACCTAAATGACCTTGGTTCTTAGATTTTCATGGAATATACATAAAAACCATACTAACAGCGTATTAATTCGAACATAAATAAAATAAGATGACTAGTTATCATTGACACTTTTCCTTGGATAAAAAAGTCTTCTTCAGTGGCATTTGAAAACATTGAAAGCATAGATTGGCAGTTGTTATTATAAACCAATTTTTGAATCCTTTTTTTGTTATAGAATCTTATTTCTTATTGGGAAAAGAAGTAGGGACATCAAACAGATTGAATATCACCCTCAGCATGCAACAAATAACAATTAAATAACTGAAACAAAAGTAACTGACAATAAACTAAGTCCAATTATGAACGTCGATCTCCGGAGAATAAATGCAGACTACAACTTTAGAATCTCATCAAGAGACTCAGATAAATAACATATGAACTGAATCCGAAATTTATATCGAAACATTCATAAAATAATAGTGAGAAAATAACTATAATGCTGGAATTGTAACTTAGGGCTGCCCTCAAATAGGCATCGAAAGTTGTCTATGATCCAAAATAGTAATAAAGTTTGGTTTAAGCCAGACCAAGAAATGCTCTACATGATCCCAATTAAAGAATGACATTTAACGCCAATCGAATAATATAAGTTAAACATTAATTTAGACAATTACTTTTTGGGTATTTGACTACTACATAAGATTAGACATACCCTCCACTGTCACCCCCACCCCCACCATGTGCGTCAACCCACTTGTACCTTATGCATTATTTTTTTCATGACACGAACATGCTAGATGTGGTGGTGGTGTAAGTGTCTAATTAATGAACGTGTAAAATCCCTTACTTTCTTCTTATGTCAATTCAATAGGAAGCTATGGAATTACCATATAAAACACTTACAGTACCAAACCACTAACAATCGTTTATCATTTGTTGACCTTAATCTTATACCCAGGCAAACCAAACCACTTCAAGGCTATTGATCACAATCTAGTAATCATAAGAACATACAGAAGTGTAAAGGTAATAAACACAAATAACATATTAAAACAGATTACACAAATTGCTAACAACTGCACTAGAAAGAAATCATACACTAGAACTATCTAACCATCTCCCAATCACAACAAAACCCACTACACCGAACAAATAATCTAAACATGAAAACAGTCATGTATATATCATTCGCCCTGTGTGGTTGATCGTTAAGCCCAATAAACGGATGAATCCAATCTACTAAACACAATTAGAAACCAAAGTCACCCATTCATCAGTAATAAACTAAATTCCAATTTTATATTATCTCAAAATTATGGGGTATCACATCCTTTATCGGGATGTGAAACACTATATGTAGGCTAAGGATTCCTATCCCTCTCCACGTCATGATGATTAATATTTTTGTTCACCTTCAATCACGAGGCAATTAGAGGATGAATATAAGTATCATTGAAAGTCTTATAAAGTTTCGTGATTGTAACTTTGTAAGTTTTAATTCCACTTGAAACATATCAAGTTAAAAAGAGTCTTATACTAGTGATATGTTGGAAACATTATGTTTTTTGGGTATTAATGTCTAATGTTGATCCCATAACCTTTTCTGTTAGCCACGCGTTGATGGAAGCTTCACGAAGTTAGTTTAATTAAAGCATTTTTCATCATTGCCCAATGCTTTATCCCATCATATTTCTTGAGCAGGCAATTTCTCTGGATAATGAAGAAAATTTTGGTTCCTGCAATGAAGGAGCTGCTAAACCAAGGCATGAAGATTCAGACTTTACAAGCATGGGGATGGTTTATTCTCTTAATAGGACCTCATGCCCTTAAGAATAGGAATTTGGTAAACTAAATGTTGAAAATTCATCAACAAACATTTTCTGATATAGACCAACAAGTCCAGATTGCTACACAGGTGTTCCTGTCAAATCATGTTGATGGAATTGTTGTTGGAAGTAAAATTGATGTCAATCACATGACATTTTCTAAAGATTTTGCTATATGGTGGTTTTGAGTGGTCCAAATCTACCACGGACATTTTTAACAGAATTAATATTGGGATTCTGATGGTAAACCTTCGTCTGATTAAATACCCGAGTTTTAACGTACATGATATTTATGTTAATGATATTAATCTGATGATTAGATAGTTGTAAAAATGCTGGTAACATTAGTTGTCAGATTAAACTCATTATGTCTTATTAACATAATGCTGCTTTGAAACATCAATGTCAGATTAAACTCATTATGTCTTATTAACATTATGTCTTATTAACAAATTATCCAGTTTTGTGGTAGAATCCCTGATCTTGTAACATCAATGGAAGCCAATGTGCTGCTTTGAAAACCTCCCTTTGAATTTTAGACCCAACCCCTTTTGGGATCAAAATCTATCACATCTCTGAAAATCCCATATATCAATTTATTGTTGTGGCCAATATATGCTTTTTAGGCCCCGTTTGGTTCGGGCAGGGTCAAATGCTTTTCATCTATGTGAAAAATTAAATGGTGAAAACCATTTTTCACATATTCGGAGATAAAACTATATTTCGTTTAAATTTTTAACTACATGTACATTATATGATTATTTGACTTTTGGACAATAGTGAGAAAATTTAACTCCGATTGGGTGAAAAATAATTTTTACCATTTTGCTTTTTACTTGGATGATAAAATATTTCACCCCGAACCAAACGGAGCCTTACAGATGGATGTATCTTGAAAGCAGTAATATCTAAAGGAGGGGATGGGGATGCTTAGTTAGTGACTTTAATGTAGACTTTTCCTAAAAACACACATTTTTATAATTTTCCCCCTGAGGTAATTGCATAATTAGACTTGCCCCTAGAAGTTGAGAACTTAAAACCTCGAGACCACCGACCCCCCATCTTCCACATCCACCCGCTTGTACCAAATGCATCATTTGTTGCATGATGTAGGTAGGTCTAGTGTTTGAACTTTTAGTGGGAAAGTGTAATTATTCAACTATCTCAGGGGCCAAAGTCAAAATACCCAAAACACAACAAACCATTATCTTTCATCAATTGAAATATAGTTATGTTTCTCAATTTGCAGATTGCGTGGGAAGGTTTAATTGACGCGCTTATTCAGCCTCCAATTAAAGCTCCTGTGACGACTACAGTTACCGAGCAGGGTATTCAACAAGTGTTATCTAAAGGGAATACAAGTGAAGTTGAAGCAGATGGAGTTTTGAAAAGGATTAAGCTCATAATGACACCCCTTACAGGAATCAGGTCATGTAAATGTGATTTATTGGTTCACTCAGCCTGCCTGAATACTTGGCATTATTTGCTTTACAAACTTGAAACCTCTGACAACTGTCCTTCAGTGATTATAACTGTTTGCGAGCCTATCTTTGAAGCGGTGTTCCGAATTGGGCCCCACAATACGAACACCTGGTCTTGGGATTTCTGCATAGATATGCTTGATAATCTTGCTTTAGCAAGAACTGAAGATGTAAGGAAGTGTTTGCTTGGAAAGATTCTCCATAGAAATGTATATACACATGTTTTTTTAAACTTTTAGTGTGTTTGATTGCATAAATTTGTCTGAGAAGCCCATAATATACAAGTTGTTAAAGCATCTAAATTTCATTCATTAACTTTTAATTTCTTACTTCCCCAACAAAAATTTCCCCAACAAATTTTGATTGGTTTAGGGTGAATAGACCCTTATTTTTACGCAAATTACTATCAAACACACCAATGGTGAATTTTTGGCTTGAAATAATATTGGTTTATTTGCAGTACCTTGCTAAGGTTATTTGATATTCAGAGACAACCCCTTACATATTCATTAATTAGAGTCCAATCCTCCAGCATGCAACATATAATGCATAAGGTACAAATAGGTTGATGCACATGTGCGGGGTTTACTCTAATTAATGAACTTGTATGGAGGTGTATATGAATACTGAATTATCTCATGGGGTGAAGTAAAAAACTATTTTTATAATATATTCACAACAGTTTTTAAAAATGTTAAAAACAGTTTTTACAATATTTTGTTAATACGGTTTTTTAAAAAAATTGTAAACAATTTCGTAACATTTTTTTATAATATTAAAAACAGTTTTTGAAACATTACAAAACAATTTTTAAATATTCATAACAGTTTTTTAATTATTTAAAACAGTTTTTAAATTATTTTTTAAAACATTAAAATCGTTTAAGAAGTTGGCAAATTTGTGGGCAAATATTTTCCACTCAAATAGGTAAGCAAAATTTGTCCACAGATTGTGCATATGAGGTGTTGTACATTGACAAATAATGGCTAGGTAAATTATGCAACCAAACAACCAAAATGTGGGCAAATTTTCATATTTGCCAACTTTTTGGCATTTGCCTAGGCAAATTATGCCAACCAAAGGGACCCTAATTTGCTTGATTTTTCTCTTATACTCTCCCAACTTTTCTATCATAACACACCCTAATTTATGATTTGAACCACTAGGTAAGTGGTGAATTACAAGCTAAAACTCTGGCATCTGGTGAAACCTCATGCAAGAAACGCCACATTAAATGGTTGCCTTGGGATTTTGTCAAATTGACTTCTTTATAAATATGATTCACATTCTCACTAGTCACGGATCAACAGAGACTGCTAAACCCGAAATTAAAAGCTTGGTATGTAATGCCGCATTAAGGATATTTAGGTCTCTTCTGAGAGGGTCCAAAATATTCATAAAAACTCCATCAGTTATGGTGAGCTCACGCCATATTTAAGTGCAATTTTGATGTGCGTAAAGAAGATATGTGAAAACTCAAATAAGAGTTTCATTAAAATTCCCTCCCGTTTGTGGTCGTTACCGAGGAGTCAGAACCTTCTATACTAGGATCATCTCTTTACATTGTGGCATCAGATTTCAAGCACGTTGATGAAGAGTTTATACATTCAAAAAGGATTGACATTTTCTTTCTAGATTATAGTATGGTTTCGCCTATAGTATATTTAGCACTACTCTATTTTAGTGTGGTGTTTAAGTCAACTTTGAATGCACCTAAGGCAGAGCTCATGTCGACGTCCTAATTTGTAAAATCTAGATTGTCTTAGAATGATGCTCGAGAGATTCTCAATGTTGTTATTAGTTTATTGTAAAAGACACGAGGTTCAACTGTTTAAACACATGGATAGCTATTGCAATTTTTTTAAAAGATTACATATATGGTAGTGATGGTTTTTCACGAGTACACAATGGTTATCTCTTAGTATGTCAACTCTCGTCCTACCCTTTTGCGGTATTTTCCTGTGAAAAAAAGATCGAGCTTGAGATTGAGATTGAAAAGGTTATCGGTGTATGGAAATCTCTTTATGTTTATGTTTCGTGATTTAGGTGTTCATCGTTGAGTGGTTTCTCTGAGGATCTGTGTTCGATGATTAATGGGTGCCTTGATGAAGTGAGTTTCTGCATGGTACCGATGTTGTTGATCCGTTGATAAAGCGTCGAGATCTTTCTCTCTCTGCTTTACTTGGAGATGTTGTAATATGTGTTCCAGAACATATTCCTACATTGGAATTGAGTTGTGAACGAAGAAAAAGTAAATATGATGTTGGTTGTAGGAGATCCAATGGCGTCAATAATAACACGGGACTTTCCGCCAGGTCAAATATATATATCACTACAACAAAATACAAAAAATGCCATTGTTCACTCAACTAGCGTTTTCACGGTAAAAAAACGTGACAACAAAATACGCGTTTGTTGTCACGGTCATTGATTGTGACACGACCGTGACAATAGCTTATCACGGTCGTGTCAATAGCTTGTCATGGCCGTGTCAAGGTTTTTTTACCGTGACAACACGAAGATGTTGTCACGGTAAAAAATCTTGACATGACTGTGACAACCCGTAAAATTAAAAACCCTACTATCCCATTACAATTTTCTGTCATTATCAATAAACCAAAAACTCTCTCTAGAGATTTCAAACCAAAAAACCCATAGCCCCACCCTCTCAGGCGACCATCCCCTCCTCCCGTGCTCCTGTCAGGTGACCCCCCTCTGTAATACCCCGTACTTTTGGCTATATTTATTTATGGGATTAATTAATTAAATGTGAATTAATTGGAAATTAATCCGGGTTAAAAATACTAACGAGATGCGAGTTGGTATTTAAGTATATGCATATATAGTTTTATATGAATATTGAATTTGGGAAATTGTCGTGAGATTTATATAAGGCATTTTTAGAATTTTGTTGAGACGCGTGGGACCGCCGCGTCACGGTGTAATATTTTGTTATTAAAAGTGAATTTAAAATCTATAATCCGTATGGTCATTTTAAGTGCGCCAACGCGTTCGGAAGGGTCGAGATAGTCAGAAAACACTAGCCGGGGGTATAGTTTGGGTCCCGGGGTATTTTTAGGCCATACCGGCAACTTAAAGGGTATTTTGGTAATTTCACGTTTTGAGGAATTAAAAGTGACGAAAATATGGTTAATTAAATCTGATGTGGATAAGACCCACTAAGCCCATAAACAACCCTTATTAACCTAGAAAGCTACGTAGGTTATCATTTAGTCTTCCAACTCTTCCAAAGAAAACCCTAGCCACCATAGCCACCTTTGGAAGAAGAAAGCTTAGAGAGGAAGGGAAAGAGGAGGAATTCTGCAGAAAATCTGCAGAAAGAGCTTACAAATCCAACACCACATTCAGAGACAATCAAGGCAAGTGATTTATTCCATTTAAATTTCGGAGAATGCTTCTTCCATGTTAGATTATTCAAAAACTTTGTGTGTTCTTGAAAGATAATGAAAAACCCATAAGATTGGAGTTATTAGTTTAATTTTGGGATATAGGTTGCATGTAGAATGTTACTGGACAATTATATTAAGAGAATTACTGCCTTTTGTAATACCAAAAACGGATTTAAGATGAAGTTTATGAATGTTCTTGAGAAAAATCTGGAAACTAGGTTTTTGATGAAGATTGATCCATATGTAGCCTTTAGTTGTTGATTTATTGGTTTGTGGACGTTAGTAATATTGTAGGATCGTTATATGACATTACTATAACGTTATATTAGAGAATCATGCCTTAAAAATAAGTTTTGGGATGTTTTTAAATCTGCAAAACGAAGCAGTCCGTAGCCATACCTGTTCGATCGATCGATCGACATTCATCAGTCGATCGATCGACTCAATCGATCGATCGACATTCATAGGTCGATCGATCGACCTTCCCAGAATGAGTGAACTTTTCCTTAATTTGATTTCAATGGCGGTAAACCTCGGATAATATGTTTGGAGACTTTATGAATACCCTCACCCTTGAGGAAGACCAGTAGGTGTGAATATTATAGTGGACCTTAATTAGAATGCGATTCGAGGAGTTATTCTAGATTATTGAAATTCGATAAGTGAGATAACGCTTGGGTTAATAGTGTAAAATTGTGTAAATTGATGAAATAAGGTTTGGAGCAGAAGTAAAGACCTTAGGAACAAAGATGTTAAATTTGGGAATAATAGGAACCTAATAAGCTATTATAGATAGGTTTTAAGGATAAGGGACTACGACGTGAGACGTGTCGACTATTTAAATTATATATTATCGGGATACTTGAAATATATGAATTTGGGAATAATGGTATAATGATGTAGAATATGCCTTTATTAATATTGAGATACCTAAGATGTGTGAATGCTTAGTATAAAATCTTATGTGTATGACATACCTACCATACTTGCTATCACGGGAGGTTTACGTTCGCTTAGGGCCTTCTTATCCTTGTGTTGCCCGGATTTAGATTGGTTACCTCGATGAACATATGTCATAGAAAGACTTATTGTGATATTAATAAGTCCGCTGATCGTGGGAGCGTAGGTATGTGCGTGACCCATGTGATGGTGACTGTGTTCGCCTCCATTATTTGTGATGTTGTTATCTGAGAACTATTCCTGAGAGATTTGGAATATGTGAATCCTTATGTACGTGATGTACCGGGATAGATAGCAGAGTATGTGTGCACCGCAGCTTAGTTCTCGGGGTGCTTATATTGTATATTTATGATGTGAATAATATACACTTAATTTAATGGTAACTTTCATGTTAATGTTGTGAATATATATATATCGGTATTATTTCGAGAAACATAATGGGTTAGCTAGTAGTATAATATATTGCATATTATACACTTGAGTTTACATTAAAACCTTACTTAATTGCGATCGTTACTATGTTAATAGAACCAAGTAATAAGGGTAGGACCTATGATAGTCTACCTAGTTTATGCCACTTAGCTAGTGGGCTGTGTCATTATAGATGGGTACTCACGTTAGGAGTGCACAGTTAGACGAGAGGCGAGGATATTATGTGAGTGTACGACCTAACATGTACTTTGCATTTAATGTTTTAAATGTTTTTAAAGCACTTGCAGGTTTTTAAATATAACTCCACATTCGGGCTCTGACCCGTTTGCTTTTCAAATCTATTTTTCTTGTAAAACCATTTTAGGTGCCCAGCCACAAGGACACCATGCCTAGGATACTCATTCAGAAGACGAGCTGTAGCTGTTTGTGGAAGCTACAGGGACTTGCTTTTAGACGACTCTCTCATTTGGATTCTAGTCTCAGCATTTTTCAGTTGTAGGGCATGTTGCCCATTTCTATTAGACATCTTTTACATTTCAGTTTCAGACTCTAGCATGTATTGCTCAGTATTCAGTTTTTAGTTATTTATTTCAGTTTACTTATCAGTTGTGGGATTTGTATTGAGGAGTTTTCCCTCCAGATTTTATTTGCATATTGTGATGGTTATTCGTTTTACTTCAGTATGGTGAATGGTGCTATTTAGTTATTCATTACACTTGTTGCATGTTAATCAGATTTTAAATTAAAATTTGGCACTAACTTTTTAAATACTAGGTGGTTAGTAATACTAAAATGTTTTCGACAGTGATGCTATTAACTGAGCCAACTTGGCATTTTGAATTGATTTAATAAAGGAGTAGCTACCCGGTATTTAATTAGTCGGGGTGTCACAGGTGGTATCAGAGCATCAGGTTCTAGTGTCCTTTAGGATCTGTACGGCTATTATGTTTCTGCTACGTTTCTTTGATATAGAGCCCTATATTTTAGGACTGTTGTACTCTTTTTGTGTATGCTTCGTTCTTCAGCTATTTTAAAGTTTATAAACTGTGAACTTATAAACTTTGTTCTTATTTCAGAATGCCTCCACGACGTGCACGACGAGTTCCCAGGGATGCAACACCCGAACCCCAGCCCGCTCCAGTTCAGGGTATGTTGTGCGCCGCTGAGGTTGCAGCTATAGTAGCCCAAGCGGTAAATGCCGGTATTGCCGTTGTTCAGCAGGCACCACCTCAGGCGCCGGTTTTCGCGCCATCACAGGCTAATGCATTCCCGTCTGCTTGGGAGCGTGTACGTGACGCTTTTCAGAAAGCGCATCCGCCAGAGTTTGCAGGAAGCTCAGATGTGGTAGTCTCGAGCCAATGGAGGAAGGACATGCAGAGGCACTTAAGGATGTATGAGTGCTCGGACGTTCAGAAGCAGGTGCTAGCTACTTTCAAGCTAGTTGGATCTGCACTGCAGTGGTGGGAGTCTATTACCACCGCGGAGGAGAGGGACACTCTCACTATTCAGGACTTCTGGGTGCGGTTCGACCGCAAGTACTTTCCGTCGGCTGTTCACACGGAAATGAGGAGGAAACTGATGAATCTGAAGCAGGAGGGCAGGACAGTGGCCGAGTATGAGGCCGAGTTCACAAATCTGTTGAATATCGTTCCAGACGAGATACCGACAGAGAAGAAGAAGATTGAGAAGTTCACAGACGGGTTGACTTGGAGGATCCGTCAGCATCTGCTAGGGAACCTTTCATTGGCCACGTATTCTGATGTGGTTAACGCTGCATTGCTACACTGCCAGGACCACCGTTTCCATACGGCCGAGGGTAAGTGGTCGGGAGAGTCTAGCCATCAGGGCAGGACTGGAGGACATGGTGCCAGCGGGGCACAATCTGGTCAGGGGCAGAGACAAAATGAGCAGGGCTCCCAGCAGGGGGATAATAAGAGGTTCCGGTCAGGGAACTACAGGCAGGGACAGGGAAGTTTTCGTCAGGGCCATCAGGGTCCAAACGGCCATCAGGGCCAACAGGGACAGAATGGGCAGCAGTTTCACCAGGGCCATCAGGGCCAAGGGAGGAACGGTAACGGCCACCAGGGCCGGGGACAGCAAGGGCAGAGAGGAGGGAACTTTCCAGGAAAGTGCTTTGTTTGTGGCAAGACTGGCCATAAGAAGCAGGATTGTCCTGATAGGGGCAGGGCCCCACAGCAGCAGCAGGGTGCTCACCAGGAGCCACAGAGGCCCATGTTTCCCGCCGCTCTTCCCGCACCGCCGCAGATGGCAGCATTGCCACCCATTCCAGCAGTCCCAGCTCAGCAGGGGCAGCTACAGTATGGACGTGTCTACAATGTCCACCAGGCTGCAGTTCCACAGGCACCGCCCGCGGTTGAGGGTACGTTTCCTATCCATGGCACTATGGGTCGGGTATTATTTGATACGGGTGCTACACATTGTTTTATAGCTACACACTTCGCGAAGGCTTTAGGATTGTTAACTACGGCAGAGAGCACAGTGACGTGTGTCGACTCACCATTGGGGAGTGGGTCACTTATATTCTTTATATGCCGGGGAGTGGGGGTAGAGATTGGTGGTTTGGTATTACCTGCAGATATGTTGGTATTAGATATGCATGTTCACGATGTGATCATCGGCATGGATTGGCTAGTAGCATATAGGGCCATGATTGATTGCTTCAGCGGGAGCATTATTTTTGCCATTCCGGGGCAAGAGATGTTTGTAGTGGCGATGCCTCGCCAGAGGGAGGATCGACCGCTCATCTGTATTACATAGAGGAGGACACCTCTAAGGAGGTTGTGATTCCTTTAGATTCTATCCCAGTGGTTAGGGAGTATTCAGATGTGTTTCAGGAGATACCAGGCTTACCACCCAGTCGAGAGATAGATTTTGTTATAGATTTGCTACCGGGTACGAGACCTATAGCACGCGCACCGTACCGTATGGCTCCAGCTGAGATGAGGGAATTACGGGATCAGATAGAGCAGCTGTTAGGTCAGGGCTTTATTTGCAGGAGTACCTCACCTTGGGGTGCACCAGTTTTGTTTGTGAAGAAGAGGGACGGTTCACTGAGATTGTGTGTGGACTACAGAGAGTTGAATAAGGTCACGATACGGAATAAGTATCCGTTGCCTCGAATCGATGACTTATTCGACCAGCTGAGAGGAGCTTCTTTCTTCTCGAAGATTGATTTGAGATCGGGTTACCATCAGTTGCGTATCCGGGAGGAGGATGTCTCGAAGACTGCGTTCTTGTCGAGATATGGTTCTTACGAGTTCCGGGTTATGCCTTTTGGTTTAACCAACGCTCCAGCTGTGTTTATGGATTTGATGAACAGAGTGTTCAGGGATTTCCTAGATCAGTTTGTCATTGTCTTCATTGATGACATTCTGGTTTATTCTCAGACAGAGGAGGAGCACGCCGAACATTTAAGGCAGGTTTTGCAGACACTTCGTCAGAACGAGTTGTATGCAAAATACGAGAAGTGCGGGTTTTGGCTGAAGGAAGTCCAGTTTTTGGGACACATCATTTCAGATCGGGGAATATCTGTTGATCCGGGGAAAGTGTCCGCGGTGAGGGAGTGGGGGCAGCCCACAACACCGACGGAGATTCGTAGTTTCTTGGGCCTAGCAGGATACTACAGGAGGTTTATTCGGGGTTTCTCGAAGATTGCAGGTCCTTTGACACATTTGACTCGTAAGGTGTAATAACCCGTCCTTTTTGGAGACGATTAAATTCCATAATTAAGTATAATTTGGGAATTTGGAGAATTTCTCGAATAGTGATCTTTGGGATTCTCGAGGATTTAATGATTTTGGAACGGTGTTATCAATCATTTTGGGACCATATAGGTCGAAATATATTATTTATATGTCACCGTGGAGTATAGCGACAAAAGAGGTGAGATTTTGAGGAGAACACCGCATTTAATTATTTTGGATTAGAATAGTGATTTGCGGTCAAGTACCTCGGATGGAAATTTCGACTGCGCCACGAGTCTCGGAATGTCCGAGATAGTCGGAAAAGAGTGTCCGATTGTCGAAATTAAGTTCCGGGTAATTTTGGAGTTAAATAGGCTCGTAATTGGGTAAACGAGTCGTTTTTGGGTTTTTAGGGTTAAAACCCTTTTTCTCTCTATATATAGAGATAGAGAGGGAAGAAAGAAGAAAGAAAAGAAGGAAGAGAGAGAGAGAGGGAAGAGAAGAAGAAAAAGGGGGAGATTCCGACCGGCCTCCGCGGGATTCGGCTCGAGGACGTCGGATTGTATCCACGAGGCAAGTGTTTACTTGCTTTATTTATTTTTGAGCATAAATATCTCATATCATTGTTGGTATAACAAACCCTAATGATTTTGGGTTGGGTATTCGTGAATAAAACGGGTTTTCGGGAGATAAAACGAATAAACCCCTAAAATTGGTAAATTGGTGATTTTAGTAATTAAACCAAAATATTGGGTGATTCCGGGTTCTGGGATGTTTAGGACCCGTATTATAGGTGTATTTATTGTTGGTATAAGTTGTAGGCCGTTGGGTGTAGATATGGAAGCTTGAGGGAAGCTTCCATGGCCGAACAGCTTCTCGGAGAAGAAGCTGCCCGACTTGATCGATCGATCGAGCCTCGGGGATCGATCGATCGAAGCCTTCGATCGATCGAAGGCCATAGGTCGATCGATCAACCTCCGCTGAAAAGGGACAATTTCTTTAGGGTGATTTGGAAGGGATAGATTCCATTTCATCTTGCTTTGAGGATAATTAGGTAATAACCTAAGGGACCTTTTAGGACTTTAGGGTCCATAAATTAAGATAATTGAGGAGGGTAAAGTTAGGGTTTTAAGTATATAACCCTAAATCTATATATTCGAGGAAAATAGAGTAATTGTTAGAAATCGATGGATTAGGGTTCCTAACTTTAATTGGGGACTTCTAAACGATTATTTGGACTAGGTATAGTCTTGGGGTTTAAGGAAATGAAATCCTTAACCCATTAAGTTTAAGGTTGTTCGGGTGAGATAAATCTCGAGGATAATTCTCGTAGGCATATAAGCCTATATAATTATGCTTTTAGAAGGCATAATTATATCGATTACCGTTGAGTATTTCCTAAAAGACGATTAGGATAATTTGGGTGTATATATATATATATATATATATATATATATATACATATACTTCGCTTTGAGGAGAATAGTATCATTGGAGATATCCAATAAATCCTTAGAATAGGATTTAAGTATATAGTGATTATTAAAGTAAGAAATACTTTAGATGTAGAATCATGCTAATATCAAAGCATGATTATGATTCCCGGAGGGAATCTTTGGGATTATTATCATCGATAGATGCTATAGGCCATTATGGCCGTTTATATATATTCTAGGAGGAATATGTAGGATATATATATACTATGTGTTTTAGGTATATATATATATATGATGATGGAATGATTTTGAAAATATATAAATGAATGTTTTCAAAATGGAAATATAAATGATTTTCATAATTAATAAAAAGGGAAATGGGATATTTTGAAAAGAAAAAGCATTTTATGATAATAAAACTGGCTTTTAAAAGGTATATGATTTATTAAAGCAATTCATGATAATGAATTGGCTTTTAAATACATTTCCTGGATATGAGAAGGGAAATGAAAGTTTTTGAAATGAAAAGGATAAGTATTTATAAATACTTTGTGTATAGAATACACCTCAGTCCGGGAGATAGATCCGGATGTGTATTATAAAGATACATTTGATTTGGAAATCCTCAGTCCGGGTGATAATTATATTATTATTATCCGGAAGTATATTGTAGATATATGTATATGTATAAATTGGGTACCGAGGGTCTAATGAATCCCGACGATCGACCTTGCCGCATAGTAGTGTATCGGCGGGGTTCCTTGTTTGGATTTCGCTTTGCGAGACACCCCACGCACGAATATGGCACTGTGTTGAGACTGGGGAGAAGTTTAATCCTTAGTGCTTTTATATTATTAAATGTTATGATATATATATTATATATCTTTATGTACTGAGGGACTGGCGGATCTTAAAGATCGACCTTGCCGCATAGTAGTGTATCGGGGGGGTTCCTTGTTTGGATTTCGCTTCGCGAGACACCCCACGCACGAACATGGCGTAGCGTTGAGATTAAAGTGAAGTTAGCCCTTCGTACATCTGTTTGACTATCTAGGATTAGGTAGTGGTTGGGTGTTAGACTAGTTTAGCAGGGTAGCTTGACTAGGATGTTTTTAGGGTTGCGCTAGGTGTGCACTGTAAGAGGAGAGGTGAGGGTTATCCCACGAGAGTGCGATACCAATTTAAATATGAGATAACTATTTTTCTAAAAATAAAGCATTTATGCACTTGCAAAATATTTTCTAAACATTCGGGCCCTGACCCGTTTGTCTACTCTCCTTTCTTTCTCTATATTGTATATATATAGGCGTCCAGACACAGGGACGCCTGGATGGAAACTCTTTCGAGTCAGACGCCTGCTGCAGCAGCTGTGGATGCTTGCAGGTTTTTGATAGCCGCTTCCATCGTTGTACTCTAGATAGGAGGTACTGTATAAACATTCGAGCCAAAGGCTCAATTGCATTTATTTATTCTTTCAGTACAGCATTCGATATGGTTGTATTATTTGGACCGAGTGTTCGGTTATTTTAGTTCCTTTCATTTCCATTTCAGTTCATTACGCATTTAATTGTGGATGTTTCAATTTGTGCGCTAAAAAGAGTAGTTTAGTAAAAGTTTTTAACGGCCACCTAATAGGGTATTAGTAATTAAATGGATTTTTCGACAGTGATGCTAAGAATGATCCATATGAAACTCCTGTTTTAATTTATATTGGAGTGATCGCCCGGTATCTTATTAGGCGGGTTGTTACATAAGGGTGTGCCATTCATCTGGAGTGATGCCTGTCAGTTGGCATTCGATGAGTTGAAGGATAAATTGACCTCAGCACCTGTGTTAGCATTGCCGAGACTGGGAGTTGAGTATTTGGTGTACACCGACGCGTCTTTGCAAGGACTTGGGGGTGTATTGCAGCAGGAGAGACAGGCCATAGCTTATGCTTCCCGTAAGCTTAAGCCTCATGAGAAGAATTACCCCACGCATGATTTAGAGTTGGCGGTAGTGGTATTTGCCCTACGGATTTGGAGGCACTATCTTTTGGGGGAGAAGTTCCAACTGTTCACGGACCACAAGTCCCTACAGTACCTGTTCACGCAGAAGGAATTGAATATGCGACAGCGTAGGTGGCTTGAGTTTGTGAAGGACTACCAGTTCGACATCCAGTACCACCCGGGTAAGGCTAACGTGGTAGCAGACGCGTTGAGCCGTAGGCCAGCGGATGAGGTGGCAGAGGTGTGGAAGGCAAAGTGGAAGGAATTGGGACACCAGGATGCAGTGGCCTGATCTTTCATGTCTGTGATGACGGTTACACCGCAGATCGTCACGAAGGTAGTACGGGCACAGGCTAATGACTCGTTCTGTCAGGAGCAGATAGTTCGATTACTAGCAGAGGGAGCCGAGTCCTATACCGTTAGCTCAGACGGGGGATTACGCTTCAATGGGAGATTGGTAGTTCCGGAAGGGGAAGAATTGCGACACGATGTGATGGCAGAGTCACACGGCTCACGGTTCGCGGTACATCCCGGAGGGGACAAAATGTACCAGGACATGAGACGCCAGTATTGGTGGAGCGGTATGAAGAGAGACATCGCTGAGTTCGTTTCGAAATGCGCCACTTGTCAGCTTGTAAAAGTGGATCATCAGAAACCGGCAGGATTGCTACAGCCGTTGGAGGTCCCGGTGTGGATGTGGGAGAGCATATCCATGGACTTTATCACAGGGTTGCCTACATCGCAGAGGGGTCACGACTCAGTTTGGGTAATTGTGGACAGGTTGTCCAAGGTCGCTCACTTTTTACCCGTAAGGACTGACTACACTGCGGGACAGTATGCCCAGCTCTTCATTTCAGAGGTGGTGAGACTTCACGGTGTGCCCCTGAATATCGTGTCTGACCGAGACAAAATATTTGTTTCGAGGTTTTGGGAGAGTTTCCAGGAAACAATGGGCACGGAATTGCGGTTGAGTACAGCTTATCATCCGCAGACCGATGGGCAGACAGAGCGCACCAATCAGATGTTGGAAGACATGCTGCGCATGTGCATTATTGACTTTGGGGGTGGATGGGAGCAATACCTTCCACTGGTGGAGTTTGCCTACAATAACTCCTATCAGTTCACGATTGGCATGGCTCCGTTTGAGGCGTTGTACGGTAGGCCTTGTCGTTCCCCAGCATGTTGGTTGGAGGTGGGGGACAACAAACTACTTGGGCCGGAAGTGATTCAGGATACTTCGGCAAGGATTGAGTTGATTCGAAGTCGCATTCGAGTAGCTCTAGACAGGCAGAAGAGTTATGCTGATGCGAAGAGGTTCTTCAGAGAGTTCCAAGTGGGGGACCAGGTTCTGCTCAGAGTATCTCCTATGAAGGGGATTATGCATTTCGGGAAGAAGGGGAAGTTGGCACCGAGGTATGTGGGGCCGTTTCCTATTATTGAGCGGATCGGACCGGTTGCGTACAGACTTGGACTACCGGAGCATCTACATCGGATTCACGATGTGTTCCATATTTCCTCGTTAAGGAAATATCTTAGAGATAATTTGGCTCATTCTCACATTGCTGTGGAGGACATCGATCTCCAGCCAGATAGCTCTTACGAGGAGGGGCCGATTGCTATTTTGGACCGAAGCGAGAGGAAACTGCGGTCAAAGATAGTCCCATTAGTGCGTGTTCAGTGGCGACATCACAATGTCGAGGAGTCCACATGGGAGCGCGAGGATGAGATGCGCGAACGTTATCCAGAGTTATTTTTAGCAGGTACTTTCTAGTTTCGAATTTCGGGACGAAATTCAGTTATTAGGGGGGGAGTATGTAATACCCCGTACTTTTGGCTATATTTATTTATGGGATTAATTAATTAAATGTGAATTAATTGGAAATTAATCCGGGTTAAAAATACTAACGAGATGCGAGTTGGTATTTAAGTATATGCATATATGGTTTTATATGAATATTGAATTTGGGAAATTGTCGTGAGATTTATATAAGGCATTTTTAGAATTTTGTTGAGACGCGTGGGACCGCCGCGTCACGGTGTAATATTTTGTTATTAAAAGTGAATTTAAAATCTATAATCCGTATGGTCGTTTTGAGTGCGCCAACGCGTCCGGAAGGGTCGAGATAGTCAGAAAACACTAGTCGGGGGTATAGTTTGGGTCCCGGGGTATTTTTAGGCCATACCGGCAACTTAAAGGGTATTTTGGTAATTTCACGTTTTGAGGAATTGAAAGTGACGAAAATCTGGTTAATTAAATCTGATGTGGATAAGACCCACTAAGCCCATAAACAACCCTTATTAACCTAGAAAGCTACGTAGGTTATCATTTAGTCTTCCAACTCTTCCAAAGAAAACCCTAGCCACCATAGCCACCTTTGGAAGAAGAAAGCTTAGAGAGGAAGGGAAAGAGGAGGAATTCTGCAGAAAATCTGCAGCAAGAGCTTACAAATCCAACACCACATTCAGAGACAATCAAGGCAAGTGATTTATTCCATTTAAATTTCGGAGAATGCTTCTTCCATGTTAGATTATTCAAAAACTTTGTGTGTTCTTGAAAGATAATGAAAAACCCATAAGATTGGAGTTATTAGTTTAATTTTGGGATATAGGTTGCATATAGAATGTTACTGGACGATTATATTAAGAGAATTACTGCCTTTTGTAATACCAAAAACGGATTTAAGATGAAGTTTATGAATGTTCTTGAGAAAAATCTGGAAACTAGGTTTTTGATGAAGATTGATCCATATGTAGCCTTTAGTTGTTGATTTATTGGTTTGTGGACGTTAGTAATATTGTAGGATCGTTATATGACATTACTATAACGTTATATTAGAGAATCATGCCTTAAAAATAAGTTTTGGGATGTTTTTAAATCTGCAAAACGAAGCAGTCCGTAGCCATACCTGTTCGATCGATCGATCGACATTCATCAGTCGATCGATCGACTCAATCGATCGATCGACATTCATAGGTCGATCGATCGACCTTCCCAGAATGAGTGAACTTTTCCTTAATTTGATTTCAATGGCGGTAAACCTCGGATAATATGTTTGGAGACTTTATGAATACCCTCACCCTTGAGGAAGACCAATAGGTGTGAATATTATAGTGGACCTTAATTAGAATGCGATTCGAGGAGTTATTCTAGATTATTGAAATTAGATAAGTGAGATAACGCTTGGGTTAATAGTGTAAAATTGTGTAAATTGATGAAATAAGGTTTGGAGCAGAAGTAAAGACCTTAGGAACAAAGATGTTAAATTTGGGAATAATAGGAACCTAATAAGCTATTATAGATAGGTTTTAAGGATAAGGGACTACGACGTGAGACGTGTCGACTATTTAAATTATATATTATCGGGATACTTGAAATATATGAATTTGGGAATAATGGTATAATGATGTAGAATATGCCTTTATTAATATTGAGATACCTAAGATGTGTGAATGCTTAGTATAAAATCTTATGTGTATGACATACCTACCATACTTGCTATCACGGGAGGTTTACGTTCGCTTAGGGCCTTCTTATCCTTGTGTTTCCCGGATTTAGATTGGTTACCTCGATGAACATAGGTCATAGAAAGACTTATTGTGATATTAATAAGTCCGCTGATCGTGGGAGCGTAGGTATGTGCGTGACCCATGTGATGGTGACTGTGTTCGCCTCCATTATTTGTGATGTTGTTATCTGAGAACTATTCCTGAGAGATTCGGAATATGTGAATCCTTATGTACGTGATGTACCGGGATGGATAGCAAAGTATGTGTGCACCGCAGCTTAGTTCTCGGGGTGCTTATATTGTATATTTATGATGTGAATAATATACACTTAATTTAATGGTAACTTTCATGTTAATGTTGTGAATATATATATATCGGTATTATTTCGAGAAACATAATGGGTTAGCTAGTAGTATAATATATTGCATATTATACACTTGAGTTTACATTAAAACCTTACTTAATTGCGATCGTTACTATGTTAATAGAACCAAGTAATAAGGGTAGGACCTATGATAGTCTACCTAGTTTATGCCACTTAGCTAGTGGGCTGTGTCATTATAGATGGGTACTCACGTTAGGAGTGCACAGTTAGACGAGAGGTGAGGATATTATGTGAGTGTACGTCCTAACATGTACTTTGCATTTAATGTTTTAAATGTTTTTAAAGCACTTGCAGGTTTTTAAATATAACTCCACATTCGGGCTCTGACCCGTTTGCTTTTCAAATCTATTTTTCTTGTAAAACCATTTTAGGTGCCCAGCCACAAGGACACCATGCCTAGGATACTCATTCAGAAGACGAGCTGTAGCTGTTTGTGGAAGCTACAGGGACTTGCTTTTAGACGACTCTCTCATTTGGATTCCAGTCTCAGCATTTTTCAGTTGTAGGGCATGTTGCTCATTTCTATTAGACATCTTTTACATTTCAGTTTCAGACTCTAGCATGTATTGCTCAGTATTCAGTTTTTAGTTATTTATTTCAGTTTACTTATCAGTTGTGGGATTTGTATTGAGGAGTTTTCCCTCCAGATTTTATTTGCATATTGTGATGGTTATTCGTTTTACTTCAGTATGGTGAATGGTGCTATTTAGTTATTCATTACACTTGTTGCATGTTAATCAGACTTTAAATTAAAATTTGGCACTTACTTTTTAAATACTAGGTGGTTAGTAATACTAAAATGTTTTCGACAGTGATGCTATTAACTGAGCCAACTTGGCATTTTGAATTGATTTAATAAAGGAGTAGCTACCCGGTATTTAATTAGTCGGGGTGTCACACCCTCTCTCTCCTGTTAATGTTTTTCTCTCTTTTTCGTCCGCCTTAGCCCCCCCTCTCCTCCTCCTCCGCTGCCATAACTGTGGGTGTTGCATTTCAGTGTGCCATAGCCATTGCCATATCTATTTTTCTCAGTAAGTTTTTTTCAATAGGCGATTTCAGTGTGCTATAACCATTGCCATTGCCATATCTAATTTTCTAACAATTTGCAATATTATTGACTGTGTTTCATTTCTTGAATCCTTCATGTATATGGGTTTATATATTTGGCACTATTTTTATATTAATTTGCGTTTACATATTTGACAATATTAATTTTGTATAAAATGTATAGCGGATAAAATAGGCTAAGTTTTGTATAAAGTTTAATCATTAATTTCTGTCCACATTGGATAAAATGTTAATAAACATTTTGTACCAAATAACATGGATTAAACAGAGTGATGTGAATTATGAATGGGCATTAAGGATATTTTAATCGTACATTACCTTATAAATGTTAATTTTTCATTGTTTAAAAGCTATGAATTTGCATTTTATTTTTCATAGTGCCCTACCTCTCTCTCTTCTAAGGGTGTGTGTGTGTTGCTAATTATTATTTCATTTTATTCTACCGATGAATACTTTGATTTATTGGTTGGAATAAAGGTGGTTATTTGGTGCTCTTAATTTATCGGGGCAAAGTTAAGTCAAATCTCTCTCTCTCTCTCTCTCTCTTCATTTGAAGGTAAGTCTCCTCTAATTTGTTTTTCAGATTTATTAATTTATTATTCAAGCCAATTGGTTTATTGTTTAAGTTGACTTGTATAATTCCTTGTTGTGAACCTTTATTATTCAAGATCTCTCTCTCTCTCTCTCTCTCTCTCTCTCTCTCTCTCTATATATATATATATATATATATATATATATATATATATATATATATATATATATATATATAATTAGGATCTAGAACGGACTCATTTAACGGACCTATCAACGGACTTTTGTCCTTTTCCCAACAAATGGTCCCCGTATGGTCCCCACTTATCTTATAAAAACCCCTTTAAAGAATACACCTTTAAAAGAATTATAATTCAAGATCCAATATTAGTATCAGACTTTTAAGTAATTAAAATCCCACCAAATTCCGACCAAACACCAATTCTGGTATCAGAGCCATAAGACGTTCCTTTTAGACATACGATTAAAAGACTTTAATGCCCTTGGGATTTATCCCTCGCATTTACCAAGATATTTTTGGATCCAATCCAGACTACCAACCTATACCCATAACTGATTTAGACTCAGAAGGTTGTTTAACCACACACATAGACGGTTGTTCACATATTGAACACATCCCAGCCAAACACGCAGACAGTAGACAAGTCACTGCTAGTGCTATTAATAGCATAATAGACCAAAATAAGTGTATACTGCTTATATTAAGACAATTAATAAAAGACACTCATACCTTAGAAACAGAGATAAAAAATATCTCTAAAAGATTATTAGACATAGATAATTAAATCCCAATAGACTTAGTACACGTATTACAAGAAATAAATATTAAGACTAATCATATAGAAGTCATTAACAAAGACCTTTTAGAAATTAAGACTTTAATTAAAAATCAAGACAGTGAGTTAATTAAACTTACTAAAGAACAAGCTAAGCTTATCCCTAGACTTGATAGTTATCTTCCTAATGGAGATAGTTAGATCAGACTGGAATGAGGTATCAAAAGACCTCTCCATTCAGACCTTATCCGAATTCTATCAAAGAATTTTAAAAAAGATAAACGATGATAGATTTTATTACAAGATAAATGAAAATGAGATTGCCAACGCAACTAAGGCAACTAGACTTATACTTGAAAGATTAAATTTAATTTCTACATCTATAGCATCTACCCAAGACTATAATAGTAACTTTGTTAAAGACTTGCATTTAGACTTAAAAGCCAAAACAGAAGGATTAACTACCTTCTACACAGACTTTGTTAAATTCCAACAGAATTTAGCAAATTACCTTAATAATATGGAAAGACATAATCTATCTAAAATGGATAGTATTATTAATGAACTTAGACTAGACATGGCCCAAGTAGAAGAAAAATACGGTGAAATTATAAACGGAATCAAGGCCGTATATAATAAACCATCCCAAGCAGAAATAGACTCACCTTTTATTCTAACTAGGTTAGATAAAATTGAAAAGACTGTAGAAGCCATAGAAGTTAGAACTATGCAACAACTAGAAAAAGACAATGAAGTAAAAGACTATATCACTAGCGTGGGTAAAACCATCGTTAATTCTCTAGCTAGACATAGTGAAGAAACTTTTGAAAAGACTAGAAAAGAGAATAAGAATTTTAAAGAAGAAATTCTTAATCAGATAAAAAGACAAAAAGATTATTCAGATTCCTTAGAAAGAATTGAAAAAAGACTTGAACAGAAACAGGCATCCACCTGTAAGTTTAAAGAATCCCCTTCTATAGAAACTAGAGAAGGAAAGACCTTAGGTAGACGAGTCATAAATGATGGATTAGATAAGACTAGCAAGATAATCAGCTCTATCCCAAATATTGGACAGAGTAATCATATGCTCCAAAGACTTAAAGATTCATCCTCCAATGTTAGGACATGGTGGAAGGAAAGAAATTTCACCAATCCTCTCCAATGGAAAGAGTGGGGTGAAGTTGACTGGAAGATTGTAGAAGACTCCATTCATAATGGACAACTTCCAGCCGTTAGATACATAGACTTGTTTAAAGAAGGTGCCACTCCTAAGACTCCCAATTATAACATGACCTACCATTGTAGAAATCATGTGTTAGACAAATCCTATACTGAGCTCCAAGTATTTGACTCAGAATGGCTTAGATCTAGAGGAACTGATAGGAAGTTCCAATTCCTAACATTTGGACTCTTTCAAGCAAGAATCCAAGGATTACATAGACCCCAGAATAATATAAACATATTATGTTGTTTAGTAGACAAAAGATGGAAAGACTTTGAGAAAAGTCTTATTGGGATAGCCCAATTAGAAATGTCAGACAACATAGGATACTTTAATGTCATTCCGGCATTTACAGCAACCGTAGACACAGCCAAACATTTTAAGTTAATCTTATATGCTAGTGGCTATGAAGACTATATTATCCCAGACGCTAACATAAACATAGAATTTCAAAGCTATGTGAAGTTCTCTCAATTTTCTTATGAAGGAATGCAATCGGGAATTCCTAGCGGTAGACTTAATGAAGAAATCTTAGTTAGAACCAATGTATCAGACTATAATCATACTTACAGTATTAGGAATACTGGACCTATGAAAGAGAAAGCTAAGACCCTCTGGCAATTGCCAGAATTTCAAGAAACTAAGACTATACAAAATAAACCTTTGTTTATTAATCAAGACGACGTCACTGGAAATGTTACCATCCAGTTTGGTCCCCCTAAGATTGTCAATAAGAATATCCAGATCGAAGAAATTAGATTTAGGAATATGGGAGAAGCCATAATCAATGATCCTTCAGAAGGAGAATGTAGTAGTAAGACTAGTGCTAGTTTACTTAGACAAGCTCCGACAATTAGACCTAGAAGATCATTTGAACAAAAAGACTTAGTTAAAGAAAAAGCTAGAATCCAAAACTTTGGACATGAGCCCTCAGAATTGGACATAAAGACATTTAAAGATAACCTTAAGAAAAGTCATTATGTTAGGTTTCAAGAAAGAGAAAGATTTAATATGATAGCTCAAGAGCGCATGTTAAAATTAAAAGAATCTAAGAACACTAAAGAACTTCTTAGAAACTTAAGACTAATAGAAGAAGGAGAACAAAGACTAATGCCGGCTACACAAGTAGAACCTAGTAAGCAAGAGATAGGAAGTAGTAGTAGGCTAGAAGATGCTCCTAGACTTTTTAGTAAACCAATAGGAATAAATATTCCTATATATTCAAGCACCGTAGTAAAGACCAAACCTGATTACATAAAAGACTTTCCAACTAGTGAAAAGAGTTTCACTCCTGTTAAGACTATGGCAAGCAAAGCCATAAACCCAGTAGGTATATACCTTAACCTAGACAATGTACAAGATAGGAAGAAAGCCTTAGACGAATGGCGTAATCAGATGAATATGTGTTTTGCATCTAATGAACAATGGGATGCAAGTTCATGAAAACAGTACGCTGAGCAATCCGTTAGAGGTATTGCAAAAGATTACTTAGATAGCTTAAGAAAGGCTACAGACGAAGACTCCTTAGCTAAAATTGAGAAGATGAAGGAAAACTTAGATGAAAGATCAATTGAAGAATATATTCAATTGTTCACTTCAGAATTCATTGGAGCTGGACATCTGGCTCAGATCAATGAACAAGACCTAGCAAAAACTAAGTTGGCCCTCCTTAGCATTTGCAAGTTAGATAAGATAAATGAATATAGCAATAATTATGAACAACTATATTACCAAATTAAAGAATTTGGAGAGACCTTAAAAGACGAATACTTTAGAAAGATACCTGCTATAGGACAAATCCTAATTAATGAATATAGGAATTGTCCAGGAGTATCTGGAGTTAAGAATAACTCCCTTGGTGAAAGAATCAATTTCGCCAAAGACTATATCATATCAAAGAGACGTGATATAACTCAAGGAAAGTTGATAGAAGAAACTTTCAAACAGATCCCTCCAATCAAAGACGAAAGAGATATTGCTCCAATCCAATGGGGATGTGGAAGTGAATCTAAGAAATTCAAAAAGAAATTAGAATGGAAACATAGGAAGTTTAAGACTAGACCTTTAGGACTTCCAAAGAAGTACAAATTTAGACAATCTACTACTTTTAGGGAAAAGAATCCTAAGACTAAGAAAAATAGATTTAATCAAAGAAGATACTTTAAAAAGAATACTAGTAAGCATAAGAAGGTTCCTAATTATAGAAAAGAAAAAGATGTAGCTCAATCTAAGACTGCCACCAAAGAATGTTGGACTTGCGGCAAAGAAGGACACTTTGCTAAAGACTGCCCTAATAAGAAACATAAAGAAGGTATTAAGATTATTAATACAATATTAGACTATGCAGATCAAGAAGAATTAGATATCTTATATGCTATAGAAATATCAGACATAGAAGATGATGATAACACTAGTATCTATAGTGTTTACACAGACAGTGATTCTGAAGACTATAGTGATACTGAAGAGTATGAAGACTCTCAGGATACCCTAGACTTACATATGATGCAGACTGATCATGACGATCTAGATGATGAATATATAGACTTTGAAGACGCTTGGTATAAATGTATTTTAAGCCCATTCCTGAAGAAAAGATGGACAGTTAGTAATCCTGTGTTACTAACCTATATACCTAGATGCTACTATGACGAAAGACATTTTTGCACATTTAAGATGAAGTGCAGCAAGAAAGACTTTAGATGCGTAGAATGTTTTGAAACTATACAAACAGAATTATTTTTGGTTTGTATTATTTGTCAACTACACTACCATGAAGACTGTTGGAGAATTAGATTTAGAGCAATCTATACTAGCCAGTATGACGCTCAAATAGACTTAGATATTAAAACCTATTATCAAGATATTAATAGGAATATAGCCAAAAGATTGCAAGAAAATGAAGATGTCAAAGGAAAAGGAATTTCCTATGACTTAGACGAATACCATTCTGAGGATAGTTCAGAAGACCAAATACCTTTAGATATTGTAGATAAACCTCAGAAAGGAATATCTATTTTAGAAAAGAACAATTTAGGAATTTCTACTAAACCACATGCTTGTTTTGTAGAATTATTTGTTCAACATAAAGACTATCCTAAAAGACTTTCAGCTTTTCTAGATACAGGGTGCTCTCAGAGTATTTGTAAGGCCAATGCCTTCCCTGAAGACTACTTTTTAGAAAGTACTCAAGAAATCTATGGTAAAGTGGCTAATGGAGATCCATTTACCTTATATTTCCAGACTATTCCTATTTATTTTAAATTAGGAAATCAGACCAACAAAACCGTTAATCATCGGTTTTGGATAATGGATCCTCGTCCTAGTTTCACAGGAAACATTATTTTAGGACAAGACTTTATTAGTAAATATCATCCTTATACTCAGTATAACGATAAGATATTAATTAGTGATCAAGAGGAATTTAATATTAAAGCTCCTCTAATAGATCATAAGACTGCTTTTGACCTAATGCAGGTCAAGCCCAATTATAGACCCATCAAACATCAGAGTTCTTCAGCTGAGCATGGTGGACCTAGACCTACAACCCAACAAGAAGCCCTAGATATTACTAAACCCTTACAAAAAGAGTGTAAGTGTCCAGACCAAAAATGTTATAAGCAAATTGCGCTTATACAACAAGACATTTTAGATCAAGCCCAGCAGACCTTATTACAGGTCCAAGCTATATCCAAACAGAAGAAAATGGATATAGAAGTAGAAAAGGAAAAGATTAGGCAACTAGCTGAGCCTACCTTAGGAGAAAATCCCATCGCTAAGTGGGATAAAGACCGAAGCTATTGTGAAATCATCCCTATTAACCCAGACGCCACTATTAATGGTGGAACCTATAAGAAAGGATACTCACAAGAAGATAGGGAAGAATTTAAGAAAGACATAGATGAAATGCTTAAGTTAGGCATTATTAGAGAAAGTAAAAGTAGACATAATAGTTTAGCCTTCTATGTTCAAAATGAATCTGAACGTAAAAGAGGAAAAAGACGCATGGTTATAGATTATAGACAATTAAATAAGAATTGTGAATTTGATTCTTATAAGATACCAGACAAGAATAATTTGATTAATTTAATCGAAGATAGAATAATATTCAGTAAGTTTGATTGCAAATCAGGCTTCTGGCAAATTAAGATGCATCCAGACAGTATTACTTGGACAGCCTTTAGTGTGCCCCAAGGAAAATACGAATGGTTAGTCATGCCATTTGGATACTTGAATGCTCCTCAAGTTTTCCAAAGAAGAATGGATAATATATTTAGACCTTATTCAGAATTTTGCCTTGTTTACATAGATGATATTCTTGTAGCAAGTAAGACTGAGATAGAGCATGTAGACCATCTTAAAAAGATTATTTTAGAATTAGATAAACATGGTATTGTTATTTCCGAAAGGAAAATGCAATTATTCCAGACTGAAATAGACTTTGTGGGAATGCATATTAATAAAGGAAAATTATCCTTAGCAGAACACATAACCAAAAAGATTCTTGAGTTTCCAGACCAACTCAAAGATAGAAAACAATTACAATCATTTTTAGGATTGCTTAATTGTGCTGCAGACTTTATTAAAGACCTTGCTTCAAAAAGACAAAGCTTAACATCCAAATTAAAAGGAACAGACAAAACTAATCCCTTTTATTGGACTGAAGATGATTTTAAAGTAATAAGACAGATTAAAGATGCAGTCAAGAACATTCCTTTACTTGAACTGCCTAATGCAGAAGATCAGTTTATAGTAGAAACAAATGCCTCTGATAAGCAATGGGGAGCAGTATACTTTGCCATTGATCATCAGACAAAAAAGAAGAAACTGTGTAGACATAGTTCTGGAACTTTCACAGATCCAGAAACAAGATACACTGCCCATGAAAAAGAAGTTTTAGCAATAGTAAGGGCAATAGAAAAATATATGTTGTTTCTTAGACCTAAACATTTTACTGTTTATACAGACTCTTCTTATGCAGTAAAATTCAGAGACTTAGATTTATCAAAATCAAGGACTAATAGACTCATTAGATGGCAGCAACTGCTTAATGGTTATGACTTCTCTGTTATTCATATTAAGGGAAGTAAAAATACCATTCCAGACATTATATCAAGAGAGCCAATGTTTGCTAACACTAATATAATTTCTTGTTTTATGTTGCAAACAGAAGACCTAGAAGACATGAGTTCCTCTGGAACAAATAGACTTAACAGGGAAGACGTTGCAGACTATCTTAGACGCGTAAGACCAAATGATGGTGTAACGCAAAGACAGACTCATATTCAAGACTCTCAAGAAAGACCAATCCTAGAGAACTTTGATGATATCTTAGTTCCTCCTGGAAAATCTAGACAAGAGATTATTTCTCAAAATAGACTCATTGGGAAGATGTATTTCCTCCATTATAGACCCGATCAAAGATATCCAGACTTGATCAAATTTAGACGAGAATTCTCAGAAGACGAAAATACTCTTGTAGATGCCATATGGTGGAACGTGAAGAATAGACTTTGGATTGAGTTCAAACAAAATTTGGTAGATATTGCCAGATTTATGAGAACCCAAAGACTCGCAGTTACCCAGCTTAGTGGAAATACTGTGCCTAGACCTCAGAATCAGACTTATGCTCAGACTCTTGGAGAATCCTCCAAAGCTAGACCCACTGATAATTTTTGTTATCAGAAAAAGACTTTTAAGACTAAGATTGTTATACCATTTGGTCATAATAATCTTCCATTAACTGAAGACTATTTGAAAGAATCTAATAGCATTATTGAACATTTCAATATGTTATTATCTGAGACCATTGGAGATGCCTTGATAATGAAAGGCTTCTTCAAAGAACTCCCAAAGATTTATCTTGCTGGGAAGGCAGAAATTGCCCAGATTACCCTAGCAGACTATGGGTTCATTGGACTCATTAGAATTGAGACTATAGAAGACTCTGTTGCTCTTGGAAAGATAGTCCACGAGTATGTTAGAAAGATAGAAGATTTCCTTCCTTTATTTGCTAGAATCTATCAGATTGCTCCAAGTTCCTGTGGAGGAATGAGAGTGGAAGGATTTAGACTTGTTAGATTTTCTAATTATACTTTTGAAGATGTTGAGATCCTCTCAGAAGACGAGACCAAAGATTTAATTATTGATAAGTCCAAGATCCAGATCTCTCAAGCCATGGAGACAATTGAGATCATGGAGTTATTAACAGGAGAAGACAGGTGGTACACTGCCTACCACAAAGAAGACTTGATAATCCAAGCTGATGAGCCATTCAATGGAAGGCTCAAGAAAGAATCAAAAGACATGGTGGAGATAGCTTTTCCAGCCAGCCTCAGAACGGTAGGCCTTATTGATGAATTTTTCAATAATACCCTCCCAAATCAAGACAAGGCAGAAGAAGATACAAACACGGCAAAGAAGGGCCCCTCAGTGGTGGATGAATTAATAAAGACAGAAGAATCATTTACCTAGACCATGCTTTCCATAAAGCAAGAAAGTCCCATGCCCCACATGGACCACCAGACTGATGAAGACTTCGTTTGATGCTTTTGCATTATTACAAAAAGACAAGACCTATGATGAAGACCTGGCATGCCTTTCTTTTCATAAAGGAAGGGTCCCCCCATTATCAAAAGATGTCTAAAGCTGTAGACCCAGTTGATAAAGATTCCCAAGACTATGCTGCTTTAATAATTTATGCTTTCAACCGGATTGCTTTTGGTATCCGGTTACCAGTCATATTGTAGTGCCCTTGATCTATAAAAGGGAGCGTCCATTTATGTTTAAGACATCAGTAGTTAGAGAGTAAGATTGAGAGTTAGAGAGAGAGAGTGAGTGATAGCTAGACTGCTATACTTGTAATAAATGTTATGTATATGAGTGAGTAAACCTCTCATAGTTAGGGGAGAGGGGAGAGTTGTAATTACCTATGATTTGCAATAAAAGTGTTTTCTTTTCCAGAAATCTCTTATGCCAAGTTGTTATTGTCCAAATTGCTTCCAACTTTCTGTTCATAGAGGACTATTGTGTTGAACCTCTGGTGTAGCACACAAGGTGTTATACTGGTGAACCGCCGTCAGGTGCCGATTAGCCGTGAAGCCGTTAGCCAGGGTGGGCGTTAGGCGTGAAGGCGTACAGGCAGGAAACGGGTCAACCGCCAAAATAGTGGATTGAGGTGCGACACATAAAGAGAGAGTTGTAGGAGGCCAAGACCGGAGAAGAATAGTGACAAAGCTGAAGAGACAAAGGGAAGAAGATAAAGTTATTACAGACCAGAAGGAAGGTACAACTCGAACCAAACCCTTAACTATTTTACATAATATTGTTTTAAGAAAAATCTTATATGAGCTTACAAATCACTAAAGACTTTTTAGAATTTGTTAATCAAACAAGTTTAGACCTAACTAGAGAAATTCAAGACTGGACTCTTACAGACCCTAAAGACAAAGAACTTATAGAATCTGCTTTAATATACGCAGGTGGTACGTTTAAATACATAGACCAGATTATTGAGTGGTTAGGAAGAGAAGTACCTAGAATAGAAATAATTAGAACAGGGATCCGAGATCTCTTTAGACAAAAATTAAGAACTGAAGAATTTGCAGAAGAATTGTCAAGACCTGAAAAGTATCAAGAATACACTAGGATACTTGAAGATAGTATAGACGTATTAAAATTTGTTAGACGTAAAAGGTTAGCTGAAACAAAGGCTACTTTAATTAGAGCTGGAGGAATCCGCCCTCTTATTAAAAACGTAGAAACAGCTGCCCCTAGAACATACCGCAGATTTTTGTCATCCTATGGTGATAATAATTTAGACGAATTTATAGATAACGATATAATTAATATTGTTAATCAATTATATAAAGAAACTAGACAGATAAACCCACGATACCGTATAAGGTATTTAAGACTAGAATATTTTCCAGCAAAACCGATTTCAATTTCTAGACTCCCTGAAGAAACTGTTTATATAGATAATCCTCGCTATTCAGAATTCTAATACGATTGTGACGGAAGAAGTTTAAGAAGTAGTAGTAGTCCTGAGACTTCTACACTCAGATTCCCAGATTAATTAGGTTTTAAAAATAGGCTTAAAAGACCTTAGAAATCCTTGGGGTAGAAATTCATATTAAAGACAAAAGACATAAAGTGGTCCCAAGACTTTTGGACGGTAGTAAAACCCGTCGTTTAGACCCGTCGGAGATCCTGACCGTATATATATATATATATATATATATATATATATATATATATATATATCACGTGTGTGTAAAAACGTGAATGCATGAATCTCAATTTATATCTGCTTTCATATTGTTGTTTGGGGTTCTTGAATTGTTGTGAACTCGTGAATTTGAACATTTAAATGGCCATTGAGTTGGTTGACCCTAGGTATTTATAACATTTAGGGTTGTGATTTTTCCGAATAGTGACATTGAAATATAAATAAGACAGAAATAAAACGTGCTTACCACAATAATATAAATAAAATGTAGATGACAATATAAATTTTAAAATATCAATTAAAGAATTAAACAGAAATGAAACAGAACTATGTATAAATCAACACTACAGACTTTACTTGGTAATTGGTGGGAAACAACCGTACGATTGTTTCCCGCCAGTTACCAAATAAAGTCTATAATGTTGATTTATACATAGTTGTAAGCCTCTTAAGTTACAGATAGTGCACATAAATACTAGCCTTTTAGTTTTATACATGCACATTCAATAGCCCTTAGACCCGTCCAAGAGTCATTACCCCTATAATGACATCTCTCGAATTGTCTCGTTTAGATAGTTTGGGACAACATAGTTTTCGTATAATAATGTTCCTAGTAGCTTACACTTGTTACTTTTGAGGAAAGTTCCACTGTCGTCTCTTAATGTTCTCTGGGTATATACTAGATGATGCGGTGTTAAGTGTTTTTTCAATTGATAAATTGAAATAGCACAGACACTTGCGAATCTATGTCATGTACTTGGAGAACTATGGGGATGTGCTGCCGAAATTTCCTCAAATTGGAACAACTGGATGAGCTGCTAAGTGTATTGCAAAAATATGCGGTCTTGAATGGGATAGGACCACTCACTCTTTAGAGGAGTTGGAGGAAATAGGATTTATAATGCATCTTGTGTTAACAATAAAATTAATTTATATTGTTTTTATAATATATCACCGAAAGATGAAATGTCAATCTTGAAGTAAAATATTTACTGAAAACTAAATTTTCACACTTTTGTTTATACTAATCCATGTATATACGTTTCTTACCCATAATAGGTGATTGTTTGTAGTAGATGTGATGGGATATCCTCTATACAAAGAATGGATGGGTGAGACAAATAGACTAGGGGATGTGTTTCATAGAGGTGCTAATGAATTTATGAAATACGTAAATCGTAATGAAGAAGAGTTCCCATGTATGTGTGCTAAGTGTAAGAATGGTAAGGTGTTTGAGTGAAAGATAGTTGAACTACATTTGTTAAGATGGGGGTATGAAAGATAGTTATCGATTTTGAGTTTTTCACGGGGAATTGCATTTTCCTTTTGTCCCCGAGCAACCAACCTTCACAACAATCAACAAGTAGGATAGATATATAAGGGCAGGAGGACAATGTAGATCATAATATGCTAGAGGATTTAATTGATGACGTGTATGGAGTTCATGAAGTGGAAGAAAATGAGGTCATATACAAGTTTCAGGTGCTCATGAAGATATCGAGATAAACCTTAACGATGACTATCAAAGTTTAAAACTTAAGGCGGCCCAACCTTTGTACCCTGTCTGTGAGAAAGATCAAATAACTTTATATGCCATGGTTGTTTTGCATAGCTTGAAGACTCAATATGGTTTGTTTGGAAATAGCATGACATGAATTTTGAATTGTGTGAAGGGTTTGCTACCCAAGCAGAATACACTTATAAATAGCTATCTTACTATGAAGAACAGTTTGGGAATGAAGTATAAATTAATTCATGCTTGTGTGTATGACTGCATACTATACCGAAAGGAGTATGAAAATCTCGATCGGTGTCAAGTATACTATGAACCTACATATGTGCAATTTACTGGCAAGGAAGGCACGAGCTCAAAAGTGCATCAAAAAGTGTTGAAATATTTTCCCATTGGGCCTAAATTGAAGCAATTTTTCACAGTACCATAGATAGTGGAGGCAATGACTTGGTATGATAGGGCAGAAGTAAGGGATAATCTCATGCGTTACCCTATTGATTCTACAGCTTGGAAGAAGATGAATTATGAGTATCCCAGTTTTTCTCAAGAACATCTTAACATTCGTTTAGCAATATCAACAGATGGTTTCAATCCATTTGGAAATCTAAGCACCACTCAGAGTGTATGTCCAGTTATCCTAGCACCACTAAACCTCCCTCCTTTATAGTGTATGAGACCTGAATTTTTGACGTTGCCTTTATTGATACCTGGGCCAAAGGCACCAAGTGAGGGCATCGATGTCTACTTGGATCCTTTGGTAGAAGAATTAAATGATTTGTGGGAAGAGGGTGTGCAAGAATTTGACTCTTTTAAAAAAGAAGAGTTTACGCTGAAAGCTATGTTAAAGTGGGCAATTCATGATTTTCCAGCTTATAGGACATTATCCGGTTGTATAGTACATGGTTAATTGCGGTGTCCTATTTATGGAGAGGAAAATGAATCTCTATGTTTCATTGCTAGTGGAAAAAATATATACCATTTCCATAGGAGGTTTTTACCCCCCTCTCATAGTTTTAAATTTGAGAAAGGTTCTAATTTTTTATTGGGCGAGGTTGAACATAGGCTACCTCAAACAAACCTTCCAGGTTCAGAAATTGAAAGTAAATCTTCTAATTGTGGCCCTAATATGCCAGGTAAGAATTCTAAATTGAAGAATGTGAAGAATAAGAAGACGCCAACTGGGAATGAAACTGAGACAAGAAAGGCATGGTCTAGGAGGTTAATTTTATTTGACTTGCCTTATTGGAAGAGTAACTAGGTGCGCAATGTATTGGATGTGATGCATGCGGTGGACACATGCCTTGGGGGGAGTCATTCGAAGGATGGAAAAAATGCATGAAAAGACCTTAAATCGTTGAAGCTTAAGTCACAACTATGAATAGTAGGGGAATGATAATAATTCCCCCTGGTGTGTTTACTTTGATAGGTGAGGAAAGAAAGGTGCTTTTAGACACAATGTATGATTTGAAGGTTCCATATAATTTTTCATCCAACTTGCAAAGAATTGTGAATTATGCTACCCATAATTTACATAAGTGTAAGTCCCACGATTGGCATGTGATAATGCAATTGGTTCTTCTGTTGTTTAAGCTCTGTTTCTCCAAGAACAAGGATTTACGGAGGACCATTATGCAAATTAGCATATGCTTCACACTTTTATGTGAGAAGATAATCAATTGAAAGCACATAGTGGCAGCAAAAGTAGCCATTGCTGAAGAGATTTGTGTGTTGGAGAAGTACTTGCCCCCATCATTTTTTGACATAAGTCTTCACTTGTTGGTACACTTATGCGACGAGGAACTTCTTTGCGGCCTAGTTAGATATTGGTGGATGTACTCGTTTGAAAGGTTGATGAAAGTTTTCAAAGATTATGTCAAGAACACACGATACATTGAAGGATCAATTGCAAATGAATACATCACCATGGAGTCATCAATCTACACTCGGGAAGATATGACTGACCTAAGTATGGTGGATAACAGTGTTGAGTTCGTCGATGTGGGTGGTCAGGTGATGGGCATGCGAGTGAAATTAATTTTTTATAGCATAAACAAGTAGCTTGTTATCTATTTGACACACATGAAGATGTCAAAGAATAGAACAAGTAAGTTATATATTATTTGTAACTTTTATGTTATTTTAATTTTTATACATGATCAGTTTCATCATACGGTCGATGCAGGAAATATCATGCGTGTGGGAACAATAAAAGAAGAAGAGCAATGGAAGAACAAACGGTGAATTTAGGCTGTTGGTGTCACACAAGGTAATTATAATGAGAATATCTCTTATTAAATGACATATTATAATAAAGCTTTAAAACTAACCTAATTAATTTATCTCCAATCTCAACTCTTAAAGATGGGTGATGTAACATCAAGGCTTGCTCGTCTAGCCACCGGACCCTTGTTCATGACACACGATTACAAAAAGTATTGATTGAATGGTTATGTATTCGGTGCAAAGGTGTATGAGGAAAATACAAATGTACAAAACTCGGGCATTTCATACAAGGCTCTTACTTATTTTCGAGCAAGCGCAAAAGATAGAAAGATCGTTGAAGCTGAAATGACTTACTATGGTGTCATTCGGAATATATTTGAATTGGACTATCTAAGCTTCAAAGAGGTTGTGTTTTACTGTGATTGGTTAATAGTTGAGGATAAAAATGCTTGTAAAGTTCATCCTAGTACCAATTTGATCATGGTTGACTTGTCCAAGTTGAAGAGCAACGAGCGCATGAGCGTTGAGACATTTGTTTGTGCTTTCAAAAAGGTCAAGCAAGTGTTTTACTTACATTATATCAACAATGATCCATGGCCAATCTACTTACACGCGCCAAAGCGTCTAACCAGTAGCGTGGATGACTTGGCTGCTCCTACCGAATATCATTCCATTTTAGATGATAACCCGAATTTGAAACAATTTTTAGATCTGTAATAAGTATTCCAATTATTTGAAATAGTGCTTAGTTTGGTTTATGATATGGATTTGTATTCTTATAATGTCGTTAACTTGCATTCTTCTAGTGCTTTATTATTATCAAACGATAGTTTAATGCTTTTATTCATTTGGATTTGATCAGTTTTTGTGGATTTGAATCAAAATTGGTTGGTTAGTTAGTTAATATGTTAATTTGGAGTTTAATTAGTTTAAGCATTAATTCAAAGTCCGTGACATGACCTGAATTTGAAACAATTTTTAGATTTGTAATAAGTATTCCAATTATTTGAAACAATGCTTAGTTTGATTTATGATATGGATTTATATTCTTATAATGTTGTTAACTTGCATTATTCTAGTGCTTTATTATTTTCGAACGACAGTTTAATTCTTTTATTTATTTGGATTTGATCAGTTTTTGTGGATTTGAATCAAAATTGTTTGGTTGATTAGTGAATACGTTAATTTGAATTTTAATAAGTTTAAGCATTAATTTAAAGTCCATGACATGACCCGAATTTGAAACAATTTTTAAATTTGTATTCTTATAACGTCATTAACTTGTATTCTTCTAGTTCTTTAATTCATTTGGATTTTAATTAATTTAATGCCTTTATTTATTTGGATTTGATCATTTTCTTATATATATTTTTATACTAATAACAACAATTTTTGTAGGAAATGTCTACATTAGGTTGTCAGGGAAGCGGGGGCGAGGAAGGCTCGTCTAGCATTTGGCCCCAAAGTGGGGTGAATTAGGGACCATAGTGGAGAACAAGATGGCCTTACAAGCCAGGGCCCTAGAGTTGCTGAAAATGATTATTGACCCCGAGTACACGGATTGGACGAAGGTGCCCTACGAGCTTAAGATGGCCATCTGGGGGCATTACAGGTCCTTGCTCATTTTCTTATTGTTTTGTATTTATATATGTATTTATTATATTTTATAATTTAAATACTATTAACTATAAATTGGCAAAGAATAAAGATAGATTGATAAGGGATATGGGTCAAGTTAAGTGTTTTAAAGACATAAATCAAAATATATTAATTAACGATAAAGAAATTTTAGATAGATGAGAAGAGTATTTTCAACGATTGTTGAATGAAGAATATTAAAAAAAAGATGTCAAGAATATTGAACCGAATATAAGAATGGTTTATCTGATTACTGAAAAGGAAGTACATATATTAATAAAAAAAATGGAAAGGAATAAAACGGTTGGCCCAGATAAAATACCCAAGAGGTGTGGAGAACCCTTGGAAGTCTAGGGGTAGAATGGTTAACAAGCTTATTTAATAAAATTTTAAGAGAAGAAAATATGCTAGATGATTGGAGGAAAAATACCATAATACCTTTGTATAAAAATAAAGGAGATATATAAAACTGCGGTGATTATAAAGGAATCAAACTAATGAATCACACTATGAAATTATGGGAAAAGGTTATAAAATAAAGGTTAAGAAATGAGTCAACTATATCGGACATGGCGATCCACCACGAAAGCTATTTATTTATTAAGACACTTAATGGAGAAATGTAGAAGTAAGAAAAAAATTTATATATAGTCTTTATAGATTTAGAAAAGGCTTTTGATAGAGTACCTAGGGATATAATTTGGCGGGCTTTAATGAGGAAAAGAATCCATATGAGTTATATTAAAGTTATTAAAGGCTTATGTGGAGAAACTAATGACTTTACGATTGAAGTGGGTCTACATCAAGGGATCGGCCTTAAGTCTTTATTTATTTGCCGTACTTTGTATGAGATTAGTAAGGACATACAAGAAGATGTCCCACGGTGTATGTCATTTGCGGATGATATAGTTTCAGTAGACACTTCAAAGGAGGGCTTAGCGATGGGAGTAGATACTTGGAGAAAAGCCTTAAAGTCAAAGGGACTAAAAATCAGTTGAATTAAAACAAAATTTATGGAATGTAAATTTAATAATGAGGCATCGAATAACATAATGTTAAAGATTGAAGAAAAAAATGATAAACCAAACTACTAAATTTCGTTATCTAGGTTCAATGTTACAAAGTAATGGGGATATTGATGAGGATGTTACGAGTAGAATATCAATTGTTTGGATGAAATGGAGACAACAAGTGGGGTGTTATGAGATAAGAGAATAACTAATAAATTAAAAGGAATATTTTATAGAAGAGTTGTTTGACCAACAACCTTATATGGAGCAGAGTGTTGGACGTTAACGAAAAAACATGAAGAAAGTCTCCATGTTAGTAAGATGAGGATGCTCTGGTGGATGATAGAAATTACTAAAAAAGGACAAAACTACAAACCAGTACGTGAGAGAAAAGTTAGGAGTAACCCCTATTAGCGATAAATTAAGAGAAAGTATACTTAAATGGTATGGACATGTGTTGCGTAGACCAGTAGATGCCCCTATAACAAGAGGAAGATTATTAGAAATAACAGGTAAAAGAGAAAGAGGCTGACCTAAGCTATCACGAGAGGAAATTAGTAGGAGAGATCATAAGGAATTAAAATTGAATGATAATATTGCATATAATATATTAGAATGGAAAAGGAGAATTTACGTGGCCGACCCCATATAATGGGATTAAGGCAAGGATGATGATGATAATAACTCACTTTCTTTTTATTTTGTATTTTTTGGCAGGAACAATTTGTAACAACCCGAGGTTTTGGAGTCGACTATTTATTTATTTTGGGAGAAATAAACAATATTTTATTGGGGAAATAATAAAAAAATTGGCAATTGAGGTCAAAATCTAGAGTCGTTAGAAAGAGTGTCGAATGTCGTTTCTGAGAGTGCCATTGTTTCCGGAAGGGTCGAGAAAGTCGAAATGACTGTACTTGGAGTCTATTTAGGTTCCGAAATAAATTAGGACCGTTTGACTCGAATTAAAGTTACCGAGTCATTTAAAGTGTGTATTATCATTTAAAGATGTGTACATTGGGAAGCAAGGCTTAAAAGCCACGTGAGAAGCCTTTCTCACTTAAGAGAAAGAGGAAAACCCTAGAAAGAAAGAGAGAAGAAGAAAGAAGAAGAGAAAGAAGGAGAAAAGGGAGAGAAAGTGGAGATTTCCGATTTCCACACGATCTCAAGGCGGATTCAGACCCTACGAACCCGAGGCAAGTGATTAAACTTGCTAACTAATTGTTGTGTACCAATTATTGCATGATTTGTGGATTGATTTTTGGGTTTTAGGTTTAGTTTAACAAAACCTAATTTTTGGGGAAAAACCTTAGATTTGTAATATATAAATGGATTTAAGGATTTAAATTGGTTTATAAGTATTCTAGGATGAATATTAATGCTATGAATATGTTTGGGTTGAAGATTTGTGGTTGAATGGAGTTTTATTGGAATTTTTGAGAAGTTGGTAATGTGTAAAAATGGAGTTGGCCGTAATACCTGTTATGGCCGGTCGACCGCGTACAGAGGGTCGGTCGACCGCGCCTCCAAAGTTGGGCATTCTGTCTTCGAGAGTAGGAAAAATTTAGAAACGCGGTCGACCGCGGTTTGGGAACCGGTCGACCGGTCCCCTGTTTTTAGTTCAAGTATGGGAATTTAAGTTATACCCTTCTTCCTTGGGTTTGTATAAATGGACTTCCATAATCATTGTATCATAAAGGATTAAGTGATTATATAAGGGGATTATAGACCTTAGAGTCAAAAGATGATATATGAGGCTAATTGATAATTGAAAGACTAAGTGTAAATGTCGGAGAGTTTTAGTGATCGATGTTGGGAAGTGAGAATCTAAAAGAGTATATCACTTTGGGGGGAAAATCCTCTAAGTATCGAGGTTAGTATTTGAGGAATATAGAATACCGATTGGAGATTTTGGGATTTCTCTAAGTGGGGAAGCCCACTTTTATTTGGGATTTTATTCGGAGATAATAAATAAATTTCACGATCTGAGAAAGGGAAGAAGTTAGAGATGCCGGATCTTAGGATCCAATCCCAAACGGGATAACTTTAAAAAGGTTCATAAAATGAATCGAACCCTATTATGAATGGAAAATGATAAATGCTATTCGATGGGCATATGGATATAGAAATATCCTCATTGATGTTTGATTTGGGAGATATCTCACACAATGAGAAATGTTAATTGAGGTGCAATAGGATATAGAATATCCTTAACTTAAATAGAATTGAAGGACAATTCATAATAGAAGCAACATGAGAGCTTCAAGCGAGAATTAGTATAGCATATACTAAGTGGGGTAAATGTGTGAGTATTGACGGTTAGTGTATCAAAAGAGAGAGATATACTAAACATTGATATAAATCAAATTACGCCTAAGAGCGTATAATGAAAATGAATATGATGTTGCAGGTATACCTTATATATAATGGTATATCTTTATTATGTGGGATGTATGTATACCTTATATGATGGTGTATATACATGTTAAGCATACCCCCTCCTTGCTATCATTGGGAAGTTTCGTGCTTAGAGGGTGAGCATTCTGACTAGAAAAGCAGGATGTGGATATTCCCCAGGTCATAGTCGTCCTTTGTGGTCAGCAAATGATGTATATATATATACATTTACTTATTTTGGGGGTGAGAGGTTGTGGGTATGTGTCGCTCTCACTTGCCGGTTAGGAACTATGACCGCTTCCCGGGACGTTGGGTGCGTGAGTTGATCACGAGGTGGGTGTCGTTGAACCCCACCAGGTGGCCCCAGTTTGCTACGTATATGGGCTGCTAGAAGATGATAGCATGTGAGCCTGCGTCCTTCGAGTTATAGCTCGGTTGGATGGTTATTATTGCTTGTGTTTGTATTTGGGTGTCAAGGGCATAATGGACCTTAACGACCTACATTGCCGGGATTAGTTTATTGGGGGGGTTCCTTGTTTGGATTTCTCTTAGGTGAGACGTCCCACGCACGAACCGCAGTGTAATGTTGGAAGTTGGGGATAAGTTTAGTCCTTAATGCTCATCATTATATATTTTATATATATCACCTATCCCGACAATCGACAGTGCCAGGAGTAGTGTAACATGGGGGTTCCTTGTTTGGATTTCGTTTCGGCGAGACATCCCACGCATGAAACGCCATGTACTATTGAGAATTGGGAATATTAATTAATTAAAACTGGTTAATAATCATTTGGGTTACATGCATCTTGCATTGAGGGCATAATGAGCCCCGAGGACCGATACGGTCAGGAGTAGTGTAATGGGGGGGTTCCTTGTTTGGATTTCGCTTCGGCGAGATGTCCCACGCACGAAACGCAGCGCCGTGTTGAGAATCGGGAGGAGTTTAGTCCTTAACTCTTGATGCTAATAAGTCATACATAATAATTATATATATGGTTTCATGCCTTATGGGCATCACTAGAATATAAATTCTAGTAAATGAGATTGTTGATGTATTGTGATGATGTGGACATGATTGGATCATGTAACTTTATATGTTCAACAAATGAACATTATAAAGATAACTATAACAATTATATTAAAGTTAATAGGTATAACTTTTAATTATGGAAACGAATGTATTGGGAAATAGGTTAGATGATTTTGCTTAAATACTTTATTTGGGTTTAAGTTAGAATCCTCTTACCTAATTAGAATCGGACATCCATTTGGAGATCACGTGCATACGTTTAGTGCGCGCTTTAGAGGAGAGGTGAGTTGATTTATTATGGAGAGTTCGATTCCAACTAAATCATGTAATAATGCATTTATAATTATTATGCATTTTAATACACTTGCTATAAACTGCTTTCCAAAACTCGGGCTCTGACCCATTTATATTCTCCCTCCTCCTTGTACATATTGTATTACTTCAGGTGTTCCTCCGCAAGGACGCCTTTGATGTTATCCAGGGTATTTGTGGAGCTGTGGCAGTAGCGGACTGTTGCGGCACTTTGCTTTAGTCGATTCCTATTTATTGTACATCTAGATTAGGATTCAGTTGTATTGAGTTAGTATTCAAGTGTTGTAGATTAACACTTTCATATTCCATTTCTCATATTATTGTATTGTCTGTTACCCGGCAGCATATTCGGGTATTTCATGGTTGGGATTTTGTTGTACAATGTATTGTACTCTCTCATATTATTGGAGCATGCACTTTTCACTCATCATAGTTAGATGTATGTTGTTGGTTATGTGCAATATTGGTTTTGTTGTTGTAAATGTAAAAGTTTTAAATTTTTTTTGGCAATTCGTACTTTATGATTTCGGGTAGTTAGCCTTATGTTATAGTGTTTAGTTGTAGATGTTGAGACTGTACCATCTGAGGTACCTGATTTATGTAGTATAGGGCTGGCCACCCGTTATTATTTGGAGCGGGCTGTCACTGGTGGTATCAGAGCATCAGGTTCTAGTGTCTTTAGGATCTGTGTGCGTTACTACGATCTTCCGTAAGCGTTCTTGATATAGAGCCCTATTATTAGGACGATTACATTCATACGTCCATATCTTTCTGCGATTTGAAAATATTTGAAAGGCGTTCTGATATAATTTTTCTTGTTTCAGATGCCACCGAAGGGAGGTCGTTCAGTCAGTGCAAACAAAAGGAATGTGCAACCCCAAATGCCTCAAAGGAACATGACTACGGATGATGTTGCCAATATAGTGGCACAAGCGGTCACTGCTGCCGTTTCTACGATGGCTCAGCAATCTGCCGCTCAAGCAGCCCCATCCCATTTAGGATTGTCTTTATGGGAGAGAGTGAAGGAAGATTTTAGTAAGGGGCATCCTTCCGAGTTTGCAGGGGGAGTTGATGCAATGGCTGCAAGTCAATGGAAAAATAGTATGCAGAGGCATCTTCGTATGGTTGAGTGTAGTGAGGTACATAAACAGTTTTTAGTCACCTTTAGGTTGTCGAGTGCAGCTCTTCAATGGTGGGAGTCTGTTACCACATCTGAACAGAGAGATACATTACCCATAACAACATTTTGGGAACTTTTTGATAGAAGGTATTTGCCTTCCCCGACTCAAAATATAAAGATTTTTCAAGGAAATAGAACGGTGAAGGAATATGAGGAAGACTTCTCTAGATGGGCGAAGTTAATACCTGATGAGGTAAATACGGAAGAGGAACGTATATCAAAGTTTGTTCGAGGTTTAGATTGGAAAATCCAACAACATTTGTTAGGAAGTCCTAGGTTAATGACTTTCGATTAGGTAGTGAATGCGGAACTATTAAAGTGTCATGAATATCGCCTTCGTTCGCAAGAGGGTAAGAACTTTGGAGATTCGAGTTCGTCAAGTAAGTTTGGCAAAGAGAGTGCCAGTAATGCGAGTGCGCAGAGAGGATTTGCGGGTAAGTGTTTCTTTTGTAAAGAAATAGGTCATAAAAAGAGAGATTGTCCTAAAAGAGGTAAAGGACCACAGTTTGATGAAATTTTGGAAGTGCAACCCCTACAACAAATTCGAGGTCGCTTTAGACCGGGGGACTACGTTTGGGAACCCATTAATGAGGATGGGCAATCGGACTAGATATGGGTAATCTAAGTTAATTTTCCTTATTAACAGGATAATTACTAAAATGAGTTTTGGAAATATCGTATATGAGATATTGTAAATGGGTAGTTCTATAGCCCTATTATGTATGTAATGACCCTAAAGGGAAATTTTGAGCAAGATATGCTCTTATTCTATTATTTGGTAAGAAGGATAGATGATTTTGAAAGGTGCTCAAAAAGAGCTTAAAACCTTATGGTAAATGTAAGTGTGAATATGGTGATAAGTAGTAATGATAAAAGCTACTTCTTTTTATATAGTCATGATACACTATTATGATTGTTGTAATCCAAATATGGATTTGCCTTATATATGGCAATATGTTGAAATGATGTAAGACGTTGTTTATGTTTGAAAGTTGATTGTGGTTTGATGGGACGCAGGTAAAATTTTAGCTCATACGTATGATAATATTTGTGAGCTATATGTTATATAGATGATGATCTAAAAAGACCTTGTGTTGGACATAAGGCATTTTATAGTAGATTATTATATATGAGCCGTTTTCAAAATAAAACTTTTATCGGCCTTCGGGCCCTTTCAAAATGATTTTTTATAAAATTAACCTTTTGAACTCTAGTCCGGATTTAACAAACTCTCAATCCCCGACGTCGCCTCATAGTAGTGTATTGGGAGGGTTCCTTGTTTGGATTTCGCTTTTGCAAGACGTCCCCCACGCGAAATTGGCGATTGTCAGGAATTGAGAGGAGTTATTTCTTTGGACCATTCAAATTTTTCTCTATTAAAATTTTAGTATTACTTATTGTTGGAATTGTGGAACTTGGAGGCAAATAAAGCCTCATTATGATTGTTGTGAGCATAAAGCTCAAATATTAAGGGTGTATGGGCGCCCTTGTTGTGGAAATTGGTTTTATATAACTCTTAATCAACTTAAAAATAAAATGAATTTAAAATGAACTCGTCGTGGGAAGTTAGAAGTTTGGAGATAAGATTAACAAGATTGGGTCTAGTAGGACTAGTTGAGCTTTGGAGAAATATGCTTAGCTAAATTTCGAGGACGAAATTTTTGTAAGTGGGAAAGTTTGTAACAACCCGAGGTTTTGGAGTCGACTATTTATTTATTTTGGGAGAAATAAACAATATTTTATTGGGGAAATAATAAAAAAATTGGCAATTGAGGTCAAAATCTAGAGTCGTTAGAAAGAGTGTCGAATGTCGATTCTGAGAGTGCCATTGTTTTCGGAAGGGTCGAGAAAGTCGAAATGACTGTACTTGGGGTCTATTTAGGTTCCGAAATAAATTAGGACCGTTTGACTCGAATTAAAGTTACCGAGTCATTTAAAGTGTGTATTATCATTTAAAGATGTGTACATTGGGAAGCAAGGCTTAAAAGCCACGTGAGAAGCCTTTCTCACTTAAGAGAAAGAGGAAAACCCTAGAAAGAAAGAGAGAAGAAGAAAGAAGAAGAGAAAGAAGGAGAAAAGGGAGAGAAAGTGGAGATTTCCGGTTTCCACGCGATCTCAAGGCGGATTCAGACCCTACGAACCCGAGGCAAGTGATTAAACTTGCTAAATAATTGTTGTGCACCAATTATTGCATGATTTGTGGATTGATTTTTGGGTTTTAGGTTTAGTTTAACAAAACCTAACTTTTGGGGAAAAACCTTAGATTTGTAATATATAAATGGATTTAAGGATTTAAATTGGTTTATAAGTATTCTAGGATGAATATTAATGCTATGAATATGTTTGGGTTGAAGATTTGTGGTTGAATGGAGTTTTATTGGAATTTTTGAGAAGTTGGTAATGTGTAAAAATGGAGTTGGCCGTAATATCTGTTATGGCCGGTCGACCGCGTACAGAGGGCCGGTCGACCACGCCTCCAAAGTTGGGCATTCTGTCTTCGAGAGTAGGCAAAATTTAGAAACGCGGTCGACCGTGGTTTGGGCACCGGTCGACCGGTCCCCTGTTTTTGGTTCAAGTATGGGAATTTAAGTTATCCCCTTCTTCCTTGGGTTTGTATAAATGGACTTCCATAATCAGTGTATCATAAAGGATTAAGTGATTATATAAGGGGATTATAGACCTTAGAGTCAAAAGACGATATATGAGGCTAATTGATAATTGAAAGACTAAGTGTAAATGTCAGAGAGTTTTAGTGATCGATGTTGGGAAGTGAGAATCTAAAAGAGTATATCACTTTGGGGGGGAAAATCCTCTAAGTATCGAGGTTAGTATTTGAGGAATATAGAATACCGATTGGAGATTTTGGGATTTCTCTAAGTGGGGAAGCCCACTTTTATTTGGGATTTTATTCGGAGATAATAAATAAATTTCACGATCTGAGAAAGGGAAGAAGTTAGAGATGCCGGATCTTAGGATTCAATCCCAAATGGGATAACTTTAAAAAGGTTCATAAAATGAATCGAACCCTATTATGAATGGAAAATGATAAATGCTATTCGATGGGCATATGGATATAGAAATATCCTTATTGATGATTGATTTGGGAGATATCTCACACAATGAGAAATGTTAATTGAGGTGCAATAGGATATAGAATATCCTTAACTTAAATAGAATTGAAGGACAATTCATAATAGAAGCGACATGAGAGCTTCAAGCGAGAATTAGTATAGCATATACTAAGTGGGGTAAATGTGTGAGCATTGACGGTTAGTGTATCAAAAGAGAGAGATATACTAAACATTGATATAAATCAAATTACGCCTAAGAGTGTATAATGAAAATGAATATGATGTTGCAGGTATACCTTATATATAATGGTATATATTTATTATGTGGGATGTATGTATACCTTATATGATGGTGTATATACATGTTAATCATACCCCCTCCTTGCTATCATTGGGATGTTTCGTGCATAAAGGGTGAGCATTCTGACTAGAAAAGCAGGATGTGGATATTCCCCAGGTCATAGTCGTCCTTTGTGGTCAGCAAATGATGTATATATATACATTTACTTATTTTGGGGGTGAGAGGTCGTGGGTATGTGTCGCTCTCACTTTTCGGTTAGGAACTATGACCGCTTCCCGGGACGTTGGGTGCGTGAGTTGATCACGAGGTGGGTGTCGTTGAACCCCACCAGGTGGCCCCAGTTTGCTACGTATATGGGCTGCTGGAAGATGATAGCATGTGAGCCTGCATCCTTCGAGTTATAGCTCGGTTGGATGGTTATTATTGCTTGTGTTTGTATTTGGGTGTCAAGGGCATAATGGACCTCAACGACCTACATTGCCGAGATTAGTGTATCGGGGGGGGGGGGGGGGGTTCCTTGTTTGGATTTCGCTTCGGCGAGACGTCCCACGTAAGAACCGCAGTGTAATGTTGGAACTTGGGGATAAGTTTAGTCCTTAATGCTCATCATTATATATTTTATATATATCACCTATCCCGACAATCGACAGTGCCAGGAGTAGTGTAACGGGGGGGGGGGGGGTTCCTTGTTTGGATTTCGTTTCGGCGAGACGTCCCACGCATGAAACGCCGTGTACTGTTGAGAATTGGGAATATTAATTAATTAAAACTGGTTAATAATCATTTGGGTTACATGCATCTTGCATTGAGGGCATAATGAGCCCCGAGGACCGATACGGTCAGGAGTAGTGTAACGGGGGGGTTCCTTGTTTGAATTTCGCTTCGGCGAGACGTCCCACGCACGAAACGCAGCGTCGTGTTGAGAATCGGGAGGAGTTTAGTCCTTAACTCTTGATGCTAATAAGTCATACATAATAATTATATATATGGTTTCATGCCTTATGGGCATCACTAGAATATAAATTCTAGTAAATGAGATTGTTGATGTATTGTGATGATGTGGACATGATTGGATCATGTAACTTTATATGTTCAACAAATGAACATTATAAAGACAACTATAACAATTATATTAAATTTAATAGGTATAACTTTTAATTATGGAAACGAATGTATTGGGAAATAGGTTAGATGATTTTGCTTAAATACTTTATTTGGGTTTAAGTTAGAATCCTCTTACCTAATTAGAATCAGACATCCATTTGGAGATCACGTGCATACGTTTAGTGCGCGCTTTAGAGGAGAGGTGAGTTGATTTATTATGGAGAGTTCGATTCCAACTAAATCATGTAATAATGCATTTATAATTATTATGCATTTTAATACACTTGCTATAAACTGCTTTCCAAAACTCGGGCTCTGACCCGTTTATATTCTCCCTCCTCCTTGTATATATTGTATTACTTCAGGTGTTCCTCCGCAAGGACGCCTTTGATGTTATCCATCCAGGGTATTTGTGGAGCTGTGGCAGTAGCGGACTGTTGCGGCACTTTGCTTTAGTCGATTCCTATTTATTGTACATCTAGATTAGGATTCAGTTGTATTGAGTTAGTATTCAAGTGTTGTAGATTAACACTTTTATATTCCATTTCTCAGATTATTGTATTGTCTGTTACCTGGCAGCATATTCGGGTATTTCACGGTTGGGATTTTGTTGTACAATGTATTGTACTCTCTCATATTATTAGAGCATGCACTTTTCACTCATCATAGTTAGATGTATGTTGTTGGTTATGTGCAATATTGGTTTTGTTGTTGTAAATGTAAAAGTTTTAAATTTTTTTTGGCAATTCGCACTTTATGATTTCGGGTAATTAGCCTTATGTTATAGTGTTTAGTTGTTGATGTTGAGACTGTACCATCTGAGATACCTGATTTATGTAGTATAGGGCTGGCCACCCGTTATTATTTGGAGCACACAATTTGGCTCGCCACCACATTCACACGACTCCAAATTGGAACAATTAAGAGATCCATATAAAACGTGGAAGAAAAACATGCGCGTACGGTACTTTGGTCAGGATAGGGAGTCCATCTTAAGACTTAGGGACACGGTACCCTCGAAGGAGGAAATATCATTGGCAAGGTGGAAACAGTTTGTCGATAATGAGGTCTCAAAGAGGCAATTGTCCTCTCGTCAATCGGGGAGGGAAAAGCGGCCAAGAAGGCCGACCGACGTGCACTACTTTAGGCGTACGTCTTATGCCGAGGTAGAGCACAAGATGGTAAGTTTTTAATGTTCTTTCATTGTAGTTTTATTTAATTCTATTTAGTGATAATTATATACTACTTTACTAATTTTGCATTATTTTATTTCAGGAGATGGGGAGTGGCCCTGGGGGTAAGCCACATAGGCTCGATGCCTATGTGGCATTTGAACGAAGAAGAGGAAGGATAAGTTAAAATATTAATTACTTTATAAAAATAAAAATTTATAATCACATACTTTTTTAATTAATTTAGCTAACTTTGTACCTTTTTATTGTTTCAGGAAAAGTTTAGGGAGGTGCACAACTCCCAGAGTGATGCCGACAAGGCATCTCTCGCTACGAACGCGCTCAGCCAAGTGTTCGGGTGAGATCACAAGGGTCGTACTCGAGAGGTGAGCTCTCGGGTGGGAAAGTCGAATCTCATCGGGCTTGCATCGAGTAACGCTGGGCTAGCTCGCAAGGTGGACGAGTTGTCGACCAACCACGACGAGAAGTTAGAAAACTTGGAGCGAACGATGCACAAAATGTTTGAGTATATCAAGGGTGCTTTTAAAGGCCATGTTGGGTCTAACTCGGGGAAGGGCAAGGAGAAAACGATGGATGAGGGGACCACTACTCCGTCTTTTTCATCCTCACCCTCACCGATACCCCCTCCCTCATCTACATATGACATATTCTCCACCCCACCCATACCCTAGTCCCAAGGCTAGTTTCAATTATTGGTTGGCCTCTTGTGTATATAGTAGACACACGGGGTGTCGATAGAATAACTAGGGGGTTGAGGGATCTGGATACGCACCCTAGTATTATTGTGTATAACCGTCCATTTGCAACCGCACGACGCATGGGTCCGTATCATGGATGTGTACGTGGAAAAAGAGAATGAACCCATGTGGTTGAACGAGCAGTGCGACTTTAGTACTATTAAGGATTGCCTAAATTCTTATATAGTATGATTGCCTAAATTCTTATATAGTATGATCTACCTTCCTCCTTCAAAGTGATGACGAATAAACAATTATTTGTAATAATTTGATTACTATATGTTTATTATGATTATGAACAACAACTTTGAGTATTGAATATATTGAATGTTATTTATTGTTTATTGTTCGATATAATGATTGAAGGAATGTTGTATGGCTTTAGATCTTATGAATGAATGAATGTTGGTTTATATATATATATATATATATATATATATAGAGAGAGAGAGAGAGAGAGAGAGAGAGAGGATCTCATGAGGACCTCTGTTTGCATACCGCTGGCGCGGACCAATTTTGATAAAATAGTAAAAAAAATATTTTTGAGCTAATTTTTTTATATAGTTTTTAAACATTTCAGTAGGGCCATATAAAAAAAATCAGGTCAAAATGATTTTTTTTACTATTTAAAAAAAATCGATCAAACTTTGTGAGTTTTTAACAACTTAAAAACTAACAAAGTTTGACTGATTTTTTTAAAATAGCAAAAACAATCATTTTGAGCTGATTATTTTTTTATGGTGCTATTGAAATGTTTAAAAATCATAAAACAAAATCAGCTCTAAAATATTTTTTTTACTATTTTAAAAAAATGGTCCTCATTCGGGGTCCTCAAACTGCGACCTCACTTGATCCTTACCATATATATTTATATATATATATTTGTTGTAACAGGTTAAAATAGGCTACTGGGCAGTGGCAGTGGCCATAACTGCTAGCAGTTTTTTTTAAATGCTGCCCGGTATTGTCACGGACTTTAACCGTGATAAATCCGTGAAAAAAAAAACTTATCACGGACTTTAACCATGACATGTCTGTGATAAGTTAATAATTGTCATGGACTTTGACCATGACATGTCCGTGACAAGTTAATAATTATCACGGACTTGTCAAGGTCAAACTCTGTGACAAGGAAAATGTGTTATGAACTTTGACCGTGGCACGTCTATGACAATTATTTTTGTCACCCCAAAACTTGTCACAATTTTTTTACCATGACAAGGGTGCCTTGTCAAGGTTTTTGACCGTGATAAATAGCCAATTTTGGTGTAGTGTATACATATTGTAAGTACATCGTAAATGATATTCTAGTGATGCACTATGAGAGTATCACTTAAATGTTGGGGCCATAGTTGTTGAATTGTGTTATTTTATCGCATATCGAAAAACTATGTATTTTGTATTGTATAGTAAGTTACAATGCAAAATGAAAAAAATAAGTGAAAATACATTAATGTATAGAGAACGCATTATAATAAGTTATAACACATTATAATGTAAAATAAATATATTGAATACTAATTATATTTTTTATAATAGAAAAGAAAAAGAAAAAAAAGACACTGACAATTCAGTACAACTCTTATAAACCGATACAACTACAGTGCTACTAGCGATACAACAATGCGATACATGTCTTTTTTGTGTTGTATCGTACGATACGTAAGATACTTGCAATTATAGTTAGGGCATGTTGTAATACCGCGTACTTTTATGAGTAGTTTATTTTCACGTGTGTATTTTATTATTAATTTAATAGGGGCAAATTAAATTAGTTTCGATAGATATTAATTACCAAGATAAGGATTAATATTTATGATTATAATTATTTACTTGCGTGTAATAAGTAAATATATATGTGAATTATGATACTGTCATTTATGAGTGAAAAGCGACGATTTGTTTAATTATGTTGATAGAAAGTTACGTCGACGAATTTAAATAGTTATGGGTTACGCGTATTGTACGCACGTGTAGAGCTCGGTTAATAATATGATGGTATATTTTTTAGTTGAGTGATTCAAATGATCTTTTTAAGTGCACTGGTGATCCGGAAGGGGTCGAAATAGTCCAAAATACGTACTCCAGGAGTTATAGTTGGGTTCGAGGAGCTTTTTAGATGTAGTAGGGATCGCATGAGGATAAGAGAATGAGAGATTAAGAGAAGAGAAAAAGGAAGAAAAGAGAGAAAAGAACTTGGACAAGAGAGGAAGAACATATCCGGATTCAAACCATCTAGTCGAGACTTCGGATTTAAATCCAAAAGGAAAGTGTTTACCTGCTTTAGATAGCAATTTTTGTGGTTAATTACGTTCCTAGTTAATTAGGAACAAATCTGAGAATTAAAAGATGAAAACTTTGAGAATTAATTAAATGAATTGGTTGGGGGTTAACCTATGGATATAGTTGATAATGAATAGTTGAGAGATTTGTATTATTAATCTGGATTTATGTTTATGAACATGAGAATATTGATAGGATCTTACAATTAATGGATTTCAAAGGTTTGGTAAATTTTGAGTTGAATGAATTGATTAACATTTAGGAATCCTTGTATTTTGATGATGGATTAGGGTTTATTTAGGTGTCAGAATGCTTCTCGCTTGGTTATATATTGGTGTGAAATGTCAATTTATGATTTTAGTAGGATTGAGACCTCCATTGGAGGGTTTAAGAGGGAAAAACCCAAGGAAGCAGATGATGGGCAATCCAGCCAACCGAACCGGTTCATTGGGGGAGTGAATTGATTCGGTTTAACAAATCGAGTCGGTCTGCCAGGCGAACCGATTCGGTTTGTTGGCCTATCATGATTTTTGTTATGCGTTGTTTTGACCTGTTAGTGTTTGGAAAATGGGCGCATGGGTGTCTGAGGTAGATTGAGACTACTAGAGAATATTTTTAGGGGTTGGTACGTCTGTTAGGCCAACAATTAAATGGGTTCGAGTGAGACGAATCAAGATAAAAGTGATTGAACACTTAATTGTATAATCCGAAAGTCGATTCGGACTTCAAGATTTGGTAGACTAGTACGCTGTGGGATTTTTATACATAGTTAGTACTTTATATATATACATATTGTGGGATTACTTGTACACACACACACACACACACACACACACACACACACACACACACACACATATATATATATATATATATATATATATATATATATATATATATATATATATATATATATATATATATATATATATATATATATATATATATATATATATGATTGTTTGTATTTATATTGAACATACCTACTCAGTAGTTCTATCGTTAGGAGGTTATGTGTAGTGGGCAGTCCACCCTGACATTGACCATCAGGTGTTGGATTGATTCTCCATGTCATTGTACTGTTGTATGGCCACTATCCATGTGTGAGGAAAAAGTGTTGGTCGATGTGGTATTGTGACTCTCGAACGTATATTTATGACTGCATCCATTATTTTTTTTACGATTAGGTTCAATGGTAAATTCCAACCCGGTGGCCCAGATATGGTATGTGGTATACCTAGAGCTCGATAGCACACGAGGGATGAATCTACGATGTCTCGAATCTGGGGATGCGGCTTATACGTCTATAGCGAGTGATATATATGTATGTGTATATGAGATTTGTGTATATCCATTTATAGAAAGGGTGTAACTATATTATTATATTGTGTGAATGTCTATTTATAGCACGAGTGTAGTTATGTTATTATCTATAAAAGTATACCTAGTGAGGGTAGTAAATATATAGCTAATGGTGATTATTAGCAGGATGGGCTATGATAATTAATATTATTCTAGATACACTGGGTGGTATGATTATGTTAATAAAATGAATGCATTAGGTGCGTACTTAGATTAGAGGTGAGGATAAGTCTCATGTGAGTTCGACTGGTAAATTAATTATGAAGGTAATACACTTCATGTTTTTATTTAAAGCATTTAAATACTTGCAAAATATTTTTAATTATTTTTCGAGCTTTGACCGGGTGACAAATATATATTTTTTTCCAAACTCGAGGTGCGCAGCAACATGGATAATAGGGTTAGATTCTCATATGTCATTGTAAGCAATAGCTGTGGATAATGCGAGGCTGATTTATCAGCCTCAATTCATTTCTATATAGATAGGATTTAGTTTCTTTTTCAGTACTTTCTTTTGGTCATGTAGCCCTGTTGTATATGATTTTATATATCTCAGAGATATCCATTTCTTATAATTATTTATTTACGATGGATGATTAATTGTAGTGACCGATGGTTTATTCGGTTCACATTATTTACTTTATGCTTACAAGTTATAATATCATTTGTAAGGACATGTTTTATAAATTTTCGAGTTAGTATCTAGGCATTTTAGTTTTATCCTAGATCTCAACACATATGTCATATACCGCTTCAGTCGGCTCGTCTCAGCACGATCATATCTTGACGGCCCCAATTTGAATTCTGTGTTTCATGTGCCCATCATCATCAATATCGTGCATCGTGATCATTAGCTACATCATGGGTTTATGATATTATTTTTCTGGATTCATAAGTCCTCTCATACAGGATTAGAAAGAAAGCAAAATTCGGACCGATACGGAGCTGGAGATAATCGAACCAATTCGGGTGGCTTTTTTATACAGAAAATGTCTTCTGACCGGATCGATCCAGAACTGAAGAAAAATGAACTGATTCGATTGGTACTTTTATACAGGAAAAGTCATATGTCAGGATTGATCCGTTTAAGAAGAAAATCGAATCGATCCGGATGATCGAACCGATCCGATGATCCTTTTCAGATCGATCGGACGAGCTCAAAAAAATCTAATGCACCAGATTTTGTTTGCCTCTATAAATTCCCACTATGGAGATGTTTTTATTTAAGACTTTGAGGGAACACTTTATTGGCCTGATATGTCAAGTATTCATATGTTTCAAACACAAACACTTTGAGATTTAAAAACACTCAGAATCATATGTGTGAATTGTTCTAAACCCAGTTATACCCATTCATGGAGCATCTTGTGTTGAGAAGTGGGTTCTCTACACTGCTGAACTTGGAGCGTCTTGAGGAAGATCTTGCTGACAACAACGAACGGGTGCATGAGGGTCTTCGCTCATCAAATTGTATTTCTTTATGTATGTAAGTGTTTACGAACCATATTGAAATAAAAAGGTTTTGCCCGTTTGGGGGATTTTTCCTAATTTACTTTGTGTGATTGATCCTTGCTTGATGTGAATATGTTGAATGTATAATGAATCACTTTTAAATGCATGACTTTGGTGTGTGTTTAAATCTGGATAATTAAAAATTGGATTTAATTAAATTTGTTTCTCCGGTTGAACAAAAAGCACATTCTCAAAATGGTATCAGAGCCAATTACACAATTTCACCGTGTAATTTTCCGCAAAAGGTTTTTTGTTCTGAATATCAATTCTTTAAAAATTGATTTCTTGAAAAGGCATTTGCTCAAATGGAAAAGTCATTTAATAAAATTCCAATTTTTGACGGGTCTAACTATGAATATTGGAAAGCCCGTATGAAATCCGCTCTTAAAGCCATTGATGAACGTGTGTGGATTCTTGTTGAAAATGGGTGGACACCCCCCACTGTCATTGTTGATAACATGACAAGTTTAAAATTTATGGCTCAATGGACCGAGGATAAATTTAAATGGTCCACGTATAATTCTAAAGGCCTTAGTGCCATTTCTGGATCCATCACTGCTGACGAGTTCCGACGCATAATGACGTGTACCACGTCTAAAGAAGCATGGGATGTTCTTCAGCTTACCTAACTTCAAGACTGCAAAACCTAACTTCACAGTTTGAGACTAAACTATGCTTGACATAAAGTTTTGATGAATTTTAAGCACGATTGTCTGATATAGTTAACACTAGTTTCAACCTTGGTGAGCACATTCCTAATGCTCGTGTAGTTAAGAAAATCATGCGTTCTTTGTCTAAGTGGTTTATCCCCAAACTAACTGTGTTAAGTTCTTTAGGAAATGTAATACCCCGTAATTTTAATGACTTTTAATATGAGATAAATTAAAAGTAAAATGGGGATTAATTGGAATTAATTATGAATAATAATTGGAATTAATCCGATTGAATATTACTAGTGAATAAAGTAATATGTGATTGATATTGAATATTACTTAGTGATTAAAAGTAATATCTGATTTTATGGTCGCCATTGAATATTATGTGAATCATTGAAATTAAGCCGGGACACGTGTGTAAATCGTGTCGGGACTAAATTGAAAGGGAAAAAAGGGAAATTAGTTTTAAGTCATTCAAATGGTCATTTCAACTGCATCGATGAGTCCGTAAGGGTCTAAATAGGCAAAAAAGTGTACCCGAGAGTTTGATATGGGTCTAGGGTCAATTGGGAACCAAAAGGACACCCCGAAGGGGTATTTTGGTCATTTTTCGAGGGATATGAATAGTACTCACGAGATTTGATTTTTATTATTTAATATTTGATTTTTATTATTTAAGATTAGAGTGTGCTAAAATGAGAGATCATTTACGAAAAGTCTAAGGAGAGGATGGGAGAGAACTCTAGGAAGAGGAGGGGTTTTGAGAGCAAACCAAGGGTTGCACCACCTTGCACCAACACTGAAAAAGTGATTGGAAAGGAGGAGGAAGAATCCTACACACATCTTCACCAAAGTATCATACCTACACCTTAAGGTAAGTGTAATTCTTGCTCTAATTAGTGAGTACACATCCATATTAGAATATGATTTATATTACCCATGAGAATTGTGAAAATTGGGCCTGAAATTGATGAATAAATGAATTAATGGGATATGTATTGCATGTAGTTGAGAAATTCACATACGGATATTACCATATTAATGGTTTAAATTGTAAAGCACGTAATTATATTATGGGCCTTATGAAGAACATAAATGGTGAATATATAATTTGAGGATTTTAAGGATTTTATTTATTTAGATAAAACCCCTCTTGCAATTAAAGAATTAGATGTTTTCTACGTGTTTTAATCATCCATGAACATGTATAAATGATGTGGAGATATTTGGGTTCTGTTAGAATATAATCCATAAGGGTTTGGGTGTTAGAACATGAAGAAAAATGCAGAAAACTGAGGTTGAAGACGAACTGGAATAACGTTGATCTCGTTCAAACGAGACATACTGTCATTAGAACGAGATGCCATCTTGTTTGAACGAGAATTATGGGTTTCTGACGAGATTCCAAAAATTTTGTTTTATCCCAGAAAAGTTTAAAGAATTGTATTTTAGCCCACAGTAGGTTCTGAATAATTTTGGTACATTAACAAAGAGTGAGAGACTTGGGTTAATGTTGGGAAATTAAATATTGATTTAAGAAAGGAATTATGTGAGTGATAACTACATAATAAAATACGATAATGGGATTAAATCGTAATTAAAAAGTACGAGTAGTATTCGAGAAATACAACGGGTATTTGGGGTAGGATAAATTCCTAATATGAGACATAGGTCGAGTGTGTACCTATTATTATATAGGTTGAGTGTATACCTATTGTTTGATAATTTATGTGTATGATATACCTAGCCTACTTGCTATCGAAGGGAGGTTTGCGCGTTAAGGGCAGTCATATCCTGATGAGCCTTATGGGGGATTTTTGACTTGTTGCCTCAGAACATAGGACTTAGGTTGGATTGCCATTAGTGAGAACAATGGTATTTAACGGTCATTTGGGTGTGTAGGTATGTGCGTAGACCAAAGGCTTAGGACTATGTTTGCCTCCACTACTTGTGTTTTTATATTTGTGGTTCGAGGGATATACTGAACCAACAGTTCTTTATATAGTGACGAGATGTACTAGAATAGATGGCAGAGTATGCTTGCACCGAAGCTGTGTCTGGGTGTGCAGTATTGTATATATATAATATAGTGAATGTATATATATATACTCGTGATATTATCTACTGTGTGAATTAAGTAGACATAAAAGATAGTGACATATGAAATTAATTAAGTTTTTAAACACTTAATTATACTGAGAATTGAACTAATACATATTTATTATTTGTATTACGAAGAAAATACATGGGGAATATAAGGGCTATGAATAGATGACATTGTGAATTAATCTAGTGAAAGTGGGAATAATAACTAGAAAAACTTGGAGATACGTTATGCGTGAACACTAGATGAGAGGTGAGAATCTCAAGAGAGAGTTCGAGAATCTAACATATATATAATAATTGCTAATTGTATCATTTATTCACTTGCTGTTTTTAAAATCTTTTACAAACGGGCTCTGACTCGTTTTCTTATGTATATTCTCTTCCCTCTTGTATATACTATCTATCAGGTGTCCAGCCACAGGGGTGCCCAACATAGAGGATTGAATATTTATTTGCTATGGATACTATAGAGTTGTGGACTTTGCATTAGACACATCATTTTATTGATTCTTGTACTCTGTAGTCATTTTCTTCTATGGCATGTTACCAATGGATCCTTGTCATTTTCATTATACCTCAGTAATTAGTTTTACTTATGTTGGTTTTGAATACATTTGGTTTGACTGGTTTATTGTATTGAAATGTTTTAAACTGGGAATTTTATTCCAGTTATATTAAATAAGTTGTGATGGTTATTATTTGTTATTCATTGTTGTGGATTGGGTTATATGATAAATGATTGATATTGTTAAAAAGGAATTTTATTTAAAATTAAAAGTTTTAACGCTACCTTAATTGATTACTAGGTGGTTAATAAAGAAAGAAAATTATTTTTCCGACAGTGATGCTAAGAATGAGCCAACTGAATAATTTGATTTAATTGGGAAAGGATTGGCCACCCGATATTTAATTAAGTGGGTTGTTACTAAAAACTTGAACACTCTTAAATTAGAAGAATTAGTTGATCTTCAAACCTATGAAATGTATATGTTTCCTAAAGCTTTTAAAGCAAAAGATAAAGGGATAGCTCTCAAAGCCCAAGCCAAAAAGAATTTTGAGTCAGCTAGAAGGAGGGTAGAATCGTCTAAACGGAGTGAGGAAAATACGTCTGATTCTGATTTCGACTTCGATTTAGATGATTTGGCTATGTTGGCAAAGAATTTTAAGAAATTTCTCAAGTTAAAAAATAGTGGTCAAGTTAATGATAAAAATAAATTTGAGAAAAAAAAATGTCAAGAATTTTGAAAAAGAAAAGAAAGACACACCTAAGAAAAACGATGAGAGATGCTATGAGTGTGACGGTAAGGGTCATAGAGCTTTTGAGTGCGCTACAAGGCTGAACAGACTAGCCAAAGAAAAAGGCAAAGATGTTCTTAATACTACCCTGAGTGAAGATCGCGAGTTTGAGTCAGTGGATTCAGGAGAAAAATCACTGCATGAGTGCAACTTTACTGCATTCATGGCTAGCCACGTGAGAGATTCTGATGTACTTCACGACGATGAGTATGCCTCTTCGCATGGAGACCTCGACACTGAGAGTGAGAGAGAGGATGCAGGGAGTGAGAGCGAGAGAGACCTTTGTCGCGCTTATGCTGATTTATTTAACAAAAAGCGTAATAAAGGTGTAGTTCTTAGGATTGTCGCGTTAGATAAAGAGTTAGGAGAGATGAGATAGAGTGAGTCCTCTTTGTGCACCGCTTTGAGAGAGAGAGAGAGAGAGAGAGAGAGAGAGAGAGAGAGAGAGTCTGTTTGTGGGGGGAGAGAGAGAGCCTGTTTGGAGAGAGAGTATGTTTGGAGAGAAAGAGAAGTGTTTTGAGAAAGTCAAAGGGGACTTGACAAAGCAAGTAGCTAATCTGACGAGCGACCTCTGTGCATCTGAAGAGGCTCGTAAGATTCTGGAAGCCCTTGTTGCCTAGCTTACTCACGATCTTGAAAAAGCACGGTAAGTCAAGGTTAAAATCAAGGATATATTTGAAAAGATGGGAAATATGCTCCTCGACCCTACATTAGGATTTGGTGAGAGGCCTGGAATTGGTTTTGATGGTGCATCCACTACGAAAATTGTACCTGGACCAGTCCCTAAGTATACGATGAATCTTTATGGTAAAAACCCAAGAAAGTTGTTCGGCCAAGAAAAGAAAATCGAGGTAGGCCTTAGATTGTGTACTTTTTTACTTATTGTAAGAGGAAAGGCCACCTGAGAGAGTTTTGCTATAGTTTGGTCAGATGTGACGTAATTATACTCCATCACACCCCACGAGTAATCTCATGAGACTAAGAGAGCAAGTTGAGTTTTTAGTTGCGACTTCTCAGAGTTTAATGGGAGAATTCTAACGATTATCTGGACCGTCTGTGGTAACTACCAACTTTGCGACTAGGACCACCAACAATAAGGGAAAACAAAAGGTTACCTCCACTTGGGTACCTAATAATGACAACAAAGCTCTTATTGCTCTAAAATCTTAGAATACCTCATAGTGGTATTTTGACAGTGGGTGTTCTAGACACATGACTGGCGACGTCTCATTTTTAACCTCCGTAGTGGATCGCAAGGATGGTAAAGTCACTTTTGGTTATGGGAGAATGTCTAGATTTGTAGGATGAGGTACTTTATAGATACCTGGGTTTCCTAAGCTAAATAATGTGTTGTACATCAAAGGTTTGAAAGCAGCCTTCTCAGCATCAGCCAGCCGTGTGACACTGACTTTGCTGTTAAGTTTGATCGGGATACCTGTAATGTTTATGATCAAGCAGGTAAACTTGTATTGTAAGGGGTGAGGACAAAAGATAATAATTGCTATAGGATAGTGCCCAAGTCCTCATTTGTCTGCAATAACGCCACAATCACTCCTATGGATCTATGGCATAAAAGTCTAGGTCATGTGAACTTTAGATATTTAGATCGATTAGTAAAAAAGGACCTAGTATGTGGCTTACCATCTCTTGGAAGACCAACTTCCACAGTTTGTGGACCCCATCAGTTGGGAAAGAAAATTCGTAGCCCCCACAGGAAGTTGAATTCCATTACTACCTCCAGGGTACTTGAGTTAATTCACATGGATCTTATGGGTCCTACTCGTACAAAAAGTCTAGGTGGTAAGAGGTATATCCTCATGATGGTGGAAGATTTCTCCACATACTCCATCATAGGTTTTCTGAGGGAGAAATCAGATGTTATAGAGTTCCTAACGACCAAGTCCCGTGTCCTGCAAAACCAACACGATGTCATTATCAATAGAATGCGTAGTGACAATGACACTAAATTTATGGAGCTTAAAGTAGATATTTACTGTGACAACCTTGGAATCAAACATGAGTTTTCGACCGTAAAGACCCCTCAGCAAAATGGGATCATTAAGAGGAAGAATCAGACGATTCGGGAGATGGCTAGATCTATGATTTTTGGTCGTAAAGTTTCTAGGAGATTTTGCGCAAAGGCGGTGTCTACCACATGCCATACGATGAATAGGGTTTACTTGCGTACACACACACTTCAGATACCTTATGAATTATGGACTAGAAAGAATCCCAACCTCTCATATTTTTGTGTTTTTGGGAGTAAATGCTACATCCTACGGGATAGAGAGCAATTAGGAAAGTTTGGCTCCCGGAGCGAAGAGGAAATACTGTTAGGATATTCATCAACCAGTAGAGCATATCGAGTGTTTAACTTAAGCAGATTTAAGTTTATGGAGTCAATTAACATCACCGTGAAAGATGACAAATCTCCGGCGTTAGTTGACCCCATCCGTTTATGTGAGGATGAAGACCTTTCTGGTAATGATCCCCTTATCCCTTACACACCTAGGGTGGACCCTATTCCTGTTTTAGGGGACACATCTTCTTGGGTTCGTAAGAGTAATGATCCTACTGCAATTATAGGAGATCCCACCCTAGGCCCAACTTGAGAATGTTGTTAGACATGTTTTCTACACCTCCAAAGTCGAGCCCAAAACCTATAAAGAAGCACTCAAGGATGAACATTGGATATCTGCTATAAAGGATGAGTTGCTTCAGTTTGGAAAGAACGATGTCTAGGAACTTATCCCCCAACTTAGTGAGACTAACGTGATTTGTACCAAGTGGATTTTTAAGAATAAAATGGATGAAAATAGTATGATTATCCATAACAAGGCTAGGTTGGTCGCTCTGAGTTTCACACAGATTGAGGGTGTAGACTTTGAGGAGACATTTGATCTTGTTGTGAGGCTTAAGTCCGTTCGCTTGTTACTCACCATCGCATATCATCTGAGCTTCAAGTTATATCAGATGGATGTCAAGAGTGCCTTTTTAAATGGCATTCTAAAGGAGGAAGTATACGTGGAATAACCAAAAGGGTTTGAAGACCCTAATCATTTAGGACACGTCGATTATCTGAGAAAAAGCCTATACGGTTTGAAGCAAGCACCCCGTGCTTGGTACGAGAGGCTTAATTTCTATCTCTTTTCTCGTGGCTTCAAGAGAGGGGGAGTTGATCAGACGCTATTTGTCAGGAGAGATGACGGTGCTATTTTGGATGCCTTGGTTTATATGGATGACATAGACTTTGGATCCACGTGCTGCCAGCATGCTCATAGCTTTGAGGAGGAGATGAAGAGTGAGTTTGAGATGAGCATGATTGGTGAGCTTACATTATTCCTTGGTCTCCAGGTTCGTTAGCTAGAGGATGGGATGTTCATCTCCCAATCCAAGTATGCTAGAGACCTCATGAAGAAATTTGGTTTGGACTCCGCTAAGCATGCATGTACACCTATGAGTACATATATAAATCTTAGTAAGGACATTTTAGGAAGGATGTTGAGAAAATCTTGTATCGGAGTATAATGGCCAATCTTTTCTATCTGACTGCTAGTCGTTCCGCCATCGCCTTTAGTGTTGGAGTCTGTGCACGATATCAGGCGTCCCCTGAAGAGTCATATTTACTCGCTCTAAAATCTATTATCAAATACGTGAGTGGGAATCTTTCCTATGGCATTTGATATTCTTTTGATACCAATGGCCCACTGTCCGCCTATTCGGATGCCGATTGGGCCGGGGATGCAGATGGATGTTGGAGAACTTCTGGTGAGTGTTTTTTCTTTGTTTTTGTTGTTGTCTCTTGGTTAAGCAAGAAGAAAATTCTATCTATTTTTCCACTGTGAAGGCTGAGTACATAGCTGTCGGGAGTTGTTGCACGTAATTTCTGTAGATGAAGCAGATGCTGGAGGATTAGGGGATATCAAAGGACACCATGACCATTTCCTGTGATAACACGAGCGTAATATACATATCTCACAATCCTGTCCAGCACTCATGCATAAAACACATTAGGATACGCAAGAACTTTATCCGTGAACTTGTAGAAGAAAATGTCGTATCCTTGAGTTTTGTATCTACCGACCTTCAGTTAGCCGATATTTTCACGATGCCTTTATATTCCCTCAGATTCAAGAGTCTTAGGATAGATTTAGGTATTTTCATAGTTAACTGAGGGTTGGTCACCATGTATAGAGTATGATGCATTTTTCATATTCATATCATCTGATTCCTATCTCTAGATTGTATCACGAGTATCTTTATTTTTGGTTGATTTTTATTTTTGAAAAATTGAAAACTCCAAAAATATTTTATTCTTTGAATTTTTTTAGAAAAAGTCAAAAAAGATTTTTTCTTTATAAACTTTTTGAAAAACACAAAAAGAGTTTTGTATTTTTTTACACCATTTGTGGATGAACATTTAAGATAGTCATAGTCACAACTTCATTTCATATTCCACGTGACTGTTTGATAGTGATTTGAGTTGCTACATCATTTCATACAGTGCTTTACATCGTTTGGAGTCTTTGAGATGTGATTAGTGATATCTTCTACATGTTTGGCTCCTTATCTCCTTTATTGCACACTTGCACGAAATTATTTGAGTATTGTACTTGTCTTTCACATATTGGCTTAAGTGTTCCCATATCAATTCTATCTATACAACGACCAAAATGCAATAAAACTTGACAAGATAGTAGTGCATGTAAAAATTATTTATCGTGAGGACTTAATTGTAACAAAATATGATGAGTGAATCACGGGAAAAGGGCTGCGAGAGTTCAAAATTTACTCGTCGTAAAGCCACCGTTTGAAAAAGATCCCGAAAAATTAAGTGGCAATAAAAAGAAAAATAGGCCAAATCAAATGGGCCAATAGATTTTAGTTTCATCACCTCAAAAGAAAAATATAATGTTTAAATTATTTCTGAGGGAGTTTCGATGGAAATAAATGAAAAACGGGTTTGCACGTCCTTGAAAGTCATGAAAAAGCGTTAAATCGTTTTGGACGTTATTGGTGTGGAAATCACTTTGAGCTTTGATTTTTTGATTTGATTGAGTTATTTTCTTTTAATTCCATAATTTTTACACCTAAGGAAGTTGTTGAGTTCATTTGTTAAGAATATCCATCATTCATCGTAGACATATGTTATGGTTGTATGTGTTAATTTTCATGTCAAATCTGTTCACTACCCTACATTTTCGCTATCATCGACTTGGTTATTTTAGTGTTCTTTCATGGTGTGATTCTTATTGTATATTTTGTGAGCAAAATTTTTGAAAATTCAAAAAAAGAACGTGGTTTTTCTTGTGACAATATCCATGTGCATCTATTTATGTTCTTCTTATTTGTCTATTTGAGGACATCATAAAAGGCGGAGAACGAATTATGGGGGAGATATTTTATAATGATTTGCTTGAGCTTAATTTGATATTTCATTTTTCTTATCATTATATATCAAACTGTTGCGCTTCATTACGGGGATCTATTTCTTGCCTCATGTGTGTAGGTATGAAATTGAGGATTCTGTTTGCACACCCTGATGAGGACAAAGAAAGTTTGAAGAGTTATGAAGATTTGAAGATGATTGAAGACATGTCATCCATTTAGTATTTCCAATTTTTGGGTTTAATGGGGATATTACTTTGTATGACATTTGGTTTTTTTAGGAACATAATTATGATTTTTTTTATGTATGTACCTGCATAGACATAGGGGGATTTGTAAGGACATGTTTTATAAATGTCCGGGTTAGTATCTAGGCATTTCACTTTTATCCTATATCTCAGCACATATGACGTATAGCGCTACAGTCAACTACCACTTCAGTCGGCTCATCTCAGCACGATCATATCTTGACGGCCTCAATCCGAATTCTGTGTTTCACGTGCCCATCATCATCAATATCGTGCATCGTGATCATTAGCTACATCGTGGGTTTGCGATATTATTTTTCTGGATTCATAAGTCCTCTCATACAGGATTAGAAAGAAAGAAAAATCCGAACTGAAAATGTCTAAATGGGTGGCTTTTTTATACAAAAAATGTCTTCTGACCGGACCAATCCGGAGCTGAAGAAAAATGAACCGATCCAATTGGTAATTTTATACAGTAAAAGTCATCTTTCCGGATCGATCCGTTTAAGAAGAAAATCGAATCGATCCGGATGATCGAACCGATCCGATGATCCTTTTCGGATCGATCCGACGAGCTCAGAAAAATCTAATGCACCAGATTTTGTTTACCTCTAAAAATCCCACTATGGAGATGTTTTTATTTAAGACTTTGAGGGAACACTTTATTGACCTAATATGTCAAGTCTTCATATCTTTCAAACACAAACACTTTGAGATTTTAAAACACTCATAATCATATGTGTGAATTGTTCTAAACCCAATTATACCCATTCGTGGAGCATCTTGTGTTGAGAATAGGGTTCTCTACACTGCTGAACTTGGGGCGTCTTGAGGAAGATCTTTTCGAAGACAACGAACGGGTACCTGAGGGTCTTCACTTGTCAAATTGTATTTCTTTATGTATGTAAGTGTTTACGAACCATATTGAAATAAAAAGGTTTTACCCGTTTGGGGGATTTTTCCTAATTTGCTTTGTGTGATTGGTCATTGCTTGATGTGAATATGTTGATTGTATAATGAATCACTTTTAGATGCATGACTTTGGTGTGTGTTTAAATTTGGATAATTAAAAATTGGATTTAATTAAATTTGTTTCTTCGATTGAACCAAAAGCGCACTATTATCATTTCATTGTACGTATGGTTTTTTTGGTTTTATATTTATATTACTTGTTGAGAAAATGATGCTAAGAATCAAATCAAATCGTATTGAATTATTAATTTATTTTAATAAAGGATTGATCACTCGGTATTTAAATAGGCGGGGTGTCAAAGTTGGTATCAGAGCATCAGTTTCTATTGTCCTTTAGGATCCGTGTGAACTTTCTACGTTGTCAGCGTTGCATTCCTGTGATATATAGCCTTATGTTTAGGACTGTTTCATATTGTGCATTTACGTTCTTATGCTAATGTTATATTTGAATTAGAATCTCAAAATTTCTATTTGGTTTCAGATGCTAAACACCAGAAGAGGCAGATCGGCTCATGCAGAGAGGGAGGCTTAACCGGAGCCACAGGCAGCTTAGGGGACTGTGGTCGAAGCCATAGTACCACAGATAGTTAATGTGACCATGAACGTTATGGAACAATATTTTCCCCAGGCACAACCATAGACACCAGTGGTTGCACCAGTATAGACTAACCCATTTCCATCCGTATGGGAGAGAGTCAATGAGGCCTTTCAGAAGAGCCATCCACTAGAGTATTCGGGCAGTGCAGATGTAGTTGCAGCGAGCCAATGGAAGGGCATCTAGAGGAATATTCATGTAATTGAGTGCAGTGACACTTAAAAGCAGGTACTAGTTACGTTCAAGCTAATTTTGGCAACTTTTTAGTGGTGAGAGTACGTTTTCACACCTTAGGAAAGAGATGTGATAATGATTCAGGAGTTCTTGGTGCTGTTTGATCGCAAGTTCTTTTCATCGGCTATACAGACAGAGATGCGGAGGATATTTTTGGATCTCATGCAGGAGGGATGGACAATGGCTGACTATGAGGAAGAGTTCACTTGCCTGGAGAAATTTATGTCAGATGAGGTGAATACTGATGAGAAGATGATTCTCAGGTTTATGGATGGACTAACCTGGAGGATTTGCCAGCTTCTATTGGGGAACCCAGCATTGAGGACTTATATTGATGTCGTTAATGCTGCTTTGCTAGACTATCAGTATCATCACTTCCATCTAAGGGGAATAATGAGGATAGGAGACTCGAGCTGCTAGGAAAAGACTGGGGCAACGGTGCTAATGGGGTAACGCAACAGCAAGGTAGGAAGTAGGAGCGGGGATCCTAACAGGGGGAATCAACTAAGAGGTCTTAGCTGGGTAATGGTAGTTGCAGGCATGGCCATAAGGACCAACAACATGTTCCTCGGGGCTCGAGGAACCAGACTGGAGGCCAACAGGGTCGTGTTTATTAGGGCCAGCAGGGCCAGCGATGGGGGTAAGCTCACTAGGGCCAAAGACCGAAATACTTTTTAAGGAGATGTTTCATTTGTGGGGAACAGGGCTACATGCAGTGTGCATTCCCCGAATAGGGTTATGGGTCAGCAACAAGACTCCCAATAGGGGCAGTATCTATCGGAGCTTCAAGCCCCACCAACAGTTCCATCATTGCTGCCTCCACGGGTTCATTTATAACTAGGACGTATCTATCACGTCCGTGGGCTAATTTTTCCACCATCACCGCTAGCAGTTGAGGGTATGTTTCCTATCCACGACCACATGGGATAGGTATTATTTGACATGAGAGCGTCACACTCTTTTGTTAGCATTGGATTCACGCGAGAGGCTGGTTTAGTGGACACGATATCCGATATTATTATGACCATGGATTCACCATTAGGTACAAGGGATCTCATCCATTCTATCTGCAGGGTAGGTGTGGACATTAGGAGGTTATGCTTAGTAGTGGATCTGCTTATTTTAGATATGTACGCATATGATATTATCCTAGGTATGGACTGGTTAGCAACAGATAGAGCGATGGTGGACTGTTACAGTAGGACTATCATGTTTGCTATTTCAAGGCAGGATATGTTTCTTGTGGAGATGCCTCCTCCGGAGGGAAGGTCGAGCACACATTTATATTATATCAAAGAACAAACTTCATAGGATATTATCGTCTCGTTGGATTCAATACCCGTGGTTAGGGACTTTGCTGATGTATTTCAGGAGATACCAGGGTTAGCGCCAAGTCGGTAGATTGAGTTTGTGATCAACTTATCACCAAAGACTCATTCAATAGCGTGTGAGCCATATCATATGGCCACTACACCAAAATGGGAGATTTGTGAATGTCCTTTATAATTGTTATCTATCGTCATAATTTTGGGGGTGACAAAAGAAAATTTGTAACTTCTAACAGCAGTCACAAATTTTTATAACCCCTATGGAGGTTATGACTAGTGACCCCAATTTGTAACTGTTATTTTAAACTGCTATCAGCAGTTACGAATCTAACATTTGTTACTGCTGTCAGCAGTTACAAATCTAATACTTATAACTGCTGTCAGTAGTTACGAGTTTGTGACTACTGTCAGCAGTTATGAATTTATAACTACTGTCAATAGTTACAAATTTGTGACTGCTTTAGCAGTTATAAAGGTTGAATTCGTCAAATGTAATAAGAATTGTTACAAATATCTGTATATTTTCACAAAATTATCAGAGTAGAATAAAAAAATAAGCTAAAATAAAAAAGTAGATGAAATATCATGAACATGTAACAACTCTAAAAACTTCGACAACATTTCATTTATATTTTTGACATTCCGAATATCGGGTACACATAAAACTTGTTTAGACTTAATTTAACATCAAGCAAACCCTTCTTGGGTGCTAAGTACAAAATGAACATAGAATAAAAAATAAACTAAAAAAATGACGACACAACACTTCGATGATATCAAATGTGGGGGGTATTGATGCAGTGACACCCTCCCTTGTGTACTCGGAGTATGTATGCCTGCTGAGAAAGTTGAATGGGCTCAATGTTTTTATATGCCGCGTCTTAGTATCCATTGACTTGTGCTTTTGTTATTTGCCACAAAGTGTAAACACCTATATTTAGGCCTTCGAATACTACGTATATCGGGTATGCCATGTGTATACCTACAAATAATAAAATATATCATTTACCAGTAACTATTATTTTTGTATCATAAAAAGATTTGATTAATATCGTTTTTGTGCATTAATCCTTTTATTAAATACATAGCAATTTATATTGAACATGTAAATAATTCATGCTATTATCAGACCAGACGTTGAAATTGAGGCTAACTACTCTCAAAACTCTTCACCACACCAGCACCACAGATGGCTCCAAGGCACTGCATAACCATGTAGAAAACTGCCATGTTTATATGTAATTTCAACAACCATTAAACCAAACACAAACATAAACATAGATCCCGAGGCTCTAAGAAACTAAGATATATGGAAAGATATCAACTAATAAAAAAAGGGGAAGAATAGAAGGTGGGAAGGAAAAGTGTGTACAAGACAACCAAAGAACAATCTATAAGGAAAATAAATGTAATCATAGCCTTAGTGGGAAGGGAAAAAAATGTGAGTCTAGCCAATTTTAAATCAGATTAACACGATCGAGCAAGTCCATGTGTAAGGTGAAATTTTTATAAACTCAAATATCCATTGGGGAACCAAAATGGTTTTAAATCAGATTATAAGTGGAGGGGGTTGTTCCTGGAGAGGGTAGATGCATTGGGGCACCAAAACGGTTTGGCATGGATCCCGCAGCACATTGGTCCTTATGGGAAGGAGCAATAAGTTTCTTGATTTCCCACTCGACAGAGAAAAATTGCATTTGTCATCGAATTTGTAGCCTTTGGCAGTGTTGTATTTATTACAGAGCTTGATTTTTATAGTTGGGGTTGAGGAACAGTCAGGGATGAGAAGCTTTCAAGCGCAAGAAAGAAGCTTTCATGGTCAATACTTTGTGGCAAGCACTCGAACACGAGGAATGAGAAGAACGTGCCCATATTCAATAGGACTAACCTGCTAAATTCATACACAACAAAAATGAGGTTAGTACAAACTCTTACACAAGACATAATCCACTAGAAAATGAACAACTAAGTGACATACATTAATGGCAACAACACTTGGCGAATTCTCTACGTCAATGGGTGCATTAGGGAAGAACTGGACTTCATCGTCCTCACTCGCTTCAAATTGAAAAAGCACCTCTTCCTGCCCAACATTTGTTAAGTTAAATTTGCTCGCATCAAAAGGCTGCAGAACCATATCCACGAAAAATTCAGTTGGCCTCTCCTTGAGGTGACGATCGTCGTTCAGCTGCGCAATAAATCCATACTCTCCCGGAATCATCTAAAAACCAACACCATAACAAAAATTCAAACAAACCAACTAATTATTATCAATATAAAAGTTCTATATGAGTCAGAAGAAAGTTATTTAACCTACTGTGATTTTTAGTTTCTCAACCATTTACCAAAAGGTTTGCAATGTTATTATAGATAGTGGAAGCGGTGAGAATACAGTATCCACAACAAAGGTTAAAAAACTAATATAAGAAATATAGATGCACTCACATCCTTATAGAATTGGTTGGATCAAGAAAGGAGCCGAGACGAAGGTAACTGGTCTGTGCGCTATTCCTTTTTCAATTGGTAAAATTATACGGATGAAATGCAATTGGATGTGGTGGATATGGATGCATATCACATGATCCTAGGGAAGTCTTGGAAATTTGATGTAGAAGTCATTCATAGGGGCAATATAATGTGTACGTTTTCTACAAGAATATGCAGATTCTCGGCCTTATAAAAGAGGAGTTTCTTATGGCTCCCAAGCCAATGGATAATGAGAGCCAAATTCTATCGATTACCTGCTAGGGAAAGGATTACTGCGAGTTTCTTATGGCTCCCTATATATTCGTGGTCTTCCAAGATAAATCACGTGATATCCACGTGAGACAACTTCATCTATTCTCCTTTCAATTGTTTACAATCATCAGGCATCACAAAATCGAATATGCGTAATTTCTCTAATCTTTTACAAGAAGGTGCCAAGGCATTTTTATATATGTTCTTACCCATTTATAATAAAGTTTCATTAGTACACTTTTTCCATGTGTTTTTGTTTTGAAATTTAAAAGTTGTCCCACATCATGTTTCCCGGTGTATTCCCACATATCCCCGGCATGTTCCCACGTGTCCATTTAGAAAAAAATAAAAAAGGAAAAAGTAAATTTTGGAATCATTTTTTATGTGTCCCTGGGTGTCCAAGTCCGACACGTGTTCGACTCTGACTCGGGGGCTGGGGGAATGCCATTGTTTCATAGACATCTCATTTGGGAATCAGATCCAGAAGGAAACTTCTGTACTAAATAGACCTATGATTGGCTCATCAAACAATTAAATATAATCTATTACCCTACACTCCCTTGGAAAAGAATTTTGTGAACTCCTTGTCTAGAATATTATATAATGGGGAAGAGGTAACAAAAATTTATATTGCGTGACTTAAAAGATGATTAGGAGTTTCTTGTTAATTTGGGGTAATTACTCTTCATCTTTAAAGTTTTTAATTTTTAGTTAGGCATTCATCAACCTAAGGTGCCGTTGTTATGTAACAAAGATGAATAATGTTTTTTTTATCTCCTTTCTTTGTTTGAAACTTTAGCATATATTCTATTATTATCACTCTAATATTCAATCATAATCAATAAATGTGAGATGAACACAATCAAATAAATCTGCAAATAAATTTGCCTTCAAAAGGTCCTAGTCTTGATAAAAGTAAATCAGACACTTTCCCCCTCTAGTCTCTCCATCAAAATTTCCAATTTTCAACCTATAATGCTTAAATACACCCACCAAATACTCACCTCCATTTTCACCAAATACTTGTACTCCATCCATTAGTGAATCGAGTTTATTAAAATATGATTATAGAAAAACAAATACATTAATCAATCTAGTAAGTATTTACAAATTATACACAAGTATGTTTGAAGCAAAAGAGGTGGATTGAGGAGGAAAAAAATCAAAGGTATTTTTTGGTTTTGATAATATACATTGTTGATTAATATAAAAGTTCTATATGAGTCAAAAGAAAGAATTAGTGGGTGCTATTAAAAAATTACGTAATTAAAATGGGAGCCTAACTAGAAAATAAATGCAATCAAACAACATCTAAAATACCCAAAATAGGAATCAAACACACCCTTAAATTGAAAAGGATCTTCACATACTAAACAATGAAGGAATCTGGAGGGGAAAAAATGACGGAAATTAACACCTCTTCAAAAAAAAGTTTCAAATAAACTGCCACAAACTTAAACACAGAACCAACTCAAAATACTAAACACAAACTCGCTAACTTAAAATCGAAGCCACTTATTATGTTCACATACTGTTCTAACATAATTTTTTATGTTCAGTAATTACACAACTGCTAGTTACGGACCATCACAGTAGGTTAAATAACTCACTTCCAATTAAACTGACCTGTCTATAGAGGTTTTTAGGCCAAGAAGAAATACATCGGCGTGAAAATCTATTTCCTGAAATAACAGTTAATTATGATCATGTTAGCCCGAATCTAGAAAAACCCTCAAAATAAAAAGGAAAAAGTAATTCTAGTTTTACTTGAAATAACAACAACTTACCAAATTTTAATAACTCTTCTAGTAAGCATGAATAATAACTTACAATCCTAACATTAGATTGTACACTAGGTTTATGAAAAAGTATTGTGGAGTTAGTGACAAAAAAAAGAGTGTTTTAAACTCTTCGATTATGTAGAAATATATAACCAATTGTAGCTTTGATGCAAGTATAAAAGGATTGTAAAGAAAAGTAGAGGTGTACTTAATTAAATATGTTTGGTGTACATCTTGTGTTTTTCACTCAATCTTTCTATAAATATTTGGGTCATCAGAAATTTATTATATATATATATATATATATATAAACCAAATTCACAAATTAGAATAATACGAAATCCAACCAAATGGTCAATTCTGTTGCACTATACATCTAACACGGGCCAAAATTAAATTTATTGAAGGCAAATGAGAATATTTATATCAGCTATGAGGCTCGTAATATTAGTTAAAAAAGATGATAAAAATAGAGAGTAGTACTCACTTTCCACCAGCAACAAGCCCTTCAACAACTTTTTCTAAGAACGATGAAACCCTTTGACTTCCCTGAGGGGCAAGTCTCATATATTCCAGGGCCATGACCTAAAATGACATGAATTAAAGCATAACTAGTAAAATGCTATAAATATAAGACATAACACCACAAAAGAAAATTTATAGAAAGTAAACACAATAATTATAATGTGTGCAGAGAAGCATCGACGCACTGGGAGATAATCGTGATACGGATCGCCCGTTACAATACTTCAAAACTATTCTATATCGCATCTCACTATAAAGTAGCATTTCATACGGGCCCAAACTTCACAGTGAAGTTACTTATACTTTTTATGCGCATTTTCACATAATAAACCGCCTTTAAGTAATAACATAATTAATTATTTGTGTCTGAGTTCTAAAGCTTTTTTTGTAAGTAGTTATAAAGTGGGGTGCTTTACTTTCTCCATTCGCATTACCCGATTTAATTTCATGATGATTAGACTAGTGATTTTATTTATTATATCCATAGTACCGTATAATCACTTATTAAGAGATTATTTAGAGTATATTATGTGCTAAAATCACACGCTTTCGGCTTAATTATGTCTAATCATTGTAAAACACAAAAGAATGTCAACTCTAGAAACATAGTACAATACTTTGAACCAGGTTAAAGTACTAATATTTGCACACGGGGTCATGATTTACTTGCAATAATTACAAGCACAATTACTCATTAATTTTGAATAGCATTCAATGATTTGTTATAAAAATGGCAATGATTAAGGGATATTGACAATTGATGAGAGGAATTTAAAATTATTATTATGTAATTAACTAAAATCAACAAATTATTATTCCATTCAGTAACGATCAACAAGTTATTACTGCCAAGATGTAGGCAGCGAAATCTAAAAACCTAATAAACGCTGCAAAATCTAAAAAAACACAGACCTAAAAATGTTGTCTAATATTTCATTAAGAGTTTGAATCCCATAATATGAATTCATTTTCTAATGATTAAATTTACCAGTAGAGATTCCTACAAAATACCCCACCCCCCTAAGAAAGGCTAACTTTGGAGCAACCATTCCAACGCTTTTAAGCAATTTGATTAATGTCGCATAAAATTAGATTACAGTCATATAGAAAAGCAATCCTTTGACTATTAAAATTACCAATACAGCATTTCATAAGTTGCACTAAACTTACATTGGTGTAAAGAGCGTACAGAGTGCCCCCACGTAATCCTTCAAGAGATGCTTCCTTCACGATAACACATGTGCACCTCCCTATGTCTAGAGGGAAAGGCCTATACAACAAAGACCTGCGAAACCACAACAACTTAATTATTAAATCAGGTTTATTTAGGCATGTTTTATAAGTATATTAAATGAGGCTTATGAGAGGCAGTCTATGCAATTTAATTACATAGCTGCATTAAGATTAATATCTAAAACTTTATTTACAAAACAAACCTGTTGGGAAGCGTAGACCACGAAGAAAAAGTATTTGCTTCTGAATATGAATAGTCCCAAATGTTCATTGAATTTATGTATTAAACAAAAGTAAGAAACTTTAGATTATAGAGATTTTCCTTTTAAGATAAACTAAAGAGTCTCTCTTTACCTTTAAGAGTAGAAAACTCTCTTTACATTGTTTTGTGGAATCCCATAAGCCAAAAAGGCATGTCAAAAAATTAGAACCATCTATTATAAGTTCTCATGAACAATGTAAACTGTAAAAAGGGGGATGTCTTGAGCCCCCAATTATTTCAGGGTTAATGTTTTTACCTAGGCAAAAAGTAAAATATGGAAAAATACTTTCACCTATGCAGGATGTTCTTCACAATATTTGTCAAAAACACATCATTATTACAAGGTTACACTAGTAACACAAAATTAATAATAATTAGGTAAATATTTTTCAACTAGCTGAAAATTATTACGTCGAGAATAAAATCGGGCCTTAAATCTTCTTTTTTTTTTTAATTGAGGACCATACATGCATGATCAACGCATTATGTATGTTGATCCAGAAAGCTAGCTTCTCCCTGCGTTCCATTTTCATTGGATCAATTGATTAAGGGTGAAAAGTAGCGTTGTGTCAAAACTCTAATCGTTGTACTCGTTTCACCTCGTTAATACAAAAAACCTAAATTGCGACTGCACTTGCGATACAAGTATAGCGGTAAGTCGGGTATCAAATCCACAGGGAGTGTTCAACATATTTTAATCGATTTATTATTTCAAGAATAAAAATGTAAAAGGTGTTGGGTGGTTGTAAATAAAAGGAAAAAAACAAGAAGTTAAGTCTAAACAATAATTAATAAAATGAGGGTCTGGATCGCATACCCACCATGGGCTAAACACGCGAAATTAGAATTTCGATTCGAAAACATTTAATCGAGCATTTTTAATTAACCATAAACATCACACATGAAGGAATTTAAGCCAACGATGAAAGATTAAATAAAAAATAAAAAATGGCGACACGCATCTTAAAATTGGATTATTGCTTTAAATACTAACATTGCGTGACAATGAAAGTTAAACGCATAATAATCCCATTTTAATTCGCAAGGTTTCAATTAAATATAATTTTACACGAAACCTAATTTTTGGAGCTCGACCCCCCATCAATGGCGGACACACGACCCAAATCCTATTTAACTACTCAACACACTGTAATACCCCGTATTTTTGTGATATTTATTTTATGGGATTAATTAAATTAAATGCGTATTAATTGGAAATTAATCCGGGTTAAAATACTAGCGAGATGCGAGTTGGTATTTGATTATATGTGCATATATGATTATATATGAATTTGTCGTGAGATTGAAATACGGTAATTTGGAAATTTTGTTGAGCCGCGTGTGACAGCCGCGTCATGGTATATAATAATGATAATTAAAAAGTGAATTTTATTTCTATTATCCATATGGTCGTTTTGAGTGCGCCAACGCGTCCGAAAGGGTCGAAATAGTCAGAAAACACTAGCCGGGGGTTTGGTTTGGGTCCCGGGGTATTTTTAGGCCATACCGGCAACGTATAAGGGTAGTTTGGTAATTTTGAATTTTGGGGAATTAAAACCTACGAAAATTGGAAATTAATATCTTATTTGGCATTAACCCACTAAGCCCACTAATACCCAAATAGGCTACGGAAGTTATTGAAACTTGTTCCAAAAGAATTTCTAAAGCACAAACCCTAGCCACCATTAACTTTGGAGAAGAAAGCTTGTAGAGAGAGAGGAGAGGAGAAATCTGTAGAGGAGAGAAATCCATTCATCAAATTCGTCATCAAATCAGAGATTCCAATAAGGCAAGTGGTTTAATTTTGTTTATTTCAAAGAATGCTTCTTCCATGTGTAGGAATTTATTAAAACCATATTGTTCTTGGGAGTTAATGAAAAAACCCATGTAAATTGGAAATAGAAAGTACATTTTGATGAGGAAATCGCATGTAGATTGGTGTGTGATGATTATTCTGATGATATTACAATTAGTAGGAAACCAAAAAAGGATTTAATTCAGTTCTTTGATGATTCATAAATTCTAGGGTTCATAGTTTTAAAATTGGGGAAAAATATGTAGAAATTTGATATTTGAATGATGTTAGGATGAATTAATACCCCCAAACATGTCAATATGTGAACTAAGTATGTTTAGGGACGATTAGGGACCTTAAAAAATTGTTAGATTGAGGTTTGGATGAGATTTGGGGAGTAGAAAAGTTGGAAAAACGAAAATAAGAAATCTGGGCTCGAATCTGGTCGCTCGTTAGAAGACCTGCCCAGGTCGTTCGAACGACCTCGTTCGAACGAGCTTCTAACGAGTTGACCATTGACTTCTAACGAGGGTGAAGTTCGTTCGATGAGATCGTTCGAACGAGATCTCGTTAGAAAGCCCATTTCGTTCGAACGAGATCTCGTTAGAAGACTCAGTTCGTTCGAACGAAGTCTCATTCGAATAGCCTCGTTCGAACGAGACTTCGAACGAGTTGAGAGTTTAGGATTTTTAGCCTGTTTTGACCCCGAGTGTCCCGTAACCTTGTTTCTATGTAGAGTTAACACTTCCTTGATGATAGAGTGATATATTTGGGATGATTGGGATATAATGAGGAGTAAAACCTAGGAGTGTAGTTTCAAACTAAAGGAAATTGTGAATTAGGACGTGAGTGCCTATTACGATGCGAGAACTATTGACGACCAAATTAATTATATTAGCCAGGAACATATAAATGGTGTAGTATTATATGTCAGTACGAGAAGAGATATGTACCAATATATTATGGTGATTACTAAGACGTGTGCATACTTAGTATATGTATTGATTTTATGTGTATGACATACCTACCATACTTGCTATCACGGGAGGTTTGCGTTCTCTTAGGGCCCTCTAATCCTTGTGTTGCCCGGATTTAGACTGGTTACCTCGATGAACATAGGTCAGAGAAGGACTTATTGGGATGTTAATAAGTCTGCTGATCGTGGGAGCGCAGGTATGTGCGTGACCCATGTGATGTGACTGTGTTCGCCTCCATTATTTGTGATGTTGTTATCTGTGAACTATTCCTGAGAGATTCGGAATATGTGATCCTTATGTACGTGATGTACCGGGATGGATAGCAGAGTATGTGTGCACCGCAGCTAGTTCTCGGGGTGCTTGTATTGTATTGTATATTTATGACGTGAATAATTTACACTTAATTAATGGGAACTTTCATGTTGTTATTGTGAACATAATTATGGTAATGTAGTGAGAGAACATAATGGGTTAACTGATAGTGAATTATGTTACTAATTGAGAATTTGAGTTTAAGCGAAGCCTCTACTTATTTGATAACGCTAGAATGTAATATGGGGATCAAGTATTAAGGGGTAGAACTTATTACGGTTTGGTTAGATGTGTATGTCATGTAGATGGGTACGGTACGTTAGGAGTGCACATGTAGTCGAGAGGTGAGAATTTCATGTGAGTGCACGTCCTATCATGTACTTTGCATTTAATGTTTTAATGTTATTAAAACACTTGCTGTTTTCAAAATGTTTTCCACTTTCGGGCTCTGACCCATTTGCTTTCAAATCTATTTTTGTAAAAACCATTTTAGGTGCCCAGCCAAAAGGACACCATGCATAGGATTCTCATTCAGGTGACGAGCTGTAGCTGTTTGTGGAAGTTACAAGACTTTGCTTGTAGACGCTTCATCTATCTTGACTCGACATTCATCAGTTATCAGTTGTAGGGCATGTCGCCCATTTCTTTCAGAGACATTTCATTTATTTCAGTTATTCAGACTTTTGGCATGTAATTATTCAGGATTCGGACTTGTAGTATTATTTCCATTTGTTGGGATTGTTGTGAGGAGTTTTCCTCCGGTTTTCTTATTATAATTGTTGGTTATTCATTACTTCGTATGGTGAATGGATCATGTTGACTCTTCCATTATTCTTTTTTTGCATGTTAATCAGACTTAACTTAAAATTTGGCACTTACTTTTTAAATACTAGGTGGTTAGTAATTATTAAAATGTTTTCGACAGTGATGCTATTAACTGAACCAACTTGGCATTTTGAATTAATTTAATAAAGGAGTAGCTAACCGGTATTTAATTAGTCTGGGTGTCACACACACATGATTAAACTAATTTAATAACTAATTAATAATTAAAGCAAGAAATAAATTAATTACACTACTTTTCTAGGCAAGAAATAACTAAATACAAAGCAAGAAATAAATGAACAAGTTAATGGACAAGGAGGAATAATAAGAAGAAAAATACAACTTACATTAATGGAGGAGAAGGAAAAGTAGCTTTACAAACCAAAAAAATGGGAAAAACAACCTTGAGAGATAAAAACTCTCAAACCCTAAACTAAACTAACCTAAAAAATGAGATATGTCCAAAAATAAATAAAGTGTTCTATTTATATTAAGTTAGAATAAAAAAGAAAAGGAAAAGAAAAAAGAAATAAAAATGGGATAAGTCTCTTATTGACTAACAAAAGAAAAATAAAATAAAAGAAAATAAAAATCAGAAAGTGGGTTAAGCAGCAAAAATATGTCGGCAAAAAAAAACTGTAGGGCCGGTCGACCGCGGCACAGGGGAGGAGGCCACTGTCTAAGTCCCACGGCAAAACATCAAAACCCGATCGACCGCGGCGGCAGGACCGGTCGACCAGTAATGCTGGAACAACCCAAAGAAATTTCCTTTGTACGCACATAGTAGCTCCATGTCCAACAATGGCTGTCAAGACCCAAAATCGAGACCACGGCTGCCACAAGTCAAAGGCCCAGATGGGTAATCCGAACTCAAGAATCTGAGATAACAAAATCGATCACCACACACATCCAACAAAAAAAAAGACAAGACCCACTTCCATGAAAAGTGTCCAAAGCCATGGAAATGCTCAAAATGGGTATTCCAAAACCCGAGCCAATTGACCCACAACTATGCCCGCACGCGACCCCAGCTTCAATTTCGGACAAAAAGCACCCATTTTGGGTGAACCCAAAACCCGAGCCAAAGCCAAAAATCGCCCATGGAAGCTCCTGAAATTTGAAAGAGAAAGGGACATGGAGGTAATTAAATGAATTGTTAAAATATTAATATAATAATAATAAATTAAATCCTTATAATTCTTCCCCGATTAAAGGTCCGTGTTTCCTTCGTTCGGACTCCGATTCGCGCACCGTTCACGGCCACACAAATCTTGGCCCGAGGGATACAACTTCCGTGAATATTTCGGGCAAAAATACCGAAGTGTAAAATTACTAAAATTGCCCCTGAACGTGCGAATCACGACGAAACTTAATTGAAATGCGCCCAAACTTCACACTAAGCACTATAATACCTATAACAGCTCAATTATACCTCAAATAACATATTAGCGTATAAAACGGAGGTTGTCTGATTAACGAGCATAATTATAGACATTAAAGTACCCGAGGGAGCTAAAATGCCTAAGTTCGAGGGCATAAATGTGCAAGATTCGATACGAATCACACCCCCTAACTTACACATTGCTAGTCCCTAGTAATTAAATTCAACGCAAGAAGAACTATAAGAAAATCACAACATGTATATATGCATCGAAATATAAATGCCACTTTTATAGGGAACACGATTGCATTTAGCGTATGCGATAAGCCGTTAAACCCCTAGGTTACCCTAGTGGACGAGTGTCCTCTCGTGAGGGTTTTCTGGGATGAAACCCACAAACATCAAATTATTTCCTAAAAACATGCCCAAACAACCAATATGCCAAACTTAACAACAATTAGATATTTCAATATATTATCAACAAAGCAAAATAGAATTTTGCTGAATAATCCGAAACTATCAACATTAAAAGAATAACTACATGGAATTGAAACCTCAAATGTGAGTAGGGTGTATGCACATGCGAAAAGCTTTGATTCAGTAAAAATGCCTATATCCCGGATAACAATTAAAGCATGCTTCCACTCAATCCTTTCCGGATATCACACTCAACAAATAGAAGCACTCGGAATAGGGTGTAACACACGGGACATGCGGGCATAAAGAGTAATTATAAAAGGGAACAAGGCCGCGCACATGTCATTAATGAAGAACGATATATAAAAGTGCAAAATACAATCTCATGAAAGGATATCGCATATTAACCGATATGAAAATCACTTAAACAGATTATCACTAATGATCGACCTTTGAATCACATTACTCTAGGATCAAATAGGACTTTATTAGGTTGTAATGTAGGCTTGGGGTTTGGAATAAAGGAAATATGTACGGATTCAAAAGATGTTCGGAGATGAAAAACTTGGGATAATGGAAAATAGAGGGCCATTTCAAAATTGGAAAATGATTTCCAAACAAGCATTAAATATATCAACCGAGAGAGTAACACGGATTATTGAATCACTATAAACAATATATACAAATTTCTCTTTCTTTTTCTTATGTTCTTTTTCTCACTTTTTTTTCTTTTGTTTTCAACTTTCTCTTTTTCTTTTCTTTTTCACTACACTTTCTTCTTTTCTCACTCTTTTTATGCTTAAATTGCAACCCCACTACACAACATCATTCAATCCCAAATATCATTCCAAACATAGTTAAGAAAGGTAAAATGTATGGTGTAAAACTCCAATTTAGAGTTGGTTGGGATTTTGGGACGAAAAGAAAGGTCATAATAGGGCTCAACGGGGTTGACTAGGAACATGTATAAGGGTACGGTTAAGGTCATATGGGTTAACAACAAAGAGGGCCTATGATCCTTTCCTAAAGTTTCAAGTGATTCTCGAGACTCAACACCGTTGAAAATCATGCTCAACTGATAATTCAATTAATATGCAATCAATGAAACGAAAATGAGATCGTCAACAAGATACATTTTTCAAGAAAGAGAAAGAGTAATGTATAAACACTCTGAAACGAAGAAAAACACAAAACTCGCTAGGTTTTTAATGTACACATAGCAACAAAAAGATACCAAGCTATAATCGTCCTACCGAATGATTTTAGAAAATATGCTCAAGTGCTCATGGGTTTTCAAGGTTTAATTCATGCATTTTTTCCCAATATTGAATAATTTGAGCATTAAAGTTTAATAACATGAAAAAAATAGAAAATACATCATTCAGTTAGCAATTGGATAGTGCAATTATTAAATTTATCATAGGAAATTAAGGCAAAAAGCCCAAGAAAGGAGAAAAAAGAAAGAAAATCTTTTTGATTTTTTTTTTAAATTTTTACAAGAAAAGCTTGCTTGAAAATAATATATAATCAAAATCATGGACATGGAATGAATGGATAGAATATCCCACACCCCCTAACTTAAAACCTGACATTGTCCTCAATGTTAATTAAGAACGAAGTTAAAGAAGGAAAAGAGTGATTTTACCCAAAAAAAGAGCGATCTCGTGAAAGAACAAGTCCAATGTTTCTACAAAACATGTTAGTACCAAGAATAACAAAAAGAAGAAATAAAACTTAACTAATCACACTAAACAAAAAGTAAAAATAAAGAAAAATAAAATTAACTATTTACAACCTACAAATTAAACTCCTAACTAGCTATACACTAGAAGTTGAAATTTTTGAGGGTCCACCCAAAATACAATTTGACTTTGGAAGATCAATGGTGGACCCTCCCTTTCATGCATGCCTCCTGGAATATAGGAATTCCGTTTGAACAACGGAAGGCATGTGGGTGGTGGAAAAGGTGAACCATCTCCAATTAAAAATTTGGGAGGGAGGATGGGGCATTTGGATAGGACGGGTGAAAAATACATATGTGGGCCAAGAAAAAGCGAATCATCTCCCGAGTATTTTGAAGTTGTAATGGGAGGCGGTGCACATGAGGACAAAAATGCCATCATGGAAGGCGATTCGAGCGAGTACTAGCATAATCCAATTTTAAGACGCGTGTCACCATTTTTTATTAAATATTTAATCTCGCATTGTTGGCTTAAATTCCTTCATGTGTGATGTTTATGATGAATTAAAAAAGCTCGATTAAATGTTTTCGAACCGAAATTCTAATTCCGCGTGTTTAGCCCATGGCGAGTACGCGATCCCGACCCTCGTTTTATTAATTATTGTTTAGACTTAACTTCTTATTTTTCCTTTTATTTACAACCACCCATCACCTTTTACATTTTTATTCCTGAAGTGATAAATCGATTATGAGCTATACTAACATTCCCTGTGAATTCTCGATACCCGACTTACCGCTATACTTGTATCGCAAGTGCATTCGTAATTTAGGTTTTTGTATTAACGCAGTGAAACGAATTCAACGATTAGCGTTTTCATGCGACGCTACTTTTCATGCTTAATCAAAATGTGAATTCGTTTCACCGCGTTAATACAAAAACCTAAATTACGACTGCACTTGCGATACAAGTATAGCGGTAAGTCGGGTATCGAGAATCCAGAGGGAATGTTAGTATAGCTCAAATCGATTTATCACTACAGGAATAAAAATATAAATGGTGATGGGTGGTGGAAAAGGTGAACCATCCCCAATTAAAAATTTGGGAGGGAGGATGGGGGATTTGGATAGGACGGGTGACAAATACATATGTGGTCCAAGAAAAAGCGAATCATCTCCCAAGTATTTTGAAGTTGGAATGGGAGGCGGCACACATGAGGATAAAGATGTCGTCATGGAAGGCGACTCAAGCGAGTACTCCTCGTCGGTGAAAAGGTTTGGAACTATAAAGTTTTGAACCGATTTATCGGGTACTAGAATTGGTTTGATAGTATAGAATAAAGACGGGGATGAAAGAAATTCAATCTCAGGCTATGAGTTATCATCGCTTGAAAATTGAATTTCGGAAGAAATAGGATCGTTTACAATGAAACTTTCTTCTTTGAGAATCAAAGACGAAACGAGTTCATTGAAAATGAATACTACGCTCCTTTCATACTCATTTTCATTCTCTACTATACCATGGGTCAAGTCAATAATGGTTTGTTCCAAAGTAGGCAAAAGTACCTCTTTTGGTTCAAAACATTCCTCGACCTCAAAAGTCTCGGAAAAAAAATCGAATTCAAATAATAAATCCAACTCATGTTCCCAACAACGATTTTCTTCCCGATAATGGTTTTCAATTCTCTAATTTTCTAGCATGCGCAACCCCTCACCGAAAGTCATGGGGCGAGGGGCGGATTCTTACAAATGAGAACTTTGAAAATGGTTCTCGGGACTACAATCAAAATCATTAACATAAGAATTTTGAAAATGATTGCAATTCATTTTAAAATTCTTATCATAAGGATCTTGCGACCCAAAATCGAGATGATCATTCCCAAAATTAATGTAATCCAAACTTTGACTTTTTTAATACTCACCCAATGTCATTTTAGATGTTACAATTTTTTGGGCTTGTAAGTATTGACCAAAAGTCGTAGGTTTACTAGAATTTTGATAATTATCATTAGGATTACCAGAAAAATTTGAATAAGACATGGTTACCCTAAAATAAAGCTCGAGAGGGCAAATTCCACAAAGCATGTGCGACGGGAAAATATAAGCATTTCTAGGCGTATAAATGTAGAAGTCCTGCAAAAAAGGTTAAAACAAAGAATACAAATACAAAAGAAAAAATACTACGAAATAATAAGACAATTACAATCTATAACAAAACATTTCCTGGCAACGACGCCATTTTGATTAAGGGTGAAAAGTAGTGTCGCGTCAAAACGCTAATCGTTGTACTCGTTTCACCGCGTTAATACAAAAAACCTAAATTACGACTGCACTTGCGATACAAGTATAGCGGTAAGTCGGGTATCAAATCCACAGGGAGTGTTCAACAGATTTTAATCGATTTATTATTTCAAGAATAAAAATGTAAAAGGTGTTGGGTGGTTGTAAATAAAAGGAAAAAAATAAGAAGTTAAGTCTAAACAATAATTAATAAAACGAGGGTCGGGATCGCGTACCCTCCATGGGCAAAACACGCGGAATTAGAATTTCGGTTCGAAAATATTTAATCGAGCATTTTTAATTAACTATAAACATCACACATGAAGGAATTTAAGCCAACGATGCAAGATTAAGTATTAAATAAAAAATGGCGACATGCATCTTAAAATTGAATTATTGCTTTAAATACTAACGTTGTGTGACAATAAAAGTTAAACGCATAATAATCCCATTTTAATTCTCAAGGTTTCAATTAAATATAATTTTACATGAAACCTAATTCTCGGAGCTTGATGCCCATCAATGGCGAACACATGACCCAAATCCTATTTAACTACTCAACACACATGATTAAACTAATTTAATAACTAATTAATAATTAAAGCAAGAAATAAATTAATTACACTACTTTTTTAGGCAATAAATAATTAAATACCAAGCAAGAAATAAATGAACAAGTTAATGGACAAGGAAGAAGAAGAAGAAAAATACAACTTACATTAATGGAGGAGAAGGAAAAGTAGCTTTACAAACTAAAAAAATGGGAAAAACATCCTTGAGAGATAAAAACTCCCAAACCCTAAACTAAACTAACCTAAAAAATGAGATATGTCCAAAAATAAATAAAGTGTTATATTTATATTAAGTTAGAATAAACAAGAAAAGAAAAAGAAAAAAGAAATAAAAATGGGATAAGTCTCTTATTAACTAACAAAAGAAAAATAAAAAAAAGAAAATAAAAATCAGAAAGTGGGTTAAGCAGCAAAAATATGTCGGCAAAAAAAAATGCAAGGCCGGTTGACCGCGGCACAGGGGAGGAGGCCACTGTCTAAGTCCCACGGCAAAACATCAAAACTCGGTCGATCGCGGCGGCAGGGTCGATTGATCGGTACTGCTGGAACAACCCAAAGAAATTTCCTTTGTACGCACATAGTAGCTCCATGTCCAACAATGGCTGCCAAGACCCAAAATCGAGACCACCTACGACTACCACAAGTCAAAGTCCCAAATGGGTAATCCGAACTCAAGAATCTGAGCTAACAAAATCAATCACCACACACATCCAACAAAAAAAAAGGACAAGACCCATTTCGATGAAAAATGTCCAAAGCCATCGAAATGCTCAAAATGGGTATTCCAAAACCCGAGCCAATTGACCCACAACTATGCCCGTGCGCGACCCTAGCTTCAATTTCGGACGAAAAGCACCAATTTTGGGCAAACCCAAAACCCGAGCACAACCCGAGCCAAAGCCAAAAATCGCCCATGGAAGCTCCTGAAATTTGAAAGAGAAAGGGACATGGAGGTAATTAATTGAATTGTTAAAATATTAATATAATAATAAATTAAATCCTTATAATTCTTCCCCGATTAAAGGTCCGTGTTTTCTTCGTTCGGACTTCGATTTGTGCACCGTTCATGGCCACCCGAATCTTGGCCCGAGGGCTACAACTTCCGTGAATATTTCGGGCAAAAATACCAAAGTGTAAAATTACCAAAATTGCCCCTAAACGTGCGAATCGCGACAAAACTTAATCGAAACGCGCCCAAACTTCACACTAAGCACTATAATACCTATAACAACTCAATTATACCTCAAATAACATATTAGCATATAAAACGGAGGTTGTCTGATTAACGAGCATAATTATAGGCATTAAAGTACCCGAGGGGGCTAAAATGCGTAAGTTCGAGGGCATAAGTGTGCAAGATTCGATACGAATCATCAATCTCTTCTAATCGGGATATAAGAGACCTACAATAAGATAATTAATTGGAATATATGGATTTAAAAGAAATGTACAAACAAAATGAGGACATGCCACAAAAGGCTCACCTGAAATTTTGTAACATGTGTTCAATTTCACCCAAATTCTATATATCTCTGTAAATACATTGCACTTCAATCATTGTGCTGAACTCCTTAAGCCCTTGCACATGAAAAGGGTTGTGTAACCGTAAATCAAAGGCATATGACCTATAAACTTTCAAGTCTGGAGGCAGTGGAGATACTGACAATAAAATTATGCATACTATCATTAGGGATTAACAAACTATCATTAGGGATTAACAAACTATTATTATCGATTGGAACCACAACCCATTTCCACAACCTCAAACTAACGAAATTAACCCAAAACTAAAACTAACAAAACAGAAAAATCGAAAACTCACCAAACTAACGAAATTGAAAACTCAAAATAACAAACTAACAGAAAATTCAAAAAGTCACAGTGAAAGAGAGAGGGGAGATCTTCACAGCAAAATAGGATGTCGCATGAGTGTTGTGAGAAGAGAGAGGAGAAAGAAAAGAGAGTTTAACCTAGGCCAAAATTTTGTGAGAATTCAGCGGGAGATTGAAGAGGGATGGAGGAAGGAGCAGGAGCTTGAAGATCACGTAGCAGAGAGACGAGGGAAATTAAACCTATGTCAAAATTTTGGTGACCCCTAATAGTAGTCACAAATTAACTCTTACACCAAAATTTATGATCACTACGAGCACTCACAAATTTGTTACTGCTCATAACGATCACAAATTAAGTCTTAAGCCAAAATTTTTGACAGCTAGGAGCAGTCACAAATTTATGACCTCTAATAGAAGTTACAATTTTGTGACTGCTCATAAGAGCCATAAGTTAAGTTTAGTGATAAATTTGTGACTCCTTGTGGCAGTTATAAACTTACGACTCTTTATAGCAGTCACAGCTTAATTATATGGTAAGATTTGTGACTGTCATTAGCAATGGTAAACCAATTGACTCAAATTTTTTATTACCCAAATATTTTATGACTCCTAATGGTAGTTATAAATAATGTTGTGACTTCTAATGGCAGTGATAAAGTTTGTCACCTCCATTAGGAGTCACAAGAAGGCAGTCATGAAATTAGTATTTTGGTGTAGTGGGCTCCTTTAGAGAAGCGGGAGTTACGAAATTAGAATTATCAGCTTTTGGGGTAAGGTTTTATCTGTAGGATTATATCACCTTGGGGTGGCCCAGTACAGTTTATGAATAAGAAAGATGGGTCATTGAGGTTGTGTATCGACTACCGGGAGTTGAACAAGGTTATGAGTCAGAATAAGTATTCGTTATCGCGTATCTATGGCTTATTCGATCATTTGAGTGGAGCAGCCTACTTCTCGAAGATTGATTTGAGATCAGGCAACCATAATTTATGTATCAGGGAGTAGGATATCCCTAAGGTTACATTTTTGATGAGATACGGGTCTTATGAGTTCGGGGTTATGCCATTTGGGCTAACCAATACACCAACAATTTTCATAGATCTTATGAACCGAGTGTTGAGGGATTTCTTGGATCAGTTTGTCATTATCTTCATAAATGATATCTTTGTTTATTCTCGAACAACGTGTGAGTACACAGATCATTTGCATATGGTTTCTTAGACTTTACGGGGCCATCAGTTGTATGCCAAGTTTGAGAAGTGTGGATCCTAGTTTCCCAAAGTGCAGTTTTTAGGTCACATAGTCTCTGAAATAGAGATTTTGATGGATACGAGTAAGGTGTCAGCAGTGAGGGAGTGGGGCCAGCCCATGACACTGACAGAGGTTCGTAGCTTTATGAGGTTAGTAGATTAATACCCCCAGTTTATTAGAGGATTTTTGAAGATCACAAGTTCGTTGAAAATTTTTACTCGTAAGGGCGTACCTTTTATTTGTTGACCAGTGTCGATTAACTTTTGATGAGATAAAGGACAAGTTTACTTTAACACCAGTGCTCGCATTCCCTAGGGGGAGTGGAGTACTTTATTTTTACCAATGCATCCTTATAGGGGGAGTTCTACAGTAGGAGGAGTGGGCTATAACTTTTTCATCTCGCAAGCTTAATACCCATGAGAAGAACTATCCCACGCACGATTTAGAGTTAATGGCAGTTGTTTTTGCCTTAAGGATCAAAGGCACTATTTATGGAGGGAGAAGTTCTAGTTATTCACGTACCACGAGTCATTCCAGTATCTTTGCACGTACAAGGAACTGAATATGAGGTGGTTTAGATGGCTTGAGTTTGTAAAGGATTATTAGTTCGACCTTTAGTATCATCTTGGAAAGGCTAACGTAATGGAAAATGCATTGAGCTAGGGAAGTTGGCAGAAGTTTAGAAGGTGAAGTGGTCTGAGATTCGTCAAGAGGAGGAGGTAGTCCGTGCCTATATAATAGTGATGACCGTCACACCCAAGACCACTTTGATGGTAGTGAAGGCATAGGTAGGGGATCCTTCTTATCAGGAGAGGATACAACAGTTATTAGTTGGTGGATCAGACTCTTACTCAATTAGTTTCGGGGGTGGCTTACGATTCAATGGGAGGTTTATTATCCCAAATGATAAGGACCTATGGCGCACAGTTATGGCAGAGATGCATATGTCATGATTCTAGGAGCATCTCAGAGGGGATAAGATGTACCGGGATATGAGGAAGCAGTACTGGTGGGCCGATATGAAGCAAGACATAGAGTTTGTCTCTAGGTGCATCACTTTTCAAATAGTGAAGGCTGATCATCAAAGACCAGCCGAGATTTTGCAGCGATTGGATATTCTGGTATAAAAGTGGGAGAGTATATTAGTGGACTTAATCATGAGGTTACCAACATCATAGAGGGTTCATAATTCCATTTGAGGTATTATGGACCGATTGACTAAGACAACTCATTTCCTACTTGTCCGGGTGGATTACACGACAGGGCAATATGCCCAACTTTTCATTGCAGAGATAGTGTGAATGCGTGGAGTGCCACTCAATATTATGTTAGATTAGGATAAGCACTACACCCTATTAGGCAAATGGTCACGAACAAAGACCTTGACTAGGACTGTGGGTTGCGTCCAATGGCCGTGACCATTTTGGGCATGACTATTTTGTGGGTCACATCCTAAATCCCTGACCAAATGAAGGGCCACGAACCATGGGGGTCACAGAATATGGTCGTGAACTTTAGCGGTGACCCATACATAAATTTGGTCACGGCCATTGGCCGTGACCCATCCTTTAATATATAATAATGGTCAAGGCTCTGGTCCATGAGCCATCCTTTAATATATGATAATGGTCACGACATAAGTCCATGACTCAACCTTCCTAATATGAAAATGGTCACGATTATTGTCATAGCTCAAGACCATGACCTACGCTTTGACCTTAGTGAAATAGTCACGGCCCTTAACCGTGACCCTGTTTATGCGTGATAATAAATAGAGATGGTGACGTCTTAGATCCGTGACCATTTGTAAATATATTAAAAGAAAATTGGGCAGAATTTTCTCTATTTTCTGGAGATTCTAAAATCAACGTAACGTAAACCCCGCACAACCATAAAGCTAAATAATTAGAAAAGCCCCCGCATCATCACGGGACCCCCGATTTGAGAGCATGACAATATTCTCAAATTATCATCGTGCTCTAGAACTGGACTCTCATAACCATGCAGTCAGTTCTTATGATTTACATTGGTCACGTGCGAGGTTTTAGAGCCACTCGCGGGGCCATTTGGGGGGTGTTTCGGGGGTTCTTCCTCTAATGACATGTTTTCAAGCCTAAGTGTAGATATTCTAAAACATGGGTCGTGCTCTCAGGCCGAGGGTCCCATGACCACGCAGTCAGTTTTTACAAGTTACATTGGTCCCATGCAAGGTGTTGGCGCCGCTCACGGGTTCGTTTAGGGGGTGTTTCCGGGTTTCGCCCTCTAATGACATGTTTCTAAGCCTTAGTGTAGATATTCTGAAAATTTGTCCGTGCTCTAGGATCGGCGGTCCCGTGACCATGAAATAGGTTCCTACGAGTTACATTGGTCCCGTTTGAGGTGTCGACGCCACTCACGAGGCCATTTAAGGGGTGTTTTGAGATTTCTCCCTCTAACGTCATGTTTTCAAGCCTAAGTGTAGATATTTTGAAAAGTGGTCCGTGCTCTCTGATTGGGGGTCCCGTGATGATGCGACCAGTTCCTATAAGTTACATTGGTCTCGTGCGAGGTGTTGGTGCCACTCACGGGGTTATTTTATGGGTGTTTCAGGTTTTCACCCTCTAACGGCATGCTTCTATGCCTAAGTGTAGATATTCTGAAACTTGGGCCTCATGTAATTAGTTCCTACGAGTTACATTGGTCCCGTGGAAGGTGTTGGCACCGCTCATTGGGCCATTTGGGGGGTGTTTCTGGATTTTGCCCTCCAACAACCTGTTTTCAAGCCTAAGTGTAGATATACTAAAAACTGGGTCGTGCTCTCCGATCGAGGGTCTCGTGACCATGTGGTTGGTTCCTACGAGTTATATTGGTCCCGTACGAGGTGTTGGTGCCTTTCATGGGGCCGTTTGGGAGGTGTTTGGGGGTTTCTCCCTCTAACGGCATGTTTTCAAGCCTAAGTGTAGATATTCTAAAAATTAGGCCGTGCTCTCGGACCGGGGGTACCATAACCACGCAGTCAGTTCCTATGAGTTACATTATTCCGGTGTGAGGTGTTGGCATAACTCACGGGGGATGTTTGGGGTTTCACCCTCTAATGTCATGTTTTTAAGCCTAAGTAGATATTCTGAAAATTGGGCCATGCCCTTGGACCGGGGGTCCATGACCATGCCTTAGTGATGCACTTAAAAATGGGATTAAGGTGTGATTAAAGAGTACTTTAAGATTAGGAAGGTGGATGACAACCTCACTTTTTCCTCTACCTAATTGAGATTAATGGAGAGATTAAGATAACGAAAAAAGGAAGAAAAGAGAGAAAAGAACTTGGAGAAGAGAGGAAGAACATCTTCGGATTCAAACCATCTAGTCGAGACTTCGAATTCAAATAAAAAAGGAAAATGTTTACTTGGTTTAGATAGCAATTTCTGCGGTTAATTACGTTCATAATTAATTAGGAACGAATTTGAGAATTAAAAGATGAAAACTTTTGAGAATTTGTAAGGACACAAATTTTCAATTGAGTCTTATGTGGTGTTGGATCAATTTCGGACAAAAACATTTGAGTTGTAGGTTAGATGTTCATGGTACATTCTTTCAAGATAAAACATTTAAAGTTGTTGAAGACGTAGCGACCAGAATTTAGAGTTCACATCATTGCCGAGTTTCAAGTGCCACGTTTCACGTCATCAACTTGAGGATTCCATAGTCCCCAAAAGGTATGAAGGCGATTTATATATATAGGGAGACTTGGGGTATTTTACTTAGGTGTAATTTTTATTTAAAATAATTTTTTATGAGCTTAAAATGAAAAATGCATATTCTGACTTTTCGTTCTAACGAATTTTCTAACGATTTTTTAGCCTATTTTTTCGCTTGAAATCTCGTTCGAACATTGTCATTCGAACGACATGGAAATATCGTTCGAACGAGATTTCTGGCACAAACAGTTTTTAGCAGTTTCCCACTACTTTGTCCCCACTTTCTTTTGACAGTTTTTAACCATTTCGGGCCAGAGTTTTGCCTAAGACTTTTCACCTAATTTAAAGATCTTTTGAGAGATAAAATTAATGTTTAGAAAATTCCCTTTTGTGTGTTTAATTTAGATGGCCTAAATTCTTCCAAAACACAAGAGTTTACACCCATTTGTTTTAGTTTAAGATTCCAAGTTTTTCATCTATATATATTTATTGCTTGGAGTTGTTTGGTACCGAATTCTACTCTACCTATCAAAGAGTTGTTTGGGTTTGCTTCTACATCCCACAAAGAAGAAGACAAGTTTGTAACTGCGGCGTTCCAACTCGGAGAAAGGTTTCGGGTGCAGGTTGACGGTTTGTCCCAGAAAAGCTTCATTGGTGGATTCCAAGGTTCCGGTGGAGTCCAGGATTGTCGACTAAGAAGAGGTTGGTACAAGAATACCCGTTAGGGTCTTGAAGGAGTCGAGTCGAGTTGTGTAAGTCATCTGTCTTGTACGTGTAAAATTCCGTACTTAGTGGCCTTAAGGCTAGGGGTCGTCTGAGGTTTGGATTTTCCTCATACATCGCAGTGTAGTGTGATTTATTTCTCTTTATCTTGCAAAATCACCTTTGAATGCATGGTTAGGTAATTCGAGATAAAATTGGGTTTTATCACACTAAAGTTCAATTTGGTGCTAAAATTAGTTTGGGTGAAATTTTAGATTAATTTAATTCAAGTCAAGATAATTTAATTTGGTAAAATTTGGTTTGGCCTAATTTATAAAAATGAATTAATTTGGGTAGGAAAATTTCAGGGCTTGAATTGAGTTAATTTGTTTAAGTGAATATTTGTTAATTGATTAATTTGATGTCATTTTAAATTTAGTTTAATTTTAATTTGTAAGAAAATTAAACTTTGTAGATTGTATTTAGTTGAACGATCCTGCCCCGTACTTTAGGAAATTATTTTAAAAGAAAATTTAAAATTAGGGGTCCTACGTTCCAACAAGTGCTATCAGAGCCGGAGCAATAATTTATTTTGTTAAGGTCCTTTTTAATTTTTTTGGTTAAAAATGGATTTTTTTTCCCATTTTCTAAATCTCCTATTTTCGATGGTTCTAATTATGCATATTGTAAATCACATATGCGTTCGGAACTTAGGGCGATAGATGAGAGGGTTTGGCTTTCGATCGTTAATGGGTGGTCCTTACCGACTATGTTAGTTGAAAATTCATGTACCCAAACCCGTGGAGAGATGGAGTGATAATGAATTAAAACTTGTAAATTTTAACTCCCAAAGTTTAAATGCCTTATTTAGCTCAGTCACATCGGATGAATTCCGACGTATCTTGACGTGTGAAACTGCTAAGGAGGCTTGGGATATTCTGCAACTCACTCATGATGGAACAAGTGTCGTAAAAGCTTCTAAACTCGAAAACCTCACCACTCAATTTGAAAACATCAAAATGAATGAAAGAGAAACATTTGATGAATTTTATGCCAGACTTTCCGATATAGTAAATTCATCATTTAATTTAGGAGAGAAAAAACTCGACGACCGAGTGGTTAAGAAAATTTTAAGGTCCTTACCCGATAAGTTTATCCCAAAAGTGATCGTATTAAATTCTTTACCAACTTTAGCCTCTACGAAACTAGAAGAACTCGTAGGTGATTTACAAACCTATGAACTAGACATGTTTCCCTCCAAAAATGAAAAGAAAATTGATAAGGGTGTCGATTTGAAAGCCCAAAATGAGGTAAAGGCAGTTTCGGATGATGAGAGTGACATCGATTTCGATGAGATGGCTATGTTTGCTAGAAAATTTAGAAAAGTTCTTAAATTTAATAAAGACAATATTAAAAATGATTTTAAGAAATTTGATAAATTAAAGTATGACAAAGCCGAAAAATTCCCTAAAAAGCATAATGAAGATCTTAATAGGGATGAGTAGAATAGATGTTATGGTTGTGAAGGGTATGGCCATAGGGCTTTTGAATGCCCCACTAAACTAAGGAGAGAGGGTAACCAACCTATTTCATTTAATTCAACCCTTAGTGATAGTGATAAGGAAGAGGGACCCGATTCCCCCATTGAGTACAACTTTACCGCGTTCATGAATAGTCATGTTAGTGAGAATGAGATATTGTCCGGCGATGTCAATTTAAAACATGACATTTCCAAGGCCTTTGTTTGTGAAGCTAAAAAAGATGATGGTGGTGAGAGTGGAGAAGAGAGAGAGAGTGAAAGTGATGAGGAAGTTGAAGAGAGTGAACTTCAAATAGCTTTTAGAGAATTGTATGAAGAATCAATTAAATTTAAAAGAGCTAATTTGAAGTTAGAAACGAGTTTAAGGGAGCGTGTCAAGGTCGTTGATGATAGTGTGTTGGTTGAAGACCTTAGGACACATGAGAGAGCTCTTCGTGAGAAGCTAGAATATATAGAAGGCGAGAGAGATAACCTTAGAGGGTTAATGGCATCCATGAAAAAGGAGCTTCTCAAGTTTTAAGAGAGAAATGGTTTATTAGAGTATAAGATTTAGAATTAGAAGAAAAATTAATAGACTCTAGTAAAGTCAAGTTTGATTTGGAGTGCGGGTCCGCTAAATTAGATAAAATTTTAGGAACCGTCCAAGTAAAAAATGAAACTTGTGGTTTAGGCTTCGATACTTGTAATGATTCATGTAATAAAGATAGAACCAATGCTTTGAGAGATTATTTTAGGAACATAGTTAAAGATCATTCCTTAGGTAAGTCTTTTCGCCAAGTCTTTATTTGCTCACATTGTGGTCGAAAAGGTCATCTTAGAAAATTTTGTTTTGATCTTAAATGAGGTCCTAGGAAATCCAAAAGTAATGCAACCGAGGTAGCCAAGATTCCTAAATCCGAGATTGTCATTCTTCATTAGTTTGGGTTAAGAGATACGACTTGGTAGCTTTACAAAATAGAATTTTTGATTCTCATCTGCTTTCACATGCTTCCTCCCTTGCTAAATCTAAAGGTTGAATGTGTTAGTTGTTTTCATACTTTAACTTTTGTTCTTCATGCTATATGTTCATGCTAATTTTATTCGTATCTATCATTTTCTAGTCTATGCTCCATGCTTAATCATGCTAGACTAATGATTCCTGTTTATCTTTTGTATTATATTCTTTTCATTTTTGTTTGCATTAATTGAAAAATACAAAAATATTTTGTTTATCATTTGTCTTTTATCTTATGAGTAATTTAGGTTTAATGAAAGATACAAAATGATTTTTGTTTATTTTTTGAGTAAATAATGTTTGTTTGGTAAATTTTTTTCAAAAAACTCATTTTTTTTTTTGTGTATTTTAGTTTTACACACCTTTTGTGGCATATGTTGGTGTTTGAATCCTTCATTTCTCTTCCATGTTGCTAGAACTTTTGGTTAAAATTTTCAATCCTTAAAATTTTCTTTATTATGGTTACATGGAGTAGTTTAAGTTTGACTTGCTTAATGGATTCACTTTTTATGCCTTTTCACACACATGCACGAGCTCTTTTGAATTTTAACTTCATATGTATATTTGAGCTTTGTGTGGTGTTCTCCTACCAATCTAGTCATCTACATATATTGTGACCTAGGAGGATTTTTGCATGTTAATTCCGTTGCACGAGAGATTTGTGTGATAAAAAAATGATATATGAATGTGCACGGAGAAGGGCTCCGAAAGAAAATTTATCCTTTGTGAGTGAGCCACCATTTGAAATGGACCTAAAAGAAATACGGTCCAAAGGCCTAAAAGAAAAAAATATGGCATTAAAAGAAAAATAATTTTCTTTGTTAAGTTTGATATAGTCATTCAAAAATTATAATGTTCTTATTTTGAGGGATTTTGGATGGTATATCAATGGTTTTGCACAATGTCCATTTATCTTAGTTGCGCTTTCATTGTCATGACTCTCTTGGTTTGTAGAATCATCAACATGCTAGGCTTGTATGCATTGTGTTTATTTGTTTATAGAGTTAACTTTATCTTGTCACATAAGGCTAAATTTTAGTTGATAAAGTTTTGTAATCAAATGAGAACTCCGTGAACATGTTTAAGTGATTGGGTTTTAATTCATTGGTATGCAGTTCACACCCCTTCACTTCCATTTCCATATGACACATTTATGCCATAAGAGTGTGGAAAACTTATGTTATTCTAATTTTGTATCATTTGTATGTTTATATCTATATATGTATGCTTGTACATATTTTATATCTATTGTGTATACGTATATATGATATTTTATTTATGTCTTTGCCATGCTATCTAGTCCATTTAAGTTTTTAATTCATATTTGGTATCTAACTTGTTGCAAATTTTGGTTTGATATCCCATGCTTAACTCATTATTTTATTAATTGGTATCATTTTGTTCGCATCATAGTTGGTATCCATTAATATTTGTTTGGATTAGTTATTGTTTATTATTGCACGTATGCCTTAATGATCCTATCTTTTTAAGCATCGTCATGTTTACTTATTTTTCCCATATTTATAACCCTTATGTAGTTTTTAGGGGGAGAAATGGTACTTCGTTCAATTGGGGGAAAAATGCGTATTTAATTAATTCTATCACCTTTGTCTATTCCTGAACAAAAGGGGGGAGAATGATGGGGGAGAAATGGTATCTAATCCTATTGTAATCTAAACCTATTGTAATTTTATCTTAGTTTGGGAGATTTAATTTAGGGGGAGACGTCTTTCTAAGTAGGTCATTTATTTGATAAAGGGTAGAATTAATTTAGGGGGAGTAATTATTTTAATTGCATTTAATATTTTGATATTCCCTATGCGTTTAATATTTTACTTAAGTGTGTAGGATTTTTAGCGGCATCTTTATATCGGCAAAGATAGTCATCATTGGGTTTTGAGTCAAGCTTGTATTTTTTATTTTGGGTGGGATGTTTTTGGTCTAGTTAAGCTTGATGGCCCTTTAGTATTTTGTTTGGTTTTTGTCTCGGAATAGCCAAAGGGGGAGATTTGTAAGGACACAAATTTTCAATTGAGTCTTATGTAGTGTTGGCTCAATTCCGGACAAAAACATTTGAGTCGTAGGTTAGATGTTCATGGTACATTCTTTTAAGCCTATGACGTTTAAAGTTGTTGAAGATTTAGTGGCCAGAATTTAGAGTTCACATCATTGCCGAGTTTCAAGTACCACGTTTCACGTCATCAACATGAAGATTCCATAGTCCCCAATGGGTATGAATGCGCTTTATATATATAGGGAGACTTGGGATATTTTACTTGGGTGTAATTTTTATTTAAAATAAATTTTTATGAACTTAAAAAGAAAAATGCATATTTTGACTTTTCGTTCGAAATTGTCGTTCGAACGAGAATGTCGTTTGAACTAGTTTTTGCCAACGAGATTGCCAACTGGCCACTGACATATCGTTCGAAGTTTCGTTCTAACGAACTTGTTAGAATGAGTTTTCTAATGAGTTTTGACCTATTTTTCCTCTTGAAATCTAGTTCGAACATTGTTGTTCGAACGACATGGAAATTTTCTTCGAATGAGATTTCTGGCGTGAACAATTTTTGGCATTTTCCCACTACTTTGTCCCCACTTTCTTTGGACAGTTTTTAACCATTTTTGGACAAATTTTTTCCTAAGAATTTTCACCTGATTTAGAGAGCTTTTGAAAGAGAAAATTAATATTTAGAAAAGTCCCTTTTGTGTGTTTAATTTAAATGGCCTAAATTCTTCCAAAACACAAGAGTATAAACCCATTTGTTTTAGTTTAAGATTCCAAGTTTTTCATCTATATATATATATTTATAGCTTGGAGTTATTTTGCACCGGGGTCTACTCTACCTATAAAAGAGTTATTTGGGTTTACTTCTACATCCCACAAAGAATAAGACAACTTTGTTGTTGCGGTGTTCCCACTCGGAGAAAGACTTTGGGTGCGGGTTGATGGTTTGTCCCAGAAATGCTTTGTTGGTGGATTCCAAGATTTCAGTGGAGTCTGGGATTGTCGGCTAAGCAGAGGTTGGTACAAGAAGACACGTTAGGGGCTTGAAGGAGTCGAGTTGTGTAAGTCATCTGTCTTATACTTATAAAATTTCGTACTTAGTTGATTTAAGGCTAGGGGCTGTCCAAGGTTTTTTCCATTTTGGATTTTCCTCGTACATCGTGGTGTAGTGTGATTTATTTCTCTGTATCTTGCAAAATCACCTTAGAATCCATGCTTAGGTAATTCAAGATAAAATTGGGTTCACACTAAAGTTCAATTTGGTGATAAAATTAGTTTGGGTGAAATTTTAGAATAATTTAATTCAAGTCAAGATAATTTAATTTGGTAAAATTTGGTTTGGCCTAATTTTCAAAAATGAATTAATTTGTGTAGGCAAATTTTAGGACTTTAATTGAGTTAATTTGTTTAAGTGAATATTTGTTAATTGATTAATTTGATGTCGGTTTAAGTTTAGTTTAAGTTTAATTTGTAAGAAAATTAAACTTTGTAGGTTGTATTTAGTTGAACCATCCTGCTCCGCACTTTAGGAAATTATTGTAAAAGAAAATTTAAAATTGGGGGTCCTACGTTCCAAGAGAATTGATTAAATGAGTTGGTTTGGGTTTAACCTATGGATATAGTTGATAATGAATAGTTAATAAATTCTTAATATTAATATGGGTTTATGATTATGAACATGAGAATATTGATAGGATCTTATAATTAATGGATTTCAAAGGTTTGGTCTGAGTTGAATGAATTGATTAATGTTTTGGAATCCTTGTATTTTGATTATGGATTCAGATTTATTTAGGTGTCAGAATGCTTCTTGCTTGGTTATATATTGATGTGAAATATCAATTTGTGATTTTAAGAGGCTTGAGACCTCTATTGCAGGGTTTAAGAGGTGAAAACTCAGGGAAGAAGATGATGGGCAACCCAGCAAATCGATCATGTGCACCGGGGGAGAGAATCGGCTCGGTTTAGCGAACCAATTTTGTCAACCAAGAGAACCGGTTCGGTTTGTTGGCCTATCATGATTTTTTATGCGTTATTTTGATCCGTTAGTGTTTGGGAAATAGGCATATGGGTTCCGGTGGAGAATATTATAATCGGTTGGTACGTGTGTTAGGCCAACATGTGAGTGAACACTCAATTGTGTAATTGAGAAGTCGGTTTGGACTTCAAGATTCAGAAGACTAATACGCTGTGGGATTTTTGTACGTAGTCAGCACTTTATATATACGTATTGTGGGATTACTTATACACGCACGCACACACACACACACACACACTATATATATATATATATATATATATATATATATATATATATATATATATATATATATATATATATATATATATATATATATATATATATATATATATAGTGTGTGTGTGTGTGTGTTGAACATACCTACTCGATAGTGCTATTGTTAGGAGGTTGAGCGTGGTGTGCAGTCCACCCTAGCATTGCAACAGGTGTTGGATTAATTCCCCATGCATAGTATCATTCATGGCCACTAACCATGTGTGAGTATATGTGTTGGTTTGGAGACCGGTTGGTTATGATGTGGTATGGTTGCGACCCAGGACATATGTTTATGACCGCCTCCATTATTTGTGTTTACGAATAGGTTCTATTGTGAGGTTCTGACTCGGTGACCCAGTTGTGGTACGTGGGCTACTTGGAGACCGATAGCACACGAGGGATACATCCGCGCGGTCCGGGCTCTAGGGATGCAGTTTATACGTATATATCGAGTGATATATATATATATATATATATATATATATATATGTTTATGTATATGAGATATTGTGTATATATCTATTTATAGCACGGATGTAACTATATTATTATATTATGTGAATGTCTATTCATAGCACAAGTGTAGCTATGTTACTATCTGCGAATGTATACCTAATGAGGATAATATATATTCAGCTAATTGTGATTATTAGCAGGATGGGATATGATATGTTCTAGTTATACTGGGTTGCATGATTAGGATAATAAAATGAATGCGTTAGGTGTGCACTATAGATGATAGGTGAGGAGAAGTCTCATGTGAGTGCGACCGGTAAATTAATTATTATGGTAATACACTGAATATTTTTATTTAAAGCATTTAAATACTTGCAAAATATTTTCAAATGTTTTTTGAGCTTTGACATGTTGGAAAATATATATTTTTTTTCAAAACCCAAGGTGCACAGCAACAGCGACAATAGGGTTAGATTCTCTCATGCCGTTGCGAGCAATAGTTATGGATGCTGAAAGATTGATTTAGTTGTCTCAGATTGATTCTCTTTAGATAGGATTCAATTTCATTTTTAGTACTTTCTTTTGGGTGTGTAGCCCGTAGTTGGATAGGATTTTATCTATGTCAGAGATATTCATTTCTTATAAGTATATATTTACGATGGATGATTACTTGTAGTGGACGGTGTCTTAGTCGGTTAATGTTATTTACATTTATGTTTATCAGTTATTTTGTCATTTCATTTTATGAATGGTTTTATTGGTTTTATATTTATATTACTTGTTGCGACAGTGATGCTAAGAATGAAATCATAGTGGATTCTTGTTTTATTTTAATAAAGGATTGATCAACCGGTATTAGAATAGGCGGGGTGTCACGCATGTCTTGATATTTCACAAAACGAACTAGACTCGTCAATTACATTTTAACATGAGAGGTTGTAGGATGATGTTGAGTCAGTTAAAAAGTAATTTATGCGAGTCTAGTTTTTTTTTTAACATATCAAGACATGTAGCATGAGAAAATTAGACTCGTCAATTACTATTTAACGTGGGAAGGTTGAGGATAATGTTGAGTGAGTTAAAAAGTAAAAAAAGTAAATGATTATATATTGTATTTTCAGGCATGCTCAACTTCCTAGTGTTGATTGTTTTTGCTTATTTTGTGTGGCATTATATATGTAACACCCCGCCTAATAAAATACCGGGCGATCACTCCTATATCAAATTATGACAGGAGTCTCATATGGATCATTCTTAGCATCACTGTCGAAAATCCATTTAATTACTAATAACCTATTAGGCCGGTGTCAAAATTTTACTTAACTACTCTTTTTAAACGAAGATAATTAAAACATCCACATAGTTTATGCGTAAATGAAACTGAAATGAAATAAAATAACCGAACATTCGGTCAAAATTATCCAACCATATCGAATGCTGCTAAAAGAATAACTAAATGCATTTGGGCCATTGGCCCGAATATTTATACAGTACCTCCTCTCTAGAGTACAAAGGTAGAAGCGTCTACCGAAAATCCTGCACGCATCCACAGCTGTTGTAGCGGACGTCTGACTCGAAGGAAGTGTCATCCAGGCATACCTGTGTCTGGACACCTATATAATATATATATAAATATATATATATATATATATATATATATATATATATATATATATATATATATATATATATATATATAGAGAGAGAGAGAGAGAGAGAGAGAGAGAGAGAGAGAGAGGAAACATAGATAAACGGGTTAGAGCCCGAGTTTTGAAAATATTTAGCAAGTGCATAAATGCTCTATTTTTTTAGAAAAAGGTTTTATCTCATATTTAAATTTGGTATCGCACTCCCATGAGATGACCCTCACCTCTCCACTAACAGTGCACTCCTAGCGCATCCCTCTAAACATCCTAGTTAAGATACCCTGCTAAACTAGTCTATCATCCAACCACTATCAACCCTAGATAGTCCAAGAAATGTACTAAGGGCTAAACTTCTCCCCAGTATCAACACTAAGCCATGTTTGTGCGTGGGGTGTCTCGCAAAGCGAAATCCAAACAAGGAACCCCCCCGATACACTAATACACGGCAAGGTCGATCGTCGAGATCCGCCAGTCCCTCAGTACAGAATATATACAAATATATATTCCATAAGAAATATTTATATTAGAGCACTAAGGATTAAACTTCTCCCCAGTCTCAACACAATGCCATATTCGTGCGTGGGGTGTCTCGCAAAGCGAAATCCAAACAAGGAACCCCCCTGATACACTACTACACGGCAAGGTCGATCGTCGAGATCCATTAGACCCTCGGTACTCGATTTATCCATATATATATATATACATATTTCCATATACATCCGGATCTATCTCCCGGACTGAGGATTTATATACCAAGTATTTATCAATACTTTTCATATTTCTCAAAACTTTCCATTTCCTTTCTTATATCCAGGAAATGTATATAAAAGCCAATTCATTATCATGAATTGCTTTAACATAACATATAACTTTTTAAAAGCCAATTTTATTATTATAAAAATGCTTTTCTGTTTTAAAAACATCCCATTTCCCTTCTTATATCCAGGAAATGTATTTAAAGCCATTTTTATTATCATAAAAATGCTTTGATCATATCATATGCTTTCATTTCCCTTCTTCCATCCGGGAAACGTATCTGAAGCCAATCAATTATCCCATTTCCCTTCTTATATCCGGGAAATGTATTTAAAGTCAATCCATTATCATGAATTGCTTTAACAAATCTAAGACCGTACCTACGAGTTTCCTTACTGGACGCGCCCTTAAATGGCTATCATTTCCAGGGCCCATCAAACAAGACAACCTGGGAACCTACCAACGTCGGGAAACGGCCATATGCGTACGGGATAGTCAAGACCACACCCAGAATCTCCTAACTAGCGCAGTAAAATATAATCGCCATATGGCCTAGGACTATATCCACCCTACATTCATTAGCCAGGGGGCATCACCGTACACATGCAACTTCCCTTATAATAGCGATTTAGGGAGGTGTGTAACCATAATTTTATTAATTATGAAAAAAATTTCTTTTCCATTTTGAAAACATTCGTTTTTATATTTACAAAATCATTTACATCATAACATATATATACTTTATTCACATAGTATATACACATACTATATATTCCTCCCCGAATTTATATATGTACGGCCATATTTGCCAATCTCATCTAGCGATGACCAATAATCCCAAAGATTCTCTCAAAGAATCATAATCATGCATTCATATAAGCATGATACCATACCCAAAGTATTTCCTTACTTTGATAATCAATACATAATTTAATCCCCTCTAAGGATTTATCGGATGTCTCCAATTACCAATTCACTCTAAGTGAAAGTACATATCTATATCCCCAAATTATCCTAATTATCTCCTAGGGTACACTTAACAGTAATCGATATAATTATGCTTTCTATACGCATAATTATATAGGCCTATATGCCTACTAGAAAATATCCTCGGGATTTATCTCTCCCGAACAACCTTAAATTTAATGGGTTATGGATTTCATTTCCATGAACCCAAGGACTACCCTTTGTTCATATAATCATTTAGGGAACCCCACCCTATTTTAGGGACCCCAACATCTTAACTTATCAACTATTCTATTTCCCTCGAAAATATAGATTAAGGGTTATACATTTAAAACCCTCACCCTAGCCTCCTAGATTCCCTTAATTTGTGGACTATATAGTCCTAAAAGATCCCTTATGTCATCACATAAATGACCTCGAATCAATTAGAATTAGAATTCATCCCATCCAATTCACCCTAAGAAAATTTCCTACTATCAGCAGGGGTCGATCGATCGACCCATGGCCGTCGATCGATCGAGAGCTTCGATCGATCGAACCCCCATGATCGATCGATCGATCATGGCGGGCAGCTTCTTCTTCGAGATGCTGTTTCATCTATGGAAACTTCCCCCAAGCTTCCATCTCCTCACCCAACGGCCTACAACTCCAACCAACAACAAATACACTTATAATAAGGGTTCTAAACATCCTAGAACCCGAAATCCCCAATTAATTTCTAAATTTCTCCAATTATCCAATTTTAGGGGTTTATTCGTTTTATCTCCCGAAAACTCGTTTTATCCATGAAAACCCAACCCAAAATCTTTAGGGTTTGATAATACCAAACTACGGTATGACATATTTGTGCAAAAAATTAAATAAAGCAAGTAAACACTTGCCTCGCGGATAAAATCCGACGACCTCGAGCCGAATCCCGCTGAGGTAGGCCGGAATCTCCCATTTTCTTCCTCTTTTCTTCCTCCTCTCTCTCTTCCCTCTCTTTTGTTTCTCTTCTCTTCTCTTTTCTCCCTATCACCCTCCTTTTATAAGGAGAAAAGGGTTTTACCCCTTAAAACCCCAAAACGACTCGTTTACTAAATTTCGAGCCCTTTTTAACTCTAAAATTCCCCAAAACTCAATTTCGACTTTCGAACACTCTTTTTCGACTATCTCGGACATTACGAGACTCACGGCGCAGTCGAAATTTCCATCCGAGGTACTTTACCACAAATCACTATTTCAACCCAAAATAAATAAATACGGTATTCCCATTAAAATATTATCTTCTATCCCTTTACCCGGCAGCGACACATTATTAAAATACTTTAATTCATTTACTTAACACCAAAAGTAAATATACCATCCATCGAAAATTATTAAATCCTCGAAAATCCTAAAAATCGCTATTTCGAGAAATTCTCCAAATTGCCAATTTATACTCAATTATGGAATTTAATTGTCTACAAAAGGATGGGTTGTTACATACTCCCCCCTTACAACGGAATTTCGTCCTCAAAATTCAGATATAACCTACACCACCAAACTAGGATCACAATTTCCACTACGTCTTAGTACCTCCAAAATAAAAAAGATGCTAACACGATGGTCCCTTACCATATTACACTCACCTCAAGGTGTACTCAAATGTACTAGATTCTCTATAAGATCATCTAAATTCCTATCTACTAATGCACAACAACGACGCGTTACTCTGATAGCTCCTCTTATTGCCAATAAGAGAAACGAGTCTATAACTACCGCTTTACATCTCGCAAAGTTTCAACTTTATATACTACGCCCCTTCTATTTCAGGCGGTATATAAACCAACTTACTAAGGTGCCCATACACCTTTATAACCTGTGCACATCTGCACATCCATTGTGAACGACTGACACATAACACTCTCTCCCAATAAGGATCTCCTTTCCTCGGTGTAATACTCACATATGGGTTCTCCTAACCCGCGAAATGCAATTCTCCTAACCTCGGCGCCACTAACTCTATCGAACCTACATCCTAATAGTGATACGGTCTAAGCGTTACCTTACCTACGCGAAATGATAGTCTAAATATGTCCCTAGTGCCCAAGGCCTCTCTCAACTTCCAACATTTGCTTGGTTTTATGCGTGGGACGTCTCGCCAAAGCGAAATCCAAACAAGGAACCCTCCCATTACACTACTCCCTCGCGTTGTCGGTCATCGAGATATAGCTACCTAAGGCACACCAGCGGGACGTCCTAAATCCTACCACGCTAACCTACGAACGCGTTTCTATTATTCTATCCTTCCGCCCATACGAAAGGAAATCTAACAAATCAAAGTGCCCAATTCTCTGAAAGAGCACTACGTACATCGTACTCAAAGTATACTTGCTCAAAATTTTGCCTTTTCACTACGGCCTGGCTATTATCCTCAAATCAATTTCTCTAAGTCCTACTTCACCCACCTACATGTGGTGAGAGGACCACTTCAGTGCCTTTTTATAGCACAATATTTCCATAAGCATACCATTATCATATGGCTCATAGTCTATAATGGTTCATCCACACTATAAGACCTTTCAACGAAACCAACATCCTTGCATCCTATAAAATCTCTCCACTCCCGAAGCCACTAAGATTCATGTGTGGAGCGTCTCGCAAAGCGAAATCCAAACAAGGAACCCCTCCACACACTCCTACTTAACTTTGTCGGTCATGGAGGTCCGTTATTTCGAACATGCAACCGGGATAATCCTATCCCTTCTCGACAAAAGGTGGTCTAAACTCCTATCTCTAACTAAGAGTCACCCCACCTAGCACTCGTACTAATATTTAGTCCTTGCACAAACCAATGATGAGCTTAATCCTACGGCTCAACCATAATCCCACGACCTTAAATCATATCTATAAGGTCGCCACACACTCAAATCATAATAATGAAACCTCTGCTCATTCAAGTTCCATTTACCCATAAAAATAAAGGCGAACTCAACCTGTATCCAAGTGAGGCACCGCAATAACAACCCATTCCACCCTGGAACTGCGGACACGATAGTCTTGCCATCATTAGCCTGCTATCGATCCGAACAGCCAATAACATTATATGCTCACCATATCACCATACTCGTATAGACATATAAAACGAGCATCCCAAACTATATATATATATATATATATATATATATATATATATATATATACACACAATATATCAACACCCGCCTTTATGGCGAATGAAGGAAAATAAAATTCCACTATCGCGGAAAACACATAAACATACATTATATAATGTTATCGAGATCACCACAAAACTCAACTTCCACACACGAGTCTAGGGCTAACGAAACACCGCGACTTTATCTAGTCACACCACTTATACCTCCTTCATTGAGGTAAAACTCCTAACAATAACTTCATTTCAACCAATTTCTCAGGCGGATGTCCACCAATGGGGTTCTCGAACTTACACATTCTCTAGTGAGCCTATCCTTCCTGGAAAGGACTTATTCTTCATTGTACCTACCTCACCTCGGTACAAGATTCACTTCTCCATATTACTCTTTATTCACCGTCGACCTCTGGCCGAACCTTATGTGAATAATCCAAAACTGCATTCTTCTCCCTCCTGCTAAATCATGGGGACTCACGGTTAAAACTATCCGTAAGATCCCTTTAGCACCCTTACTTCACTGGGAAATTTAACTTTAGTACCACCCTCTCCGACGGCGGTACTATGGTACTCATAACTACTTATACTTTAGCAGTCGTAGCACCAATCCTTAGCAAACACCACAAAGGAAGTGACCTCTACTACGGTCCACATTCTCGACTTATACCAGCTGTTTCAACTAAGCCTCGCACACGAATCTCAAACGAGCGCGAAAAAGATTACTATAATCTTATAATATGGGAAGAGAACGAAATCTCACAAGAGAAATCAACAATCCTAATCCTGAGGCTCTATATCAAATTAAGAGCAACGTTGAAAGCGTAGTACGTCCGCACAGATTCCTAAGGAAATTAGAACCTGATGCTCTGATACCATCTGTAACACTCCGCCTAATAAAATACCGGGCGATCACTCCTATATCAAATTATGACAGGAGTCTCATATGGATCATTCTTAGCATGACTGTTGAAAATCCATTCAATTACTAATAACCCATTAGGCCGGTATCAAAATTTTACTTAACTACTCTTTTTAAACGAAGATAATTAAAACATCCACATAGTTTATGCGTAAATGAAACTGAAATGAAATAAAATAATCGAACACTCGGTCAAAATTATACAACCATATCGAATGCTGCTAAAAGAATAACTAAATACATTTGGGCCATTGGCCCGAATATTTATACAGTACCTCCTATCTAGAGTACAAAGGTAGAAGCATCTACCGAAAATCCTGCACGCATCCACAGCTACTGTAGCAGACGTCTGACTCGAAGGAAGTGTCATCCAGGCGTCCCTGTGTCTGGACACCTATATAATATATATATATATATATATATATATATATATATATATAGCAAGAGAGGAAAAGTAGATAAACGGGTCAGAGCTCGAGTTTTGAAAATGTTTAGCAAGTGCATAAATGCTCTATTTTTTTAGAAAAAGGTTTTATCTCATATATAAATTTGGTATCGCACTCCCATGAGATACCCCTCACCTCTCCACTAACAGTGCACTCCTAGCGCATCCCTCTAAACATCGTAGTCAAGCTACCCTGCTAAACTAGTCTATCACCCAACCACTATCAATCCTAGATAGTCCAAGAGATGTACTAAGGGCTAAACTTCTCCCCAGTCTCAACACTAAGCCATGTTCGTGCGTGGGGTGTCTCGCAAAGCGAAATCTAAACAAGGAACCCCCCCGATACACTACTACATGACAAGGTCGATCGTCGAGATCCGCCAGTCCCTCAGTACAAAACATATATAAATATACATACCATAAGAAATATTTATATTAGAGCACTAAGGATTAAACTTCTCCCCAGTCTCAACACAATGCCATATTCGTGCGTGGGGTGTCTCGCAAAGCGAAATCCAAACAAGGAACCCCCCGATACACTACTACACGGCAAGGTCGATCGTCAAGATCCATTAGACCCTCGGTACTCGATTTATCCATATATATATATATATATACATATTTCCATATACATCCGGATCTATCTCCCGGACTGAGGATTTATATACCAAGTATTTATCAATACTTTTCATATTTCTCAAAACTTTCCATTTCCTTTCTTATATCCAGGAAATGTATATAAAAGCCAATTCATTATCATGAATTACTTTAACATAACATATAACTTTTTAAAAGCCAATTTTATTATCATAAAAATGCTTTTCCGTTTTAAAAACATCCCATTTCCCTTCTTATATCCAGGAAATGTATTCAAAACCATTTTTATTATCATAAAAATGCTTTGATCATATCATATGCTTTCATTTCCCTTCTTCCATCCGGGAAACGTATCCGAAGCCAATCAATTATCCCATTTCCCTTCTTATATCCGAGAAATGTATTTAACGCCAATCCATTATCATGAATTGCTTTAACAAATCTAAGGCCGTCCCTCCGAGTTTCCCCACTGGACGCGCCCCTAAATGGCTATCATCTTCCAGGGCCCATCAAACAAGACAACCTGGGAACCTACCAACGTCGGGAAGCGTCCATATGCCTGCGGTATAGTCAAGACAACACCCAGAATCTCCTAACCAGCACAGTAAAATATAATTGCCATATGGCCTAGGACTATATCCACCCTGCATTCATTAGCTAGGGGGCATCACCGTACGCACGTAACTTCCCTTATGATAGAGATTTAGGGAGGTGTGTAATCATAATTTTATTAATTATGAAAATCTTTTCTTTTCCATTTTGAAAACATTCGTTTTTATATTTACAAAATCATTTACATCATAACATATATATACTTTATTCACATAATATATACACATACTATATATTCCTCCCCGAATATATATGAACGACCATATTTGCCAATATCATCTAGCGATGACCAATAATCCCAAAGATTCTCTCAAAGAATCATAATCATGCATTCATATAAGTATGATACCATACCCAAAGTATTTCCTTACTTTGATAATCAATACATAATTTAATCCCCTTTAAGGATTTATCGGATGTCTCCAATTACCAATTCACTCTAAGTGAAAGTACATATCTATATCCCCAAATTATCCTAATTATCTCCTAGGGTACACTCAACAGTAATCGATATAATTATGCTTTCTATATGCATAACTATATAGGCCTATATACCTACTAGAAAATATCCTCGGGATTTATCTCTCCCGAACAACCTTAAATTTAATGGGTTATGGATTTCATTTCCATGAACCCAAGGACTACCCTTTGTCCATATAATCAGTTAGGGAACCCCAACCTATTTTAGGGACCCCAACATCTTAACTTATCAACTATTCTATTTCCCTCGAAAATATAGATTAAGGGTTATACATTTAAAACCCTCACCCTAGCCTCCTAGATTCCCTTAATTTGTGGACTATATAGTCCTAAAAGATCCCTTATGTCATCACATAAATGACCTCGAATCAATTAGAATTTGAATTCATCCCATCCAATTCACCCTAAGAAAATTGCCTACTTTCAGCAGGGGTCGATCGATCGACCCATGGTCGTCGATCGATCGAGGGCTTCGATCGATCGAACCCCCATGATCGATCGATCGATCGATCATGGCGGGCAGCTTCTTCTTCGAGATGCTGTTTCATCCATGGAAACTTCCCCCAAGCTTCCATCTCCTCACCCAACGGCCTACAACTCCAACCAACAACAAATACACTTATAATAAGGGTTCTAAACATCCTAGAACCCAAAATCACCAATTAATTTCTAAATTTCTCCAATTATCCAATTTTAGGGGTTTATTCGTTTTATCTCCTGAAAACCCATTTTATCCATGAAAACCCATCCCAAAATCTTTTGGGTTTGATTATACCAAACTACGGTATGAGATATTTATGCAAAAGATTAAATAAAGCAAGTAAACACTTGCCTCGCGGATAAAATCCGACGACCTCGAGCCGTATCCTGCGGAGGTAGGCCGGAATCTCCCCTTTTCTTCCTCTTTTCTTCCTCCTCTCTCTCTTCCCTCTCTTTTCTTTCTCTTCTCTTCTATTTTCTCCCTCTCACCCTCTTTTTATAAGGAGAAAAGGGTTTTACCCCTTAGAACCCAAAAACGACTCGTTTACTAAATTTCGAGCCCTTTTTAACTCTAAAATTCCCCGAAACTCAATTTCGACTTTAGGACACTCTTTTTCGACTATCTCGAACATTCCGAGACTCACGGCGCAGTCAAAATTTCCATCCGAGGTACTTGACCGCAAATCACTATTTCAACCCAAAATAAATAAATGCGGTATTCCCATTAAAATATTATTTTTGTCGCTTTACCCGGCAGCGAAACATTATTAAAATACTCTAATTCATTTACTTAACACCAAAAGTAAATATACCATCCATCGAAAATTATTAAATCCTTGAAAATCCCAAAAATCGCTATTTCGAGAAATTCTCCAAATTGCCAATTTATACTCAATTGTGGAATTTAATTGTCTAAAAAAGGATGGGTTCTTACAATATAGTTTTATGAGGATGTCATGCACTAAGGAAGCATGAAGCTTACCAACTAGCCTTGCTGTAACCTCAAGGTAAGCAATTACCTAATGGTAGTTTATAAATGTTGAGTTCTTTTAATGGGTAATTGTAATACATCTACTTTTTCATTGTGATATTTTTAGGGTATTATCAACATCGGTCCACTTTGTAGGCTCCTTTCATTGGAAGGAAAATGTTATTTCATTTCTCAAGGTTTGTAATTTTTCACGCGTACTACATTGCCAGAGGAGCTATGTTTAGAAGCAAGTCCAAGGAAGATAATTGTATGAACCTTAAATTCGCAACTTCTTTTTTCAACTTAAGGCGTGTTTAGCAACCCTAGTTCCAAGCGTTGGAATTGGAATTGGGATCGTGAATTCTAATTCTAATGTTTGGTTAGAAAAATGAATTTGAAATTTTTGTGACCTTTGAATTTTAAGAATAATAAATCCATCGGCTAAATTCCAAAGTGATAGTAGATAATTACAAAATTGCATTTTTATAGAATTGATGGCCCGAACACACAAATTCTCACACTGCACACAGTTTCACATATAACACATTTTGACGCGGGCAACATATAGACAACAGTTTTACATGCACAAACACAGTTTCACACGCTGCACATAATTTCATACAATTCACATGTCCGCATGCGTGCACACATAAAAATGATTTCACATAAAATGCAATGTCAGTGATTAAACACTTAATTACATGAACAGTGCACACACAAAACTCACTCATGACTTAAGTATTCTTATAAAATGTCAAATAATTTGCACAACATATCCGAACAATGATGCCGTGGAATTAGAATTCATTGAATTCAAGTTCTTTACATTCAAACACACCCTTAACATTTAGTTTGACAATATAAAGCAATGGTCAACTTATTATGGAAGCAAAAAATCCTACTCCACCTTTTATCCTCATGTATTTCATCAAAAAGGACATGAATTAGATTGCAAGAAATTCTAGTTGTTTGTAAAAGTCTTTCCCTAAGTTGCTTTTAGAGACACCTTTTTTGGTGTTAGTGCATAATATTGAAGTTTTTGGTTTCCTCATTTTCTTGCTCAAATTTTGTCGACCTTGTTGCTATAGTGGCTATCATGTACAACAGAATTACACACAAAACCAGTTACACATTACACACATCATTCCATACTATAACCCCAATTTCACACACACGATATACACATTTTCACACACTACACATGAAATTTCATGGTATGTTCATGGTTTTAGACATTGTGTGCCTGCGTTCACATGCACACACAGAGTTTCCCACATAATGCAATATGCATGCTCACACAAAATTACACGAACATTACACGCAACACAATAATCGAACATGAATTCAGAGTACTTACCAACTCCAAATAAGTACCACCACAATGGAACTTTGATGGCTTGGGATTGATATTATAATTGAGTTCCAATTCTTTGCATCCAAGCACACCCTTCATGTCTACTTTGACACAACACAACTTTGTCAACTTAATCTGGAAGCTGAAAAAGTCCAGTCCACTTTTTATCTTATCATTTTACCCTTTAAAAGGGGCATTGAATTAGACTAAAAAAAGTTCTAGAAATCCCTAACATTCATTCCCTTAGTTGTTTTACAAATCGCAGTTTTTAGTGTTGGCCTCATTTTCTTTCTCATAAATTATCGAGACCGTTACTAGCTATCATATGCATAAATACATAATGAAAACACTAGTCACTAACTTCAACTATTATGGATTAAAATCCTCAACGTTTTGAAAACGAGAATTTTCCCAGCAATAAACTTTGATTCGTCCTTCCTTAAACTTCAAGCGCCCTTAATCGAAGTAACTCTCGATCGCCCAAAGCCATCCATCTCCGGACCCACCCCGACTTTTTGGAATTCAACGTATGACTAACACCACCTCAAGTTAAACTACCTCAAAACTTACTTCTCGTCCTAGACAAACTCTATAGAAACGAAAAAATAAATCTCTACAAGATGATGAGGTGTGAGAAAACTCAATAAAAGGTGGCTTCATCTTTGCTTAATAGAAGATAAAAAAGAGTAGAATTTGTGTCGAAAAGAAAAAGGGTGGAACTAACGAAGTAGTAAAATGAAGCGAGACACGTGCAACATGGAAGGTCGAAGGATTGTCAAGGGCGAGGCCATGGGTTACGGACTTAAATGGGTGTTGATTTCTCTCAGGATAATGAAGAAGATGAGTCAAAAGAGAGTCATAAAATGTATAATGTAGATTTTGTCTTAGAAATGTTGTCAAGAGATGGAAAACTATCCTAATAAGCATGCTTGAGCAGGAGTGTGCAGAAAAATCGATTGAACTGCTGAACTGATTAAACTGAACCATACCGGTGGTTGTGGCCAATTTATTTTTAAGGTCGGAGTTGGTTCAATTTAGGCAAGATAAAAACATATATTTTTGGTTTGGTTTTCAATTTGGACCACATAGGGCCTGGGTAGAACCGAACCGAACCGAACCGCTATACTTATTATATATATATATATATATATATATATATATATATATATTGAAATCAAGTTGAAATATCAACGGATTTAGAACACTGTTGAACCTTTTTTAAATTTTTTGCATATAAATAAAATAGTCTTAGCTGAATTTAAATGGAAAGTGATTAAAAGAAAATAAAAAAATATTAAAAAAGTATGAGCCCTGATAAAATCGATTAAACCAAACCGACCCTTTAAATATCTGCCCTGTTAAAAATTGATGATCAAATCGAACTAACCCTGTCCAAAACCGACCTTGTTCGATTCGGTTGACCAATACAACTGGTTCGGTTTCGGTTCAAAATATATGAAAATTGATAAAGTCGATTCGATTAAAAAAAGGCTAAAAACTAAACCAACCGACTCATGCACACCCCAATGCTTGGGCATGTGCTTTTGTTACATTTTTGAGGAGGATGTATTTATGATGCAATGGTTGATTTATTTAACAATTTTTTGTATAGTATTAGATGTATATACCATGAGTGTTTTTATATAAACAAGCTTGCAACCTAGACTATGTGCAAATAGTTAATTGTTTTAGAAAATACCATATTTCCCCTTGGCTCTCATATTCTAGGAAAAAACTACCTTTGAAAGATTTTTCTGAAATGATCCATAACCTTTAAAAGATTTTTCAAACGACCCACAATTTTAGACCAGGTTGGAAATTCGAATTTCCTACAAGTGATCCTTGCTAGAGGCACTTATAGGAAAAAATGCAAGATTTATCAAACCTATCCTAAATTGTGATTTTTTTTGTATTTGTGTGTGTATTAAGGAAGGTGTGTGTGTGTGTGTGTGTGTGTGTGTGTGTGTGTGTGTGTAAAAATATGTGCAAGATTTATAAATGGGTTATGCTATTATGCAAATGCTTTGCAGTGCCATTTTAACAAAAATAGTTATGCAAAATATGATTTATCTATTTTACTATACATAAAGATATAGTCCGAGCAATTATTGTAATTTCGAAGAAAGCATTTTTTAATTAGTTTTTGTTATTGTTATTTTGCACTTTTCCTTACTCATAAAACTTACATAACTCACTATTTAGTGAAATCATCCATTTTTAGAAATAAAGAGAAAATGAGAAACGTGGCAATTTAAAATTATATTGTAATTACCGATGACATTTATATAACACTAAAACTCCCCATGCTACGTCGGATTTATGGGTCATCAACCTCATCTAAAAAAAGTGACAAAATGGCCCTTGAACTTTTTAAATTTGACACTTTGCAGAAGATAATAAGAAGTGTGATAAAATTGTTAACAAAAGAGATAAAATCAATAATATAATTTCCAGTTTCCTTTTACAACTTTGTAAATATAAAAAAACACCACTCGTTCATCCCCAAACACCAATCATCTCTGCCAACACATCCATTGTTACTATACACCACTCATCACCACAACCAACTCACACATGAGGCATTGGATCACTTAAATTCAACACCATTGACTCTCAGCTAGAAATTTGGCACCCAAAGTTTTCCCATGTGAGTAATAAAGAAAAGACAACCTCTTTACTATGTGGACTAATAAAGAGGATCGCACTGAACCACAGACATCTTATGTTGCGTGATTAATTTCCTATTTTCTATTACCGCTTTGCTTCAAAAAGTTCCATGCTTTGAGCTTTATTGTGTTACGTCTCTCGGAGAAACGTTTAATTAGTTGAGAGTTGTAGAAATGGAACTTTGAGTATCAATTAAAATTGTAATGTTACATTGAAAATATTCAATGAATGTGTAATATGTTTAAGAAATAAAGTTAAATCACCAAATGAATTTTTACAATCGCGTAATAGTTGAAGAATTTTCAATGATATGCTTTTATTGCAAGTATTAAACCAACTCTAATGATTGGATGCAATTTTAAACCTAACATGAGTTCAAAAATAGGTTTTGCCTGTTAAAATTTTGGAATATGTTCCAGTCGCTTAGGGCAACTTTTGGCATTTTTAGATCTAGGTGGCCAATTATTTGTCACCCAAAGGATTAGGTTGATTATTACTTGCCTCCATGGACCTCATTTTTTTCTAAAAAAACTTTATAAATACAAAAAAAAGAATTACATAGGGTACAAATCGTCTGTCGCCCGCGGACCAAAATGTCGGTCAATAAATTGTAATTTTTATGAATTTCGACTTTCGAGATCCAAGTCAGCACTGATAAAGATCTATTGATTCCTCACATTTAATACAACTTGAAAGCAAACTACCTATGGACTATATCCACCATTTTTTTTCTTCTTATTAGTATGATAAGATAGATTGCCAATTTCTCCTTTTTCATAAGACGACTAACTTCCACCTTTCTAGTCAAGCAACAAAGACGAGATAAGAACCGTAACCCTGTGACATATGGTTGCAAAGTTACTATCGAGGAGCAGATTTTGAGAGAGATGCGGGAGAAGAAAAACCTTTAATTGACTACGTTATGTGGCATAAAAAGTCTTTTTCTCACTCTATTTTGCTTGTGCTCTTTGTTTTCTTATTATAGGGATTGACTGACCGTTGTCAATTAACTCTAAGGGTTGCAAGGCCTTAGAGTACCCTGAATGAAAGGAAACAATGGAAAAGAGAAATTTATCCTAGCTATCGTGGAAGGAGAGAGGAGAACAAATCTAACCATCAAACTTTATAACCTCACCTCAAACAAGGCCCCTTAAATTATAAGTTTGGAATTAAATTTTACTCATTTTTGCCAAAAAAGTAATATACATTAATGGTAGAGTGGAGTTGTCCTTACATGTATAATATATTTGTACAAAAATATACTGTGAAATTTTCATACGCCATAATAATTTACTTTCAGTTTCCTTTCTCTTTTTCAAAAATCTAAAAATAAGATTGGTATATTGCACAGACACTGTTAAAATTTTTATCTCCACAAATAGATTTGAGGAATTCAATTTAAAATTTGATATTTTCTCTAAAAAATGTTATTTTATTTAACACTATGTAATAATAGCATATTTGGACTTAACCCTAATGTCCCAAACTAAACACAACTCTCTAGAATTGGACAAGCATTAAGTTCGGTTCAGAAACCTTCAATAATTTTTATTTTGACTTACCTTCTAAATTACTATGGATGTGAAGGTAGAAGGAGATAGGGGTATTATTATCAATTATTATAACTGTAATGTTGAATCACAATTACTACTCCCCCAATTTTCTAACCTCCACCATCATTTGTGATGATTGAAAAATCGATGCCTTGCTTTGCATTTACTCTGTGTGTGCATGCACAACTACTTCGCGCGCATGTGTAAAAAATAATTTATTTATTTTTATTTTAACCTCAAATTTTGCTTAACATTAAATGAGATATTTTGGGGTTTCGACATCAATTTACTGAGTTGGATAACATTTGGATGTTGACTTAACTATTATGTTAAAAACGAGGCCAAAGGCTAGAATATTTAAAAACAAAACCAAGGCTAAACCCAAAATAATCTCAATATTATACCTACTCAAGCCATTGGATTGGGTTTAAAATCCAAAAGGGCTAAAAATTAGGTTTTGATGGTCAATATTAAATTTGAATATTCTCTCTCTCTCTCTCTCTCTCTCTCTCTCTCTCTCTCTCTCTCTCTCTATCTCTCTCTCTCTCTCTCTCTCTCTCTCTCTATATATATATATATATATATATATATATATATATATATATATATATATATATATATATATATGGAAACCGTGACTACCAATCAAATAACATTCACACCCTAGAGAAGCTCAATTACATTTGATTATTGGTCACAAACTCACACCCCTTAAAAGTAAGTGTAACTAAAACGTGGGTTACTTAGGTATACATTAACATATCACCTAAAGTAAAATTTCTCAATATTATTGGAAAAAATAAAAAAAAATGAAAATTTAACAAAAAGCCCAAGATATATTCTTTATAAAAAATTTATTCCAACGTATATTTAAAAGTTCGTGTATATATTACAAAATCTTGAGTATACTGTGGTGACAATTATGTTCAGCACAAATTATCAAGAAAAGACAATCACCAGAACAATTATAGAAAGTAAGGAATATCAATCACACAACACAATTTTTACGTGGTTAAGCAAGAATGCCTACGTCCACGGTGGTGCTCTTAATATTATTTCTCTATACTCCGGGGAGTGTTTTGCAGGAAAAATAATACATGCCCTTTACCCCGAGCTAAGGGTTTGTTATATACATGTTTGTTTTCGGGGAGTGGGGGTGTTGGACTCCCCCGCGTCAATCCACAACTCCTAGAATATCTCCTTACGAGATTTTAGGAATAGACTAGGTCGTAACTGAATGAGTTGGGGCATGAGGCCTCCAGACTTTGGGCCGTAATTTATTAGGCTACTCGTCTGGGCCCAAGGTGATAAATCGAGGTACCCACATATATATTACAAAAAACTTTGGTATACATTAACATAGTACTCCATACTAAGCACTAATTAACACAATTAATTTTTTTATTGCTGAAATACTCACAATCCCTTTAAAGTAAGTGTAACTAATGTGGTTTACTTAGGTATACATTAACATTAACATTGTCAATGGATCGGGTCTGAACCCAGATTTAATTCGATTAAATACAATATATACTATAAATATATATATAGGGTCGTGATAACATGTGGCCTAAGAGAAGACACTAAGAATCCCAAAATAGTAGGGATAGAGTTCCGACATATAATTAATAAGGCACAAATACTCATGTAAAGCTCTCATACTTACTATTTTGAGGCTTAAACATGTGCCCTAAGGGCACATGTTATCATTTTCCTCATATATATAATATATTTTATGTGTGTGTGTGTGTATTTATATAAATATAATACTATTATATATGTTTTATTCAAACTAATCATTCAATATTATACATTACAAACCATTTTAATCTGAGATTAAGAACAAAAAGTGGGAAAAGAATAAACTCGTATATCTGATTGAGACCCGGATTCGGACTCGATCGATGGATTTGCATCTAGATCCAAATCCTATTATGTTCTTACTAAGCCTAATTAACATAGCACCTCAAGTGAAAGCTCTCAGTATTAGTGAGAAAAAACAAAATAAAAAATGAGCATTTAACAAAAATCCCATGATATAATATTTATAAATTTTTAGTCCAACAAATATTTAAAAGTTCGTGTATATATTACAAAAAAATTTGGTATAGACGGGAACTATATATTAGTTACCACATGTAATGGCTTGAACTGGGCCTAGGCCTATAAACGGATCGGATTCATACCAGATCAAGCAAATCCATATCCATCTATGTTAAACGAATTCTGATCCGATCCGATTATCTGTCAGATTATCTGTTAGGGTTCCTAATCCATATCCGTTTATGTTAAACGGATTCAGATCCGATCCGATTATCCACAGATTATTTTTTGTTAATTTTTATAATAATTTCCATTAAAAAAATAATGATATGTCAAAATATATACTTTTGACCACTTGATTTGCAACATTTTAATTTTCAACTTTAAGGAGCTGTGTGTGTGTGTGTGTCTTTTTCCTTTTATACGAGGGAGATTTTTTTATATAATATTATAACTATTATAATATATTTTTAAAATATTATTAAGCACAATATATATATATAAGAATATATCCTGTGCAGACCCTGATACATACCATTTTTTTAAAATAGTAAAAAATGAATTTTTAATGAAACTTCATCGATATGATGTCCACGATTAGAAGATCATTTTCGATTTTTTTCCATCAAAAAATTCAATAAAAAACTGTTGAGATGAGTTGATATGTAAAAAAATAGTATAAATATTCATTTTCAACCGTTGAAATGTTGGGTCGGCGCCAGCCACTTTATTGATTGAATTTTTTTATAAAACTTCATGGATATGATCTTATATCCATGAAGTTTCATAAAAAAATCAATCAAAAAGTGGGTGAGATTATCGCCAACATTTCAATGGTCGAAAATGGATATTTATACCATTTTTTACATATCATCTCATCTCAATGGTTTTTTTATTGAATTTTTTGATGAAAAAAACTGGAGATGATCTTCTCACCATGGAGATCAAATCCATGAAGTTTCATAAAAAAAAATTTTTTTTACTATTTAAAAAAAAAGTATGTATCGGAGTCCGCACCATAAGAAGTCCATATAGGAAGGAGGCTTATATATATATATATATTAAGTCCGGCTCTCTTACGGACCTGCTACCATCCAAAAATTAACTGGGGACCACTTTGTCTTTTATATACTATTGTCTTTTTCTAAAGTTTTAGGAATATAAATTTCTACCCCAATATCTTCTAGCGTCGTTAAGCTTATCTAATTAATCAGGGAGTCTAAGAGAAGTTTCAGAGTTGCTACTTTTTCGGCTTCATCCGTCATTATCGTACTGAGATTCGTAATAGCGAGGCTTATCTATATAATGTTTTCTTCAGGGAGTCTGGAAATTGCAAGTGGTTTTGAAGGAAAATATTCTAGTCTTAAATACCTTATGTGGTATTGAGGTTTTATCAGTCTAGTTTCTTTATATGTCTGATTAACAATATCAACAACAATCTACGATATGTTCTAGGGGTAACTGTTTGTACATTTTTAAGAAGATGATGGATTCCTCCCGATCTAATTAAAATAGTTCTTGTTTCAGCTAACCGTTTGCGTCTAATATATTTTAATATGTCTATACTATCTTCAAGTATTCTAGTGTATTCTTCATATTTTTCTAGTCTTAAAAGTTCTTCTGCGAACTCTGCATGTTCTAATTATTTCTATTCTAGGTACTTCTCGTACTAACCACTCAATAAACTGGTTGATATATGTAAAAGTACCACCAACGTATGTTAAAGTAGATTCTATAAGTTCTTTATCTTTAGGGTCTGTAAGAGTCCACTCTTGAATTTCTCTTATTAAGTCTAAATTTGTTTGATTAACAAATGCTAAAAAGTCCGTAGTGATTTGTAGGCTCATGCAAATTTCTTTGGATTGTAACAATAATATGTAAAATAACTAGGGGTTTGGTTCGAGTTTATACTTTCCTTCTGGTCTGCAATATCTTTATCTTCTTTCCTTCGTCTCTTCAGTTTTGTTACTAATCTTCTCCGGTCTGGGCCTCATGCAACTCTCTCTTTATGTGTCGCACCTCAATCCACTAGTTTGGCGTTGGACCCATTTCCTGCCTGTACGCCACCACACCTAACGGCTCACGGCACATCTACACCTGACGGCGGTTCAACAGTATAACACCTATGTGCTACACCAGAGGTTCCACACAATAGTCCTCTATGAACAGAAAGTTGGAGACGTTTGGAGAATAATAACAACTTAACACATGAGAATTCTGAAAAAAGAAAATACCTTTATTGCATAACATAAGTAAATACAGCTCTCCCCTTTCCCCTAACTATGAGAGGTTTTCTCACTCATGTACATATTACTCTCTCTAAGCTTACTCACTCTTTGTTACTTCTAATACTCGCCTCTCCTACACACAACCTTAACTGTCCTTTTTATAGCACAATGGAGCTTGTAAGATGACGGAAACCGGAGGCTAAAAGCTAATCGGTTGAAAGGAAATAAACAAAACATTAAAGTAAAACTAATGTCTTTTAATAATACTTCTGATGAGTCTTTTTCTTTTCAAAAAGTCTTTTGGCGTCTTCTGATAATTGAGGAATCTAACGTCTGCATTTCTCTTTAGTCTGGTGGTCCATGTGGGGCTGGATTATTTTATTTTATGGAAAGTAGTGTTTAAATAATTAAGTCTTCAGTCTTTGATAATTACCTGAGTAGGGTGGGACCCTTCTTTTCTCCATCGTCGTCTTCTTTTTCCTTGTCTCTATCTTCGTCTAGTAGAGCATTATTGTTGAAGAATTCATCAATAAGGCCTACCACTATAAGGCTAGCTGGTAAATCTATCTCTACCATGTCCTTGGATTCTTTCTTCAGCTTTCCATTACATGGCTCATCAACTTGGATAATGAGGTCTTTTTTATGGTATGCAGTGTACCATCTATCTTCACCTATTAATAGCTCCATGATTTCTATCGTCTCCATATCTTGGGCAATATGGAGTTTGGACTTATTAACAATTAGATCGTTAGTCTCACCTTCGGATAGAATCTCAATGTCTTCATATGAATAATTATAAAATCTAACGAGTCTAAATCCTTCAACTCTCATTCCTCTACAGGAACTTGGAGCAATCTGGTAGATCCTGGCAAACAGGGGAAGGAAGTCTTCTACCTTCTTGACATACTCATGGACTATTTTTCCAAGAGCAATAGAGTCTTCTACAGTCTTTATCTGGATGAGTCCAATGAACCCATAGTCTGCTAAAGTTATCTGAGCTATATTTGTTTTTCCAAAAAGATAAATTTTTGGAACGTCTTTGAAGAAACCTTTAATCATTAAGGCATATCCATTAGTCTCAGATAATAACATATTGAAATGTTCAATAATGCTATTAGCTTCTTTTTGACAGTCTTCTAAAATTAAAAGATTATTATGACTAAATGGTATAAGAATTTAAGTCTTAAAGGTCTTTTTCTGATAACAAAAATTATCAGCTAGTTTAATTTTGGAGGATTCTCCAAGAGTCTGAGCATACGTTTGAGTCTGAGGTATCGAAATAGTAGTACCAATAAGTTGAGTTACTGCAAGTCTTTGCGTTCTTATGAATCTGGCGACGACTACCAAATTCTGCTTGAATTCTACCCATAGTCTATTCTTTACATTTCACCATAGGGCATCTATAAAAGTATTCTCATCATCTGAAAATTCTCGTCTAAATTTGATTAAGTCCAGGTATCTTTGGTCTAGTCTATATTGGGGAAAATAGATCTTCCTAATAAGTCTATTCTGGGAACAATCTTATGTCTAGATTTTCCAGGAGGAACTAAGATATCATCAAAGTTCTTTAGGATTGGTCTTTCTTGAGAGTCTTGAATATGAGTCTGTCTTTGCGTTATACCAGCATTTAGTCTTACGCGTCTGAGATAGTCTGCAACATCTTCTTTGTTCAGTCTATTTGTTCCAAAGGAACTTATGATGTCTAGGGCTTCTGTTTGTAACATAAAACATGAGATCATATTAGTGTTAGCAAACATTGGTTCTCTTGATATAATGTCTGGAATGGTATTTTTATTTTCCTTAATATGTATAACAAAGAAGTCATAACCATTAAGCAATTGTTTCCATATAGTAAGTCTATTAGTCCTTGATTTGGACAAGTCTAATCTCTAAACCTTACTGCATAAGAAGAGTCAGTATATATAGTAAAATGTTTAGGTCTAAGAAAAAACATATATTTTCTATTGCCCTTACTATAGCTAAAACTTATTTTTCATGGGTAGTGTATCTTGTTTCTTGATCAGTAAAGGTTCCAGAACTATATCTACAAATAATTTTTTTTGTCTGATGATCAATGGAAAAGTATACTTCTCCCCATTGTTTATCAGATGCATTTGTTTCTACTACAAATTGGTCTTCAGCGCTGGGCAGTTCCAGTAAAGGGACATTTTTTACTGCTTCTTTAATCTGTTTTATAACTTCAATATCATCTTTAGTCCAATAAAAAGGGTTAGGCTTGTGTCACACTCCGCCTAATTCTAGCGTCGGCCGCCACCAAAACTAAGCCGGGTGTGATTAAATAAAATATCATTCTTAGCATGAGACAGATATGAGACATAAATAAACCAATCCATAAGATACATAATTGAATTAATCTCAAATGATCATAAACAACTAAGCGATAAAAGATCCATCACATGCTAACTGCAAAAGAAATCCATACTCCAATAATGATTAAATAAAATCTGAATAATCCCAACAGAAATCCTCTAAACAACTTTGGAACCGAATGGCCCAATAAAACTCAAATGAAGTCTCATAATAATTCGACTGAAAAGGAAAGTCTAACTAAACTATGCCATAAAATGAATAACTCCAGCTGCTCCTCCAAATGATAACTCCGATAAACTTATGCAGCTTCTCCAATTCTCATCCTGAAATTTTTTTGTCAACGCATGGGTCAGAGCCAAATCCCCGAGCAAGAATACACACTACTCCCCTCAAATAGGATCCTTGAATCCAGACAGTAGCATTATACGCAATAAATATCACAATAGAGTATTTTAAATTAAACGGACTAATTTAAACGCGATAAATATAAACCACTAACTACCCGCAAAAATCCCATTTATAAAGGCACACCAATATGATTTTAAATTCCCAAGTCCCGCGGAGTTAATCTTTTATTAATTAACCCAAATTATCAAATTTCTCAATTATTTATGTTCTTACTTCAATAATAATTAGGTATGGCGGTCCTCCCGCCTCGGGTGAAAATTCACAAAAATTCATTATAGCGGTCCTCCCGCCTCGGGTGATTTCTCCACCAAAATACACATCCCCTTGCCAAAACGCCGGCTGGCCCGTTTAAACTGTCGGCCCTCACTGATTGACAAGGTTCCACACACGACACGACATAAAATGCCGGCTGGCTCGTTTAAACTATCGGCCCTCGCTGATTATGTCACCAATATATTTTAATACTCGTCTTATTATCTAAGGTATTAGTTCTCAATTTCTCAATTTATAAACACCCCACCCTTTAATCGATGTGAGATCCTCAAAATACCCCTTAGTCCCATACCTAAGGGTCCCCAAGTTATCAATACATCCTAACCTAAGTATAGGAGGATTTTCTAACATAAATCATAACCTAGTCTCATACCTAGACTAGCGTAACGACGATAAAGTAATAAAAATCATCTCATCCCCAACACAATAAAACCGTGATAATTTTCCTTCACTAGTCCCATTCCTAGAAGGCATTCCAAAATATAGGGAGATCAATAATACCCAACAACCTGTCGTCACAATGATATTTAATAATACCAACAAGTGATACCAACAAGAATAATTAGTCAACGTATAAAACGCCAACAATTCAATTAAATCTATAATTTAATTATCACAACGTCAACAATACCCAAATAATCTCATTTAATTATTTTAAATTAAATATACCAGGTGTTCATCATATATACATCAAAAACCAAATTTTATTATCTCTACATGTATTACATGAGTTATACGCACCCAACAGTCAATTATTTTAAAGCTAGGGTTTTTCTACATGCAACCTACACCAATAAAATCCAAAATCACTCATGAATCCTACGTACCCAAAGGGTTATGAATATTATTCAGATTAATTTTTTTATAAAAACAGCCCCATAATTAGTATCCACTTTTTCTAATTAAGTTACTAAATATTTTTAAGAAAACATGTAATTAAGTGTTTAGGCGACACTTAAAATGCATAATACTAAAGAAAAAGAATAGAGTATTCATGCCTGTGAATATTGTGTTAAAAATCTGATTAAAAATATGAATTCCTCTCGAAAAATTAGTAAAGAAGTGTTCTTGGACCAATCTTGATTAAACCCCAAATAAACCTTCAAATCTGGTGGCAAAACCTTGATTATGTTGGAGGTTGATGATTATGGTTGAGAGGAAATATTTTTAGAAGTATTCTCTGGTAAAAAACTTGAGAAAAAGTGATTATGAGAAGTCCCCCCCACGAATTAGAGTCATTATATAGTCATTAGGAAACCTAATCCTAATAGAACTCTAATAAGATACAAATACTACAAATTTTATTCTGGACGATCGGACCGTTGGAATTAGATGAAATTTTACAGAGAATTAGCTAAAGACGAGAGGAAGCTACAAAAAAATTTTTAACTCGATCGAACCGTTTAATATTTTTAAATGTTTTTTTCTAGAGAGTTTTATGCTCCGAGGACTCTTAGAGAGTTTTATGTTTTGAGGACTCTTCTATATAATAAAAATTCAATTAAAACTCCATTTTAAATCCGATTTCAATTTCGCTTGAAGTTCAATTCTTCTAAAATCATAACCAACATATTTAGCCAATAAAAATTATTAAATTCAAAATTTTATTTTTCTCAAAAATTCCAATTAGTTAATTAAAATAAGTAATAAAAACACGGGGTGTTACAGCTTATCTGTTCCTTTTAATTTGAAAGTTAAACTTTGTCTTTTTGAAGCAAGGTCTTTAATAAAGTCTGCAGCACAATTAAGCAATCCTAAAAATGATTGTAATTGTTTTTTATCTTTGAGTTGGTCTGGAAACTCAAGAACCTTTTTAGTTATCTGTTCTGCTAAGGATATTTTTTCTTTATTAATATGCATTCTCATAAAATCTATTTCAGTCTGAAATAATTGCATTTTCCTTTCATAAATAACAATACCATGTTTATCTAATTCTAAAATGATATTCTTAAGATGGTTACATGCTCTATCTCAGTTTTACTAGCTACAAGAATGTCATCTATGTAGATAAGACAATATTCTAAATATTGTCTAAAGATATTATCCATTCTTATTTGGAATACTTGAGGAGCATTCAAGTATCCAAATGGCATTACTAGCCATTTACATTTTCCTTGGGGCACACTAAAGGCTGTCCAAGTTATGCTATCTGTATGCATATTTATTTAACAGAAGCCTGATTTACAATCAAACTTGCTGAATATAATTCTGTCTTCAATCAAATTGATTAGATTATTCTTATTTGGTATCTTATAAGAATCAAATTCATAATTCTTATTTAGTTGTCTATAATCTATAACCATTCGTCTTTTTCCTCTTTTTCGTTCACGTTCATTTTGAATGTAGAAGGCAAGGATATTATGTCTACTTTTACTTTCCCTAATAATGCCTAGCTTAAGCATTTCATCTATGTCTTTTTTAAATTCTTCTCTATCTTCATGTGAATATCCTTTTTTACAGGTTCCATCATTAATAGTGGCATCTGAGTTATTAGGGATAATTTCACAATAGCTTTGATCTTTATCCCACTTAGCAATGGGATTTTTTTTCCTAAAATAGGCTCTGCTAATTGCCTAATCTTTTACTTTTCTACTTCTATAACCATTTTATTTTGTTTGGATATGGCTTGAACCTTTAATAAGGTTTGTTGGGCTTGATCTAAAATTTCTTGTTGAATAAGTGCTATTTGGTTATTGCACTTTTGGTCTGGACACTTACATTCTTTTTGTAAGGGTTTAGATATTTCTAAGGCTTCTTATTAGTTTGTAGGTCTAGGTCCTCCATGCTCAATCGAAGAACTCTAATGTTTTATTGGTTTATAATTGGGTTTGACCTGCATAAGGTCAAAGACAGTCTTGTGATCTATTAGAGTGGCTTTAATATTAAATTCCTCTTTATCACTAATTAATATCTTATCATTATACTAAGTGTAAGGGTGATATTTACTAATAAAGTCTTGTCCTAAAATAATGTTTCCTGTGAAGCTAGAACGAGGATCCATTATCCAAAACCGATGATTAACAGTTTTGCTAGTCCGATTTCCTAATTTAACATAAATAGGATTAATCTGAAAATATAATGTAAATATTAAATCTACCTTCCCATGGATCTCTTGATTACTGTCTAGAAATAATTTTCAGGGAAGGATTTTACCTTGCAAATACTCTGAGAGCATCATGTATCTATAAAAGCTGAAAGTATTTAGGATAATCTTTGTGTTGTATAAACAATTCTACAAAACAAGCATGTGGTTTAGTAGAAATTCCTAAATTATTCTTTTCTAAAATAGATATTCCTTTATGAGGTTTATGTATAAAATTTAATGGTGTTAGGTCTTTTGAACTACTATTAGAGCGGTTATCTTCTAAGTTATAGGAAATTCCCTTTACTTTTTATATCTTCATTTTCTTGTAATCTTTTGGCTATATTTCTATCAATGTCTTGATAATATGTTTTAATATCTTGGCCTATTTGAATATCATACTGGCTAGTATAAATTTCTCTAAATCTAGTTCTCCAACAATTTTCATGGTAGTGTAATTGACAAATAACACAAACCATAAATAATTCTGTTTGTATAGTCCCAAAGCATTCTACACATCTAAAGTCTTTCGTGCTACATTTCATTTCAAATGTGCAATAATATTTTTCATCGAAGTAACATTTAGGTATATAGGTTAGTAACTCAGGATTACTAACTGTCCATCTTTTCTTTAAAAAGGGGTTTAATATACATTTATACCAAGCTTATTCAAAGTTTATATAATCATCTTCTTGATCCTCTTGGTCAATTTTCATCATGTATAAGTCTAGATTAGCCTGAGAGTCTTCATACTCATCAGTATCACTATTATAGTCTTCTGAGTCAATATCTGTATATGCACTATGGATATCAGTATTATCATCATTTTCTATGTCTGATATTTCTATAGCATATAAAATATCTAATTCTTCTTGATCTATAAAGTGTAGCATTGTATTAATAATCTTAATACTTTCTTTATCTTTTCTGTTAGGACAATCTTTAGCAAAGTGTCCTTCTTTACCACAAGTCCAACATTCTTTGGTAGCAGTCTTAGATTGAGCTACTTCTTTTTCCTTCCTATAATTAGTAACCTTCTTATACTTGCTGGTGTTTTTCTTAAAATATCGTCTTTGGTTAAATCTATTTTTCTTAGCTCTAGAGTTCCTTTCTCTAAAGGTAGTAGATGGTCCGAATGTATATTTCTTTGGAAATTCTAAAGGTCTAGCCTTAAACTTTCTTTGTTTCCATTCTAGTTTCTTTTTTAATTTCTTAGATTCACTACCACATCCCCATTGGATTGGAGCAATGTCTCTTTTGTCTTTAATTGGAAGAATATGTTTGAAAGTTTCTTCAATTAACTTTCCTTGAGTTATATCTCGTCTTTTAGAGATGATACAGTCTTTGGTAAAATTGATTCTTTTACCAAGGGAGTTATTCTTAATTCCAGCAACTCCTGGCCAATTCCTATATTCATTAATTAGGATTTGTCCTATGGCTAGTATCTTTCTAAAATATTCATCTTTTAAAGTTTCTCCAATTTGTTTAATTTGGTAATATAGCTGTTCATAATTATTGCTATAGTCATTGATCTTATCTAGTTTGCAAATACTAAGAAGATCTAACTTAGTTTTTGCTAAGTCTTATTCATTGATTTGAGCTAAATGTCCAACTCCAATGAATTTTAAAGTGAATAATTGAATATATTCTTCAATTCATCTTTCTTCTAGGTTTTCTTTCATTTTCTCAATATTAGCTAGGGATTCTTCATCTGTAACTTTTCTTAAACTATCTAAATAGTCTTTTGCAATACCTCTAATGGATTGCTCAGCATATTATTTACATGAACTTGCATCCCATTATTCATTAGATGCAAAACATATGTTCATATGATTACACCATTCATCTAAGGCCTTCTTCCTTTCTTGGACATTGTCTAAGTTAAGGTATATCCCAACTGGATTTATGGCTTCACTTGCCATGGTCTTAATAGGAGTAAAACTCCAGTCTCTTGTTTATTTGAACCTACTTGTGTAGCTGACATTAATTTTTCTTCTCATTCTTCCATTAGTCTTAGGTTTCTAAGCAGTTCTTTAGTATTCTTAGATTCTTTTAATTTTAATATATGGTCTTGGGCTATCATGTTAAATCTATCTCTTTCTTGGATCCTAACAGAATGACTTCTTTTTATATGTCTTCATGTTCAATTTTGAGGGATTATTTCCAAAGTTTTGGATTCTAGATTTTTCTCTAACTAAGTCTTTTTATTCAAATGATCTTGTAGGTCTAATTACTGGATCTTGTTTTAGTAAACTAAAACTAGCCTTACTACTACATTCTCCTTCTGAAGGATCATTAATTATGGCTTCTCCCATATTCTTAAATCTAACTTCTTCAGTCTGGATATTCTTATTGATAATCTTAGGAGGATCAAACTGGATAGTAACATTTTCAGTGACATCGTCTTGATTAATAAACAAAGGTTTATTCTATATAGTCTTAATTTCTTGAAATTATGGCCATTGCCAAAGGGTCTTAGCTTTATCTTTCATAGGTCCAGTATTCCTAATACTGTAAGTATGAGTGTAGTATGAATTATTGGTTCTAATTAATATTTGTTCATTAAGTCTACCGGAATTCCCGATTGCATTCCTTCATAGGGGAATTGGGAGAATTTCACATAGCTTTGGAATTTTATATTTATATTAGCATCTGGGATAATATAGCCTTCATATCCACTAGAATATAAGATTAACTTAAAATGTTTAGCTGTGTCTACGGTTACTGTAAATGCCAGAATGACATTAAAGTATCCTATATTGTCTGACATTTCTAGTTGGGTTATCCCACTAAGGCTATTCTCGAAATCTTTCCATATTTTATGTATTAAACAACATAATATGTTGATATTATTTTGGGGTCTATGTAATCCTTGTATTCTTGCTTGAAAGATTCCAAAGTTTAGGAACTGGAATTTCCTATTAGTTCCTCTTGATCTTAGCCATTCTGAGTTAAAAACTTGAAGCTTAATATATGATTTATCTAACACATGATTTCTACAATTATAAGTTATGTTATAATTAGGAGTCTTAAGAGTGGCTCCTTCTTTAAACAAATCTATGTATCTAACTGTTGGAAGTTGTCCATTATGAATGGAATTTTCAACAATCTTCCAGTCAACTTCACCCCATTTCTTCCATTGGAGAGGATTGGTGAAAGTTCTTTCCTTCTAGCATGTTCTAACATTGGAGGATGGATCTTTAAGTCTTTAGAGCATAAAATTACTATGTCCAATATTTGGGATATGGCTAATTATCTTACTAGTCTTATCTAATCCATCGTTTATAATTCTTCTAGTTATGGTCTTTCCTTCCTTAGTTTCTATATAAGGAGATTCTCTAAATTTACGGGTGGTTACCTGTTTTGTTCAAGTCTTTTTTTAATTCTTTATAAAGAGTCTGAATAATCGTTTTGTCTCTTTATCTGGTTAAGGATTTCTTGTTTAAAGTTCTTATTCTCATTTCTTGCATTATTATTAATATCTTCATTATGTTTAGCAAGAGTAGTCTTTTACATCATCATCTTTTTCTTGTTGTTGCACAGATTCCTCTGTCATTCTAGCTTCTATAGTTTCTACAATTTTTTCTATTTTATCTAAACGTGTTAAAATAAATGGAGAATCTAATTCTGCTTGGGAAGGTTTATTATAAATGACCTTAATTCCTTGTATAATTTCTTCATATTTTTCTTTTACTTGTGCCATATTTAGTCTAAGTTCATTAACAATATTATCCATTTTGGATATGTTATGGCTTTCCATATTGTTAAGATAATTAGCTAAATTCTGTTAGAATTTAATGAAGTCTGTATAGAATGTGGTTAATCCTTCTATCTTAGCCTTTAAATCTAATTGTAAGTCTTTAACAAAGCTACTATTATAGTCTTGAGTAGCTGCTATAGATGCCGATATTAAATTTAATCTCTCAAGTATAAGTCTTGATGCTTTAGTAGCATTCACAATCTCATTTTCATTATCTTATAATGGAATCTATCATCATTTATCTTTTCTATAATTCTTTGGTAAAAATATGCTAAGGTCTAAATGGAGAGGTCTCTAGGTAGCTCATTCCAGTCTGATCTAACTGTTTTCATTAGGTAGATAATTGTCTAATCTAGGAATAAGTTTAGCTTGTTCTTTGGTGAGTTTAATTAACTCACTTTCTAGATTTTTTTTCAAAGTTTTAATTTCTAAAATGTCTTTGTTAAGGACTTCTATATGATTAGTCTTAATATTTATTTCTTGTAGTACTTGTACAAGGTCTATCAGGATTTGACTATCTATTTCTTGTATTCTTTTAGAGATATTTTTTATCTCTATTTTTAGGGTTTGAATGTATTTAATTAATTGTCTTTAAATAAGGATTATACACCTATTTTGATCTATTATGTTATAAATAGCACTGGAAGTAACTTGTCTACTATCTGCATGTTTGGCTGGGATGTGTTTAGTATGTGAACAACCGTCTATGTGTGAGGTTAAGCAGCCTTCTGGGTCTAAATCAGTTATGAGTATAGACTGGTAATCTGGATTAGTTCCAAAAATATCTTTGTAAATGCGAGGGATAAATCCCATGGGCATTAAAGTCTTTTTACTTAGGTCGAAAAGGAGCGTCTTGACTCTGATACCACAATTGGGATTGGGTCGGAATTTGGTGGGTTTCGTTTAAACTCTAATAATAAATCAGGATTCTTCTTTTCTTCTTATCTTTTTAGGGTCTAAAATATAAATTTGTTATACTTATAGTCTTGAAAAGAGATTTTACTATAAGACAAGAAGGGACCACCAAGGAAAATAACAAAAATATCTTTAGGACCATGAGGGGACCACTTTTGGGAAAAGGACAAAGTTCGCATGGTTTAGTCCGCACCAGAGATTATCCTTATGTATATATTAATCAGATCGGATTATTAATGGATCAGAGTATATGAATCCAAATCCGTTCCATTTAATAAATTGGTAATCAGGTAAGCGAATTTTAGACATGATCCATATCCGTTTAAATGAATCGGATTCGGATTCGAATAAAATCTGATCCATTGTCAGGCCTAACCGAACCTACATTCTCAACGAAGTTGGGCCAAATCTATGCCCCCCAATGTGGTGAATCAAGGCTGCGACTAGGGTTTATGAGCTCCAAACGCTGAGTTCAGACAATACGTTTAATCCGATTAGTTCTTTATTAACCTTAATTATTTTCCTAACTAACCCGATGTGGAAATTAAAACTTATAAAACCTTTATTTTCTCCCTCGATATCAAACCCTAGAAAGCCGTAAAGAACCTTTTCAATTTTGGGTCCGAGTGTTTGCACAATAAAAAATAAAAGGCTAAGGAAATTAAAGAAACGAAAGGTAGAGTAAATGTCAGAAATAAAAAGGGGAAAGTACTCTTAGGTCTCTCGTAAACAAATTTTAAACATTAAAGGAATTTTGACAAATTTTAAACACTTAGGTTCACTAATTATCTTCTTGTACAAGTTCATGTTAATGACATAACAAGTAGACCTAATAGCAAATTATTATTAATAAATGTTTAAAAATTATCAATAAGGGACATAAGCGTAAATTATCCAAATAAAAACGAGGTCAAACCCAAAATAAACGAAAAAAAGTTTGATGTCTTTGAGACATCAAACTATTTGAAGTCTTGGATTCTGATTGGTCAATAGTGTTGATGGGGACTCACATCATTTATGGAAATAGGTCCACGCCAGCGGCATTGACCAATCAGAATCCAAGACATCAAATAGTTTGATGTCTCAAAGACATCAAATTTCTATCCAAAATAAACCTAATAATAAACTAAATCAAGACATTGGACAGAGTTAAAAATCCCAAATGGACTTAAAATTATGTTTTGTCGGTTAATATCAATTTTGAATGTTTATCCGAGAAATATTTTTCATAGAGAAGCCATGACGGCTTATCGAATCACATTCACCCTACAGAAGCTCAATTACATTTTGATTGTTGTTAACATGTTCTCATTTCAAATTACATTTTTACGTTTCATTTTATATCTAAAAATGAAATGTTTGGAAATGTTGGATACCAACTCATTAATAAACATTGTTAATTATTTATGTCTCTATACATAGTTGTTGGTTACAGTGGTTTATATTTTCCTACGGAATTCTTATATTGAGTTGAATGTTTGAAATTTTAAATTGATTTCTTTGTTTCAATTGTCTCTCTCTCTATATATGACTGTTGAAATGTCAGTCATCATGTTGACCAAAAAAAATTAAACCCTAGGTCCCCTTTGAAATCTCTTTCGAGAATAAGGGAAAAATTAACTATATGGATAAAATGGAGTAACTCTGGATTTGACACGTTTGAGTAGTTTTAAATTGTAAAACACGCATTATTTTGTTTGTTCATGTGTGCGTGTGTGCGTCAAAGTATGCTTGGGTACATTTGTTTAGAAACTAGGTGGATGAGGGATTAGTGTGCGTGTGTACGCGCACGTGCCAAAGTATATTTGTTTAGAAAATATGTGGATTTAGGGATGCTTTGATTATGGTAGGTGAAACTCTAGAAGTGGGTTGTCTTGGATCCTGAATGGAGGGTTTATGGAATGGATTTGGATTTTAGGAGAAATTATGGTTCAAGATTTGGGTTTTCGAGGAGGTGGGTTTGGTGTAGAGGGTGGGGGTAGGGCAGAGGTTGTGTGTAAGGATTTCTAGGGTTAGGGTTAGAGTTTTGGAAATGGGTATAGATTTGTTGTTGTGATTGTACCCACACTCTTGTTCGTTTTTGAATCTCCTCTTTTAGTTGTTTGGATTTCTTGGAAGCCATTGAAGAGTAGTGCACGGATTTGATACAAAATACATCGCTACACTAACACCAATGTGGAGCTTCACCCGCTCTGATACTAATTTGACGTAGACCACCTAGTAAAAGGCTCCTAAAAATTTCTAACACACTTTTAGAGACAGAAATACTCTTGTCTATTTAAAAATTCAAGTCTACCTCAAATGAGGCTTACAAGTGGGTATTTAAAGGGAAGGACTTAGGCTCCAAACTAAAGCACTAATTAGAAAAATACCATTATTACTCCTTATCTCTAAATAACAGAGCAAAAAAAAGAAAAATAAAATAACAAATTAAAAGAAAATAAAATGACTAAAAATTCCTAAAATAGGGATCCATTTCCATCATATTATTGTTAAATGTTGGGCGTGTTTATATGATTTCTCATGGTAGATGAAATGCAAGTGAACTCCTACCTTCGTTCGTTTGATAAGTGCTTTTGCATTTTAACTTTTGTTGGGTTTTTGTCTAGCCCAGTACACATTCATTAACCGTTTGGAATTTCATGCACTTTTGGCTCTGCCTTTACTCGGTTTATGCCGCTGCCTCGTTGGGTAGTGAGATTGATTCATTATTTACTTTATTTTTAAATCTCATGCATTCACCCTTTATGGGTAATGAAATTGATTCACTGTTCATTTGATTTCCAGATCTCAGTTGCAGATATCATGATAAATTTCATCTCCTCTTTTTTCCCTGTCCTTCTTACGCATGACATAATTTGGGAGTCACATTCGCATTTTCTATATCTTTTTAATTTTTAGTATTTTTTTGTGTTTTCTAATTTATGGGTTTCTGGTGGTAGATTTATATTTTTTTGTCCTTTTTGTGCGCTAGGCATACCACATAAGGTGTTGCCCTTCATATGCTTTCGTATATATTCTCTCTCTCTCTCTCTCGTGTGGACATGAGCTACGCAACAGGAAATAATCCCATCTCCCTATCACTAAATCCGCCCATCTCAATTTTTATTTTTCTATCCACTATTTTCTCACCTCTTTTTCTAATATATTCTTCGTTGTATATTCATAATACATTGAAATTAGGAACCAGGTAAGTGATATACATCCTTTCGCACAAAGTTGAGAGGCTACCACTTTCAATTAACTCCCCGAATGATTTGAGCTGGTCTAGGACGATGAGAGTGAAACTTGTAGATATCAACTTTAAATTGAATCCAAATTTGATTTGACCTAGATATCTTCGTACCTAAGTTCTACTCATTAAAGATTAAAATAACAAAATGTTAAAAGATAGATCAACGTTCAAGTTCTTGTATAAACACTATTATTTTTACTTGTACAATAAATATTTGACTAATTTCAAGACATCACCACTTCGATTTTTTCAAGAGTTTTCTATCGTGGCGAATACCTTGATTTCATATAATTCCAGGTGTAAAACCGATATCCACAGGGCTGAGATTTATAATGAAAACAGAAAAAACCTACTTGATGCGATTTCCCAAAAAAAGGGGATGTGGATTATATGTTGCGTGTCTGTGATAAAGAGGGAAGAGGTATTAGAGAGAGAAGAGATTTTAAGGAGAGCTGCGTATGTGGGAAAAAATCCTAAGGTTCACATTTTTTTTAAGTAAAACCTTCAAAACGATGTTTTGAAGGCCCAGGCTTTAAAAAAAACTTACTTAGCGTAGGCAATAGTGTGTTTCGCGTATTTTTCGTGCAATTTGCGTCTTTCGTGTGCCACGTAAGCATTTTGCACAAGATATCCATGTTCTTCGCACTCCCAGGACTGCCTTGTTGCAATTTAGGCCGTAAGGAAATATTGCGGGTACTGCAGTGCAATTTCAAACACTACTAGAAGTTGGGGTATAATTGTTGCTTTTCAGAATACACTTGCGTTCCCACATTTAATCGTCATCTTTTTTTCAAATACTTTTGATACTTACCTATGTTTTGTTCTTTATATTCGCAGAGGCTTTAAACTCCTGAGAAGGAACAACGAACACTCAATGGATCCCTTTCAGTTATGAAAGACTCCCTATCTTTTGTTGCAAGTGCGGCAAGATCGGCCATGATAAGGTATGCAGATCAGATTCGGAGATGAATGGAGCAGAAATGTTTGGTCCACAGTACAGAGCAATCCAGGATAAGAGATGAAACTCAAAGTATGGCGGTGGCTCCAGAAATTTGGAGGCTCAGGCGGTGAGAATCCAAACAGAGGAGGCGAGTGAAGTTGGAACAGCAGAAGCTAGTGAAAGCCCCAAAGAAAGTGTGCCTGAGACACTAAGCCAACACAGCAGGCACAATGGGCTTCACAGCCGGGTTTGAAGGCAGTAGGATTAGAAAAGGACGATAGAGTTAACAACCTTCAAAATACGGATGTACAATGGGCGTCACAGATGTTTCATGCCAAGAGTTAACAACCTTCAAAATAGGGAATACAGAAGTTGTGGATATTCGTAAAAGCACTCCTCTTACGAACTGTTGTTATGTTGAACCGGTTGGCGTATCAGGTGGTCTAGCTTTGTGGTGGAATGATAAAGTGGAGATTGAGGTAATTTCATAAAGCAAGAACATTATTCTTGTTAAATGTATGCTGAATTCAGAGAAGAGACCCTGGTGGTGCTTTTTCATGTATGCAGATGCGGTTGTGGAGAATTAAGTGTTAATATGGGAGGACCTGATGCGGTATGCGGCTCAATCATCCTCTACTTGGTGTGTTACTGCCCTTTTTAATATCATCGGATCAAGTTCCGATAGAGAAGGGGGTGACAGTGTCCTTGTCTTAATGCAGTGAGCTGCAAAAATTGATTGAAGCGTGTGGGATTACTGAAATTGAGGGAAATTCACATGGAACAATGGAAGCTTGGAAGCAGCTAACATTAAGGAGCGGATAGACAGATTAATGGCAAATGAGGCATGGAAAACCCTGTTTTCCGGGAGCCTTTGTTATTCACGAAACAATTAATGGATCCGACCACTGTTCTCTGGTTGGTAATTTATCCAGCCATAAAAAAAAGTGCATCATCCCTTCGATTTGAATCAATTTGCACCACAAACCAGGAGTGCAAAGAGGTAATAGCAGTTGGAAATAAAAGTAAATCTCGAAGATTGAAAAATTCTAGGAAATAAAAGTAAATCTCGAAAACATTTTAAATTAGTATTTACCTCTTAGCTTGTATTTCTCTTTTAAGTTAAGTTTCTTAGCTTAACATATGGTTGTAAGTTGCATTATTTGGCGAGAGTTGAATAATGAATTAGCAATTCTAGTGAGCTTATTATCGAATCTTCTTTTTAATCACTAGGTCATCTCCCCGTCAAATACCGTTGATAGAGATATGCCCAAAAAGCCAATAATAATAGATATTGTTTTTGATACATAAGGCCATGTTTTTATAGTCATGTTCTAAAATGTTCAACACATGAACATGAATAGTCCGTAAAAATCAATGCAAGACTATACTCCGTAAAAATGTTTTATTACGAAATTGTGCTAAAACTTTGAGGGTAAGCCCTAAGAAATTACGAAATCCTATATTTTTCCAAAAACTATATTTCATGAATTCACTTTTACTTATGAAATCCTATATTTTTGGTTATGTTTCAGGTGTCGGTCGTTCAGTACTCTTGCTCAGGTCTGTGCAGTTGTGGGTGTGTATGTGTGCACCACTATAGAAGAAGACGATGAGGAAAGTGATCCTGAGGATCTGGATGAAGCAAAGGAGGATGTATTTGACCTGGATTTAGCTTGGAAAATGCTTGATGTTGCAAGGGCAATTGTCAAACAATACTTTGATGAAACAATAGAGATATCAGACAATTTTATGTGCTTAATATTGCAACCGTTGCATGTTGATTCTGAGCCATTAATTTTCAATTCAGAGAATGACAATTCTATAGATTTCTTGGAGCTTCATGTTTCAGTTGGGGCCGAGTCCAAATTAAAAGAAATTGAACCAGATCCTGCTATGCCTTTCAATGAGGTCATCCTGCAATGCCTTTGAATGCAGTCAGTTTAAAATATGTTCCCATTAACTTTTAGTTTTCCTATCATTCAGAAAGGATATTGGATATAATTATCTAACTTAAGCTGAGAGAGTGGGCTAAACTGCATATCACTAATGAGAGGTCTATCAATGTCTCTTACAAAAAGAAAGGATAAAAAGAGATGTTGAAGAAGAGATAGAATGGGGGAATCACCGACGTTCTTTCAAAACTTGTTTTAAGTTAAGTTCACATCACAAATCACAGACCTTAATAGAACTTTTGCATTTTCAAAACTAAGTCTTCCTCGCATAAAAAGCGCATGCAAGTATTTATAGTATTTCAAATGCTAACTCAACTTTCAACCCCCTTGTACTATCCATAAGCTCATATATATACCCCACAGCCAGCCTCTCCTCAGAATCAACCTCCCTCAACTCACTAACAAGTGGGACACAGCGGCGGAACCATGAGAGGGCTGGGACGGGCTCCAGCCCGTCTCTAACAAAAGCTAAAAAAAAAAAACAGGGGCTATTTTGTTGAAATTCCAGTTCAGCCCTCCCCCCCTTTTTTTAAAGTTTTAGGTAATATTTTACTAAAGTTTAAAATAGAGGGGAAAAAAATGTAAATATCCTAAAGATAAAAACAAAACACGGAGGCTGGAGCAGCCCTCCCCTATTCTCAAAACTCAAATTAAGAACCTTCACTCCAAATCCTTTCAAAAGATTAAAATAAAACTTATCTTTTTCTCATCTCTCCCTCTAGCCGGCCACCCCCACGAAATCAAGAGTTGCTCTCACTTAGGCTGCTACAAAATCAGGAGCTGCTCTCCCCTTCTTGGTAAATTTTCGAACTTCCAAATGCTGAAATATACTATTGTTTCATTATCTCACTTAGTATCAAAATAATATATTGTTAATAATTTATTAGGGCTTTATCAAGGTAATTTTGGGGCTTTTACAACTTATAATTTTTAATTAGGGCTTTATCAAGGTAATTTTTAATTAGAGCTTTTAACAAAAATAAATCATATTTATTTATTGAAATTAGGGCTTTCTATCAATTTTGGGGCTTTTATTGTTGTAATTAGGATTTTTATTGCTCCATATTTATTTTCATTTACTGCTGAAATTAGGGCTTTTATTTCTTATTTAGTAATAACTAATTTATATTATTTTGGGATTTATTTTAGGTTCTAATGTCAAGAAAAACTTTATTTTCATTTACTGCTGAAATTAGGGTTTTTTTCCTTGCTGAAATATTTGTTGAAATTTTTTATGTGGCCAATGTTGAATTTTTTATTTGCTGAAAGCAGTTTTTTTTATTTGCTGAATGCTGATTTTTTTTTATTTGTTGAATGCTGAATTTATTTTTATATTGCTGAAATATTATAGGTTTTAATGTTGTCAAAAAGACTTTGTTATCATTTTTCAAACCTCCTAAGTCCTTTTTAATTAGGGATTCGTTGAATATTTGGTGAATACTACAAAATATTTAATTATATTTAGGTAATTATTTGGTGAATACTAAAAAATAACCCCAAAAAAATTCGGGTCAGGGGCTCCCGCCCCCGACCCCCCCGGAAATCACCGTTACGGTAGCCCGCCCTAGCGTGAAATCCTGGTTCCGCCACTGGTGGGACAGTTATCTTCACACAAGAGGCTACACTTGGTCTTGAATTATTTCACTTACGAACTGGAGTTGTCTATTGGCAACTCACCAGTCCAGTCATCTGTCTAGTTTTAACAAGGCTGATTTTAGTCCAAGTTATGTTAAAAACTTTTTTTTTAATTTTCTAAACTCTTTGGATATGAAGTCAAGTGTGCTGAGGACCTTAATCATCTATTTAAATTTATTAAAAACCCCTACGGATTGGCAGCCTTCATATTTAGTAAGGGAGTTTCTAGAAGTCCTTGGATAGGCTGTTAGAGGGTCTCTTTATGTCTCAAACAGTATGTAGTGCTATTTCAATTAATCCTTTAGCCTTTCTTTTTTCTCCTTTATAGCTTCATACTCCAGTTGTATTTGCAGCTATCAAGAATTATCTTCATATTCTAGTAAATATCCTACAGTTGAAAGTAGTCTTCATGTGAATCCCTATTTCCTTTTATTTGGATTCTCCTCATCTCAATATCAGAATATTTATGGGCTAGCTTCAAAAGGTTAGAAGAAGAAAAGATCCCGAGCTTGAGTTGTGATACCCCACACGCAATATTATATTGCACAAAGAATACAAATGTGGTTGGAATTAGTTGTTCTTGAATTCCCACGGCCGTTAAAGACCTTAAATCAAGCAGAGCAAAAAGGCACAACAAATTTAATAACGTGGTGGTGGTGGTGGGTGTGTGTGTGTGTGGGGGGGGGGGGGGGGGTAAATCTCTCTAAATCACATAAATAAAATACAACATAAATCTCTTCTTCCGGAGAGGAACCTCAACACCATCATCTAGTTTTCCAAATAATATGGATTTTTTTCTTGAAAATCCTGAAATTAATTCATGAGAAAACTGGAATACCAGAAGTTTTCTGAGGTCCCACTGATTCTTCCTACAATTCACCTTCACAGCAAACATATCTAACATAGACGTATGTTCTAAATGATCATTGCAAATCTTCATCATTGATGCATTTTTTCTTATTCTTCAAAAAGTAAATATCGAAAACATTTTTTTTTGTCATTATTACGAAATGGAGTCGACCCCAAATAATTGGGAAAAGGCTTTGTTGAGTTGAGTTGAGTTGAGTATTACGAAATGGAGAGGCGTTTTGAAGTTGGTTGTCTTTGTATACACAACATAGCTAGGGGTAAAATTGTGAATTTTAGCTTAGAAAGTTGTTTGTATTTATTTATAGGAATGAACCTTCTCAATCTAGAAATTGAAGGTATGTGTGTTTGCCTGGGGCATTAATATTTTGCCTATTGGAGATTCTAAGGTTTGCTAGAAATTAGTGTTTTTTGTCCGTTCCAAGTTGCATGTCGTCAAGGAGGATCTGATAAGTAATGATTTTTGTATATAATTATGTTTGCTTCCATTATGATCATTCATTACCTTGTGCTACTATTTTAGCGTCATTTTGTTAGTATTAGTTTTAAGTTTCGCATCGTAAGCATTTGCGTTAGAGCGTTTTATCAATCTAATTTCTTATACAGCAGGGACAAAATACACTTTAAAAGCTCAATTACACATATGCGTCATAGTTTAAGGGGCTGGTGAACTTGCTAGGCATTTAACCTATTAAAAAGTCCAGGCCCAACTTAAATAATTTATTGGACCCATTCTTTGCCACCTAGCCTAACGCAATCAATAACTCACATTTTATAAAACAAAATTGAGAAATCCTAGGCCTCTTTGTTTCGTTATCTCTAGCGTTAAACAGTACCCTTAAGATGGTAACACTTCATTTCTTTGGCACTTGAATATCCTATCTTAGATGCTGATAGTGTTGGAGCTAGGAATTTGTAGGGGTGGGCACTTAAAAAAATATGTCCGTTTGAACAAACGCAATCATTAAAGGGTTGGACAGTGGGACTGAGTATGGGCAATCTATTTCTTTTTACCAAAAGGTGAGTCACTTTCTAAAAAAGTTCCAAATTAATACATGCATATCAAAATTTTCAGATTTGGGATTGGGTACTTGTCCCTTCCCTTCCATGTCCCTCCGCTCCTAGATGCTTTTATATTGTGTTATTTATGTGTACTTTGATGGGGGTCTTAACATTTTCATCTCCCTCCATGATTTCGTTTTGAATCAAAACTTATACTTTATTATGGCAGCATTTTGTGCTTTGCTTATTGTGCAACCCTATGTCTATGTCTGCTATGTCTGCCAGATATTTTTTTCTTCCCCACCCCAGTGACCTCACCCACAAAAGAAAAGAAAAAAAGAAGAATCCATCTTCAGGTAGAATACCTGTTATTTTTCTGCATTTGAAAAGACTGTTAAAAATATGACTGCTTTACATTTGCTTATAGTAATTGTTATATACTCCTCTTGGCCAGAAACAGTTTAGCATATAATTGCTAACTTTGCTCAGATTGTTTAAAAAAAAAAGTGTTTTTTTTTTTTTTTTTTTGATAACCCTGAACCTCCACACGAACGAGCCCTTTGGACTCCCTCGTGCAAGCTAAACAGGGGGGGCACTGCGCATGTCCACCTCACACACGAGCCCCGCTTAAATACTGGTAAACCCTGCGGGGGATCGAACCCACGACCGTGCGCCTAACCACACAGCCCTGAGGAAGCCCTCCAACAGGGGTAGGTATCCGTGGGGAGGGATCGAACTCATGACCTATGGTCAGAGTGAAGCCCATCCTTACCACTGGACCAAGCCAGGGTGGATTAAAAAAAAAAAAAAAAGTGTTTTAGAGGCTTAAAGGGAAAGTTTTTGCATTTTCAGTTCTTTTTTATGGGATTTTTGGGTGGGTGGGGGTGGGTTAAGTAGCTATGGTGTTCCTGAAACTGTACGTATGGACTAATGACTGGAATAATTGATTAGTAGGTCTACGAACCACTTATAGGTTCTGCCCCTGTAGTGTTACTCAGTGCCTTTGGTAGGTTTTGTTTGGGGGCTATTCCCTTCGTAGAAGAGTTGTTTTTCGCTAGCTTCTGGAGTATGGTAAAATGGAAAACGAAAAACTGTTTGGAGTTGTGTGTTTGCTATTATTTATTATACGAGCAATGCTAGGGAGGCCCAGTTTATGGACCCAATTTTGAAACACGGTGATGTGTCATCACCACATTGGGTGGTGTGTGTGGATCACATGGGTTCCACTAAAACATCACCCAATGTGGTGATGACACATCTGGTTCCCAAAATTGGGCAAAAAACTAGGTCTCCCTAGCATTTTTCTTATTATATTTAGACCGATAGAAGTTCAAGAAAATTCAAGGATGCGGCGGTATTTGTGCTTTGTGTTTTCGGTGATTATATATATATATATATATATGTGTGTATATATATATATATATATATATATATATATATATATATAGGCAGACTCCTGTGCACACTAAGTTTGCACACGTGCTGGGGCACACCAATTTTTTAAAAATATTAAAAAATATATTTTTGAATTGATTTTTTTATGTGATTTTTAAACATTTGAACGGACCCATATATATAAAAAAATCAGTTGAAAAAAACTTTTATTGTTATTTTTAAAAAATGGGTCAAACTTTCGCAGCTTTTAAAGTGCTTAAAAGCAGCGAAAGTTTGACCATTTTTAAAAAATAGCAAATAAGATTTTTTTTGATCTGATTTTTTTTTCTATGAGTCCCTTGAAATGCTTAAATATCACACAAAAAAATCAGCTCAAAAATATTTTTTTACTATTTAAAAAAAAATGATGTGCAAACTTCGTGTGCACAGAGATCTGCCTCTCTCTCTCTCTCTCTCTCTCTCTCTCTCTCTCTCTCTCTATATATATATATATATATATATATATATATATATATATATATATATATATATAATGAGTAGAATGTTTTTACTATTCCATAAGATGATAAGTTAAGTAGAGGTGAGGATTTGACCACATCACTCACAAATGAAGGGTTTAGATCATTTCTCCCCATTCTCCCCCCATACACTCAAAACCTAGCCGTTTTCCTCACTCTCTTCCTCTCACCCATTTCGGTTCTCTACCCTTTTCAAGACAAAGCCTCCCAACGTTACTCGCGCTGCCCTTCACCCTCCACCGTTGCCTTCTGTCGCCGCCCTCCTCCACCATTATTGTCGCCCTCAGGTAAACTCTCTCTATCACTCTCTCACACAAGCATAGACTCGAGCGCACACACACACGCGTGCGCACATATACTATCTTCTTTTCAGGTTCTTAAAGTTGAGGGTTTTTTGAAATTTTGGGGGTTGTGATTTAGGGTTCGAAGTTTTGATTTTGGGATTTTCTTGAAATTAATGGTTCTAAACATAGTTTTGATTTGGGGATTTTCTTGAAATCAATAGGTATCTGTGAACCAAAACCAGTGGGAGCTCGCATTTGTGTGTTATATTTGTGGTTGTTGGGTTGTTCATGGATGCTTTTGTATTATATTATGGTTGTTGGGTTGTTATTAAGTTTTAATTTTAGGAATTTGATGTATGAAGAAACCTCAGGTTTTTTGGTGTATTTGTGGTTTTCAAATTCAAGAGTGGTGGTCATACAGTGCACAACTTGAACTGTGCTCTCTCTTTCTCACATTTTTATGCATTTTTTTGGAAGAATGACCCATCAGGTATATTTACCATTATGTTTGCATTGCTAATTTGTTTTTTATTTTACTTTGGGCTTTAGAACTCTCTCCCGCTTCTCATTTTCCTTTTTATGTTGTTGAGGTTTCAGATATATGAACTTTTTACTTTGTACAAATTTTAAATCATTATCTTACCTTTTTGGATTTTTTTTTGTTTTCTCAGCCCATCTCTCTGATTTGTATTATTTCAGTTTTGTTATTTCTATGTTTGAGATTTATACATAGCTATATTTTCAGTGTCTTCTGTTGTCTTGAACACGTATAAATTGTATTGGTGTTTTATTTATTCCCGGGTTATGGACACGTAGATGAAATTATACAGTGAATGTTCTATGTTATACGTGTATTTATTAGTTTTTCTAGTGAAATTTAGTTCATATTTTGTTGTAGGGTTGTTTGTTCAGATTCATTTCTTCACATTATATTTGAATCTAAGTAGGTATTGAGGATTGAGTCCATATTTTACTTAATGACTGTTTGAAAATTTGTTAATTAAGTGTATTTTACGTGTAAAATGTGGTTTTGAATGCTAATGTTTTTCCTCATCTTGGAAATATTTTTTACCATGTTCCTCTAATTTAAATTTATGTCATTGAACTTTAAAAGGTGTGTTGGAGTTTCAAATGTATTTTATTGTTCTCTATAATGATGAATGTGGTATATTTAAGATTTTTTTAATAATGAATATTTCTGTAATTTTTTTTTGCCTATTCTTCATTAACGAGGTACACTACTATTAGCAGGTGTACTCAAAGGTCGTTGGATTATTTCTGTAAAATTATGATCGCTGTTATTTGAAGGTCGTTGGATTCCCAAGGTAATATAAACTATGTCGTATGCCGATATTTGACACTTATTTTCCCGTTGAAATCGATTTTAGGAGTTATTGGTATTTATATTGTGTGTTTATTTCTGTTTTTCAAATACAAATTGGAGCTTATATTTGTTTGATTCCTTTTTCTTTGTGGCAAATTGTTGGTGAATTTTTCTCTTCTTTATTGTTTTCTTTTGGTTGATTTATCCTTTTTCGTTCTCTTTTATTTTTTTATGTTTAGTGTTCTTTTGGGGTTCATTTAAATCCACCCATGTGACATGGAAGAAAAATTGAGCACTTGCTAAAATGCTTCTCCACCTTAGTTACTTTGAGATTTTGTCGTCCCCCAATGAAATGAATCCATTCTCTCTTAACAGTTTTAATATATTATTGAGAATGTTATACTAGTTACTTTGTTTTTTCATTCGCTGTGTCTCTCCCTCTCAGAAATTTGGTCATATCTGTTGTGGATTATTGAGTGCTTTCTCTAATATCAATCTGTGCAGGGATAGGTCAATGCTCTCCATTGTGAACTAAAATTTTGTATTGGTTTTGTTCGACACAAGCTATTATGGACAAGGAAATATAATAATGGGTGTATAAATGAGTGGGTTTAAATTTTCAGCTGCTGGACAACCATCCTCTTTGTTTACAAGGTTTTGTTACTTTAACAACTAATTTTTGACAACATTACTACTTTTAAAACACAAATGGTCATTAAATTCATAGTTTTATGTTATATAACACTGGGGGAAATAGTTTAAATGAAAAGATAAACATATGATAACACATGAGTATATGTTAGTTTTTGATTCTTTATGGTTGATAGCACACCAACCATATTGTCGGGGTGTCCCCAGTGCACAAGCCAAGACGGAAGATTGAATGACTTCACCAGCTCAGCAAAAGGCCCAAATATGGACGTTACAGTTCGAGCTCCAGGAAAATCGGCCAGAAATAGCAGAGGCAAAGGAGTGAAAGAGTACAAGTTTTTAAGTATGAAGATGTCGAATTTGTTGTTTATTATTTTTACACTCAAAAGACCATCATTGAAGCTCTATTATTGTCAAGTAGGTTCACATATGATATATTATACAACTTTTTTTCTATTTGGTTTTCCCTATTTTACCTTTTTATAAAATGAAACTAAAATCTACCATTTTAAGGCTTAATGTTGTGTTTAATATTATAAGTAGGTCCTCATATGATAAATTACTGTTGTGAAATCCAACCATTGGAACTCTTTCACATATCATTGCATCCCCTGATTTAATAATGTATCTTGGGCTGCATTGACGCATTATAATTTCTTTGTGATTTTAAGATTGATCTTGGTGTGGAATCAATGTAAGGAAGTACTAAAAGAAAGGAAAATGTGAAGTTCTCTAATGATTTTTAAGGACTTAAAAATGAATTATACCTAGACTACTAAGATACTTTCTACATATGATTTTGTTTTTGATTCATTTTATTTATGAATCAATATGTTGACATCAGGGCTCATACTTATTTTATTTCTAGGAACAATAGAACTCCAAGGCTAGAAGTGAAAGAAATATGTACGCAAGTGTTTTGAACTTTTGACATTTTGACATGTACACAAGTGTTTTGACATTTTTACATGTACACAACTATTTTGACATTTTTACATGTACACAATTGTTCGATAAAATGCTTTTTATGGCTTTCTTCTACATTGTTTTGATATTTTGTATTGTATTACAATGATCTTTATCAAAATTTACACGGGTTGATGTTTTATGTTCACTGACATGAACCGTTTGATTGGAACCCTGCTTTGCACGTTTTATTACCAACATAAAAATGTATATGTTAACAAGTTAGTGGATTACCACTCTGCTATTTCTTTTTTAAGATTAATGTATATATGTTGGTTTGAGATATATTTTTGTTAATTTGATGTATTATTTTAGTCTGTTTCTAATGATATTCTAATACAATTACATATGTTATTCTAATGCTCCGTCTTTTTTGTTATATTTTTTTTCCATTTTGAGATATATAGTGCTCAATAGCTGTTGAAAAATTTTTAGAGCACGTAACCGTTTCTGTAGCTGGACATAGCTGAGTTGATTACAGCTGGAAGGGAACCATGTTTCTGGAATCAAGGGGAAGGACAAGGTGCCGCGGTGGCTTCAGCGGCCTATGGGGGTGGTGCTGCCCCTGCTGCATCTGAGCCCAAGAAAGAAGAGAAAAAAAGGGAGAGATAAAAGCTTCAGATGAAGATGATCTTGGTTTCGACTAAGCTATATGCACTTATGGTTCGGTATGAAGCACTATATCCAAAATTCTCTTTATCATTTAGTTTAATGTAGTGATTTTTATGTTCTCAAAAATGTAAATTTCATTTATTGTTTGACAGGTTCAAAGGATCAAAGATGATATTGTAAGAGAAACACGGGGTGAGAACACCTCACGAAGCTATTTTGTTTTGTTTTGTTTGTAATACTTATTTATAATACTTATTTTGTTAAACAGGGTGGCCTGCATCAAATGCCTTGCTTTAGTATGTTTACTGTGCTTATTTTGGTGGCTGCCTCAAAACGTTATTGCTCAGTAGCTCCCATTTCTGCTCTCTTTTTTGTCATAAACATCCGTAATTTTATTGCAAAAAGCATCCCTGAAGCCATTTGAGGCAGCTGAAACTACCCACTTCTGTTCTCTTTTTTGCGAACGACGTTACCTACTTTAGTGGGACTCGGGGGAGTTATTGCTCAGTAGCCATTTGACGCAGCGAAGAGGTTTATTTGGGCTAATGAGTAGCTGAGGCAGGCCATTTGAGTTACGATTATCAATTTTAGCAAATTAGCAAAGATATGAGATATTACGATTATCAATTCATTAACTGTGTTGACTAGAATAAACTAGATTGACTACATTGAACATCGGTTTTATTGATGAATAATGGTATAGTTTTCTTATTTTGGTTAAAAGTTAGAGAAAGGATGTTCCCGTTACTTAGTTTATTCTTCTTCTTTCCCTGCAATTGATTTGTGTTTTAATATATATGTTATATGATTTTCAGATGTGTTGAAACTATGCACGGCGTACAATTCATCCGACGTTAATCCCCCGAAAGGAAGACATCGAGGGGCTTCAACTTCAACGAGAATTATTACTAGATTTGTTTTATGTGTTTTGGTTTATCAATCATCACTATGTTGAAGTATTTGTTAGATGAATTTGGAATCTTTGAATATTGAGAGGGTGGATAGTCCAATAAACAAAGGAGATTTTGTCTAGTTTTTTTAAAAATGGACACTTTGTTTATTTGAGGCACAATGTGAATTTAATTTATGAATATTGTATATTTCATGTAATATGTGAATTTGTTTGATGAATTTAGACTATTTGAATGTTGTTGAACAATTTATTATTTGTTAAACATGGTGGATAGTCCTATAAATAGGGGCGATTATGGCCAATTTTTTTTCCAATTAAACTTTGTTTCATTTGTGTTGTTTTGCAATTACATACTTTGAAATTTTTTGCCTTTTTTCGATTACGTGCTTTCGAAATTTTTTGCTTGCCCTCTATATGGTTACGAATTTTGAAATTTTTTAACGTTTTGCGATTACGTATTTTGAAAATTTTCGCCGTGCCTTCAGGCATGGGCATTTCACTAGTATATATATATATATATATATATATATATATTTGATCTTGCCACATTTTATCACAGTTTCAGCTATCCATGTCCTCTAAAAACTTTAAATAGTTGACTCTGCTATAATGAAGTTGATGCAGAAATTGTAAGGACATGATTTTGTTCGTTATCAATTTAGTATGTCGTATACTGAAACACCGTCGAAGAACGTTCAAGATCAAATATGCATCGAGACGGATCCGAATATCAAGTTCTTCAACATTCAATCCAATCGATGATGAATTTGGTAAAATGTGTTTAAGTTCCATTTACATTTTATATTAAAAGTGTTGGGATATTTTTGTGAACAATAAAATATTTTTTTATTTATGAAAAATTATTTTTGAAACGGTTTCAAATGGCTTTAATTTTTCAAAAAACATTTTTATCATAAAAGCTTTTAGATTAATGTTTCTGATCTCGTAAACAGACTTAAGAGTTGAGGTTTCCAAGATTTTTAAAAGACAAGTTTTCTGGGACACGTGTATGCTATTGTTCGAAAGACACTGCACATGGTTCGAACGACACCGTACATGGTTCGAACGAGATCGTATGTCGTTCAAACGACATCGTATGTCGTTCGAACGAGATGTGTTTTTAGCTGACATGTCACTGCCTTAAATTTTATTATATAAAGGGTGTCAAGCTACTGTATTTCGATCGGAGAAACACTGGTTTTAAACAGAATACGATTTTGAGTGTTTTGATTTATTCTCCAACATTTTGAGAGTTTAATCTCTTATTTTAAAATTCACAAAATCCCAAGTACTTTAGTGTGAGTCGTTTTGTGGAACCCAAGAACATTACTTTGCTATTGTTCATACTTTGTGGGGAGATCTCTACAATCGAGGGTTGCGTGCTATAGTGGAGTGAGTCTCTACGGAGTTTTATGACTGCGCGTCATTAGGGAGTGCGGTATTCTTGGGCTGAAGATAGGACTGCGGTTCTTGTGGAGCTCCTGCGATTGTTCCATTACTAACAACATCGACCGACACCTGCGGGTATTCGTATGTCACTTGTATTTTCGCTGTAATCCGATTGTAAACCGTTCTTTTACAAATTATAGTGAAAATAAAAAGGGTTTTGCCCTTCGGGGATTTTTTCCTGAAATTTAGTTTCCTTTGGATGCTTATTGCTTTATGATTACATATCACTTAGATGCATGTGTTAGGACTAAATTAAATCTTGAGTTTAATTAAAATTGGTTTAGTTGACACAAAGTTAAAATTGGTTTTATTTGATAAGTCGCATTTATTTTCGTTGTAGCACACTTTCAAATTGATATCAGAGCGGGTTACACTTATTTATCGCGTGATCCCGATTTTTGCACGCACTTTTGTATCAAAGCTTTTTGCACTAAGTTATTGTGTTTGATCCTGTTTTTCCTAAATATGTCTTTCGGTGGATTTGACGGTTTTAGATGTCACGTGTCTGACGGAGCTATTTGGAAATGTCGGTTGAAATCTGCTTTTAAAACTCTTGTTAAAAAGAACGAATCTGAGAGATGTCTATGTTGTGAGGGGATTGGCCATAGCATAGATTAGTGCCCCACCAAAGTTAGGGAGAATTTTAATAATCCAATTGCTTATGTTGCCACCCTTAGTGAGAGTAATACGAGTGAAGAAAAGTTTTGTTCAAGTAAGCGTGCCCTTCCCAACTGTGTGTCTACTCATGAGAATGACGATGATACTTCTTCCACAGCCACTGATAGTGTATCCCTTAAAAGTGAGGGTGATGGGAGTGAGGATGGAAGTGGAGATGAGCATAACTTGCAGACAACTTTCAATGAACTTTATGCTGAAGCTTTGAAAACAAAGAAAGAAAATTTAGAATTAAAATCTCAATTGAAAGAGCGTGCCTTAAATAATAATGATGCTTTAGTTGAAGATCTTAGGGAACATGAGAAAATTTTGAGAGAGAAGCTTGAGTACGTCGAGGGAGAAAGATATAGTCTTCGAGGGGTGATGGAGGTTATGAAAAAGGAGCTTCTTGAGTTTGAGGATTCTAGGCGCTTGCTTGAATCTAGGATAGGTGAACTTGAGGAGAAGTTCAAAGATTTGAGTAAAGTAAAATTTGATTTGGAGTCTCGGTCCAAAAAGCTAGATAAGATTTTAGGGACTGTCCAAATTAAATATGATAGGGTTGGTATAGGTTTAGTTGATAGTGTTGCACCCAAAGCCATCATCACATGTGAGAGAGAGCCTCCTAGGGTTGTTAAGAGAGAGGAACCGAGGGTTGTCAAGCGACAGTGACCTAGGATCATTAGGAGAGAGCCACATAGGATCATTAGGAGAGCGCCACCTAAGAATTTGAGAAGATAGCCACCTTTAGGTAACTGTCACCGCCACATTTACACTTGCACACATTGCGGTAAGCAAGGTCATCTTAAGCGTTTTTGTTACAAGCTTTTAAGAGGACCTAGGAAGTTTAATAGAAAAGTAAATTCGATTCTCAAACCCCCACACCTCGTTACACATCGATTTGGGCTAAGAAATTGGATTTAGAGGCTTATATATGGTCTTTTTGTGCACGATTCGCGTTTGCTTGCACGTGATTCACCCCATGTTAGGAGCTTTGGTTAATCCCACTGGATTTTGTCATACAGTCGTTATGCGTCTTTATATACTTTTGCTAGTGTTATGACTCACTTTGTTGTAGCGCACATTGACTTATTTATTGAGTTTGCTATTTTGCTACTGTTTTGACAATGTATTGGAGTTGTCAGGCCCTTCCTGGTACTATTTTATGAATTTTTTTACACTAGGCAACATTGTTTAACATTCTGGGCAAAATTGTGACAATGCTGTTTCCTCGTTCGAGCGAGATAAAATGTCGTGAGAAACTGTCGTTTGAACGACAAGCATTCTCGTTCGAACGACATATTTGGTTTCCTGCACTTTTATGTTTACAGTACCCTGTGTCCATGTGCTTAGGTTTTTGGTACTGCTGGTTGCCTATGGAACAGTTTTATATGTAGTTATTCTTAGTTTTCTTACTTAATTGCTAATACTGCATTGCTCGTTTAATCACACCTGCTTTGACTGATGATTCATTTGTGTGATTTATGTGTGTTAGCATAGGATGACTTTCATGTTAATATTATGCCTATTGATGATTGTACTACTTGTGTCATATATTTTTTCGAAAAAACAAAAAGATTTTCGATTTTCAAAAATTTTGGAAAAATACAAAAAGATTTTATTTTGATAGAACTTTTGAAAAAGACAAAAATATTTTTGTATTTCGTTTTACACCGTATATGAATAGACAATTATGATGACCGAGTCACAATGTCATTCCATTTATCCATGTGACTATTCGATAGTGTTTTGAGATAATACATCATGTCATCTTTGTACTTTACAATGCTTAGAGTCATTGAGATGTTATTCGTTGATACTTCCTACATGTTTGATTCATTATTTCCTTTCATGCACACGTGCACAGATTTGTTTGATTATTGTACTTATCTATCACATGTTGGTCGAGTGTTTCCATCTCAATTTTGTCCTTAAAATGAACCAAGTGCAATAATACGAGAGTAATATAAATAGTTCATGTAAAAACCATTGCCTTGAGAAATTTATTTAAGACCTAAAAAAGTAAGGAATTAAAAATTATCCGCGGTCCAATAAGGTTTGAAAAGAGCTCGAAAAATTGAATGGCAATAAAAAGAATATTATGCCAATAATGGGCTATCAGGTTTTCTCTAAGTTGAGAATTTAGTACCTCATTAGATATAAACATTGCTATATTTTATATGAGGGAGTTTGGTTGAAAAGTAATCAATGGGTTTGCACGTCCTTCGAAAAGTTCTCGAAACGGCACTAAATTGGTTTGGACGTTATTGGTGTGAAAATCACTTAAGCTTTGATTTGTTGATTTGATTTAGTCGATATCATCTAAATTCAATATTTTTCCACCTAAGGATATTTTTTATATTCATTCGATAGGAGTTCACGTATGCATCGTGCACATATGCGTGATTCAGTTTTATTACCTATTTAATCTGTTCACACCCATTCATTCCATATCCATGATTTGGTAGTCTTAATGATATTCATGGTGTGATTTTCGAAAATTGATTTTTGTTTAAAAAAATTGAAAAAAAATCAAAAATTGTTTGGGGATCCTTTTTCAGCGCTTCCTATACATGCGCGTAGTTTGATCCATGTTTGTCGGACACTCCATGTTTTGATTATGTATTCTTTTCCTTGTCTATTTTGGACAAATAAAAAGGGGAGAAAAGGAATAATGGGAGAGTTTTGCATTATGGGGGAGATTTGAGATTTTATATACATTTTGAGATTTTAAATATGTTTTGATTTTATCTCATTTCAAACTCGATACGTCACGAAGGTATTTCCTTTGTCTCATGTGTGTAGGTACAAAGAATTGAAGATTACTGGATTGCACACCCTGATGAGAAAAGCCTATTTGTGGTTGAAGATTTTGAAGAAAAGTTCTAGTCCTACATGTTTAGTACCTTTTCAGTTTTAGGTTCATGGGAGGGTATTAGATTTGTATACGCATTTTGATTTGATAATTCAGATATTTTTATTTTGTACCGGCATAGACATAGGGGGGTATTTGTAAGGACATGATTTTATAAATGTCCGTTATCAATTTAGTATGTCGTATACTGATACACCATCGAAGAACGTTCAAGATCAAATATATGCATCGAGACGGATCTGAATATCAAGTTCTTCAACATTCAATCACATCAAGGATGAATTTGGTAAAATGTTTAAGTTCCATTTACATTTTACATTAAAAGTGTTGGGATGTTTTTGTGAAAAATAAAATATTTTTCTATTTATGAAAAATGATTTTTGAAATGGTTGCAAATGGTTTTAGTTTTTCAAAAAACATTTTTATCATAAAAGCTTTTAGATAAATGTTTTTGATCTCGTAAATAGTCTTAAGAGTTGAGGTTTCCAAGATTTTTAAAAGACTGAAGCTTTCTGGGACACGTGTATGCTGTCGTTCGAACGACACCATATATGGTTCGAACGAGATCATATGTCGTTCAAATGACATCGTATGTCGTTCGAACATGATGTGTTTTTAGCTGACACGTCACCACCTTAAATTTTATTATATAAAGGGTGTCAGGCTACTATATTTCGGGTGGGGAAACACTAGTTTTAAACAGAATACGATTTTGAGTGTTTCCAACATTTTAAGAGTTTAATCTCTTGTTTTACAATTCATAAAATCCCAAGTACTTTAGCGTGAGTTGTTTTGTGGAACCCAAGAACATTATTTTACTATTGTTCATACTTTGTGGGGAGATCTTTACAATCGAGGGCTGCGTGCTATTTTAGAGTGAGTCTCTATGGAGTTTTATGACTGCGCATCATTAGGGAGTTTTGCGGTATTCCTGAGCTGAAGATAGGACTGCGGTTCTTATGGAGCTTCTGCGGTTGTTCCATTGCTGACGACATCGATTGACACTTGCGAGTATTCGTATGTCACTTGTATTTTCGTTGTAATCCGATTGTAAATCGTTATTTTTCAAATTATAGTGAAAATAAAAAGTTTTTTTCCCTTCGGGGATTTTTTCCTGAAATTTGGTTTCCTTTGCATGCTTATTGCTTTATGATTACATTTCACTTAGATGCATGTGTTAGGACTGAATTAAATCTTGGGTTTAATTAAAGTTGGTTTGGTTGACCCAAAGTTAAAATTGGTTTTTTGAGAAGTCGCATTTATTTCCACTGTAGTGCACTTTCAGAAACAATGATAATGGATGCATTGGAGAAAATTGAAAAGAAACCAAGAGCCTCGCGAGGAATGACAATAAGGGAATGCGCCTTTGTTATGGCATACGTTGATAAGATGAACAACGTTTGGTTTGACATGTGTGCACTATGCACAATTTTTACTTTAATCCTTTTATATTTCACCAACTTGTCCCTAATATTGATTCATAAAAAATGCATTAATGTACTTATGTAAATAAATATCCATGTGAATGTGATGACAATTGTACATATTTGCAATATTAATTGTTAAAATTAATACCCAAAACACAAATAATTTCTACTTTTTTATCAATTTCAAAAATAATGATAAGGGATCTTAAGTCTTTAGTCCCATTCACATGAAGGGTGGCGGTTACACAACAGTTTTGGGACTTACTACAATTTAAAAAATACATGGGATGTGAGCCCGACATAACTTTGGAAATGGAACTAAAGTAAAAAAAAACTATAATGACATAAAACCTCCATCACCTCTTATGATAAAACTAAAAATGGGGATATTATTAACTCTCCTTTTTAAAGATTAACAGTAGTAAAGCCGACCTATATTTATAATAGTGCCCACGTGAACTCATGGGTCATATTACACCTATCCATAACTCTCTATTCTCCAACCCTAAGTCTCTCTTCTTTTAGAACTCTCAGCAATTCTCCACTCCAAAGGCTAATCTTTCTCTTTCTCTTTCCTCTTTCCTCTTTCCCCGGAACTTAAAAATATGAAATGATTTAAGCAAAGGTTCTAATCATTCCAGGTTTGGATAAAAACTCCATTGTGAAAACTTCTTTTAGGGAATTTTGTCATTTATTCGTCTGATTGTGCATATCTGGATCAAGATCACATTCTTTGATTCTATCCAATACGAGGTCTTAGTTGAAGGTCACGACCATAGCCTCGTTACCGTTCATATGAAACATTGAGGATGGATAGATAAAGAGAGAGAAATAGAGATCAAAGGGGAAGCTTGTGATATATGGGGAGGTGAACTGAGTTTTTTTTTACTTTGACGAGGTAATAGTTTCTTGTTAGGTCTTGTCAAAGGGAGATACTAGGATTTTGGTGTGTTTATAGAATCCATCGCTGGAGAGATTTCATGATTTTTTTTCGATGTTGGCATAACATACAACTTATCTTGCTAGCCAAGATAACCCTAAAAAGTAATACGAATAAAGAGGGAACCCTATAATATTCGAAGGAAATATTTCCCTCAACCTATACATGCTACTAACTAAAAGAGGAAAAATTTCTAAACTAGACATGAAAATAAAATTAGGAAAAATATAATTAAATTCACGGGCTTCCCATTTACATCATAAACCACATACTTTTTTTTTTTAATTTAGTCGACTAACTCTTAGGAACATAAGAATAAATCTCTAGGTCTATTTCTACGGTCTCAAATGTGAAGATTTTTGAATTAAAATTCCATGATTTTTGAACTTTAGTGCACGGGTTCTTATAGTTAAGTTTATATCCCGCCAAAAATATTAGCGTTCACACTTTTATTTTACAAATTCGAGCCGTTATTTTATATTGGGATTTTTTTTAGCAAGGACCGTGGGTTGTTTTTTTAAACAGGTATTTACTTAGTTAACTAAAACTAAATCTCTATACCGAATCAATATTTTGTTGGCATTTATTGTAGGCTGACAAATTTCTAGGTCAGAAGCTGGCGTCTTGTCTCCAAGTGAGGCTGAGCATTTGAAGGTGAGACAGTGAAGGGATGTTTCGAGTTATCATAAATGTGATAAATAGTCTATTCTACTGATTTTGGTTTGTCTTTGGCATTATATCGACTTCACTAACAGTAGGGTCATTGATCAACTAATGAAAGAGAGATGATACGACATTTTGGATTCTGCTGCAAAGGTCATGGAGAATATTTTGGTGAAGTTGGCACGGGGTTGGGGTGAACCTTAGAGTTCTACACACTTCTATCTTAAGCTAAATTCGGCATGAGTGGGTCAAATTCTTCGTTATAGAAACTGATGGAAATGGGTCCCATAGAAGGGTTTATTTGCCATTTTTAATATTTTTATTAGTTATTTATTTATTTTAGTTCTGTATTTTCTTTTTAGTCTTTTAATTGGTCTCCAAGCATGTTTGGGACTAATTAGGCATGCTTTTGTTAGTAGTTGCCCTTTTTGGCCACTTTAGGCTATTACTTGGTTAGCAAGTAATGCCTCCTCTTTAAATACCCATGTAATTCTCATTTGAGGATATACTCCATTTTTTAATATAAGAAATCTCTTGATTCTCTCTCTAGAAATTGTTTTGGTATATATTTTTGGCCATTGACGTGTAGTTTACGTCAAATTGGTATCAGAGTGAGGTGTCGTTCCTCCTGATTGGTGTAATGGTGTGTTAATAATCAAATCGTACACTACGTTTCAATGGCTCTAAGAAAATACAAATAACAAATAGGGGAGATTCAAGAGTTGAAGGAAAATATTCAAGCACTCAACAAGAAATTTGATCTTCTCCTCCAACTCGTCTCTTCCAAGATTCAACCCCCCACCCCCACTCAAAACCCTAATTCCACTCATTCCACCCATTCCACACCCCTACCCCCCCAAAAAAGATAAACCAGCAAACCCTAGCCCACCACCCACCCACCCAAAGGTGGCAGTAGGATCAAACGACCACTGGACAGCCTGCAGGTCTTCAAGTCGGCGTCGACCAGCACCCTGTCCACCACGTGGGGGTCGGAATTCCCACCCAAGTCAGTCCCGGAGGACGTTCTCACCTCCACACTTGGGTCGGAATCCACCCCAGGTGGTTGGCCTCCCCTCTATCCCTAAAACAGTCACTACAAGAAAAAACATCATTTATGTCAGTTTAAAAATGAACGTTATGTCAGAAAAATGTAAATTGACATAAATAATATTCATTTATGTCAATTTTACTTTGAAAGTAAATTTTTATTTCAATTTAAATAAAATTGACATAAAAAATAAATCATTTATCTCATATTTATATATAGATGACACAAATACATATTAGTTATTTTCCCTTTTAGAGTAAAAACTGAGATAAATGGAAAAAAAAGCGGGGCTTTTTTTTTTCATTCCCCGCTCCAAAAATTTGGAGCGTCAAATTCCTCAAAAGATCCGCGTCCCTCTCTCTCGTACGTGCGTCCTCTCTCTCTCTCTCTCTCTCTCTCTCGCGTACTACCGCGTCCCTCTCTCTCTCTCTCGTAGTCGCACACCGGCTCCCCCTCTCTGGGTCGCACGCCGACTCTCCCTCTCTCTCTCTCTCTGGCTCGCTCGCGCAGCTCTCTCACATCTCATCACCTCCGGCGCCAATCAATCAGGTACAAAAATCCCTAATATGGATTTGCAAGGGTTTGTGGATATGTGTTGTATATATGCGATTTGTTCTTGATACGTTTGCATGCGATTTCTTGATTTGTGTGTGATTTGTGTATTTGCGTGCGATTTCTTGATTTGTGTGTGATCTGTTATCTCCTCTTCCACGTCATCTGACAATCAGCACAAGCAAAATTTAGAAGGTTCAACCATTCATATTCATATTCCAAGTGTAATATTGTCCATTCAGTAACATTTATTTTCAGCAATCTTCATCTCCAATAGTTAATTAAACACCTAAATTAACTCCTCCATTTAATCGACAACTTTGTGAAACCTCCTCCATTTAATCGACAGCTTTGTGTATCAATTAAAAGGTTCCAGGTGCAGAATTAATAATGGCATATGTAAAAAAAAAAATTAAAATCTATTTATTCCGCTGGAAATCAACAGCATTGTGATGCAACTGTGAAGCAACGGGTTCTGCATTTCTTACACTTTGTTAACAAACCTCCGTTGGTGCATCTGATCAAGTAAGTATACCACTTCTTAGTATATATATTTTAATGTGCTAATTTTTCATATTTTTAATTTGTTGAGTATTTGAGACGATATAAGATTATGGCCTATATACAAATTTCCCAGTAGATGTTCGATGAAATGAGTCAAAGAAAATGAATGGGATGTTTTTTTGTAGACACACATTTTTCCCCTCGATTCATTGCCCAAGATGGATTATGCTCATTTTTACCGATTCCCTTTTGTTTCAAATTGTGAAGGAAAAAAAAAATTAGCAAATACTTTTTTGTGTGTTATTGTAAATGTATGTTGAGAGTCATTATGAATTCTTTGGGATTATGGCCTATATAAATATTGCTAAATTTTACCTCAGAAATAATCAATAAATTAAATATGATTAGATGTAAATCCGGACTATCGATTAAACGATAGTCTTGAAACGTAGAAGAAATTGGTAACAAGTTATTCGGCTCGTGTATTGTTGAAGTTGTATGTGTCATAAACATCTTGGTTATGTTGAACTTGGTTTGAGCAGTTCTAGTATTATATTCAAGTTGGTGCTATGTGGAAATTATTGATGTTGAACTCGTTAAACATCTCAGTTATGTTGAACTTTGTTTATGCATTTCCATTTGAATATTAGTATGTCATTGTTATACTTTATGACATGGTTTGTTGGTATAAACATTATATAGCAACATAATTGGGACATGATATGAGTTGTAAAATGGATTGATAGATTATATAGCAACATAGTTGTATGATTTTTTTCCAGTTTTTACCGGATGAATTCTGTCGTTTTGTATAGTGCATTGAAACATATCAATTTGAATTGGATAGTGCATTGATTTATGACTTGTACCAGTTTGAATTCATTTGATACGGGGATGATTTCTTTTCCTTCGGTTTTTACTTGGACAAATTTTATCAGTGTGAATTCAGTTTAAACAAGGATGATATTGAAGTATGAATTATATTTTAAAATATCATTTTAATTTCATCTACTTATACATGTACTGTTATAGGTGAGTATATTAGTTTAAATGCATTATATTAGTATAAACTGATAATTTAGAGATAATTGCTTGGTACATTCAATTAATTATTATATGTATGCAATATTTCCCTACTATAGGTGACTATATCAGTTTATTAGGACTGCTAATATATTCAATACTATATTGTCTTATATTTGATAAACTATATAGCAACATAGTTAGATGATTTTTTTCCAGTTTTTACATGGATGAATTGTATCAATCCGCATAGTGCATTGAAACATATCAATTTGAATTGGGCAGTGGACTGAATTATGACTTGTATCAGTTTGAATTCATTCGATATGGGGATGATTTTTTTCCTTCGGTTTTTACTTCGATGAATTTTATCAATTTGAATTCAGTTTAAACTCGGATGAAAGTATGAATTTTGTTTTACTATATCATTTTAATTTCATCTACTTATACCTATACTGCTATAGGTGAGTATATCAGTTTAAATGCATGATATTAGTATGAATTGATAATTTAGAGATAATTGCTTGGTACATTCAATGCTCTATAGTATGTAAACAATTTTGCCCTGCAATAGGTGAGACTATATCAGTTTATTAGCACTGTTAATATATTCAATGCTATATTGTGCTATATTTAGTATCATCAGTGGTACGTTGTGCTATATTTAGTATATTCAGTGCTATATTCATTCTTATGAAGTATGTATAAAATTTCCTTCCTACGAAGTATGCAAGGTAGAGAACCACTGGAAAATTGCAACCTGAATAACATTGTTTAAGCCAAATTTGAACACTGAGTTGTTGATAACTAAAAAATAAAAAATTATTTAGCAATTGAATGCTAACAACCAAAGCATTACCTCGTCCTATTAGTATTACTATGTGTAGGGTTTTTTTGTTTTACCTTAAATGGTTTCATTTGTCGTGATTCGTATTTAGGCTTCTAATTTAACATCATTTTGAATACATGCCAGAGAACTCATTAAGGTATTTTTTTAAATTATATATTATCCATTCTTGATTGTTTTCAGATTCATGCTATGTTCCCCCATCTCCTGTTTTATTGTGTTTGTATATGCGATTTGGTACATTGATTTTGAACATACTTCTCTAAATATGAGACGTACTAAGAAGCAATGTGATATTCCTAAATTGAAAAGGAAGGAGTGTATTATTTTGTTTTCCAGCACTTCCAAATTCTGAAAGCTAGTATAATAGGTATATAATCGCTAATGGTTGTTGCTGTCATGTATAATATGTATAACAATTGTTGTTATACATATTATATATAACATTATAGTATAATATGTATAATAATTTTGTGAATTGAAGTTCTTCAATGTTTAAAATTGGTTTTGGTTGTATAGTGTTTGGGTGGTGTGTTAGTGTTCTTGAGTTGGTTAGTTATGGTTGATTGAGTCTTATTACTATTAGGTGTTGGTGTCTTTGGTATTTTTTGTGATAGTTTTAGAGGGATATTATACTTTCTACGATATTTTCTAATGGTGTGAATATATTATGTTGTATAATATTGCATTATTTTTAACAATTACATATCTTTTATTGCTTATATCTCACTCGTGGTGGTTTACATACTCAGGCCAGAATGGACAGGTCTTGGATGAGCAAGGACAGATTATCAATAGAATACATAATAGGTGTTGATAATTTTCTTAGGGTTGCTCAAAACGCCTCCTTGGATGAGAACTTCATACGATGCCCTTGTAATCAATGTGAAAATAGATTAAAAATGGGTGTTAAAGAAATCAGACAACATTTGTATAGTTCGGGTATCGATCCGAATTATACTGTATGGAAATGGCACGGAGAGGAGGATTATCGTGAAACACTGCCGGATGTTAATATGGGTGATCCTATCTGTGACGATCTTAATATGGATACCATGGAGGATGTTGAAGAGTTGATTGACATGGTGGAGGCTATAAAAGAAGACTTCACAGGAAATGCAGAAATTTTTCAGAAGTTGCTTTTAGATGCGGAGAAGCCATTGTATGAAAGATGTAAAAATTATACAAAGTTATCCGCTATCGTCAAGCTATTCAATCTTAAAGCGAAGAGTGGGATGTCCGATAAATGCTTTTCAAATATGCTGTCAATCATTGCCGACATGCTTCCGGATAACAATGTATTGCCTTCATCCAGTAATGAGGCAAAACGTTGCTTATCGGTATTCGGAATGGACTTTCAAAAGATACACGCATGCCCTAATGACTGTATACTCTATAGAAAAGAGTATAAAGAAGCTGTTGAATGCCCCACTTGTGGAACATCCAGGTTCAAACAGAAGAAGAATTTGAAAGAACAAAAAAGGGATGAGGGGAAACAAGGTGTTCCTGCGAAAGTGTTATGGTACTTTTCACCCATTCCGAGATTCAAAAGGTGGTTTCAATCTAAAGAGACCGCTAAGTCTCTGACATGGCATGCAGATGATAGAATTGTTGATGGTTTGTTGCGTCACCCAGCAGACTCACCAACTTGGAAATTAGTTGATGAAAAGTGGCCCGATTTTGCAGCAGAACCAAGAAATCTTCGATTAGCACTATCAACGGACGGAATTAATCCTCATAGTTCCCTTAGTAGTAGGTACAGTTGTTGGCCGGTCATGTTGAACACATATAACTTTGAACCGGAATTGTGTATGAAAAGAAAGTTTACAATGTTGACTATGTTGATATCGGGTCCAAAACAACCGGGGAATAATATAGATGTTTATTTGGCTCCGTTAATAGAAGATCTGAATACATTGTGGCATGAAGGAGTTAAAGCCTACGACGCCTTTCAACAAGAATCTTTTACTTTGAGGGCAATACTGTTGTGGACAATTAATGATTTTCCAGCGTATGGATATTTATCTCGAAGTATTGTTCAAGGCTATAATGCTTGTCCAATATGTAGTGAAAAAACGTATTCCATCAGATTACAACACTGTGGCAAGTGCGTTTATATGGGACATAGGAGATACCTTCCACAAAACCATCCATTTCGAAGCCAGAAAAAGGCTTTTAACGGTGAGCAAGAGTTCCAAGCCTCCCCTGAACCTTTAAGCGGTGAACAAATATTGATAAAAGTTGGGAGACTTAAGGTTGCATGGGGAAAGAAGGAAAAAAAGGTGAGGGCGGTTAATTTGAAGAAATCATTAAAGCGTAAGAGACCGAGGAGGGTAGGTAATGGGGTTGAAAAAGGCGGTCCTAGTAACAATAGGGTTGAAAATTTTTGGAAGAAGAAATCGATATTTTTTGAACTTCCTTATTGGAAGGATTTGCCTATTCGACATAACTTAGATGCCATGCACATTGAAAAGAATGTCTGTGATAGTATCATTGGAACCTTGCTTAATATTCCAGGAAAAATGAAAGACGGGGTGAAGTGTCGACTCGACCTTGAAAAAATGGGCTTAAGAAGTGAGTTAGCACCGCAGGTTAATGAAAAAAGGACATACCTACCGCCAGCATGTTATACGTTATCGAGAGAGGAAAAAAAATGTTCTGCCAAACTTTGCATGACCTTAAGGTCCCGAATGGGTACTCTTCTAATTTTAGAAGCCATGTCTCTATGGAAGATTTGAAATTGTATGGCTTGAAGTCTCATGATTGCCATATTCTAATGCAACAACTTCTTCCAATTGCAATACGATCGGTATTGCCAAAACATGTGAGATATGCGATCATGAGAGTATGTTTTTTCTTCAATGCCCTTTGTGCCAAAGTAGTGGACTTGCAAAAACTAAAAGAAATTCAGAATGAAATTGTGATCACATTGTGTTTGCTGGAAAAATACTTTCCACCATCCTTCTTTGACATTTTGGTGCATTTAATGGTGCATCTTGTGAGGGAGGTCGAACTTTGCGGTCCTGTTTTCTTTCGATGGATGTACCCAATTGAAAGGTTAGGTCAATTTACTTTACTATCATGTATTAATATAAGTAAATAAGTGTATCGATTTAGTTTTCTTTTTAATGTGTTAGGTACATGAAAGTATTAAAGGGTTATGTGAGAAATCGTAATCACCCAGAAGGTTGTATTGCTCAATGTTACATAGCAGAAGAAGCTATTGAGTTTTGTTCCGAGTTCTTATCGGAATTAGATTCAATTGGAATTCCGGCGAGGAAGGATGATGATAAACCGATAGGAGGTTCAGATGTCGTTGAAGTTGATCGCATGTCCTTGGAGCAGACACATCTTCATGTGTTACATAACACGAATGATGTTCAACCTTATATAGAGTATGACTTTCCTAACTTACCATTAATATTTAACTTAGTTCCTCACATACTTATCTCATATATTAATAACTAATGTTGCATTACTCATTAATACCTTGTTAGGGAGCATGAACAGTGCTTGAAAGGAACCCATCCTCGAAAAGGGAAAAATAAGAAGTGGATTGAAGAAGAGCACAACCGCACGTTTATCCATTGGTTAAGTAAAAGGGTATGATTTAGGGACATGTTGACGTAACCACCACTTTAATTTTCATAAGACTTTACCCATTTTTTAGTTTTCTTTTAAACAATGCCACTGTTTTTTTATTTATGAGTTGCAAATCTTAGTGAAAAACAATTTCGAAGTCTAATACCAACCACTGGAAAATAGTGGTAGAGTGTAAAGTAAAACTAAATAGTTGGTGAGGTCTAATATTAAAAACTAAAGTGGGAATAAAGACGAAATATCCCCTTACTTTAATATGTTTGAATTTTGTTTTGTAAGTAACTAAATTTTTTATATTAATAGGTTGCTCTCGAAGAAGAACTCCCAAACAACAATATCTCAAATGACTTAAAATGGATTGCTCATGGACCTCGTCGAGACATCATCAAAGTTCACGGATATGTCATTAACGGTGTTCGTTACCTAACAAAGGATCGCGATGATGCACGAGTAACCCAAAACAGTGGAGTGAGCCTAGTTGCTAAGACATTGCAGATAGCTAGTGCAAAGGACAACAATCCTGTTCGTACCGATATGATTTTCTACGGTGTCATAAGGGAGATATGGATACTTGACTATTTTTCAATTAAGATTCCTTTATTCAAGTGTGATTGGGTTGACAACAAAAACGGAATTAACATAGACGAGCTTGGTTTTACATCCGTCGATCTTGATAGAGTTGGTCATAAATCCGATTCTTTCATCTTAGCTTCTCAAGCGAAACAAGTTTTCTATGTTCCGGACCAAATGAATCCTAAATATTCAATTGTATTGTCAACTCCTCAAAGGGATTACTATGATAAAGATGATGAAGATGATCTCAATGAAGGATGTCTCGGGGATGATATTTGCACTACAGTTTTGCCAACTATTGAATCCTTCGACGTGGTTGAGGAATCTTCCGAAACTTATATGCGTGAAGATTGTGAGGGGACATGGATAGACAATAGGCCAACATAATTGTGTTAGACGATGTTATGATGCTTAATGTTTGAATTGTTCTTTAGTATTAGTTATAGGTTCTTAAAATGTAAGCTTGTTTGGTGAAGTTGTCCAACTTTTTAGTTTTTTGTGTGGAACCTACTACAGTTGATTGTTGGAAATTGAATGTATGGAATATGGGCTATGTGACATTTGCTTAAGACTATGGATTATTATTTTCGGCTTAATATTTTGGCAATTGTGCTCTTGTACATTTTAATTAACATAAAATAAAATGGTGAATTTTAATTTGTGGTACATTTCAATAATTGTATTGTTTGAGTAGTTACGACTTGTATTGCTGAAATCTATATTATTACTCTTTTTTGTGTTTCAACAGTTCGATTGCTTTAACTTGAAATGGAAGACATTGATCTCGAACTCGTGGAGAAACCTTCACAATATAGTAGTAAAGGCAGAGGTGCGGCGAAGCTAAAGCGATTGACTAAAATAAAGAGCAGTGAGGAACGAATAAGAATTTTATATAATGATCTTGGTCAACCAATAAGTACTAGCAAAAAAGAATTATCAAGTTATGGGGGTTTGATGGTGAAGTGCTTTGTGCCGATAACTTATCCAAGTTGGCCTAAAGTGCCAATCAAATTGAAGAATGATTTGTGGGAGGCAATACAGGTGTATATATATATATATATATAGCTGTTATATATAGAAAATATTGTTTGATGCATTTTTGTTGTATCCATGGCTGAATTCAGATCACTCTTAAATTCTGTTCGTATTTGTTCCAATTTGTGATCCATTACATCTTATGTTTGGTGTATTTATGCAAATCCTGACTCTATCGCTTGCCATCAAGTTTCCGTTGTTTGTGCAATCTTAACTTACTGCTCTGATACCAATTCTTGTCGATTACAATTGGGTTTAATTTAATCTCCTTTTATGCAACACTAGTTTGCTAACAGACTAAATTACCTAGCCAGCTGGCCAATCAAAGCTAAGTAATCAACTCATAGCAGACTTCCAAACTATTACAGCTAAATTAACAGTAGAAGATTTATGTGGTACTTTTTGTCAATCAATCCGAGTGTGTCGAAATCCAAAACCTAACATATTTACACTGATTTTAAGACATCTTTACACTGATTTTAAGACATGTATTCAACATCTTTCTTTTTCAGATCAAATTTGATATTGATCCGAACAGCAAGAGGATGGTGTTATCCTCTATGGGTTGCAGTTGGAGAGCGTTCAAAACAAACCTCACGAGACTTTGGATTAGACCATTGAGACACCAACGCGAGCTTCTCAAACATCCTCCTCCAAAATACGAGAAATTCATTAGTCCAGATGTGTGGACTGAATTTGTTTGCAGCAGGCTAACCAAAGGATTTGAGGTATAATTGAAAAAATAGTAGAAGATTTGTGTGGTACTTTTTGTTATTCTTTTCTAATTTTTTGCTTTGATTTATAAGATTGCAAGTGAGGCACAAAGGCAAAAGCGATTCAAGGTCACATACAATCATCGTATGAGCAAGAAGGGTTACGTCGGTCTTGCTGAAGATTTGGTTTGTTTTAGTTTGAATATTTTCATTAGATTTGTGATGGTTTGAACTTGAACATTGAATTATTCTTTAATAATATGATTTTTTGTTTTACAATTGATACCAGAAAAAGAAGATGGGTTCGGAATATGAAGATGACAGGGCTTTCTTATGGTTGAAAGGCCGTGAAAAGAAAAATGGTGAATATGGAGATGATTCATTAAAAGAGGTGGCGGATAAAATTGTTAGTTTTTATAAATTACGACACGAGTTCCTTTATTTGGTGTTTTTTAGTGTATGATTTGTAATTTTGATAATATTTAGATGACATTCTGAATGATTGAATCTACTTCATTGTAGGCTGAATTGAAAAGACAAGTTAAAGATGGTAGTTTAATCACTGACGGAAGTAATGATGTTCTTACTATGACATTGGGTACTCTCGAACACTCGGGCCGTGTTCGGGGGTTGGGATTCGGAGTTGTTCCCACAAGGTACTTCAATCTTCCAAAGCGTGGTTCCAAGAGACATATTACCGAGTTAGAATCTGAATTAAGAGAAGCGAAGAAAAGATTAAAAGATATGGAAGCCCAGTTGAAGTTAAGAAATGTGCCGGTTGCCGCAGCCTCAACAGCCACACCCCGAGCTGAGAAAGTTGCTTCATATATGCGTGAAAGTGAAAATATAAATCGTTCAAGTTCGGGTGGAAAAATTTCAACACAATCACTTTCTTCAAAGGTATAATGAGACAAATAATTATACAAACGCATACCATTAAGGTTTTGTGATTTTTGTTGTAATTGCAATTTGTTTTTGTGTTTCTTTGGCATAGTTCCCAGATAGTGGTGTAACACATAGTGAAACGTTACTACCTCAATCAGTAGCTGCTATGAAAAGTAAGAAACCTTCTTCGATAACTAGTGATAAAAGTACGAAACAAGTGTCTTCTTCAAAGGTAATGGGATCACATTTCTCGATGGTGATAACTTTGTAGTTTTACTTGGTTGGATTAGTAGGGTATTGAATTTTGTGTAGTTTTACTTGGTTGAGGCCAATAAATTGCTCAATTTTAACACATTGCTAAATTTTTATGTGATTATTTTTCGTAATTTAGGTTAGAGAATGTAGGTTGGCTATTGGCAATAAAACTAACATCGTTGCCGAGGGGATCGTATTCGATAGGAATGGACCGAACGAGAAAATTCATAATATAGCATTGGGAGAAAACAATGTTCGGGTTTCCATTTCTAAAGTTATTTCTTCTAGTGCCATCCTCCCGATACCTGTTCCAAGTGAAATGTATTTTGTGAAAGAGGCTATTGGGTCATATGTTGCTTGGCCCAAAGAGTTAGTGTTGGGATTTGAGGTAAACCATTGGTTCTTATGTTTATCTATAAGTTTGTGTTTGTGCTATGAATGGCATTGCTTTCTGACATTTCACATGATTCAATGCAGAATGAAATGGAAGTTAGGAAAAAAGCAGGCCATGAGAAAGAGAAGGATATCTTCGGTGAAAGTAGATGTGATATAGTAAACAAGAATGTTGATTGCGATTTGATAACTGCCTTCACCCATAATTTATTTATAATGAAGACGAATCAAATAACGATTCCACTTGAGAAAGAGATGTTTGGAGAAGATAAGGGTCAATGCTATGTTTTTAAGAACGATTTGTTAGACTTTTGTGCATTGAAGCCTTTAGATGTAACGTGCATTGTTGCATACATGAGGTATAACTTGATTTAATCGTGTTATTTAAAATGCGTAGTGACTAATTTAGTTACTTACTTTTACAGGTTCTTGTATGATAAGTTTCAGTGCTCCCGAGAAGAGTTTCAATTCTTCAATCCCGAGTCTTTCAATGGTACAAAAAAATTTGGTTTAACTCGACTTATTGGAAAAAGGCTGGGGAATGCAAAAAAAAGTCAGATTTATTTCATTCCTTACAATCTCGAAGATATGTAAGTAGTTAAATTAATTTTTTCCACACGAATAAACAAATCTTTATTATATTATGGACTATATAATTATGACAAAATTCGTTTTACAGGTTCCATTGGGTATTGATCGTCATTGATTTGTCCACAAGAACTATTTATTGGTTGGATTCATTGAATACGGTACCCAGTGACAAAGATAAGATGTATATCACTACGTGAGTATAATATAATTTTTAATTTTGTTTGACATGCATGATGAGTGCATTATTATTGAACATTACCTAATACACATCTTTGAATTCTCTTTACATGTAGTGGGATTAACACATTGAACATCGATGGGAAAAGGCATAACGCATCGTGGAGTTGTATTAAGGTAAATTTATCATATAGTAGGTGTTATATAACATGTATCAACGTTATATATATATGCCTTCAAAAGGCTCTGCGGGTCTAATGATAAGGGTTCTCAAGGGGGCACTCCTTTTTTATATATTTTTGCATTGGATATAGTAGCATCTGCCCCTCCTCCAGTGGGAGTCGCCCTCTAAAAGTCTTCTTATATATATATATATCAATACCGATTATATGATTATACTTCATATATATGATATATATCATATATATCTCCCTTTGTTGCACCAGGAATCTTCGGCTCTTAACCTATAATGATAGGTAGGAGCAATGTTTTTCCTGTGCATCTACTTATAGAAAAGTTGAAGCGCGTTGCGTTAAATGTGCGTACATTGCGCTTTGTAGAGCATTCTAGAGTTGAGCTGAGCTTGAGAAGAATCGGTAGTTGTTAGACTAGCTCTGGCTTGAAAGCGTGAACCTAGCTCGTGTAGCCTATGCTAAGCATATTAGTAAAAATATGAAATTAAACAACTTGACCAACCTGTAGCATGTATAATCCGAATATATTGATTCTTATTTCCCAAATAGTTTTAGATGTACCGAAGAAAAGATTTACATATTCAATCCCCACAGAGTTTCAGATCAGACCCTCAGACCTCCAGTGACATAAAAGCTTTGGTTCTTTTGAGAAAAAAATTTCATTAAAAAGCACCACAAATAATCACACATTCCTATTACAACGATAAAATAAAGTTTACAACATGTAGAGGTGTCAAATTTGAGAAACTAATTTGTGACATCAATCCTAATGATTAACAAATGAAAGATAAAGTACAATCAAGTATAACTAAAAATACTTGGTTCCTGAGTTACAATGTCAACCCAGTTTTAGCTTATATTCCCCATATCAATACATCAACATATGAGAATGTCATAACAAATAAAAATTTAGCCATAAAGGAACATCCACACTTATCTTCAACACCACAAAGCAATCACATCAATCTTCATCCCAACTGAGATTATATGTTGTTGAGACTCCATAACATGACACATGACAAATTGAAGGTTGATTACATCCAATTTTGGGCATGATGAAGACAGGGGCTACTGGTCTGACTGGAATGGAAATGAAGGGACCTGCAGCTGCCAAAGAGGACCTGGCAATGAAGAGACTTGCAATGAAGGTACCACTGCTCACCATGAAGGTTGCCTCATCTCAGATAGCGAGGGTTTAGGCCCAAACATCATATCGGGGTGCATAGGCTTCATTCAGGCAGCCTTTTTTCCCCGTGCTTGAACCGCAGAAAATGAGACCCGAGGGGATATGAGGATGTGGCATAAAGCAGTAGGCAGGGCTGCTTATCAGCATTACTGATAATTTCAATCAAATATTGTAGCGATAAGTTCATTGGCATACAAAAAACAAAAATTTCATTAGAAAAAATGTATTAATATCATAAAGAGGTAAGGCAGAGGTTGAGTCATACCGTAGAGGGATATTTATAGAGGAACAACAATTAGCGAATTGTCGTCAGTTTTGGTTGGGGTGACTTTCGTTGCGCCTGTTTAAATAACCCAAAGACGACCCTGTTAGAAAAAGTTTTCAAACTAAAGCATAAAAAATCAGTATAAACCTCAATAATAGAGGAACGTGTATAATTATTACAAAAGAAAAAATAACCACAAAGTCAAGTGTGACGATTCATGTTTAAAATATGATTCGAACACAACTATGGATCCAATACCCCACTGTAGAACAGTTGTACAACATTGGATGTCATGTTAAGACTGCAAATTTCAGTTCCAACAAAAACCAGTGTCAGTTTTCATCAATCTTCGCATCTACCAAGACAAAAGCAATAGGAAAACCACCATCATTACCGTTGTTGCTGTTGTAGCCAAAAAAACCTTTGAAAGGGAAAAAACAGAGAAGATAGGAAAAAAGGCAGATAAAAAGAGAAGAAGAAAGACAGAAAAAAGAAAAGGAAAAAAGGCCTTAAAAGGCAGAGCCCGAGAAGAAAAAGGGCAGCCGGAGAAGAAAATAGGCAGAAAAAGGGAAAAAAGGTAGAAGAAAAGATAAGTCTGAGAAGAAACAAAGCAAGTTGGAGTTTTTTGTTAGAAGAGAAGGAAAAAAAATAAAAAATGAAGAAGAAGAGTAGTTTTCTCGAGAATATACAGAAAAAAGGAGAAAAAAATACCTGAAGCGCTTAGCACCTGACTGTGTGCTATCACCCTCTTTGTTGCTGCTGCTACCGCAGGTGTTGTGGCAGTTTCCGCTGCAGGTAGTGTGGCAGTTGCTGCAGGTGGTCCTCGAAATCAACACTAAATGAAGTATGCAATGGTCCAATTACCATTATTAAAATCAAGTGAGGGCGACTCTCAGATCAAAACAATAGCAAATAAATGTCACATATCATCTCAGATCTGTTCTACAATTCACTAAATAAAAATAGAAATACAACATATGAACTAAAAGGGAAATGAGTCAAACTTTCGACTCTCAATACAACCATACACTTTAAGCATTTTTTTTTAAAATTGAGTCATAACTACTGCCTCCAGAATGTGTAAGATCTCAAAACCAACATGGAGGTGTACACATAGGAAAATCAGATTAAGCTCTCAAAACCAACCAACTTATGTGTAACTACTGGAATCTAGAAGTAGAATGTAACATGAAGTCAACATTAAAAAATCAGATATGAAACTTTGGCACCCTGTGATACTAACATGTCCATCCCAAAAACCATGGCTTTCAAAAATCAGATCTTTGGCACCCTCTAGTCACTATATTTAGCAGCAGACTGTGATATCAAGATTGGAAACAATTCAAGAATAAATAAATCCACATCAAAACTAATGCCAGAAACCAAGTAAATAATAAAACATTGATTCGAAGGAGAGATAGCCCTTTTGAGGCAACACCGGACACACATCGCCAGCGGAAAAAATCCTCATCAACACATATGTCATTTTTTCCCTTTGTTTGCTTCTTCACTAAGCCGTCACAACACAAAATTTAGCCACTTTATACCTGTCAAACAACACATGAGTGATACAAAAACCAAACAATCCAAAAAAAGGGGGAAAATGCTAATAAAGTAGAGAGATAAAGAGAGAGTAAACCAAACAGTCCGAAAAAAGGAAAAAATGGGACTGTCTTTGTTTTTCCCCAAGTGGGATCATAGTTACGGTATGTCGGCACATATAAAACCACATTTTACATATCACTTGTTCGAGTAGGCTAAATCGATGAGGTAAGGATCATCTACAGTGTAACCTGAAAAATATTCATGTCAAATACCGTGGGGCAACTTCACTGAATTGAACAATAAAATGAATCAAATATGCATTTTTCGGTTGAATGAAAGGCCGGGAAAAGAACATATTTGCACGACTAAGGCACCTAATAACAAAAGTTAACATATTCTGCCAATAGGCATCTATTAAATAATCAATAATATCTATTACACTTGAGATTCTTAACACCTCCTTTTTTATTCATCTAAGTGACGGGAGTTTAATTCAAATAAAAGGAATGAGTTAATTGAGTCAAATAAAAATGACGGGAGCTCATTGTTGCTTCGGCCTGGACATTCACCGGACATTCACACTCGGGATCTGATTAGCTTCGGCCCGGGTGATAGAAATCAGTGGAAATTGGTTCAGTTTATGATTTGATGGGATGAAGAAAATAATGATAAAAAGTGGGGGTTGGTTTGGTTTATGATCTGTGGTTGTATCGAACCAACGACACACCTTGTGTGTTCATAAACAGGCATGAAATATCAACTAAGATAGCAAACAAAAAAAGGAAAGTAAATAAGAGAGAAAAAAAAGGAAAACTCAAATTTGAAAACCTTAAAACTCATCTTCAACTGTTTAACTTAATCCCCAGAAACCCGTCCAAGTTTACAACTGTTTAACTTAATCCCCAGAAAATCCCATTAACTGGCACCCTAATGACCCTAATGAATTTATGTATATGACAGCCTAATGAATATGGCAGCCTTGGTGCATAATCTATATGGAAGCCAAATGAATAGTTGAATCCACATGCTATTACTTATATATAGACACTGATTGAATTAAAGGAAGCTATTTACCATGGTCTTGATAGTTAATCCGTGGAATGTGCAATACTAAAGTAATCGAGATATGCAAACTATGACAAAATGTTCATAGAATAATTATTTTATTAGAAAACATCCTTGACTGTGTATTGTATTGAAAATGAAGCTATAATGAGGAAGAGCAGTTCTGTCCTAATCAGTTTTGTCCGAATGAGGAAGCAGTTCTGCTCGAATTTAACTCTAAATATTTTAGGGGAGAAATAATGTCCTTTGGCCCAATTATTTCCAGCATCGGACTGACCAAAAAATGAAGTTATTGGGCCTGAATATCTGGCCGTAGTATGTATATGCTAGCAGCAGTATGTATATGCTAGCAGCAGTATGTATATATATATATATATATATATATATATATATATATATATATATATATATATGCTAGCAGCAGCAGTATATATATGCTATATATATATAGCATATATATATATATATATACATACTGCTGCTGCTAGCATATATATATATATATATATATATATATATATATACATATATATATATATATATATATATATACATATATATAGCATATATGCAGCACTGCTGCTGCTAGCATAAGCATATATATATATATATGTATGTATATATATATATATATATGCTTATGCTAGCAGCAGCAGTATGTATATATATATATATATGCTATATATATATATAGCTGCAGTATGTATATATATATATATATATATATATATATATTTGATAAACATCAAATATAAAGAGAGGAACTATTAGTTGATATTTGATAAACATCAAATATAAACATCAACTAATAGTTGTTATGAACTATTAGTTTTGTTGTTGGAGTATTTTATATTTTTTGAATAGGGTGGATAGTCCTATAAAGAGAGGAAATTATGCCCAAAATTATTATAGTTTTTACACTTGTTTGTGTTGTATAAAAAATATTTTAGACTTGTACTCTTTATTATTTGTTCACTAGTAATGTTTTGTGTTGACTAGTGCCCAATGCAAGGAAATGGTACTCTTTATTGCGGATATTTTGTGTTGAAGTTCATGAAGTACTTCATGGAGGATCCTTCCATACCTTTTGAAATAAAGGTATGTTACCAATGTTCTCTTTTTGTCCTATTATATAAAATATTGTTTAGTTATTAACTATTATATACCGTAATAATAAATTTAATTCTATCTTCAATTTTTTAGATGAGAAGATTGTCCAGTAAAGTGACCTACACGTTGAATGAGCTAAATGAAGTTCAAATGGAGTTCATTGAGTTCATTACGGATTATATATATTAGGTATTTCCGAGTAATTGTATTTTGTTACGTTGTAATGACAATGTGTTGAGATGACTGTGTTTTGATGAAAACTATGTTGATTATATTTGATTGCAGGGTTACTCATTCTGGGTTGGATAGCGTCGAGAACAAATTTGATCGAGTATTACGTTCGACAACGTCCTATTTTGGATTGTGATTCTTATGATGTAATTCGAAATGCTAGTTTTTGGATATTGTGATGTATCATCACTATTTTTAGGATATTATCACATAGATAAGTAGACGTTAGTTAGTTTTTGGATAGGTAGTTTTTGGATATGATGTAGCTTAACATCAATTTGATTCTAAATATCTTGATGTATATAAGTTAGTGATATTTATGACCATGGTTATTATCTATTTGCAATGGTTGATTTAACATCAAATAATAGTTGTCTATTGATGGATTAATGATTTTTTTTAAAATTTTTTATATTAACATTTATGTCAGTTTTGAAAAAACTCTCATAAATTTTTTAAAACTGACATAAATGTGATTTTATTTATGTCAGTTTTTTATGAAAAAATGATTAAAAACATGTTGAATGTCGTAGTTTTTATGTGTGTTCTTAAAAATTGAGATAAATGTGAACTTATTTATGTCAGTTTTATGAACATTTATGTCAGGGCTTTATATGTCAGTTTTGAAATTTTTTAAAACTGACATAAATGACCATTTTTCTTGTAGTGAGTGCCGGAAAATTAGGGTTTTGCCTTAGTGGTGTTCGAACTCAGCGTGGGGTGACTAACCAAAGCCTTAAACCATCACGATCCACCAGAAAGTTAGTTTTTGACCCAGGAGGTAGCCTTTTACGGTTGACATGAGAGAACAAGGAGAGATGGGCACCTCCTCAATTTTAAAAAAATTCATTTTGGCCCCCACAAGTTTTTTTGGCTCATATTTTTGGAATTTTTCACTCGAGTCTTGAATGCTCGAGAACGAGCTTGGTTTTAATTATGTGGTGGTGGGGGGAGGGGGGAGTGATGGAAATGTGTCTTTTTAGGACTTTGTAGCATTTTATTTTCATTTTTGTTATTTTGTTTTAGATTCTTTATTCGGTTGTATTTCTTTTTAGTATTTGTTGCTTGGTATTTAGGGAGAGAAGTAGCAAAGGCTTTTAGGGGTATTTTTGTAATTAGAATCATAGCTTAGGGCCTAAGCTACTCCCCACTTTAAATACCCATGTAATCTTCATTTGAAGATAGACTCCATTTTTGAATATAAGAAATCTCTTGACTCTCTCAAAAAAATATTTGGTTAATATTTTTGGCCATTGACGTGTAGTTTACGTCATAAACCTTCTTGGACGTCGATGTAGATGAACACAAAGATGGGAAGAGTAATGGTACACAATTATTTAAAGACACTGAATATTTTCGGCTACAAGGGTGTATAATGGTCAAGGCTTATCAAGATGTGTGGCTTTTGGACCTACCATTGTCAACTACATTTTATAAGCTTGTGCTTGGTTAGGTAAGCTAATTCCTTAGTTTTTAATTTAATATATTTCTTTTTAAAATGTCAACTAGGTTTATTAGTTTGTTTTGATGGATATATTAAGTTCTCTCTAGGAGCTTGACTTGCATGACTTATGTTGAATTTAAAAAGATTTTGCAAGAATTGAAAAACACTTGTTTACCGGATTGGGCTTTCTGTCAATTTTTCACCGCACCTCAGCTTCCTCGTGGTGGTTTGACTGTTCTGGATCCCAAGTTGACTATTATGAGCAACAGGGAAGAATAGGGGTAGGTTCATGCTGAAAATTTGTGCTCTCGACCCATTGCAGTGACTTTGAATAAGGAGGTAATTGTTTTATTCGCCAATCACTGTTTCGATTCTACACGTCTCAATAGTTGGATCATCTCCGACGGCAATATATATATATATATATATATATATATATATATATATATATCAAGGTTCTAAAAAATGCGGGGCGTGATCGAGGCGTGGAGGCCAAGCCTTAAGCCTTAGAAGCCTAGGCGGGCCTTGGCGTAAAAAGGCGTGAAAAGGCGTTTAGGTCTTTTTAATATATTTTAATATTTTTTAACCATAACAAGGCTATTAAAATACTAAAATTGTACATATCATAAAAATATGTCTGAATATTTGCAAATAAAAATACTATTTGATTATTTTGGATGAGATAATGGTTCGGTTTGTAAAAAAGTCTTTACAAGGGGATATCGTTTCACTAAAGCATTGTTGTTTTTAGAGAAAAAGTATGCCTTAAGGGTTTTACCAAGCATAAGGTGTCAAAATCTTAAGGCGGGGCGTTTCTCCCAAGCCTCAAGCCTAGGCGGGTTTTTTAGAACAGTGATATATATATATATACACACAGAAAGTCTCCTGTAAGGACTCCTTATGGTGTAGACTCCGGTACATACCGTTTTATTAAGATAGTAAAAAAATGAATTTTTTGATGAAACTTCATGGATATGATGTCCACAGTTAGAAGATCATCTCCAATTTTTTTCATCAAAAAATTCAATAAAAAAAATGTTGAGATGAGATGATATGTAAAAAAATGGTATAAATATTCATTTTCAACCGTTGAAATGTTGGGTCAACACCAGCTGCTTTATTGATTGAATTTTTTGATGAAACTTCATTGATATGATTTTCTCATTGTCGAGATCATATCCATGAAGTTTTATCAAAAAATTCAATCAAAAAGTGGGTGAGATGATCGCCAACATTTCAACTGTCGAAAATGCATATTTATACTATTGTTTTACACATCACCTCATCTTAACGATTTTTTTATTGAATTTTTTGATGAAAAAAATTGGAGATGATCTTCTCACTGGGAAGATCATATCCGTAAAGTTTCATCAAAAAATTCATTTTTTTACTATTTTAAAAAAATAGTATGTACCGGGGTCTGGACTATAAGGAGTCCTTACAGGAGGGAGCCTCTCTTTCTCTCTCTCTCTATATATATATCTCGGTGACGAAATTGTGTGAAAACAAATTTATCTAACAACGCGAAAATATATCTGTCCCAAAGTGGCTTCTCCACCGTATATATACCTACATTTTTTATATGTTATTTGTTTATATGAATCTTAATCTTATTTATATTTTTAAACTATATTACTTATAACTATTTTAACTATTCACGCCTTTTCTATTCGACAAATATGAGGAGGAAGTGAATTAGTTTATGATTTGTTTTCATGTATAAAGTAAAAAAATGAGCATTATATCTTTATTTAGATATTTTCTCTGTCCAAGTGCAAACTTACCACTGGTGTGGGTTCAAACTTTAAGGATCATGGTCGGACCTTTTCTTGTTAAACATAATTTTCTAATAAAATTGGGTACCCGTAGGGATTCTGAACCCCGAGTAAATTAAGTACCGGGATGGGGATTAAAATTTCAAACGGGGATGGGGATTCTTCTTCTACCTTCCCTCGCCTCATACAACCCCACCCCGCTATCAGTCATATTCACGAGAACAATATGTTGAGTGAGAGGTATGGTATACAACATGCGTCTAAATTTACTTGCATTACTCTATCCTCTATCCCCGTAGTTTTTCTGGATCCGCTATGTAGTTTTTCCCAATGCGACCTTCTGCTTTTTCTTGCCACAACGTTTTCTCTTTTCCCATGTCAAATATTCTTCTTAGCACCGATTTTATAAAAGTTGAGAGGGGAAGATATTCAATGTTGATTCATATACCCAAATTACTGTTATATTCAATGTTGCTTCATATACCCAAATTACTATTATATTCAATGTTGCTTCATATACCTTGATAACTTCAAATTAACCTTTTTAGTTAAACTAACTTAACCTTATATATTATATATCACGATTATATTTAAAATAAATAATATATTAATATAAATATATATATGTGTGTGTGTGTGTGTGTGTGTGTGCGCGCGCGCGTGTGTTAATATTGACGTATATATTTTATTTTATATGTATAATCCTATAATATATGTTAATGTAAATATTTATAAACTATATTACCAATTGAGAAACGCTTTTATACGGACCTTAATTAAGGTCTACATACAGACCTTACAAAAACGACTCCGTTTTTCTAATAGAACACCCATGCACCGGAGCTCTATTCCACAACTCACCTGTTCAATATGGTACCTTAAATAGTCAACTGATCCCCTATGAGACCATAAATAATCAAGTGATTCCTTATGCGATCTCAAATAGTCAACTCGTACCATATGAGACCTTAAATAGGCAATATGTCCCTGATTTAACCTTTAATAGTCAAACGGTCTCCTATGGGGTCTTAAATAGTTAACCGGTCCCTCATGCGACTTTAAATAGTCTGCCAATCCCGAATGCAAACTTATATAGTCAATCGATACCCTATGTGTCCCTAAATAGCAGTGTTCAAAAAGGTGCTCCTAGACGTGAGGCTTTTTTGAAACACCCCGCAAAAGGCTTATGTGTGGGAAAAGGCGTGGTCAATGCACGTGAAGGCTGGTCAACGGAGCACGTGCGCCTATGCGGGTAAGGCGCAAGCCTTTTTATTTTTTTTTAGAGAAACAACGTCGTTTTGCTTTAGTGCTATTTTTTTCTTTTAAGATAACGACTTCGTTTTATAAACATTGTTAGATGATTTTTTTTCTTTTAATATCTTATTTGTGTAAAAAGTTATGGACATAAAACAAACAACAAATTAATAAAAACAAAACATACACATATAAGAACCATTCCTTTACGATTGTAAACCCTAACCTCACGATGAAAGCCCTCCTCACCTCGTTTCCCTCTCCGACAATAATCCTCCTTCTCTCCGACAACAAACTTGCCCCGCCAAGTTCTTCTCCCATCATGTTATCCCTCTCCGACATCAGGTTATCCCATTTATAGTTCAAACTTCTTTTTTTCCCTTTTTTTATGTTTATACACAAATAACCATTTTTTTAAGTTTATACAAATAACCAATTAAATATTATGATTCTTAGTTTAGTCCATTACTTTAAAGTTTGATTTCATTCACATTATATTTGAAATAAATTGTTTACTAACTTATTTTGAATTTTCATTACATGTATTAAGGTGACATGGACTTATAGAGCATGCATATGGAAAAAGGGCTACCAACTATACGGATATATTTTTAAATTTCAAGGTATGTGTTATTTTACTTTGAATTTTGATTGAATGTTTATGCTTATGTTTTTTTATGTCAGTTATGCTTATATTCCTGCTTATAAATTTGATTTTATTGTTTTACTAGCCTTGGTATAAGTAAAAAAATATTAAAAAAAGGAAAAACGCCTTTTCACGCCTAGGCTCCTAATGCTTGAGGCTTGACCTCTATGCCTCGACAACGCCTCACACCTTTTAGAACCTTGCTAAATAGTCAATATGGGATCTTAAATAGTCAATATGTGACCCCATGTGACCATAAATAGCCAGCAGGTCTCCTATAAGACCATAAATAGTCAATTGGGTCCTTATGCAATCGTAAATAGTCAACATGTACCCTTTAGGACAATAAATAGTAAACGGGTCCCATTTAGAACCATAAATTTCCAATTGATCTCCTAAAGAACCTTAACTAGTCATCTGTTCCCCGATATAACCTTAAATATTCTACTACTTTCCCATCCGACATAGTCAAATATGATCTTAAATAGTCCTTAAATAGTTAATATGTTTCTCATATAACCTTAAATAGTCAACTGGTTCCCCACGCGACCTAAAATAGTCACGTTATGCCCTATGCGACCTTAAATATTCAATCGGTCCCCTATGTGACTTTAAATAGTTAATTCAACCTACATTGGACCTTAAATAGTCAATCGATCCTCATGCCACCTTAAATAATAAACTAATCCTTAATGGGACCTTAAATAGTCAATCGGTCCCCGATGTGATCTTAAATAGTCAACTGGTCCTTTATTTAACCCTAAATAGTCAACGGTCCCCTATGTTAAATAGTCAATATTGGACCTTAACTAGTCAGTCGGTCCCTTATGCGACCTTAAATAAAATCGTTTTACCATGCAATCTTAAATAGTTAATAAGTTCCTTATACAACATTAAATAGTCAATTGGGCCCCATTCATGGGAGGTTCTGTACAAAGCTGAGCCCCCCCCCCCCCCCCCCCCTGCCGAAAAAGTATATTGGTTAAAACATAAAGTTAAAGGTATGTATTTTGAGGTTTCCAAACGCACAAGATAAAAAAATGTAATATGAATGTTTGAACTTAAAAACCCAATCCATCCCCCTCCCGTTTTCATTTTTGACTCCCTCTTCTATTTTGCTCTCTTGCTTCTTATACTCTCTCAAAATTTTTTGCCACACATTTAATGCCTTAGTCCTTCATGGTCTAGACCTTCTCCTCCTCATATAAACTCCATTTTCATCCTTATTCGAGAAATTACAAAAAGTGGTTTATTAGGTATTTAAAAAAAAAATATTTCCTTCACTTGTGTAAGTTTTTTTTTTACCAATTGTTTTATATTAAGAGTTATTAAGTTATTACCTTTTAATTATAGGATTGTATCTTTTCTGCAAGGATTTAGAGGTTCAATTTTTTTTTCAAACTTGTAATATTTACATATGTTCAGTTCAGAGTTTCAAATATGTTTTATTTATGCGGTTTATGTTCATTTTTTGGTATATGTTATGTGCTCTGTTTATTAGCATAATTTTTTTAAATGTTCAAGTGTTAATTTTTTTGATGTTTATTTAAAAATGTTTAGATATATTCATATCAATTATTTGATTTTTCTAAAGTTTATTTTATTGTGGGAATTTGTAACGCTTCCTCATTTGATTTTAAATAATTTTGGCACTTTAGTGTCTAGGGCTAATCTTAATAACTATGTTTAGAGTATACATTTTCTTTAGATTGCTGACTTGTAGTTTACTCTTAATAAATGGTCGAAAAAGGTTCATCTCAATAATTATTTGACGAAATAGTAAAAAATAATCGGGAAAAAAATTGCCTCGAGGCTCCCGCCCTGAACCCCAGACATTAATCCTAAATTCTTCCCCTCACTCAAATTTATGGATCCGCCATTTCCCCTATGCGATCTTAAATAATCATTTTCCTTATGCGATCTGAAATAGTCAATCGGGCGCGTTTGTGATTTTAAATAATCAGTCTTGTATTGGAATAGTCAACTTGTTCCTATATCACATTAAATAGTCCACTGATGACCTAGGGATCTTAAATAGTCAAACTATTTTTCCAATGAGGCATTAAATAGTCAACGGTCTCCGATGTGACCTCAAATAGTCAACCAGTCGCCTATACAACCTCAAATAGCCAATCGATCTATAGACCTTAAATAGTTAACTGGTCACCTATGCAACCTCAAAACGTAATCAGTCCCCTATGCGCCAATAAATAATCTACCAATTCCCTTTGTGATCTTAAATAGTCAATCAGTCCTTATGGGAGGTTAAATAGTTAATATGTTCCCAGGGGATTGTGACAACCCGCTCACCAAAATAAGGGTTGGCCAGCCAAATACTCCAATATAACAGGAGTCCCGGATGGAATCATTCTCAGCATCACAATAAAATATAGAGTATCAAGGATAACCACCCAATATCTCAGAAAACGGGTTGCCAAAAATTTTGTTTTAAGGTTAAAGAAAAAATTTAAACAACCCAATACTGAAAAGGTAGGGGGAAACCCCAAGAATGTATATATATACTACAATAACAACGAGTATACATAAAAAGGACCGGATATGCTGTCGGTCCACAGATTCTACAATAATGTTGAACAATTTTAATAAATTATATAATACATTACATTAAACACTTACAAAGGCTTGGGCCTCACGCCCGAATAAAAGACTTGATCTTAACTAGAGTGAAAAAATGAAAGCGGCTATACAATATAACCCGTAATACCCGCAAAGCATCACGGCTTGCCAAAATCACCGGAATAGGACAGTCAGAACAGGCGTCCTTGCGACGGAGAGCCTGAGCGGACACAAGATGCATGCACAACAAGAAATATGAACGGGTCAGGGCCCGGTTTTATGTGATCACCAGATGAATAAAAAGTATGACAGTTATGAATAAAAATCATGCTAGAAAAAGAAATAAAAATCTACCTACATAGTTTTAAAGCACGAACTAAGGAAATCATATGATCATATAATTAAATTTAAACTATGCATAAGAATATGATTAACACTAATTAAAAACTTCCATCATTTTATACGGTTCCATCCCATTGTTATGCCCCTTATCAGGAACTCATAATCACAAATTTTATACTCTTTCTAGTATTCTATTCCTTATCGGGAATATAATCATCATCAAATGCTCTTTGTGGCATTTCATTGTGCTCTTTATGACACTCCATCATGCTATTTATGGCATATCTCATACATCAAGTCCCACTTGATTATGAATAGTTATATTTATATACATATAACGATTCTAAGACCGCCCCTCCGAGTTTCCCCACTGGGCGCCCCCCTAAATGACCATCATCTTCCAAGGCCTATCAAATAAGACAACCTGGGCACCTATAACGCAAGACGTCGGGAAGCGGCCATATGCCTGCGGGAGAGTCAATACCACACCCAGAATCTCCTCACCAACGCAGAAAACATAACATATTGCTCATATGGCCTAAGACTATATCCACCCTGCATTCACTAGCTAGGGGGCATCACCAAGCGCGCAAACTTCCCTTATGATGTCATTTAGAGAGGTGTGTTTAAGTAAATTTACATTTACCTTATTCATGATTAAGTAAATTATCATTTACCATCATTATTGCCATTTCCATTTCATTTTCTTTCCACATATATGTTTCATTTTATCCGAAACTATAATCACTTACATTTTTGTAAATACCTCATTTTATACCCGGAGCCATACTTAATACATCTTATCGTTGTAACCTCGATGAATAAATAAACTTTCAATTTATTCTCCAAAGATTCGTTTGTGGTATTATTGTAAACCATCAAGACTAATATAGCTCCATTGAGCTTCTAAAGCCTCCCGAACATGACACTACACTCCTAGTCTCATAAGGATCAGCTAAAAGAAAAGAATGCCCTAACATCAATTGGCATGTCCCCGAAAAAAAAACCCACATAACCCCTCAAATGTAGGGTAAATAACTAACTCATCTAGGACTCTAGGACTCTTAGTTGACTTCATTTAAGAAGGTTCTTAGGTCCTAAACTTAAAGAAAAGAGTTGGAATTAAACTAAGAAAATCACTCAAAAGTGCAGGGTTTCCAAATCGATTTGGCCTGGCCGAATCGATTCGGTCAGAAAAGCGAATCGATTCGAACCAGCCGAATCGATTCGGTAAGGAAAACCTGACTTCTGTATAATTGTCGAATCGATTCTTCTAGGCCGAATCAATTCGGTCCACTCAGACCTGGACACTGCCCCTATAGCGAATCGATTCGGCCAGGCCGAATCGATTCGCCCCTGCGAATTTGCCAAGTTTGGTTCTAAGGGTTATGAACTCTAATTTTCCCAAATCTCAAATCTCTTCCATTTTGAACACAACCAACAACCTTTATCTGCCCAAAGATTATCCTACATGGTTTATAACCATTATAATTCACAATTTTATCATCAAAAACTAAGATTAGGGTTAAATCCCATAAATTCCATTTTTGATCCATAAATACAAATACACAACTATCACACAAATTATTCATCTTAAATCACATATTAGCAAGTAGAAAACTTGCCTTATAGTTGAAATCTGTGATTTCTTTGTCATAGAGGCAATTCCAAATCTTCAATCTCCAATTTCTCTCTTCTTTCTCCATTTTTTCTCTTCCTCTCTCTTTCTCTCTTTTTCTCTCTAAGTTTAAGACATAAAATGAGGAAATTAGGGGATTTGGAAGACTAAAATCGGGGCTTTAGTCTAAAGTTCCCAACTTAAGTGGTTAATACCACATTAAAATGACTCGCAAATACGCATTTAAGTCAAAACCAGGTAAAAGTGCCCGAAACCTAAAAATACAATATGGCACTTATTTTGACTATCTCGCACATTCTGGGACTAACTATTCCCTCTAACATGGCATCCGGTAATTTTATAATCCATTTTAAGTTCCGGTTTCAATTTAAACCACAGTGTCATTTAAAACACATGACACTATAAAACATGTAACCGAATGATATTTACTTTTACATGCAGTAAATATGCTACACTCTAGCAATTATTAACTTTCAACTCATAAAATTAATATTTACTCCAGTTCCATCATTTTATATAATTACCTTATGCGGTAAATTAATATAAAATTAGCCGCCTAAAAGCGAGGGTTGTTATATACTCCCGCCCTTATGAGGGAATTTTTCCCTCAAAATTCAGGCGTACCCCAATCATATAAAGGATATACCATCCTAAACTATCATTCTATCACCCTTAACAAACCCCTTATTATTGTGGCGTCCCAAATGGACTCGGACTAAGGTTAACCCCATCGATCTCGGTCTACATTCTTGGTGCTCTGGCATAGCACCAAATCGCCCATCACGAACTATCGATCCTAACTTCCTACGATGGAAGACGAAGCCCACATGACTCATCGCAATACACCTTGCCTCCAGAATCAAGTTATACCTCTTCTCAGGGATACTCACACCAACGCTAAATGGCTTAATCCCAATGACTACTCAACTTCTCTTCGTGTAGGCGTAACCCTTCCAAGAATATGGCTCAAAATCCCAATCCTTAAAGAAATGCTCCGAGACCACTCCAAGTCCACGGAACATATTGTCTGCTGGTTCCATCCAACTAGTATGTGAATTACTCAACCTGTTACAACAAGGCCACTCAAAAGCCCAATTATTGTACATGAATTTCCCTCCATATAAACTACTGCTCCATCAGTTATATATCCTAAGGCGTACATTCAAGATATGCCTTTCGGCATTAAGTCAACTTCCTCCCTTCATCCATCCACTTTAGGGTGGTAAAACATACTCCATTTCCACACGGTTCCCATCTTCATCTAAAATTTACCAAACCTTCGACATGAATATCTATTCTCCGTCCACCACCAGGGGCACTTCATACGGCTTTACCATTCCCCCATATAGGGCGGGGTGTACTTTTCTAAGTATAGTCCACCCATAATGGCCGAAAAAACAACAATTTGGTCGAACGATAAACATTTTCTCAAATAGGATCATGACCAGTTCGGTGTCGGCAATTCAATGAAGACATCTATGAACATACTCTTCTTCACACGAGTAGGTGAAATGGTCAGTCATAGACATGAATGCTTTTGCTACAAAGTCCTCCGAGTTATGCTCGTTCTACTTAGCTTTCCATACCTTCACTAATTTTCTGACGGGTTTTCTACTCGTCACATCTACTACCCAAATCGTTTTCCCTTAGCGAAAGGGAATACTTCATCCATAGTCCTTTATGAATTTCGTACACCAACTCGATCCCTTCCATAACATATTGCAACAACTTGTTGCTCGCTAGAAAGACCAAATTTCCTACCCAGGAAGTGGTGCCTCATTCCTTTAAGGTGATCACTACTGCAATGAATTTCAATTCAAGCGTGGAGTAATACTTCCCACCAAGTTTTAAGCTTGTGAGATGCACAAAATAACGGTTCTACGCTTCAGTATCATTATTCCCCATTCTGGCAGAGACTTGACCGTTAAATTCACTCTCGAGCTTAACAACATGAGCTCAGGAGTAAAAATTAACTCTTTCTTTTAACTCCCCGAAAGTTAAGTTACCAATATAATTCTCTATCTCGGAGAGGCCTCATCTCCTTTGGCCTACCCTTCCAAATCACTTGAAATTTCATACCTCTTGTTTCTAGGGACCTAATCCTTCTGAAAGTGTAACACCCCACGATTTTTGGAGACTGAGAAATTAAATTTTGGGAAAATAAAATTTAATTGAATTGAAGAATTTTAAAATTTGGGAATTGAGGCCCAAAAATAGAGAATATTTTAAAGAATTCTGGATGATGATTTTGAGGGTACCATTGATCCCGGAAGGGTCGAGATAGTCAAAATGACGTCATTGAGTTTTATTTCGGCTCCGGAATATTTTTAAGTCAGTTGACTCGAATTGGAGTAAACGAGTCATTTAAATTGTGTATTAACATTTAAATTTGGGACTTATATTTTAAGGTTTAAGAGGCTTACGGATTAAGCTCTCAATTAGAGAAAGAGAGAAAGAAAAAGGAAGAAAGAAAGAAGGAGAAAAGAAGAGAGAGAGGAAGAAAGCTTGGAGATTCCGACCCAAACGCGATCCCGTGGATGATTCAACCTCTACAAAATCTGAGGCAAGTGATTAATCTTGCTAAATAAGTCATTTGTATATTTTATTTCATATTTTGTGGGTTAAAGAAATGGTTTTTGGGTATAAACATCAAAACCTAAATTTTGGTTTAAATCTTGAAATTGAAGATTTTAATTGGGTTTAAGGGATATAAATTGATGAGGTTAACTATAGGATGTGTTTTGATGTTGAAAATTATGTTGGGGTTGAAGATTAAGGGTTAGAAGAAGTATAAATTGAATTTTGGAGAATTTGGGCTTTGGAAAAACAACCATTTTCGTGGCTTTCTGAACTGGCCGAATCGATTCAGCCCTAACGAATCGATTCGCCAGGTTGCAGAAGCCTCAGGTCTTTAGGACCGAATCAATTTTCCTCTAGCGAATCGATAGTGAGGGTTGCAGAATCTCAGGTCCCTTGGACCGAATCTATTCGGATGGGCCGAATCGATTCGCCGTTGGGCCGAATCGATTCGGAGAGGCCGAATCGATTCGGAAACAGAGCATTTAGAGGAATTTTCTCTTTAGTGAATTTAAACCCTTTTTGGTTGGGTTTATTGATTTGGGGGTCTTCTCTTAAGATGCAAGAGATATGTTCTTGGAGACATATAAGGGGTTTCCCACATATTAGGATTTTGAGGACTCCTTAGGGTAATTTGGGAGAAATGTATTCGTGTATGTATTGGAGTTGCATATGGTGTTTGTGGGGAAACCTCATAGAGGTTGGGAATACCAATTAGAGAAAAAGGTATAAATATGACGTGAGGTTGAGAACTCTTAGAGAGTGAGAGGTCTCATATCATTAGAACCGTTTAAATTAAGGAACAATAGGTAACTCGATAGGGGTAAGGGTTCATGAAATTAATTGAACCATAGGTAAAATTGGGAACGGCTTGGGGATCGTACTATCAACTAGAATAGACGGTAGTATAATTCTAGTTAGTATAGTTTACACATAATTAGGTGGAAATAATCACATGGGATTCCAATACTTGAGACAAAGTAGAATAAGTTGAGGTTGGTAGACTTTTGGTTAGGTGTATACCTTTAGTCAAAATTCGTATTGAGGTATTGATTTGCTCTCGGATATAGATGGTATGTGTAGTAAGGGTTTCCTACACAAAATTTTGGGTGATAACCTTAATGTAGTATATATAAGTATATATATATACATATGATTTTTGGGAGACTATTCATCATAGGAAAAATGATTGAATATGTTTCAAGTGAGAGATTATATTCACATATCAAGGTAAAATTTAAAGGAAATTGTGTTGACGGCTTGTCCATCGAGGATTATGTATACTTATAGCCGAGTTTATATATTTCATACTTATGAACAAGAATTAGTTGTATATAAGGATATGTGAATATATGTATATATATCTATATAGATATGAATATATGGATATATTTATGTTATGGACATACATGGTATGGATATTTAAACCTTACATGATGGTTTAATATTTGATCATATGATTGGATCATATGAATTTATATATATTGTGCATGTGAATGATATATATACTTATGTGGTTAAGCATACCCCGCTCATGCTATCATTGGGAAGTTGCGCGCGTAGAGGGTGAGCATCCTGGCTAGAAAAGCAGGGTGTGGATATTCCCGAGGTCATAGTCGTCCTGTGTGTTATTATATGATTTATATATTTATTTTTGGGATGAGACGTGGTGGGTATGTTTCGTCTCATTGCCGGTTAGGAGCTATGACCGCTTCCCGGGATGTCGTGTGCGTGAGTTGACCACGAGATGGGTGTCGTTTATTCCCACCATGGTGTCCCCAGTATTATTACGTGAGCCGAGCACTGAGAAGATGATAGCATTGATGCAGTTTATCGGCACTATATATAGCCGGGTATTTATTTGTGCATGGCCTTTGTACATCTTATATGGTATGTATACATGGTCATGGGATTGGATGATGGTGCGTATATATATATGGCTAGAATGAAATGGCTATATATATATATATATATATATATATATATATATATATATATATATATATATATATGTCCTATAGATGAAAGGATATGGAAACTTTTTGGTGTACATCTTGGATGATTATGATGTACTAGATTGATGGGGGTTGATGTATCGCATTTAAGGAATATTTTGGTTACATCATCCCAAGGATATTATTGGAGATTTAGTAGTAGTAGTAGCATTATATGGTATGTATGGAATTATGGATCTCTAGGATCGACATTGTCAAGGAGTAGTGTAACGGGGTGGTTCCTTGTTTGGATTTTGCTTTGCGAGACACCCCACGCATGAAACGCAGTGCAGTGTTGAGATTGGAGAAAAGTTCTGTCAATTATGGTATGTACGGAATTATGGATCTCTATGATCGACATTGTCCAGGTGTAGTGTAACGGGGTGGTTCCTTATTTGGATTTCGCTTTGCGAGACACCCCACGCCCGAAACGCAGCATATTGTTGAGAGTAGAGAGAAGTTCTGTCGATATTTATGTGTGGCATAATGGATCTCCAGGATCGACGTTGACAAAGAGTAGTGTAACAGGGTGGTTCCTTGTTTGGATTTCGCTTTACGAGACACCCCACGCACGAAACGCAACGCAACGTTGAAATTGGAGGGAAGTTGTGTCAATAATAATTTTGCCTGCTTATTAATTAGAAATTAAATCATATATTTCAACCCAAATGCATATTGGGTAACTTATTAAATTATATTTGGTTAAAGTATAAACCGTAATCCACTAAGCCTAATAAGGCACATATGATTGAAAATAAATACTTAATTGTGTTCAGAAAAGGGGGGTGGATTCTTGGGTTAAGTTATGAAGGTAGATCTCGTGGATATAGGCTAGGCCTATGATAGGTTAGGTTGTACTAATAAAATGGGGGTAATTTAACTAATAAAATTGAGGACGCGAATAGGTGCGCGCCTTTAGATGAGAGGTGAGTTGGGGCTCCACGAGAGTGCGATCCCATTTTAATTATGAAATATGTGCACCGATATTTATTATGCACGGTTAACACACTTGATAAATATTTTCACAACTCGGGCTCTGACCCGTTTACTTTTCTCTCCTGCAAGTATATATATATATATATATATATATATATAATACTACAGATGCCCTACCACATGGATGCCGGATGACTTTCTATTCAGAGTCTTGGGAGCCGCGACAGGTGCGGACTGTTGCGGGATGTAGAATGTAGTCGCTTCCTCCCTTGAAAAATTCTAGGTAGGATTCATGTTGTATATCGGGTTTGTACCCAAGGGATATTTATATACATGTTTATACTTATTCCATTCCAGTTATTGTATTTGCTGTGACCCGACAGCTTATTCGGGTCTACTTTTTGTATCACATTCTGTTGTAGTTATTTATATCATTTTATTATAGCATTTCGTTTATCATAGTTCTTTCCTGCATCTTTCTTTCCTTTATTCGTAGTGTTATAGTGTTGTGTCGTGGTATGTTGTATGTTTTAAATTATTTTAACATCTCGCTTATATGATATCGGGTAGTTAGTCCTATATTATATAGTACCGGCAGTTGATGTTGAGACTGGACCATCTGAAACTCCTGATTTAATATAGTATAGGGCTGGCCACCCGTTATTATTTTGAGCGGGGTGTTACAGATGGTATCAGAGCATCAGGTTCTAGAGTCCTTAGGATCTGTGTGAGTTTTCTGCATTCTTCCGTTAACGTTCTTGACATAAAGCCCTACAGTTAGGACTGTTGTGTTCACTACGTTGTTTTCTTCTGTGAAGTATATTCACTTGATTGGCGTTCTGATAACAATTGTTCTTGTTTTGTTTCAGACGTCGCCTAGATTTTGTCGTCTAGGAAAGGATAGGGTTAAAAGTACAATGCCCATGGCATATTTTGGGTACGCTTTATTCGGGGGTATTTGTTTTCCCCGATTCCGGAGGAGATTTCTAGCAGTGGTGTGAGGTGATTTATCGGCAGTTGAGTAAGAAAGGAAAATTTACTCGAATGGTGAATCTTGTACTTAGTAAGGTAAGTCCGAGGAGAGGTATGTAGCGTAGTCCTGGGGAGGTTAGGTTGAGAAACCCGTTAACCTTTGTTAGGAAACCTGATGTTGGTGATTCTTACCGAGGTGAGGTAGGTGTAGTTGTCCCAATATCAGGAGTATTGCCTTCTAGGAAGAGGGAGTAAGAGTTTGGAGACTCGATTTCGTTGTGTAGGACTGAGGGAATTTTTGGTAGTCGCCATCGTGTTTTATCCTTCAAAATGGTTAGGAAGGATTTTGGGGAAGATGTTTCTCTTGCAGAGAAATAGGTTTAGGAGTAATGATTGTCCTGGAGGAAGTAGAGGGTCCTGAATTGAGATCCTTGGATGAGGTGAAACCATTAGATTATGGAAGTATAAGGTAGAATAATTTTCTTTGGGTTTAAGTCATACCTTGTGCGATACTGGGAACGTAGAGAGTTATAATATTGAATTCCGGAGGTGAGGAATATCAAGGTTCGTTGAATAGTGACAACGAGACTTTTGTCTTATGGGCAGGTAGGGCATGTGATTATAGTGCGCCTAGGAGGGGAGATGTATATTGTGGAAAGGCGTTAATGTAATGTAAAGAAGTTTTAGATTTGTGAGATTCAAAGTTTAGTAGGTGTATGTTGAGCGGATAATTTAGCTCATAGATGTGCTAGTTTTGAGAACTAGGTATTGGTTATAGTGTTGTATTTGTTGAGACCTTGTGTCCTAAACATAAGGTATTTGTTTGGCGTGTCGGAAGATGCGGAATTTATTTATATTATTTATTGTTACGTAGGCCTTCGGGCAGTATTTAAAATATGAAAATATTTTTATAAAACCTTAGCCCTGGTTCAACTAATCTCAATCCCTGACCTAGCTACACAGTAGTGTATTGGGAGGGTTCCTTGTTTGGATTTCACTTGCGAGACCTCCCCCGCACGAAAGTGGCTAGTGTCAGGAATTGAGGAGAGTTCAAGAATTGGGAATTTTCGAACTTATATATATTTAGTATGTTGTTATAGATTATAATGCCGATGGTTATGTTACAATTGGAGGCTAATGGAGCCTGGTTATAATTCTACGAGTGGAAACTCGGATACAGGGTGTATGGGCGCCCTGGGTAGTTAGTGATTTTTAAATCTTTATGGTTTGACATGAGAACCAGGAAGGATCGGTATAGTGATCCTAAGAGTTGATGTTAGGACTAGATGATATTGAGGTGCTATGTGTATTTTAAATTTCGCGGACGAAATTTTTGTAAGGGGGGAAGATTGTAACACCCCACGATTTTTGGAGACTGAGAAATTAAATTTTGGGAAAATAAAATTTAATTGAATTGAAGAATTTTAAAATTTGGGAATTGAGGCTTAAAAATAGAGAATATTTTAAAGTATTCTGGATGATGATTTTGAGGGTACCATTGATCCCGGAAGGGCCGAGATAGTCAAAATGACTGTCATTGAGTTTTATTTCGGCTCCGGAATATTTTTAAGTCAGTTGACTCGAATTGGAGTAAATGAGTCATTTAAATTGTGTATTAACATTTAAATTTGGGACTTATGTTTTAAGGTTTAAGAGGCTTATGGATTAATCTCTCAATTAGAGAAAGAGAGAAAGCAAAAGTAATAAAGAAAGAAGGAGAAAAGAAAAGAGAGAGGAAGAAAGCTTGGAGATTCCGGCCCAAACACTATCCCGTGGATGATTCAACCTCTACAAAATCTGAGGAAAGTGTTTAATCTTGCTAAATAAGTCATTTGTGTATTTTATTTCATAATTGATGGGTTAAAGAAATGGGTTTTGGGTATAAACATCAAAACCTAAATTTTGGTTTAAATCTTGAAATTGAAGATTTTAATTGGGTTTAAGGGATATAAATTGACGAGGTTAAATATAGGATGTGTTTTGATGTTGGAAATTATGTTGGGGTTGAAGATTAAGGGTTAGAAGAAGAATAAATATAATTTTGGAGAATTTGGGCTTTGGAAAAAATAACCATTTTCGTGGCTTTCTGAACTGGCCGAATCGATTCGGCCCCACCGAATCGATTCGCCAGGTTGCAGAAGCCTCAGGTCTTTAGGACCGAATCGATTCGCCCCAAGCGAATCGATTCAGAGGGTGGCAGAATCTCAGGTCCCTTGGACCGAATCGATTCGGATGGGCCGAATCGATTCGGAGAGGCCGAATCGATTCGGAGAGGCCGAATCGATTCGAAAACAGAGCATTTAGAGGAATTTTCTCTTTAGTGAATTTAAACCCTTTTTGGTTGGGTTTATTGATTTGGGGGTCTTCTCTTAAGATGCAAGAGATATGTTCTTGGAGACATATAAGGGGTTTCCCACATATTAGGATTTTGAGGACTCCTTAGGGTAATTTGGGAGAAATGTATTCGTGTATGTATTGGAGTTGCATATGGTGTTTGTGGGGAAACCTCATAGAGGTTGGGAATACCAATTAGAGAAAAAGGTATAAATATGACGTGAGGTTGAGAACTCTTAAAGAGTGAGAGGTCTCATATCATTAGAACCGTTTAAATTAAGGAACAATAGGTAACTTGATAGGGGTAAGGGTTCATGAAATTAATTGAACCATAGGTAAAATTGGGAACGGCTTGGGGATCGTACTATCAACTAGAATAGACGGTAGTATAATTCTAGTTAGTATAGTTTACACATAATTAGGTGGAAATAATCACATGGGATTCCAATACTTGAGACAAAGTGGAATAAGTTGAGGTTGGTAGACTTTTGGTTAGGTGTATACCTTTAGTCAAGATTCGTATTGAGGTATTGATTTGCTCTCGGATATAGATGGTATGTGTAGTAAGGGTTTCCTACACAAAATTTTGGGTGATAACCTTAATGTAGTATATATAAGTATATATATATACATATGATTTTTGGGAGACTATTCATCATAGGAAAAATGATTGAATATGTTTCAAGTGAGAGATTATATTCACATATCGAGGTAAAATTTAAAGGCAATTGTGTTGACGGCTTGTCCATCGAGGATTATGTATACTTATAGCCGAGTTTATATATTTCATACTTATGAACGAGAATTAGTTGTATATAAGGATATGTGAATATATGTATATATATCTATATAGATATGAATATATGGATATATTTATGTTATGGACATACATGGTATGGATATTTAAACCTTACATGATGGTTTAATATTTGATCATATGATTGGATCATATGAATGTATATATATTGTGCATGTGAATGATATATATACTTATGTGGTTAAGCATACCCCGCTTATGCTATCATTGGGAAGTTGCGCGCGTAGAGGGTGAGCATCCTGGCTAGAAAAGCAGGGTGTGGATATTCCCCAGGTCATAGTCGTCCTGTGTGTTATTATATGATTTATATATTTATTTTTGGGATGAGACGTGGAGGGTATGTTTCGTCTCATTGCCGGTTAGGAGCTATGACCGCTTCCCGGGACGTCGTGTGCGTGAGTTTACCACGAGATGGGTGTCGTTTATTCCCACCATGGTGGCCCCAATATTATTACGTGAGCCGGGCACTGAGAAGATGATAGCATTGATGCAGTTTATCGGCACTATATATAGCCGGGTATTTATTTGTGCATGGCCTTTGTACATCTTATATGGTATGTATACATGGTCATGGGATTGGATGATGGTGCGTATATATATATGGTTAGAATGAAATGCCTATATATATATATATATATATATATATATATATATATATATATATATATATATATATATATATTTATATGTCCTATAGATGAAAGGATATGGAAACTTTGTGGAGTACATCTTGGATGATTATGATGTACTAGATTGATGGGGGTTGATGTATCTCATTTAAGGAATATTTCGGTTACATCATCCCAAGGATATTATTGGAGATTTAGTAGTAGTAGTAGCATTATATGGTATGTATGGAATTATGGATCTCTAGGATCGACATTGTCAAGGAGTAGTGTAACGGGGTGGTTCCTTGTTTGGATTTTGCTTTGCGAAACACCCCACACATGAAACGCAGTGCAGTGTTGAGATTGGAGAAAAGTTCTGCCAATTATGGTATGTACGGTATTATGGATATCTATGATCGACATTGTCCAGGAGTAGTGTAACGGGGTGGTTCCTTGTTTGGATTTTGCTTTGCGAGACACCCCACGCATGAAACGAAGTACATTGTTGAGAGTAGAGAGAAGTTCTTTCGATATTTATGTGTGGCATAATGGATCTCTAGGATCGACGTTGACAAGGAGTTGTGTAATGGGGTGGTTCCTTGTTTGGATTTCGCTTTGCGAGACACACCACGCACGAAACGCAACGCAGCGTTGAAATTGGAGGGAAGTTGTGTCAATAATAATTTTTCCTTCTTATTAATTAGAAATTAAATCATATATTTCAACCCAAATTCATATTGGGTAACTTATTAAATTATAATTGGTTAAAGTATAAACCGGAATCCACTAAGCCTAATAAGGCACATATGATTGAAAATAAATACTTAATTGTGTTTAGAAAAGGGGGGTGGATTCTTGGGTTAAGTTAGGAAGGTAGATCTCGTGGATATAGGCTAGTTAGTTATGCACGATTAACACACTTGCTAAATATTTTCACAACTCGGGATCTGACCCGTTTACTTTTCTCTCCTGCCTGTATATATATATATATATATTACTACAGGTGTCCTACCGCATGGATGCCAGATGACTTTCTATTCAGAGTCTTGGGAGCCGCGACAGGTGCGGACTGTTGTGGGATGTAGAATGTAGTCGCTTCCTCCCTTGAAAAATTCTAGGTAGGATTCATGTTGTATATCGGGTTTGTACCCAAGGTATATTTATATACATTTTTATACTTATTCCATTCCAGTTATTGTATTTGCTGTGACCCGACAGCTTATTCGGGTCTACTTTTTGTATCACATTCTGTTGTAGTTATTTATACCATTTTATTATAGCATTTTGTTTATCATAGTTCTTTCCTGCATCTTTCTTTCCTTTATTCGTAGTGTTATAGTGTTGTGTCGTGGTATGTTGTATGTTTTAAATTATTTTAACATCTCGCTTATATGATATCGGGTAGTTAGTCTTATATTATATAGTACCGGCAGTTGATGTTGAGACTGGACCATCTGAAACTCCTGATTTAATATAGTATAGGGCTGGCCACCCGTTATTATTTTGAGCGGGGTGTTACACAAAGTTAACCCACAACCTATTCGTGGTCAACCTCCTACAGCCTTCCTAACCAACGTCACATGCCCTAAAGGCTTTATGTGCTAATAATCCTAAAATCAATATATATATATATATATATATATATATATATATATATATATATATATATATATATATATATATATATATATATATATATATATATATATATATATATATATATCCTATCTAAGTAATAGACATATAATACTAAGTCTGTCCCTAGTGCCCCGGACCTATCTCAACTCCCAACATTCGCTCGGTTTCATGCGTGGGACGTCTCGCCAAAGCGAAATTCAAACAAGGAACCCTCCCGTTACACTACTACCTCGCATCGTCGGTTGTCAAGATATGACGGTCTAAGACACATGATCGGGAGCGGTAAAACTCTAATTTACAACCCTAATAGCAAGATTTTACTTCTATGTTTTACCATTAAAATAATCAAAGATTTTAATTAATCGGACATTTACTTTCTGTAAAGTCTTACAAATATATATATATCCCATTATATAAACATGGCAATCTCATCAAGGCATAATCCAGAAGTCCCAATTCGACTTCATATCTCAGTGTCCCTCACATCGATCAGAGGAGATAACTATATACAGTGCTTCTATCTCGCACTTTAGTAGCCCTTAATCACTAAACTATATGATTCTCGGCTAAACCTTTCACCCAACTCTCAATCAACGAAATAAAATAAAGTAAGAGAAAGGAAAAGTAGCATCTCTCCACTCCTAACGTCGTTAAGGTTCACGAGTGGAGCATCCCACAAAAGCGGAATCCAAACAAGGAACCCCTCCTATGCATTACTACTTAACCTTATTGGTCGTGGAGATAAGGCATAACAACCACATGCACTGCAAATAAACAACCAAACACTCAAACAAGGTAACACATACTACACATATACATTTAAAATATTATCACTCGCCTCATAACGAGTGAAGAAAACATAAAACTTCCCTACCACGGAAGTCATATTATTACCCTTTCTATAATAGTGTCGATACTACCACAAGCTCAATATACACACCCTAATCTAGAGTAGACCCAATACTACTCTATCTTATCATGGTGGATGCACCACCCACTACTAAGGTGGAATTTGCACCCACATTCTTGCCAATTACTTCTGGTCAAATCTAATGGTTCTCCGACACCGTACTCGAGTCTTATCCGAACCAAGTTACTCCCATCTATGACCTAGCTAGGCATCCTTACCTTTTCCTTTATTCTCTAATCAATAAAATCAAAATGAGTGGTTCTACATTCCACGTCATAAACATTGTTCCGACCCTGGCGATCAAACAATTTCCCACGCAGTCCCCTTATCTTCTTCGACAAAAGAGAGCACGCTATCGGCCTCCCCTTCTTTAGTTCAATGAATCCTCCCTGGGCGGATATCCACCAATGGGGTTTCATGAACACAATTCCTTCAGAAGTGTTAACGACACTTATTTTGGAGCCTATCGATCCACTGAAGGGCTCATCCGCCATTATACCTATCGTATTTTGGTGCACGGCCTCCCTAACCGTACAACCCTTTATTCACTGTTGGCCTCTGAACGAACCTCGTGTGAACATTTGAGAATCCCCCTTCTCATCAGTCCAGTTATCCTAGAGAAAATCGCTGTTGCAAGTGTTCACCAGGCTTCTCTATGGGCAAAACTTCCTGTACCCATAATTATTACGACTACGTTACCACCATTTTAACACTACTCCTAAGGGTGAAGGATTTTCCTCCATTCTTATCATCTGGGCACTTCCATACCCCTCTCTAGGCCAAAGTTCCTGGACCTTATGCATCCACCAAATGGGGACGCATCTCTTCCATCTTACTTCAACCTGTGGCCCTCATCATGGGCTCATCCCCACTTTAATTTAACGTTGCTTGAAATCTCAAGCTTAGTACCACTCTCCTCTTCTAGCGGTACTTGGAAAACTATGTCTACTGTATTTACTAGGCGCAGTAGCAAGATAAGGAAATGCTACAAAAGGGAGCGACCACCAAAGCAGTCCTCATCCCGACCATAATTTACAATTCTTAGTAATCCTTCTCATAACGCCTTCGCGATGACCTTCTCCGGCGTCCTTCTTCAATTGGCTAAAGAATCTCACACGAATACGTAAAAGATTTTATGGGTTCTACCTCATGGCAGGAGGAACGAAATGTCACAAGATAAATCAACGATCTTAATCCTATGGCTCTATGTCAAATTAAAAGCAATGCTGAAAACATGAGGCGTCCACGCAGATTCCTAAGGACTCTAGAACCTAATGCTCTCAGACCATCTGTGACAACCCGCTCACCAAAATAAGGGGTGGCCAGTCCAATACTCCAATATAACAGGAGTCCCGGATGGAATCATTCTCAGCATCACAATAAAATATAGATTATCCAGGATAACCACCCAATATCTCAGAAAACGAGTTGCCAAATTTTTTATTTTAAGGTTAAAGAAAGAATTTAAACAACCCAATACTGAAAAGGTAGGGGGAAACCCCAAGAATGTATATATATACTACAATAACAACGAGTATACAAAAAAAGGACGGGATATGCTGTCGGTCCACAGACTCTACAATAATGTTGAACAATTTTAATAAATTATATAATACATTACATTAAACACTTACAAAGGCTTGGGCCTCACGCCCGAATAAAAGACTTGATCTTAACTAGAGTGCAAAAATGAAAGCGGCTATACAATATAACTCGTAATACCCGCAAAGCATCACGGATCGCCAAAATCACCGGAATAGGACAGTCAGAACAGGCGTCCTTGCGGCGGAGAACCTGAGCGGACACAAGATGCATGCACAACAAGAAATATGAACGGGTCAGGGCCCGGTTTTATGTGATCACCAGATGAATAAAAAGTATGACAGTTATGAATAAAAATCATGCTAGAAAAAGAAATAAAAATCTACCTACACAGTTTTAAAGCACGAACTAAGGAAATCAAATGATCATATAATTAAATTTAAACTATGCATAAGAATATGATTAACATTAATTAAAAACTTCCATCATTTTATACGGTTCCATTTCATTGTCCCTTATCAGGAACTCATAATCACAAATTTTATACTCTTTCTAGTATTCTATTCCTTATCGGGAATATAATCATCGTCAAATGCTCTTTGTGGCATTTCATTGTGCTCTTTATGGCACTCCATCATGCTCTTTATGGCATATCTCATACATCAAGTCCCACTTGATTATGAATAGTTATATTTATATACATATAACGATTCTAAGACCGCACCTCCGAGTTTCCCCACTGGGCGCGCCCCCTAAATGACCATCATCTTCCAGGGCCTATCAAATAAGACAACCTGAGCACCTATAACGCAAGACTTCGGGAAGCGGCCATATGCCTGCGGGAGAGTCAAGACCACACCCGGAATCTCCTCACCAGCGCAGAAAACATAACATATCGCTCATATGGCCTAGGACCACATCCACCCTGCATTCACTAGCTAGGGGGCATCACCAAGCGTGCGAACTTCTCTTATGATGTCATTTAGAGAGGTGTGTTTAAGTAAATTTATATTTACCGTATTCATGATTAAGCAAATTATCATTTACCATCATTATTACCATTTCCATTTCATTTTCTTTCCACAAATATGTTTCATTTTATCCGAAACTATAATGACTTACATTTTTGTAAATACCTCATTTTATACCCGGAGCCATACTTAATACATCTTATCGTTGTAACCTCGATGAATAAATAAACTTTCAATTTATTCTCCAAAGATTCGTTTGTGGTATTATTGTAAACCATCAAGACTAATATAGCTACATTGAGCTTCTAAAGCCTCCCGAACATGACACTAGACTCCTAGTCTCATAAGGATCAGCTAAAAGAAAAGAATGCCCTAACATCAATTGGCATGTCCCCGAAAAAAAACCCCACATAACCCCTCAAATGTAGGGTAAATAACTAACTCATCTAGGACTCTAGGACTCTTAGTTGACTTCATTTAAGAAGGTTCTTAGGTCCTAAACTTAAAGAAAAGAGTTGGAATTAAACTAAGAAAATCACTCAAAAGTGCAGGGTTTCCAAATCGATTCGGACCAGCCGAATCGATTCGGTAAGGAAAACCTGACTTCTTTATAATTGTCGAATCGATTCTTCTAGGCCGAATCGATTCGGTCCACTCAGACCTGAACACTGCCCTTATAGCGAATCGATTCGGCCAGGCCGAATCGATTCGCTCCTGCGAATTTTCCAAGTTTGGTTCTAAGGGTTATGAACCCTAATTTTCCCACATCTCAAATCTCTTCCATTTTGAACACATCCAACAACCTTTATCTACCCAAAGATTATCCTATATGATTTATAACCATTATAATTCACAATTTTATCATCAAAAACTAAGATTAGGGTTTAAATCCCATAAATTCCATTTTTGATCCATAAATGCAAATACACAACTATCACACAAATTATTCATCTTAAATCACATATTAGCTAGTAGAAAACTTGCCTTATAGTTGAAATCTCAGATTTCTTTGTGGTAGAGGCAATTCCAATTCTTCAATCTCCAATTTCTCTCTTCTTTCTCCATTTTTTCTCTTCCTCTCTCTTTCTCTATTTTTCTCTCTAAGTTTAAGACATAAAATGAGGAAATTAGGGGATTTGGAAGACTAAAATCGGGGCTTAAGTCAAAGTTCCCAACTTAAGTGGTTAATACCACATTAAAATGACTCGCAAATATGCATTTAAGTCAAAACGAGGTAAAAGTGCCCGAAACCTAAAAATACAATATGACACTTATTTTGACTGTCTCTCACATTCCGAACTAACTACGCACTCTAACTTGGCCTCCAGTAATTTTATAATCCATTTCAAGTTTCAGTTTCAATTTAAACCACAGTGTCATTTAAAACACATGACACTATAAAACATGCAACCGAATGATATTTACTTTTACATGCAGTAAATATGCTACACTCTAGCAATTATTAACTTTCAACTCATAAAATTAATATTTATTACAGTTCCATCATTTTATATAATTACCTTATGCGGTAAATTAATATAAAATTAGCCGCCTAAAAGTGAGGGTTGTCACATGGATCTTAAATAGGCAGTCTGTGCCCATCAGATATTAAATAATCAACAGTCCATAATGCGGTTGTAAATAGGTAATATGATACCTTAAATAATCAACTAATCACCCATAGGACCTTAAATAGTCCATTGGTCCCCGATGCAACCTTAAATAGTTAACTGGTTCCCTTTAGGACCTTTAAATAGTCAATAGGTCACCTATGCAACATTAAATCTGATTCCATATGTGACTTTAAATGGTCATTCTATGCCCAGTGCCACCTTAAATAGTCAACCCTTCCAATGGGACCTTAAATATCCGATCGGTCTCCTATGTGATCTCAAATAGTCAACTGATCCCCTATGCGACCCTAAATTGTCTACTCATCGTCCACTCTGCAACTCCAAATAGTCAACTGATTCACAGTGTGACCTTAAATTGTCAATTAATCCCTATGGAACCTTAAAAATAGTTGGTATCTCATGGGAGTTTGAATGGTCAAACAGTCTCTAATGGAACCTTAAATAGTCAACCATTCTCATATGTGATCTTAAATAGTCAACCGATCTTCTATGCAACCCTAAGTAGTCAATATGTCCCCTATATGCGAATCGATCCCCAATGCAACCTTAATTAGTCCATCGATTCCCTATGGAACCTTAGTTAGTCATCTGGTCTACAATGGAATCTTAAATAACCATATGGTCCCCAATGGAACCTTAAATGGTCAATTGGTCCCCAATGGGACTTTAAATAGTCAATCGATCCCTATGCTGCCTTCTGTAGACAATTGGTCGCATATGCAACCTAAAGTATCCAACTGTCCCTTGTGAGATCTTATATAGTCAACTATTTAGCGTGCTAATCATGTTTTTATTCGGTTTATCGTATCTATTTATGTTTAATTTAGCATGAAATTTTAAGAAATTGTGTTATTTGTGTCGTGTTATGTCATTTTTATTTGGGTCGTGTTCGTATCAACTAAAAAACACGAATTTATGTCGTGTTGTGTTCGTGTTCGAAAAATCCTTGTCGTGTCATGTCGACCCAAAACACGACCCAAATATACGAATTGCCACCCCCCAGCGGTCTCGTATACAACCTTAAATAGTCAACTGGTCCTCTAGTCACCTTAAATAGTTGATCGCTCCTTGATGCCACCTTAAATAGTCAACCCGCCCCCCATGGGACCTTAAATAGTCAACTGGTCTCCCATGAGACCTTGAATAATCAATCAGTCCCATATGTAAACTCTGTCAAAAGGTCCCCTATGCAATCTAAAATAGTCAATTGTTCCTTATGCGACTTAAAATAATAAATTGACTCCCTATGCAACCTTAAATAGTGTTTTTATGGGATTTTAAATAGCCAAACACTATCGGACCTTATGTAATCAACTTGTCCTCTAAGCATCAGGAAATAGTCAATCGACCACCTATGCGATCTTAAATAGTTAACGCGTCCCTATTGGACCTTAAATAGTTAACGATCGCCTATTCGATCTTAAATAATCAATATGGGACCTTAACAAGTCAACTAATGCTATGCAACATTAAATAGTCAATTGGTTTGCTACTTACATAACCTTAAATAGTCAAAATGGGACTTTAAGTAGTTAATTGGTGCCCTATGCAACCTTAAAATAGTCAGTCGGACCCATATACGACCTTATATAGTCAACGGATCTCCTATGCAACCTTAAATTGTCATTCAACCTCATACGTATGACCTTAAATAGTCAACTTGTTCATAATGCAACCTTAGATTTCAACCAGTCTCCTATGCTACCTAAATAGTCAAATAATCCAATATGAAACCTTAAATAGTTAATCAATCTCTTATGTGATCATAAATAGTCAATTGGTTTTCAATGCAATCTTAAATAGTTAATCGGTCCCCAATGCAACCTATTATAGACAACCAATTCCCTATGGGCCCCTAATTAGTCAACTGGTCCCTAATAGGACCTTAAATAGTCAACATGTCTCCTATTCGACCTTAAATAGTCAATTAATCTTCTTTGCGACATTAAATGGTCGACCAGTTCTCCATGGGACCTTAAATTGTCAACCGGTCTAGTATGCGACGTTAAATAGCTAACCGGTCCCTATGTAACTTTAATTCGTCAATCAATTCCCTATGCGATCTTAAATAGTCAACCGACCCCTTATGTTATAATAAATACTTAACCTGTCCTTTATGGAACCATAAATAGTAAATCGATCCCCTATGAAGGCCCTCTATGCAACTTTAAATAGTGAATATGGGACCTTAAAGAGTAAATTGGTCTCCTATGTGATGTTAATAGTCAATTTGGGACTCTAAATATGGGAGTAAGGTTAGTTGACATTATCCTCTCCCAGACCTTGCAGTTAAGCGGGAGACTTGTGCACTCGGTACAACCTTTTTAAATAGTCAAATGGTCCGGTATGCGAATATTGATAGTCAACTAGTCCCCTATGTAACCTTAAATAGTCAATATGATCGACCTTAAATTGTCAATTGGTCCCATATGGAACCTCAAATGCCCAAACTGGTGCTTTATGGGAGTTTAAATTATTAAAATGTCGCAAATGGGAGCTTATACAGTCAATCGTCTAGCTACGAAAAAGTAAATAGTCGACTAGTACCCCATGCGATTTTAAACAATTAATCGATCCCCTATGGGAGATTAAGTAGTCAATTCATCCCTATCAGGCGTTAAATTGTTGAGAGTTACCTATTCGATCTTAAATATCCAATATGGAACCTCAAATAGGCAATTAGTCCCTTATTTAGGGGTGGAAATTCATATTTTTGGGTCATGTTTCGAGCCGACACGACACGACACAACATGAAAAGGGTTTTTCGTACACGAATACGACATGACACAAATTCGTGGTTTTTTAGTTGACACGAACACGACATGACACGAAACGAATGACACGATTTCTTAAATTTTACTGTAAATTAAACATAAATAGGCACGATAAACCCAATGAAAATACGATTGACATGATGAGACAAGATAACACGACTCATAATTTACACACAAATACGACTCGACACGACTTCGTGTTAAAAAACACGAACACGACATGAACACGACAAGTTGTGTTAATTTCGGGTCAATTTTGTGTCGTGTCTAAAATTACCACCCTACCTTTATTGGACCTTAAATAATCAACTATCCAATATGTGACCTAAAATAGTCAATATGGCACCTTAAATATCCAATCGGTCCCTTATTCAACTTTAAATAGTCAATCGATCCCATATGCGATCCTAATTAGTCAACCAGTTTCGTTTGCGACCTTAAACAGTCAACCGGACTCCTATGTGGCCTTAAAAATTCAACTAATCTCCTATGCAACCCTAAATAATCAATAGGTCCCTATATGACCGTAAATAGTCAACCAATTCCCAATGTTATCTTAAAGATACAACCGGTCCCCTATGAGACCTTAAGTGGTCAACTCATCTCCAATCGGACCTTAAATAGTCAACATGTCCTCTATTCGACCTTAAGTAGTTAACTGGTGTCCTATGAGACCTCAAATAGTCACAAATAGTTAACTATTCATCTAAACAATATTAAACAGTCAACATGTCCCTTATGCTACTGTAAATAGTTAAGCAAACCCCAATGGAACCTTAAATAGTCAATTGGTTCCCCATGCACCGTAAAAGGTGAGACGATACCTAATGGAACCTTAAATAGTCAATCGGTCTCCTATAGGACATTAAATAGTAAATCGTTCTCTATGCGACCTTAAATAGTCAATTGGGACCTTAAATAATTAACCAGTTTATGACCTTCAATAGTTAATTGGTCCCCAAAGCGGACCTTAAATAGTCAATATGGCATTTTTTTCATGCCCAAAACTAGTGGACTACTACTATAGAATTATAAAGTTTGTTTCATACCGTGGACTTTATAAATATAGGTGGGATGGGGTTCGCAAACAGATATATAAATGTATATGCATGCCTTTTTATTTTCATGATCAACCCATTTCTCTTTTGTTCTTAATGGTGGTTATTTGAAGGAAAAATTTGTTTTGTCTTTGATAATCTATTGTTGGTACCTTCTATAATGGTTCCAGTACGATGATTTTTCATGGGGTTCAAAACTTGTGGGCTTTACTTGTAATCAACAGATTAGAATTTTGTTTGACAATGTTAATATCTCATTTTTTAAATATATTTTCCATTTATTTAGGGTGTTTCTAAGGGCACCATAAGAGATTTTTTTCATTTTTTGGCTAAGGGACACCACATAATATATATATATTTTTTTTACTTCCTCAACCATTCTTCCAAACCATTTTCTCTCTCAAGACAACTTTCTCTCAATCATTCTCTCACTCAAACCCTACATAAATTTCTCATTCAAACACTATACAAACTTCACAAACAAATTACCATATTAATTATCGAAACAACATAATAACTAGGGTTTTCAGTCATTGAAGTTACTATATTGAAATTACAACAACTAATTGAGGTGTTAACAATGGGTGTGGTAACTCTAAAACTAATGAAAATTGTCAAAATATTATGTTTGACGTAATTTTTGCTGCACAAATATGCTTTTTAAACCCTAGAAAAAATTAAACCCAAAAATGGAACTTTACATTGGTTCAGTATCGCCACCCCGAAGAAGATGATGATTTTTAGGGTGATTATCCCGAATCAAAGTTAAATTTTTTTTTTTTGAAGAAAAAATTTCATTCGGGATGATTATGCCGAATGGAATGCATATACTCAAGATGATTACGCCGAATGGAATGCATATATTCGGGGTGATTATGCCAAATTAAGTGCATATATTCGAGGTGATTATGCCGAATGGAATGTATATATTTTTTTTGTTGGAAAATCTCATTCGGGGTAATTATACAGAATGAAATGCATATACTCAGGGTAATTATGCCGAACTAAATGCATATACTCAGGATAATGATACCAAATAATGTTTGAATCCAATTTTCGTACCGTATTTGGTTCGGGGAAAATATGACTAATGTTAGGCCTTTACTCGGGGTCAAGATACCGGACCACTAGGTTATCAGCTAGGATTTCATATGTTAGGGTTTATTGATTATATGGTATTTTCTCCACATATGAGGGGTATTAAACATTCTTTGCACCAAATATTAACACATTATTGTTATTCAACATGTTTTTAATAGGTTTAACATGTTTTTCAAGGGTTTAACACGTTTTTCGTAATGAATAATATATCAAACAATGCCTATTATATATGTTTTGATGACGATAATCTTGCTTGTATGGTGTTGGATGATGATTGATGAAGATCTTTGAAGCTTTGGAGGTTTAGACAATGGGATTAATTTGTAGTTGAAGTTGAAAGGTTGAGAAGTTGAGAGGTTTGAATGTGTAGAGAGAAGGAGGGGAAAGTGGGTAAAATTATTTTTAGGTTTTTACGGTCTAGTCCTTTGACTAAACATTTTGGACAAAAAAATCAGTGAAACAAATTTTAAACGATTAGGTCCAACATATAAATACCACCAATCTAAAAAAATCACAAACCTAATCGGCTATTGGAGGTTTCTCTGCAACTAACTACTATTCTCCGAAATAAAAAATAACATCAATCTTGATGCTTTTTTCATCTATCCAATAATCAATTACAGTGTTCTTAATTGATTCTACCTGTATCACTTGGCTCTATCATTTGTAAGTTTATCTTTATCAGTAGTTGGTTTTTCTATTTTCGATCGATTACAATATGTCAATGTACTTTGTTTTGATTCAATGAACTCATTGTAATTTTGTAATTCATGTGATTGAATAACTTTTTATATGTTTTATATGTATATGTTTTGATTTTGCGTTTTTTATGCATTTATGTTTGGATTCTTCATATATAAGATTATATTTATCAATATTTGTAATTGTTAGTTAAATGTGCTGAATGAATATTATTGATGTTTCATTCTAATTTTAAGAGTAATTGAATTTGGGTAAGTATTAAATCACTTATTGATATAGGTCCGCGCCATCGGAACTAACCAATTCGACATCAGTTTTCAAAGTACTCGTAGTGTTTATAAAGTAGATGTGATTGTTTTTTTTAAATATGCGTCTACTTTATTGCTTCATTTATAGGTTTTTAAACAGTGCCTGTAATTTTATATTAATTATATATAAACATTTTGATATTTCATGCATTAAATTATTGCACACATTTTTAGAATTGTTGGCCTTGAAGTAAAAGTTTTTCGTCTCTCTTTTACTGCAGGACATTAGGGTAAGTAGTATAATAGCAAGGTGTTGTTATTTGGATAATATGGCTTGCATTAAAATATTTGAAGATAGCTCATTAGATTTCATATGCATTGAGTTATGTATTAGGTTTACTAATTTGAGAAGTGGGAGTTTTTCATTGAGGTATTCGTTTGGTGATGAATGTCAGTTTATGTTGGTTTGTGACAACGATGTTTGTTGTATGTTGCGGTCCCAATTGATCGTGAAAGCTGATTTCATTTGGATATATGTCATTGATTCATTAGCATTGCCAAGTAATACATGTCGTGAACAGGTTGAATTCTCTAATTGAACTTTTGAAGGGGTTGACTGCAGTAATACAAATTCTGAGAGGGTTGACAGTGGTTATACAAATACACAGAGGTTAGAGGCTTTATCATCAAGCAATGTAAATGATTTTAATAGTTGCATTAAAAATGACTTTTATCTTGGAGGTGTGGAGCCAAGTAAGTTGAAAGTATATCTTTCGAATGATTGGAAGACATATATAAGTCATGAGCAACAATGTTTTGAAGGAGGTGTAGTGGAATTTCGGGATAAATTGCGAAAGTATTCCGTTGAGGTTGGGTTCAAGTATGTGTATTTGAAGAATGATAAAACTCGAGTGACGACTGAATGCACTAAAAAGACTACTGAGAATTGCATGTGGAGAATTTATGCTTCATCATCTACAATAAATGGATACTTTTACATACGAAGTTTGAATAATGGGCATACATGTAGAGGTGTCTTTCGTAGTCCGTCAGCCAAAATGATAGCCTCCAAGTTGGTTTCAAAATTGGTAGCTGATGATCTCAGAGATAACCCTCTATTGAGACCAATTGATGCTTAGAGATATGAAGAAGAGTTATGGTCTTGATATAGCTTATCAACATGCATGGCGTGCGAAAGAGATGGCTGCTGTTGATATACATGATGATGAAAATATTTCTTATGCATTAATTAATAATTATCGTGATCTTATATTGCAGTATAATCCTGGGTCACATTGCATCCTTGACGTGGAACATGAGAGTAAAAAATTCAAGAGAATATTTGTAATGTTTAGAGGATGTATTTATGGATTTCAATACTGCAGACCTATTTTATTTCTTGATGATGCCTTTTTGAAGAGCCGTTACTGTGGAACAATATTGTCAGCAACTGCAAGGAATGGAAACAATGATAAATTAATTCTAAATATTTTATTTTGTGTATTGCCTTGACATTTCGTTTGTTCCATTCTAGATCATCAAAATACAAGCATAAAAATATGAAGTACATTTGAATGTCTTTGTTTTAGTTCACGTGTACTTTTCATTTTTATGCGTGTATTTTGATGATATATCTTATTATGCTGAATACTAATTAAAGTACACGCATAGTACATGTAAAGTGCACGTGAATGTTTTTGTCAATTTCACGTGTGCTTTTCATTTTTATGCGTGTATTTTGATTATGATGTTGTTATGTTGAATATAAACTAAAGTACACGTATAGTACATGTCAAGTACACATGAATGTTTCTGTTAATTTGACGTGTACTTTTTATTTTTATGCGTGTACTTTGATGATGTTGTTATGTTGAATTCAAATTAAAGTACATGCATTGTACATGTCAAGTACACGTGAATGTTTCTGTTAATTTCACGTGTACTTTTTATTTTTATGCGTTTACTTTGATGACATGTGTTGTTATTTAGAAATAATAAAGCCAAGTACATGTTAGAAATGTAAAGTACCTTTGAATGTCTTTGATTAGTTCACGTGTATTTTATATTTTTATACGTGTACGTTAATGTTAGTGTTATTATTTGAAAGTAATTCAAAGTACAAGCAAAAGATTGGAAAGTAAACATGCATGTCTTTTTATCTTTATCACATGTACTGTACATTTTTACGTTTTGTCTTGTTATTTACAAACGATTTAAATTAAACACATAATATATTTCCCATGTGTTTTAAGGTCTGAGCCAGCAGCATCAATTTACGATGTGTTCTACATGGTAATATTATTTATTTTAATTTTGATATATTTTTATATTTCAGGCCTTTTTCCTGTTGCATATGCTGTTGTTGATTCTGAAACCGAAGATAATTGGATGTGGTTTCTTGTCAATTTGCATAGTGCAGTAGTTGAGCAATATCGAAGAATAACATTTATATCAGATCAAAACAATGGATTACTTGAAGCTGTTTCGAGGGACTTCCTGTTGTCTGCACATTCCTACTATTTACATCATTTACAAGGGAATATAAAAAAGAAAATTTGTGGGAACTGTGATGGATTTCGAAAGAAAATTGTTAAAGATTTTTTGTCATGTGCGTATACTGTCTCAATAGATGAATTTTACAAGAATATTAAAGCATTGAAGAAGGAAGGAGGAGCTTCTATTACTGATTTCATTGATAGTTTGCCTCCCGATAATTGATCCCGTGCATGTTTCCTTGGTAAACGGTATGGTGACATGGCATCTAGTGTTGCAGAGTCATTCAATTCATGGATATTTGAGGAAAGTCATTTACTAGTAATGAATATGCTTGATAAATTGAGAGTGAAGAGTATGAATTTCAATGCAAAAAAACTTGTTGATTCTGACACTTAGACAAATTAGCTATGTCCTTTTTTTCAAAAGTTATTGAATGAAAATTAGAATAAAATACGACATTAGACTATTAGTCACTCAAGTCAAAATGTATTTGAAGTTCATTCAGAAGTGCAAGCAACAGTTGACTTAGGAGAAAGGACGTGTTCTTGTAAGAGTTGGCAGATTAGATGCTTTCCATGTTCTCATGCTATTTGTGTTGTACGGAGGAAAGGGACCAGTATCTATGATTATATTGAGGAGGACTATAAGGTATCTTTCTACAGAAAATCATACTCAATACCTATAGTTCATCTTTCTGATTTGATTTCCTTAAATATTCCTATACCTGAAAATCCATCTATCCTTCCACCAATGACTAAGAGACCGACAGGAAGGCCAAGAAATAAGAGAATAAAGTCTTCTGGTGAGATCACAATAAGGGAAGTTACTTGCTCGAGGTTTAGTAAAATGGGTCATTACAGGTCTGCTTGTAAGGAACCCATTTGATTACGTTTAAAATTGTTGAATTCATTCATTTTAACCATTTGATTGAATAAATTAATTAATAAACCATTTGTTTCACATAAATGAATGTAATGTTAGTTTTTAGTCTCATTTTTTAGTTTGTTTTTTGTGTAGACGTACACGTATTTTTCATAAAATACACGTGATCATTTTTCCTGATGTTCACGTGTACTTTACATTTGTATACACATCTTATGTACAATACACGCGCATTGTGATGTCCAAAGCCATTTTTTATATTCGTGTACTTGATGAAATATGCATGTACTTTATGAAGTACACGCATAATACATAAAGTACACGCATTTAAAAATGGATTTGGTCAGTTCAATCTGCGTGTACTATATAAAAGCATGCATGTACTCTATTTATCACGTTTAGTGAGATTTTGATCACTCATTTCCTCAATAGCATATCTTTTCTTATCAAATTTCTATGGTAATGACCTTAGAATTTTTGAAACAATTTCATGTCTATCATAAGTTATCCCATTCGAATGTAATTTGGTCACAATGTTAGTCAAATTCATGTAAAAGTCATCAAATTATTCAGAGTCTGACATGATTAGAGAGTTATACTGCTGGATAAGCATCTGTGTTTTAGCAGCCTTAACTCTAGTGCCATCTTCATGTGCAGTAACCAGTGTATCCCAAGCTTCCTTAGAAGTGGTACAAGATAAGATCCTTTTGAACTCATGTTCATTTATAGACATAAAAATGGCATTCTTGCCTTTGTTATTGTTAAGAGAGTCTTGCTTCTCTTCTCGAGTGAATTCACTAAATACTTTCTTAATCCTCTAATTGCTTACTTCAGTGACTTGTTTAGTAGGATAAGTGTATCCATTTTCAACAATGTCCCAGACATCATCTCCCAAGGTTCCTTGTATGAAAGCAACCATCCTTACTTTCCAGTAAGGAAAGTTGTTTCCATAAAAAAGAGGGGGTCTGGTCAAGTTACCAAATCTTTCAGATTTCTCATCCATTGCTTGATTTTAAGAAAACGATTTCAAAACACAAGATCTTTAAAGAAAATTTCCAAAGCTCTGATACCAATTGAAAAGTGGTCACTTAAGTCATTTAATTCAAGATTAAACTGTCTAAGCAACTCAGGAATGTTTTTTGGGGAAACTCTTTTCTTTAAAATCAAACAGATGAACCACAAGATGTGTTTAATAAAGAATGTACAAGATATGTTCAAGATTATGTAACTAGTTTTGAAAAACAAAACTAAAATAGTTTTAAAACCAGTTAAATCAATTTAAATCAGGACACCTATAAGAATGAGATGAGGAGATGTAGAAAGATTAAGTACACACAGTTTTTAACATGGTAAAACCTCACCCAACCGAGGAAACATCCACGGTGACTTCTAAGTCACAAACCAAAAATCAACTAAAACAAAATATACAAGTTACAAACTATTTAACACACATGCAAACAAAACAGACCTATACCTGTTTAGAATATGTACCCACTGGTTTGATTCTAACTTTTCTGTAGTTCTGATGTTGATGTGGCTTTCTCAGCTTGCTAACTTCTCCACACTTTGTTTCAGCTTTACGTCGACTCTTGACGTTTCAAGATCTTATAGCTAACACTGCTTGTGTTGTAGTGTGACAAGTGTTTGTGATAGTGTTCTAACACATGCATGCACACAAGCACACTTATTTATACAAAGAAGTCCTATCAAATTACAGAAAGATCTAAATGATAAGGTTTTCAGTTTCTCTCTTCTTTAGAAACAATAGACTTTCTTGATCGTTTAAATTAACCCATAATCCAAGGTTACCTTACTCGTATGACTGCCTAGGTCTTAAACAATTTCAGAGGGTTTTGAAATTGTTTTTGAAATTATAAACCACCGATTGCGATTCCAACTAGATCAGAAGTCTTGTTTCACAAGAACTAGAAACATAAAAGAAGTTTGTTGATTCTTGAGTTGTGAAAAACATTACAGAAGAAAATAATCAACAAATACTATTTCTCAAGATGAGAAACTTAAGAATGCAGATCTAAGTGTAATATGACAGAAAATAGCAAGATCTACTATTTATATGAAAAATAAATAGAGATCAAACCGAAATATCTAAGTTTGTTACAAGATCTCAAACTCAGAGGATTCAAACCATGAACAACCTTCAAACCACTACCAAAATTACTCTCAAACACTTAGGTTTGGTGTTCGGTTGTAAACTGATTTTTGGAAAAGGAATTTAGGGTTTGAAGCGAGATTATGATTTTCTCTCTCTGGCTTCTCTCTCTTTTCTCTCTCTCAGTTGGACGAACTGGCAAAAAAATTTTAAAAGTAGAGGCTCAACCTCCTTTTATACTAAGCGAGGAAGGTTCGAGAATATTAACTCAAATATAATGACTGAGATTAGGTCTATGGCCATTTGACTATCATCCAACGGTTTAACATCAGTGGTGGATTAAACGTCCTCTGATTGGTCTAAAGGGGTTCACAGGGATTGGGATAAAATGCATGCAGAACGTAGGTTAACTAGATCCAAGGGTTTAGATTGCGAATAGGATCTGAGTCTATCAACAAACACAAATCAAGCCGTTATGACGATGACAGGTGTAAGGCTGAGATGAAGCCAAAAATGCGTATGCAAACTTAATTACAAACACACCCTGAAATCTCAAGCGCTTTCGGATTCTACCTAACCAAACATTCAGGTAAGAAATGATAAAACCAATGATCACAAAATGACCCCAAATGTTTTAAAACCCAACTTTTAATTTCTTAAAAAATATTTAAAAATTATTTAAAAATTCCCAAAATTATTAAATCTTATTTAAAAGGGAATTAACTCACACAACTCACGCACAAGCAAAAAATGCAATATACATACAATGTATGAAATCCTAGTGTGTTTGTGTGTGTGATTGATAATTTACCTTCAACTGAATCAAGTGTGGCATCATGAGAAGAATCTGAGGCTCTTTAGTATCTAGGGGATGAGACTTAAATTTTGTCACAATTTCCAAACTAGATGAGAACTTATACTATGTAGACTCAAGTAAGTCAAGAGTATAAGGTGCTTCATGTACTTGATGAAATATGCGTGTACTTTATGAAGTACACGCATAATATATAAAGTACACGCATTTAAAAAAGGATTTGGTCCGTTCAATCTGCGTGTACTACATAAAAGCATGCGTGTACTTTATTTATTACATTTAGTTTAGATTTACTTTCTTCATTTTATTCAATTCTTTTGAATAAAATGAATGTAATTTTAATGTTTAGTTTTTAGTCTCTTGTTTTAATTTAATAAATGAATATTATAATAATGATTACTGGTTAGTTCTTTTTTACTGAAAAGAACTAAACGTGATCATATTTTCAAATGTTCACGTGTACTTTACTAAATTTGTGTGTACTTTACTTTTTTACACTATGTATGAGTCATGGTTCGATATAATGATATATTATGTAGGTTTTAGTGTATGAGATAACTCACAAGACATGCATGAAGGAGATAAAGTTTTTATTAAAACTGAAAAAGAAAGTTATATTTTTTCACATAACAAAAGCTGGAAAAAATAAAGAAGGTTTCTACTAGGGACAGCTATTAAAGGCATCTATGGTGTCAGAAAAAGAGTCAATTAAATTCGAGTATACTCAAATTTCTTCTTTAATGACAGCCACGAGGCCTTCATGATGTGCCTTCTTCTCCTTCAGCTTGGCTAGTTTTAAGGGAACTTCTTGTCTATAGAAAGACATGAGGTCTTCATGTGTTGGAGAAGGGTCCTCATCCACATCAAATAAATCTATGGGATTGGGTGGAAGTCCAGAGTAACCTTCCTTCACATATGTTTGAAACTGCTTAAAGGCAGTTTCATATGAGGAAAGATTTTCCTCAATTTCCCCTTTTTTTATTTCTTTCATCTCTCTCAAGAGTATCTCGCAACTTTTCTGCTGGAATACTCATTATGTAATCTTTACCCTAGATGTAATGGTTAAGAAAGGAACAAATATTACTCTTTTATAGGAAAAGTTAAAGATATTTTTTCTTTGATAAGAAGTAGTTGGGAAGTGAGTAGTTGAGCTTAATAAATTGATTTTGTTTATTGTGTCCTTCTAAATAAATATATAAAGTAGTTTTCAATTAAAAATAAATTTTTTTTACATTAACCAGTGCGTGTAGATTTTTTATATTGCGTGTACATTGTTTATATTGAGTGTACTTTGAAGAATTCATGTGTGTACTTAGTAATTATCACTTGTAGTTTTGGTTAAAATGCGTGTACATTATTTCATAACAATCAAGTGCATTGTTTGTCTACACCTTACGTGGATTGTGGTCCGCGCTAGCGGAAATAAACCATTTTGGTGTAATAAATATTGTAAATAATAACCAATATAACACAAAACAAATTACAAATATGGTGTGTATTTGAATCAATTTATATAAGTTTTTTCTCCTTTCGGGGGAAGAAATATTTTGATAGAAGAATTTCCCTTAGTACATATGCTCTATGTTTTAGCATGTCAGGGTCTTGAAACAATTTTTGCATTTCCTTATTTCTACTAATTTGTTCAATATAGTAGATGCAGAACACCCCACAGTCAACCCTGAAATTAAAACAAAACAAATATAGAAATTAATATGATGTGAATGATTTTTTTTGAAAATATACAAATTAGTAATTTTTAGAAATGAAGTTTTTGCTTACGTATTATATTGCTTAGGGCATTCATAATCTCTTATTAGGTCAAATTTGAGATCACTTTCCAGCAAGAAATCTACTGTCCTTTTTTTTGCTCTGTCAATGGATCATCATCCAATATAAACTCATTTGATGTACCTTCATCAAACTTTCTCTGAGTTTTGAAACCATTATTTTTCATTGTTTCTGCTTCAGTCTTCAATAGGTACAGTGTTTTTTGGAAGACAAAAAACTGTTAAGAAGATAAATATTTAGTGTATACAAATAAAAGAGTATATGAAGATTAAAGAGTGAAAATTACACGCATAATATTAAAGTACACGTGTATTTTAAAATATGATGCGTGTACTTTGCCTAAAGAGTGAAAAGTACACTCATAATATTAAAGTACACGTAGTTTGTATTGGTTCTTTTCATGTGTATTTTAAAATATGATGCGTGTACTTTGATCATCTTGGTGATTATGTGAAACTAATACAAAGTACACGCATTATATGATAAAGTACACGTGTATCATATAAGTACAGCTAACATTACTAATTAAGATTAGGCACTAACCATTTTTTCGCATCATCGAAGTATATTGTGTTTGTTTCCTTGTCGTCCGGTCGAAGGGAATCCATATGGACGACTTTCTTTTCTTTTTTGTATATCGCAAGTAATGTGAAATGTCCTATGTTATGTCTTAGTACAATGAATAAATTATTACAAGTGTCTAAGTATTCAAATAAATCTCTGTATAACTCCTCATTCTTATTAACTTCATTTTTTCTACAAGCTTCTATCTGAATAAAAATTATAGACATTGTGTTAATAAAAAAAACTGAAATTTTGTTTCACAAAGTTTTCGGTTTAATTTTACTTACCCGACAATAATCAGAAAAAATGTGTGCGTGGGAGAGCCCTTCCTTTGACAATTTTAACCTCAATACATTACTAAAGGCAAATATTATCTGTTTCACACAATATAAAATGGTGAGGAAATAATAATGTTGAAATTTAATGAATGTCTAATATTTGGACTACATACTTGGCTTGAACTTTTTTGATTCTTGAGGACTTCAACAAAATCTTCCCATGGGACATACGAAACCAACCCTTTGAAAATAAATTCCCTGCATTTTATATAAGCAATAAGAATTATATAATAATAATAACCTTATTCTTTTGCACTAAAAAAATATAAATTAGCGAAGTGATAAATCATAAAACAATACACTTTACCCTGGCTCAGCCTTTTGAATAAACTCTTCAATTTTTTTCTTCCCAGCTTCATCGAGATATTTGTATGCTTAGACTGCTTCAAGCTTCAAATGAGTGTCTTTAATTTGTTGAGCTATTGTTAGAGGGCCTTTTCTCAGCTTTGTCTCTTTTTGTTTTTTAATTGGTTCATGCTTCTCGATTTCTCTGTCATCTTTTCTTTTCTTCTGTCCTCCAGTAACAGGCCATTTTATTTTGGGTATTTCGGGGGTGCCCTGAACTGTCTTTTCTTCTATTTTTTTCAATTGCATTCTCAATCTCGAAATTTCGTCCATGAGTTGTTTATTAGTGTTTTCCCGATATATTTAAATAAGGAATGTTGGATTGTAAGCATTTTTTGAAACAATGATTTAAGTTCTCTTGCGTGTATTTTGATAAAATTTGTGTTTTTCATCCAAATTTTTATGTATATTATAAAGTACACGCATGTATTTTATAAAATACACGCGTGTACTTTATAAAATTCATGCGTGTAATTTATAAAATTTATAAAATACGTGTACTTTATAAAATTTATAAAATACGTATACTTTATAAAATTTATAAAATACATGTGTACTTTCATCATAATTTGCGTTTACTTTAGTAAGTACACGCGTGTACTATATATCTATTGTACTTTATAGATACCTGATGAGTTTTTTTCACTATTGATTCATCAAGCATTTTCTTCAACTCTGAAATTTCGCTATTACTTGAATAAAACTGCATTATTTCTAATCAAATAATGTGTGTACTCTGCATTATTTCTAATATCAAATAAAAATGCATTATAAATAATATCAAATAAAATTGCCTGTACTTTAGGAAAATGCGTGTACTTTGCATTATTTATAATCAAAAGTACATGTTGAGTTCTTTTCAATTCCGACTCCTCAAGATTCTGCCTCAATGTCATCATTTTTATATCAGCATCTCTCCATTTTTGCAATGTATCGTCATACTTTTTTTTGGAGATCTTCATTACTCAGAGAAAGATATCTATTTTTTTGTTCCAAAATTCGTGATGATTCTTCCTGTTTTTTCAATGATTAATCTAATTCTTCAATTCTATCTGAGTCACTCATTGTGACTTGATCAAGCTTTTCTTTTAAAGAATTGTTTAACTCAACTAGTTGGGTATTTTCCACCCCAACTTATTTAGTAAATATTTTTCTTCAAAAGGTTGGAATGCTCCACTTTTAACTTCTTCATTTCCTCTTGGGCTTCCAAAAGTGAATCATTATCTACCTGCAACTGTACATTCAAAATGGCTAGGTTCTCACTCTCCACCTCCAAAGAGGTCACCTTCTCTAGTGCATCATTAAGGTCTTCAGCTGCTTTAGATAGTTGGTTATTTTTTCCAACAATTCCCTTTTCAAAAGAGGAATTTGTTCCTCCAAATTAACCTTTGGTTGATCATTTCCCTTCTTTTTCTTTGGATTCATAATGTTTTTAAAGGGAATATTCCAACCATATGAAAACTCATTGTCATTAATATCTTTAGTAACTTTTTCTGATGATGAATCAACATGTATAGGACTTTATGTAGAAATGTTCAAAGAGTAACTTGGCCCTTCAAACTGAGATTCCTTTTGTATAAAACTGTGCTTATAAGCTAGTTTATTTGTAGCTTGCTTCAAAGTTACTATTGCGATGTCATTCTTCACAAACCATTGTCTCAAAGAAGACAATTCCTCCCCAAGAATTTTGGCGTCTTATCTTTAAATTCTTCAACGGGAGAAATAATTTCAAATTTCTCACATGCCCAATACTGTGATCATACAAAAAACAAAATGATATTAATAATTTTATTACCTAGGTATTCATAATGGAAAGTACAAGTGATTTGTTCAAAATGCACACAAAGTTAAACGTGTACTTTGTAAATTTTACACGTGTATTTTGAAAGTACACATGATTTTAACGAAGTAAACGTGTACTTTGTCAATATAAGTTCAAGTATACTTTCTAAAGTAAACTTATAATATTAACAAAAAATATAACAAGTGTATTTTGAAAGTATTTATAAAGTACAAGTGTACTTTCAAAATACACGTGATATAAGACGTTTATTTTCAAAATACACGTGAAAATATCACGTGTATTTTGAAAATACACGTGATATAACACGTGTGTTTTCAAAATACACGTCTTATAGCACGTGTATTCTAAAAGTACACGTGATATTTTCACGTCTATTTTAAAAATACACGTGAAAATGTTACGTGTATTTACAAAATACACGTGAAAATATCAAGTGTACTTTCAAAATATACGTTATTTTTACAAAGTACACGTGAGTATTGGTATGTAAATTTTGAACTATCAGGATGTTCTTTTGCTCACCAGTAGGGAAATGACACATCCAGTAACTGTGCAAGGTTTTGAACTTGCTGATTTGTCAAGTGAATGTATGAGAAACTCATGCATAGCATATGCCCAATCATACTTATTCATTTCCTCAATATTGTCGATGTATTTCAAAAAAAATTCTGTAAGGGTGAAGTTTGAGATGGAGAAAAATAACATGTTCAAGAAGTGGAGACACACAATTTTTACAAAATTGGCAATGCCTTCATCTGTCTCCAATTCAACTGATTTCTTCGAACCATTCAATATTTCTGACTTTCCTATTCTTTTTGCGAAGTATCATGCATGTAATCCATATTTTTGAGAAGTATTCTCTCCCTTTTTCAGTTCTATTGATTTTAAACCCTCAACCAATGGTATGCCAAATATTTCACTTATATCTATTGGCATTATTTCACATATTTTTGGTTTCAATATTGTACAACTGGATAATTGATAAAATATTTTTATCGATCTTCTTGTGGTCCACTTCTACTACTTTTCCACTGTAGTAGGTATTGAAAAGCTCCCAAAATGGAGTCTTCTTAAGAAGTTCAATATGCCTATTATTTATTTTCTCTTTAATCTGATGCAAATCATGAAGAAAGCTAACGATATTTGATCGATATTGGTAATTCTTCTTTGCAGGACGTTTAGATTTCAATGCCACACTAGAACTGGATTTAAATGAAGAACTATCATCAGAACTGCTCTTTTTTTTGTTCTTTCCTCTTCTTGCCTTCATCTTCATCCCCATTCTATTGATCTATAAACAAAATTTAAATTACTAACCTATAATGGTATGTATAAAAAATAAAATACATGCAAATTAGAATAAAACATAGACTAAAACAATAAAATACAAGCGTATATAACAAAAGTACATGCAATATTCTCACAAAAAATTCATACAATTCTCAACAAAATACATGCTAAAGGGGGTAATATATATCGTCTGTTTCATAGTAAAACCTAACAGAGGTTGTTCGACAAGTCAAAAATCAAGATTCTCTATTTCTAAAATATTTAGTAAAGAAGTGATACAATAGCTGCATGCTAAAATCTCCAACGTTATCAAAACCCCTTAAGTTATACTCCTCAATTTGTTTAGCTAAATCCTTCGCTTTCAATTCAGTTACTTGAAGCTATTGCACATCAAAAGTGCAGTAAATTTCTTCATAGTAGTAGTAGAAACCAAGTAACCTTTTAGCTATATCATTGATGCGAAGGAGAAAATGAATTTCGTCATCATTAGTACTATTGACTGTCAATGTAAAAGGTTTTGTATTGTTAAGATCTTCGAAGGTGCAAGCAGCAGTTTTGTAGTTGAACATGCTTGATCGTATTATTCCTAAATAATAACACAACAATATAAAATAGTACACTCATAATACACATTAGTACACGCATATTAGATTGAACAAATTGAATTTCAATGTGCGTGTACTTTATGAATTTTGTGTGTACTTTCCACAAAGTACACGCAAAAATGAAAAAGTGCACACAATAATACTGCTTACAAACTAATAAAATATCATTCAAATGTCGCTGGCACGGACCAAAATAACTCCTAAATATTAACACACTAATAATACTTCTTACAAACTCATGGAATATCATTCAAATGTTGCTGGCGCGGACCCAAATAATATAGGATTGATCAAATATGGATTTAAAATATATATTTTATAGAGTACATGTATAAAAACATAAAAGTATACGCATATTGGATCGAGAAATTTAATTTCAATGTGTGGAGTGCCCAATATCTGTGTTTTAAACAAAACCAATTTTTCTCCGAAAATTATCCAACTTTTAATTATGCACCAAACCAAGTTGTGAAAACCCAAATCTTACTTTAAACCAATTTTATCTTGATTAATCCTAAACATGTATCTAGTGATTAAAGCAAGTAAAATAAAGTAAAGAATACTCACAACGCCATATGTATGAGGAAAAAACCCAAAACTGGAAAATAACCTTGGACGGCCCAAGCCAGATAATCACTATGAACAATGGTTTTACAAAGACAGATTAGCCTCACACTAAGACTCGATCCCCACGGGTCTTGACGCTCCTTTTGATCTTCAACCGTTCTTCAATAGTGCCCACGTAGAAATTTCCTCTTCCACGATACCTTTCCACAACACACGCGTCCACGTATGTCTCGGTGTACATCGATTGGCTTTGATTCGTCTACGATGTCGAACAAGAAGTCCTTCTCTTTTCTTCACCACAAAACCCTTTGATTTTCAATGTGTAGAACAAACAACTTTTGTGCCACAAGGTCACTTAAACATATAAGAATGATAACTCGGATCTTTGCAAACTCTAAGGATGTGTTTAAGCTTTGAAAATCTAAGAAAACATGTGCAAACAACGTACTGGAATGTAATCTATTTTTTCCAGTTGCACACTAATGAAACTCTCATAAAATCACGCTTTAAATAATAATTTAGCGCCGCCTCAAAAAACGTGTCGTTCGAACGACAAGGCCATGTCGTTTACGCAACTTAAGCATCTCGTTCGAGCGAGATCCCTATGTCGTTTGAACGAGCTGACGTGGCAGTTTGACTTTTTGAATTTTTGTTCAAAATGTCTCTTTTAAAAGAGATCCAAAATAGTCAAACTCCATTTCGAGTATATCAGAATAAAACGTAGTGTAAACACTTTAAACACTTTTAAAAACATTTTAAAATATTTTTCTTTATAAAAATACATCCTTATCTTTTATAAAAAGAATTTGGAGCACCGTTAATTATACGCATTCATACCTGAGTGATCTCAGAATGCAATTGACTTTTAAGACGCGTAAACTTGCACCAATTAAACATCGATGTTGATACCAAAATTAATATGCTGATGTGGACGAATAGTATGAAGACACGTGTCAATCTACGTGGCACAATAACAGCGAGGAAGATCATTTCCCGACCAACCATGTTTCTTTCCGAGCAACGAGAATATACCGAGGAACTCTATCATGCCGAGGAACTCCATCCGAGGAACTCCATCATCCCGAGATACTCTAAGCACTCCGAAGAACTCTTTATTAACGAGCAACTAAGGCGGTCCGAACTGCACCTCGGCCGTATCATCAATTATCAGACGGACAACTGTTCAACTATTCATTAGATTCTTGACGCACACGCTGCCTTAAATGTATTACCCATTCATATGTATATCATTTAATGTATTGGACCTTTCATGTACAGCCTTGAGGCTATAAATACCTTGTATCAATCCCATTCAAAGGGACCGGAATTTCTTGAAAGAACTTGTAATCAAGAATTCCACAAACACTCAGCAATAACATAACAGTGGACGTAGGCTTTATTCATAGCCGAACCACTTTAAAAATCTTTGTTTTATTTATTTATCTGTGATTGAATAATTAGAGCAATCTAGTTTTTTACATCAACAGATTGGCGCCGTCTGTGGGAAACGACTGTTATTATCGTTTTTCATAAAAATCATTTATCACCAATGGCAGATAACCCAGAGTCCAGTAATCGAAATGCTGGAAATCTTCCAAATCCATCTGCATCTCCAGATCTAGCCGGGATTATGACGAATCTGGCTCAAGGACAAACCGCCATGCAAGAATCTATGAGGCAACTCCTTCAAACTCTTCAAGGCGGTGTACCTACTTATTCAGGGCAAAGGACTGATCATGGGCAATCACGATCCAGACGTACCGGGTCATATCGCAATGGAGAATCCAACGATTCTTCTTATCAACCTGGGCGAACTTCATCAATACGGGCTACGGATACAAATCAACATATCTCTCTTTCTCCGGAGAGAACTAGCGCTTTGGAAAGATTAAGCAGGGTGTCTCCCTTCAGCCGGTTAGGACCAAGGAGGAACATGAGTCCACCTAGGGCTCCATCAAGAAGTTTTCGACCACCACCAGGCTTGAGGGAAGGATCTGCACAATCACGACCAATTACTCATCGAGATAAAACTCAGGAAGCTACGTCAGAGCAATCAGTTGCTCGGACTAAGCGGCCTGAGGAAGGGAATGAAGCATGGAAAGGTTCCATTCAACGGTTGGAGGATAGACTGGGAGAAATGGCTAAGGCGAGAAACCCCTTACAAAGAACTTTTGTTCAAGGGACACCTTTTGTGCAAGCCATTGTGGATTTCCCTACACCATCGAAATTCAAAGCACCTGTAGTAACCCCCAGGTACGATGGAAAGACATATCCCGTACTTCATATAGAACAGTACCAAGCTGCTGCAGATATCTACGCTGTTCCCGACGAGATGAGGTGTAGAGCATTCTCGGGAACTCTTACCGGATCTGCACAGATATGGTACAATAATCTTCCTCGGGGTAAGATTTCAACTTTTGTTCAGTTAGCCGAGCTGTTTATTGGCAATTTTTGTTTTGGAGCAAAGCCGGTAAAGCGAGTAGCGCACTTGCTAAGTGTTAGACAAAAATCAGGAGAAAGTACTAGAGATTACATAACTCGTTTCAATAATGAGAAGTTGGAAGTCATAGATTATGAAGAAAAGACAGCAATCACTGCTTTGATGAGTGGTTTGCTGCCTAACAAGCTATACTATACTCTGGCCAAAGATCCGCCTAAAAATATGTCGGAATTGATGGCAAAGGCGGCCAAAATCATGAATGCCGAGGAGGCTATGACTGCGAAGAAGAATATGGATAAAGAAGTTAAAGTGGAGGTCGACAACTCTAAGAAGAAAGATCAGAAAGGTAATGGTGGTGACAAACATTCCAGGAATAACAGGATAAAGTTGGAAGCCCTAAAGAAGTATGATAATTATACTCCATTGAAAATGGGTATTAATCATGTTTTAGAAGAGATCAGGAATAACGAGGAAATCAAATGGCCAGAGAAACTGAAGACAGATCCCGACATGAGGAATAAGGCCAAATATTGCGAGTTTCACAAAGATCATGGCCATATGACCAAAAATTGTATAGCCCTTCAGAACGAGATTGAAACACTCATTCGAAGAGGAAAATTATCAAAGTATGTAGATCGCAGAAGTGAAAGGAAGAATGATGATAGAACTAGAGAGAGATCTAGATCTCCTCGTCGTGCAGAGGAGAAAAAGAGGAGGGACCATGAAGAGGATCCAGATGATGACCCCGATCTTCCCAAGAAGCTAAGGAAACCTGAACGAGAGGTATTTTCCATACGTTTTGGATCATTTCATTGTAACGTTATTACAGGAGGAGATGCAGGAGGAGGAGACCTTACTGCAGAAAGAAAAGCTTACCTCGGAGAGGCTCAAGCTTGTTCATACATTCAGCGAATAAACCTGGCTGAGGATGATCGCCCGAGGAAGGTAAACAAAGAGAAGCTAGTGATTGGTTTTTCAAAAAACGACCTGGCAGGTGTTCTTTACCCTCATGATGATCCTTTGGTGATCAAAATGAGAATGAAGGATGTGGTCATTTCAAGGGTGTTAGTAGACAATGGTAGTTCGGCAGATATCATGTATTATTCATGCTTTGATAGCTTGAATTTGAAATTATCTCAATTGGAACCTTATCACAGACCCCTTCTGGGTTTTGCTGGCGAAAAAGTTTTTCCACTTGGGACGATCAAGTTGGATATACTCATTGGAACTTGGCCTGCTTGTCGAACAGAAAGAATACGCTTCTTTATGATGGATAAGAATGTGCAGTCAGCCTACAACATCATCATGGGACGAGTTGGATTGAAGAAGTTCGAAGCAGTTCCATCTATAGTTCATCAATGTTTGAAATTCCCAACGAATTTTGGGGTTGGAGTTGTGAAAGGTGATCAAAAAGTAGCTAGGGAATGTTATTAATCGTCTGCCGAGCAAGAGGAGCTTGAAGAGTCCAGGAAAAAGACTACTACTTACCAGGTGGAGGAAGGTACAGAAATTGAAACTCTTGATCCTAGGGATGAATCTCAACTTGTAAAAGGACAGGTGATGGAATCTACAGAAAATGTTATTCTGGACGACGAGCATCCTGAACGAATAACCCAGATAGGATCGTCGTTGGATGTTTCAATAAAACAGGAATTGATAAATTTCTTGAGAAACAGGAAAAATACTTTTGCTTGGAGTCATGAAGACATGCCAGGAATAGATCCAAATTTCTTATGTCACGAGCTCAATGTGAATAAGGAGATCAAGCCTGTGAAGCAGAGGAGAAGAGTGTTTAGTCCCGAGAAGAACCAGGCCATACAGGAGGAAGTCGAGAAACTCCAGAAAGCTCAATTCATTGAAGATGTAAAATATCCAGATTGGTTGGCAAATGTGGTGATGGTAAAGAAGAAAAACAACAAATGGAGAATGTGTGTCGATTTCACCGATCTCAATAAGGCATGCCCCAAGGATCACTTTCCATTGCCCAGAATTGATCAACTGGTGGATGCTACCTCGGGACACGAGCTACTCAGCTTCATGGATGCTTACTCTGGCTACAACCAGATCAAAATGAAACCTGAAGACAGGGAAAGTACTTCTTTTATTACCCCTAGGGGAACTTATTGTTATAATGTTATGCCTTTTGGTTTAAAAAATGCAGGTGCAACATATCAGCGGTTGATGAACAAGGTTTTTACCGAACAAATCAGCCGCAACATGGAGGTCTATGTCGATGACATGCTCACTAAAAGCAAGAAAGCTGCTGATCATTTGGTTGACTTGAGTCAAACTTTTGATCAATTGGATAAATACCAAATGAAGCTTAACCCGACGAAGTGCACCTTTGGAGTACGAGAAGGAATGTTCCTCGGATACATCGTCAATCAGCGAGGTATTGAGGCAAATCCAGATAAGATCAAAGCTCTTCTAGGGCTGCGATCCCCGACGACGAAGAAAGAAGTGCAGAGTCTTACCGGACGAGTTGCAGCGCTCAACAGATTTGTATCTCGAGCAACTGATAAATGCATACCATTCTTCAAAACACTTCGAAAAACCTTTGAGTGGAATGAGGAATGTGAACAAGCCTTTCAAGACTTGAAGAAATACTTGGGAGCACCTCCACTGTTGTCCAGACCAATAACAGGAGAAAAATTGTATTTGTATTTGGCAGTATCAGAGAATGCAGTCAGTTCAGCATTGATCAGATTGGAGAATGGAGTCCAGAAGCCAATTTATTACACAAGTAAGGCTTTCCGAGGTGCAGAAATCAGGTACCCAAAGCTAGAAAAATTGGCATTGGCACTAATTGAAGCAAGTAGAAGAATGAGGCCATATTTCCAAGCCCATACCATCATCGTTTATACTGATATGCCATTGAGACAAGCCCTCCATAAGCCAGAAAAATCGGGGAGATTGATGTACTGGGCAGTAGAACTTGGTGAATATGATATTGTGTATGAGCCCAGATCATCATTGAAGGGGCAAGCTGTAGCAGATTTTATAGCAGAGTTCACATACCCTGATACCCCCGAGGAGCAAAAGCTGCCTGCTGATCTACCTGTGGACGGTACAGGATCAACAGAAACATTTGCTGATCTACCTGTGGACGATACAGGATCAACAGAAACATTTGCTGACCTACCTGTGGACGATACAGGATCAGCAGAAACAGGTCCAAACCAACCAAGGTTGGTAAAAGGACTTGTGGACGTAGAGAAATCATTATATTCAAACCCAGACCAACTAAGGATGGTAAAAGGGTACGAACAGATGATTGACGAGAAGCGAAAGATACCGAGGGATGATGGAAGAAAACAGCAGATATTTTATCGAGGAACTCTGACAGATAAGAAATTTGAAGACGAAATACCTACATGGAGATTATATGTAGACGGATCATCCTGCACAGCTGGTTGTGGAGCAGGAATTGTTTTGATCACTCCAGACGAGATTGATATGGAATATGCTTTGCGATTCCAATTCAAAGCCTCTAATAATGAAGCGGAGTATGAGGCCATGATAGCAGGTCTTAATCTAGCAAAGACTATGGAAGCACAACAAGTGATGGTATTCAGTGATTCTCAATTAATTGTGAATCAGATGATGGGAATATATGCGGTTAAAGGAGATTTAATGATCAAATATCATGCAAAGGTGATGAAATTGTTGACAGAATTTGATGCCATTCAATTGGTAAGAATTCCAAGGATGGAGAATGTACAAGCAGACGCACTGGCCCGACTAGCATCAGCTACTCGTACCGAGATGCGAAGAACCATACCAATTGAAGTATTAGAAGGTCGGAGCATAGATGAAGATTTGACAATGAATGTGATTACCCTTGATTTAGGACCATCTTGGATGGATCCAATCAGGAAATATGTTGAAGAGGGTGGATTGCCGGAGGACAAACTCGCTGCCAAGAAACTGAAGTATAAAGCTGCTCGGTATGTATTAACTAATGGTATTTTGTATAGACGAGGAATTATAGCAGGTTTGCAGAGATGTGTACATCCCACCGAGGTGAAAGAATTGATTGAAGAAATCCATGAAGGATCTTGTGGAGCTCATGTAGCAGGTCGAACACTTTTACAAAGAGTGATGACACAGGGATATTACTGGCCGACAATGAGGGCTGATTGTATAGCCTATGCCAAGAAATGTGACAAGTGCCAACGTTTTTCCTCCATCCGACGAACTCCACAAGCATTGCTAACACCAATAACTTCCCCTTGGCCATTTGCCATGTGGGGAATTGATTTGGTTGGACCACTGCCGACCACCCGAGGAAGATTCAAGTATCTCGTAGTTGCAGTGGACTATTTTACTAAGTGGGTGGAAGCTGAGCCTCTTATCAATATGACGTACGAGAAGGTATACCAGTTTGTATGGAAGAATATCATTTGTCGATATGGTCTCCCTCATGCTTTCATCACAGATCATGGAACACAATTTGATAATGAAGAATTTGCTGCCTATTGTCATCAGTCGAACGTTTTGAAGTTTCATTCAGCACCAGGCCATCCCCAAAGCAATGGACAGACTGAAGTGACGAACAGAACATTACTAAACGGGTTGAAAAAGAGGCTAAGTGAAGCTAAAGCAAATTGGATTAATGAGCTCCAATCAGTATTATGGGCCTACCGAACAACTCCCCGAGCAGCAACTGGAGAATCACCATATATGCTAGCATTTGGAAGTGAGGCTGTGATACCGGCCGAGTTGGGTCTCCCAACGCATAGAGTGCTGAATTTCAATTCTCCGATCAGTGACTTGATGAGAAGAATGGATTTGGATATGCTCGAAGAAGTAAGAGAAGAGGCAGCCATTAGGAATGCTGCTTATCAACAACGAACAGCTCTGTTCTACAACAAAAGGGTGAAGAAATGCGATTTGAAGGAGGGTGATTATGTGCTGAAGAAAGTCATTCAGAAACAGAATAAACTGGAAGCAAACTGGCATGGACCTTACCGAGTTACAGAGATTGTTCGACCTGGAACTTACAGAATAGCAACTCTAGAAGGAGAGGAATTTAAGAATGCATGGAATGCTGAACACCTGCGCAAGTATTATCAGTGATGTAAAATGTAAAGTATTTCTTTCATTATGAATAAAATGATGAATAAAATGAGGATGGTTCACCATTTTCTTTCTGTTGAAAGTTTTTCGGGGAATACTAGTGTTGAACACTACACTGCTTGATAACAAGAAGAAGACTGCTCTACGGAGCCATGCTCTACGGAGCCATGCTCTACGGAGCCAAGCTCTACGGAGCAAAAGTGCTATAAGTAGCCAACCTCCTTTGGTTAGGAGGACATGCTCTACGGAGCCAAGCTCTACGGAGCAAAAGTGCTATAAGTAGCCAACCTCCTTTGGTTAGGAGGACAAGCTCTACGGAGCGCTCTACGGAGCAAAAGTGCTATAAGTAGCCAACCTCCTTTGGTTAGGAGGATAAGCTCTACGGAGCGCTCTACGGAGCAAAAGTGCTATAAGTAGCCAACCTCCTTTGGTTAGGAGGACATGCTCCAAGGAGCCAAAAAGTTCGAAAGAACCCTACTACTCCTTTGATTAGGAGGTGTATACCAGCATGATCAACTACGGTTGGTAAGACTTTATATACTCTCGCATTACAGCTTATGTTGGTCGGGAGGTAACATTATTACAAAAAGTTCTTTAAAGAACAAAATATTCCAAACTGTACCAAGTATGGTTGGTCGGGGATAAAAACCCACTAACTGTAGTTGGTCGACGAGGACAAAAGTGTTGACCTTAGTTGGTCGGACGCATGTTTATATTTGAAATTGAACCAAGTATGGCTGGTCGGGGATAGAAACCCATCAACTGTGGTTGGTCGACAAACATTATTTATCCACCTTGGTTGGTTGGAAACAATTTTGAACAATTTATGCTTATTATAAATTATAAGTTGGTTGATGAACCATATAATTTGCAAACAGAAAAATAGCTATTGGCAAAACAGAAAATGAAATTCTTTCATTAAGATAAAAATGTATTACATGTTACATGTATGTGCTAACTATTACATTAAAGATTCCTACTCTATTGGTTTCTTTCCTTTATCCTTTGAGACAGGTTCCTCGCCAGCAGGAGGATCCTCTAGACAAAGAGGAGAATTAATAAAGTTCATGTCCTTCAGCATTCTGACATTCATTATTATAGGAGTGTCCAACAGGTGCTCAGGACGAGATACTTCAACTTGAGAATGAAGGTTATAATCACCAAGATATTTAGAGATCAAACTCCGAGGAATGGAACGAGCAGGAATCCATGCCATATCGAATTTATAGGGAGGAACAAGCAAGTCTAACAATCCAGGAGCATGATAATCCCATAAATAATGACCTCGTTCCAATTTTAATACACCCAGGGCGTTCAACCATCCCTACTTATAACCTTCGTTGTTAGCATTTTCAATGTGATCATCCAAATGATAAAGAGCTTCATTATAGCCTGCATTCCAGAACTCCCGAGGCTGTTTATGGAATTGGAAAGTTAATCTATCTACTTGCTCGAGGAAGTTCTTGATAAGAGCATCTTTATTATTCAGAGCAGACTTCATCGCAGCCAGTTGATCCTCTAAAGATAAGTTTTTCTTAGACAAATCAGACAGAGCACGATCCTTAACATTCAGTTGGAATGCTTGAGTTTCCAGAGTAGATTGGGTGCGAGATTCTTCAACACTGCGGCTAAGAACTCTTGATCGGCTCCGAGAAGCAACTGGAGAATTTTGCTCCTCGACGATTCTTCCTCGTCCCCGAGAACTCCTTCCTCGTCCCCGAGCAGTCACAGGAATAATAGACTTTTTCAAGTCGTCCAATTCTTGCCTTAGTTTGGCGTTTTCAACCTCTAGAAACGAAAAACCTTCATCAGTAACTGGTACTAATGCAGTAGAAGAGGAGGCAGCGGATTCATATTGAGCCAATCTTTTCTGCAGACTATTATTTTCTTGTTCCAGGATCTCGGCAATTTGCCGGCAGGCTTCAACTTCACCTTTTAGGGTCCTTTCCCTAATGTCATATGCAGCAATGATCTTTTTATGACCTGTATCAGAGGAAAGTTGTTGATATCTATTTTCATATTCCTTGTGTAATGAAGCCATCGATTCATTGTGCTGACCTTGGAGATCCTCTAAGGAACAATGCAGCTCTTCAATCAAGTCATAATAAGCGACATTGTTAGCTACAGCTCGGTCGAGTAAATCTTTCAAGTACCGATAAGCCTCAGTCGCCTGTTCTGAAGCATCATGACCAAGAATGTCAGCAATTTCAGAAGAACTAAGGTCTGTATGACCAGCCCAATAGTATCGGTGACATTGCTGCATCAGCTCGGTATCATGAGAAGAGATTAATTCCATTCTAGCAACAAACTAAAGACAAGAAAAAGACAACAATCAACAAAGAATCATCAATAACAACGATGAGTAAAGAAGTATTTTATTAGATCATAAAATGGTTACATTGTTCGATTACAAATGATGAAAGATAGAAATGATACCGAACAACTTCACACCTTTTCCTTGTCTCCCAAGACTTTCTCGGGAGGCTGGGACGAGGAGCTCGGTTGCTCGGTGATAACAACAGCTTGATCGGCAGAAATCTTCTCGGCAGGAGGAGGCATAGAAGAAATATCCTCGATGACAGAGGGTTGAGAAGCAGAGATTGGGACATCCACATCCATGGAAGACTCATCTGAAGCAGGTTCATCTTCTTCTTCTTCCACAATTGGTGGAGGAGGACCAGGGAGATGCCGTTGGAATAGCTCGGAATCGTCTTGGATTTTTAGCTCTTGTAGAGCAGCTACCCAACCGTCATGGAAGTATTTCAACTCCCCATATTGGACTTGGGATGTCATAGCAGCAATCCCTTTATCCCATCCTTTCTCCCAACCAGCACTGAAATGTTTCTTGACTACAGCTTTTCTTTTCAACTTCTCCGAGGAGAGTTTGACATCCAATTGTTCTTTCTGGATTTTGATGTCTCGCAGGATAGACAGTTCTTTTTCTGCCTTCTTCAGTTGGTCATCGCACTTTTGCTGATTGACCTCTAAGCTTTTCACCTTCTCCTCCAAATTCTTGGAGGTTTCAGCCATCTTCATCTTATCAGCCTCAGCTGCAGCCAACTTTTTCTCCCAGGCAGTTTTCTCCTCGACGTACTGCTGGCGAGATTCTTTCACAGATTGGGCTAAACCCAAGAGGGCATCGTCAACATCGGACGAGGAATTGGAAGCTTTAATAGCTTGATCTTTCTTCACGATGGTATTGAAGCAGTTCACCAACTGAAAGATGAGAAAAACAATAAAGTCAATACAAATGCAAGAATTCAAGAAAAAGAAAGAAAGACCAAAGGTATGAGAAATTTACTGAAGAAAGATGGCGAGCAGCTAGGGATGTCAGTGTATCCCTAGGAATCTTTTCATCAACCCCGAGAACCTCAGGTATAACTGAGCTCGTTGAAGAACTCGGAAGAAGGATTTTTGAAACACTACTACCACCAGCGGGTAGAGAAGATGCAGTTCTAGCAAGATTAACCGAAGATGATTTCCTCAATCTCTTCAAAGGAGGGTCAGCAGCATCAACCAAGGAAGAAGTCTTAGTCGGAGATATTGTAATTACATCAGCACTAGCACTTTTCTTGCTCGGGGCCACTGGGGGCTTCTCGGCAACTTTGGAGGAACTAGCATCTACTTTTTTAGTCCCCTCTGGGACATCAATTTTGCCTTTCTGTGCTCCAACAGCAGAAGAAATTTCACCAAATAGAGCAGGAGGAGCTCTTTTCTTGCCCATTCTCTGAGATGGGGGGATATGAGAATCTGAAGATGAACTTTCTGGTGTTGAGGCTGGTTCAACAGGGCGAGCAGTATAAGAGGTTGTGTAGATCTTATACTGCAGAAAATATGATGCAGACCTAATATGCTCGTCTGCAATTGTCTTATGCAAATTCCAGATAAGTTTTAAATGCTTGATATTCACTTCCGACTCTTTTGGAGTTTTTCTTTTACTATCAACTGCAAATAAATACATAAATTTCAGTTATACATTTTGTCAAACATGATGAAAACGCAATTTCATAAGTAAAATAAAATGAAAAATAAACCTATCCCATTGCCGTATGGGGGGCATCTGGGACCGTTGTATACTTCATTCCTAGATAAAGGCGCGTGTTGCCAATTTTTTATGACCAACCCATGCTCAAAATAATCTCTATTTGAATCAGGGAGGTTAACTACAAGGGCTCTATTTAAAAACCTAGTTTTTAAATAATAAACATTATCTAAAGTGGCCCATTTATAGCAGTACATAATTTCTGGGATCCCTATACGAGTCCCATGAGTTAGATTTAACTTGTGCACCCCGTTAATTATTCTCCATGAATTGGGGGCTATTTTTGCAGGAACAAGATCAAAATATTGACAAAACTCAAGACATAATGGGTTTGGTGGAAAAGAAAAACCACATTCAGCAATGAAAAGACTGGGGAACCAATGTCCCTCAGCCAATCGAAAGTAATCTAAAGGCTCAGAAAGAACCTCTAGAGTTACCCAAGAAGGAATGGAAAAGTCAGAACGAAATTTCTCAGCAGATTCAACAATATAAACCATATTGAATAAAAGAGATGCAGAAGAAAGGAAGAAGATCTTACAGAAAGAAAGGAGATATGTTGACAACGAACGGAAACAATGATGAACACACAAGAGAGAGGAAGAGAATAGAAAACTTGAATGCAGAAAATTGGAAAGTGTAGACGACGGTATGGTTACCAAAGGAGTTTAAATACTTTGCATTGGGAAGCGGCGAAAGAAATGATTACTAAAAAGAAACTACTGAACTTTCGGCGGCTAAAAAGACAAAAGTTGCATGAAGATCGAAGCGCTTATAAAAAAGGCGGAAACTGCGAAATGAGAAGGAAATTTGAATACAATGTTCCTAAAACCCAGGAAGGTCATTTAATATTACCATATACCGAGAAAGAATGTCCTATACTCCTCAAAGTTCGAAATATGAAACATTGGGGGCTTCTGTTGATACCAAAATTAATATGCTGATGTGGACGAATAGTATGAAGACACGTGTCAATCTACGTGGCACAATAACAGCGAGGAAGATCATTTCCCGACCAACCATGTTTCTTTCCGAGCAACGAGAATATACCGAGGAACTCTATCATGCCGAGGAACTCCATCCGAGGAACTCCATCATCCCGAGATACTCTAAGCACTCCGAAGAACTCTTTATTAACGAGCAACTAAGGCGGTCCGAACTGCACCTCGGCCGTATCATCAATTATCAGACGGACAACTGTTCAACTATTCATTAGATTCTTGACGCACACGCTGCATTAAATGTATTACCCATTCATATGTATATCATTTAATGTATTGGACCTTTCATGTACAGCCTTGAGGCTATAAATACCTTGTATCAATCCCATTCAAAGGGACCGGAATTTCTTGAAAGAACTTGTAATCAAGAATTCCACAAACACTCAGCAATAACATAACAGTGGACGTAGGCTTTATTCATAGCCGAACCACTTTAAAAATCTTTGTTTTATTTATTTATCTGTGATTGAATAATTAGAGCAATCTAGTTTTTTACATCAACAATCGACATGCTAAATTCTTTGAAGCTTTGCCGCAACGTCTTCAATTTTCTTCAATACATTATAGACCGAGTGGGATCGTGACAAAATAAAACTCTCCCTATGACATATTACAAACAAAATTTTGTTCACGGAATTAAGTCAAAATAATAGAGGGACTCAATTGGAAATTTATGTACTTACAAATCTCCCCCTTTGACTATTCCGGGACAAAACAAAACCAGTGAAATGCCTAATGGGCCGTCAAGCTGTATGACTCCTAAATCCCATCCCATAAACCCAAAATAAAAAATATAGGACACGAACTAGTAAATGTAGCACCGACAAGCATGAACTGTCTGAATGTGATGTAAATTTGAAATCCCAAATCGCTGAAGCATACCTACACACATAAAACAGACGAACAAATACCCAGTGAAGTATGGAGGAATAAATAATACCAATTTATATTTCTAATTAGAACAAATGATTTGAAACGTGTGAGCAATTATTTGATACCAATTTGAAAGAAATATAAACAAACAATATGTAAATCTAGATATCAATAGAAATGCTCAACTAATCTCCCCAAATCTCCCCCTACATCACATACATCTCACCCCTTTTTTGTCTCGAATGGATAATCCGGTGAAAAGATAAACTAATTTGAAATATCTAGCATGAGAATATAAACCAATCTAAATCCATGTGAAATTGCTAGATAATCATGAAACAACCAGCTAAATACGATCAAGTAACGACAAATCAGTAGCTAGTAAACCAATGAATCACACAAAAATATAGCAATCTAATCAGGTGTGATAAACGGACTATATGCAAAAAACCAATTTAGAATCAATAAATCCTTCATATAAACCAATCGGTCCAAAAAAAACTTCCAGCAGTACCAAAAAAATACCAAATTAACCTAGTGGACTACAAACCAATCAGGAGCCAACAAATCATCCTGTCGTTCGAACGATCTAGGGACATCGCTCAAACGAGTTGAGGATGTCGCTCGAACGAAGTACAATTGTCGTTCGCGTGAGATGGACAAGTCGTTTGAACGACTTCGCGCGACCTTCCAAAATTTCCCAGATTCCCAGAAATATTATATAATATTTCCCAGTGAAAAAATTGCCAAAAAAAATTCCAGGAAGGGGCTGACAGACGCAAAACAGTGTTAAAACAGTAGGCTTTTAACACAAAACACAAAACTCATAAAATCTAAAAATGCGAGTTACATGCAAACATAGTACCGATGTGCTCAAACATGGATATGGAATGTATAGGTGTGAAACTAAAACAAATGAGACGCAATTCCAACACATAGAAACGATCAAGAAGCTCTAATTGATAGCGATAAATCATCAAACTTTATCATAGCCATATGACAATAAAAATGTGAACTTAATGAACTAAACATACTACATGCACACAAATCCAGAATTTTGACGATTCTACAAACAATAACTTCAAATTGCAATGTTTTAACATTAGGATTAGTTTTGCAAACCCGTTTAAATTTTTAATCCATTCAAACTCCCTCAATGATATCATATTTTCTTTGGAATGAACTAAACAAAATTTGGCCCTTTTCTTAGCATATTGCATTTTCTTTTGGGCTCTTTTAAACGGTGACTTTCACGACGAGTTAATTTTGAACTCTCGCAACCCTTTCCCGTAATCACTCATCATTTTTACCAATTTAAATCCTCACGGTAAACGGTTCTTACATGCACACTTATCCTTAAGTATACTTACGCATAGATGACAAGATTGAGATAAGAACGCCTCACCAAATTCAAATATGAAAGATAAGTCAAACATCCATAAATATCATGCATGTGTGCAATGTTGGCATATATACAAAGTCGAATCAAAATACATATCAACTTCGAAACAACCCCAAATAAACAATGGTTAAGATAACTCTAAGCATCGATAATAATGACCAAATGTCCTAGCCACATGGATAATGAAACGATAGGGGGGTCCAAGCACACCAATATGCCACATCAAACTTGTAAACTCAACAACAAAAACTGAAAATCTTTTTAGCTTTTCAAAAGTTTTATCAAAAACAAAAATCTTTTTGTATTTTTCAAATAAGACTCAAACAAGTGAAAAATAAAATACAAAGGGATAAAAATGTCATAACACTAGCAAATTATAAATCATGATGCAAGGGCTGGCGTATGACAAAACATGTAGTCCACTAACCATAAGAAATAGCAAGAGATGAATCATGTGCATGCATGTGAGAATCAACCAACGAAGCATTTAGCATCTCCAAAATGGATTTCCTAACCCAAACAGGTGTATACCTAACAAAACGGGTTTTGGGAACCAATGGGACACTACGTTTAATCTTCTTAGGGTCTTTTCTAAGATCAAAACAAAAACTCCTAAGGTGACCTTTCCTACCACAATGCGAACATGTGAAAACACGACGAGGAACGGAACCTTTAGGTTGACCTTTTCTAATACCCTCGGATGTGGTTGACACTCTAAAACAAACTATGGTTTTGGCTTTAACATTCGAACCACTAGAACAAGATAAGCCACTACCAACACTACTCGAGTCATTTAAATAATTTTTTAACTTCAAAACTTTCGACTCAAGAAAATGATTAGACTCCTCAAACTTTAGGGACTCCTTCTTTAAGTTTTCAATTACCCCTAGAAGGTTATCTCGATCCCCATCAATGTGAGCAAACTTATCCCTAAGAGCCTTTTTTCTTGCCACAAAATCATTAATCGAATTATTTTCCTCAACGGCACAAACTTTAGAATTTTTTAAATCCTCCAACTCTTTTTATAAAATGAGGACTCTATCATCACTCTCCTTTTTTCCCAATTTTAATATATTAAAATTTTTAAACAAGGAACTAAAGTGCTCACGATAAATATCTCTTTGAATTTGAAAATTTTGCAAATATTCAATCCTATTTTTAAACCATAATTTTCTTTCTCCAAAACTTCAATACGTTTTGCAAACTTTAAATTCAAACGATGTAAATGGTCAAAGCTTAGAGAATCCATTGAGAGAAAACAAACACGGGAGAGATAAACAAACACACGGGATCAAAAAATAAATAAATTATGTTTTCTAGCTCTGATACCAATTTGACGACATGAGAAGTCAAATTGTATAAAAAAAAAACCTTTTGAAAAATCAGGATCACGTGATAACTTAGCGTAACCCGCTCTGATACCAATTTGTGGAGTGCCCAATATGTGTGTTTTAAATAAAACCAATTTTTCTCCGAAAATTATCCAACTTTTAATTATGCACCAAACCAAGTTGTGAAAACCCAATTCTTACTTTAAACCAATTTTATCTTGATTAATCCTAAACATGCATCTAGTGATTAAAGCAAGTAAAATAAAGTAAAGAATACTCATAATGCCGGATGTACGAGGAAAAAACCCAAAATAGGAAAACAATCTCGGACGGCCCAAGCCAGACAATAACTATGAACAATGGTTTTACAAAGAAAGATTAGCTTTACACTAAGACTCGATCCCCACGGGTCTTGACGCTCCTTCTGATCTTTAACCATTCTTCAATTGTGCCCACGCAGAAATTCCGTCTTCCACGATACCTTTCCACAACACACGCGTCCACGTATGTCTCGGTGTCCACCGATTGGCTTTGAATCGTCTACGATGTCGAACAAGAAGTCCTTCCCTTTTCTTCACCGCAAAACCTTTTGATGTTCAATGTGTAGAACAAACAACTTTTGTGCCACAAGGTCACTTAAACATATAAGAATGATAACTCGGATCTTTGCAAACTCTAAGGTTGTGTTTAAGCTTTGAAAATCTAAGAAAACATGTGCAAACAACGTACTGGAACATATTCTATGTTTTCCAGTTGCACACTAACGAAACTCTAATAAAACCACCTTTTAAATAACAATTTAGCGCCGCCTAAAAAAATGTGTCGTTCGAATGATAAGGCCATGTCGTTCGCGCGACTTAGGCATCTCGTTCGAGCGAGATTCCTATGTCGTTTGAACGAGCTGACGTGGCAGTTTGACTTTTTTACTTTTTGTTCAAAACGTCTCTTTTAAAAGAGATCCAAAATAGTCAAACTCCATTTCGAGTATATCAGAATAAAACGTAGTGTAAATACTTCAAACACTTTTAAAAACATTTTAAAATATTTCTCTTTATAAAAATGCATCCTTATCTTTTATAAAAACAATTCTGAGCACCATTAATTATACGCATTCATACCTGAGTGATCTCAAAATGCAATTAACTTTGAAGATGCGTAAACTTGCACCAATTAAACATCGACACGATTAATTCTTTGAAGATTTACCACAATGTCTTCAATTTTCTTCAATATGTCATAGACCGAGTGTGATTGTGACAAAACAAAACTCTCCATATGACATATTACAAACACAATTTTGTTCACGGAATTAAGTCAAAATAATATAGGGACTCAATTGGAAATTTATGTCCTTACACAATGTGCTCGTACTCTGTGTATTTTGCGTGCACTTTTTGAAAGTACACGCAAAATACACAGAGTAAACGCAATAAAATAGGGCTTGTACATGTACATATTCCAATCATGTATATATTCCTAGTCCTCGATAAATCCTTGATAAATGATGTATACAGGAGGAAAAGTACAATGATGAAATACATATATCTAACATGTAAAAAGTGTGTTTTGCAATTAAAATAAGGGAAACAAAGATATTTTTCATATCATGAAGAAGAACAATGTGATTTCATCAGTTCATGTGTCTACAAATTTATACATACGAGAATACAAAATACACAAGGACAAATAGGTGATAAGAGAATGTATACATACTTGTTAGTGGTGTTTGGAAGAATTTGATTGAGAATGTAAAATGCTTGGTAGAACTTCAACGATTAGGGTTTGATCGAAGAGAGTTATGGTTTTGATCAAAGAGAGTTAGATTTTTTATCAAAGAGAGTTTTTGGTGCTTCGATCAGGAGTATTTATACGTTGTTGTTAACCAAAATTTGATTGAGAATGAGATTCATTTTGGGGTTTTTATCAAAGAGATTGTATGATTAAGGTTTTAATTCAAGAGAGAATACAGTGTTTTTGGCGCTTCGATTTCTGAAAAGTGCGTGTTTGTTTTAATTTTGGGGTATTTATATGTTGGACCTAATCGTTTGTAATTTGTTGGGCCTGGTTTTTTTGTCCGAAATTGTTAGTCCATGGACTAGACCGTAAAAGCCCCAATGATTTTTTAAACTTTAAATATGTGGTATCCCATTTGTGGTATTTGATAGTAACTATTAAAATTATGTGGTATTTTATAGTAAAAAAGGAGTTGTGGTATTTTGGAGTATTATTTGGAGTTCCCTTTGAAACACCCTTTATTTAAATGAAATGAAAGCTTATTGATTTATGTGATTTTTTCATTCACCCCCTCCAACTATTAAGTATGCATCTTTGGTGCTTGTTGGTTAATTCATTAGTGAAGGTATAACTCCTTGCATCTAGACTATTAAATTGGTCAAAAGATTCCTGTAGTTTTTGCTTTAATCTTTTCATCGTCTCTCTTTATAAATAACTTTTGACATTTTCTCTAGGTGTTTGGTTTAAGAAAAGATGCAGTTGCAAAAGGAATGAAAGTGAGAGACTACTCAGTAGCTAATTATAAATGTAAGTGGAGGTACAATAAGAATGACACTAGAATAGGTAAATATCATGTGTGGCATATGCCTTGATTGCACTTAAGGGTTATCGATATTTGCAATTTTTGGCTTCTCAAACATTGCACTCAAAAGGCATATGGATATTTATTACTTCATAAAAACAGATTTGTACTATAATTTAGTCCCTCAATAGATAAGTTATGTACTGAAATCTGCACTTGAGCTTGGAATTAGTTCTGTAAACTTGTCTATTGGACTATGTGTATATATGAATGGATGTTTGTAAGTGTTGTGATGATGATTCACAATGATTAAGTTGTCCATTTAGAAAGAGCGTAAGATAAGGTGCATTGAGTGATAGGAGCTTCTTATGCCAGTATTGTAGTTTATTATGTTTAGTTATTCTTTTTTTGATGTGAATCGAGGGCATTATTTTCATTTTTGGACATATTAGTATTTTAATTCTTTTTGTTAATTTTCTTTTATTTTGTTTTGGCATTGTATTCCTTTTTGCTTTAGTATTTAGAGGTTAGGGTAGCAAAGGCTCTTAGGGTATATTTGTAATTAGGTCTATAGTTTAGAGCCCAAGCTACCTTTCCCCTTTAAATACCCCCATGTAAGCCTCATTTGAGGTAGACTTGATTTTGGAATAGAAAAGGGTATTTCTCTCTCTAAAAGTGTGTTAGATATTTTTAGGAGACTTTTGACGTGTAGTACATCATTTTTTGATAAGAAACTTACTTGTATTAAAATAAACAAAGATACAAGTTGAGGATGAGAAGTCCATAACAAAAGGAATAATAAAACAAAACCCTACAAGACAAACGCACCTTGCGTACAACCAATAAATGTCTAGAGGACACATAAGATCTATTTGTTGCCTGCTATATCCAAGAAGAGCTGCAGACCCCACTTCAAGATAAGATAATTCAAAACTCTTACTTAGTGATCTCTTTCCAATGACGCTTGTGTTAGAAATACCCACACCACAAAAATCTTTATCTGTAGAGATCATAACATTTCAACCAAACGAATTCTATCCCATAATTATTCTTTGGAAACCTTCCTATCTTCACACATTCTTGAATTCATTTCTAACCATACATGCCACGACAAACACTTTACAATACAATGCAACAAGCATTTGGCTCTCCTCTTCTTCACCCCCACCCCCAAAGTTCCTCCAATTGTGTGGAATGACACCAACCAAACTCAATTCCTCCAATATTTTTTTACCAAAATAAGCAGGGTAAAGGAACAATGTAATACGACATGATTTGCACTTTCCCCGTCCACACGCCAATGGGGAGAAAATTCGATGTGAGGTATTTTTTGGGGGAATAAAACCCAGAAGTATTAATTCTTCTTTTGGTGGCCAACCTAACAAACAAAATCACTTTAAAGGGAGGCCTAACATTTAAATCACTTTAAATTATTTAATTAACAAAGCATTAGGTAACTTTAAGCAATAAATGAAAATTTGTATTTGCATGAAAATTTTCCCGAAGAATCTCCACCCCCCTTTTCTATTATAAGCCATAAGAAAATGAACTCCTACCTCCCGATTTAAGAAAGAGATGAAATCATCAATCTCCCAATTATTAAAATTTCTTGTAAAAGTGATATTCCTAGAAAATGTAGAAGACAAATCCCAACTACCCATATAATATACAGGATTGCGAGGATAAATAGCAAGTCGGTCGATTTAAACGAGGATATTTAGAACACAAAGGAATGTCCCCAACCCAATCATCCTCCCAAAATTGATTATCGTTGCCCCTCCCAACGATAAACTCAGTGTATTTAAGGAAGAAATTCAATCCTTTGATCTAGTAAGCATGGACACTTTTGAGAAGTCACTGTGTCTGTGTTGGACACTGACACTTTCGGACACGTGATCGACACTCCTTTTCACGCTTTCATGTTTTTAGTATATGATACCGTGTCAGACACATAATTTCATGTGTCCAATACTTATTTTTACACGTCTGACACTTGTTTGCACATGTTTATACTTAATGTACAAGTATTTAACAATGTAAGTTACATTGGTGGCATCGTTTTGGGCCTCATATATTAAATAACATGCCCTAATGGCACTTGAACGTTTCTATCTCGCTCTATTGGGACCATAATGATTCTCCATGAAAGTTATTATCTTAAAAAATCATCATTTCCATGTTCCATTTTAAAATATCAATTCATTGTTCTTAATAATTATTCAAACATTATTATTTTTTTCCTTTCCTTTTCATGTTCTTATTTTCTTTATAAAAATTGATAAATATAGATTTATTTATCATGTTCCTACGTCCTAATTTTTTTTGATTTGTCGTGTCATGTTAAACATGACATGCACATCCGGGTCTGTTATGTTTAGCCTTTGAGAGATAAATTTCCATGGACAACGGAAGGACCCCCTTGTCACCACATCAGAATCCAACCATTGCTTTTGAGACCGTATGTGCTTCTAATTAGTGATCACCAAAGAAAAGTTTTCTCCAAAGGAAATATCCGTAGTCACTTAGCTAAGAGATACTTATTTTTCCTCCTTGATACAACTTCCCACTTCATAAGATGTTCACTCCTTCCCCCCATCCATCCCACAAGAAATCCCTCATGATCTTTTCAATAATGTGAGCAACTTTAACTGGCATTTTAAAAAGATACATATAATAAGTATGTAAGTTACTTAAAATCATTTGCACTAAATTGATCCCCCCCCCCACGTTAAAGATAATCATTGTGTCATCCCTCTACTTTTTAATACAATTTTTCCTCCACCGGTTCCCAAAACAAAGCATAACGTGGATTCCCACCCAAGGGATTCCCACTCTTATTGCAAGTTTTCCCCTTCAACAATAATGTCTATCTTAACACTTTTGGATACATTCACTTTTAAATCTTAAATTTTGTCAAACATGGCAATAGCACTCGTCAAATTCTAATTGTTCTCCTCTCCGCTCAGTAAAAGCTGACATAAACTACACGTTAAAAGGCTCCTAAAAATATCTAACACACTTTTAGAGAGAGAAATACTCTTTTCCATTTCAAAATTCAAGTCTACCTCAAATGAGTCTTACAATGGGGTATTTAAAGGGAAGGAGTAGCTTAGGCTCCAAGCTAAAATCATAATTACAAAAATGCCATCACTACTCCTTACCTTTAAATACTGAAACAAAACAAAAGAAAATACACTAAAAAATATAAAGAAAAATAACAAAAAGAAAATAAAACTACTAATATGCCCAAAAATGACAATAATGCCCTCGATTCACATTAATCCCCCCTCCTTGAAAAGAGCTCATCCTCGAACTCAAAGTGGAAGACAAACTGAATCACCCACCAAAACTGTAATCAAGGCATGCTAGGGAAGCTCACCAGACGCATCCAAATACTCAGGTGGGTGATCCATCGCCAATAAGTCACATCATCGCGAGGGAGAGCAATCAGGAGCTTGGTGGCCAATATTTCCACAGTTGTAGCACCAGAAGGTAGGAGGCCCTAGATGTGGAGCAGCGGGAGTAGCGAAAGTGGGGACTGAAGCCATCACTGGAGGAGGAGTTGGGGCATAAACCAGTGTAGGTGGAGTTCGTGAGGTCGGAAGAGCTGCGGGAGCCGTGTGGTAAGCCTCAACCTTGGTCGCATACTCGTTCTCCTTCAGAAAGATCGGTATCTCCCTCAGATCGAGATTGTGCTAAATGTACAACTGCAATACCAATATATAGTGGTTGATCCACTGATGGCTCTGGTGCACAGAAGCTGAAACTTCTCCGTATACTCTATTACCAATGAGGTCTTTTGCCTGAGAGACTGAATGCGAGCAAAATATGTCACGCTCGTAGGTGGGAGGGATAAATGGCACCTGGAGGGTGGACTTCAACTCAAGTCAAGTCTTGATAGGGGAAATTCGGCCTTCGTCCTGCGGTGGTAGAGGTCATTCCACCAAACCCGAACGAATCCTTGAAATTTTTTGGCTGCGAAGAGAACACACGAGCGGCCCCCAACCTGCTTGTAGTAAAAAACTATTTCCATCGAAGCTAACTAGTCAACCATGGCATCTGGAGAGAACCGCCCATCAAACATGGGAACATCAATGCGAATATCCTCGTGGAGACTCCAGGAAAGCATCTGAAGATCCATGGATAGTGAACCCTCATCCTGATGAGCATCAAGTCCCATCTCATCACCTGGCACAGGCGGAATAAAATCAACGGGGTTGGGTGACAGCTGTGTAGTTGGTGGATGAAGAGGCTGGACATGTTGGGGTACATGAGGTGTTGGAGGAATGCGGGGATAGTGAGGGTACATGCTGATCAAGTGGCCATGCTCACCACAATAGAAACAATATCGATCTCAAAGTGGAGCATGGCGGTGTGTATCAGGTGGTGGTGGAGGTATTCACTCTAGAACACTGGGTTGGCCATCCCCGAACTCGGAGGAGGATGAGGAGGAGGAATATGAATGGAGTAGCGAGAGGGCGTGATGGGAGGGTGTGTGGTGTGGAAGTGAGGTTAAAGGGGATGATCAGGGTTCCACAGGGTGGTTGAGGGCTTCGGGGGATTTGAGGTAAAGGTGGGATGGGTAAATGCTTCAGGTGGGTAAAATAGGGTTGAAGGGTGCGAATAAGTGGTTGGATGGGGGTATATGGCAGATATAAGACCCAACAAAGGGTGTGGGTTATGATTTGGGTCGGGTGGGTGAGGGAATGATCTAGGATCATGGTGGTGGGGGAATGGGTCAGTGGGAGTCAGACGGGTTAGGTAGGAGGTGGACGATCCAAAAGGTGGGGGCGGGTTAGAGCTTGGGTGTGATGGGAGGTATTTCGGGTTCAGATCAGGGTTGGAGGATGGGTTTTATGGGCCGAAATAGTGCGGGTGAGGGGTTGATGGGCCGAGGTGGGACGAGCTATTGGGGGTTTGATCGGAGAGGGCCTGGAGAGGCAGGGATTGGGTTGCGGGGTAGTGGGGGGATGATGTGCATTGAACCAGGTCCTAATAGGGTCGGAGTAAAGGGTTTTTTTAATGGGTCTACTGCCGACTGGGTCTGGGGTGGGGTTTGGGGTTTGGGCAGTCAGGGGGTGTGGTGTTGGGGTCGAAAGGGTGGGATGGGGGGGTGAAGGTTGGGCGGTTGGGGAAAGGTAGGACGCCAGCAGTAGAGGGAATTGGGTAGGGGTTTTAGGCCATGGGGTTGGGGCTGGGTGGTGGTGGAGAATTGGTGGAGTAAGGCTTCAAATTTTTGGGTGAGGTTATGGGTAACTAGGGATTTCTTTTCAACCACGTGCCTCAATTCTTGCATCTCTTCATGATGTTGTTTAAATTTCTTAGGATCCATTTAAGAGTAGTGAACGATTTGATAAAAAAATAAACATCGATACACCAAAAACCAATGTTGGAGCGACACCCGCTCTGATACCAATTTGACGTAAATTACATGTCAAAAGACTTCTAAAAATATCTAACGCACACTTTTATAGAGATAAATACTCTTTTGTATTTCAAAATTCAAGTCTGCCTCAAATGAGGCTTACACGGGGGTATTTAAAGGGGAGGGGTAGCTTAGGCTCCAAGATAAGGCCCTAATTACAAAAATGCTATTACTACTTCTTACCTTTAAATACTAAAACAAAACAAAAGAAAATACACTAACAAAAATAAAGAACAATAACAAAAAGAAAATAAAACTACTAATATGCGCAAAAAATGACAATAGTGCCCCTGATTCACATCAGAGTAGAGATCTTGGATGACAAGCTATTACATAAATCAAACATTATAAAAAATACGCTCCCAATCTTATTGATAATCCAGATCAGTGGATTTTTGACGATCTAAGTTTCTTTGCATGAACAACACTTTCCTTCTCTTTGACAGTCTCCAATCCCGCTGTGGACTCGATATCTTTTAGCAATATTTTATTGGGTATATCTATCCCCCACTTTTTGTTGTTCTTTTGGCATATTCAATTCGTGGAACAGTTATCAGTGTTTATCTTGGAAGGATAATTTTCTCAACTTTGAGAATCGTAGTTGTAAACTTGTCGTGAAGGTTTTTGTAATATAATACATATTTAATTCTATTGATTACTGTTCTTTCTAATTGAAATTTTCAGGACTAGTCACCCTAAATTTCTTTCAAGAGAAAAAGGAAGCAGATTTTCGTACTTGTACGCATTTGAGAAAATAGCGAATCGGTTAAGTTCTATTTTATCCTCCTCGGGGTCTTTCACATCCTAGTAACCCCAACACTTTCGGTACAAGTGGGCATCGCCATCATAGCTTTGGCAAATAGGTTAAAAACTACATCTCCCAGTTCTTTCAACCACTCATCCCCTAGGACCATGTCACAACCACCTAGGGAGAGCAGCCTCATGTTAGATTAATAATCTCTCCCTTGCATATGCCGATTAAAATCGGGAGCTCTGGAATCACTAATCAACTTGTTTCCATCTGCTAGTGCTACCCATAACTGTGGGGCTGCTTCTGTCATGGATCCAGTTTGCTACGCAGTTGTGGGATCTTAACAAATGTGAGAACTCCTAGAGTCAATTTAAATGGTGATATCTCTCCGTTTGACTCTTCCTTTTATCAAAATTGTCTCTTAAGTTCCATCTCTACTGGTGTGATTTTCTTAACAGAAAGGAAACTTAAGTTGTGTTTGGTATTCGTAGAGGATTTTTGGGAATTAGTTTAGGTCTGAATTTCATCAACAGGACTAGACCTTTTACCTTAAACTTCACCAAAGACTTCAGATATTCAAATTTGGCTTGGTACTCAACTACTGAACTATCTTGCTGTAGCTCATTGAATTCAGTTACTTTGTCTTCAAAGCCTTCCTCGGAGAATCTCTCACAAATCTGGCCCACGAACTCATCCCATGGCATCTCCTAAGGGTAATGATGGATAAATGACCTTTTATTCTTCCACTATTGGATTATAAGAGAAGTACCTCTGCAATTTTGTTAGCCAAGATTTGGGGTCCTCCCCCCCCCCCCCCCCCCCCCCAAAAAAAAATCTGAGACATTCTACCCCATCAACCTTACATCTAGGGAAACGCCCTTCTTCTCCTTCAAATATCTTATGCGCATCACTACCACCAATAAAATTAAAGGAGTTGTTAGAGATTTCCAATATTCTCTTGGACTTACTGGGGGTATGTTTAACATCTCTTCCCACTTACTAAATCTCATATCCATTCTTTTGAATCCAGCCTCGAAACTCTAAAATTTCTCATTGATGGTATGCATTAAGGTAAATTTCACATTGATGGTATGCACTAAGGTCTCCAAGGAAGTATGAACTCCTTGAGACTTCATTTTATTTCGACTATAAAAAATTCACTTTATAATATTAGTGATGGTAAGAAGAATTCACATATTATTTGGGAGTTTCGCGCGAGCTTCGAAAGGGAGTCGGGTTAAAATTCCTAAATCGGGACGTAGTGGCTGACGGCAACATTAAGGCCCTTTTGGGAAAAACACAGTAGCCAAAATTGCCTTCGGCAATTTGTAGATTGATAAATATCCAAAAAAAACATCTAATTTAAAAAAAAAATCCACCTCAATTGGACCACCGAGTCAAAAGTTACCCTCAAAGAAAGCCTACACTTTGGATACATTAGCATGGGATAAGATCATAGGATTTCAGTCCTATTACGTTGGCCTTCGGGATCCGAGTAATGATTAATAGGGACAGTCGGGGACATTCGTATTTCATAGTCAGAGGTGAAATTCTTGGATTTATGAAAGACGGGCAACTCTTTCATCTGCTTCATTCTGTCTTTAAATGATAGCTCCTCTGGATTTATCAAGTTGTGCGTATCTGGTTTCTACCATATTGCTTTTGGATTTTGAATATCCTGCTTTGATACCAAATGACAGGCTCCAAGCCTTCAATTAACGAAATAGAAGAGAAGAATTAGAGATGGGAGAAAGAAGATACAGAAGGGAGAACAAATTGAGAGATATATAGTGAGAAAGAGATAATTCCATTCATCAATCGCATGCTTTCAAAATTTTTGGTTACAACTAATATACTAAACAAAACTAACAGACAATCCTAACAAACTTCTCATCCAATTGGTTAATAAAATGACATAGAAATAAAGGAAAAAATGACAAAACCAACAGTAATACTGGAGACACTTAAACGGTGTCATCATACTAAAGCTGACACATAAGAAAATTACAAAATGACAACGTTATGATCTAGATCCAATTTCCAACGTTATGATATAATTTCCAAAAATACAAATTCCTGATGTTTATGGTTATAATCTCTCCCCCTATCTCTCTGTCTTTCTCCCCCACCCTTTCTCTCTCTCCTCTCTATACACATATACGTCTGTGTGTGTATATATATATATATTAGCCTCCGCATACATATATACACGGAGAATATCCTATGTTGCTCCCTCTATTTACATACCTCGACACGGATTTAAAAATCCAATAACCAAACATCTTAAATTTCATTTGTCTCTCTAAACCCACTGTTCGGGATGAATGATGAAGCACGTCGACAACTTAGTGGCAAAGCCCGCTGGCTCCATATGACCCCCAAGATCCCTCTCATGAAACGTGTTCTCACACTCTTTCTTCAACCCCGTATAACCCGATTGCATAATCTCTCTCTCTCACACACATTTATGGAGGTCCACGCTAGGGACATTGATCGCCAACGGAAGTGATGGGTTGGTGGGATTTGGGGTGCTTGTGAGGGGGATCTGGGAGAGAGCGAGAGAAAGCGAGAGAGAGAATGAGCGAAAAAGGAGATGGATGGAGTCAAATTTTAGCTCCGGGAGTTTGTAGAAAATTAAACCCGCATAGGAGAGCAGGACTTTCTAAATGTCTATGTATAATTCTATATATTTTTGTGTCGAAACACTTTTCCAATTTTATTCTGTTACATATCCTTTGAAGTATAATTTAAGCTCTCCTTTAAATGCATAACTTTATCTGCCAAGCTAGGGAGTAATCATCGGCTTCCCTACTTATTTATTGTTTACAATGATATTATGATTATGTACAACAAGTATCTCAAATTTACAAAGGTTCAACTATTTAAGGGTTTAAAAACCTTGAGATAGCGTTTCTTTTCCTATTCATCTATTGTATCTTCTTAGATTATTCCTCTATTCCATACTTGCATATCCCTTTTTATCCTTGTGTATTTAAGCTATATGTTTGTGCGTATATTGCCGTATTTAGGTTACATATCCAACATTGTTTGATCTATCTTATTGTGAATGGCATACTTGAGTTTGTGAACTAATACCTAGATTCTCACCCATTATGCACTTGTTATGTTGAATTTAAAGTTCTTTCTTCATGTAATCGTGCTTGTTGTAGAATTCTCGCGGGGTTTTATTACTTTTATTTTATTATGAGGTTGGCATATTTATTTATGATTTGAACTGTACTTTCCAATATGGATTTAGTAGTCAAACCTTGTCCGATTTGGCTCAGTGTTATTTTGTATGCAAGACTAAGTTAGTTACTTGTTCTGATGCAGGAGCATAGGGATATAGTTGTCTTTTTAACATTTATTCTTTATTGTCCCCTTTAGCCTCTTAGTATAAATAGCAAAATAGGCCCTCATTGTATCACTTTTGCCTATTTGAGATTAAGAGATTAAAGAGATAAATAATTGAAACTCCTATATTTTCCATGTTGTTGTTGTTGTTGTTGTTGTTGTTGTTGTTGTTGCGTAGTTAACTTCTTTATTTTACGCTTTCGCATTCTAATTCACACAAAATTGGTATCAAAGAATGGTTTGTTCTTGGATAAACCATGATTATTGAAGATTGGGACATAAATTGGATTCACCCAAATGAATTTTGACCAAACCCTAGTACCCAAATCAAAGCCTTAATTTTCCCATGGCTTTTAGTACCTCACCAAAACCCACTAGGATCCTCCCTTTAGTGCCGGACATCCCACCCAATTCTACCGAACCCTAAATCGGCCATCCTAACCATTAGAACTCTACCGAAAACCCCTCAAAGAGGTCTTCTTGTCTCGACTGACCCTTAATGGCCCCAAATTTTAGCCCGACGACTCAAGCCGAGACCTCTAAAGACTTTCTATAGTGCGCCAAAGCCCTAGGGGTTGTTAAAGAAGATTCCAGCCAAAAAAAAGGAGAACCATGTTCGAGGGCATAAACTCACATGACTCATCCTCCGTTTGGATCCAAATCAACTGAAACCCCAATGGCAGACTCCAATTTAGAAATTAAACCCAAGATTGAACCCAATTCCAACCCAAATCAAGTTCCCCAACACAAAATCAAATCCAAATAATCTTTACTTCCTTCCCATGACACCCTAACCCTTATGCCTCCTAAAAACCTTAATTATTTATACAAAAGATGTGCCTCTTTGGGCATCCTACCCATGCCACTCAATATGCCTTTAGCCACTGCACAATCCATTCGTCGTTAACGTGACTCTTTTTTCCATTCTCAAGCGAGACTCGACGATGTCTCTACCGCCTGTATTCATACCATTATGATTACGACCTCAACGGATGTCCAGTCACCTCCTCCTAGTGATGATTCATGTATTTGAACAAGTATTTTTTTTACTCATTGCACTGCGAAGAGTAGGTTGTGCACAGTAATTATAAATGGGGGAGCCAATGATACCTTGATTGCACAAGAGATGGTAGATAAACTAAAGTTTCCCATGGAGTTATTGGCTAAACCATGCCGCATTGGGTGGTTGGGTAGCGGAGACACACTTTCCCCTAGTCGACAGTGTCGAGTAGCTTTCTTTATTTGGGGTTATCATAACGAGATTCTTTGCACCATGGTTGACATCAAGTTATGCCATTTTCTTTTGGGGAGGCCATGTAAATTTGACCATAGTAGCATACATGATGGTTAAGCCAACACCTAATCTTTTACACATGGAGGGAAAAACTTTCTTCTTCGCCCCATGCGATGGTTTTCGATGATCCGCCTCTCTTCCCTACTTGTTTCCCATGAGGAGTTAGTCATCGAGACTGCAAAGACGGGGATGCGTTATGCTCTTATTAGTCCCATCACTACTCCTGAGGCATCCGTTCCACCGTGTGTTGAGAATTTACTGGATTCTTATAGTGATGTGTGCACTCCCCTGAACGATCTTCCTCCCCTTTGAGACATTCAGCATGCGGTTGACTTTATTCTCGAGGCGCAGCTCCCCAACCTTCCCCACTATCGCATGTCCTTTACACAGCATGCGAAGCTACAGAGACAGGTCACCGAGTTGTGTAAAAATGGGTATATACGGGGGAACATGTATCCTTGTGCGGTTTTGGCACTTCTAGAACCCAAGAAGGACGGGAGTTGGCGTATGTGCGTAGATAGCCGTGCCATTAATAAAATCATGATGAAGTATTGGTTCCCAATTCCCTGGATCGAGGATATGTTGGACCAACTCCATGGAGCGATGATATTTTCCAAGTTAGACTTGAAGAGTAGGTACCACCAGATACGTATGAGGTTGGGTGATGAGTGGAAGATAGCCTTTAAAACCAAGGATGACCTTTATGAGTGGACTGTGATGCCTTTTGGTCTCTCCAACGGCCCATCCACGTTCATGCAGGTGATGACTCAGATTTTGTGTCCATTCTTGGGTAAGTTCATTGTGGTTTATTTTGATGATATCTTGATTTATAGTCATTCCGAGGAGGTGCACTTGTGACATGGGAGGAGCCAAATGCTTTTTCCTCACGTTAAAAAAATGTGCTTTTATGGTTCCATCTGTGACCTTTTTGGGATATGTAGTATCAGGAGATGGCATTCGGGAGTATGACACCAAGATTCAGGTGATTGTGAATTGTCCCACCCACACATCGGTGACCCAGGTTTGTAGTTTTCATGGACTCGCAAGGTTATATCGATGTTTCATAGCGGGGTTCAGTATTATCATTGCTCCACTACTGGATTTGATAGGCACTTCTTCAATAGCTGAGTATAGATGCACTGAGGAGGCCTATCGAGCCTTCACACGTATCAAGGAGTTGATGATGACTGTTGTTATCCTTTCCTTGCCTGACTTTGATCAGTTATTTATGTTGTCTTTTGATGCTTGCAAGACGGGGGTGGGTGCTGTCTTGAGCCCGAGTGGGAAACCCATTGCATTTTTTAGCCAGAAATTGATGAGAGCAACCCTACACTATTCTACCTATGACTTGGAGTTCTATGCGGTTATGAAAGCCATGAATTTTTGGTCACCCTACCTCCTACAAAAGGAGTTCATGATCAAGTCAGACCATGAGGCCCTACGATTTCTCCATATCCAGTGGCGTGTTAGCGATCGCCGCGCCAAGTGGATAGCCTACCTTCAGCGTTATACCTTCCACATTTAGTACAAGTTGGGAAAGGAGAACATGGTAGTGGATGCACTTAGCCACCGTGCTCATGCAGTAGTCACCTTGCAGAGTTAGGTTTGGAGTTAGGTTTTGGAGTTAGGGCCCACTTATGCCGCTTGCCAATAGGGCAATGGCGCATCGGGTGAGTACTTATTATAGGATGGGTTTTTGCATCGGGAGACAGCTTTGTGTATTCCATCCTCCTCCTTGCGAGAGAAGATTATTTTCTTAGGTTCATGGAGGTGGTTTAGTAGGTCACGTGGGGTAAACCCACACCTATGCTTTATTACGAGACCAATTTTATCGGCCCACCATGAGGCGGGATACTAATGCCTTCATCCACCGTTATTATACATGCCAGAAATCCAAGGGGCGTCACTCCAATGCAGGATTGTACACTTCCTTGCCGATACCCGAGCGCCCGTGACAGTACATTTCGATGGATTTCAATATGGGCCTCCCTCGTACTTCCAGTGGGCATGATTCTATTATGGTGGTCGTTGACAGATGCTCCAAGATGTCGCATTTCATTCCATGTTCTCGTATGACTGATGCTTCTCATGTTACGACCTTATACTTTCACGAGATTATCCACTTGCACGGCGTCCCCCATAGCATTACTTCTGATCGAGACGTCCTCTTTATAGGACATTTTTGGCGAACATTATGGTGATTACTACGGATGGAGCTCCAGTTTTCCACGGCCTTTCATCCCCAGTCAGGCGACCAGACAAAGGTGGTCAACCAGAGTGTGGCCGATCTTTTGCGTTATTTGACGTCTGAGCACCCCCGTAGGTGGGACCTGCTGATTGATCAAGACGAATTTGTTTTCAATAATGCTGTTAACCGTTCTACCAGTTTCTCTCCTTTCCATATTATGTTGGGCCAGTCCCCCACTATGCCTATTGACCTTGTCGAGCTCATCGACAGTTCCTACGTGCCCTTCTACTGAGGAGTTTGTATCCCATTTGACTTCCGTACAGGCTCATATACGTTCATGCCTCCAGTTCATTTACGCCTCTTATAAGAGGCGGCGGATTCCCATCGCTGATTTGTTTCCTACCAGCCCGGTGACTTGGTCATGGTGTACCTCTAGAAACCAAGGCATGTTGGTAAAGGAAACAAACTTCTTATGTGCCATTTTGGGCTGTTTCCTATTGTTCGCGCTTGTGGGCCGAACACCTATGAGGTTGATCTTCCTATGGAGTTTCTCATGCATCATACCTTTAATGTGACGAACCTTTCTCCTTTTTGGGGTACCCATCCTTCTCCCATTCCTCTTCCATCTTCACCAGCTCAGCCTGTCCATTCTCATGTTGATCGTATTGAGGGCATACTTGACTCCGCTTTTGTCTCCTATGCCTTGGGTGATTTCACATGCTATTTGGTCCGTTGGGTTGACCGAATTGCAGCTGAGGACTCTTGGATTACTGAGGCGACATTGCAGCATGTTGATCCTGACTTCCTTTGCCAATATTCCGCATATATGGATTCCTCTCAGGGGGGAGAATGATGTAGGATCATAGGGATATAATCGTCTTTTTAGCATTTATTCTTTATTGTCCCCTTTGTAGCCTCTTAGTATAAATAACTAATGAGGCCCTCATTGTATCACTTTTTCCCATTTGAGATTAAGAGATTAGAGAGAGAAATAATTGAAACTCCTATATTTTCCATGTTATTGTTGTTTTTGTGTAGTTAACTTCTTTATTTTACACTTCCGCATTCTAATTCACACCATGTCATCCTTGAACACAAGTTGACTTTCAACACTAATATTGGTCCTGTTCAAAATTAAAATTGCCTGGAAATTGTTATGCTTTTCGTGCTATTATTTATGCTAAATAATAAGTTATTGTGTTTGTGAGGTTATGTCGGTTTGTTAAGTGAATGTTTTACATCAGATTTGATACAATCCTTGAATATTGGCATATGTGTAATAATTTCTAAATGTCTTCAAGTTTCAGTCGAAAAATGTAAAATTATGTCTATTAAGATATTATACTTTATGAGTGGAATCTTTTTTGTGCCATAGTTGATAAATTTCCTTCTGCTCATGATAATGATTTGAGGAATTAATATTTTGGCTTGAGTTATGAAATAATATTTTTTAATATTAATTGTAAATTTAAATTTCAACCATTTGAAAATATATATTTGTTTTAGACACTCTACATGGTTGATCTCTAATAGTTCATTATTTTGGGATCCGGATGTCTGCTTAAGAGTAGTTGACTAGCGTGGTATATGATGGATCTCAATCCTAAACATTTTCAGAAGATATTTAGCCTTAATGACGTTGGGTCCCTGCTCTAAGAGGACATGGGAAGAAACTTATAACATCAAAAAACAGTCGTGTTGAAGCTGAGTTTGTTAGATTTCTCAGAAACATGAAAATCCATCCCTTGATATTAAGCTGCGTGGATGAATATATGCTGTCAGTTGGGTATTTTGATCAAACTTGTGAGGATTACAACAGAAGGGTAAGAAAACTTTTCTTTGTTATTTTTCACTGGATATGCTTTACTTATGGTTAGGTTTGATATTTTATTTCTTCTCGTTATCTTTTCAATGAAAACATGATTGAAATGGTAAATAGGGAACCAAACTAATTTCTCCTACATAAGATTTCATGTTTTGACATTTTCATTTTTTATATTTTCTCTTTATCGGGAATATATAGTTTGAGTGTAGTTTTTCCCATGTATTTCTTTGGATGTAATCATGCATCCTACTAGAATAACAAGTTTTTATGCGTATTATATACAAATGTGTAACTATTTTAGTAATCTAGAGCTTTCTTGAGGCAAAAGAAAGGGGGGGGGGGGGTGATTCATAATTCATCTTTTACAAGTTTATGAATGTTAGTGAGGTTAAAAAAGTTATTAACTACTTATGTTTGGGGTTTGATTTGACGTTGGATGACAATGTGGGATGAGGAAATCATGGGTGTTGTGCAAAAATGATCTTTTTAAATTTTTGTTGACATCTCATGTTTTCGTTCTCAACTGGTTGGTTTACTGTAATACCCCATCTTTTTATGATTTAAATAATTATGGGATTAATTATTATTGTGGGATTAATTGAATTAAAATGTGAGAATTTAATTGTTGATTAATCCGAATTTAAAATAAATACTAACTAACGTGACAGGGTTAATACTTATTGATTGAATATTATTATGTGATATGTAATATGGAACTATACACGTCGATAAATTGTCAAGAATAAGAAATACGACAGTTTAGTAAATTTAAGTCAGACGCGCGTGTGAGTCGTGTCGGGACTAAATTAATGGAATAAATATATTAATTGTTTTAGTAACTCGTATGGTCATTTCGAGTGCACCGTTGAGTCCGAAAGGGTCGAGATAGTGAAAATAGTATACTCGGGTGTTTAGTTTGGGTCTCGGGGCAATTTTAGGCCTAATCGGCACCCCGAGAGGGCATTATGGTAAATTGTATTTTTGGGCTTAATTAATGGACGAAAATTAGAAGTTATTTTTATCAGCCAAAAGAAGTCCATTAGGGTTAAGAGATACAAAAACTAAAGAACGACCATAGAAGGTGTGAGGGAGAACCAATTTCCAAGAGGGAAGGCTCGATTAGCACCACCTTGCATAACCACCACCACCACCACCATGTAGATCAAGACGAGGGGAACACACCCATACCAACAAGGCTAAGAAATCAGACGACTAATTCGAGGCAAGTGTTTATTACTTGTTGTACCTTATCATTTATCATACTCATGTTAGTATAGGGATGTTATAAATATGTTTTGGTTCATAAAAGTGATGAAAATTGGAGAATTAGGATGTATAAACTCAATCTGAGATTTATTTAATTGAAACCCTCCATGTATGTAGAATAGAAATCACGTTTCGATGAACTTATGTGAAGAACGAATCTGGGAAACATGTGTTCTTGAATAAGAAATTAAAGAAGTAGGGTTTTAGTGAATAATTTGGGGATTTCATAATTCTGTGATGATTCGTAATGATATAATGATGTTAGGATGTTAGAATCCATGTATAATTGTTAGAATTCGATTTGGGATTGATTGGTTGGAGTTTGGGATGTTAATTTAGAGGTTTTAGGGTTTAAAATGGTGGAAAAATGCGGGAATTATGTGTAGAAGACGAAACTGTATGTCTCGCGCGAAGTGGCACGAAGTCGTTCAAGTGAGATTGCATCTCACGCGAAGTCGCTCGAGCGACATGTGGCAGTCATTCGAACGACATACCATCTGGTTCGAGCGACAGGGTGAATTTCTGGTAAATTTCTTAGGGGCAGTTTTGGAATTTTCCAGTCTTTACGAGTGAGAGAAATTACCAGTTAACATAATTGAAACGAGGCAGGTCCACGAGAAAGTATGTGATTTTTAATACTTAAATTAATCCGAAAAGAAGAGTTATTTTGGAAATTACTAAAGAGTTGTGGTAATTTAGTAATACTATGAAATACGTAATAATGAGAATGAAAATACGTATGGTACATATACAAGAAGGTTGGGAGAATACCCATAAATATAAATAGGATGTGTGGATACCTATTACTTGTTTAATATTATGTGTATGACATACCTAACTGCTTGCTATCACGGGGAGTTGTGTAGAGACGGTCTTATCCTGGGTGACCTTCGGGGGGGATATTTGACTCATATCTCAGAACATAGTACTGTGAAGACTTATTTGTTAGTTGATAAGTCAGCTGACAATGGGAGCATAGGTATGTGCGTAACACATAGGTATATGAACTATGTTTTTCGCCACTATGTGGAAAACTGGAAATCACGGGTTGCTACCACGAGGTATAATAAGAAGTATGAATCGTTATCTAGTTTGAAGTGTTACGGATGGCTAGGTGAGAATAGATGTACATTAGGAGTGCACAATAGACGAGAGGTGAGATTCTCATGTGAGAGTTCGAACTAACATACATTTGACACTTGCTTTACTGCAAATTTTAAATACTTGCTAAAATAAATATTTTTACACATCTGGTTCTGACCCGTTTCTTGTATCTCTTCTCTCTTGCTATATATATGTATTATATCAGGTGTTTAGCCACAGGGACACCAGCCTTAGAGATTTGGATTGTTTGGCATGCTACAGCCGTGGTGGAGGCTGTAGGTATTTGCATTAGTCACCTTCATCATTTCATTCCATTCTATATAGACTTTCTATTTAGGGCATGTGTCACCCATTCCTTAGACAATTATTGAGATTGTATTCAGTTTATTTTCTTTTCTTTTCAGTTGGATTTATTGTTCCTATGGTACTTGATTTAGAGTTTTAAAACTGGAATGTTTTATCCAGTCTTATCTATTTCAGTTTGTCATTCAGATTTAGTATTTACATTAATTAGTTGTGGTGGATGATTGATGTTTATATTCTCGGATTAATATTTGAAATATTATTTTTAAAAAGGAAAATATTTTGACACTAGTCCTTAATTAATTATTCGGTGGTTAATAAGGTTATTATGTTTTCGACAGTGATGCTAAGAATGAACCAACCGGACATTCTGTTTTAAATTTTATAAAGGACTGATCACCCGATATTTAATTGGGCGGGGTGTCACAGGTGGTATCAGAGCATTAGGTTCTAGAGTCCTTTAGGATCTGTACGATTTACTATTTCAGCTTTACGTCCTTTGATATAGAGCCCTATCTTTAGGACTGTTGTAATCTTAATTTTATGATTTCGTCTTCAGCTATTTGAGATTTAATAATAACTGTGGACGAATAAAATTCTTTCTCGTCTCAGATGCCTCCTCGACGTGCACCAAGAAACAGACAGGCCTAGCTAGAACAGCCGACAACGCAGACTCAGGGGACAATGAACGCAGCAGCGGTTGCCGCAATAGTTTCACAAGCAGTGAATGCAGCCATAGTGGTGGTGCAGCAGGCCCCACCCCAAGATCAAGCAGTAGCACCAGTTCCAGTGCATCCGTTTCCCACTACATGGGAAAGAGTGAGAGATTCATTTCAGAGGGCATGTCCCCCAGAGTTCATGGGCAGTTCAGATGTGGTTATTGCTAGTCAGTGGAAGAAGGACATACATCGACACCTTCGTATGTATGAGTGCACTGACGTTAAGAGGCAAGTTTTGGCTGCCTTCAAGCTGAGAGGGGCAACCTTACAGTGGTGGGAATCCACTACTACTACTGAGGAGCGAGATTTGATGACGATCAGTGATTTCTGGGTGCGGTTCGACCGTAAGTACTTTCCTTCTGCCGTCAAGACCGAGATGAGGCGGAAACTTTTAGACCTCACCCAGGAAGGGAGAACAGTTGCAAAATATGAGAAGGAGTTCATGAGATTGGAAAACATGGTACCGGATGAGGTGCCTTCTGAGGAGAAGCGCATTCAGATGTTCATGGATGGCCTCACCTAGAGGATCAGGCAACATCTTCTGGGTAACCTCTCATTACAGACCTATTCTGATGTGCTTAATGCAATGTTGATGCATCGCCAGGACAACCGATTCCATATGACTGGGAGCAAACAAGTGGGGGAGTCTAGCCAGCCGAGCAGGACAGGAGGTAATGGTGCTAGCAAGACACAACCATCTTAGGGTCAGCAGAGGCAGGTTGATTAGAGTTCCCAGCAAGGGGATTCTAAGTGATTCAGGTCAGGGGGTTTCCATCAGGGTCAGGGAGGTTTTAGGCCCGGCCAGCAAGGTTAGCATGGCCATCAGGGCCAACAGGGCCAAGGGGGAGGTGGGAACGGCCAGTAGGGGCAGCGAGGGGGAAACTTTGGTGGGAAGTGTTTTATATGTGGAAAGACTAGCCACAAGCAACATGACTGTCCAGAGAAGGGCAGGGCCCCACAGCAGCAGCTGCAGGGTGCTCGACAGGAGCCCTAGAGACCAATTTTTCCCACCTCCCTCCCAGCACCACCTCAGATGCCAGCATTGCCAGCTATTCCAGCAGTTCCAGTTCAGTAAGGGCAACTTCAGTATGGACGGGTTTATAACCTCCATCATGCCACAGCCCCACAGGCTCTACCCGCGATTGAGGGTATGTTTTCTATCCAGAGGATTCTGGGGCACATTTTATTTGATACGGGGGCCACACATTATTTTATTTCCACGAGGTTTGCACGTACTTTGTGGTTATTAGTTACAGCAGAGAGTACTATTTCTTCTGTAGATTCACCTTTGAGTAGTGGTTCACTAATTCACTTTATATTTCCAGGGGTGGGTATAGAGATTGAGAGACTTACCTTACCGGCCGACATGCTTGTATTAGAGATGTCCGAGTATGATGCGATCATCGGTATGGATTGGCTTGTTGCATATAGGGACATTATCAATTGTTTTAGTAGGACTATTATTTTTGCCTTACCTGATCGGGAAATGTTCCTGTGGCGATGCCTCGACCAGAGGGAGGATCGTCCACTCATTTGTATTATATAGAGGAGGAGACCTCTAAGGAGGTAGTGATACCGCTTGATTCGATACCGGTGGTGAGGGAATTCATTGATGTGTTCCAGGATATTCTGGGATTATCACCTAGCAGGGAGATAGATTTTGTTATAAATTTGACGCCGGGCACTCGGCCGATAGCCTGCGCACCGTAACGTATGGCGCCAGCAGAGATACGAGAGCTTTGGGATCAGATAGAGTATCTGTTGGGCCAGGGGTTTATTCGTAGAAGTACTTCACCTTGGGGTACCCCTGTGCTATTCATTAAGAAGAGAGATGGATCGTTACGGTTGTGTATTGACAATCGAGAGTTGAATAAGGTCATGATACGAAATAAATATCCGTTGCCCTGAATCGATGACTTATTCGACCAGTTGAGAGGATATGCCTTCTTCTCGAAGATTGACTTGAGGTCGAGATACCATCAGTTAAGGATCAGGGAGCAGGATGTGTCGAAGACTGCTTTCTTTTCGAGATATGGTTCCTATGAGTTTAGGGTTATGCCTTTCTGGGTAAACAATGCCCCAGTCGTGTTTATGGACTTGATGAACAGGGTGTTCAGAGAGTTCCTGTATCAGTTTGTCATTGTCTTCATAGATGACATCTTAATTACTCCCAGACTGAGGAGGATCATGCTGAACATTTGAGACTGGTTTTTCAGACACTGCGCCAGCACGAGTTGTATGCAAAATATGAGAAATGTGGATTTTGCCTGAAAGAGGTTCAATTTTTGGGGCACATTATTTCGGATAGAGGGATATCCGTGGGCCCAAGGAATGTGTCAACGGTTAGGGAGTGGGGACAACCCACAATGCCGACAAAGATACGTAGTTTCTTGGGCATAGCAGGATACTACACGAGGTTCATTCAGGGATTCTCCAAAATAGCGGGTCCATTGACTCATTTGACTTGCAAAGGGGTACCATTTATCTGGGACGATGCCTATCAGTTGGCTTTTGATGAGTTGAAAGATAACTTCAGCACCAGTTTTAGCACTGCCCAGGCCGGGAGTGGAGTATCTAGTCTATACTGATGCGTCCTTACTAGGACTTGGGGGTGTGCTTCAGCAAAAGGATCAGGCCATAGCTTATGCTTCCCGTAAGCTTAAGCCTCATGAGACTGTGACACCCCGCCTAATTAAATACCGGGCGATCACTCCTTTATTAAATTAAAATCAAGGTGAGCAGTTGGTTCATTCTTAGCATCACTGTCGTAAAAATAACTTTTTCCAAATTAACACCCTAATTAATTAAACTAAGTGTCAAAACCATTTTTCAACATTTCTGACCAATTTTATTTTTAAAGGAAAATTATTTATTTAATTAGTAACAACATTTTCAATAAGTAAGAATCATACAACAATTAACCTAGAACATAATCCAATTACTTTAAACATTCAACATCCAAAATCCCAACATTAAAACTTAATGTAAATCATACATGCTGAGTAAATCCCAAAGTAACAGTACTAGAATTAACTGAAATATAAATGTCCCAACAAAACAGATAAATAGTGGAAAGGGCGACACATGCCCCAATAACTGAGAATCATAGGAGTGGAATCAAGTAAATGAAATCGCCTAAGCAAGTGGCCTGCAACTCCAACCTAAGCTGCAGCACGTTCCTTCCAAGGGATCCTAAGCAAAACGCCCTTGTGGCTGGGCACCTGTAGTACATACATATATATACAAAAGAGAGAGAGAGAGAAGAACGGGTCAGATCCCGATAGTGTATATGATTTAAAAATTGTTTAGCAAGTATTTAAATTGATACAGGCCAATGCAACAACATATTAGTGCGACACTCTCTTGAGAAATTCTCACCTCTCTTCTAATGTGCACACCTATCGCACTAACCTTCCCAATAGTCTATCTCATCATATATCACGCTATCTTTCCCCAATGATTAACTTATCTTAGGTTATTCGCAGGATTCAAAATTTAACGATTCAATTGTTTGAAAAGAATATTTCAATTAGTAACCAAAGTTCTCATTTTGACTTTATTAATCAATAAAGTTTTCCAATTTCATATTATACTTTCTCAAAACAAGTATTTACAATTTGAGTCATCAGCCATGTCCTACATATCAAATCACAGTAGACAGTTCCAGATTTCATAATTTCATATATATATTAACTACTCGTAATATATATATATATATATCATAACAGCACCCCAAATAAAAACTATGGTGCGGGCATACTCTACTGTCCAATCCCCGTATCACTCGTACTAAGGGAATACAAATTCGGAATCACTCTCGAACTGTATTAACACATACTCAAACAATATTGAGGCGAAGCATAGATTCCAAGTCTCTAATAGGATGGCATATGTCTGCGTCTCTTAGGACCGTCCGAACTATCACTGCGATAGCCTGTACCAAGGATATCTACACACAAACAATATGAGGCGAAGCATAGATTCCAAGTCTCTAAGAGGAAAGCACATACCCGCGTCTCTTAGGACCGTCTGAACTATCATTCTGATAGCCTGTACCAAGGATATCTATCTTCTAGGGTACGAGTCAATATCACCCATAAGGCAACACATGATAAGATCGTCCCAGCGCGGCAACCTCAGGGATAGCAAGTAGCGTGGGCATGTTTATCACACATAAATAGCATATGCATACACAATCATATAACTATTCTAATATTACCATATCAATATTAGGTATATTCTCAAATCCCATAATTTCGACATTTATATTTATTTCTCATGATTTAGTTATCACGTATAACCGTTCACATCTTACTTTAATTTGAGGAACTTTTCCACTTACTACATAACGCTCATGGATTCTATCCTCCCAAGTATAAAATTCAGTAGGTATTCATCTATTTTCCATCGTAATCATTTTTATGTAATCTCTCCCTTTAATACAACATTTCATCGTCCTTTATGTAATTATCCCAAAAATACAATTCTCGTCTCACATTAAAGGCCCCAACATTATTCATATGTCCTATTGGTCTTCCAAACTCCCAATACATTTTATTAAGGATGTCCAAGAATTATCTCACGATAAATTGAATTTAACTCATTTAAAATAGGAAATAGGAGTCTTCCAGGAGGGGTCGATCGATCGAGGTCTGGGGCTCGATCGATCGAACCTTCGATCGATCGAAGCTCTGGGCTCGATCGATCGATCAAGCAGGTATTGCGATTTCTGCAGAATTTCAGTTACGGGTTCTAACACATTTCTTCATCCAAATCCATATTTTTCAATTCCAAACGTCTCAAAAATTGTACTACCAACATTATATCATCCTACTAGGTATTTCCAACGTGAAGCATGAGAAATTCTATCATTATACATGGATTAACCAACCAAAAATTATTATAATTATCAAGAACCCTAAAATTATCTTAAACATGGTTCTAACAAGTATTTCCAGAAATTTCCTTCTTGTAAACATCATAATTTCGTGGGTAATTCCTCTACATGGCAAGGGTTTCCAGAATTATCAATTTATTCATCATTACATGCAATTTCCTAACTCATATCTTAGGTTTTTTCCATAAAAACTCATTCTAATTACTCCTACACTAATATGAAAGATGCACCAATGAAATAAGCAAGATAAACACTTGCCTGGGATTTTTGGTGTTCTGATTTGCTGATGTTTTTGGTGTGGTTGCGTAGCCCGTTGCGCGATCTAAGCGTTGGTGGTGGTGGCGGTGCAAACGGATGGATTTTGGGCCTTGGATTGCCTTGGAAGCTCTCTTCTTCCCTCTCCTATGGCCGTCACTTGCCTTTGGTTGTTCTAACCCTAGAAAACAACCTTAGGCAACTGATATAACCCTTAGAATTTCGTGGGTTTAATTACCCATAATTGTGAAATGTCCAAAACGCCCTCTCGGGGTACTAATTAGGCCTAAAAACGCCCCGAGACCCAAACTAAATTCCCGGGTACACTTTTCTGACTATCTCGACCCTTCCGGATGCGTTGGTGCACTCAAAATGACCATATGAACAACTTATAAAATATTCACTTTTATTTATAAATGTTTAGTCCCGACGCGACACGGGCGCGTCCCGACTCAAATGTCCAAAATTGTTGATATACCCAGATATACCCTCCAATCGGACGACCCCTCAGGGACCGACCCTTCATCAGGCTCTGGACGACCCTTTATAATGTTCCAGACGACCCCTCAGGGGGCCGACCCTTCATCATGTTCCAAACGACCCCTCAGGGACCGACCCTTCATCAGGTTCCAGACGACCCCTCAGGGGCCGACTCTTCATCAGGCTCCGGACGACCCTTCAGGGGGCCGACCCTTATTCAGGCTCCGACCGACCCCTCAGGGGGCCGACCCCTCATCAGTTTCCAGACGACCCCTCAGGGGGCCGACCCCTCATCAGGTTCCAGACAACCCCTCAGGGGCCGACCCTTCATCAGGCTCCGGACGACCCCTCAGGGGGCCGAACCTTCTTCAGGCTCCGGACGACCCTCCGAGGGTACCACAGTACGAGGCCTAAATTAGGCTAGACACTACCGGAAGGAACTTTGCCCTTGGCCTCAGCTCATAGGCCGAGGGTGACATCATCACAGCGCGTGGTTTGGGAGACGCTTGGAACAGTGCGCGTGAGGCTCACATGGCACATGGGAGACCGTTATAACAAAATCACACCCTCACGTGAGGGAATATTATGTCATCATTTGGCATCTACAGGTGTTAACAGGGGATTGGATAGATCATCATTCACATGCACCATGCATACTTGAGGGGTACACTACACCCCCCAAGACCTATTTATACTTGTCACCTACAACCCTACAGGGGATCGATCGATTGCTGTAACCCTAGCTAAAACTCTGCTTGTACACACAGTAGAGAGAGAGAGAGGAGCTTATGTGCATTGTATCCAAGGCCATTAGTGCCCATACTTAGTGGATCACACACTCACAATGGATGTAGGCCAAATTGGCTGAACCACTATACATCATTGTCTTATTTCCTCTTATACTCATCCCCTTCTACATACTTATACACTTATACATCTTCATGGCTGCCATGGTTACTACTGTTTGAGCTCATTATCACTTATCCGGTGGTGCTAAATCTTAGCATCATCAATTTGGCACCGTCTGTGGGAATCGAGAAGACATCTCTTCCTTTGTACAGCTTGACCTCACTGGGCACTCTGGTGGTGAGCCAGCACTCCCCCTGAGAGGAGATGTTTCACCATTGAAAGAGACCCACTAAGGTCCTCAAGCTCACCAGTCTTTTCTTTAGTTCATCTTTTCATAACTCAAACACATGGCACCTGAAATGCCACCACCACCACTTCCCCCGCCGGATGATGGGGGAAGACCCAGTTCCAGTCAGCTGCCGCCTCAGTCTGAGATGGCTGATATGGCGGCAGCCTTAAAGTCTCTGGCAGCAAGCCAGCGGATGATGCAGGAGCAGTTCACAGCTCTAAGACAGAACATACTAAGGCCACCAGGGGTTTCACCTGAGATGATTACTCTGGCAGCAGTTCCAGGACAGCATGAGGCCAGGGGACCACCCCAGGCACCGTGCAAAGACCTGCCACCCCCTCAGCGACGTAGGGATGTTGCTGACCCCCGGCGTCTACGCCTGGGGAGGCAAGGAAACCCATGCCCTGAGGACAGGTATGATGATTTGGAGGGAGAGGAGGCCCCTATAGAATGCTGGGAACCATATGAGGTCTCCAATAATACTGTACGGCCTCTCCAGGATAGTAGAGGAAAGTGTGGGAGACCAAATCCTGATGATCGCTCGAGAGGCTCTGCTTTTGATCGCTTGAGCAGGGGGTCAGCCTTTGAGAGGCTAGGCCCAGTAAATGACCTGCGGGAACAATTATCCAGGTCAAGAAGTGCTGCGAGGTCCAGGAGGGAGGCAGCAGATGGCCGACCCCAAGGACGGGATGACGGCCAAAGGGAAGTAAACAGTCGACACAGGCCCGCCGCAGCAGAATCCTCTGTCCACCTTAAAGAGGCGGCCGGGGATAACATCGGCCAAGCCGACCCTATGAGGCCCTGGAATGACTCAATCCAGCGACTATAGGATAAGATCGGTGATATAATGAAGAGCCGGGACCCTCTTCAGAAGGGATACACCATAGGTTCACCCTTTGTGGCGAAGATAGTCAACTTCCCTACGCCATCAAGGTTCAAACCACCTGTGGTCACCCCATGATACGACGGGAGCACCAACCCTGTCCACCATATTGAGATGTATCAATCAGCAGCAGATATATACTCTATCTCAGATGAGATGAGGTGTCGTGCCTTTTCTGGTACCCTTACTGGGGCTGCGCATGTCTGGTACACGTCTCTTCCAAAAAATTCCATTGAAAACTTTAAGCAGTTGGCAGACCTATTCATCCATAACTTTTGCTTTGGGGTGAGGCCACAGAAGAAGACCACCCACCCGCTCTATGTTAAGCAGGGGAAGAATGAGAGTCTGAGGGATTACATAGCCAGATTCAATAAAGAGAAGCTGGAGGTGGAAGACTATGAGGAGAGCATAGTTATGACAACCCTGATTGGAGGGCTCCAAAAGGGGAAGCTGTTATGGAAGCTTGCTGAAGACCCCCCGAGGACGATGGCTGAATTGTTGTCGACAGCAGGAAAGGTGATGAACGCCGAAGAGGCGATGGCCGCAAAATATGAAGAAGAAAAAGGAGGTGCTAGTGGGGGTAAATACCCTAAGAAGAACAAAGAGGGGAAGAAGAGGTCCACGGATGACAATTTCGCTGGTTACACCCCTCTAACGGTCAGCTGTGAACAGATTCTCAATGAGATAAAGAGTGATCGGTCCCTAAAGTGGCCTGAGAAGCTGAGGGCAGCCCCCAGCAAGAGGAATAAGAACCTGTGGTGTGAATTTCACCAAGACCACGGCCATGTAACAGACAAATGCTTTGCTCTGAAAGATGAGATTGAGAAGATGCTGAAAGAAGGGAAGCTCAGAAAGTACGTCGACAAAGGTGCCTTCAAGAGGGGCCAAGGGGACGACCCCAGAAAGAAGCGAGGTGATGCATGCAGAGAAGGTCCTCAAAAAAGAGGGGAAGACCCTTCTAACGATGAGGACAACCCTGACCTCCCGCCGAGAGACGACCAAGGTGCTGTCAAGAGGCTTAATATGATCTCGCTCGGAGTGGGAATGATCTCTGGGGGTCTAGCAGGAGGAGGGTCTGAGGTTACTGATAGGAAGGCCCATGTGGCTGAGGCCAAGGCAGTGACGAAGACGGTACACTCAACCTCTTTGGAGGTCAAGTCAGAAAAGAGGAAGAAGGTTGATAAGGACACTCTGATAGTGGGGTTCTCGAGAATGGACTTTAAAGGCCTCCTAACCCCACACGATGACCCACTCGTCATCACAACTAGGGTGCACGGGTGTGAGGTGCCAAGGATATTGGTCGACGGGGGAAGTTCTGCAGATGTAATGTTTTAGCCGTGATTCAAAGCCTTAGGTCTCAGTCGTGCTAGACTCGTCCCATACCATCATCCATTGATTGGGTTCAGTGGAGAAAAGGTTCATCCCCTTGGAGTGTATGAGGCCGATGTTAGGATGGGGGACGAGTGGCCGAGATGGCTTACCAAGAAGGTCAGTTTCTTTGTGATGGATGAGCATGTGCTTTTGTCCTACAACATCATACTGGGGCATGTGGCCCTCAAGGAGTTTGAAGCTGTGCCGTCTACGGTCCATCAGATGATTAAATTTCCTACCCCTTACGGGGTGGGGGAAGTTCAGGGAGACCAGACAACAGCGCGAGAATGTTACTACAACTCCGCTGAAGAAAGGGAGGCACACAAGAGGGCTACTACCACTTATAATATTGATACCCTAGACCCCAGGGATGAGACGAAACTCAAGAAAGGAGAGGCCGCGGAAGAGGTAGAATCCATCATCCTCGATGAGGATGACCCAGAAAAAACCGTCCAAATTGGCAAATCTCTGAAGCCCAATATCAAGGAAGACCTCATCAAACTGTTGAGGAGAAGGCGAAGCGTCTTCGCATGGAGGCATGTAGATATTTCAGGGATTGACCCTGAAATCATGTGCCACGAGCTCAATGAGGTAGAGGGAGTGAAGCCGGTAAAGCAGAAGAGGAGAATTTACTCTAGAGAAAAGTATGAGGTCATAAGGGATGAGGTTAAAAAATTAGAAGACGCTGAATTTATCAGAGAGGTCATCTACCCCGAATGGCTGTCCAGTGCAGTCATTGTTCCAAAGGCCAACGGGAAGTGGAGAATGTGTGTGGACTTCACAGACCTCAACAAGCACTATCCCAAAGACAGCTTCCCTCTCCCCCGCATCGACCAGATGGTAGACGCTACCGCAGGTCATGAGCTCATGAGCTTCATGGATGCCTATTCAGGGTATAACCAGATCCTCATGAACCCTGAAGACTCGGAGAAGACAACCTTCATCACTGACAAGGGGACATACTGCTATAAGGTCATGCCCTTTGGCCTAAAAATGCGGGGGCAACGTACCAATGCCTGGTAAATAAAATGTTCGAAGACCAAATTGGAAAGTCTATGGAGGTCTATGTAGATGACATGATGACTAAGAGTTTGAAGGCAGAGGATCATGTCGCAGACCTGGAAAGGACCTTTAATACGATGGACAAATACCATATGAAGCTTAATTCGGGCAAGTGTGTCTTCGGGGTCGGAGCAGGGAAGTTCTTGGGGTTCATTGTCAACCAAAGAGGCATCGAGGCCAATCCTGAAAAGATAAAGGCCCTTGTTGAGATGAAGACCCCCAAGTCCATTAAAGACGTTCAGAGACTCACAGGGAGAGTTGCTGCCTTGAACAGGTTCGTGTCTAGGGCCACAGACAAGTGTTCGCCATTCTTTAAGATCCTTAGGAAGGCCTTCGAATGGAGTGAAGAGTGTGATGAGGCTTTCAGGGATCTAAAGTCATACTTAGGGTCTCCTTTGCTGCTGTCACGACCCGTGAAGGGTGAACGACTTTATGTGTACCTCGCCGTCTCAGAGTCGGCCATCAATGCAGCCATTGTGAGAGACGAAGACAAAATACAGAAGCCTGTGTATTTTAACAGCAAGGCACTCCAGGGGGCAGAGCAAAGATACCCGAGGATGGAGAAGTTGGCCTACGCCTTGATCCATGCCTCAAGGAAGATGAAGCCGTACTTCCAGTTCCATACAATGGTCATCCCCACTGACTCTCCTCTTAGGCAAGTCCTACACAAGCCAGAAAAATCAGGTAGGTTAATGGCCTGGGCTATAGAGCTGGGGGAGTTTGACATTGTGTATCAGCCTAGGACGGCCATTAAGGGGCAAGCATTGGCAGACTTCGTGACTGAGTTTACTTGGGGAGATGATGAAGCCGAGGATGAGGGCCTCGGGAAGATAGATACCTGACAGGGTGCTCACCGACACGCCTACAGATAAGGCTGAGACGAGCACCGCTAGAAGGAAAGTGGTTGAAAACGAAGAGGGAAGATATCTTTTTAGATAGGGGTCACTCACCGAGGGAAGTTTCTCTGAAGAACACACCGTGTGGAGTCTCTTCGTCGATGGGTCCTCTTGAAAAGCGGAAGCGAAGTCGGGTTAGTAGTATCATCACTCGACGGCACAGACATTGAGTACGCACTGAGGTTCAATTTTAAGGCCTCCAACAATGAGGCCGAGTATGAGGCCTTGATAGCAGGCCTCTCCTTGGCCAGATCACTTAGTGTCGGCCAGATTTTGGTTCACAGTGATTCGAGGCTAGTAGTGAATCAGATACTAGGAGCCTACGAGGCCAAGGACGAGAGGATGGCTAGGTACCTTGAGAAGGTGAGGACGTTACTGAAGGGCTTCAGAGAAGTGAAATTAAAGAGGATACCTAGGCTCGATAATGGCCGTGCTGATGCCCTTGCAAGGTTGGCCTCGGCAACGAGGACAAACATCAGGAGGACGGTCCCAGTAGAAATTTTGCTTCGGCCAACTATTGAAGACACTGAGGAAACACTTGGAAATTGCCTAAATGTTTCTCAGGAAGCTTCGTGGATGGACCCTCTGATCAGGTACATTAAAGAGGAGGAGATGCCAGAAGCAAGGCAAGAAAGGAAGAAGTTGAGATACAGGGCTGCAAAGTTCACTATCATTGGGGACACCTTGTACAAAAAGGGGTTTTTGCTCCCCTTACTTAGGTGTGTGCATCCCTCAGAAGTCCCTTCCATTTTGCAAGATGTGCACGAAGGATCGTGCTCAAGCCACATCGAGGGCAGATCCTTAGCGAAGAGGGTGATCACCCAAGGGTACTGGTGGCCGACCTTGGGGAAGGATGCCACAGCATATGTAAAAAAAGTGTGACAAATGTCAGAGATTTGCCACCATCCCTCACCAACCCCATCATCCTCTTACTTCCATTACATCCCCATGGCCATTTGCAGTGTGGGGAGTTGACCTAGTAGGACCCTTACCTAGGGCCGTCAATAACTACCGGTTCCTCATCGTAGCCATTGACTATTTTTCAAAGTGGGTGGAAGCGGAGCCGATGGTGATGATCACAGATCAGAAGACCTTCCAGTTCATCTGGAAAAATATTATATACAGATATGGTCTCCCCAACACCCTCATCTCGGATAACGGGACTCAGTTCAAGAATACCTCTCTACAGAAGTACTGTGAAATGGTGAGTATCAAACAATTTTTCTCCACCCCAGGCCGACCTCAGGCCAATGGGCAAACAGAAGTTACAAATAGGACAATCCTAGATGGAATCAGGAAGAGGCTTGAGGAGGCAAAAGGAAGATGGGTCGATGAGTTATATGCCGTGCTGTGGGCATACAGGACGACAGTGAGAACCTCTACCGGAGAAACCCCATTCATGCTAGCTTATGGCTCAGAAGCCGTCATCCCCACCGAGGTTGAGTTTCCTACTCATAGGGTCCAAATGTATGACCCCCAGAGAAATGCAGAAGAGAGGAGACTCGACTTAGACCTGATTGAGGAAAGGAGGGAGGACGCTGAGATAAGGAAGGCAGCCTACCAGCAGAGGACCGCAAGGTTTTACAATCAGAGGGTGAAACAGAGGCCTATCGCAGTAGGGGACTTGGTCCTCAAGAAGACTTGGCAAAAGCCTAACAAGCTCCATCCTAATTGGCATGGCCCATATAGAGTCATCGATGAAGTCATCCGTGGGACCTATAGACTAAAAAACCTAGAAGGGGAACCCTTTTCCAACCCTAGGAATGCAGATCATTTGAAGAAATATTATCAGTAGTGTTGTAAGGTCTTGATAGACCATAATTGTAATGAGAGTTGCTCCAACAGAACACTTCGAAGATTAATGAGAAATATCAGTGTTTCCCCCCATCCTGTGGTTATCAGTTCTAGTACGCATGGAAACATCTACAGAGAACCACCCTCGGCTATAATGAGGGTCAGTGGAGGGGACGACCCCACCACTGTCCACAAGAAAGACGAGGGAAAAACTTTGTTAAAAACCATTAATTTGGTAAGTTGAACCCTCGGCTATAATGAGGGTCAATGGAGGGGACGACCCCACCACTGTCCTCAAGAAAGACGAGGGAAAACTTTGTTAACCATTAATTTGGTAAGTTGAACCCTCGGCTATAATGAGGGTCAGTGGATGGGACGACCCCACCACTGTCCTCAAGAAAGACGAGGTAAAACTTTGTTAAAAACCATTAATTTGGTAAGTTGAACCCTCGGCTATAATGAGGGTCAGTGGAGGGGACGACCCCACCACTGTCCTCAAGAAATACGAGGGAAAACTGTGTTAAAAACCATTAATTTGGTAAGTTGAGCCCTCGGCTATAATGAGGGTCAGTGGAGGGGACGACCCCACCACTGTCCTCAAGAAAGACGAGGGAAAACTTTGTTAAAGACCATTAATTTGGTAAGTTGAACCCTCGGCTATAATGAGGGTCAGTGGAGGGGACGACCCCACCACTGTCCTCAAGAAAGACGAGGGAAAACTTTGTTAACCATTAATTTGGTAAGTTGAACCCTCGGCTATAATGAGGGTCAGTGGAGGGGACGACCCCACCACTGTCCTCAAGAAAGACGAGGGAAAACTTTTTTAACCATTAATTTGGAAAGTTGAACCCTCGGCTATAATGAGGGTCAGTGGAGGGGACGACCCCACCACTGTCCTCAAGAAAGACGAGGGAAAACTTTGTTAAAAACCATTAATTTGGTAAGTTGAACCCTCGGCTATAATGAGGGTCAGTGGAGGGGACGACCCCACCGCTGTCCTCAAGAAAGACGAGGGAAAACTTTGTTAACCATTAATTTGGTAAGTTGAACCCTCGGCTATAATGAGGGTCAGTGGAGGGGACGACCCCACCACTGTCCTCAAGAAAGACGAGGGAAAACTTTGTTAAAAACCATTAATTTGGTAAGTTGAACCCTCGGCTATATTGAGGGTCAGTGGAGGGGACGACCCCACCACTGTCCTCAAGAAAGACGAGGGAAAACTGTGTTAAAAATCATTAATTTGGTAAGTTGAACCCTCAGCTATAATGAGGGTCAGTGGAGGGGACGACCCCACCACTGTCCTCAAGAAAGACGAGAGAAAACTTTGTTAAAGACCATTAATTTGGTAAGTTGAACCCTCGGCTATAATGAGGGTCAGTGGAGGGGACGACCCCACCACTGTCCTCAAGAAATACGAGGGAAAACTTTGTTAACCATTAATTTGGTAAGTTGAACCCTCGGCTATAATGAGGGTCAGTGGAGGGGACGACCCCACCACTGTCCTCAAGAAAGACGAGGGAAAACTTTGTTAACCATTAATTTGGTAAGTTGAACCCTCGGCTATAATGAGGGTCAGTGGAGGGTACGACCCCACCACTGTCGTCAAGAAAGACGAGGGAAAGCTTTGTTAAAAACCATTAATTTGGCAAGTTGAACCCTCGGCTATAATGAGGGTCAGTGGAGGGGACGACCCCACCACTGTCCTCAAGAAAGACAAGGGAAAGCTTTGTTTAAAACCATTAATTTGGTGGCTAATCCTCGTCTATAATGAGGGCTAACGCAGGGGATGACCCCTCGTTCACCCTCAAGAGAGACGAGGGAGGGGTTAGTGGCATTAAAAAAGATTCACAACACAAATAATGCAAAAGACAAAACATGGAAGACAGCAAAGGAGACAATAGTATAAATGAAATATCAAGTGTCATACAAGATAGAGTACAAAAATGTTAATTACATCAAGAGGGTATGGGCTACAGACAGCCACCCTATGGAACAATATCAGAGGGCAGGGCCTCAACATCCACAAGAGGGGCTTCCTCAATGACCACAACGGGCTGGTCTTCAGACGTGCTGACCCCCTCGACTTGCACTTGTGATTCCACCTGAGTTAGAGCCTCGGTAATCAGGGGGTCGTCTAGTTGAACGGCCTCACGAGACGGACGGACGGAAGAGATGACGTCGCCGAACTTGAGGACGACCCACCGACAAGCCGTCTTTATCCCTCTCTCCAAGTACTCAAGGCCGAAGCCTTGGAACTCGTCGGAGAGTTTATAGGCTTCCACAGCGTCTGCCTCGGCTTTCTTCACAGCCTCAGATATCTCAATCTTAAACTGTGCCTCCCGATGGGTCATGGCTTCATCCTTCTCCTTCAGAAGCAAGTCTTTGGCCCTTAGGTCCTCATCATGCTGTCTCGTCATCTCGTCCATAATTCGTGCATGCTCAGTTCTAGCACTCTCCAGCTCAGCCTTTGCAATATCTAAGTCAGCCTGCAGGTCGGCTCATATTGGATGGCCCTCTCGACCTCATGGAATTTATCCTGATTCTCAGCCATCCATTTAGTTACCGAGGTGAAGGCGCATACAGACTGCACAGGAAAATAAACAGATGTCAAGAGGCCGAGGAAACAGTTAATAAAAGAATGCAATTAAAAGAAATGAATCAAGACCAATACCTGGGCTAGAGCGTGCAGACCATAGTCATACACTTTGGCTGGAGGCATCTTTGATGAGAAGTCGTAATCAGCAGCCGAGGGAGCAGATAACATTGATGCCTTGGCTACTCTCAAATTTGCGATGAGTGATGAGGGCTCGGCCCTCAGATGTGCTAAGTTCTGGGACCAGAAGGCCCCCATGCTGGATGAAGAAGCAGCCCCTTCAGATGATTCGACCCTGGCCCTCGTCCGAGAATCCGGCCGAGGGTTAACAGGAATCTCAGGCTCTTTTCTTTTGTGGCTATCGGTTGTCGGCTCAACAACTGTCGGCCCCACAGCCTTCGTCTTCCTTGGAGCCTGCTGAGGCTCCTTACCCTTCTTCCTTGCCAGGCCTAATAGTAAACTAGGAGCAGTCATTTCCCAGAGATAGTCTGATACACCAGCAGGACGACCTGAAAAGGGTACGATACATGAGAAAAATGCAGAGATAAAAAGGAAACACTTGAAAAAAGTAAAGAAAGGTACAACTCACATAGTTCTGTAAGGGGGCCGACCTTCAGACCAGCTTCCTTGAGGAACCGAGGGGTCATCAGATCTTCAAACTTTGGAAGTTCATCTCCTCGCCCTCGTCCTCTGTGATATTCAACAATATCTTTCTCTTCCAGGCTAAGTCCGGGGTCTGACCTGGCCTTTATTGACGGGTTAGACCATCTTCGGGGGACCCTCGGACCATCGGCTACAGGAGATGCCTCGGCGAAGAACTCCCACTCCCCAGAGACGAAGAAGAATCTCTTCTTCCAATCGTGGTTGGAGGTTTGTGCCATGTGGAGAAGTTTTTTCTCAGACCTCCTCTCCCCTAGATGGTAGTACCCAGGCTGTTTGGACGAAGAGGTGATATTGTAGCAGGCCAAGAATATGTCAGCCGAGGGATCATCAGTGAAAGCATTCTTCCACAGGGAGATGTAACCTAGTATCGTCCTCCAGGAGTTGGGAGGAAGCTGAGAGGGGGTAATACCGAGGGCTGATAGGATATCTACGATAGCAGGATGCAGAGGGAACCTAACGCCAACCTTGAACATTTGTTCATACACTGCAACCTCACCCTCTTCACCCTCAAAAACCCTCTCAGACTCAGAGGGAACCTTCATGGTTATGTCGGGGGGCACTCCATAGGCATGTCTCCACAACAAGAGGTCGCGATCCCTAACAGAGGAGATATAGGATGAGGCATGGGAAGTATCAACCTGGTCATCTGTATCATCACCCTCGTCCTCAGTCCCCTCTCCCTCGTCCAGAGGACCATGGGGAAAGGCCATCTGAAAGGCATGTGGAGATAAGGTTGTCACAGGGACAGCCTCGGAGGGGACCATACCCTTGGCCTGTCGGCCTGGGCTTAGGTCAGATGTCTCTATTCTACCAGAAGGTCCAGCGCCAGTTGGCGAGGATGCTCTCTCGTCCATCTCACTTGAATGACACTCGGCTGGACGATGGGACGACCCACAAGACTCAGACGGTTCAAATGGTTTTATTGTGGCTAGAGGAATAGGAAAGATGGGTCGTACCCAATTAGGGTCGGCCCCTCGTCTCCTCTCCTCCTCTTCCTCTATTCGTCTGATCTCAATAAATAATTTCTCTCTCAGGGAAGGGAACTCCTCGGCTAAGCTATAAAGTCTCCTAAGCATCAAGGGGGAGACCCTACACTTGGAGGAATTTGGGGAACTTAGCTCCAAACAAGTTTGTAGTTGACCAACTTAGACTTTTGGATTAAAACAAATGGAATCGATGGTTTTCACTCAAGAACACTAAAAAACCAGTCGTCGAAAAAGTTGTAAAATGACCCAAATCAAGCCCTACAGGCCTAAAATCAAAAAGTAAAAAAAAAAGTAATTAAAGTAAAGAGGACACTGGGGGTGAAGGATTACCTGAAGATAAAGGGCAAAGTTGCTAAGCTTGGAGGATCGAAGACTGCAGAAATGGCAATGAAGACTGGTGAAAGGCTAGAGAGAGAGAGAGCTTGGGCGCGAAGAAGAAGAAGAAGAGAGAGAGAGTTCAAAAATCTCTTGAATACCTTAGTAATGAGTGGGCCCATTAACCAAGGCAGGTCACAGCCCACGAGGAAGGCATCATTAGGGCACAAAGCCCCAAGCAAAGTATGCAGTCGCCATGCCTTGGAAACTGGAACAACGATGAGTATCTGCCCAGGTGTCACTCGCCTAACTGATCATACACGCATCTCAATTACAACACTACCCCTCAGCCATCTCAACAGCACCTATGGCTAAGGGCTGAGGGGTGATTGATATACCCAGATATACCCTTCAATCGGATGACCCCTCAGGGACCGACCCTTCATCAGGCTCCGGACGACCCTTCATCATGTTCCAGACGACCCCTCAGGGGGCCGACCCTTCATCATGTTCCAGACGACCCCTCAGGGGCTGACCCTTCATCATGTTCCAGACGACCCCTCAGGGGCCGACCCTTCTTCAGGCTCCAGACGACCCCTCAGGGGGCCGACCCCTCATCAGGTTCCAGATGACCTCTCAGGGGGCCGACCCCTCATCAGGTTCCAGACAACCCCTCAGGGGTACGACCCTTCATCAGGCTCCGGATGACCCTCTGAGGGTACGACAGTATGAGGCCTAAATTAGGCCAGACACTACCGGAAGGAACTTTACCCTCGGCCTCAGCTCATAGGCCGAGGGTGACATCATCACAGCGCGTGGTTTAGGAGACGCGTGGAACAGTGCGCGTGAGGCTCACATGGAACATGGGAGACCGTTATAACAAAATCACACCTTCACGTGAGGGAATATTATGTCATCATTTGGCATCTACAGGTGTCAACAGGGGATTAGATAGATCATCATTCACATGCACCATGCATACTTTAGGGGTACACTACACCCCCCAAGACCTATTTATACTTGTCACCTACAACCCTACAGGGGATCGATCGATTACTGTAACCCTAGCTAAAACTCTGTTTGTACACACAGTAGAGAGAGAGGGGATCTTATGTGCATTGTATCCAAGGCCATTAGTGCCCATACTTAGTGGATCACACACTCACAGTGGATGTAGGCCAAATTGGCTGAACCACTATACATCATTGTCTTATTTCCTCTTATACTCATCCCCTTCTACATACTTATACACTTATACATCTTCATGGCTGCCATGGTTACTACTGTTTGAGCTCATTATCACTTATCCGGTGGTGCTAAATCTTAGCATCATCAATTGTCATTTTATTCACTCGTGACATTCAATATAACCAATATTACATATTACTTTGCTCATTAGTAATATTCAACAAATTTTCTATAATTACTAACTCTTGTCACGTTAATAATTATAACATAATTAATTTCTGGATTTTTATTAAATAATTAACTCACATTAAATTTAATAAATCCCCAAATTAATATAGCATAAAAATACGGGGTATTACAGAGACGAACTACCCCACCCATGACTTGGAGTTAGCGGCAGTCGTGTTTACACTTCGGATATGGAGGCACTATCTCATGGGGGAGAAATTTCACTTATTCACGGATCATAAGTCACTAAAGTACCTCTTCACGCAAAAAGAGTTGAATATGCATCAACATCGGTGGCTCGAATTCATGAAGGATTATCACTTCGAAATCCAATACCACCCAGGAAAGGCTAACGTGGTAGCAGACGCGTTGAGCCGTAGGCCAGTGGACTAGAGGGTCGAGGTGTGGAAAGCGAAGTGGAAGGAATTGGGACATCAGGATGCCGTGGCCCGATCATTTATGTCTGTGATGACGGTTACACCTCAGATTGTTACGCGAGTAGTACAGGCACATGCAGCGAATTCGTTCTGTCAAGATCAGATTAGGCAGCTTTTAGCCGGTGGAATCGAGTCTTATTCAGTGAGTTCCGAGGGGAATTTGTGCTTCAATGGGAGACTTGTTGTTCCAGAGGGGTAGGACCTTCGATATGCAATGATGATGGAGTCACATGGGTCCCTATTTGCGGTACATCTCGGTGGGGATAAAATGTACCGAGATATGAAGTAGCAGTATTGGTGGAGTGGAATGAAAAAGGATTTTGCAGAGTTCATATCCAAGTGTACCACTTTCCAGTTAGTGAAAGTGGACCATCAGAGATCACCAGGTTTGCTTCAGCTGTTGGAGATTCCTACGTGGAAATGGGAAGGCATTTCCATGGATTTTATTATCGGGTTGCCCACTTCGCAGAGGGGGCACAATTTCATATGGGTTATTATGGATAGGTTGACGAAAGTAGCCCACTTTTTGCCCGTTAGGACAGACTATACAGCGGGACAGTATGCTCAGCTACTTATTACAGAGGTAGTGAGACTGCATGGTGTGCCTCTTAATATCGTGTCGTATAGAGACAAGACATTTGTATCTCATTTTTGGGAGAGCTTCCAGGAGGCTATGGGTACCGAGTTGCGGTTGAGTACAGCGTATCACCCGCAGACCAATGGTCAGACTGAGAACACTAATCAGATGCTCGAGGACATGTTGCGCATGTTTATCCTTGATTTTAGGGGAGGTTGGGAGCAGTATCTTCCACTGGTGGAGTTTTCTTATAACAACTCCTATCAGTTTACGATTGGCATGGCCTCGTTTGAGGCATTGTATGGTCGACCTTGTCGTTCCCCAGCTTGTTGGCTAGAGGTGGGAGACAATAAGATACTCGGTCCAGAAGTAATTCAGGATATGTCAAGCAAGATCGAGATGATTCGGGATCACAAACGGGTAGCCCATGACAGACAGAAAAGCTACGCCGATGCTAACAGGTCCTTCCGAGAGTTCGCAGTGGGGGACCAAGTTTTGTTGAGAGTATCTCCGATGAAGGGAGTAATGAGATTTGGGAAGAAAGGGAAATTGGCTCCGAGCTATGTAGGACCATTCCCTATTATAGAGAGGGTCGGACTAGTGGCTTACAGACTTGGGCTACCGGAGCACTTGCATCGTATCCATGATGTATTCCACATTTCGTCACTCAGGTGGTACTTTCGGAATGAGTTGGCACACACTCACATCGCGATTGAGGAGATTGAGTTACAGCCTGATAGTTCATATGAGGAGAGACCAATGGATATTTTAGATCAAAGTGAGAGGGGAATGAGGTCAAAGGTAGTTCCACTTGTTCGGGTGCAGTGGGAGCATCACAATGTAGAGGAGTCTACTTGGGAACGGGAGGCGGATATGCGAGAGAAATATCCAGACTTATTCGCACCAGGTATACCTTATTTTTTTTATTTCGAGATAAAATTCCAGTATTAGAGGGAAGTATGTAATACCCCATATTTTTATGATTTAAATAATTATGGGATTAATTATTATTGTGGGATTAATGGAATTAAAATGCGAGAATTTAATTATTGATTAATCCGGATTTCAAAATAAATATTAACTAATGTGCCAGGGTTAATACTTATTGATTGAATATTATTAAGTGATATGTAATATGGAACTATACACTTCGGTAAATTGTCAAGAATAAGAAATACGACAGTTTAGTAAATTTAAGTCAGAGGCGCGTGTGAGTCGTGTCGGAACTAAATTAATGGAATAAATATATTAATTGTTTTAGTAACTCGTATGGTCATTTCGGGTGCATCGTTGAGTCCAGAAGGGTCGAGATAGTCAAAATAGTATACCCGGGTGTTTAGTTTGGGTCCCGGAGCAATTTTAGACCTAATCAGCACCCCGAGAGGGCATTATGGTAAATTGTATTTTGGGGATTAATTAATGGATGAAGATTAGAAGTTATTTTTATCAGCCAAAAGAAGTCCATTAGGGTTAAGAGATACAAAAAGTAAAGAACGGCCATAGAAGGTGTGAGGGAGAACCAATTTCCAAGAGGGAAGGCTCGATTAGCACCACCTTGCACAACCACCACCACCACCACCGTGTAGATCAGGACGAGGGAAACACACCCATACCAACAACGTCAAGAAATAAGATGACTAATTCGAGGCAAGTGTTTATTACTTGTTGTACCTTAGCATTTATCATACTCATGTTAGTATAGGGATGTTATAAACATGTTTTGGTTCATAAAAGTGATGAAAATTGGAGAATTACGATGTATAAACTGAATCTGAGATTTATTTAATTGAAACCCTCCTTATATGTAGAATAGAAATCATATTTTGATGAACTTATGTGAAGAACGAATCTGGGAAACATGTGTTCTTGAATAAAAAAATAAAGAACTAGGGTTTTAGTGAATAATTTGGGGATTTCATAATTTTGTGATGATTCGTAATGATATAATGATGTTAGGATGTTAGAATCCATGTATGATTGTTAGAATTCGATTTGGGATTGATTGGTTGGAGTTTGGGATGTTAATTTAGAGGTTTTAGGGTTAAAAATGGTGGGAAAATGCTGGAATTCTGTGTACAAGACGAAACAGTAGGTCTCGCGCGAAGTCGTTCAAGCGAGATTGCATCTCGCGCGAAGTCGCTCGAGGAAGTCGCTCGAGCGACATGTGGCAGTCGTTCGAAAAACAAGACATCTGGTTCAAGCGATAGGGTGAATTTTCGGGAAATTTCTTAAGGGCAGTTTTGGAATTTTCCAGTCTTTACGAGTGAGAGAAATTACCAGTTAACATAATTGAAACGAGGCAGGTCCCCGAGAAAGTATGTGAGTTTTATACTTAAAATAATCCGGAAAGAAGAATTATTTTGGAAATTACTAAAGAGTTGTGGTAATTTAGTAATACTATGAAATACGTAATAATGAGAATGAAAATACGTATGGTACATATACAAGAAGGTTGGGAGAATACCCATAAATATAAATAGGATGTGTGGATACCTATTACTTGTTTAATATTATGTGTATGACATACCTAGCTGCTTGCTATCACGGGGGGGGGGGGGGGGGGTTGTGTAGAGATGGTCTTATCCTGGGTGACCTTCAGGGGGATATTTGACTCGTATCTCAGAACATAGTACTGTGAAGAATTATTTGTGAGTTAATAAGTCAGCTGACTATGGGAGCGTAGGTATGTGCGTGACCCATAGGTATGTGAACTTTGTTTGCCGCCACTATATGTGTTTTGTGTATATGGTTCATGGGAGACTTCCAAACCGACAGTCCTTATTAGAGTACGAGATGTACCGGGACATGATAGCAGAGTATGCAATGCACTACAGGTTTAGCCTTGGGGTGCTATATTAGTATATGTATATTATAGTGGTGAATATATATATATATATATACTTGTGTTATTCCTACTGTGAGATAATTGTAGGTTATTGGGATAGTATAGTCTTAAGTGACGTAAGCTGTGAATACTTAACAACACTTAAACGAATTAATAAATGATGGTATTAATAATGTGGAAAACTTAAAATCACGGGTTGCTACTGTAATACCCCATAATTTTAATGACTTTTAAAATTTGTTATATTTTAAATTAATGGATTAATTGGATTTTATTATAAATTTATTTATTGGGTTTTGTGGTGACAATTATATTCAACACAAATAAATGAGAGAAGCGCAATCACCAAGGAAAATAAAGGAAATAAAATGCCAATCACACAACACAATATGTACATGGTTCAGCAAGAATGCCTACGTCCATGGTGGTGTAGTCAGTATTATTTCTATATACTCCGGGGAGCGTTTACAGAGAACATACAGTGTGTGCCCTTTGCCCCAGGCTTAGGGTTTATTATATACATGTCTGTCCTCGGGGAGTGGGTATGTTGGACTCCCCCACATCCACCATCTTCTCCTGGAATATCTAAATATGAGAACCTTGGAGGAGACTAAGTCGTAATTCTGTTTGGATGAGGCGAGGGGTCCGGATTTTGGGCCGTTTTTATTAGGCTACTCGTGTTGGCCCATAATGGTAAATTCAGGTACCCACAATTTAATCTAAAGTTGTTGGGGTATAATTTGGGCTCAATAATTTTAAATGACTTGTCATAACGGCACTTTTGTGAATCGTCTAACTCTTCCCAAAGTCGAGAACTAATTTCGGCGACAGTTGCTTCGTGTCCTGTGCGCGATGATTGGGAGCATTTAAAAGCTATTTGGAGCAGCGTTCCACAGCTGTCATTTCAAATTTCTTTGTGTTCACTCATCTTCTGCGAGTTTCAAATGTTGTGTCTTCTTCTCTGGGCCTTCATTTTCTTCGCTTTCACCCTCTGTCATCATCTGGGCTTGTGATCTTTCATCTCGTAAGTCCTCTTTGCTCTTTCTTTGCGCTTTCTTTATTGAGTTTTCTCTGAATTTGCTATTTTAGGGTTTACAAATGTCAAAGATAGGTAATATATCAGTGTCTGAGTTTAGGAAGTTCTATAATATCCCAGAATGGGTAGAGATTGAGTGCGTCCCTTTCCCTAAGAAGGTTAGAGAGATGGAGGGTGCACATTGGATCCATGTCTTGTTGCTTTCTCAAGGGGGGCTTACTTTTCCTCCAAATAATTTGTTCCTTCATTTCTTTGGTTATTTCAAAATTGTCCCTACACAGTGTTCGCCCAACGTATGGAAGATAATCAATGGTGTCCATAGAATAAACCAACTTTATGGCACTAAATTAGGGCTCGCTGAAGTTTGTTTTTGTTATTCCTTTTCTCGAACTAGCTCTGGTCTTCTTTACCTTAAGTCCAGGAGTCCTGACAGGGTATTGGTAGTAAACTTACTTGATTCCCACAAGGACTACTGGCAAGATGGCTTTCTTTATAGGAATTAGCAGTTCTCCCCCCAGACTGAGGGGTCAAGGTCTGATAGATTCACTGTTCCCTTTTATGGGGAAGAGTACATAGGTAATCTTTGCTCTGCCCTTTCGATTTCTTTGTTAATGTATAATTTTCCTGATAATTTCCTATTTTCTTTTCAGCGAGGACAAAGGAGCCTAACCTCAGCGAGGTTCGAACTTTCGAGATAATTAAAGCCTGGAACATCAGGGAACCTTTGGCTGATGGTGAACATCCCCGGTCTGCTATTTTCCTGCTCGAGTATAAGAACATTGGGTCCAGTTTTATTGCGAGGCCTGTGGATAGCATTCCTGAATTTGATACTTCTGAAGAAGCTGCTGCCGATCCCATTCAGTTGGACGAGGAAGAGAGCAGTTCTGAGATTGATATCAGAGGAGGTGCTGAAGGTGGTTCTGGCGAGGAGAGCTTCGATAGTGACAGTTCTTCCAGATCAGAAGAGGTTTCTGAAGCCCTAGAACCTTCAAGTACATCCAGCAGCTTTAGCGAGGAAATGGTTCCCCTAAGAAAAAATATGATCCGTAATGATGATGATGATGATGATCATGATGATGATGATGTGCTTCTCGCTCAAATGTCGAAGAAGCAGAAGTCCAGTAGTGGGGCTATTGCCACTGGTTCTCGATCTGCTACTCAGGAGAATGAGAAGAAGAGAAAGGAAGAAAAGTAGGTGAGAGAGAGAGAGAGGAAGAGGGAAGAGGAGAAGAAAAAGGCTGAGGAGAGGAAGAGGGTAGAGAAGGAGAAGGAAAGGGAGGAGGAGAGGAGAAAAATGGAAGCGAGGAAGAAGGCTGGGCAGGCCTTGGTGCCTGTGTTCGCATTTCCAGAGGGGGCCTCGGTTGCCATTTCTCCTCAATTGGCCCCTGCGCCGCTCGAGAGAGCAGTCCTTCCTGCTGATCGCCAAAGGGAGATGGGGACTGACCAGTTAGCCTTGCAAGCGAGTCAGAGGCTAGCCTTGTTAAGTCTATTTCTCTTTTCTAATGCTCGTCACATTCTGTTTGTTTCCTTCTTCTAATATCTTCTTTTACTTGCAGTTTGTGACTGATTTTGCTATGCTCTATCGCTCTCGCGACAAGCTGATCAATAAGAATAGTGAGCTGGATAAGCAGAATGCTTCTTTAAAAGTGAAGGGTACCGAGCTCGAGGCCATCTTGAAGGCCGCTGATGCTGCTCGGACGTCTTCTAATCTGTTACTTACTAAAGCCAATCGAGAGAGGGAGGTAGCGGTGAAAGAGCTAAATGAACTACGGTAGGCCTATGACTTGGTCTGCTCTAGTAAGTTGGTGGTAGTGGAGGAGAACAAGGTGCTGAACGAGACCCTAAAGGGGAAGGAGTCTGAGGCAGCCAGCGTTAAGAAGACTCATATAACTTCGGGTGGGCTGCCGCATATGAAGATGATGAGGTTCAGATTGGCTACATCAGCTGTCTGAACTTCAAGAAAGGCTGGAACAAGGCCCTCTTAGCTGTCGAGATGGATGTTACCTCTCCCCTGTTCAATGAGCACGATCCAGGCCCAAAGCCAATCATGGATGAAACTCCTGCCCCAGCCATCGAAGGTGTTGACCCTGCTTCCTAGTCAATTCCTGTTGATGCCCTTTCTGCTCGAGCGACAGAAGCTATCCCTACTGAGGGAGATGCTCCCACCGTTGTTGATAAGGGGAAGCAGTTAGCTTCTTCTGAATAACCCGAGGTCGCCAGCTAACCTACTCTTAGGGTTGCTTTTGTATTTTTGTTTGTAATGTTCCTTTCTATTTCTCAATGTACTCTGATCCTTTGTATATTAATGAAATGAAAAGACTTTTCCCCTTAGTGCACTGATTTATTTTATCCTTTACTGCTCTTTTGTGGCTTGTAGTCGATTGATGTAGATGACTATATACCAGTTACTTCTTAATTGGGAAGAATGCTTGGTCCTGATGTGAGTCCTCAAGTTCGCCATACCATCGTAAGAATTTGCAAATTGTTGCGATTAAGGAATAAGCGCTTCATAGAGCAGACAGAGCTCGCTGTTAAACTAAAAGACATGCTTCAGGAGATGGAAGAAGTTAGAGCTTCTATTCAAGAGGAAGTGAATACTCTGAGGGTAAGACTCCTTTATGCAACTGAGATTAACCAAGTTGGATAAGTTCTGCAACAGGAAAATGAGTCTTTGAGGAAGGAAGTGTTGCGCCTTAGGGAGCATGCACTGAGCACTGCGCCTTGCCTTTTAAGGGGTTCCTCCTCATCTCGAGCTGGTATAGGACCAAGCGATGTCCCTCCGGTGCTACGAGGTTCTACCACATCGACTATTCCATGAGCTGGCACAAGCGCAAGAAGCCTAACTAGGGAAATGGATGAGCTCTATGAAGATGTCCGTCGAGCATACATGATTGATGTTGGTCTTCAAAGGGATGTTACACGGCTGAGGCATCTGTTTAAGAGAGGACCTCGGTAGGTATGGGCTGATGGTTACGACCAAGGTTGGGTAGATGCTCCGACGAGGCTGACACAGTTTGAAGATCTCACCTTTATCAGGGGATGGCTGAGTGCTCTAAGGGAGCTGTAAGTTCCAAGAAACTCAATACTCTGGTATCGTCATGAGATCTCTCCTTCCACTTTAAGGCCTAACCCCTTCAGGAGGGATGATCAGTGGATCCCCATCGATGCCATCCCTCAGCAGCTATTGTAGTCAGATGCGAATGAGGTCGAGGAGGAATTAGCTCCTCATCCGGATGACGGTTTAAGAGCACAAGTAGATTATTATCTTGTTCAGAGGCCTCAGCCTCATTAAGATTTTACCAGTTATAACTCTGTACACATATATAATAAAGCAATATAGTATTGATGCTTTGGGCGATATCGCCGATTGTATATGGGTTGTCCATTTTTGTTGTGATGAAGTAATATAAAATTTATATTTTGGGCAAACTTGCCGACTAAACAAATGTTTCATATTTTTTGTATCACTTATTCTTTGCATAATAATCCTGGGCCTCTCTTGGCCAACTAGATTGGTAGGTTTGCATTGTCGAGTAAGTGTCCCCCCAGTCCAGTATGCTTATGAGATGCCATTCTGCGTACTTTACCTTTTAAGTCGTGTCGTCACACTCCCTTAGGCCTAAGTGTGGCAATTGGCGAGGACACACCTGGTGTTGGATGCTCTACCCGATCAGGGTTTTATTGACCAAACATTATTTGGTGACTAATTTTTCTTGGCCGAATTGCCTAAGGATCTCCTGTAGGGCTTCATATATTGCCAGGGGAAATGCTAAGAGGTTGTTCGTGCTTCATAACGAAAACCTGAGGAGGGTGTTTTCCCTGCTATCGTGTACTGAGTAGTGTGTCTGTCACTTAGAAAGGGTGTGCAAGTTATAAAGTTCAGATATTAGTTAACTAACACCTCATAAACAACTTTCATTAATCGCAAGTAAATGAGTTGCCATTTTCATAAATCTGGTAAAAAAGCGAAAGAAAAAACTAGAAATATAATTTCTTCAGATTTGCCGCATTCCATGCTCGGGGTATCTCTCTGCCCTCCAGCGTTTCTAAGTGATAGGGTCCTTGCAGGTCATCTATTGTTATCTTGAATGGTCCTTCCCAGTTTGGCCCCAGCTTGTCATCCGATGGTTTTACTGCGCTGCCAAGGACTTTCCTTAGGACATAGTCACCAACTTGGAATGCCCTTGGATTAACCCTCTTGTTATAGTGTTTTTCGAGCTGTTACTGATAGCTCGCTAATTTCACTAAGGCAAGTTCTCTTCGTTCGTTGGCTAGGTCGAGTTCAGCGAGCCATGCTACATCATTCAAGCCCTAGTTGATAATTGTGGACCTCATAATTAGTAGGCCTACTTTTAATGGGATGAATGCTTCCATTCCATATGTTAGTGAGAATGGGGTTTCCCCCATTTCCCGACGTGGGGTAGTGCGGTAAGCCCAAAGAATATATGGCAGTTCGTTCACCCATGCGCCGTTGGCTCGCTTTAATAATTTCTTTAATCCATTAATCACCATTTTGTTAGAAGCTTAGGCTTGACCGTTGCTCTGGGATACGCCACCGAGCTGAAATAGTGCCTGATCCCGTGCTCATTACAGAAGCTTTGGAAAGGGCCACTTTCGAACTATGTTTCGCTGTCAGTGATGATGGTCCTGGGGATTCCAAAATGGGTAATTATGTTTTTCCATATGAATCTCATCATATCTGTATCTCGGATGTTTTCCAGTGGCTCTGCCTCGATCCATTTGGTGAAGTAATCCGTTACGATCAACAGATACTTGCGGTTACCGGCGATGGTAGGAAGTGGTCCTGCGATGTCCATTCCTCATTAGGCGAAGGGCCAGGGGCTAGTGAGTGATATTAGGTCGCTGGTAGGTTGGTGAACCATAGGGGCGTGTAGTTGACATTTTTTTCACTTGCGAGCATACACTGCTGAATCTTTTTGCATATATGGCCACCAGTAGCCTTCCTTCATAGCTCGAAAAGCTAGTGACCTTCCTCCAATATGGCTCCCACAGATTCCTTCATGGAGCTCGTGTAGAATCTTTTCGACATCATTGGGTGAACAAACTGTAGGTAAGGGCTGGAGAACGATCTCTTATACAGCTTGCCCTCAGGAGATAAGTGAAAGTGAGCAGCTTTGACTCTTATCTGATGAGCGATCTTCCTATCGCTTGGAAGTGCACCATTCTTCAAATAATCCCTTAAAGGGTCCATCCAATTGGGTGCTAACTCAATTTGGAGCACATGTTCCACGCCTGGCAACTCATCGTTCTGGTTGATGCTCGGGTGAGTGAGGAAGTCGATGGGGATTGTTCTTTTCAAGTCGTAATTGATTGCTGAACTCAGGGCTGCCAGGGCGTCAGCATGGCTATTTTGTCCTCTGGGAAATCGCTGGACATTGACTTCCTTAAAGCTGGCCATTAGTTTCTTGGCCAAGGCAAGATAGGCTGTCATTCTTTCATCTCTTGTGTTATAGTCCCCACTAATCTGATTGGAGACTAATTATGAGTCACCGAACACCTGTAACTGCTTCGCTCCTAAAGTGTGTGCTTTTTGGAGGCCGACTATCAAAGCTTCATATTCTGCCTCATTGTTGGAGGCTTTAATTCCAAACCTGATTCCCTGTTCGAGGGTTGTATCTTCTGGAGTAACAAGCATAATGCCCACTCCTTCCCCCTTTGAGTTTGAGGCTCCATCAACAAATAATTTCCAAACTCCCTCTGTTACGTGGTTTTCTCCCTACTTCATGGGTTGAAGTTGGTCTAGAGGATGCTCGCCTTCGAATTCAGCTATGAAATCAGCAAGGACTTGTCCCTTGATTTCATTCCTTGATTGAAATTGGATGTCGAATTGTTCGAGCTTGACTGACCATTTAGTTAGTCTGCCTGACAGATCCGCTTTCCTCATGATTGCTTTAATGGGGTACGATGTAAGAATAATAATGGTGTGAGCTTCAAAATAGTGCTTCAACTTCCTTGAAGCCACTACAAGTGCAAAGGCGAGCTTCTCTAGTGGTAGGTACCGTTGTTCAGCCTCTAATAGAGTCTTGCTCACGTAATAAATGGGATGCTGAATTCATTCTTTTTGGCACACCAACGCAGAACTCACATCGTGGTTGGAAACGGCGAGGTATAAGTACAAGGAATCTCCTTCTTGAGGTATGACGAGCAAGGGTGGTGAGATAAGATAGTCCTTGAGCTCGTTTAATGCTTGAGAGCAATCTCGATTCCATTCTACTATCTTGTTTCCCTTCAAGAGCTGGAAGAAGGGTTTGTATTTCTCGAAGGACTTTGAGATGAAACGGTTTAAGGCAGCGATCATGCTGGTGAGCTTCTGTACGTCTCATATTATGCGAGGGGGATATACTCTGTTGATTGCATCGATCTGGTCCGGGTTAGCCTCGATGCCTCTCTTACTGATCAAGTACCCAAGAAATTTTCCTGACTGGACACCGAAAGAACACTTACTTGCGTTGAGCTTCGTTCGGTATTTCCTGAGGATCTCGAAGGTTCTCTATAGGTCTAAGAGGTGGTCTTCTTTGTTTCTTCTCTTGACGAGCATATCATCGATATAGACCTCCATGGTGTCTCCCATTTGGTCTTTGAATATCTTGGTGACCAGTCGCTGGTAGGTTACCCCTGCATTTTTTAGCTCGAAGGGAATGACTTTGTAATAGTATAATCCGACGGTGGTGATGAACGTTGTCTTGTCCTGGTCTGGTGTATACAGAGGGATCTAATGATACCCTGAATATGCATCCAGAAAACTCATTCTTTCATGAGCTGCTCTGGCATCCACCAATTGGTCAATTTTTGGGAGGGGGAAATTGTCCTTAGGGCAAGCCCTGTTAAGGTCAGTGAAGTCGATGCAAACTCTCCATTTCTCGTTATTCTTTAGAACTACTACTGGGTTAGATAACCATTTAGGGAATTGAACCTCCCGTATAGATCCTGCATCCAATAATTTCTCGACTTCTTTCTCTACGGTTTTTGCCTTCTTGGGCATAGTTCGTCGTGCCTTCTGGGTGATAGGTCTGAAAGTGGGATCGATATTCAATCGATGACAAACCAGACTGGGATCAATCCCAGGTAGCTCGTATGGTTCCCATGCGAAAACGTCTATGTTATTTCTTAACAAAATCACCAATTCCTTTTTTTCTTGATCTGTGAGAGAAGCTCCAATCAAGAATACCTTATCCTTCTTGCTACCACCAGCTGTAACTTCCTCCAGGTTTTCCACGACCCGTTCAGAGGGGAGGAGCCTGGTCTCCTCCACTTCGAGTCTTTCGTACCTTAATTGCTATTTTGAAGGTATCATACCTTCTTATTCCTCGACCTCCTCATTGAGCTTCTCGGCCTTCTTCTCTGTTCTAGGGCAGATGGCCGCTATGAAGCACCTTTTTGCCATCGTTTGATCGCCATGGATCTCTATTACTCCTCGTTCGGTTACATACTTGAGTTTCTGATGGTAGGTCGAGGGGACTGCCTTCATCGCATGTAGCCACCCTCTGCTGAGAATAGCTTGGTATGGAAAGTCAATATCGACTACCAGGAACTCAATCATCTTGGAGATACTTCCTACTCTTACCGGTAGCACAATCTTTCCCAGTGGTATAGTCACTTTCCCAGCGAAGCCAACTAGAGGGACAGTGGCCTCCTTCAGGTCGGCGATGCTCAACTTCAATTTTCTGGACAGATCGAGATACATTACCTCGGATGAGCTTCCTTGGTTGACGAGCAACTTATCGACGTCATAGTTGGCAATCCTGAGCGTAATGATCAAGGCATCATGGTGTGGGGTTCTCACTCCTACCAGATCTTCATCTGTGAACACGATATGCTTGCTATAGTCGACGTCATCTGCTCGCTGACGTTTTCCTCATTGGGTCTTTGCTGGATCGATCTGGAAAGCTTGCATTACTGTTGTCAGCTTTTTTACCTCCATCCGAGCTGAATTCCCTTGAATCTGCTTCATATCAGATGCCCCATGAATTACTGCGAATTCATGGGCAGCATCGTCTTCGAGCACGTTATTAGGTCTTACTTCTCCATTGGCAGCGACTTTCTCTGCCTTCTTCTTCACAAACTCGTTCAAGTGCCTAGACTGGGCCAGTTCTTCGAGGTGGGACTTAAGAGATTTGCAATGCTCAGTCTTATGTCCTCCTTCTTTATGTAAAGCGCATCTCAGCGTGTTATTTCTCTTTGAGGGATCGCCTCCCATCTTTTTGGGCCACTTAATAAATGGCTCATCCTTGATCTTTGCCAGAATATTATAAATTGGTTCTCTGAAGATAGTGTTGACTACCAGAAATGGTTTTGACACATCGTTCTTTCCTCGGTTCTTAGAGCCATTATTGCCTCCATTCTTTCCTCCTTTCTTATGGTTCTCATCTTTGTCATTGCCTTTGGCAGCGAGCTTAGGTCAACCGTTCTCCCCTGTGCTAAGGCGGGTCATATCCTTCACCTTGGCGTATTTCTCGATGCGAGCCATCAGGTCGTCGATGGTCGTGGCCTCTTTCTTTGTCAGGGACTAGTACAGAAGGGAAGAGTTGGGTAGCCTAATTTTGAAGGAGGCCACTGCTACCTGCTCCGAGTGTTCCTCGACCTTGTTGAATAACTCCCAGTACCACTTCGTGTAGTCTCAGAGGGTCTCTTGAGGTGTCTTTTTCATTGTTAGCAAAGCATCCATCCTTTTGGGATGGGAGCTACTAGTAATGAAGCGGGCCGTAAAGAGATCGTCCAGGGACTTAAAGCTCTTGATAGACCTATGAGGGAGCCTTTCGAACCATTTTTGGTCCACATCATGCAGGCTCGAGGGAAAAATCCAGCACACCAGCGCATCTCGGTAGTTCTAGAGGGTCATGGCTTGCCTGTACTGCCTAACGTGATCGATGGGATAAGTTTTTCCATCATAAATCTTAAATCTTGGGATAGCAAATCTCTTGGGGGCTTCCTCTTCTTCTATTTCCCTCGAGAAAGGGGATTTCATCTGGGTCTTGAGAGTTCTCTTAGCAAGATCCCTGGTCGATCTTGCGCCGCGATGTGCTGGGTGTTGGTCCATCTCTCTTCAGACCAAATTTCGTATATTCTCATTGCTGTGAGCTGAGCTCCTGTAATGATGAGTCAGTCACTGGTGCTCGAGTGAGTCGTTGCTTGACTCGTGCCCCTCACTCTTTTGGGATCCATGCCTAGGGCTCCTTCCTCGGCTGTGAGACTTGCTCGCCTGAGGGCTAGGAGTGCGATATGGACGTTGCCTGGTGCTGCGATGGAGCTCTTTCTCCATCCGTTCTAATTTCCTTTTGAGGCGAGCATTCTCAGCCTCCTGCTTGTGAGAGGTCTCCTTTTTCTCTTAGAGCATTGCCTCATAGGCATCGATCAGCTTGGATATTTGTGTGGACCTCGTTGGTCCTTGGCTTTCCTTTAAGGCTGGCCTCTCTGGGAGAGCCCTCTGATCTGAACGCCGAACTTCAGATCTGATCCTGCGAGGAGCATGTTGTTCTTGGATATCTCCTGCTTGAGGAGCGTTACTGTTGTGACCATACATTTCGAACTTCTTTGTTGGTGTGGGCTTTCTCAGGGAAGACAAACGGTTCCCACAGATGGCGCCAATTGTGGTGACAATTATATTCAAAAAAAATAAATGAGATAAGCGCAATCACCAAGGAAAATAAAGGAAATAAAATGCCAATCACACAACACAATATGTACGTGGTTCAGCAAGAATGCCTACGTCCACGGTGGTGCAGTTAGTATTATTTCTATATACTCCAGGGAGCGTTTACAGAGAATATACAGTGTGTGCCCTTTGCCCCAGGCTTAGGGTTTGTTATATACATGTCTGTCCTCAGGCAGTGGGGATGTTGGACTCCCCCACGTCCACTATCTTCTCCTGGAATATCTCAATATGAGAACCTGGGATGAGATTAAGTCGTAATTCTATTTGGATGAGGTGAGGGGTCCGGATTTTGGGCCGTTTTTATTAGGCTACTCGTCTGGGCTCATAATGGTAAATTCGGGTACCCATACGTTTAAATCCAAATTTTTGGATATTAAAAGGAATGTGATGTTATTGATATTGCTGTGAGTTATTAATTCAGTAATTGGAATTCTTAGTCGGACGCGGTATGGGACGTGTCGGGACAAATTTGTTAGATTAAATAGGAAACTTATTTTTACATCAACCTTATAGTCATTTCGAGTGCGTCGTTGCATCCGGAAGGGTAGAAGTAGTCAGAAAAGTCTATTTGGATGTTGGTTTTGGGTCTCGGGTCAATTAGAAATGAAAAGAAACCCAAAAATGGAATTTTGGTCATTTTTACTGGGGGGGATGAATAGTGATTTCGGATTTTATCCTATTATCAATATTTGGAGATTAGTTGTACGTAGGTTCATTTTCTCTTCTACACAAAATTGAGAGGCCACCTTTTTAGAGAGAGTGAAAGGGTGCTTGAGAGAAGAGAAGATTGCTTAGAAAGGAGGAGAGCCAAGGGCCAAGGGTCATCACCACCAATAACCACCGGAAGTTGATCGGAGAAGGGGAGAACCACCTGTGATATACAACCCCAAAGGATCAGACCTTCATTAGAGAAAAGTTATTTGGAAATTTCAATCTAGTTAGTACAATGTCCATGTTAAAATACTTATAAAAAAAATGATATTTTACATGTTTGGAAGATAAAGATAGAGTTGTTAATTGATTTCTGAAAAATGGAAATATATAGGAATCAAACTCATGTTGTAGGTAGATAGTAATCCACGAAATAATCATCAATTTGTGGAAGAACTTCTGAGAATCATTGGTTTGTTCTTGAAGATATCATGTAGATAATTTTCTAAAAAAATAGGATAAATATATGCTTTGAATTCAAACTCTTGATGATTCAAGGATGTTTAGATCATTAGAAATCATTTACATATATTGCTATATCATGTAGTAAGGATTATAAGGAATTTGGGTTGTTAATATGGAGGTTTGAATGATCTAAAGTTATGAAACCCGTAGTAAAAGAATTGCAGAATCTAGGTTGATATATGGGCGATCGATCGACCGACCCCCTACCTTCGATCGATCGACCTTCCCAGAAATGATGATGTTGTTTCCTTTTAATTCTTGTTCTTATACCAAATCTTTTGTAAATCTTTGGTGATTATTAATTAGATATAATGGGACTTAGTGAAGATCAGTAAGCCCTAGATAAGAACCAAATTAATGTGATTGGGATTTAATTGATTAGAATTATGATAATTAAATTGTAAGAAATGTCGGTTGCTAGATTCATGTGTTGGATTCTAATTTGTATACATGAGGATTAAGGATAGGTCCAGTAGGGAAAACTTATAAATCACCTGGGCAGCCTTCGGTTTACAAGAGGGTTCAATCCTAGGTGATAGAAGATGTGTTTATAAGAGATTAAAAACTACCGGTTATAAACCTAATTAAAGGAGAGTTTAATTCGTAGTAATTAGGGAGATAAGATGTTATGGACCAGTAGGATATTAGTGATTTCTTACTCAATAAATATATTGAGGAAAAACCTATTTAAACCTTGAGTAATGGGTGAGACTCCGGAATAATTAAATTAAAGAAGTAAAGTTATAATATTTTAATACGTAGGATTTTAAGAGATATAATGCTACGTATGGGAATTATCTTGGGGTAGTGTGATTACCTTGTTGATATTATATCTATAGGTAGATGATAATGACTATTTGATTAATTGATCATTTATATATATGACATACCTAGCTTACTTGCTATCGATGGGAGGTTTGCGCGTGAGGGCAGTCAGATCCTGATGAATCCATGGGATTTTTGATTTGTCGCTCGAGAACATAGGACTATGAAAGACTTATCAGTAAGTTGATAAGTCCGCTGACTATGGGAACGTAGGTATGTGCGTGACCCGTGGGTATGAGAACTATGTTCGCCTCCAATTTTTGTGTTGATATTTGTGGTTCGAGGAATCCTTACCGAACCTTTAGTCCCCTATTCGGCGACCAGCGATACTGGGACATGATAGCAGAGTAATGCATGCACCGCAGCTGTGTCTCAGGGTGCCGTATTATATATGTATATGTATAATGAATTAAATGAATGTATATATAGTGGTTAGATCAATCTACTGTGTGATAATTGTAGATGACGGTGAACAGAGAAAAAAAATTGAATTAAGTTAATGAATATTTATAGATTTGAAAAGCTTAATTCATATTATTGAGAAATGTATATGAATGATTATACTCCGTACGGTATGGGACATATGGGGTTATGATATGGGATAGAATCATATTATGGAAACTAGTTAGGAGGAACCATTAATTAGGTGGTTAATAGGACACGTTAAGCGTGCACTCTAGATGAGAGGTGAGAATGTCAAGTGAAAGTCTGGATACTAACATGTACATAATAAATGCTTTATTGCACTTGTTAAATAATTTTTTTTTTCAAAATTATTTTACACCGGGCTCTGACCCGTTTCCTTGCATATTCCCTTTTATATTGTACCTTCTATATCAAGTGTCCAGCAGTAGGGACGCCAGCCTTAAAGGATTATGACGAGCTATGGAGCTATGGAGTATTGCTTATACGCCTATCTTCATTTGATTCACAGTGTTCTTTTATTTAGGGCATGTCGCCCAAAGGAATTCAGTTATATCCTTTCTATCTGAGTCAAATAGTCTTGTACTCGTGTCATTTTAATACATTTATTATTATTGGGATTACTGTATTGGATTATTATTTGGGAATGTTTATTCCAGTTACATTTAGATTCTTTTGTGTTATCTGTTTGGTTATCAGTGTTGTAGAATAATATGTGTAGTGTTATTCGTAAACAAAAAATGAATTTTGTTGCAATTAAAGTTTGGAAAGTTTTTAACACCAGCTTAATTGGGTATTGGGTGATTTGTAAATGTTTTCGACAGTGATGCTAAGAATGAGCCAACTATATATTCTGTTTTAATTTGGTATGGGACTGGCCACCCAATATTTAATTAGGCGGGGTGTTACAGGTGGTATCAGAGCATCAGGTTCTAGTGTCCTTTAGGGTCTGTACGACTTACTGTGTTTTAAGCTTAGCGTTCCTTGATGTAAATCCCTATGAGTAGGATTATTTCTTTTCTAGTTACGTTTACGATCTTCAGCTAATCTGTTATACCAAATACTGATAGTATACTCTCGTTTTAGATGCCTCCTCGACGTGCACCTCAGCCAGCCCCAGCTCAGGGTACAATGACCGCGGCCGAAGTTGTTGCAATTGTCGCTCAGGCAGTTAATGCAGCTCTAGATGATGTTCAATAGGCTCCAGCACAGGCACCAGTTGTTCTACTCGCGCAAGGGAAAGTGTTTCCTACTGCATGGGAACGGGTGAGGGATGCCTTTCAGAAGGCACACCCACCTGAGTTTCAGGGAGGATCAGATGTCGTGACTGCTAGCCAATGGAAGAGAGATATCCAAAGGCACTTGAATGTACTGAGGTTCAATGTCAAATACTAGCCACATTCAAGATAGTAGGGGTAACTTTGCATTGGTGGGAGGCAACGACCACTATCGAGGAGAGAGACACAGTGACTATTCAAGACTTTTGGATACGATTTGATCAAAAGTACTTTCCTTCCGCCATGCAGACAGAGATGAGCCAAAAATTACTCGATTTGAAACAGGGAGAGAAAATGGTGGCAGAATACGGGGAATAATTTACGCGACTAACTAATTTAGTACCAGCAGAGGTATTCACGGAGGAGAGGAGAATTCAAATGTTCACTGATGGGTTGAACTATAAGATTCTCCAGCATTTACTGGGGAATCTTTCACTACGGACTTATGCAAATGCTCTTAATGCTGCAATGCTTCACTGCCAGGATAACCGCTTACATGCTCAGGGTGTCAAGCGGGGGTTTGGGTCAAGCCTGTAAGGCAAGACTATTGGGAGCAGTTCTAGTGGGACTCATCCAGGACAAAGTCATCAGCGTCAGGGTGATAAGGGTTCCCAAACAGGGGATTATGCTAAGCGTTTACAATCTGGAGATTCTCGATTTGAGTATAGAGGTAATGGGCAAGGACAACAGGGCCAGATGCAGGCTCATCAGAGCCAAGGGAAAGGGGGTAATGGCCAGCAGGGTCGGGGTCAACAGGGACAAAATGGTGGAAAGTTTGCTGGAAAATGTTTCGTGTGCGGCAAGTATGGCCATAAATGACAAGATTGTCCTGATAAAGACAAAATCCCTCAGCAACAAAATGCTCGACAGGAGCCACAGATACCAGTGTTTCCACCATCTGCTCTTCCATCTCCAACTCAGGTTCTAGCATTACCTCCCATTCCAGCAGCTCCCGTGCAACAGGGTCAGATGGGCATGTATATAACGTCCATCAAGCAGTGATTCAACAACCACCACCCGCGAATGAGGGTATGTTTTCTATCTAAGGAGTTATGAGGCGCATACTAATTTTTGTAGCAATTAATATTGTATGGACAAAAAGGGTTACTAAACTTGGCCTATAGCACTGTTATTTACGTAGACTCACCGAGGGGTTGTGGGACACGTATATTCTTACATGTCATCATGTGGGTCTAATTTTTATCATGGAATTACTTACTTTAGGCATGTTCGAACATGATGTGACTAGCGGCGTGGATTGACTTGTGATATATGAGATCGTATGTACTACTATAGCCAGCGTCTTGTCTTTAACAAAAGAGTAGATGAGTAGACTTTTATTTGAAAATGATAAGACCCGTAGAGAAGTTATACACTATTGACTAAGGACCTGAGGAGTTTCGATGACCGACTACTTTAGGTAGTAGTGTATCGGGGGGGTTCCTTGTTTGGATTTCGCTTGCGAGACACCCCACGCATGAAACTAACAAACGTTGGGAGTCGAAGTAAGTTAGGTCTTTAGGATATGAGTTTACCTTTGCAATAAATCAGAGTATTATGCGGGTAACCATATCCATTTTATAATGAAAGTTATACAATAGGGTTTAAGGGCGCCCTAGATGGTTGGATTGTAGTATTTTTCATAATTGTGAAACGGTAAGTATATTTGTTTTCGGATAAGGAACGTAGAGGTTGTGACTTCAGGATTTATTTACTTAATGATTAAGGATCACTTTTTCCCAAACTTTGTCACGAGGATGGTATAGAGAAGATTGGGTAAAGTTTAAATTCGATTCAGATGAAACTATATGGTGAGGCTTGGCGTATAACATCAATAAGGATTTTCGATAATGTACTATATGGGCGGTACGACATAGATTACTTGCGATGTAAGATTTATACTCAGAGTTGACCTTACCAGTATGATTTATCTTTCCGAATTTCGGGACGAAATTCTATTATAAGGGGGGAGTATGTAATACCCCATAATTTTAACGACTTTTAACATTTGTTATATTTTAAATTAATGGATTAATTGGATTTTATTATAAATTTATTTATTGGGTTTAAATCCGAATTTCTGGATATTAAAAGGAATGTGATGTTATTGATATTGCTGTGAGTTATTAATTCAGTAATTTGAATTCTTAGTCGGACGCAGTATGGGACGTGTCGGGACAAATTTGTTAGATTAAATAGGAAACTTATTTTTACACCAACCTTATAGTCATTTCGAGTGCGTCGTTGCATTCGGAAGGGTAGAAATAGTCAGAAAAGTCTATTTGGATGTTGGTTTTGGGTCTCGGTTCAATTGGAAATGAAAAGACATCCAAAAAGGGCATTTTGGTCATTTCTACAGGGGGTATGAATAGTGATTTTAGATTTTGTCTTATTATAAATATTTGGAGATTAGTTGTATGTAGGTTCATTTTCTCTTCTACACAAAATTGAGAGGTCACCTTTTTAGAGAGAGTGAAAGGGTGCTTGGGAGAAGAGAAAATTGCTTGGACAGGAGGAGAACCAAGGGCCAAAGGTCACCACCACCAACCACCACCGAAAGTTGATCGGAGAAGGGGAGAACCATCTATGATATATAACCCCAAAGGATCAGACCTTCATTAGAGGCAAGTTATTTGAAAATTGCAATCTAGTTAGTATAATGTCCATGTTAGGATAGTTATAAAAAAAAATGAGATTTTACATGTTTGGAAGATAAAGATAGAGTTGTTAATTGATTTATGGAAAATGGAAATATATAGGAATCAAACTCATGTTGTAGGTATATAGTAATCCACGAAATAATCATCAATTTGTGGAAGAACTTCTGAGAATCATTAGTTTGTTCTTGAAGATATCATGTACATAATTTTCTGGAAAAATAGGATAAATATATGCTTTTAATTCAAACTCTTGATGATTCTAGGATGTTTAGATCATTAGAAATCATTTACATATGTTTCTATATCATGTAGTAAGTATTATAAGGAATTTGGGTTGTTAATATGGAGGTTTGAATGATCTAAAGTTATGAAACCCGCAGTAAAAGAATTGCAGAATCTGGGCGATCGATCGATAGACCCCCTACCTTAGATCGATCGACCTTCCCAGAAATGATGATGTTGTTTCTTTTTAATTCTTGTGCTTATCCCAAATCTTTTGTAAATCTTTGGTGATTATTAATTGGATATAATGGGACTTAGGGAAGATCAGTAAGCCCTAGATAAGAACCGAATTAATGTGATTGGGATTTAATTGATTAGAATTATGATAATTGAATTGAAAGAAATGTCGGTTGCTAGATTCATGTGTTGAATTTTAATTTGTATGCATGAGGATTAAGGATAGGTCCAGTAGGGAAAACTTAATAAATCACCTGGGCAGCCTTCGGTTTACAAGAGGGTTAAATCCTACGTGATAGAAGATGTGTTTATAAGAGATTAGAAACTACCGGTTATAACCCTAATTAAAGGAGAGTTTAGTTCTTAGTAATTCGGGAGATAAGATGTTATGGACCAGTAGGATATTAGTGATTTCTTACTGAATAAATATATTGAGGAAAAACCTATTTAAACCTTGAGTAATGGGTGAGACTCTAGAATAATTAAATTAAAGAAGTAAAGTCATAATATTTTAATACGTAAGATTTAAAGAGATATAATGCTACGTATGGGAATTAGCTTGGGGTAGTGTGATTACCTTGTTAATATTATATCTATAGGTAGATGATAATGACTATTTGATTAATTGATGATTTATATGTATGACATACCTAGCTTACTTGCTATCGATAGGAGGTTTGTGCGTGAGGGCAGTCATATCCTGATGAATCCATGGGATTTTTGATTTGTCGCTCGAGAACATAGGACTATTTAGGGCATGTGTCGCCCATTCCTTAGACAATTATTCAGATTGTACTCAGTTTATTTTCTTTTCATTTCAGTTGGATTTATTGTTCCTATGGTACTTGATTTACAGTTTTAAAACTGGAATGTTTTATCCGGTCTTATCTATTTCAGTTTGTGATTCAAATTTAGTATTTATATTAATTAGTTGTGGTGGATTATTGATGTTTATATTATTGGATTAATATTTGAAAGATTATTTTTAAAAAGGAAAATATTTTGACACTAGCTTAATTAATTATTAGGTGGTTAATAAGCTTATTATGTTTTCTACAGTGATGCTAAGAATGAACCAACCTAATATTCTGTTTTAAATTCTATAAAGGACTGATCACCCGATATTTAATTCGACGGGGTGTCACATTTACGTCCTCGAGGCCGACCCTTGACAATTCTCGTTACAGAAGGTTCATGCAGCCTTTTTGTCCCCGAAGGGGCGATATCCTTAAGTTTATGCAACATTGTCTTGTGCTCATCCTCAGTTGATCTATACCACCACTCTTTAAACAAGATCACCTCTAGCTCATAGTCAACTTATTTTATTTTTCCAAATTCGGGGTTCTTAGTTACTCCAATAGTCATCCAATTCTCCCCATTGAATCGACCTGCCCTCAATTCGATACCTTAACAACTCGTGAACGCATGGTAGCTCATAAATAGTTCGCAATACATGGTCATATGCTGATGGTTATTTTCCTACAATGTCACATTTTTTAGTTTCTTCTAATCTGATGTCACGTCAATGCAATAATAGGACACTCGACCAAATAGTTCAACAAAAAGTGTGATATTGTGTGCATGCTTTTTTTTTTGCAATGAAATTTTAAGTTTTTTCTTGATGTCTGTAACTTGCAGTTTCAGGAGATTGTCCATAGTAGCCCAAACCACTTCGAATGCTTGTTGCGAATTGTCCAAGAGGGACTATTCCCGTCCTTAACGCATTTATGCACGTGTATTCACGATCGGTAACAAACACTATGGGTATCGTAGATGGATCAAATAACATCTTCAGGGACCAAAAGTCCATCAATAATTATCTTCGTTCTTTGCTACTAAGAAAGTAAATGGGATGGCGAGTGAGCAATCGCAATATGTCATCCCAGCCATCTCAAACAAAGGCATATTTTAACGGTTCATCTTTTATGTAAAATCCACAATCACTACCGACGAATTTTTTTTCTAGTTATATGGATTTCGGGTGGCCCCAAAAAATATCTTCAACTTGATTGGTATTGTCACTATCCCGGTACCAATACATATAGTGCTTGTCAGTCAGGGGTATTCTTTTCTTTATGCCATATTAGGGCTTCACCTCTTATTCTATATAAAAGATCTAGTCCCCCTTTTAGTATTATCAATAATATAAATTTTTTCTATGTTTGATGTCCTTTATATTCTTGTATGATGAACGATTGTCATAGAGATTATGTGAGTATGTGAGAATAATTCCACTGCGTTACATGAGTTTTTGTTTTGTCATTGTATGCATGGAGGAAAAGGATTCATCTCATACCTCTTATGACCATACATCTCACAGTTTAATTCCCTAAACACCAATAACTAATTAAAATTGCTAAAGTGAATGGCATGTGTTGTATGTAGGGTCCAATTATGGATTCGTAAGTTTCACTATCGAAATAGAGCCTCATTAATAGTACAGGAATAATTCGGTAATAAATGTACTCTTTAATTTAGTGTTTGAATTAATATACACGTAGGCCTAAATACAAATCAAATTGTTCTATAATAGGCTCCTGTGTCTTCCAATGCGCAAAACATGCCATCTTATGGGTCCTTTTGCTGCCTCAATAATAACCAGAGGAGGCTAAATGGTTTCAACATTTAGCGATGCAACAATCAAATCATAGTTTAACATCCTTTAGCTCAATCTAAAGCGGTAAGTATAAATTAAGTTTTTAACGAGATGTATGAATTACTTTTAAAATCACATTTTCAAGCCTCCCGCTTTGACGTTTGAAATAAATCACTTATTTTTAGGTTGAAATGATTAGGACTTGGCACCTAAGACTACTGTGGGGTTGGGTTAACAACGTGTGACTATCTTAGTAATTTTTTTTTCTTATAATTATGTTGTTTTATTTTGATCTTTAGACATACAACTATTATGTCCTACAAATGGACTTGTTCTTTGGTGGACAATTCTAGGTAAAAAAAAATAACACTTATGATAACATTTGAATTGGTATAATCACAGGAAGCCAAGACTAAACTTAAATTTCTATGATAACGAGGTTAAGGGTTACCCTATGAAAACCCATTAATGTTGAGTTGTTGATTTATTTGATTATGCACGCGTTTAACTTTTTGGAATGTCATAAAAACAATTGAAACTCTACCGAAATTTTGTCAAAAATTCTTGTTAGTTAGGTAATTTTTCATGTGACACTTGTTACTCAATAAACTATATTTTCTATCATTTATTTAAAATTAAGATTTACGGATGAAAGAGAAGGAGTTACTAAGTAAACACGTTTACTTATGAACGCCAACACATGCACGTGTTTTATTTTCCTTAGACTATAGTTTCACTTAAACTTGAAACATATTTTAAGTTTAATATGGTTTCTTATCGTTTCTAGAAACAAACGTCAAAGAAGAATAAACATCGATAACAACAAACTCCCTCAACAAAGAGAAGGTAATTAAGATGTGAATACGATTCGCGTTGTTTATGACAAAAATTTTCTTGTTGGCCAAAATTGTAGACCTCCTTTCTTATAGTCTTCCAAAAGAGACAATGACACGTGGATCCATTATGAGCAAGTACTCTTCGTCAAAAGTAGGAGGATTCATTTTGGACAAAGACTTTGGGAAGTTTATAGAGAAGACATTTATAGATGATGAACCATTGCTTAAACTTTATGGAAAAACATTCCCTGTTGGAGACGCATATCATAGAATTGTAGCATGATGTATTTGTGATGTATTAATTTTATTACTTAACTTATTTTAATACTAATACACTAAAGTAAGTGTTAATGACTAATTGATAATTTTCTTTTTTATAGGTTGAAGAGGATGTTTGACTTTGATGGAGGAGGACCTTAGATGGAGTTTCTTTTTTCATTCTTTTTTTTCCTTCCTTTATTGGAACTTAGATAGGCTAGCTGTTATTATGTCATCAATTTATTTATAGATGGTTGTTTTGTTTTAAGGTTCAAGTATTTTATGTATGATGGATATTATTAGTTTTATATTAGTTATTTTTAACTAGATTTCGGTGTCTTTAGTTTGCTGCGATGGTGATGTATACATATCAGTTATGGGATAATATTTACCGCAAAATTTGGTAAATGTCGGTATTAAAAAATCTTGATTTTTTTAACACCAAATAAATATTGCAAAAATGGTGCTTTTCCCGACATTTCAATTAGTGTCGCAAAGATTATACAAAATATATTTTTTCTAATGCTGTAAAGCTTTTATCAACATTTTTCTTACGTCATTGATATTTTTTTCTGTGATTCAGTCAATGCTGCTAAAACTTATTCTTGGCATTTTCTGAAATGTCACAAGGGTTTTGTTCCCGGCATTTGTAAAAAATGTCGAAAAAAATGCTGTGAAACGTTTATGAAAATGCCGCTAAGCTTTTACCACATTGGCTATTGGGGCAGATGTACAAATGCTGCAAAAAAATTTCTCGACATTTTTGGTATCATTAGTTGCGACCCACATTTTCTTTAAAAAAAACATTGATAATAAAAATAGGAGAAATTTGCAATATAATATATTTGCCCACCTTGTTAGGTTAAAATTCAATGATTATTATATTTTCAAGAAACTATATTTTATTTTACAATTTCCTATGTCTCATATCACTTTGTAACTAAAACTAATTAGTGATAGTTTTGTATGATTTTTTTTCACTAATTGATGAATATATTTGCTTCATTTTATGATTCATAATATTTCAATGTCTACTTTATTTAGTCATACTAAATAGAGAAAATCTTATTAATGTTATATAAATGGTATTATTCCATTCATATATATTGTAACACATACTAGGCCACGAGTCAAGACTGGGCGAGATCAGGTATATTAAAACAATTTGCATGGGAAAATCATGTATATTTGAATAAAAAATCATATGTATTTGAATAAGTTAAAAACCTACACACACACACACACACACACACACACACACACATATATATATATACTAGCGAATGCCCGTGCCTGAAGGCACGACGAAATTTTCCAAAGTACGTAATCGCGAAACGGCGATAATTTTTCAAAGTACGTAATAGCGCAACGCAAAAATTTCGAAGTGTAATTTTAAAACAATTGGCTATAATATCATTTATTTATAGGTCTATTCACCATGCTTAACAAACAACAAATAGTTCAATAACATTCAAATAGTCTAAATTCATCAAATAAATTCAAATATAATACGAAATATACAATATTCATCCATCGAATTCACATTGTGTCACAAGAAAAATGTGTCAAATTTTTAAAAAAATTGGGCATAGTCTCCTTTGTTTATGGAACTATTCAACCTGCTTAACAAATAAAAAATAGTCCAACATCCAAATTGTCTAAATTCATCAAACAAATTCACATATAAAATGAAATATACAATATTCATCAATCAAATTCACACTGGCTAAAAAAAACAAAGTATCAATTTTTAAAAAAAAATTGGACATAGTCTCCTTTGTTTATTGGACTATCCACCCTATTTAAGGGGTAACAACAAATCCAACAATAAAAAAAATCCCAAATTCGGAGATGGGAGCTAGAAGGCTATGAATTTATTCTTTCTGTGGGACTTCCACTAAATGTCTGTGCCGTGTTGTTTGACCAACATCTTGGATGGGGTGAGAGAAACTGAGTAGGCCTTTTAAAGTATTTTTCACTCATCTGCTTCTGGATTATGTGCTACTATTGTTGTCTTCCCATCCTTCTTCTCACCTCTCGCCATTATCACTCTCTCCCTCTCGATTTTCTGTACGATTTGACAAACAATAAACATAATTAATCAGTTTCTCGAACAAATATACAATCACATAAGTAAATATACAATCAGTAACATACATGAGCTTTTTTCATCCTAATCTTATTTGCATCCAAGGAAAAGAAGATTGATAGTAATTTCCTAGTCATGTTATTCAATTATTGTAGTGAAGCTGAAAAGTGGGTAACAATAAAAATTAATAGTAATTTTCTAGTCATGTTATTCGATAAAAAGTCCAAACCGTGGCAATATCGAACAGAAATGGAGAGCAAACTATTGTATCAGCTTCGATAAAAATTACAAATAACATCCTAATAACGTCCAAAGCTCTCAAGTAGAGAATATGATTATATACTTAAGAAAAAATGAGAGCATGATTATATACACTAAGCAGGTATAACAGATAACTCCATATCTAGGCAGGTATAATAGTTGAGCAGGTATGACAACATAATGAGTTCATGGTCACTTTCCAGCTGTCATTAAACTGGTGAGTGGCATATAATGATATACAATTATGGAGAAACAGGTTAAGAAACATGTGTTCTTTTTTAAGGTTTGATTTTAGAAAGCTTAAACCAATTTTGGAGAGTGGCATATAATTATATACAATATATAGAACCCAAAAAATTAGCATTCATAGATTTGGCAGGTGTCCATCAAATCCAGAATTGGTTTTTGATTTGAGATTAGGCGTGGCGTGGCGTGGCGTAGGCGATATAGTGAGATAACAAAGTAGTGAACTAAACCCTTACATCAAGGAACTTTAAAATTAATAAAATCCAGAATTGGTTTTTGATTTGAGATTAAGTTTCTAAAATCAATCAAGTCAATAATCTCAACAAAATATACATAAAGAACAACATGGTCCTTTATTGAAAACTCACGAAAACACTACACATTCACTTATAAGAGTCACAAATTGATGAAGACTGTATTTACTAATGGCATTAAATTTTTATTGAAAACTATTGGGAAGAGGAAATTGGTTGGGTATGAGATTTGTGTGTGTGTGTGAGTGTGTGAGTGGGGAAGGGGGGAGGGGTACCTCCTTTTTAGGTGAAGGTAACAATGTGTGTGGGTGTGAGATTTGTGCGTGTGCGTGTCCGTGTGCATGTGCATGTGTGTGAGTGTGAGTGGGGAAGGGGTAGGGGGAGGGGAAGGGGGCGGCGGAGGGGGAGAAGATAAAGGAGATTTGTGTGTGTGTGTGTGTGTGTGTGTGTCCGTGTGTGCGTGTGTGCATGAGTGTGAGTGGGGAAGGGGGGAGGGATTTTACCAGGGGTGGGAGGGGGCTGCGGAGGGGGCGGGGGCTGCATATATGCAATATGCATATATGTTGTGCGTGTGTGAGTGGGGAAGGGGGGAGGGGGAGGGGCAGGGGGCGGCGGAGGGGGAGAAGAGGGAGAGCTGTGTGTGTGTGTTTGTATGCGCGTGTGTGCATGAGTGGGGAAGGGAGGAGGGGGCGGTGGAGGGGGAGAAGATGAGGGAGAGTTGTGTGTGTGTGTATTTCCTTGTGATGTTAATGAGATTGGCAGTAAAATTATTTAGAGGAGAACTAGGAAAGTTTATAAAGATACCATGAAAGATATTTTTCAAGAGCTGCTTCCAATTGAGCTTGTAATTGCTCCAAGTCGAGCTCTTTGGAATAAAGATTTTCTCATAATTAACTCGTTACTAAAATTTCCGCCTTAAGCTTTTATCCAACCAAGCCACTTATACAACACCCAATCTACATGGCCTAACAATTTAAAACCAAACCACTTTAAATTCAAGGTTCCATCCTTTTTCAAAACAAAAAAAAAGGAAGCCATCTTAAGCTAACAAATTTTTTTGTAAAGTCACACATTTTATGGTAGAAGTTCTTAAGAAAATCCATAGAACCATATTAGACTGAGGGAAAAAGAATAAACACCACCCCAAGAATTTCAGTTCTCAGACTTGGAAAACACTAATAGATAACACATAAGTATAGTCTAGTAAAATACCGAAAAGGTTCATCTTGCAGACCTTGTCGAACATGTCGTATGCATTTGTCGAACAATAACCTTCGCACCTGATGGTCACCTTATGTAGTTCCATTAATCAATGCACCTATAAAATAAAACAGAAAATACAAAGAACTAATTCAGTTTCAATATGTTTATGATTGTTGGTTCTCCAGCAGGAACTATGACGCAGAGTGTTTAACGATTACAAATATTAGACAAATACGCATGCACTCATTGAAGTATGACCAAACCATCAAAACATGTTCAGATGATGAATACAATAAGTACACATGTTCCGCCCTTATAACATGTGTGTATACCTGAATATCACAGTCAATTTAACATACTCACCTCGGCATTTTCAGATTCTTATAACACACAGGAGACCTAATTTGGTTCTTCCCCCTCAACCTTCCCACGCCCATTAAACAGCCATGTCATGTTCTACAAATCAACTTCAAAATCGTACTTAATGAAGTAAAAGGCTGAGTTATGCAATCTTACATTTTAATCAAATACATAATGCTAAACTATGATGCAACGAAAAACAAAACTAACTTGAAAAACAATTAAAATTCATGGTTGAAGTGTGAAGGGAAAAATAAGGCATTTTTCATTAAATTCGACCCAGACATGCCGAGAAAAATGGGTGTAAAAGTAATGTAATGTGGCATATTCCAATTCAAAAAGAAGAATACAACCAACATTCAAAGAAAACGCTAGAATGAAAACCCAGTTTCAAAGTCAAAATCCACCTTTAATCGGGGTGTTTTTTGTGTGCGCGCGCGCGTGTTTGTATGCGCGGTTATATAGATCCGCCTTTAACAGGTAATTTAGTTTTCAAAATTCCCAAGGACCAACAAATCATGATAATGAGAATTAGAAGATAATTATTATGGATATTGAATCTAAAAACTACATCATTGTGCTTACATACACCAAAACATATCATTTCAATCAAAAATATAATCTATGCCATACATTACCTCCAAGATTTGTTTATACACATGGTCAATGAAGTAAAAACCTGAGACATTCAAATAAATAAAAGAAATCACAGTATTCAATATTCAGAACAGTACAAACCAAAACATTAGATATGCAAAAACAATAAATTTTTTGGTGAAAACCCACCGTACGTATGAGTAAAACATTACGAAGTTATTTAAGAAAAAAATATAAATAATTCTAACCATGTAATAAGAAGAACAAATTGTAATTTTATCATCAAATGGAAAGATCTAAACCTGTCAACACTAAGCTTTAAAGCGATGCCATAGCTATAGTAGAACTCTTCATAATCAACTTACTGCAATAAATAACTAATGAAGGAAACATAAAAAATTTATAACTATGATCAAACAAACTCTAAAAAGTCTAGATCAGATATAGGGGTACAAAACTTGAAATATTAAAAGTAAAAATTTAAACATCATTAACAGAGCAAGTTCCCCAAGTTAATAATTATTATTGCGTCAATTCCACATTGCATAGTAAAATAAAAAAACAGGGGTTCCATACAGTTGAGCTATTTTTACAATAAATCTTAACATGTTTTCTTCCTTATACTTTCAGTATCCAAACAGACATGGTGATCTAAGATACAGATAGAGGAATTGGATTGATCCTCACGCATTTCTTAAGCCCTTCACTGTCGCTCTCAACATCGTCTCTCTGTTTAAAGTGGTCGAAAACACAAAAAATAAGCTCTGATTATTATCAGTGGTCAAAAACACAAAAAATAAGCCTTGTTTATTATCAGTGGCCGGAAACACAGACAAAAAAAACTTCCAATCAAATCTAGAAGCCGTTAGATATGCAAAAAAATTGAATCTGGAAAAAAAATCACTAATATCACTTACGAATAATTTGTAGATCTCGTACAAATCAAGTAGTTTTCATTAAAGAAAACTCACCTCCTGATGGTTTAGAAGAGAGGAAGCTGCGTTCGAAGTGAGAGAGAGGTTTAGAAAGAGACAATAAAGGGTTGGAAGTGGAGTTGTTTGGGTGAGAGCAGCGTTCGAGTTTGAGAGGAAAGAAACATTGGGGGAAACAAAAAAGGGTAGGGGAGAAACAAAAAACAAAAAAGGCATGGGGAAACCAATGAAAATTTTGAAAACCTGATCAACAAATTGAACCTTGCCAAGAATCGAGCTAAGAATGTAAATATTAAGGAAAGGGGGGTGGCTGCATGGGAGGGGGTGGTTGCTTGGGTGGGGGAGCTGCAGCGTGGGAAGGGGGAGGCCATGTCGGAAGGGGGAGAGAGAGTCGAGGGTTTAGGAAAGAGAGAGTGAGAGGTGAGAGAGAGGGTTTGGGAAAGAGAGTGAGGGGAGGCTATGTCTGATTGGGATGGAATGTGGTGGACCCAAAATACCCCTCAAATTTGAATTAAAGGGTAACTTTGATGAAAAAAAGAGGGGAAAATTAAAGAATTAAGGGGTAGGTTGGTAAAAAAGAAAGGGAGGTCATCTGAACCATTAAAATGTGTAAAAATATGTAAGCATGTGGCACACATCTAGACCGTTAAAATGTGTACATAATTCAAAAACCAAGAAACTTTATTATATAGATGTATGTATGTATGTATGTCAAGAAATATATACTTTTATTTTCGGAACTCTGGTCGGGCCGAGCCTAGTCAGTCTTGAAAGTATGTGCCAAGCTTGTCCCAATTTTTTATCGATGCTGGAAAAATTTACCAAGCGTGTTATACGAGCGTACTTTACTTAACCAAGCCCTATAAAATAGCGGGTTGGGCTTTTCGGGTTTGGCGAGCTGCGGAGCTATGTCCACCCCTAACACACACATATATATATACATGCGAAGCACCTTCTTGAGATAAAAGGACAACACCTCACATTATTTCTCCCACACGCGAAGTATATGCATATGTGTATTTGTAAGTTGAAAAGTGGAAATGACTTATGGGGGCACATGGTAATGATGGCATGTATCTATACTAGATGTATACCGTGTAGATGACACAGTGATAAATTTATTCTAAAAAGTGATTTGGCCGACAATGCGTGCCATTTCTTAATTGTGACGTGAAAGCACACATGGTTTTAATAATTAAAAAACGCATGTATTGTTCCTACAATAAATAGTCTCATTGCGCTTTTGGCACGCCACTTGCATCACACTTAAATTATGCCTAGTTGCCATTCAAGACTAACGAATGTCTATACAACATCTCTCAAAAGTTCATTATATGTATTTGTGTTTAATGTGCTTAAATATAATTGAAAAGGCAAAATTTATATTTAAAGTATATATTAGAAAAATAAATAAACATGCTAAAAATTTTAAACCTTTTTTTTACAAAAGTCAATGTTATATAAGAATTCATTACAAATCCACAAAAATAACGGATCAGGTCATTGTGCAAGTAATTTTAGTTGTTAAATTTTAGGGTTAATTACTATCGAGTCACTACCAAAACGTTGCACTTTATCTTTATTCTAAAATATCTTCGAAAATAACATTTACTCTCTCATAATGACATTATCGAAAAAAAAATAACATTAACTATAATTAATGTCACTATTCCTACTAAAGTCTAAAATTTTATTTATGAAAATTATTCTCGACCAAAAATTAAACAGAAAAGTAAGTGTGAAACATTATTGGAACAATTTTATAAGGTTTAATTGTCATTAATCAAATATAAAGTCTACAACCATTTCTATCACCTATGAAGGTATAATTAAATGTGAAACTATGGCAAGAGTCTACGCCGAGTCTCATTTTCGACTCATTGGGCGCGACGCGTCAGTGAGTCGCACCCAATGAATCGAAAATGAGAGTCGGCATAGAATTATTGTTTGAATATAGATCTTATTTCTAAAAGTTGCTTAGGGGTCCATCACTTCATACTACCAATTCCAATAATTGCATTTCATTTCCTTATAATTTTGTAAATGTATTCAACCCGCCTTAAAAATATGAAATATTTTATTTTGGAAATACGTAGATATGAATGAATGAAATGTTTTCCATGATAAATTTAGCAATACTTAATTAGTTTTTTTTTCTAAATGAAATACGTAGTTAACTCCTTTTAGTGAAAGGATTTTAAATAATGAAACTTTGCATGATGAATTTCTTAACTCATCAAATTAATTAATAAAATATATTAACTTATTAAATTAAATGAGCAAAAATGAAGTAAAAACACGATATTTCATAAATTTATTGCGCAAAAATATTTCCTTTAGGTTATCATGCAATAAATTAATATATGCAAAAACATTACTTCATATATTTATCATCCAATAAGTTAAGAGTCTTTCTACACCGACTCAAAATTGGGACTCAAAATCGCGACTCGCTGACATGGCGTGTTGCGATTGGTTAGTGCCGCTGACGCAGATCCACATTCATAAGGGACCAACCAATGACAACACGCCAGGTCAGCGAGAGTCCCAATTTTGATTCTCAATCAAGTGTCTCCCAAGTATTTTTCATAAGTTAAACATGATAAATAAATTATAAAAAATGGGGGTTTCTAAGGGCACCACAACATTTACTTTAAAATACCACAAGGAAAAAAAAAGATTTTTTTCTACGGGCCACCACATCATATATATATTTTTTACACACTATTTTCAACACAAAACACCACACATTTTCTCTCTCTACACTATACTCCAAACTCTTCTTTTATCTTCTTCAACAAATCATCTTCAACCAACCATCTTCAACATTATTAAATAACTAAGGTTAAACTCTCCATTTATCTTCTTCAACAAATCATCTTCAACCAACCATCCTCAACATTATTAAATAACTAGAGTTTGTTATTTAAATAAAAATCAATAGATATTCCCCCAAAAGACAATGACAACACCTCAAAAGTAAATGAAAACTCCCAAAATCACATTTTTCTACTAAACTTTGGGTCCCATTATATATATATATATATATATATATATATATATATATATATATATATATATATATATATATATATATATATATATATATATATATATATATTTGTTTATTTATAGGGATTGAAAATATAAAAATTCGTAGAAATCGTCCAGTGGTTCGGGGTCGGGCCCCCGAAACTGATGATGATTTCCGGGGTGATTATCCCTAATCAAACTTAAATTTTTTTTGAAGAAAAATTTTCATTCGGGATGATTATGCCGAATGGAATGCATATATTCGGGTTGATTATGCCGAAATAAATGCATATATTCGGGATGCTTATGCCGAATAGAATGTATATATATATTTTTTGAAGAAAAATTTTCATTCGGGATGATTATGCCGAATGAAATGCATATATTCGGGGTGATTATGCCCAATTAAATGCATATATTCGAGATGATTATGCCGAATGAAGTTTGAATCCAATTTTTCATACCATATTTGATTCGGGGCAAACATGACGACCTTTGGGTCTTTATTTGGGGTCTTTATACCGAACCACTGGGTTATCAACTAGGATTTTGTACGCTAGGATTTATTGATTATGTGGTGTTTTCTCAACATATGAGGAGTATTAAACGTTCTTTGCACAAAAAACCAACACATTATTGTTGTTCAACATATTTTTAATAGGTTTAACATGTTTTCAAGGGTTTAACATATTTTTCATAATGAATAATATATCAAACAATATCTATTATATATGTTTTGATGACTATAATCTTGTTTGTATGGTGTTGAATGATGATTTGATGAAGATCTTTGAAGCTTTGGAGGTTTAGACAATGAAATTAATTTGTAGTTGAAGTTGAGAGGTTTTGAAGTTAAAAGGTTGAGAAGTTGAGAGGTTTGAATGTGTAGATAGAAGGAGAGAGAGTGGATAAATGATTTTTTACAACTTTAAATATGTAGTAGCCCTTTGGTGGTATTTGGAAGTAACTATTAAAATCAAGTGGTATTTTGTAGTAAAAAAAGGAGTTGTGGTATTTTGAAGTATTATTTGGGGTGCGCTTAGAAACATCCTAAAAAATTGATTGAACTACATTTTAGAACAAGAAAAAAATATGTTAAATATAATTATGGTCTATTGTCAAACTCGCCATATGTGCCACAACTAAAACTCTAATTATAATCAATTGTTAAACTCGTCATAAAATTTCCTTAAAACTGAACGAATAAAAGTCGTTGTTTTAAAACCCAAAACCTACAAAAATGGAAGGGATGAAATTATGAACGAAACCCAAATAAATATTACTCCATCCTTCCCAAATTAATATTTCTACTTCCTTTTTTGCGCCATCCAAAATTAATAGCAGTTTTCTTTTTTGGGGCGTAATCAACGGACTACATTCGACAATTGTGGACAAGTTTTGATCTTGGCATTTGATTAAACGAAGCCTTGAAAATCGTTGTTTTCAAATAGCGACTATTGATTTGGGACGGAGGTAGTATATATGAAAAAACAATATAGATTCCAAGTGCCTACAAAAATATCGAGAATGAATCATTTCAAAGAACTCATATAACAGATTCTTGATATACTTAAAAGTTGAAACTATTTCCGGATAAATTTTAGTTAAAAATGAAACAACCCATTTATATCATAACCCCAAGCTACATGCAACAAAGCATAGCTCTTGAATGGTTACTACATTTGCTTTCAGTTAAGCCTCAAACACATGTATTCAACCTTAAAACAAATATACAAAATTGAGTAGTTCTAAGCTGACACCCTAAATCAACACATATTTGGGCAACACCCTAACATGTCGCACCCGTATTTGCTCGTGTCCAGACGCAAAAGCAATGGAATCCAAACATGAGCCAATATGGGTGAAACACATCATAGTGTCGCACCAAATATATCGCATCTGAATGTCGGTCTAAAATTATTGATACAAAATTAAAGATACCCACAAATACATATTAGTTTAGCTCTAAGTGAAACTTGAAAAGCCTAAATATTTTAACTCAAAGCTGTAAAGATGAGGTCCCCGAATATTTTAACAAAAAACTGGAAAATGCCAAATTCAAAGTATTAGTGTGAATAATCTCAAATATGGTAGAAACCGCTAAGTATGCATGATAAAAACTGAGATTTCAAATTACTAAAATTTACTTCATGCACTTGACATATTATTCAAATTCCCTTATGATCAGCCATTGCAAAAAAAACGAAACTTGTATCCAAGAAAATAAATTTCTTAAGTAGTCGAGAAAATTTTACTCCCACTCACACAACTTATATTTTAGTCGAAAAAATTACTTAAATGGTACCCATATTTGTACCCCGTTTTCAATTTGGTACCTGATCTTTTCCTTTTTGCCAAATTTAGTACCGAACTTGAATAAGTTATGCATTTAACACCCACTAAATTTTTTTAAACAAAAAAAATACACATTTTTGTGGGGGTATTTTTGTCCGACCAGAATTTCCCCGAACCACCCTATCCCCCTCCACCACCAGAAACTCCAACCCTATCCCCAGGCCACCCCAATCCTCCTGCTCTGACTAACCCAAAATCCAGAACCACTGAAACGCCACTCACACTATCACCATACATTCACACACATCCATACATGCATAAAAAATGGCAATGGAAACATACATTGGAAGGAAAAACTTGGGTTTGTGTGGACAACTGATTTATCATCAATTGTAGTCCTTTTACAGTGGAAAAACCTGGACCCATACACCTGTGATTCAATTATTGAGTGTGAGGTACCACAAATAGCTGTCATTTTCTACCTGTATTCCAACTTGCATGGCTCCAATTTCTACTCTTTCAATAAATGAAATCTCTGCCCATCACTTCTTAGCTTCATTGCTTTCACACTGTATTCGGTCATGTTTGGTTGCTATCACACCTTGGTCCTACTTACATTACCATTATCATCGCTTGCTTCAAATAATTGAGTGGATTAAGATCCTAGTTTGTAGAACTCTGGATGTTCATAATAACCAGCCTGAAACAGAATATGTGTAGGATGAGCAAATTCTGCTCAGACATATCTCAGATATGTTAGATACAAACTTTCATGTAAATTATGTACGCAAAAAGAAGGTTCATTTTTTTACTTTACCCTTGAGATAATATCATAATTAGACGAAAAACTCCCCCCTCCCCCCACCCTGGGCCACAATCGCGTGCAATAGATAATGTGTAAGGTACAAGTGAGTTGATGCACATGTGCAACATGGGGGTGTAAGTCTAATTGTGCAATTATCTTAGAGGCAAACTCAACAAAAAAGAAAAAGACCACCAAACTAAGCCACATAAGCAATACATCTTATAACTGAATGTACTGGTCTTACATGAAAGTCTGGTGAATTTCACCACATCTCGTATTCAGTTGTTTAAGGTCTTTTTGAGTTTAATCCTGGAGATGATGCATAATGTAGATACACGCCCTACACGTTTATTGAATGAATAGACTTGCACCCCAGCAGCACCACCACCATGTGCATCAACAACTTTTACCTTGTTCATTATCTGTTGCATGATGGGGGTAAATCTAATTATTGAATGTATAAGTGGGCAATCTAAAAGCCTAATTACCCGAGGGGTAAATTTAGAAAAACTCTTAGTTAACGTGCATACCTTGTCAAAGACTTTGGCAGAATGTTTATGTTCAACCGTCTTCATAAGTCACAACCCAACCATATACTTGGAAGACTCTTTTTGATGCTGGTACAGATCGACTTAAATCCTTTGCCCAAGCCATATGAAGAAATTTGATTGTATTAAGTATGGAGCATATGATAAATGTAATTTTCTGGTCAAGAAACAGAAAAAAATGGCAATGAAATCAAATAAGAAACATGTAGTTAAGTATTACAGAAACCAATGGAATAACATTAGAAACTCAGGCACAAAGAACACATGCTTAGCATATGCCAATTTGTGGGGGTCGCCAAATATTTCATGAAGTGCATTTGAGTTTAAATTTGGTAAGATTTTTGGTCATATTCTGTTTCAGCTTATTTATAGGCACTATTAATGCCCTACGATGGTTTGTTTTTTCTCCGGTAATTACTTTTACAAGTTGATTACATTTGTAACGTGGTAATTAAATCCCTTATTGTGCCTATCAGAAAAAACATTTATGTAGTTCAATGTCTCTGATGTGTTCGAAAAATGAAAAAGGTGAGAATTCACATGTTATAGCTTTGTTTGTAACTGAATAAAGTTCCTGAAGCAATTGTTGCATATACCCCCTAAAAAATATATTACTTTAGTGATAATGCAACTACGAGAAATTATTTTAAACCACAAAATTAAACCGCGAGGGTTGGGGTTGGGGGTTGCTCCCCTAGCTTTTAGCTACACAAAAGAAACCCTGAAATTTTTTTAATGCAAGAGTTTCCACTGATCTACGTTTTATGCTGCAAATACCCCCTTTCGGGAGAGTTTTTTGTGACATTTTTTTGGGCACACATAGGAGGGTCTTTGCATCAAAATGTATGACTCGATGGGGTCTTTTGCATAAAAAATATGACATGGGTAGTAGTACAAAAAAAATTAACTTTTTAGTTTTTGCAAGACACCTCCTCAACTACTTATAATGTAGGAATCCCCACACACTATCCATTTTGTTGCAAACTCCAAACACCCCCTTCCAGGGACCTTTTACCACTGTTTTAACAGGGGGTTTCTTGACAACAAAAATGAATAGGTCGAGGTTTCTTACATTTAAAATGGTCCAGGGAAATTTGTTGAAAAAATGAAGATACAAATAAATATATGTTTGAAAGTTCCAATGTGCACCAACCGAAACTATAAGAAAATTCTAAATTAAAAATAAAATTAAACAAAAGAGGCAAAAAAACTTGCATGATATGATTTGTTTGATAAGATATAGTTGTGGAAAAATAGTGAACAAAAACAAACTCTCCCTGTCTCAAATTAGTCATGTTTTCACAAGTCACCATTACCATATACCTAGAAGGTTCTTTTTGATGCACGCGAAGATTGATTGAGACACCTTTCCTGAGAAATACGAACAAATTAAATTGTAATAAGTATAAAGCGTATAATATAATGTCAATTTTCAGCACCACTGTATATAACAAACTATGAAAAAAACTCACATTCAACAACGATAAAAGTAACTGTGTCTAAAAAAGTTAAATAGGTACCAAATTCCTAATACGACCATTAGCAACGTATCCAAGTCAAAATAACCAAAAAAAAATATTCAAACACAAATAACAAATGTTTAGCATATTATGTGGGGGTTAACAAACATTTCACGAACTTTTCACTAACTCATCGGACCTTTTCAATACTTCCCTGATTTAATGTTCCATTTACTTAACAGGAACTGCTCAATACTGATTCGTGTTATAAAAAATCTAAAAATTAATAAAGAACAAAACCATCTCACAAAACATTGACAGCTGCATGAAGCCAGATATTTCAACACTCATGTTTCCTTTTTAGTATATTCAGCAATTCCGGGGTGATAACTAAAACTAGCAAAACTAAGGCCCTGCTTAGTTGTGGAAAACAGGATTATTTTTTAAAACAAATCGTAAAAAAAAAACATGCTCGAAATATATATTTTCCAATTTAGAAAACAATTTTGTACCTCTTTTTTAGTTCTCCAATTTTTTAGAAAAATGGGAAACACGATTTAGAAAATTTTCTAATATATTTTCTGAAATGAGAATTCATTTCAAACTTAAAACAACGATATCCATCACAACATCAAGAGCACCCCCAGCGCTGCCATCGCCATCACCACCACCCCACAGACCCCAACCCCGGAACCACTACCACACCCCCACCGCAGCAACCACAACACCACCATCTCATTGGTGGGGGTGGTGTTTATGGAAAAAGAGGTGAAACTGTCATCATATTCAATTATTGAACGCATTTTCGAGTTTTCTATAATTCTCCGTAGAGAATGAAAAGATGGAGATGAAAAATGGAAGTGGAAATACGCAGGGCCGAATTTTCAAGTTCATATTTTTACAACCTTCTGTGGGTTATTTAAAACTTTCACCTGAACAAAAATGCTGGTATGAATAATTTTATTAGAAGAGGTTGAGGTAGTTCTCCATCCATATCTACTAGAAATACAAAAAGCAGCAAAAACTTGTTGATTGCTTAACAGCTTAAATGAAGAAAGAAACAATGCACTCATATTTAGTACTATTGTCCTATGGAGGGTGGACCTCGGATATAACCATTAATGATGGCGTGAAAGCTCAAAGTAATTAATTTAAACAATACAACTTTCACTTAAGTTCCCCTTCTCCTACTTTAACATTTTATTTTGAAAAGAAACTCCATAAATATTTGTAATTCACGATCTGAACTATGCATTTTATTGCAAATACCCCCTTGTGGGACTTTTGGGCGATACATAAGGAGGGGTATAAACCAATGGGGTTTCTTCCATTAAATATAGGTCAGAACAAATATTTAGAGAAAAATAAGTAGGGACTGTTGTGCGTGTGGCCACTACTACGTAAAACCAAATAATTAAACCAAGTACATAAACTGCCGACATAGTTTCTCTACTAATTTATTGGGGAGTATTTGATACGCAACGAACGTACACGCCCAATGCACATGCATAAAATGACTAAAATATAATTAGAAAGATAAAAGAAATAAACCACCAAACATTTAATAATCATCCATATAATAGTAACTGAAATTAAAATACTCATTACAAAATCTAATTGGTGGTAAAAGGACTTCAACATTACAAAATTTATTCACCACAATTTCTATTAGTGAAAAAATTAAAATGAATTGCTTAGCTTCTCTATCTTACTGTGGCAATTTTTTTTTTCTTTCCATTTCTCTAATTGAGAACCAATAGATACAACAGAAATCACAACATAATAAGACATCCCAACGATTTAGAAGCCCATATCCTTGGTTAGAGAATGTGTAACTACCATCCACGAATATACATTTATTTTGGGTCGATATAGTGATACAAATAATTAAATTTTCATCAAACGGTCAAAGATCATCCACCCAAATTATTATAATTATAGTGAAATATATAAGTTACACTAGTCATTGTGGCATAGTAGACTTCTTGCAATCGTGATAGGATGTAACCCATTATAATTATAGCACCAAAAATGAATAGAAAAATTTAACAAATTGCATAACTATAATAAAAAAAAAAACTAAATTGAGCAAAGTACAAAACGCATTACAGAATCTAAAATATAAATATTTCAAATGTAAGGGTCAAAACAGATTTATTTATAAATTTAGACAAATATATTTATTTAAATATCATAAACTATATCAGATGAACATGTTCAACAAACTTTCAAACATAATATTATACCAGATAAATAAAAAATAGCTCAAAACATAGTAAAAAAGCATATCTCAAAACACAGTAAAAAACATATCTCAAAACAGTCAGATCCCCAAGCAAGTTGGTTAGTTTTCACTTCCCAACAAAAGTATTTATGACATAAAAGGGAATGAATTAATAGCTCCATGCCAAGCTACAAAGTTTACACCTAAAAATGAAACTAATCCAATAACAATGCTTTAGTTTAATTTCAGGCATTAAAAAAAAAGGAAAAATAGAGGGTGGAGTGAGTCTTAACATTAAAAGTTCATTTCAAGTACAATCTTGAGTCACGACGCACCTTTTGACCTTTAGGACACCATATTGGCCAGGCAAGCCATATATTTTATGTCCTCGATATCAAATCTGTAAAAGAAAACAGAGCACGAGTCACTAACAGTCCATCATAAAGTCAAAAATTGTGAAGCAACAAGAGCATATCAAGTTAGAAGAATGGTTGGAGTATTGGACAGTACATGCCCATGCCACTCATAGTAAATTTCAGACTTGATACATTCATTAAAATCTAAAAATTCACACTAATAAAATTTGCAAATAGACCCCAAATGGAGATGATGTTCATTGTGAGGTCCATATGCAATATAGATGGAATGGCCTTTTGCAAAATAACAAATGAACTCAACTGAGTTTAACATCAAATTGGAAAAACATACAAATTATCTTCTATCTCTACAGCTTCATTACACACAGGATCAGTGGGTGATGAAATTGACCCAACGTAAATGAGTTTCCAACTGACCGCAAAGCTTTCAATTTCCAATACAATGGTTATCGAAACCATAGGTACCACAAATAGCTGTCATTTTTTACTTGTATAGGAACTTGCATAGCTCTAATTTTTACCCTTTCAATAAATGAAGTCTTGCTTGTTTCGTAGCTTTATTGCTTTCGCACCGTAGTCAATCATGTTTGGTTTATATCACACCTTGGTCTTACTTAAATTACCATTATAACCCCTTTGCTTAAAATAATTGAGTTGATTATTGCTTTATTGCTTTCACACCATAGCTTTATTGCTTTTTTTTATCATTTGTGGGCCCAAGTTGAATAAGACATTTTACAATTGTTCTATGGTAAAGTTAGACTTCAACTCACTCATTTCTTCCCTTGTACACCTCTTTTGAAGAATACACATAAGTTTCCTTCATCTCCATTGTAAGAAAATTTATGCTTTTTTTTTTCTGCCCCAATTTCTTTCTTGTCTGAGTTACCTTATAGAGCAGTCCCCTCGGATTTTGATTAACCAACAAGTTGTGTTTGGGCAACAAATCTGAAATTGGTAAGTCTGATTTAATTGCAGGAATATTAAGTCGGAGTTCCTTATATGAAGTTGTTATAGCATATTGTTCAATTTTAAATTTTGTTTTACCAAAAGTATATTAGTAAAATAATTTGGTGCACAATCCACCATTATTGGCAAGAACAGAAACTGGGCAGGTTTCAGTTCTTAGTTTCTAAATGACTGTGGGATTTTACATGTAATAGCCCTCATCTACTACATACCAATTTGTTTTAGGAAAAAATAATCAATTTGTAAGAACTATAATGCTTTCTAAGCACATTTCCACTCTAAGAACGTTGATGCTTTCTTTTTAGCTCAGCTTCTTTCTGATTTTAAGTTTCCCTGTGTAGCAATCCGGTTAAATAATTATCAGCCAACAAATTGTGTTTGGACATCAAAATTTTGGATTTGGTAAGTACTGTTACTGTATCTAAATGTTGTATGTAGCGTTAATATTCGTTCAAGTGTTAAATCCAAACAACTTAATTTATTTCATTTTCTTAGGTTCACTCTCTGGTGTGAGTTTCCTTTTACAACTAAAGAGCTATGGCAACCATGGAACCTTTTCAATTTGACTTGGGGTTCTTGATTGGCAAAATCGTCACGCTCATTGAGAATGAAGCATCAACTTTACAAGGAGTAAATGATGAACTTGATAAAATAAAACTAGAGTTGGTCAGTATGAAATCCTTTCTCATTGATAGTGAAAGGAGGAGAGCCCTCGAGGAAGGAGAGAAAACTTGGGTGGCAAACGTGAGGGACTTGGCCCACCAAATTGAAGATATTATTGAAGAGCACGCATATTATAAAAATAGGTCAAAATTTGAAGGGGGTAAATACACTAGGAATTTCTATCGAACCATTTGTTTCCCAAAGAACCTGTGGGTGAAGCGTCGGCTAGCCACCAAGTTACAAGAGATCCACGAAAAGGCCAAATCTATTTCAGAAATAAGGCAACGCTACCGTGTTGATCGTGTTGAAGGCAGAAATTCCTTAGATATTCGCGAACAGGTACGTAATCGTAGAGAGTCATCTCTCTTTGTTAAAAATGATGATTTAGTGGGGATCCAAGATGACATGCATTTACTAGTTGAATGGCTAACATCTGTGGAACCAAAATGCACCGCAATCTCGGTGGTGGGGATGGGTGGTTCAGGAAAGACCACTCTAGTCGCCAAGGTCTACGATACTATAAAACAACAATTTGAGTGTCATGCATTGATCACCGTCTCCCAGATGTATGATCTAAAAGACTTAATCAGAAGCATCATCAAGGAATTCTTCTTCAGTGTTAAGGAATCAGTTCCGGCGGGCTTGAGCACGATGAACTTTATCGAGTTGAGTTGGACGCTTACGAGATTTTTGATGCCGAAGAGGTTTGCTCTTGTCTTAGATGATGTATGGGTTGTTAACACATGGAGTGAGTTACATGCATTACTTCCAAATGAAGGTCATGGAAGTCGGGTGGTGCTCACGACTCAAATTGAAAACGTAGCTAAATCTTGTTTTGGAGTTAAATGCTATGTTCACTATCTTAAGAAACTGGGAGAGACTGATGCATGGTCCCTCTTTTGAAAAAAAGCGTTCTCAATCCATCCCAATTATAGTTGTCCTCAAGAGTTTGAAGAAGTAGCTCATCAGCTTGTTTCAAAATGTGACGGACTACCTCTAGCAATTGTGACTTTAGGTGGTGTCATGTTCTCCAAAGAGTCGGTATCCGAATGGAGGAGAATTCATGATAGCTTGAGATGGGAGTTGAGCAATGAGCCAATGCTAGAACAAGTGAAAACTATTCTATTGCTTAGCTTTTGTGAACTCCCTTTTCCGCTAAAGCGTTGCTTCTTGTATTGTTGTCTTTTTCCGGAAGATTATCTTTTTAGCAGACGGCACATTGTTAGACTATGGATGGCTAATGGGTTTGTGGAAACGATTGCAGGCAGAACTCCAGAAGAGGAGGGAAAGAGATACTTGATGGAAATCGTCGGCCGGAGTATGCTTCAATGTGAGAGGCGAGTAGTAACTGGATTGCTCCAATTTCATTGTAAGATGCATGATCTTATGCGCGAGGTTGCCCTCTCGACAGCAGCAATTGAGAGATTTTGTTCAATGAATGATTCGCAGCGTGTAGAGAATGGAACACGCTTTCTATCAATTCAAGCACATGGCAGGGAATTTGAACCGTGGAAGGGGATATCGCAACTTCACTCCCTTCTTATATTCCCCACTGGTGAGATCTCTCCTTCCGTGAAAATATTGCTATCAGACTTACTTTTTTTAAGAGTCTTGGATCTAGAGGGTGTTCCGATTGTGAAATTGCCCGATGAATTAGTTGAGTTTTTCAATTTAACATACTTGAACTTGAACAGCACAAAGGTGCGGGAGCTTACAAAATACATTGGAAGACTTCGGAACATACAAACCTTAGATATATCTTTGACGGAAATTAAGTTGCTTCCAACAGGAATCACAAAGTTACAAAATTTGCGGCATTTGATAGCCTGGAAAGCTAATATAACTGAACATGAGTTTGTAGACTTTGGTGAATTTTTATACTTTGGAGGAGTAGGAGCACCATCAACTATATGTAATCTAAAGAATTTACAAATTTTAGATGGTGTTGAATCAGAACCGAAATTGTTAAAGAATCTCAGAAATACGACCCAACTTAAGGAGTTGGCAATTTGTGAAGTGAGAGAAACAAATGACAATGACGACTTGTGTACCTCAATACAGAATATGGTTCTCCTTGGCAAGTTATATGTGCAGGCAGATGATCGTGAGGAGTACCTACCAATTGATGCAATCTCCTCACCTCCCCCCAACCTGAAGGTTCTTTATCTAGTGGGGAAATTGAAAACGGTACCACGATGGTTTCAATTGCTTCAACATGTCACTCGGTTGATCTTGAATGGGTGCCGATTGACGGAGGACCCACTTCCTCACCTCCAATCACTCCCTAATTTGAAACGTCTTTATCTCATTAATGCATATGTGGGTGATCAGTTGCACTTTTGTGGTGGCTTCCAAAAGCTTCATGAAGTGGGTATATACTTTTTCCCGCAATTGAATGACATAATAATAGAAAAGGGAGTGATGTCGGGACTCGAGCGTCTTTGCATACACAGATGTGTAGGGCTGAAGAGGGTGGCTGATGGTATAGAACATCTCATTGCCCTCAAATTGTTGCAATTATTTTTGGTTTCGAGCGAGCTGGTTGATAGAATTAGTGAAGATTGGAGTGAAGATCGTCCAAGAGTTCAACACATTCCCCAAATCGATCATTACTATGATACACCATTTGGGCGGAATCATGAAAGTTTATCGTGATTCTTTTCACCTCAGGTTATTATTTTATTTATATAATTTCTACCAATTTAAAATTAAAGTCCTGATCCTCTTAATTGTATTGTTTTAGGATTATTTAGTATAATGTTGAAATAATTGTATTGTCTTTGCAGGGCTGAAGAGGGTGGCTGATGGTATAGAACATCTCATTGCCCTCAAATTATTGCAATTATTTTTGGTTTCGAGTGAGCTGGTTGATAGAATTCGTGAAGATTGGAGCGAAGATCGTCCAAGAGTTCAACACATTCCCAAAATCGATCATTACTACGATACACCATTTGGGCGGAATCATGAAAGCTTATCGTGAATCTTTTCACCCCAGGTTATTATTTTATTATATTATGTAATTTTAGGAGTTAAAATAATATTGATTATGGATATAAGAAAACAAACATTTCGTTTTTATTATTAGTCCCTAATTTTAAATTAAATGGGCACGTGGCATGTTGTGATTGGTTGACATTTTATGAATATGAGTCCAACTTATATCTTTTTATATTTGGTTAATCATATAATAATATTTTTCGGGAAAAAAAAATTGGGCAATGGTTCTTATATGCACAACTTATATCTTTTTATATTTGGTTCGTTATTAAGTAAAATTAAGATGAGAACAACATATTCGACACATGATAAGCAAGTACAATGTTCATAAAATTTAGAAAGGTGACAAATAGTCAACTCCACAAACTTTTTATGCATGGCAGTTCTTCTCGACAAAACATTTATGTCCTTATCGACGGTTATATCCGGTGTCCGACACCAATCTGTCCTCCCATTTTTGGTGCTCTCATTTTCGGCACTATTTGTTTTGTCCAACGGCGGCTCAACTCATTTCTCTCTTTGTTTTCTGTTTTTTATGTGATGAAAACATTATAATGAAAGTTTGATTTTCATAAAACGTTTTTTTTCTCATTTGAACTCGTTTTTTTCTGATTTGAACTCATTTCTCAATTTGAAAGTTTAAAGTTGATGTTTTGTATAACATATAAATCTGAAAGTTTTGTATAAAAAGTAAGGTATTGATGTTTTGTATACTTCAATATTTAATATGAAAGTATGATTTTCATTATAAACTCACCATATTCATAAAAAGGTTAAGAGGTATTGATGTTTTTTTACATGTTCACAGGTATTGATGTTTTTTACATAATATTTGAATTCCTTTTGAGTTAATACATACTTCTTATTCTTTATCTTCACTGACCAATATTTTTATTTTTCTCATTTGATAGATCTCGTTTGTTTAGCAACACAAATTGGATTGTCAACATGAACTCAAAATAAACCTTGTCTAATGATAATGAGAAAAAAATGTCAAAATCATATGAAGTCGGGGAGAAGAAAAGTGTGAAATTTTCAGAACCTCTTAAAAATAAATTATATGAAAATGAGGTAATTGTGTATTTTATTTTGCTAGATTTATTTTGTTTATTAGTTTGAAGTTTTTTATTTTTTGTAGTTTGTCTTAGATGGTGTCATTATTTTTTTTAGGTTGACAGTGGAGACGATGGTTCTTGCGAAGATGATGACGTTGTTGAAGTTAATGTGAAACTAGAGACGTAATTAGAAGGGGATTTAGTCATGAAATGTAGGGAATGTCGATCCGAGGTATGAATTTTTTTTTACCTTCTTCCTATTGGTGATGATGGAAAAGAAAGAGCCAGATGTAAAAAATGTTCACAAGTTTACATGTGTTCTTCTAAGAATGGGATGGGTAGTTTTAGAAAATATATAAAAAATGTCCAAGGAGAAATAAAATTGACGTATCCCAAATGTTGATGAATCAATCTCGTGGTTTTATGTCAATGCGCTCTTCCAAATTTGAGACTGAAAGATTTCGGGAGTTAGTTAGTCAGGCCATTATAATGCATGATTTACCATTTCAGTTTGCAGAGTATGAGGGTATTAGAGCTATTTTTCATTACTAATATGAGGATGTGATAATTATCTGAAAAATACCACAAAGGCCGATGTCTCAAAAATGCATAAAAGGGAGAAGAAAAAATTAAAAAAAATGCTTGAGTTAGCTCCCGGTAGGGTTTCTTCGTCATCCGATTTATGGTCTTCAATTAACATGGATGGATTTGTTTGTGTCACTTCACATTTTATTGACAAAGATTGGAAAATGCAAAAAAGGATTCTCAATTTTCAAGTGATGCCACCTCCATATAATTGTATTAGCTTAATCGAAAGGATATTATCCAATTTGTTGTTTGAGTGGGGCAATGAGAAAAAATTGTTCACTGTCACTTTAGACAATGCATCAAGCAATGATACATTTGTTGAATTGCTAAAAAATTAATTAAATAATGAAGGCTCACATTTAAGTAAGGGTGATTATTTTCATATTCGATGTTGTGCTCATGTTTTAAATTTAATAGTTCAAGATGGTTAAAAGGCAATAGATGAAGGGGTAGGAAAGGTGCGTGAGCATGTGAAATATGTTAAAGGCTCACAAGTTAGAAAAGCAAAATTTATGGAATGTGTGAAATTTGTTCATTTGGATGCAAAGAGAGGATTGCATCAAGATGTCCCTACTAGGTGGAATGCAACATTTCTAATGATAGAGAGTGCTATATTTATCATCGTGTGATGAGTGCATTATTTTTAATGAATTATGCTCAAATTTAGACCTTATTAGACCCATTGTATTATAAATAATGAGCTTTTAGAGTCATTTTCGTAAAATAAAAGAAAAATGCAAGTTTGAATCAAATTTGAGTTAAAAATACAATTTTAGTAACCTGAAGGGGTGAAATCGTAATTTTCCAAACTTTATAGGCTTGAAAATAATTTTTAAATTTTTATCTAGGCAAAATAAAGTTCTCTATGAAATTTGGTTGAATTCCGGATTATATTGCCAACGCACCCATTAAGCCCAACCCACTCACGAATTTTGTAGAAATTGAAAATTATAAAAGAAGGAATAACAACACTGATATTTTATTAAGTGCGGAAAATGATTATTAATACATGAGCGTGGCTTAGCTACTTATATACAAAGAAACATATGAATAAGTCTCCTAACTGTCCCTAGAAATAAGCTAAAGTATAAGCCATCCATAAGTTTAGGAGGAGAGTTTGAAACATTCACCACTCTGCAATTATGCACGTGCATGGCTGTGACAGCAAAGCTGACTGTTATATTAGATAGGCAGCTCCACATTTTTAGCTTTTACGTGGGTCGATTGGAGTTCGGATTTATTTCCTCAATACTCCCCCATGAGTGAAGGTATGAAAATGTTGCAACACCGAGCTTAGAAATTGATGACTTATTTAAACTTATTTTCAACGTGAGGTTGTTCATGATGTGCATTATCTTTAACACTCCCCATGGGTTGCCGAGTACACACCGAGCTTGAACAGTAGATTCTGAAATTTCTCATAACCATATCTATCTACTTAGTTTTTTTTAATCTCTATGCTCCAAGTTCGGTGTGTGCTTTGCACCCCCACCTTCGCTTGAGGGGGAATGTTGGAAAATAAATGCATTCAAGCAATACAATTCAAGGCTACACCAGGTCAACATCAGGAACTATTCAAAGGTGAAGATATTCAAAGTGTGCGGCATCTTAGGAGTTTAGTTAATAATAAGTAGTTCTCCTTTTATTTCTCATGAATGTTTGTTATCTTCCATTGTTTTATCATGCACGTTGGTTATTTTGTAAGCAATATAAATTCTGCATCGTTATTGAACAAAGCTTGAAATAGAATTCTATCTGAGTTTTGAGTTATAAAATCTTTCATGGTATCAGAGCAGGCTATTCATGGGCGTGTTGAGATATAAAGTCCCACATGGGAAAACTAGAGCCTTGCACCACAATACATAAGATCCTAGGGCCCCTCCACTCATTACCAATTGGTTTTGAGTTGAGGGCCCCCAGGATCTTATGTATTGTGGTGCAAGGCTCTAGTTTTCCCATGTGGAACTTTATATCTCAATAAATTTTAGTGTTAAGAATCATATATTGTGATGCACCCATGTCACCCGAAACTTACCCCATATACTCATAAGGATGAAACAAAAATATTACTTCCATTTGCCAACTACCTTGCCTGGTCGACGGGTTCCTGGACGTAATTCTCATTTCAGAACTGAACTAAGTGTCTAGGACACCATCTTGTAGTTGACCTTGCCTCTCTTTTGAAAATCCCTCTTCCTATGGTCTGTTTCTCCACAAGTAAAATAACTGTAAGAAAAACCTTTCTGCTTCGAGCCCTGGCCTTGCTGGCCTTCCTTGCTATCCCCTTGACCCTGGCAGTCCTGAGGAACGGGATGCTGCTACTGATGTGAATGAGGACCTTGTTGGCCCTATCTGAACCCTCTGCCCTCAGGTCTGAATCCTCCTGATCTAAATATCTTAGTCGGATCCCCCTGCTAAAAATCTTGCTCCTACTATTATTGTGCCTAACTGGCACCGTTCCCACCTACCTTCTTATTCTGACTGGACTCACTCACTCGCTTGCTCCTCTTCATATGGAAGAGATGATCCTAACAATGAAGTAGAGTGGCATTAACAACCTTTGTGTACGTCTTCAATGTTAAATTACCTAATAAGTGTTGTCGGATTCCCCATTAAAGTCCATCCATGAATTTTCGCATCTTCGTCTCTTTAGTGTTCACCTCGTCCTTCATAAAATTAGTTAAACGAGTGAACTCCTCCTCGTATTCTGCTATGGTTAGGTCTCTTTAAGAGACATCAAGAAACCTTCGTCGCTGTCTGAATAGCGAACGGGAAATATTTACGATCAAATCGCGCCCAAAACTCTCCAATGATCCTCACATCTTTCTCCTCTATTATGGTCACAGAATCCCACCACTGCAAAGTTGCGCCCACTAACTTAAATGTTGCCAAGAAATGTTTCTGAGTGTCACTGCACTAAACCATACGAAGGTGGCATTGCATGCCTTTCTTCCACTGACTGGCCACGATTACATCTGAGCTACCCTGAAACTCCGGTGGGTGACCCTTCTGAACTCCCTCACTCTCTGCCAATCGGATGGCCCAGGGTGGGCCTGAATAACTGGTGCCACTGGAGACTATGGCTGAATTAGTGAAAAGTGTTATGCCATAGTGGTAATCACCGCATTAACCACCCGTGCCATAATTTTAGCCACCTCGGCTGCCAAAATGTTTCCCTGTTGTGGTTGCGACTGCGGTACCTGTGGCTCCTGCCGAGCCTCTCTCTCGTCAGCTCCCATCGCTACTCTAGTCGGTATTCCTCTTTTAGGTTAATATGAAACTAGATTGAGTTGTACGAGTTCACGTTAATACAAATATAATAGCAAAAGAATGTAAATGTGTGTACGATGAGGAATACAACAATCCTATAATAAGGCTCAATATAAAAGAAAGTTATGCTAAAATCGTAGTAAGCTGCACAAATCCTATAGATACTAGAACCTGATACTCTGATATCATCTGTTACACCCCACCTATTCTAATCACGGGTGATTAGGACTTTATCAAAATAAACATGAATCTCATTTGGTTCATTCTTAGCATCATTGTCAAAAACTTTTTAAGTTACTAACCACCTATGTTAAATTAAGCCAGTGCCAAATTTTATCTTTCATTAACGTAACAACAAGAAAAAATATAGAAATATAATAACTCATCCACAACAGTTATAATAGTCTGAAGCAACACATGATAGATACATAGAAATAAAATAGTACCGAATAAACCATCGGTTCCCAAAACAAAATCCAACAATAACTTTAAAGGATATAAAACTGAATCCAAAACATAGTTTGATAAATAAAATAAAAAGACTGTATCAGCTGAAGGGGAAACATGCCCAAATGAAATACTAAAATGTAAATCCTAGTCTAGGAATGAATAACTGAAGTGTTACTCAAAGTCCTGCAAGCCTCCATAATACTGCAGCTACACATCCCTGGAATGAGTCATCAAGCTTGGCATCCTTGTGGCTAGACACTTAAAATATTTTGACACGGGTCAGAGCCCAAAACCATTTGAAAAACATTTAGTAAGTATTTAAATTGCAATTATAAAAGCAGTTATTAGATACACACGTTAGTCTAGCATACACTCCCTTGAGTTCCTCACCTCGCATCTATAGTGCACATATAACGTTCCCTATTTTAACCACCTAGCCATACTACACTGCTTAGCTGGGCCTATGTATCTAACAAACCACATTAGGTTGAGTTCCCACAGATCGCCCATACTTTACCACTACACCAAATCTGCCCATTTGTCAAGGTCATTGACCTTGACAAATTCACCTTGTCAAGGTCAATGACCGTGACATTTCGAGGCGAGACAACTTTTTTTGTCACGGTCGTGTCACGGTCATTGACCTTGACACAAAACTCGCATTTTGTGTCACGGTCGTGTCACGGTCATTGACCTTGACACGTTTGTCACGGTTTAAAACCATGACTAAGCCGCGACCCTTTTTAAAAAAATTGTCACGGTCATTGACCGTGACAAGCCCGTGACAAATGTTGTCAAGGACTTGTCACGGTCAATGACCGTGACAATTCTGGGCAGAATTTAAAAAAAATCTGCTGGGCAGTATGGCCACCGCCACTGCCCAGCAGTATATTTGTACCTGTTATAACAACGTTGTACCTGTTCCAAACATCATATATCCAACACAAACTAAAGATAATGCAAATATATATTCATGACAGTATAATCCAAATTTTCAAAGTAAAAATAATATACATGACGATATAATCCAAATATAATTAAAATGGACAAACTTAAAAATAATGTTACTACATGTCTTGGGTAAATGTGAGGAGGTGAGTAGGCCACACGACATATGAATTGACGCACCCACTAATATATGTCGTGCCGCATTGTTCACGCAACCACAGTAGGGAGTTCTCCTTCCCGGGTATGACATGCGTGACGAGCACCCTGGACTCCATCCCTTGAAGCACACGTCCATGGACTATTCCACCCTCGATGATATCCGGGTCCCTCAACCCCCGCCCTATCCGCTGGCCATCAAATATGTCCAATATGAACACGCTCGGCCAACCAATCGTCGATAATGGTCTGTTGGAGGGCGTCAAATAGGGAAGTGGATCGTCGAAGTACGAACGTGTCGGTGATGAAGCAGCGAGGTCCACATCCTCGTCATCCTGCGCCTCGTCCTCCCGCACCTCCTCGTCCTCCCGCACCTCCTCCTCCACCGCCTTCTCCTTCCCTTTCCCTTTACCTTTCTCTTTACGGTCTCCACCCAACGTACGCTTCATGAATGAGTACATATCTTGGACCGTCGCCTCCAAACGGGACAGCTTCGCGTCGTGTGAATCCACCGTTCGAGCCAACCCGGTGTCGCTCGTCTCCAATCCGATGATCCTAGATTTGGCCACCCGCGAGCTCACTCCCCTTGTCCTCCCCTTGCGACCAGAGCCAAGCACTTGGCTGAGTGCGTCTGTGGACAAAGATGCCTTGTCGGCATCAGACTGCGACTCATGCACTTCCTTAAGCTTTGCCTGAAACGACAAAAAGCACATGATTAGTAAAATAAGTAAACTAAAAAATTATAACGTAATTAACAATAATTAAACTGTCGGATTACTTACAATCGTGGCCGCGACGCTCGGGGACACCTCCTTGTCCTTCCCCTTCTTCGTCCGAAGAGCCACATAAGTATCGAGCCTATGTGGCTTACCCCCTGGCCCACTCCCTACCCCCTGAAATAAAATAAAGTAAAGTAAAATTAGTATCGGCCCCGCAAAGTAAAATAATATCCAATAATATATTTCTGTAGTTATAGATAAATTAAATATTACCTTCATCCTATGCTCCACCTCAGCGTAAGAGGTCCGGCCGGAGTAGTGCACGTCCGTCTTTTTAGCCCGATTTTCCCTCCCCGATTGGCGAGATGCCAATTGTCGATCCTCGATCTCATTGTCAATGAACTTTTGCCATTGTGCCAATGAGATCGGCTCCTTGGGCGGGACGGATCCGCGCCATTGTAAAATGGTCTCTCGTGTTTTTCCAAAGTACCGTGTCCGCATATTTTTTTTCCACGTCTTGTGTTGCTCCCTCAACTGCTCGAAGACGGAATCGCGTAGCTTTGGATCCAAGTTGAATTGTTCCTGTCCAACAAATACAATGTTAGTTGCGAATAAATATAAATATAAATATAAATATAAATATAAATATAAATATAAATATAAATATAAATATAAATATAAATATAAATATAAATATAAATATAAATTGAAATTGAAATTGAAATATTCATATAAATATTACCTGTAGTGCCGCCCAAACAGCTAACTTGAGCTCATACGGCACCTCCTTCCAACTCATAAACCCCGGGCCGATGACCGTCTTTAGCAGCTCGAGGGATCTCGCTAAAAGCTCCGACTTGTTTTCGACGGTAATCCCAAATTTTCCATATTTGGGGAGCCTAGGGGCGGAGGAGCCCTCGTCGCCTCCGCTACCACCGAACCCAGACGACGACATCATCATAAACAGCATCATCATCTTCGCCCTAACATCTGAAGGAGACATTTTTGCTGTAAAAAAATGTTATTAGTACAGATAAAAAAAATGTTATTAGTACAGATAAAAAAATGTTTCGTCTATATTATAACGTATGTGTAAGTTCCGTCAATACCACCCCCGCCACACGCACACACACACACACACACACACCACCCCTACCCACCCCACCCCACCCCCGCCACGCACACACACACACACGCACACACACACACACACGCACACACACATATTTTGAATGAAAATATCAATTATTTATAAAATTGATGTCTACTTTTAGTGTTGTGTATATATGTTAGTCTACTTTTGCTTTTTTTTTTTAAATAATCAATTAACCAAATTTCATAATAGTGAATAAGGGTTAATCCTAGCCATTGATTAAGTGTATTATTAGTAAGTACAAAAATTAAATATGGACTCTTAATCTAGGATATAAGGAGTATTTGTTAGTGAAATAATAATTTAGTGATAAAAACACACTCGAACACTACCAATTTTTGACGACACGGGTCTCTAGAAAGAAAAACAAGCATTTCCAAATTACACGTCGAAATAATACATGTTGTATAATAATAATACACGTGCATGCTTTGCAATCAAAGGTATTTATCTTTAGGGGTTTGTAAATTTAGGATTTATTGTAATATGTATTTTGAAAATAGGACAACAAACATTTTATTTATGATTTTAGTCCCTATTTTTGAATAAAACCGCTGGCGCGGACCCATATTCATAAAACGTTAACCAATCATAACATGCCACGTGTCCCTTTAATTTGAAAATAGGGACTAAAAATGGAAACAAAATGTTTGTTGTCCTATATCCATAATCAATATTATTTTAAGTCCTAAAATTACATAATCTATTATCTTTATAAGGATAAAATTATCTTAAAATGATTGGTAGGGAATGTCTATGAGGTGGATGATAATTTATTTGATATTTTATTTTATTTCTTTTGGTTAGGTTATTAAGACTTTATTTGAATTGATATCTTAGTAATTATTATTTAATATTTATTTTGAGCAATTATCTTATAGTAGGATTATTATCCTAGAAACAATTCTATCAATTCAAATAAATAGATATCAATTCAAATACATGTCTTGGATATCAATTCCCACTAGGGGTGGCAATTCGTGTGCGTCGTGTCGTGTTCGGGTCGTGTCATGTCGGGTTCGTGTTAAGTATTAGTCAACCCTAACCCGACCCATTTAACTAATCGTGTCAGATGAGCAAACACTAACCCGACCTATTTATTATCGTGTCATGTTCGGGTTGACCCGCATAACCCATTAAGTAAAATATAAAATAATTTTTTTCTTCTCTCTTAACCAATCATAGCACTCATAGGCCTACAATAACTTAATTTAATTAATTTCAAATTCTTGCAACACATAAATAATTTATCATCCGATTCTCCATGAATTTTATAGAATACCTATCAAGATATATAAATTATGTAATATATTCTCCATAACCCGCTAACTTCGTGTCGAGTTCGTGTCGGGTTATCGTGTCGTGTCAAAAATTTCCACCCCTAATTCCCACCCCACCCCACCCCTCCACCACCCCCTCCCCCACCACACACCACCACACACACACACACACCCCACCCCACCCCACCCCACCCCTGCCCCCCTCCACCACCACACACCACCACACACACACACACACACCCCACCCCACCCCACCCCCTCCCCCACCACACACCACACACCACCACACACACACACACACCCCACCCCTAACCACCCCCTGCCCCACCCCTCCACCACCCCCTCCCCCACCACACACCACCACACACACACACACACACCCCACCCCACCCCACCCCCTCCCCCACCACACACCACCACACACACACACACACACACACACCCCACTCCACTCTCCACCACCCCCTCCCCCACCCTGCCCCACCCCCTGCCCCCCTCCACCACCCCCACCCCCTCCCCCACCCTGCCCCACCCCGCCCCACCCCCACCCCCTGCCCCCCTCCACGCACACACATACACACATATATATATATACACATACACACAAATATACACACAAATATATATATAAATGAAAGAGAGAGAGAGAGAGAGAAAATGGACCTGAAAGTAGAGAGAGAGAGAGAGAGCAGCGTCGAGAGAGAGGGAGAGAGAGAGAGAGAAATGGAGGGAACGGCGCGGGAGGGAAAAAAGAAGGGGGATAGGGTTTTTGCTGCGAATATTGTCACGGTCGTGTCAAGGTCTTTGACCGTGACAAGAATTTAAATAATTGTCACGGTCAATGACCGTGACAAGTCCGTGACAAGTAAATTTGTCACGGTCTTGTCACGGTCATTGACCGTGACAATTCGTTGTCACGGTCGTGTCAAGGTCAATGACCGTGACATAAAACACGTGTTTTTTTGTCACGGTCAATGACCTTGACAAGGCTGGCCGGCTGAAAGGTGACAATTTGCCCATTTTGGTGTAGTGTACGCTACCGTTAAGACAATAATTCATTTTAACCGAATTGTTATTATCACATCATCTATTTAAGTTTTTCTCATACTTAAATTACTTTTAGATATACACTATCTATGTTTTCTACCATTACACACAAGTATAATATTCACACTTATATATATATATATATATATATATATATATATATATATATATATAGAGAGAGAGAGAGAGAGAGAGAGAGATACAACATCCCCTAGAATGTGTACCGCGATACATGCATACTCTACTATCAAGTCCATGTACCTCTCGTAACAAATCAAGTACTATCTGTTCATGATGTCTCCTCGAAACATGAATCAACAACACACAATGGAGGTGAACATAGTTCTAAGCCTTTAGGCTATGCACATACCTAACGTACCCAAATGACAAGCTGGTCCCACTAATATACTATACATAGTGGGTCACCCTAAGCTTTATGTTCTAGGGCACACATCCACACCTGATTGGAATTGCTAAGGTGGGATCCCCCTCTGCGCGGATCCTCTCATGATAGCATGCAGTGTAGGTATATTCACACACATAATGAATCACATATTAGGTACTCATACAACCTATATATATCATCAGTATAGGTATACACACAACCTATCATATATCCCGCACGTGGTATTAGTGTCTCTCGAATACTCAACGTACTAATAATTCACACATTTTATTATTATTCTCCTATTTTTTTGTATCACTCACTACCCAAAGGGTCCCAATTATCCCTTAAGTTATTTCAGTAATTAACACACCACTATACCACTGTTATTTTCCTTAGTTCATGGTTTACTCCTCCCATAACCAAAATCGTAAACTCCCAATACGCATCTCAGTCGGTTAACTATCTTCGGTCCTAAACCTAATTTTTACCCTCATTAATACTAACCGAGCCTTAACTAAATGTCTACTGACCTTCTTTGAGTCTATATATAATTACTAAAGCATCACTAAAGTTTTTCATAATTAATCCCATGTGGAAGTATAATATAAAAATCAAACTTAGCAAAACCGGGGAGTCGAATCGGTTCGGTATAACAGGCGAACCGATTCGCCCCCTTGAGAGTCCCCCATTCGTTGCTGTTATGAGTTTTTCACATTTAAACCTCATGATAACTCCATGAAACTTTCTCAAACTTCCATCCAACATACTCAAACATCACCCAAGTGTCTAGGGACAATTTCCAACATAAATAATGAATCAAATCTAAAAGAAATCCATTAAAGAACCGATAAAATATCAAAATCCATAAAACCCTAGTTTATGTGTTCTTCATGCATATTCATCATTATACCCAGATTTCTTTCACATTATTCATCACATGCTCACTAATTTTGTGTCATCTACACATAGGGATTTATTGTACATGGATTCCTACCCCGAATAATGAATTTCACCCATCTAAATGCCAAGAAAACCATTTAAACCATGAATTTAAAGCCCTACACTACATGGGTATTATAAAATGCTTAAAATAATGCAAGATAAAAACTTTCCTTAAAGAAGTGGGCCTGATTTTTACTCTGAGATGGTGAGGATGTCATTTCCTTGCTCCGATATCAATTCTGGCGACGTTCATGGTGCAAAACAATGTGGATTTTGCCTAGGTTTCTTCTCCTATTCCTCTCCTACGGCCTCCTCTCTCTCCAAAGTGTTGTAACCCTAGCCTACCACTCAAATGGGATGATATACCTTTTTAATTTTCGGAGTTCCCTCTACCCTAAACTCCTAAATGACTGAAAAGCCCTTATGTGGTGCTGGGTTAGTCTAAAATCGCCCTAGGATCTAATCAACACACTCGGGTATACTATTCTAACTATTTCGACCCATTCGAAATCAACCGTGACCTAAAAATCTCCATTCGAGTCACTCTATAATAATTTCCTATCTCGACCTCATATAGTCTACACTCGACTCCCGATTGAGATATAACATTATCACGTCATTATCACTCGTTATGACGTAAATTAATTATTCACTATTCACTTAGTAATTTATTCCCTAAACATTAATCATTATCTCTCCTGATTAATATTTTAATCAACACATAATAATTAATTCAATTAAATTATGGCACTCGTGTAATTTAAAAAAATAACCAAATTAATTAAATTCTAAATGCTCCAAAATACGGGTCGTTACACTAATATAGATGTGTGCTCGACCCTCCCTCAGGAAGAGGCATCATAACTAGGAACATCTCCTACCCTAGAATAGAGAACATAATGGTCCTCTCAAAACACTCCACCATCGTCCGATATTCCTCTAACCAATCCATACGTTAGATAAAGTCGTAACCCTTCATGTATAACACTAGGAGGTCAGAGACTAAACATAATCTCCCAACATTAATATCCACACCCCTACAGATCGAGTGTATACTAGACCCACTACCAAAAGGTGACTCTACACACATAATAAGACTATCGGCAGTTTCTAACAAACCGGTCGCACGTGCAAATCAGCTGTCTATAAATGAGTACGATGCCTTTGTATCTAATAAAATCCTACCCTCAAGACCGTGAATAGAAAACGTACCCTCTAATGCAGGTGGAGATTGTGGGGCCTACTGTATGAATGCATCTCAAATGTTATAAACACGTTCGTACTGTAACTGTCCCTGCTGTGGTGGTGGTGCTGGTGTTATCGGGGGAAATTGTTTATGTTGCCCCTACTTGGCACCCTGATATTGTTGTCCCCTACCCCTCTTCATATGACCTGTCTGCCCGAACACAAAGTAATCCCCTTGGAAGTCCCCATGTCGTTCTCCATGCTGGCACTATCGAGGTTGTCCCTGGTGGCCTCCCCCATTGCTCCCTTGGGCCGGGTAGCCCTGAGGAACTTGACATTGCAGCTGTTGAGGACCCTGCTAGCCCTGCCTGAATCCTCCCTCGGGTCGATAACCCCCAAATCTAAATCTCTTGGTAGAATCCCCCTGAGGGGAATCCTTCCCCTACTGTCTTCCTGTCTGCTGTTGCGGTTCGGAACTAGCACCATTCCCACCTCCCTTGCCCTGCTGGCTAGGCTCACTCCCCCTCTTGCTTCCTTTTATATGGAAGTGATGATCCCAGCAATGCAAAAGTGCGACATTGACGACATTAGTATAAGTCCTCAATGCGGGGTTACATATAAAATGTTGTTTGATCCTCCAGGCTAGCCCATCCATAAACCTCAACATCTTATTTTCTTTACTATTCACCTCACCGGGCACAAAATTAGCCAAACGTGTGAACTCCTATTCATACTCAGCTACGAAACGGTCACCCTGAACCACCTCGTTAAAACTCTTTAAAATCTCTGTGTCCACGGCTGGTGGAAAGTACTTGCGATCAAACCGCACCCAGAACTTAACAATGGGTATAATATCCCTCTCCTCGATAGTGGTCATAGAATCCCACCACTGTAAAGATACCCCGACAAGTCTGAAAGTGGCCCACATATTCTTTTTCACATATCTACAATCAACCATGCGCGGGTGGCCAAAATCACGTCAGATCTACCTTGAAACTTGGTGGGTAGCCCTTCTGAAATGCCTCCCTCACTCTCTGCCAATCTGAGGGGCCCGGGTGGGAATGGACAACTGGTTCCACTGGCTACTGTGGTGGTTGGGCCCGAGGAAAGTGGAGTGCCATGGCAGTCATAGTGGCGTTAATTTCCTGCGCCATAATAGCGGCCACCTCTGCTGCCGTAACTGTCCCCTGCAGTGGTTGTAGCAGCGGTGCATGTGGCTCCTGCTGAGCCTCTCTCTCATCGGCTCTCACCGCTGTCCTCGTCGATCGTCCTCTCCTGGGTGGCATCTAAAATCAGATTGAATTGTATTAGTTCACAGTCAATACAAATACAGTAGCAGAAGAACGTAATCTCAACTATGAAAGCATGAATGCAACAATCCAAATAATGGGGCTTTATGTTAAATAACACTAAGCTGAAATTGTAATAAGCCACATAGATCCTACGGACTCTAGAACCTGATGCTCTGATACCATCTTTGACACCCTGCCTATTTTAATCACGGGTGATCAGTATTTTATCAAAATAAATAGGAATCTCATTTTGTTAATTCTTAGCATCATTATCGAAAACCATTTTTAAATTACTAACCACCTATGTTAACTTAAGTCGGTGTAAATTTTATCTTTCATTAATATAACAACTTGCGGAAAATAAAATTAAAATAACTCATCCACAACAAATATAAGAGTCTGGATTATCACACTATCAATAGATAATTAATAAATACCGAATAAATCATCTCTTCCTAAAACAGAATCTAAATCATAAGTCTAGAGCAATAAGTAAATCCAAGTACATCGTCTGATAAATAACTGAAAGTTTAGTCTAGGAATGAATAACTTAAGTGTCTATACAAAGTCCTGGAAGCCTCCACAATGTTGCAGCTATGCATCCCTAGAATGAATCCTCAAGCTTGGCATCCCTGTGGCTGGACACCTAAAATGTTTTGGAAAATATTTTTGAATGGGTCAGAGCCCCAAACCATTTGAAAAATATTTAGCAACTAATTAAGATGCAACAGTTAAATATGTTGTTGATACAAAAAAGTATCCATCTACGTGGATCAATTAAAGATGGACACTTGTCCTCCTACGTGACAACAGTCATAGTCAGCATTCACTTGGTCGGCTCAAAAGATAGTTGATCGGATAGCAAACGGACCAACCTGAAGAATAAAAACCATCAAAGAAGATGAATAGTCATCACGTGGGAAACAATCAAAAGACATTGTACACATGCTCAAGACTATCAACCACCATGTCCATTATTTATCGGGGGTAAATGCCTAAATATATAAAGGCATTCCAACCTTTGGCTTTCGTGGCCATTATAAATACATTGTATTCCTTTCATTCAAGGAATAACGGATTTAGGTCATTCTTACCTTACCAAGAATACCTAGCTTTCTGTAATCATCAATAATAATTCAACAACGGTGGACGTAGGTTTTTCTCATAGTCGAACCACTTAAGAAACCCTTGTGTCTTGTTTATCTCCTTTTTATTATTTATCTGTGATTATAAAATTGGGTTATGAGGCTAAAATAAAAACCTACCAATTTTAAACATCAACATATGTATCAACACTTTTTATATTTAAGCGGGTGCCATACTCTCTTGAGATATTACTCACCCCTCAACTATTGAGAACACCTAACGCTTACCTGCTAACCTAACTAGTTATGCTACCCCACCTAACTAGTCCTGTTACATATCTTTCTATAACTCTACTATATCCCAAGTACTTCCTTCCTTTGGTTCCTAAGTTATTTTTCTCATTAGCTTAGTTAATCATTTCTATTTTATTTAATCATATAACTTTCACACAAGTTATATATAAAATACATTCACATTTCATGTATTTAACCCATATATAATTAACTAGTCTATTATATACGTATAGTTATACTACAACAATCACAAACATGTAGCATATAATAACCATCCTCCCGAGTAATAACTGTATGGACACAAATTTCCAATTGAGTCCTTTGTAGTTTTGGCTCAATTCTGGACAAAAACATTTGTGTCATAGGATAGAGTATATTGATCATCCTCCACGCCTGTGACGTGTTTGTTGAAGACGTAGCGGCAAAGAGTATAAATCTTCATCAAAAGTCATGATTTATGTGCCTCGTTTCAACGTCATCAACAGTGGTTCCATGCTCCCAAGGTATGAATGCATTTATGTATATATAGGAGCTTGGAACAAGTTTATATTGGGTGTTAGGTTTTTAAAACTCTGTTTTGTTTTCAAATGTTTTTCTATTAAAACTTATATATAAAGTATATAAAGTTTCTGGGCTTAAAGAGAATTTTTGAACATTCTGTGAGTTCGTTCGAAGTGTCGTTCGACCGAGATTGTCGTTCGAACGAGTTTGCCAACGAGTTCCCAGTATAGTCCTTTGAAATGTCGTTCGATATATCGTTCGAACGAATCTTATGTTCGAACGAACCTTATGTTCGAACGAGATATCAAACGAGATTTCTAACGAGTTCAATCTGGAACTTCGTTAGAAGTCTCGTTCGAACGAGATTTCGTTTGAACGAAATGTCGTTCGAACGAGACGTCAGGCGGGAATAGTTTTTGGCAGTTTTTACCCACTTTCCCCACTTGTTTCTCCACTTGTTTCTCCACCCATAGTTTTGTTTATCCAAGTTCATATATATACATCTTGCTTGGAGTTTGGCATCGGGTTTATCTCTACATTATTTTGAAGAGAAGTGTGGGTTTGCTTCTAAATCCTACAAAGAAGAAGAGGTTTTCGTGATTTACCCACTTGGAGAAAGGCTCCTAGTTCGGGTGACGGTGACCAGGGGCGGATCCAGCCCGGGCCGAAGCGGGGCGGCCACCCCAGTTCATTTTTCAAAAAAAAAAAAAAAAAAATTTTATTTTATTTTTTTGTAAAAAATTAAACCTGGAGGTTACTTGTAATTATATTAAAAGTTCAGGGGAAAATCTGTAATAACCAAAAAAAAAAAACATAACTTAAAATGGTGCTCTCTCTTCTTTCGTACCAAAGTAAAAGAAAAATCCTATATATTTTTACTACTGAAATTATACTAAAATTATTTATACTAAAATGAAATTAAATTTATAATGTGAATTTATAAATTTATTTTGTGTATTGTTTATATGTGTCTGTTTATTTATTTTTGTGTAAATTTATATAAATTTATATGAAATTAAATTTATATGTGAAATTAAATTAAATTTGTAAATATTGGGAATCAATAGAGAAATTTTTTAAACGAAAAAGAGAAGACAATGCACCAACCGTATCTGAAGTTGAGGTTAAGTCATCTCCCACTTCAATCAGTGTTGAAAATGAACATAATGCCCAAAAAAGTAAAAACAGCCGAAAAAATGCTCGAAAAAACTCGACCCCCCCAAAAAAAAATCGCCTCGGGGGCTCCCGCCCCCGAACCCCCGGCAACTATCGAAACTTTCGCCCCAGTTCACACAAAAACCTGGATCCGCCACTGACGGTGACCACATAAAGTCCGATCAGTGGATTCTGAGACCGCGGTGGAGCTTCGTGGTTATCCGCTAGGCAGAGGTGGTTACAAGAAGACGCGTAAAGGCTTGAGAGGGTTCGAGTTGAGGAAGTAAGTCATCTGTCTTGTAAATGTAAATTCCGTACTTAGTGGATTTGAGGCTAGGGTCGTCCGAGGTTATTTCCCGTTGTGGATTTTTCCTCGTACATCGCGGCGTAGTGTGACTGATTTTATTATATCTTACATAATAACTTAGAACGCATGCTTAGGATAATACAAGATAAAATTGGTTTTAATTGTCACACTTAATTTAATTTGGTGCTAAATTAAATTTGGGTAAAGCTTCTTTAATTCAAGTCATTTGTTAAAATTGGTTTGGCTTAACTTGAAATAATTGAAAAATATGACTTAGGCAAATTCTAGGACTTGGATTAATTATGTTTAAACGAAAATCCTTTTAATGGATTAATTTAATCTCACTTGGTTTAATTTTAATTTGAAAAAGTAAATTAAAATTTGTTGTTTTAGGTTGAACCATCACCTTTACGCTTCCGCATCTATTTCATAAAAAGGAAATCTAATTTTAAAGATTTTAAAATTGGGGGCTCCACATATTTCAAATTGGTATCAGAGACAAAGCGATAAATTATTTCGTTCTAAGATCCTTTAAATAATTTTTGGCTAAAATTGAATTTTCCCCATTTTCAAAATTTCCTATTTTTGATGGTTCTAACTACGCGTATTGGAAAGCGCGAATGAAATCGGCACTTAAATCTATCGATGAAAGGGTTTGGATGTCTGGAGTTAACGGGTGGTCTCCACTAACTTATTTAGTAGAAAATTAACGTGTACCCAAATCGGTCGATAGATGGAGTGAGGGTGAATTTAAACTTTCAAACTTTAATTCCCGAGGTCTAAATGCCTTGTTTAGCGCTGTCACACCGGATGAATTCCGACGTGTTATGACGTGTGAGACCGCTAAAGAAGCGTGGGATATTTTGCAACTCACTCATAAAGGAACAAGTGTCGTTAAAGCTTCGAAACTCCAAAACCTCACCACTCAATTTGAAACTATCAAAATGAACGATAATGAAACTTTTGATGAATTTTATGCTAGACTTTCTGATATTGTCAATTCATCTTTTAATTTGGGAGAGAAAATACCCGACAACCGAGTTGTAAAGAAAATTTTAAGGTCCCTACCCGATCGATTAATTCCAAAAGTGACCGTTTTAAATTCTTTACCAACTTTAGCCTCTACGAAATTAGAAGAACTTGTAGGTGATTTACAAACCTATGAACTAGACATGTTTCCCTCTAAATCTGAAAAGAAAATAGAAAAGGGCTTTGCTTTAAAAGCCCGAAAAGAGGTTAAACAAGTAGTAGAGAGCGAGAGTGATAGTGACTCGGAAGACATGGCCTTGTTTGCTCGAAAATTTAGAAAATTTCTTAAATTTAACAAAGATATATTTAAAAATGATTATAAGAAATTTGAAACTTCTAAGCATGACAAAGTCGAGAGGATTCCTAAAACTATTAATGAAAATTTAAATAGGGACGAGTCAAATAGGTGTTTTGGTTGTGAGGGTTATGGCCATAGGGCTTCTGAGTGCCCCACTAAACTAAGGAAAGAGGGTAAGTGACCCATTTCATATAATGCGACCCTTAGTGATAGTGATAAGGAAGAGGGACCCGATTCCCCCACTAAGCCTAATTTTGTGGCTTTTATGGCTAGTCATGTGAGCACCGATAATGAATCTTCTCATGAAGATATTCAAACACATGACACTTTTGAGGTCAATGTTTATGATTCCCTTATTTTTTATGATAGTGAGAGTGGAGAAGAAAGAGAGAGTGAAAATGAAGAAGAGGTTAATGTGAGTGAACTTCAAAATGCTTTTCAAGAATTATATGAAGAATTAATTAAATTAAAAAGAGCTAATTTGAAGTTAGAAGCTAGTTTAAGAGAGTGTGTCAAGGTCGTTGATGAGAGTGCGTTAATAGAAGACCTTAGGACACATGAGAGAGCTCTTCTAGAGAAGCTTGAATACCTAGAAGGCAAGAGAGATAGCCTTATGGGATTAATGGAAACCTTGAAAAAGGAGCTTCTCGCTTTTGAAGAGAGAAATATTTTATTAGATTCTAACATTTTAGAATTGCAATATAAATTAAAAGACTCTAGTAATGTCAAATTTGACTTGGAGTGTCGTTCAGAAAAATTAGATAAAATCTTAGGAACGGTCCAAATAAAAAATGACATGTGTGGTTTAGGCTTCAATACTTGTAATGAATTTACTCATAAAGCCAAAACCAATGTTTTAGAGATTGAATCTACTAGGAAAGCCTTTAGAGGTCATTCCTTAGGTACCAAATTTCGACGTAATTTTACTTGTACACATTGTGGTCGAAAGGTCATCTTAGGAAATTTTGTTTTGATCTTAAACGAATTCCTAGAAAATCCCTACGTAAAGCAACCAAGGTAATTAAAATTCCTACACCCCAAGATAGTCATTTCTTCATTAATTTGGGTTAGGAAATCCGACTTGGTTGCCTTGCAAAATAGGACGTTTGATTCTCATTTACTTTCACATACTTCCTCTCTTGCTAAATCTAAAGGATGAATGTGTTAGTGTTTGCATACTTTAGCTTTTGTTCTCCATGTTATATTATCATGCTAAATGTATGCTTATTTTATCATTTTCTAGTCTATGCTCATTGCTTATCACATGCTAGAATTATGATTTTTGTTTATCTTTTGTATTATATTTTCTCCATTTTTGTTTGCATTAAATGAAAAATACAAAAATATTTTTGTTTATCATTTGGGTTTTATCTCGTGGTAATTTTAGCTTAATGAAAATTTTCAAATGATTTTTGTTTGTATTTTGAGTATGTATTTTTATTTTTGTTTAAAAATTTCAAAACCTCAAAAAGATTTTATTTTGTGTGTATTTTAGTTTGACACACTTTAAGTGGCATATACTTGTGTTTGAATCCCATCTTTTAAGCTTCCATGTGGCTAGAACTTTTGGTTAAGATTGTCAACCCTTATTATGTTCTTTACCATGCTTACATGGAGTACTTGGATTTTGTGTTGATTAAATGGATTCTATTTTTGTATGCCTCTATTCACACATGCACGAGCTCCTTTAAAATTTAACTTCATATGTATATTTGAGCTTTGTGAGGTGTTATCCTACCAATCTTGTCATCTACATATTTGTGACCTAGGAGGACTAGTGCATGTCAAAATCCGTTGCACGTGAGATTTGTGTGAAAAATGAAAAACATGATAAATATAAATGTGCACGGAAAAGGGCTCCGAAAGGAATAATAATCCTTTGCGATTGTAATCCACCGTTTGGAATGGACCTAAAAGAAATACGTGGTCCAAGGCCTAAAAACAGAAAATATGGCATTAAAAAAAAATAATTGCCAAGGCCTATGTTTGATTGATATATTCATTCAAAGTTAATATAAATGCTTATTGAGGTAGATTGGATGGTATATCAACGATTTGCACAATGTCCGTTTATCCTAGTGGTCTTTATTGTCATGACTCTATTTGGTTTGTAGAATCATCAACATGTTAGGCTTGTATGCATTGTGTATGTTTGTTCATTGAGTTCAATTTATAATATCACATGAGGTTATATTCAAATGTGATGAAGTTTGCAATCAATTGAGGACTACGTGAACATATTTTAAGTGATTGGTTCTAAATTTAATCGTTACTAGTTCACACCCCAACACTTCCGTTTCCATATGACACATTTTTGCAATACCAGTGTGAAAGACTCCTATTATATTTTGTGTGTGTCATTTGTGTGTTTATATCTATATATGTGTACTTGAGTCTCTTTGGTATATATTATGTATACATACATTTGATATGTTTGTTTAGTCTTTGCCTTGCTTTCTAATCCATATATACTTTAATTCATACTTGGTATCCCTATATGCACAATTACATGTTTTAGCTTGTCATTCCATTCTATTTGTCATTTGGGGGAGATAAGTTACTGTTTTTGATTCTTTAGCTTTTGTCTATTCCTGAACAAAAAAGGGGAGAATGATAGGGGGAGATTTATCTTAGTTTAGGGGAGACGTCTTTCTAAGTTGATCATTTATCTTAGGGGGAGACGTCTTTCTAAGTTGATCATTTATCTTAGGGGGGAGACGTCTTTCTAAGTTGTTCATAGTTGATAAAGGGAGAGAATTAATTTAGGGGGAGTACTTACTTTACTTGCATTAAATATTTTGATATTTCCTATGCGTGTAATGTGTTTGCTTAAGTGTGCAGGAATCATATTATAAGTGGAAACTTTCACCGGCAAAGATTGTGATCCTTTGGGTTGTTTGAGTTAAGCATTGTAATTTTATTTTGGGTGGGACTTTTATTAGTTTAGTAGAGCTTGATGTCCCTTTAGGGTTTTTGTTTGGTTTTTGTCCCGGAATAGCCAAAGGCGGAGATTTATAAGGACACAAATTTCCAATTGAGTCCTTTGTAGTTTTGGCTCAATTCGGGACAAAAACGTTTGTGTCATAGGATAGAGTATATTGGTCATCATCAACGCCTGTGATGTGTTTGTTGAAGACGTAGCGACAAAGAGTATAAACCTTCATCAAAAGTCGTGGTTTATGTGCCTCATTTTAACGTCATCAACAGTGGTTCCATGCTCCCAAGGTATGAATGCATTTATGTATATATAGGAGCTTGGAATAAGTTTATATTAGGTGTTGTTTCTGGGCTTAAAAAGAATTTTTTAACATTCTGTGAGTTCGTTCGAAGTGTCGTTCGAACCACAAGTCGTTCGAACGAGTTTGCCAACGAGTTCCCGGTATAGGCCTTTAAAATGTCGTTCGATATGTCGCTCGAACGAACCTTATGTTCGAACGAGATATCAAACGAGATTTCTAACGAGTTCAATCTGGAACTTCGTTAGAAGTCTCGTTCGAACGAGATTTCGTTCGAATGAAATGTCGTTCGAACGAGACGTCAGGCGGGAACAGTTTTTGGCAGTTTTTGACAGTTTTTATCCACTTTCCCCACTTGTTTCTCCACTAACTTTTCTCAGAACTTATAATGTGCGGGAACAACTTTTTCCTACAGAACTTTTCATATCCTACCAACCTCTAGAGAGTGTTTAAGAGCAAAATTATTTTAGGGAAAAGTTCATTGTTTTAAAGTGTCAATTTTCAAAGAAAAATTATTATACACTTTAGTTTTACACCCATAGTTTTGTTTATCCAAGTTTATATATATACATCTTGGTTGGAGTTTGGCACCGGGTTTATCTCTACATTAGTTTGAAGAGAAGTGTGGGTTTGCTTCTAAATCCCACAAAGAAGAAGAGGTTTTCGTGATTTTTCCACTTGGAGAAAGGCTCCTAGTTCGGGTGACGGTGACCACATAAAGTCCGATCGGTGGATTCCGAGACTGCGGTGGAGCTTCGTGGTTATCCACTAGGTAGAGGTGGTTACAAGAAGACGCGTCAAGGCTTGAGAGGGTTCGAGTTGAGGAAGTAAGTCATCTGTCTTGTAAATGTAAATTCCGTACTTAGTGGATTTGAGGCTAGGCATGTCCGAGGTTGTTTCCCGTTGTGGGTTTTTCCTCATACATCGCGGCGTAGTGTGACTGATTTTATTTTATCTTACATAATAACTTAGAACGCATGCTTAGGATAATACAAGATAAAATTGGTTTTAATTGTCACACTTAATTTAATTTGGTGCTAAATTAAATTTGGGTAAAGCTTCTTTAATTCAAGTCATTTGTTAAAATTGGTCTGGCCTAACTTGAAATAATTGAAAAATACTTAGGCAAATTCTAGGACTTGGATTAATTATGTTTAAACGAAAATCCTTTTAATGGATTAATTTAATTTCACTTGGTTTAATTTTTAATTTGAAAAAATAAATTAAAATTTGTTGTTTTAGGTTGAACCATCACCTTTACGATTCCGCATCTATTTCATAAAAAGGAAATCTAATTTTAAAGATTTTAAAATTGGGGGCTCCACACATTTCAATAACTCATATGATGCTTGTCTCTACAATGCTATCATATACCATGTATACTCATTCTAACTCGGTTACCAGGAACTCACACCTAAATTGGTATATAAAATCACAACCGTAGTGGAGGCGATCATATATTCTCAAGAGTGAAATCGAATCATACCCAAAGCATCTCACCTCAAAAATAAAATACACAATAAAATACCGAAAGATATGACACGGGGACTATACTCTCCCTCCATTCAGTAGCCAGGAAGAATCACCCACATCGTGCAACCTCCGATGATAGCACTAGAGGGGTATGTTTTCACATAAATATCATGTACACCAATATTTATAAAATACACACACACACACACACATACGTGTGTTTATCATTGTTCTCTACCAATTTTAGACATCAACAAATTGTCTCATCTGTGGGAACGTGTGTTTATCACTGTTCTCTATCTTTTCTATCCTTGTCGTTTCTTTATCCTCAAAAGAAATGAATGATCGAGAGAGCAGTGTAAGAAATTAGGGGTAATATTACCATCCCATCTGCTCCACCTACCGTAGCCGACTTAAATGAAATTCTGATCAATATTGCTAGGGGCAAGAAGCAATGCAGGAAATCATGAGGCAATTGGCTCAATCATTATAAGCCAGGTCTACTACCCTGTCCAGGCAAACTATTGCTCCATCTCCTAGGAGAGGGATGTCACCCCCTTCTCCTAGGAATAACCAAAACATTCATTCCAGTTCTTCATGTGATAGGTCTTAGCGTCTAGGAGTTATCTCATCAATAAGATGCACAAAGTTCTATAATGGCCAATCTTTCACTCCTGAAAGTCCAAGAACCTTGGAAAAGTTGAGCAGAGCTTCACCTTTTGATCATTTGGGTCCTAGAGAAAATATGAGTCATCACATGGAATTCTCCCAATCACATGAGCACCCAACCGAACATCGTGAAGGCTCAATCAGATCCAGATCAATCATCTGACGATCTATGCGTGCCGAGCAGACTTCTCATGAAGAGAGCTCAACACAAACACATGGTAGAGATGGCCGAGCTTCTTCAAACATGTCTAATGCAGGTAATCCTTCGTTGAAAAGATTAATCCAATGATTGGAAGATCAGCTGGGGGAAATGGCCCAAGTAAAGAATCCATTACAATGAAATTTTATCAAGGGGTCGCCTTTCCTCCAGATAATTGTTGATTTTCCTACTCCATCTAAGTTCAAAACACTAGTGGTGACCCCTAAATATGATGGAAAAACTAACTTAATTTTACATATTGAGCACTATTATGTTGTTACCGATCTATATTATATTCCTGATAAAATGAGGTGACTAGATTTTTCAAGCACCATCACCAACTCAGCCCATATATGGTACAATAACTTGCCCCGAGTATAAATTGCTACGTTTAATCATCTTGCTGAGATATTTATTAGAATTTCTGCTTTGGAGCCAAGTCAAGAGGATAGCACATCACAGTGAGTAGGGGAGACCACTAGGGAATACATCACTCGTTTGAATAACCAGGAATTAGAGGCAGTTGATTATGAGGAGAAACAACCATCAAAGCCCTGATAAGTGGGATACTTCCTGAGAAACTATATTACGCATTGGCGAAAGTTCCACCTAAAAACATGACAGAGCTCATGCCCAAGGCTGGAAAAATCATGAATGCCGAGGAAGCCATGATTGCTAAGCAAACCCCGATGACAAAGCCCACTGAGAAGAAAGGGTAGAAGGACAAGAAAGCAGAAACCCCCCAAAAGTATAAAGATTATACTCCACTGAAAGTTTATGTCCATCGCATCCTAGAGGAAATTAGAAACAATAAAGACTTGAAATGGCCTGAGAAGATGAAAATACTACCCAACAGGATATACAAGTCCAAATATTGAGATCTCCACAAAGATCATCGACACGCAACTGATAATTGCATTACCTTAAAGAATGAAGTTGAATCCCTTTTTTGCCGAGGAAAACTGTGCAAGTACGTTGATCGGACTGAAGGCCGAGAAGCTAGACGAAGGTCAAAATGCCCTTGTAAGCCTAGAGATGACAAGAAGAGAGGTCATGAGAACGATTATGAAGATGATATAGACCTATCGAAGAAACCTAAATAGCTAGAAATTGAAGTAAGTATGATAACTTTTGGTTCTTTTTATTGTCATGTCATCTTAGGAGGAGACGCTGGATGAGGTGATGAGGTAGTTGAGAGGAAAACTTAATTGAATGAAATCCAAGCCTGCTCCTACATACGCCTCATTAGTTTGACTGATGAAGATGATGGTCGACCTAGAAAGCTAAATAAAGATAATCTTGTCATCAATTTCTCCAAAAATGACCAGTCTGGAGTATTGTACGAGTATTGTACCCCCACGACAACCCTTTGGTCATTACATTTAGAATCAATGAATCCATAATTTCCAGAGTTTTGATAGATAATGGGGGTTCTACGAACATCATGCTCTACGACTGCTTCAAAAGTCTGGGATTAAAGACAAGTCAATTGGAGCCATACCATGAACCTTTAATTGGTTTCTAAGTGGCAAATGTCTATCCCCTAGGAACTGTCAAGTTGGAAGTATTGATCGACACTTGGATGATAAGACGAACAAAGAAGGTACATTTCATCATTCTTGACAAGAATGTCTAGTCAAACTACAATATAATTCTCGATTATGTAGGTTTAAAGAAATTTGAAGTTGTACCAGCCACTGTCCATAAATGCCTAAAGTTCCATACCCATTTTAGAGTAGGCGTAGTAAAGGGAGATCATAAGGTGGACAGGGAATGCTATTACTCCTCAGCCGAGCAAGAAGACTTGACAAACCGAAAGAAAAAGACCATCACTTACCAAGTCAATACCTTGGATCCCCAGGAGGAAACATAGATGATCAAAGGGAAAGTAATAGAGATCACATAGAGCATAATCCTTGATTATGAAAGGCTAGAATGGACTACTCAAATCGGCTCCACATTAGCACCATCCTCAAATAGAAATTAATCACATTCCTAAAGGAGAGGAAAAGTGTATTTGCTTGGAGTCATGAAGATATGCCTGGAATTTGACCCCAATTTCATTTTCCATGAGCTCAATATCAGTAAGGATGCAAAGTTGATCAAATAGAAGCGCACGGTGTTTAATACTGAGAAGAACATGGATATCCAAGAGGAGGTAGACAAGTTTCAAAAGCCTCGTTCATTGAAGATGTTAAGTATCCAGAATGGTTAGTAAATGTGGTGATGGTTAAGAAGAAAAATAATAAATGGCGTATGTGTAGATTTTATGGATATCAATAAAGCATGTCCAAAAGATCATTTTCCTTACCAAGGATTGATCAATTGGTCGACGCTACGGTAGGTCATGATCTACTCAGTTTTATGGATACATATTCTAGTTATAACCAGATAAAGATGAAGCCCGAAGATAGGGAAAATACTTCTTTCGACACAAGTCGGGGAGCTTACTGTTACAATTTCATGCCCTTTGTATTGAAAAATATTGGAGCCACCTATCAAAGATTAGTGAACAAGGTCTTTGAAGATCAAATCGGCAAAAGGATGGAGGTATATGTAAATGATATGCTCACCAAGAGCAAACATGTTGCTGACCACATTGCGGACTTAGCTCAAATACTTGACCAGTTGGAAAAGTACCAAATGTGTATTCGGTATGCAAGAAGGAATGTTCGACCAAATGTGTATTCGGTATGTAAGAAGGAATGTTACTTGGTGTCATTGTGAACCAGAGAAGAATAAAAAGCAACCCTGCCAAAATTAAATCTCTGATTGAGATGGAATCTCCCGCCTGTAAAAAAATGTTCAGAAACTTACTAGAAGACTCATTGAAGCCACAAGGTGAATGAAGCCTTACATTTAAGCACATACCATAGTGGTATACACTGATTTATCTCTTCGGCAAGCACTTCACGAACTAGAGAAATAAGGTAGGCTGATAAGTTGGGCATTGGGGCTTGGAGAATACGATATCATCTATAAGCTAAGATCATAATTTAAGGGGCAAGTTATAGAAAATTTTATTACAGAATTTACATATCCAGAGGTCAATAACCAACCAAACTTGCTTATCGAGAAGACTTCTCCAGAAGAGAGGCCATATCCAAAGCGAACCAAGGTTGTAGTTGATCAACCTGAATCATCCATTATTCAAGAGATGGACCAATAATATGATGAGAGGAAGAAAATATTCTGAAAAGGAGTTTTATCTACAAAAAGTTTTGATAAAGATATTCCATTGTGGAAACTGTACGTGGATGGATCTTCATGTGCAAAAGGTAGTGAAGTTATTATTATACTTAATACTCCTGACAACAATGATGTATAATGCACTCTTAGATTTTAATTTCAAGCCTCGAATAATGAAGCCGAGTATGAGGCATTAATCACAGGCCTTGAATTAGCCTTATCATTAAGTGTCAAGCAGGTTATGGCACACAGTGGTTCTCAGTTGATTCTAACCAAGTACTACAGATATATGGAGTCAAGGGAGATTTAATGGTCATATACTTGACTAAATCTATGGGAGTTATTTTCAAATTTCCAGCAATCCAGATTATTATAGTACCAAGGATAGAGAATGCCCGAGCAGACGCACTTGCTTGACTTACTTCAGCAACCAGTACGAAGCTAAGAAGAAGCATCCCAATGGATATTTTGACATCTAGGAGCATAGAAAAAGATCTTATGATTAATTTTATTGTTGTAGATTTGGAACCATCATGGATGGATCCAATCAAAGAATACATTGATAAAGGGACCATATTAATCGATCCACAAGATGCAAGGGAACTAAGGTACGAAGCAGTTAAGTATGTGTTGGAAAGAGGAGTCCTATACAAAAGGGGATATACTATCTCTTTACTACGATGTGTCCATCCCCTCTAAATAGTTGAACTAATTAAGGATGTGCATGAAGGGTCATGTGGAGCTCACTCAGTTGGTCGATCGTTAGTCCGAAGAATTACCATACAAGGTTATTATTCGTCGACCATGCAGGCAGATTGTAAAAGCTTTGATAAAAAGTGTGATAAGTGTCACAAGTTTACATCCATTCACAAAAGACCAAAGGTTGTGCTAACACCAATCACCTATCCTTGGCCTTTTGCCATTTGGGGAATTGATTTGGTCTTCTCATTGTTGACCACTAAAGGCAGGTTCAAAACTTAGTTATAGCTGTAGATTATTTCATGAAATGGGTGGAACCTAACCCACTAATAGGGATGCCCTATGAGAAGGTATTTCAGCTCATATGGAAGCACATCATCTGCAGGTATGACATGACTTATGCCTTCTTTACGGACCATGCACCTAGTTTGACAATGATGAATTTGAATCATATTGTGTTCAATCCAAGATCTAGAAACTTCACTCTGCTCCCAAACAACCATATTGCAACGGTCAAATAGAGATAAAAAACAAAACCTTACTTGATGGATTAAAAAGGAAACTTGATGTTGCCAAGGGTAAATGGATCAATGAGTTTCACTTTAGAACGACGCCAAAAACATCAACAGGAGAAACACCTTATATGCTTGCTATTGGGATAAAATCCATGGTACCTTCGGTGATAGGACTACCAACTCACAGAGTGTTGAACTTTGACTCCCTTAAAAGTGATCTCATGAGAAGGTTGGACTTGGATCTGGTAGAAGAAGTCAGAGAAGACGATGCCCTCAGAGTTGCTGCTTATTAGAACATAACTACACATTTTTATAATAAGAGGACCAAGCCGACCAACTTAAAAGATGGGGATTACGTCCTCAAGAAAGTCATTCAGAAAGGAAACAAGTTGGAAGCAAACTGGCATGGTCCTTATCGTATTTTGGCAGTTATCCACAAGGAACATTTCGATTGAAGACTCTTAATGGGGAAGAATTCAAGAACCCTTGGAACTCCAACCACTATCAGTAAAATGAAGGCTTTATGTACCCTTTTTTCATTCAAGTTCAATGAAAATCTTATTTTCTGCTTCCATTTTTTCATTTTTTTCAGAGTACGGTGATATACATACATCCCCAACTAAAAAAGCTCAACACAATCAACTAAAAAATCTCAACACAATCTTTAAAAAATTTCTTCTCTTGGTCTTCATCCCTTGCCGACCAAGAAATAACAAATACTTAAGTAGGTTGAACTTATCAAATTCGAGATGCACCAACAGCTTAACAAACATTCAAGTTTCTCGATTAAGTTAAAGACTGGAATACATATATACATTCCTAATACACTTGATCCCCAATAATCATTACTTCCTATATGACTTCATCTTTGATAAGTCACGAATAAGAAGCCTATAAAACTTCATGTACAGACACAAGAAGCTTTACCGGACTAAGTTAAAATACAAGAATACATATATACATTCCTAAACACAGTAATACATGTATATAATACTAATACACTTGGTCGCCACTGATAACTAAACACTTAATTTAAAACTAATTATAATTTTACCTAAGTACATTGGTGGAATCTAAGGCCTTACAATTTAAGTTCAAATATAGAACCCATCACCTATTAAACAAAGCAGGTTACCTAGTCGGACAATCAACTAACTAATCATAAGCTTAAAACAGGTATCAAATTAAATGCATAAACAAAACATGTATTTAAGACAGTAAGCAAATTTTTTTTATTTCATTCAAATAAAAAGGTGGTATAATCAAAGTTGATGAAGTACAATAAGCAAAATTATTCTGTTGGACGTTTCCCTTGTGCCTTGTCCATCCCTACAGGAGGATCATACAGGGTCTATTGAGAGTTTATGTAGTTAAAATCTCTTAGAATTTGCGTATTGTTACTGATCGGCTTGTTAATCAAATGAGAAGGATAAATTATTTCATGCTCATCTTGAAGGCCAAAATCCCCTAGATACATAGTTATCAAACAGTGAGGAATGACATTACGAGGAATACATGTTGTGTTCAATTTGAATGGAGGATTGTCACAATCCAAGAAACCTGGGTCATTCCAATGTCACAAGGTACTATTTTGGTCATACTTCAGCAAATTCAGTATATTGGTTCATCCCCATTTATAACTCTCGCGATTACTTTGAGCGAGGTGCTCATCCATTTGGGCTAAAGCCTCATTGTAACCCTCCATCCAAACTTGCATGGGCTTTTTGTGGAATTGAAAGGTCAACCTCTCCACCTAATTTTAAAGTTTCTTAAGGACATTATCTTTAGCTTTCAATTGTGCACCTTGGTCACCAATAGCATTATCTTTGGCTTGCTGGATAGATTGGTTGACAACAACACTATTCTTTGCTTTCAATTGCATGGCTTGATCGGTAATCATTTTCCTAGTTCTTTCTTCCTTTATAGTCGGTCGAACAACAATCCTTTGCCTAGAAGTTTGCCTAGGTACAGTCTTTATTTTCTGTAATGCTTCCAATTCTTCCAACAATTTTACGTTCTCAAGCTCTAAAAAGGAAGCTCATTCACTTAGTAATGACTCAGATGGTTTCTTCAAGCTATCTAGCTCATTTTTTAGGTGATTATTCTCTTCTTTATGCAACTTACCAACCTCCCGAGCTTCTTCAACTTCTTGGTTCAACAAGAATTCCTTCCTTTTATACATGGAGGCATACTCTTCAAGTTTTCTGTTAAAACCAGCATCCTCACTCAATAATCTATACTTGGGCTGATAGTTTGCATGGAGTGAAGCCAAAGAAAATTTGTGGTCCTCGTGCAATTGCTCAATCATTTCATAGCATGCAACACTATTTGCTACATCCCTATCCAACAAGCAATGGAGATGCATATATGATTATCTGACTTGGTCGGAGACATTGGGTCTGAGCATCCAATTAAGTCTTCCTAAAAAATGGGAACATGACCAGCTTCTAGAAAATTCATACTTCGTCTGAGTAAATCAGATTCAACAGAAATTATAGTCTTTTTCCTAGCATCAAACTGAAAAATCATAAGTATAAGAATATAAAGACTGCAGTCGAGAAAAGACACACAAGAAATATTACTTCATGAAAATAATGGCAATCAAGCATACAAAAATATATACAGTATAAAGAATGCATCAAGTAAAAAAAGATCTATTCATCAATAAAGTAAAGGTGTTACAAAAAGATATTCCTATTACAAGGAGGAAATGAAGAGTCCAGCAAATTACAAAAGCAAAGGAGGACAGACTAAGAAAAGTTAGAGCTTATCCTTGTTTTGAGGATTAACTTGAGTAGGAGGCAGGTCGGACTGAATGATGGGAGCTAGGGAAGATTCAACAGGTGCCACAGAAGATTCCCCTGAGCCTTCTTCGTCATCAAACTCCTCCTTCATGTTGGGAGGAGTGCTCGGGTCATGCCTCTGAAATAACTCTAAGTCTTTGGTCGTGCCAATTTCCTTGAGTGTCTTCGACCAACCATCCTTGAAAGACTTCTTCCTGACATACTTAATATGCGCAGAGGCAACCAATAATGATTCCCAACCCTTGTCAAAGTAAATGTCCTTTATCTTCTTATTATTGGTTTTCTCTGCAACCAGATTAGCATTTAGACCTACAATCTTCTCCTCGACAGCTTTGATAAGAGTTTGGTTGTCTAATAACTTGTCCTCGGCCACCTAGGCCCTATTTTCATCCATCTTCAAATCATCTTTAACAGTCTTTGTTTCCCCTTCAGCAATATTGGCCCTATCATTAGCCTTCCTTAACTCTTCTTCCCAAGACTTTTGCTTCATCTCTAAAGCTTGTCGGGAAGTTGCCAAAGATTTCCTTAGACCTTTAAAGGCCTCTTTAACTTCTCTAAGAGAAGAAAGCAGTTGGTCGTCCTTCTCCATCATCTGGTTAAAATCAACTAGGAACTGCAAAGACAGGGAAAAAGGTCATATATCAGGAAGAATTCATCATTATAAAGAAAGGGACAAAAAAGCAAAAGAAATTTACCAATGCCAAGTTCGAGTAAGTTCTTTCGATCAACCTGGACCTGGACATACAAACATACGTAACTTTGTCAGCAGGAAGTGTTCCAGACTAAATTAATCCCCTGGCCAATTTAGGATTAACAACAACAAAAGCTGACCCAATATTAAGGTCTTCTTGAACTTTCTTAACCAATTCCAGTTGATCAACAACAATTTTTTAGGCTTGTTTGTCAGGCAAATTGTTTTTTAATCTCTTGTACTAAGGTGCAGTAGTTTCATTTTCCTCAGTACCGATAACCTGAGGCATCTTCTTACCAACCTTAGACACCTTCTCAGTCACCTTGGACTTTTGGGTAACAACAGCTTTGATAGTCATTTATATAGATTTCTTGGTGGTAGGAGACAAGGGCCCAACCATCAAATTGGGGAGTTTTCGATTGCCTATGACAGCTAATGGAGAAGTAGGAATATAAGATATGTCCAAATATTCAAAAGAAGAAGAAGTCCCAAAATCCTTCTCAACTTCAGCAAACTCCTCTTCAGAGGAGGTGGGAATTTGTTCTTCTTCCTATTTAATAGGGGATGCAGACACCAAGACAACTAGACGAGCAACAAATGAAGTAACAGTGCTCCTGTAATTCAATAGGGATAAGGTCGACCTTGGGTGTTCCTCACCAACCCTCTGATGAATGGCCGTCATTGAGCTTTTCAAGATTAATATCCCTCTCCTTGGGATACTTCTTCTTACTCTCCACTGCACAAAAACAAGACAAGAAGGTTAGTCGACATATCATCAAATAGGTACTCTGTAGAAAAAGGAAAAGAAAAACTTCTATAACCTATGTCTTGACCTTTATGGGGGCATCTGGGTCCATTATACTCTTCCCATGAAGAAGAGTATGCTTCCAGTTCTTAACCACTACACCATAGTCAAAGTAGTCTTTATTAGAATCTGATAGATTGACTACTAAGGCCTTATTGGCAAATCTGGTCTTTAAATAGTAAGTATTATCACTAGTGGTGCCCACTTATAACAAAACATCAGTTCAAAAATACCAATGTGGATCCCATGGATTTGATTAAACCTATGAACTCCATACACTACTCCCCATTTATTAGGGGTCACCCCAGCAGGGACAACATCAAAGTGTTTACAAAACTCAAGGAAAAGCAGTTAGGGGTGAAATTAATGCCACATTTAACTATAAATAGAGAGGGAATCCAGTGGCTTTCTGCCAACGACAAATCGTCAACTGGAGGAACAACCATCTCTAAATCTACTCAATCTAGAATTCCTCTTTCCCTCCTAAATTCCTCTAAAGAATCCCCATGAACAATGTAAACCATGTTTAAAATAGAGAGATATATTAAAGAAGAGGAAGAAAGAAGGATTACAGAGAAAAATGATGACAAAAGCAAGAACGGTGAAAATGGGTGCAGAAGGAAAGCTTAAAGGCAAAGAGAAATTTGAAGTTTGAAAGTTTATGGTACAAAAATTGGCAAAAACTTCGTCTTTTATAACTTACCTTAAAAATGGTGAAAATAATGATTAACTGCACCAACGATTGACATTCTGACGGTTATACGGATCCAAAGGTGGGAAAATACGACTATTCCCTTTGGCAGTTCGCTAAATTTTTAATTATTCACAAAAATTCCATCGTCAAACAATGCCTGTATTATTACAAGTATGAAAGGTTGGCAGCTAACCAAAGACTTAAAATAGTATGCCGAGTAACCTTCTCGACTAAATACTCTATACTTTCACTCAAGCATCAAGCATGGAGTATTGAGGGATTTTGTTGATACCAAATATTATCCATCTACGTGGATCAATTAAAGATCGACACCTGTCCTGCCATGTGGAAACAGTCATAGTAAACATTCACTTGGTAAGCTCAAACGACAATTGGTCGGGCAACAAACTGACCAACCTGAAGCATGCAAATAATCAAAGAAAGAGAATAGTCATCACGTGGCAAACAAGCAAAAGACATCGTACACGTACTCAAGACTATCAACCATCACGTCCATTATGTACGGGGTGTAAATGCCTGAATCTATAAAAGCATTCCAACATTTGGCTTTCGAGTCCACTATGAATAAATTGTATCCCTTTCATTCAAGGAACAACAGATTTAGGTCATTCTTACCTTACTAAGAATACCTAGCTTTCTGTAATCATCAATAATAAATCAACAACAGTGGACGTAGGCTTTTCTCATAGCCGAACCACTTAAAAAACCCTTGTGTCTTACTTATTTCCTTTTTATTATTTATCTTGTAAGGACATTTTTTTCCATTATCAATTTATATGTTGTATACCGCTACACTGTCGAAGAAGATCAAGATCACATTCACATCAAGACGGATCCGAATAATCAAGGTTCTTTAACAAATAGTCTCTGCAAGGTTAACTTTGGTAAGGTTACGTTTTAGAGTACCTTAATACTGCACTTAGAGTATGGGGATTATTTTTCATAAAATATTTTCTAAGTATTGGAGTGGAGCTTTAAAAGTTTTATTAATTTTTTTTTTGAATTCATACTATCTAAAGATTTTGTTATATGACACGTTTCATTAGAAAAATCATAACTAATTCATAAAAATTCAAAACTGGCGGCCACACGTTCGTATTGAAATTATCTACAATCATAGCCGAAAATGATAGGTCGTTCAAATGAGATATGATCTCATTTGTACGAGAAGATTAATTTTCTAACACGTCACCACCTTGATTTTTAGTATTTAAAGAGTGTCAGACTACTGGATTTCGTGTGGAGAAACACTGGTTTTAAACAGAATACGATTTTGAGTGTTTTACTTTATTCTCCAACATTAAAAGAGTTCAATATCTTGTTTAACAATTCCTAAAATCCCAATATCTTTTCGTGTTAATTTTTTTAAAACCCAAGAAAATAACTTTGCTATTGTTCATACTTTGTGGGGAGATCTCTACAACCGGAAGGCTGCGTGCTATTGTGGAGGGAGTCTCTATAAATATTTTTTACTGTGTGTCATAGGGAGTGTTTGTGGGTATTCCCTGGTTGATCAGACTGCGTGTCCTTGTGGTATAACTGCGCATGAAACACTACATATTTCTAGCTGACGCTTTGAAGGTTTGATGAAGGCACCATGCGTTACACTTGAGGGAAGTTGTATGTAAATCAATGGTCTTGTAAACTTTTCAAAGTTCTAGAAATAGAAGGTTTTTCCCATGTGGGGGATTTTTCCTGAAATTTGGTTTTCTCTTCATGCTTATTACGTTATGATTCCCTATCACTTATATGAATGTTTTTAGCACTGAATTAAAACTTGGGTTTTCATTAAGACTGATTTGGTTGACACACAATTAAAATTGGTTTATTTGATAAGTCGCATTTATTCCGCTGTAGCGGCTCTTTCAAATTGGTATCAGAGCGGGTTACTCTAATTAATCGAGTGATCCTGAATTTTAAAGTTTTTCCCTGATACAATTTGACTACTCACGTCGTCAAATTGGTATCAAAGCGGGTTACTCTAAGTTATCGAGTGATCATGTGTTTTTAAAGTTTTTCGCTGATACAATTTGACTACTCATGTTGTCAAATTGGTATCAGAGTGGGTATCACTAATCTATTGCATTTGATCCTATTTTTGAAAATTGTGTTGAAAAAATAGTTTTTGATCTTGTTTCTCTCAAAAATGGCTTTTGGTGGTTTTGATGATTTTCAGTGTCAACTTTTTGAAAAATCTAATTGGAAAATTCACACTAACTCTTGTTTTTAATCTTCCATTGAAAACAATTCTGAGAGGTGTTTGGATTGCGAGGGTGTAGGTCACACGATAGATGAATGTCCCAAAAATTTGAGGATGAAATTGAATAAACCGGCATCTCGTGTTTCTACACTTAGTGACAGTGATTCAGAAGAAGAAGTTTTTTTTGCTTCTAGGCGAGAGTTTCCCACCGGGTGACTAGTGATAAAAGTGAGGTGAGTGAGGATGACACAAGTGAGGATGAGCGTGACTTGAAAACTGCTTTCAATGAACTTTGTACTGAATCTTTGAAAATAAAGAAAGAAAATTTGAAATTGAAAGCCCATTTGCAAGAGCGTGCCTTAAAAAATGATAATGATGTTTAGTTCAAGAACTTAGGGCGTGAGAGAAAATTTTGAGAGAGAAGCTTGGATATGTCGAAGGTGAGAGAGATTATCTTCGAGGCGTGATGGAAGTTATGAAAAAGGATCTTCTGGAGTTTGAAGATTCTAGGCGCCTACTTGATTCTAGGATAAGTGAACTTGAGAAAAGTTTGAGAGATTGGAGTAAGGTGAAATTTAATTTGGAGTCACGGTCTGAAAAGTTAGATAAGATTTTAAGGACTGTCCAAATTAAGGAGGATATGGGTGGGATTGGTTTTGAAAAACATGTTGCACCCATCCCCACACGTGTGAGAGAGCCTCCTAGGATTGTTAAGAAAGAGGCACCTAAGTTTTTTAGGAAAGATCCCCCTAGGAACATTGTGAGAGATCGTCCTAGGACTTTTAGTAGGGCGCCTCCTAGAAAATTGAGGAGAGCACCACCTAGGAATTTGGGGAGAAGGCCGCCTTTAGGTAACACTCATCGCCCGATTTACACTTTCACACATTGCGGTAGGCAAGGCCATCTTAGGCGTTTCTGCTATAAGCTTTTGAATGGAACTAGGAAACATGAAGAGAGAGTCACACCGGTTCCCAAAAACCCCACCCCGTTACACATCAATTTGGGTTAGGAAATTTGATTTAGAGTCTTATGGTCTTATTGTTCACGACTCTCGTTTGCTTGCACGTGATTCACCCCATGTAAGATCGTTTGGATGATTGTGTTGATATTTGTCATACACTAGTTGTGCGTCTTGATATATTTTTACTAGTGTTATGACTCACTTTGTAGTAGCGCACATTAACTTATTTATTGAGTTTGCTATTTCGCTATTGTTTTGTCATTGTTTTGCATCTATCAGGCTATTCCTGGTATTTTGTATGGATATTTTTTTCTGGGAAAAATTGTGAAAGTTATGTTTTCTCATTCGAGCGAGATTCAATGTCGCGAGAAGCTTTCGTTTGAACGACAAGCATTCTCATTCGAACGACATTGAACTTTGTTTGAATGACGTGTATGGTTTTTTATCCTTTTCTATTTCAGTACCCAGTGTTCATCTGCTTAGGTTTTTGGTACTACTGGTTTATTCTGGGACTGTTTATATGCAGCTACTCTTGATATTCATGCTTATTTGATAACACTACATATTTTCTTTAATCACACCTGCTTTAACAGATGATTCATTTGTGTGATTTATGTGGGCTAGCATAGGATGTTTCTCATGCCAATATTATGCCTATTGCTAGTATGTACCATGTTTATATTTATGGTTTTTGTTTTTTGAATAATTTTGGAAGAATACAAAAAGATTTTCATTTTTTTTTGGAAAAATTGAAAAAGAGTTTTGTATTTTGTTTTACACCATATATGAATGGATACTTAGGATGACCGAGTCACAATTTCATTCCATTATCCATGTGACAATTTGATAGTGTTTTGAGACAATATATCATGTCATCTGTAATACCCCGTATTTTTATGGCTTTTAAATTTGGGGATTTATTAAATTTAAATTGAGATATTAATTTAATATTAATCCGAAAATCATTTAAATATTTACTAGCGTGATGAGAGTTCATAATTATTGGAATTTTGTTATAAATTACTTTATGGGTAAAGTAAGATGTGTAATTAAATTTAGTGAAATTATCATGAGAATATAATTTGATAATTTTGGAAATTTTATCGAGACGCGCCTGTGTCGTATCGGGATTAAATTCGCATTATTAAAAGTGAATAAATTACAAGTCACCCGTATGGTCATTTTGAGTGCGCCAATGTATCCGGAAGGGTCGAGATAGTCAAAATAATGTACCCGGGGGTGTAGTTTGGTTCTCGGAGCGTTTTTAGGCCTAATTAGCATCCCGGGAGGGCGTTTTAGACATTTTGTATTTTTGGGCATGGAAACCCACGAATTTTCTAAGGTTATATCATATGGTAGGGGTTGTATTCTAGGGTTAACATAACCAAAAACCAAGGAAGACCATTGGAGAGGAAGAGGAGAATCTTTTCAAGGATTTCTAGGCCAAGAACTCCACCGTTTGCACCGCCGTCACCGCCAAATTATAAATCGCGCGACAAGGATCACAGCCACACCAATTTCTTCCACAAATCAGAAAAAAATATTTCTAGGCAAGTATCTATCTTGTTTTAATTTAGTTAATGCTTCAATTATATTAGTCTAAGGTTGAGTAGAACTAGTTTTCGTAAAAAAAAGCATATATTGGAGATTAGAATTTACATGTTGTAGAGGTGAAAATCATATTTTGGAAATTTATTTCATATGTAGAGGTTGAATCATGAAATTTCATTAAGTTAGGAGTAGAAAATATGGCGAAATAATGGGAAGAACTAAGTTAAAGAAAATATTAGGGTTCTTGATATTTATATGGATTTTGGCCCTTTTAATTCGTTATACTTGATGAAAACTCACATGTCTTACGTAGAATATTATTTATTTGGGTATATAACACTTGCAGTATCATTTGTTGGGAATTTGGGAGTAAAAAATAATGATTTGGATGAGTTTGGAATAGGATTCCCGTAACTGGTATTTCTGCAGCATCGCTATAACTGCTTAATCAATCGATCGACCAAAGAGCATCGATCGATCGACCCCTCCTGAAAAATTCATATTCCTGTTTTAAATAGTTTATTTCAATTAAAATGAGTGGTAACCTTTGAAAATTATTATTTGAACATTTTGGGACATAAAGAGGACCAGTAGGACTTTGTAAAAATGGAGCATTTAATGTAAAGACGAAATTAGTGTTAACGGGGAGTGATTTACACTTAAGGAATAATGGGAATGTGTTTCTAAAGGAGTGAGACTCGTAAGCAAGTTATGTCGTAAAATAAGAGAGTAGCTTATGAAATTATACTTAGGGAGATAGGATATTACGAGTGATACGAAGTAAGTTTGGAATAATCCCATAAATAAGAATAAAAGAGACGAGCCGTTATATGGAATAATTTAGTAATGTGTACTAAGAATGAATATCATAAGTACGGGTCGTGGGTGTACCTAATTTAGAAATTGGAATGGTAGTATACATATATATGACTGTGGTTGTGCATATATTATATACGTATAAAAATCATGCCCGCGCTACTTGTTATCACTGAGGTTACCGCGCCGAGATAGTCTTATCTCGATGGGACCTTTATGGGGGATATTGACTTGTACCCTAGAACATAGGAATCCTTGGTACAGCCTATCTGATCGATAGTCTGACGGTCCTAAGAGACGTGAGGGTATGTGCTGACCTCTTAGTGACTTTGAACTATGCTTCGCCTCAATTTGTATGTGTTCTGTGTTAATAAAGTTCGAGAGTGATTCCGAACTAGTATTTCCCCTAGTACGAGTAATTCGGGGACTTGATAGCAGAGTATGCCAGCACCATAAATTTTATGTGGGGTGCCGATAGTATGTATATATTATATGAGTGATTAATATATATATAGACTTGAAATTGGGAACTTTCTTCTGTGACTAAAAGTAGTTGAGTAATTAATAAATATTTCGACTTTGATATAAATGTTTGAAAAGTTTGAGGCAATACTGAAAGACTTTATAATATGAAATGAAATTCTTATGAAAACTCTACTCTCAGAAATTAATTATTTTAGCCCTAGTAATTGTCAGCATGAAGCCTTATGAGGAATTTAAGATAAGCTTAACTTTTGGGGATTAATAGTGCGGTAGGTGTGCACATTAGAATGTGACACCCCGACTAATTAATTACCGGGTAACTACTCCTTTATTAAATTAAATCAAAATGCCAAGTTGGTTCAGTTAATAGCATCACTGTCGAAAACATTTTTGAGTAATTACTAACCACCTAGTATTTAAAAGTAAGATGTCAAATTTTAAATTAAGTCTGATTAACAAGAAGTAAGTGAGATATAAAAGAATAACATAACCATACACCATAAAGTCTCAACGAAGTAACCGACAAACATTAATGAGTCCAGAGGAAAAACTCCTCACAACAATCCCACAACTGAAATAAATAAAACAGTGTATCCTGAATTAATTACATACCAAAAGTCTGAATAACTGATATGAAATGTCTCTAAAAGAAATGGGCGACATGCTCTACAAGTGATGGAACTGAATATGGAGTTAAAACCAAAAGAAGCGTCTACTAGCAAGGCCCTGTAACTTTCACAACAACTACAGCCCGTCACCTGAATGGAAATACTATGCATGGTGTCCTGTGGATGGGCACCTAAAAGGTTTTTACAAAAAAATAGATTTGAAAGCAAACGGGTCAGAGCCCGAAAGTGGAGAGTATTTTAAAAATAGCAAGTGCTTTAATAACATTTAAAATAATTAATGCAATATACATGTTAGGACGTGCGCTCACATGAAATACTCACCTCTCGACTAATTGTGCACTCCTAACGTACCGTACCCATCTAAATGACATTCATATCTAACTAAACCGTTTCAAGTTTTACCCCTTTCTACTTGATTCCCATTATACATTCTAACGTTATCAATTAAATAGAGGACCTTACTTAAACTCGGATTCTCAATTAATAACAATACAATTCACTACAGGTTATCCCTTTTTATTTTCTCAATGCGTGACCATAATTATACTCACAATACCAACCTGAAAATTCTCATTATTTAAGCGTGTATTATTCACGTCATAAATATACAATACAAGCACCCCGAGACTAAGCTGCGGTGCAAACATACTCTGCTATCCATCCCGGTACATCACGTACATAAGGATCACGCATTCCGAATCTCTCAGGAATCGTTCTCAGATAACAACAATCACAATCAATGGAGACGAACACAGTCACATCACATGGGTCACGCACGTACCTACGCTCCCACGATCAGCAGACTTATTAACTTCCCAATAAGTCCTTCTCTGACCTATGTCCTCGAGGTACCAATCTATATCCCCCCGTAGGCACACAAAGATTAGATGGTCCTAAACGAACGCAAACCTCCCGTGATTGCAAGTATGGTAGGTATGTCATACACATAAGTTATATACTAAGCATTCACACATCTTAGATGTCTCAATATTAATAAAGGTATATTCTACATCCTTATACCATTATTCCAATTTTATACATTTTAAGTCTTCCAATAATATATAATGTAGACTGTCGACACATCTCACATCATAGTTTCTTGTACTTAAAACCTATCTCAAAGGGATTATTAAGTTTCCTATTATTCCCACATATAACATCATTATTCTTAAGGTCCTTACTTCTACCCCAAATCTCATTTCATCAAATTATTCAAATTTACTCTTTTAACCCTAATATTATCTCACTCATCGAATTTCATTAGATTTTAGAATAATTCCTTAAATTGAATTCTAATTAAGGTCCAAATTTTATAACCATACCTACTGGTCTTCCTTAAGTCTAAGGATATTCATAAATTCTCTAATAATAATTTTCTAAGGGTTAACATCATTAAAATTTAACTAGGGAAAATTTTACTCATTCTGGGAAGGTCGATCGATCGATCTTGAACATCGATTGATCGATGGTGGTCGATCGATCGACTGATGAATGTCGATCGATCGATTGCACCAGATATGCTATGGACTGCTTCGTTTTGCAGTCCTCAAATCGTCCCAAAAATTCATTACAATGCATGAAACTTCATTCTAACGTTATAATATCATCAAATAATCATCCTACAACATTGTTAACGTTCTAAAACTAATTAATCATCACCCAAAGGCCTTATTTAGATCAAAACATCCTCAAGAACCCTAGTTTCCTATTTCTTTCAAGAACAACAGTAATTCTCTTCTTTAATCCGTTTTTAGATCATCAAGTATTATGTTTTGGATTCATAATTCATCCAGAATATGTCTACATGCAATTCCTAACATGGTTTATAGTTTTAATCCTCAAATTCATGGGTCTATATCAATCTTCCAAGACAAAATTCAATAATTACACTAAACATGGAAGAACACATTCATTGAATCAATTGCAACTAAATCACTTGCCTTATGTTCTTCAGATTTTTGTTGTTGGTTGAAGAAGGTTGAATTGCTTTCTCTCTCTCTGCAGAATTCTCCTCTCTCTCTCTCTACAAGTTCTTCTCCAAGATGACAATGGTGGTTTAGAGGTTGCCTTAGGAACCTCTTAAAATTTCTTCCAATAACTCCCGTAGTCCATTAGGTCATTTAGTGTTGTTAGTGGGTTTAGTGGGTAAAGACTAAATCAGATTTTAACTTCTAATTTTCGTGGGTTTTAATTCCCAAAATTTCGAAATTACCAAACTACCCTTTTGGGTTGCCGGTATGGCCTAAAAATGCCCCGGGACCCAAACTAAACCCCCGGCTAGTGTTTTCTGACTATTTCGACCCTTCCGGACTCGTTGGCGCACTCAAAATGACCACGTGGTTGATAAAAATAAAATTTAATTTTTAATTCAAATAATTACATTCCTGACGCGACTGTCACGTGCGTCCCAACTAAATTTTCCAAATTGTCGTATTTCAGCCTCGCGACAATTTCAATATTTTCAATATTCATATATTTCCATATATACACATTATAATCAAATACCAACTCACATCTCATTAGTATTTTATACAGATTAATTCTCAATTAATTCACATTTAATTTAATTAATCCCATAAATAAATATCGATAAAAATGCGAGATATTACATACTTCCCCCCTAATAACAGAATTTCGTCCCGAAATTCGAAACTAGAAAGTACCTGGTAAAAATAACTCTGGATAAAGTTCGCGCATATTATCCTCGCACTCCCATGTGTACTCCTCGACATTATGATGTTGCCACTGAACACGCAATAACGGAACTATCTTTGACCGCAGTTTTCGCTCACTTCGGTCTAAAATAGCAATCGGCCCCTCCTCGTAGGAGCTATCAGGCTGGAGATCGATGTCCTCCAAAGCAATGTAAGAATGAGCCAAATCGTCTCTAAGATATTTCCTTAGCGAGGAAATATGAAACACATCATGAATCCGATGCAAATGCTCCGGTAATCCAAGTCTATAGGCAACAGACCCAATTCGCTCGATGATAGGGAATGGCCCCACATATCTCGGTGCCAACTTCCCCTTCTTCCCAAATTGCATAATCCCCTTCATAGGAGATACTCCGAGTAAAGCCTGGTCCCCCACTTGGAACTCCCTGAAGAACCTCTTCGCATCAGCATAGCTCTTCTGCCGATCCTGAGCTACCCGAATGCGACTCCGTATCAATTCTATCCTTGCCGAAGTATCCTGAATCACTTCCGGCCCAAGTAGTTTGTTGTCCCCCACCTCCAACCAACAAGCTGGGGAACGACAAGGTCTACCGTACAACGCCTCAAATGGAGCCATGCCAATGGTGAACTAGTAGGAGTTGTTGTAAGCAAACCCCACCAGTGGAAGATACTGCTCCCATCCACCCCTAAAATCAATGATGCACATACGCAACATGTCCTCCAATATCTGGTTTGTACGCTCGGTTTGCCCATCGGACTGTGGGTGATATGCCGTACTCAACCGCAACTCCGTGCCCTTGGCCTCCTGAAAACTCTCCCAAAACCGCGAAACAAATATCTTGTCTCGGTCAGACACGATATTTAGGGGCACACCGTGAAGTCTCACAATTTCTGCAATAAAAAGCTGGGCATACTGTCCCGTAGTGTAGTCTATCCTTACGGGTAGAAAATGAGCGACTTTGGTCAACCTGTCCACAATTACCCAAATGGAGTCGTGACCTCTCTGTGACGTAGGCAACCCCGTGATAAAGTCCATGGATATGCTCTCCCACATCCACATCGGGACCTCTAATGGCTGTAGAAGTCCTGCCGGTCTCTGATGATCCACTTTTACCAGCTGACAAGTGGTGCATTTAGAAACAAACACGACAATATCTCTCTTCATCCCGCTCCACCAATACTGACGTCTCATATCTTGGTACATTTTGTCCCCACTGGGATGTACCGCGAACCGTGAGCCATGCGACTCTGCCATCACCTCGTGTCGCAATTCCTCCCCTTCTGGAACTACCAGTCTTCCATTGAAGCGTAATCCCCCATCTGAGCTAACGGTATAGGACTCGTCTCCCTTTGCTAATAATCGAACTATCTGCTCCTGACAGAACGAGTCATCTGCTTGTGCCTTTACCACTCTCGTGACAATCTGCGGTGTAACAGTCATCACCGACATGAATGATCGGGCCACTGCATCCTGGTGTCCCAACTCCTTCCACTTTGCCTTCCATACCCCTGCCACTTCATCTACTGGCCTACGACTCAACGCATCTGCTACCACGTTAGCCTTCCCCGGGTGAGATTGGATATTAAACTGATAGTCCTTCACAAACTCAAGCCACCTCCGTTGCCGCATATTCAACTCCTTCTGCGTGAATAGGTACTGTAGGGACTTGTGGTCCGTGAATAATCGAAACTTCTCCCCCAAAAGATAATGTCTCCAAATCCTAAGGGCAAATACCACTGCCGCTAACTCCAAGTCATGGGTGGGGTAATTCTTCTCGTGAGACTTAAGCTTACGGGAAGCATAGGCTATGGCCTGACTCTCTTGCTGCAATACACCTCCAAGTCCTTGTAAGGACGCGTCGGTGTAAAATAGATACTCAACTCCCGGTCTCGATAATGCTAACACAGGTGCTGAGGTTAACTTGTCCTTCAACTCATCAAATGCCAACTGACAGGCATCACTCCAAATGAACGGCACACCTTTACGAGTCAGATGTGTCAAAGGACCCGCTATCTTGGAGAAACCCCGAATAAACCTCCTGTAGTATCCTTCTAGGCCCAAGAAACTACGGATCTCAGTCGGTGTCGTGGGCTGTCCCCACTCCCTCACCGCGGATACCTTTCCCGGATCAACAGATATCCCCCGGTCAGAAATAATATGCCCCAAAAATTGAACCTCCTTCAGCCAAAACCCGCACTTTTCATACTTTGCATACAGCTCGTTCTGGCGTAGAGTTTGCAAAACCTGCCTCAAATGCTCGGCGTGATCCTCCTTTGTCTGGGAGTAAACCAGAATATCATCAATGAAGACAATGACGAACTGATCTAGGAACTCTCTGAACACACTATTCATCAAGTCCATAAACACGGCTGGAGCATTGGTCAAACCAAAAGGCATAACCCGAAACTCGTAGGAACCATATCTCGTTAAGAAAGCAGTCTTCGAGACCTCCTCCTCCCTAATACACAACTGATGGTATTCCGATCGAAAATCAATCTTTGAGAAGAAAGAAGCTCCTCTCAGCTGGTCGAATAAGTCATCGATTCGGGGCAACGGATACTTATTCCGTATCGTGACCTTATTCAACTCCCAGTAATCTACACACAACCTCAATGATCCATCCCTCTTCTTCACGAACCACACAGGGGCACCCCACGGCGAAGTACTCCTCCGTATAAACCCCTGACCCAACAACTGCTCAATCTGATCCCGTAACTCTCTCATCTCAGCTGGAGCCATACGGTAAGGTGCGCGGGCAATAGGCCGAGTGCCCGGCGTCAAGTCGATCACAAAATCTATCTCTCTACTCAGAGGTAATCTAGGTATATCCTGAAATACATCGGCAAACTCTCGAACAACTGGAATCGAATCATGTGGTATCACCACTTCCTTAGAGGTCTCCTCCTCTATATAGTACAAGGGAGTGGACGATCCTCCCTCAGGACGAGGCATCGCCACTAAAAACATCTCCTTCCCGGGAATGGAAAAGATAATACTCCTACTAAAATAGTCAATCATGGCTCGGTACGCGACTAGCCAATCCATACCAATAATGGCATCATACTCGGTCATCTCTAACACTAACATATCCACGGGTAAAGTAAACCTCCCGATCTCTATACCCACGCCTCTACATACAAGGGAAATCATGGAACCCCTACTCAACGGTGAATCTACACAAGTAACCGTACTCTCGGCGGTGTCTAACAACCCAATGGTGCGTTCAAATCTCATAGCAATGAAATAATGTGTAGCCCCCGTGTCAAATAAAATACGCCCCATAGTCCCCTGAATAGAGAACATACCCTCAATGGCTGGTGGATCCTGCGGGGCTGTGGCCTGCTGAAGCTGATATACTCTCCCACACTGAAGCTGTCCCTGCTGAACTGGGACCGCTGGAATGGGTGGTAATGCTACCATCTGTGGTGGTGCTGGGAGGGCGGCGGGAAACATAGGCCTCTGCGGCTCCTGTCGAGCACCCTGCTGCTGCTGCTGCGGGGCCCTACCCTTATCCGGACAATCCTGGCGTTTATGGCCACTCTTGCCACAAACGTAACACTTCCCCGGGAAGTTCCCCCCTCTCTGTCCCTGCTGCCCTCGGCCCTGGTGGCCGTTTCCATTTTTCCCCTGGCCATGCTGGCCCTGCTGAAATTGCTATTGACCATTCTTCCCCTGCTGGCCCTGATGGCCGTTCGGACCCTGATGGCCCTGCCGGAAACCTCCCTATCCATTTTTGAAATTCCCCGATCTGAACCTCTTATGATCCCCCTACTGGGAACCCTGGTCACCCTGCCTCTGCCCCTGAGTAGATTGTGCCCCACTGGCACCATTTCCTCCAGTCCTGCCCTGATGGCTGGACTCTCCTGATCTCTTGCTCTCAGCCATGTGAAAGCGGTGATCCTGGCAGTGTAACAGTGCAGCGTTAACCATGTCAGAATAAGTGGCCAACGAGAGGTTCCCCAACAAATGCTGACGGATCCTCCATGTCAATCCATCGGTGAACTTCTGGATCTTCTTCTCCTCTGTCGGTATTTCATCCGGAACAATATTCAGTAGATTACTGAATTCGGCCTCATACTCGGCCACAGTCCTTCCCTCCTGTCTGAGATTCATTAACTTCCTCCTCATTTCCGTGTGAACGGCTGACGGAAAATACTTGCGGTCAAACCGCACCCAAAACTCCTGTATCGTGAGAGTATCTCTCTCCTCCCCGGTGGTAATAGACTCCCACCACTGAAGTGCAGATCCCACTAGCTTGAAGGTAGCTAGTATCTGCTTCTGAACATCGGTGCACTCATACATCCTCAAGTGCCTCTTAATGTCTTTCCTCCACTGACTTGAAACCACAACATCGGAGCTACCTGTGAACTCCGGCGGGTGCGCTTTATGAAAAGCATCACGTACACATTCCCAAGCAGACGAGAATGCATGTGCCTGAACTGGCGCGGCTACTGGCGCCTGGGGTGGTGTCTGCTAGAGCGGCATTTACCGCTTGGGCTACAATGGCTGCAACCTCAGCGGCATTCATGGTGCCCTGTACTGGTGCTGGCTGGGGCTCTGGCTGTACATCCCTAGGAACCCGTGGTGCACGTCGTGGAGGCATCTGAATTAAGAGTAAAGTCTATAAGTTTCGCAGTTATAAACTCAAAATAGCTGAAGAGCGAAGCATACATAAAAGAATACAACAGTCCTAAAATATAGGGCTCTACATCAAAGAAAGCTCAGCGGAAACATAATAAGCCGTACAGATCCTAAAGGACACTAGAACCTGTTGCTCTGATACCACCTGTGACACCCCGACTAATTAAATACCGGGTAGCTAATCCTTTATTAAATTAAATCAAAATGCCAAGTTGGTTCAGTTAATAGCATCACTGTCGAAAACATTTTTGAGTAATTACTAACCACCTAGTATTTAAAAGTAAGATGTCAAATTTTAAATTAAGTCTGATTAACAAGCAGTAAGTGAGATATAAAAAAATAACATAACCATACACCATAAAGTCTCAACGAAGTAACCGACAAACATTAATGAGTCCAGAGGAAAAACTCCTCACAACAATCCCATAACTGAAATAAATAAAATAGTGAATCCTGAATTAATTACATGCCAAAAGTCTGAATAACTGATATGAAATGTCTCTAAAAGAAATGGGCGACATGCCCTACAAGTGATGGAACTGAATATAGAGTCAAAACCAAAAGAAGTGTCTACTAGCAAGGCCCTGTAACTTCCACAACAGCTACAACTCATCACCTAAATGGAAGTACTATGCATGGTGTCCTTGTGGCTGGGCACCTAAAAGGTTTTTACAAAAAAATAGATTTGAAAGCAAACGGGTCAGAGCCCGAAAGTGGAGAGTATTTTAAAAATAGCAAGTGCTTTAATAACATTTAAAACAATGAATGCAAAATACATGTTAGGACGTGCGCTCACATGAAATACTCACCTCTCGACTAATTTTGCACTCCTAACGTACTGTACCCATCTAAATGACATTCATATCTAACTAAACCGTTTAAAGTTCTACCCCTTTCTACTCGATTCCCATTATACATTCTAACGTTATCAATTAAATAGAGGACCTTACTTAAACTCGGATTCTCAATTAATAACAATACAATTCACTACAGGTTATCCCTTTTTATTTTCTCAAGGCGTAACCATAATTATACTCACAATACCAACCTGAAAATTCTCATTATTTAAGCGTGTATTATTCACGTCATAAATATACAATACAAGCACCCCGAGACTAAGCTGTGGTGCACACATACTCTGCTATCCATCCCGGTACATCACGTACATAAGGATCACGCATTCCGAATCTCTCAGGAATCGTTCTCAGATAACAACAATCACAATCAATGGAGGCGAACACAGTCACATCTCATGGGTCACGCACATACCTACTCTCCCACGATCAGCAGACTTATTAACTTCCCAATAAGTCCTTCTCTGACCTATGTCCTCGAGGTACCAATCTATATCCCCCCGTAGGCACACAAAGATTAGATGGTTCTAAACGAACGCAAACCTCCCGTGATAGCAAGTATGGTAGGTATGTCATACACATAAGTTATATACTAAGCATTCACACATCTTAGATGTCTCAATATTAATAAAGGTATATTCTACATCCTTATACCATTATTCCAATTTTATACATTTTAAGTCTTTCGATAATATATAATGTAGACTGTCGACACATCTCACGTCATAGTTTCTTGTACTTAAAACCTATCTCAAAGGGATTATTAAGTTTCCTATTATTCCCACATATAACATCATTATTCTTAAGGTCTTTACTTTTGCCCCAAACCTCATTTCATCAAATTATTCAAATTTACTCTTTTAACCCTAATATTATCTCACTCATCGAATTTCATTAGATTTTAGAATAATTCCTCAAATTGAATTCTAATTAAGGTCCAAATTTTATAACCATACCTACTGGTCTTCCTTAAGTCTAAGGATATTCATAAATTCTCTAATAATAATTTTCTAAGGGTTAACATCATTAAAATTTAACTAGGGAAAATTTTACTCATTCTGGGAAGGTCGATCGATCGATCTTGAACAGTGATCGATCGATGGTGGTCGATCGATCGACTGATGAATGTCGATCGATCGATTGCACCAGATATGCTACGGACTGCTTCGTTTTGTAGTCCTCAAATCGTCCCAAAAATTCATTACAATGCATGGAACTTCATTCTAACGTTATAATATCATCAAATAATCATCCTACAACATTTTTAACGTTCTAAAACTAATTAATCATCACCCAAAGGCCTTATTTAGATCAAAACACCCTCAAGAACCCTAGTTTTCTATTTCTTTCAAGAACAACAGTAATTCTCTTCTTTAATCCATTTTTAGATCATCAAGTATTATGTTTTGGATTCATAATTTGTCCAGAATATGTCTACATGCAATTCCTAACATGGTTTATAGTTTTAATCCTCAAATTCATGGGTCTATATCAATCTTCCAAGACAAAATTCAATAATTACACTAAACATGGAAGAACACATTCATTGAATCAATTGTAACTAAATCACTTGCCTTATGTTCTTCAGATTTTTGTTGTTGGTTGAAGAAGGTTGAATTTCTTTCTCTCTCTCTGCAGAATTCTCCTCTCTCTCTCTACAAGTTCTTCTCCAAGATGACAATAGTGGTTTAGAGGTTGCCTTAGGAACCTCTTAAAATTTCTTCCAATAACTCCCGTAGTCCATTAGGTCATTTAGTGTTGTTAGTGGGTTTAGTGGGTAAAGACTAAATCAGATTTTAACTTCTAATTTTCGTGGGTTTTAATTCCCAAAATTTCGAAATTACCAAACTACCCTTTTGGGTTGCCAGTATGGCCTAAAAATGCCCCGGGACCCAAACTAAACCCCCGGCTAGTGTTTTCTGACTATTTCGACCTTTCCGGACTCGTTGGCGCACTCAAAATTACCATACGGTTGATAAAAATAAAATTCACTTTTTAATTCAAATAATTACATTCCTGACGCGACTGTCACGTGTGTCCCAACTAAATTTTCCAAATTGCCGTATTTCAGCCTCGTGACAATTTCAATATTTTCAATATTCATATATTGCCATATATACACATTATAATCAAATACCAACTCACATATCGTTAGTATTTTATCCGGATTAATTCTCAATTAATTCACATTTAATTTAATTTATCCCATAAATAAATATCGATAAAAATGCGGGGTATTACATAGAAGAGAGGTGAGAATTTCTCAAGAGAGTGCCACATACTAATATGATTGTTGCATTAGCTGGTAAGCATTTTAAATACTTGCTAAACTGAATTTTTAAATTGTTTTACAATCGGGCTCTGACTTGTTTCCTGTTATCTCTTCTCTCTTGTATATATATATATATATATATGTATGTATATATCACAGGGGCGTCATGCTTAGGATTATTTGGAAGGAACGTGCTGCAACTTAGGTGGGAGTTGCAGGCCTTTTGCTTAGACGACCTCATTATTGATTCCACTCCTAGTTCTGTTTTATCCAGGTGGGCATGTGTCGCCCTTTTTCCTTATTCAGTTGGTTTTGTCAGATATTTTGATTCATTTACTTTTAGTATTTTTACTTTGGAATTTGCTACTGTCAGGATGTTTTTCCTTTGAAGTTTTAAAGTTGGAATTTGTTATTTGAATGCTTAAATTGCTTGGATAATCTTTTCCAGTCTAGTTGTTGTGTGACTCTTAAACTACGAATTATGAAAGGTTTTTATTATTGGGCTTAAATTAAATATGGAAATAATGTTTTAAATGGTTTTGACACTTAGCTTAATTATTTAGGGTGTTTAATGTGAAAAGTTATTTTGCGATAGTGATGCTAAGAATGAACCAACCGTTCACCTTGGTTATAATTTAATAAATGACTGATCACTCGGTATTTAATTAGGCGGGGTGTCACAGGTGGTATCAAAGCATCAGGTTCTAGTGTCCTTTAGGATCTGTACGACTTATCTCGTTTCCAGCTTAGCATCTTTGATTTAGAGCCTTAATATTAGGAATATTATATTCATCTTTATGCGTTTGAAATTCGTGTTTCTGTGATTTGTCGATGTGAATTTTGAACTTATTCAGATTATTTTAAACTTTTAGATGGACCGTCAAAACGAACAAGCTAATGCCGTTAGGGAAGTTAGGGAGCAAGAACATCTCACATCGCAGGCGTCTCCAAAGAGGGTACCAATCGTCGAATTTGCAGGCATTGTGGCACAAGCAGTTGCCACTGCAATCTTACAGTACCACGATCGCAGTATGCAGCTCAGAAGAGGCAAAAGACCTAGAGAGATTCGTCAATTTCATATGACTAGAGTTGACAATTGTGCGAAGACACCACAATTGCGACAACAAACCCCTAAAGACCAAGACGGCTCCAGAGGTAACAAAATTTACGTAGAGGGACAAAAGCGTCAGGACCAATAAAGTTGGGGTCAGAATGAAGTCACAAAGAGGTGTTTCAAATGTGGAATGGACGGTCATAAACGTCAATCTTGTTCGAATCACACTAGAGAGAAACTCCAACCCGACCAACGAGAAATTTCAGGACTCTGCTATAAATGTGTGCAACCAGGTCATAAGCGGAAGGATTGTCCTCAACCTGACATCATTTTCCCTCAAGTTGCTGAGCAAGGCCAAAGAAAAGGTGAAATTAGACAACCGTGTAGTAAAATGAGATAGTTTCGAGGCAGGTGCTTCAAATGTGGCAAGAATGGCCATAGATGTCAGGATTTCCCAGAAGGGAATAGGGCCCCACGGCAGCAGGGTGCCCGTAATAAACTGCAAAGGCTAACTCTACCAGCCATCCCCGCAGCCTCAGATCAGCAGGGGCAATTGCAGTATGGACGTGTCTATAACGTCCACCAAGCAATAGCACCTCAGGCACCACCCATGATAGAGGGTATTCCTATACATGGTACTATGGATAGAGTTTTATTTGGTACTAGGGCATCACACTATTTTATAGCTACTCATTATGAACGAGCCTTAGGGTTATTAGACACGACAAAGAGTACAGTGTCGTGCGTAGACTCACCATTGAGGAATGAGTCTTTAATTTTCTATATTTGACGGGGTGTAGATATAGAAATTGGTAGCTTTATTTTACCTACGGATATGCTGGTGTTAAATATGCATGAGTACAATGTCATTATTGGCATGATAGATTTTCTGATAGGAGTATTGTCTTTGCCATTTCGGGACAGGAGATGTGTTTGGTGGCGTTGCCTTGTCGAGAGGGAGGATTAGCCAAGGTGTTTGGCAAAGTAGAAGTATGACTTTTATCCTCGGAGGATGAGGCGTGTTTTAGGTGACACGAGCAAGTCATTATATTTTATTTATTGTTAGATTAGCACGTGAGACGAGTTTAATGTGTACAACTATAAACATTACTATTATGTGAATATTTTTCCCTAGTGTAGCGGGATTATCTATAGTGCTAACCGCGGAGGAGGAATGGGTGTATTACTAGTGTTATATACTTTATTGAGAGTACTCGTTTTAGTGATGTGATACACGAGTATGATGTTGTCTTAGTTACAACTTTATAGAAATCTTTAGTATGATAGTAGGTAGTTATTGCAAGGCTATTGGAATGGTTACATTAGTGCAGCATGTTTTGTTCTGGCGAGACCTCACCTACGAGAGGGTCGGACTCGAACTTATATTATATATTCTAGAGACTTTGGAAGGGATGGTGGGCTCGAGATATTCTATCCCGATGTGTGTGGGGACTTTGTTATTATGATTAAGTACGTATTGGGTATTGTTGAGCGAAAAGATTTAACTCATTATTATGATTAGCGCTCAAGATTTGGTAATAGGAAGAACGTATTAATATATCTATCCTTTAGAGATGTGAGAATTAAAAGTTATACCCATATGTTTGGGGACAGGATTTTGAGAATCCCGATTGTATGTATCCAAGGTTCATGAAACGCGATTACCACCAAAACTGAACGATAGTGCAATTGGCAAAATGTTCTTTATTTAGTGTAATTATGGGAGTAGGTGTAACTTTTCTGTCAAGAGACAGAATAAGGGGATACATGCTATGGATGGAGGACCTAACAAATCTCGATAACCGACAATTCTAGGTAGTAGTGTATCGGCTCCTTGTTTGGATTTTGCTTTACGATACATCCCACGCATGAAACTTAGCGTAAAGTAGGAAATAAGGAGATGTTTGGTCGTTAGTCCATGAGTTCGGTACCTCGGTCGTAATAGGAGCAGGTAATTAAATATATAAGTTGGGAGTTAAATTATGATTTAAGGCCAGTGGGGCCAGTGATGTGGTAAGAAAGCATTGAAAGTTTTATTTTATCACTACGAGTTGAAGGATGGAACGATGATAAAGGGAATTTAAAATTGCGATTTCTAGGGGTGATTAAGAATACCCAAGTGTTGTAACCGCGTTCTGAGCACAAGGGAAATAAAGAGATGGGATGATTTTTAGGGTGGATTATCTGGGAAGAATTCTTAATACAAGAGAGATGACTTGTATTTATTTTGATGTATAGAGCATTGGTAATTTATTTTAGTTGTTATATTTATTCGGGAGGATTGTTGTGCTTATTTGAAGAAATTTGAGATTAGTGTTTTCTCTTTTGTTATTGTGGGATGTAAATGCTCCATACCTAGTATTTTGATGAATTTGGCTAGTTTTTATCAATGAGTAGCACACTGTTCGCTCTTCTCGGGTGAGAGGGGTGCTACAGAATGTAGGCATCCTGGTTAGCTGATGATAGAATTGTTCGAGTTGTAGGGATGTGGGAATATATGTGTGGAATATATGTTTAAGGAAATAACATAACGAGGTGGAAGTGGTAGAGTGGATTAAGCGTCGCGTGAAGAAGGATGATCCATATATACGTGTGCGATTAGAGTAGCACGCCCGAATTTGATTAGAAGGCTGTAGGAGGCCATTTAAAAAAGGGGTATTCCTTGAGAAGGGTAGAATTTAATTATTATGGAGGACACTCGGAGCGAAGTTGTAATTAGTCAAATATTGAGAGCGACTGATGCGTACAAAGAGTGATGATTTTAGTATGGTATAAAAGGTCCAGAAGTTCACATCGTGGAGAAAAGTGCGCAGATCGAAACTTTCAGTATACGCAAAGGAAAGAAGGAGAGTATTAAATGTCACTTAATGTGAGACATTTCAAATAGAAGTCGATGTTGAGCGAGGCATAGTGAGTGGTCTCTTCATACACCACTCATAGATAGAGATCGGTTGAAACAAGGGGATCAACCAGAGTATTTTATGGCTATCGACAATTCCTATAGTGGAAGAGGCCGGTAAAGTCCGTAAAGTTTCTTGGATGAGTTACCAACCTCAAGGTAAGTCAAGAGTTCCTTCGAACAATTAGAGAAAGATGCCTAAGAAGGAAGTGATTGACACTCCTTAGAGTGATTTGCAATATTAGCTAGTGTGCCCTAGTCTTCCTTCGAGAGGAAGGATCGCGCCGGTACGTGGTCCTACACGGTATTTTTCTGAATTAGGTTGATATTTTTTGACCCCACCTTCAATATGGGATTCAACAAGTAGCGGGGATATCATTTCGTTTTAAGCAAGTTGTATCACCCATGATTCAGGAAGTAAGCGAGCGGTGATTGACCATTAGTAGAGCAATGTGAAAATAATTTTGGATTCATGGTGACCATTGTTTCCACAACGCTTCTAACTAACAAGTGGAGTATAGTACGGTAATTGGGGTGGATATTACCTAATGGTAAGGTTCCGTGGAATCACTTGTGCCTGTTTATTGTGAACAAGATGCTTATTGAGGTTTTGGTGTGGAAAAAAAAACTTAACTTTTAACACTATGAATGTTAAGAGATGGGCGGGTAATCAGAACTTTGGATTGGTTGAGTTAGAATCTGATGTTTATGGTGGAATTACCACGGCTGTTTTAGGCAAGCAAGTTGTGGTCAAATGTTCGTGTGGTTTCTCTCAGAATGGGAGATTTGTGTTTAGATAATTACGAGTAATTGTCATGTAGTGAGGTGCGGCCTCCCAATAATGTTGAAATAATGGGAGTCAATGATGTATAGACTCATCTTATGTGAATGTTGTCGGATAGGAGCATATTGTGGAAGTGTCATTAATGAGAGTGATAAACAAGCTTGATGTGAAACGGGGGCTATAGTGATTAGACGCCTTACTTTGAAGTTAGTTTGCATACTAATAAGGTATCCAAAATCATTTTACCGGATATGCCTTATTTTCTGAATTTCGGGATGAAATTCCTTTATTAGGGGGGAAGTATGTAATACCCCGTATTTTTATGGCTTTTAAATTTGGAGATTTATAAATTTAAATTGAGATATTAATTTAATATTAATCCGAAAATCATTTAAATATGTACTAGCGTGATGAGAGTTCGTAATTATGGAATTTTGTTATAAATTACTTTATGGGTAAAGTAAGATGTGTAATTAAATTTAGTAAAATTATCATGAGAATATAATTTGATAATTTTGGAAATTTTATCCGGACGCGCCTGTGTCGTGTCGGGATTAAATTCGCATTATTAAAGTGAATAAATTACAAGTCACCCATATGGTCATTTTGAGCACGCCAATGTGTCCGGAAGGGTCGAGATAGTCAAAATAATGTACCCGGGGGTGTAGTTTGGGTCTCGGGGCATTTTTAGGCCTAATTAGCATCCCGGGAGGGCGTTTTAGACATTTTGTATTTTTGGGCATGGAAACCCACGAATTTTCTAAGGTTATATCAGATGGTAGGGGTTGTCTTCTAGGGTTAACATAACCAAAAACCAAGGACGGCCAATGGAGAGGAAGAGGAGAATCCTTCCAAGGATTTCTAGGCCAAGAACTCCACCGTTTGCACCGCCGTCATCGCCAAATTGTAGATCGCGCGACGAGGATCATAACCACACCAATTTCTTCCACAAATCAGAAAAAAATATTTCCAGGCAAGTATCTATCTTGCTTTAATTTAGTTAACGCTTCAATTATATTAGTCTAGGGTTGATTAAAACTAGTTTTCGTGAAAGAAAGCATATATTGGAGACTAGAATTTACATATTGTAGAGGTGAAAATCATATTCTAGAAATCTATGTCATATGTAGAGGTTGAATCACGAAATTGCATTAAGTTAGGAGTAAGAAATCTGGGAAAATAATGGGAATAACTAAGTTGAAGAAAATATTAGGGTTCTTGATATTTATATGGATTTTGGCCCATTTAATTCATTATACTTGATGAAAACTCACATGTCTGACGTAGAATATTATTTATTTGGGTATATAACACTTGCAGTATCATTTGTTGGGAGTTTTGGAGTAAAAAATAATGATTTGGATGAGTTTGGAATAGGATTCCCGTAACTGGTATTTCTGCAGCTTCGCCATAACTGCTTGATCGATCGATCGACCAAAGAGCATCGATCGATCGACCCACTTCCATCGATTGATCGACCCCTCCTGGAAAATTCATATTCCTCTTTTAAATAGTTTATTTCAATTAAATGAGTGGTAACCTTTAAACATTATTATTTGAACATTTTGGGACATAAAGAGGACCAGTAGGACTTTGTGAAAATGGAGCATTTAATGTAAAGACGAAATTAGTGTTAACGGGGAGTGATTTACACTTAAGGAATAATGGGAATGTGTGTCTAAAGGAGTGAGACTCGTAAGGAAGTTACGTCGTAAAATAAGAGAGTACCTACTGAAATTATACTTAGGGAGATAGGATACTACAAGTGATACGGAGTAAGTTTGGAATAATCCCATAAATAAAAATAAAATAGACGAGCCGTTATATGGGATAATCTAGTAATGTGTACTAAGAATGAATATCATAAGTATGGGTCGTGGGTGTACCTAATTTAGAAATGGGAATGGTAGTATACATATATACGACTGTAGTTGTGCATATATTATATACGTGTAAAAATCATACCCGCGCTACTTGCTATCACTGAGGTTACTGCGTCGGGACAGTCTTATCTCGATGGGACCTTTATGGGGGATATTCACTTGTACCTTAGAACATAGGAATCCTTGGTACAGGCTATCTGATCGATAGTCAGACGGTCCTAAGAGACGTGAGGGTATGTGCTGACCTCTTAGTGACTTGGAACTATGCTTCGCCTCAATTTGTATGTGTTTTGTGTTAATACAGTCCGAGAGTGATTCCGAACTAGTATTTCCCTTAGTACGTGTAATACGGGGACTTGATAATTGAGTATGCCAGCACCATAAATTTTATGTGGGGTGCCGATAGTATGTATATATTATATGAGTGATTAATATATATATAGACTTGAAATTGGGAACTTTCTTCTGTGACTAAAAGTAGTTGAGTAATTAATAAATATTTTGACTTTGATATAAATGTTTGTAAAGTTTGAGGCAATACTGAAAGACTTTATAATATGAAATAAAATTCTTATGAAAACTCTACTCTCAGAAATTAATTATTTTAGCCCTAGTAATTGTAGGCATGAAGCCTTATGAGGAATTTAAGATAAGCTTAACTTGTGGGGATTAATAGTGCGGTAGGTGTGCACATTAGAAGAGATGTGAGAATTTCTCAAGAGAATGTCTCATACTAATATGATTGTTGCATTAGCCGGTAAGCATTTTATATACTTGCTAAACTGAATTTTTAAACTGTTTTACAATCGGGCTCTGACCCGTTTCCTATTATCTCTTCTCTCTTGTATATATATATATATATATGTATATATTACAGGTGCCCAGCCACAGGAGCGTCATGCTTAGGATTATTTGGAAGGAACGTGTTGCAGCTTAGGTGGGAGTTGCAGGTCTTTTGCTTAGACGACCTCATTATTGATTCCACTCCTAGTTCTGTTTTATCCAGTTGGGCATGTGTCGCCCTTTTTCCTTATTCAGTTGGTTTTGTCAGAGATTGTGATTCATTTACATTTAGTATTTTTTCGTTGGAATTTGTTACTGTCAGGATGTTTTTCCTTTGAAGTTTTAAAGTTAGAATTTGTTATTTGAATGTTTAAATTGCTTGGATGATCTTTTTCAGTCTAGTTGTTGTGTGAGTCTTAAACTATGAATTATGAAAGTTTTTTATTATTGGGCTTAAATTAAATATGGAAGTAATGTTTTAAATGGTTTTGACCCTTAGCTTAATTATTTAGGGTGTTTAATGTGAAAAGTTATTTTGCGACAGTGATGCTAAGAATGAAGCAACCGTTCACCTTGGTTATAATTTAATAAATGACTAATCACCCGGTATTTAATTAGGCGGGGTGTCACATCATCCATGTGCTTTACAATGTTTGGAGTCATTGAGATGTTATTAGTTGTTACTTCCTACATGTTTGACTCATTATGTCCTTTATTGCACACATGCACGGATTTGTTTGATTATTGTACTTGTCTATCACATGTTGGTCGAGTGTTTTCATCTCAATCCCGTCCTTAAAATGAATCCAAGTGCAATAATACGAGAATAATAGAAGTACTGCATGTAAAAACCTTTGCCCGTAAGAAATTTATTTAGGACCTAAAAAAGTGAGGAATTAAAAATTATCCGGGGTCCAATAAGGTTTGAAAAGAGCCCGAAAAAATTAAATGGCAATAAAAAGAATATTATGCCAATAATGGGCCAATAGATTTTCTCTAAGTTGAGAATTTAGTACCTCATTAGATACAAAACCTGCATTATTTTATATGAGGGAGTTTTCATTGCAAAGTAATCAATGGGTTTGCATGTCCTTTGAAAATTTCTTAAAACGGCAGTAAAAAGTTTTGGACGGTATTGGTGTGAAAATCACTTATGCTTTGATTTGTTGATTTGATTTAGTCGATATCATCTAAATTCAACAACTTTACACCTAAGGATATTTTTTATGTTCGTTCATAGGAGTACACGTGTAAGGACATTTTTGTCCATTATCAATTTATATGTCATACGCCGTTACACCGTTGAAGAAACTCAAGATCGCATCTACATCAACGGATCCGAATATCAAAGCATCTTCAACATCATAGCCTCTGCAAGAATGAACTTGGTAAAATTTTATTTTTACGTTCCTTAAAGTTCATATTTAGTATTGGGAAATTTTTATAAAATGTTTTTTATAAAAATAAGAAGTAAGTTTTTTCAAGCAAAATGAGGCTTTTTAAGGTTTTTATTTTTCTGGGAAAATTGAACCGGTCCGCCCTCTACCCGGACCGATCCGTTTGCTGAAGGCCAGTATACCCCGGATCTAATGCAAACCGATGGAGCCATATTTTAAAAGAACCAATCCGGTCATCCGGACCGATCCGCCCCCAAGCCGGACCGGTCCGCCCGGGATAAACTCGAACAGTTCCGTGAGTTATTTTTCCACCCACTTATTTTTCCTATATATATACCTATTTCGGTGGTGTATTTTTTAAGTCTTTGAGAAAACGTTTTTAAGAGTACAAACACAACAAGACTTCAATTTTTGATGTGCCAAACATCTTTTTGATTCACACACAAAAATCCCAATTACTTTTGTGAATCCTTTGGAACCCTAGAACACAAGCTTTGTTGTTGTTCATCTTTGTGGAGAGATCTTTGCAACCGAGGGCTGCGTGTCATTGCTGAGGGAGTCTCTACAAAGTTTTATGGCTGCGTGTCATTGAGGAGAGCTGCGGTTCTTCCTTCGTTGTTTAGGCTGTGAGTCCTTGGAGGGTGCTGCGTGTATTCTCTTGCTGAGTTAAAGACTGCGTGTCTTTGTGGGTTGGCTGCGCGTTGATTCGTTGCAGATTTCACTATGGGAGTCTCTACAAAGTTTTATGGCTGAGTGTCATTGAGGAGAGCTGCGGTTCTTCCTTCGTTGTTTGGGCTGTGAGTCATTGGAGGGTGCTGTGTGTATTCTCTTGCTGAGTTCAAGACTGCGTGTCTTTGTGGGTTGGCTGCGTGTTAATCCATTGCAGATTTCTCTATGTAATTGTAAGTTGCGGCTTGTATATTCATAGTGAAATAAAGGTTTTACCCGAACGTGGTTTTTTCCTGAAATCTGTGTCTCAGCATATTTTTGTGTCATATGCTTTATTTATTTATGGATTGACACACGCACCTTAGATGCATGTTTAGGGGCTGAAATTAAATAAGTATGCTATATTAGAAAGTTGCGAAGTTAATCAATTATCACACGTAATTCTCGCATTCTCAACACGCATGAATCGTGCACATATGCTTGATTGAGTTTTATTACCTATTGAATTTGTTCACACACATTCATTCCATATCCCCGATCTGGTTATCTTAGTAAACATTCATGGTGTGTGGTTTTTTTACATTTTTCTATAAAAATATTAAAAAATTCAAAAAAAGTTTGTTTGCTTTGTTTACCGTAACACCTCAATTTGCTTTATTTTGTTTATTCTTTCCTTGTCTATTTCGAACAAATAAAAAGGGGGAGAACGAATTATGACTTTATGGGGGAGTTTTTGAATTATGGGGGAGATTTGAAATTTTATATATGTTTTGATTTGACTTTATGTTTATCTCATTTCAAACTCGATATGTCACGAAGGTTTTTGCTTTCTCTCATGTGTATAGGTAAAAAGTTGGAAATTAGTGGATTCCACACCCTGATGAGAAAATCTTTGAGGTTTGAAGTTTGTTGAAGATTGAAAAAGTTTTAAGACTTGTCATTTACCTTTTCAATTTTGGGTTCATGGGATGGTAGATTTATGTAGGTCATATTTTGATTGATAATTCATATATTTTTATTTCGTACCTACATAAACATAGGGAGAGATTTGTAAGTACATTTTTGTCCGTTATCAATATATCTGTCGTATACCGCTACACCGTCGAAGAAGATCAAGAACACATTCACATCAAGATGGATCCGAATAATCAAGGTTCTTCAACAAACAATCTCCGCAAGGTTAACTTTGGTAAGGTTACATTTTAGAGTACCTTAATAATGCACTTAGAATATTGGGATTATTTTTCATAAAATATTTTCTAAGTGTTGGAGAGGAGCTTTAAAAGTTATTATTATTATTTTTTAATTCATACTATCTAAAGATTTTGTTCTTTGACACCTTTCTGTAGAAAAATCATAATTAATTCATAAAAAATAAGAAAAATACGAAACTAGCGGCCACGCGTTCGTATCAAAATTATCTACAATCATGGCCTGAAATGATCGGTCGTTCAAATGAGATAGGATCTCCTACGGACGAGATAAGGATCTCATTCAAACGACATCGTATGTCGTTCAAACGAGAAGAGTTATTTCTGACATGTCACCACCTTATTTTTAGTATTTAAAGGGTGTCAAACTATTAGATTTCGCGTGGATAAACACTGGTTTTAAACAAAATACGATTTTGAGTGTTTTACTTTATTCTCCAATATTAAAAGAGTTCAATCTTTTGTTTTACAATTCACAAAATCCCAATATCTTTTTGTGTCAGTTGTTTTGGAACCCAAGAACAAAACTTTGCTATTGTTCATACTTTGTGGGGAGATCTCTATAACCAGAGGGCTGCGTGCTATTGTGGAAGGAGTCTCTATAAATATTTTTGACTGTGTGTTATAGGGAGTGTTTGTGGGTATTCCTGGGTTGAACAGACTACGTGTGAACCAGTGCAGATTTCTAGCTGACCCTTGGAAAGTTTGACGAAGGCATCGTGCGTTACACTTGAGGAAAGTTGTATGTAAATCAATGGTCTTGTAAACTTTTCAAAGTTATAGAAATAAAAAGTTTTGCCCCTGTGGAGGATTTTTCTTGAAATTTGGTTTCCTTTGCATGTTTATTACATTATGATTCCATATCACTTAGATGCATGTTTTTAGGACTGAATTAAAACTTGGGTTTTCATTAAGACTGATTTGGTTGACACACAATTAAAATTGGTTTATTTGATAAGTCGCATTTATTCCACTATAGCGGCTCTTTCATATCTGTGATTATAAAATTGGGTTACGAGGCTAAAATAAAAAAACTACCAATTTTAGACATCAACAAATGCATTAACACTTTTTATATTTAAGCGGGTGTTGTACTCTCTTCAGATATTACTCACCCTTCAACTATCGTGAACACCTAATGCTTACCTGCTAACCCAACTAGTTATGCTACCCACCTAACTAGTCCTATTACATATCTTTCTATAATTTTACTCTGTCCCAAGTACTTCCTTCCTTTGGTTCCTAAGTTATTTTTCTTATTAATTTAGTTAATCATTTCTATTTTATTTAATCATATAACTTTCACACTGGTTATATATAAAATACATTCACACATCATGTATTTAACCCGTATATAATTAACTACTCTATTATATATGTATAACTATACTACAACAATCATACATGTTGATACCAAATTTAGTCAGCTGATGTGGACCAATCATACGAAGATACGTGTCAATACTTTCAACGAACAACATACTTTCACCGAGCTACTCAAGCGCTCCGAGCTACTTAAACGTACCGAGCAACTTAGGCGGTTAGATCTACTTAAACATACCGAGAAACTTAGGTGATCCGAGCTACTTAGTGTGCTGAGCATCCAAATCAAGAAAACCAAAAATACGACTACGCATTAAATGCGCATTATTGTATAGATGTATATGCCTACTAGATAACAACGCATTACCTTTTCATATGTACAGCCTCAAGGCTATAAATACATTGTAACCTCGTCATAAGAAGGGGATTTTTATATCTCTTGGTAAACCTATCATCGAGATTCAAGGCAAATAGTCAGCAATACAAAACAGTGGACGTAGGCTATTTTCATAAGGCTGAACCACTTTAAAAATCCACTGGCTTACATATTTGTTCATTTTTTATCTGTGATTGATTAATTAGATAGAATCTAGTTTTTTACATCAACAGATTGGCTCCGTCTGTGGGAAACGACTATACTTCGCGTTTTTCACCGAACAACTTATCATCTATGGATGAGATTCTGGAATGCAGTGATCGAAACACTAGGCTACCTCCAAACCCCTCTACTCCACCAAATATTCAAGATATGGCTGGCATAATGGATAATTTAGCCCAAGGGTAAATATCCATGCAAGAAACCATGCGTGAACTTATACAAACTGTTCGAGATGGAGTGCCGGCTCAATCGGGACAACGAAATGCTCAGAGAAATACCCATCTGCTGTCTTCAAGAACTAGACGAACTCTATTCCCAGAAGTCTCTCAATCTAGACGTACTGACTCATATCATACTGAGAGTTCTAATGATCCTTCGTATCAACCTGGACGGACTTCATTAGTACGAGCTACAGATTCTTAACGGAACGTCACTCTAACTCCATAAAGGACTAGTGCTCTAGGAAGGTTGAGTAGAGTCTCCCCTTTTGATCGATTGGGCCCTAGGAGGAACAGAAGTCCTCCTAGGATTGAGTCGAGGAACTCTCAACGACCATCCGACCTAAGGGAAGGCTCTTCCCAATCACGCCCAACATCTCGTAATGAAAGGTCCCAAGAGGAAAACTCAACGCGATCAATCGCTCGAATAAATAGGCCCGAGGTGGGAAATGACACATGAAAAGGCTCTATTCAAAGGTTGGAGGACAAGTTTGGGGAAATGGCTAAGGCCAAGAATCCTCTACAAAGAACTTTTGTCCAAGGGACACCATTCGTGCAAACAATTATGGATTTTTCCACACCATCAAAATTCAAAGCTACTATGGTGACACCTAAATATGATAGACAAATTGATCCTGTTCTCCATATAGAACAATACCAAGCAGCTGCCGATATCTATGCAGTTCCAGATGAGGTGAGATGCAGAGCATTTTCAGGAACTCTCACCAGGTCAGCTCAGATATGGTACAACAACCTTCCTCGGGGGAAGATTGCAACTTGCCATCAACTGGCAGAGCTTTTCATAAGGGAATTTCTATTTTGGAGCGAAACCAGTTAAAAGAGTAGCACATTTACTGAGCGTTAGACAGAAGCCAGAAGAAAGCACCAGGGACTATATTACTCGTTTCAATAACGAGAAACTTGAGGTAATTGATTACGAGGAGAAAATATCAATTACTGCTCTGATGAGTGGACTGTTACCAGACAAGTTGTACTATACTTTGGCCAAAGATCCACCTACAGAACTAATGGCAAAGGCAACCAAGATTATGAATGCCGAGGAAGCCATGGCTGCGAAGAAGAATGCAGACACTAAGGAGACCAAAGTTGAGGCCAGTAAAACTGAGAAGAAGGATCAGAAGAACAATGGTGGCAACAAGCAGTCGAAAGGCAAGCAAACGCTGGAGCAGATAAGGAAATATGGAAATTATACTCCATTGAAGGTAGATATAAATCACATTCTGGAAGAGATCAAGAATAGCGAGGGGCTAAATTGTCCAGGGAAAATGAAAGCAGACCCTGACAAAAGGGACAAGTCCAAATATTGCAAGTTCCACAAAGACCATGGTCACACGACCAAACGTTGCATAGCTCTCCAGAATGAAATTGAAGAACTCATTAGGCGAGGCAAACTGACCAAGTATGTTGATCGCCAGAGTGGTGGAAAAACCAACAACAGAGGAAGGCAAAGATCTAAATCTCCTCGATGAGCAAAAGATGACAAGAGGAGAGATCACGAAGATGATCCAGAAGATGACCCCGATCTCCCCAAAAGGCCAAGGCAGCCTGAGCGAGAGGTATTGTCAATCCATTTTGGATCATTTCACTACACCAAATATGCCTAATTATCACGATCATTGACCTTGACAAGTTCAACTTGTCAAGGTCAATGACAGTGAGAATTCGGGGCTAGATAACTTTTTTTTATCACCGAAGTGTCACGGTTATTGACCGTGGCAAGTTCCTTAGAATTGTCACGGTCGTGTCACGGCCCATGACCGTGACAAATTTAGTCACGGTTAATAACCATGACAAAGTCTTGACCCTTTTTAAAAACATTGTCACGGTCAATGACCGTGACAATTCTGGGAAGAATTTAAAAAAAATCTGTTGGGCAGTATGGCCACTGCCACTACCTAGCAGTATATTTGTACCTGTTATAGCAACATCATATATCCAAATAAACTAAAGATAATGCAAATATATATTCAAAATAGAAACAATATACATGACGATATAATCCAAATATAATTCAAATGTACCAACTTAAAAATAATGTCACTACATGTATGGGGTAAATGTGAGGAGGTGAGTAGGACACACGATATACAAATTGACACACCCACTAATATATATCGTGTCGCATTGTTCGCACAACCACAATAGGGAGTTCTCCTTCCCGGGTATCACATGCGTGATGAGCACTTTGGACTCGATCTCTTGAAGCTCACGTCCATGAACTATTCCACCCTGGACGATATTCGGGTCCCTCAACCCCCGCCCTATCCGCTGGCCATCAAATACGTCCAATATGAACACGCTCGGCCAACCAAGTGTCGACATCGGTCTATTGAAGGGAGCCAAATAGGGAAGTTGATACACACATGTCGGTGATGAAGCAGCAAGGTCCACATCCTCGTCATCCTGCGCCTCGTCCTCCCGCACCTACTCCTCCACCGCCTTCTCCTTCCCTTTCCCCTTACGGTCTCTGTCCAACGTACGCTTTATGAATGAGTACATATCTTGGATCGTCGCCTCCATACGGGACAACTTTTCTTCATGTGAATCCACCGTTCGAGGCAACCCGGTGTCACTCGTCTCTAATCTGATGATCCTAGATTTGGCCACCCGCGAGCTCACCCCCTTATCCTCCCCTTACGATCAGAGCCAAGAACTTGGATGAGTGCATCTATGGACAAAGATGCCTTGTCGGCATCAGACTGTGACTCATGCACTTCCTTAAGTTATGCCTGAAACGACAAAAAGCACATGATTAGTAAAATAAGTAAACTAAAAAATTATAGCGTAATTAACAAAAAGTAAACTATCGGATTACTTACAATCATGGTGGCGATGCTCGGGGACACCTCCTTGTCTTTCCCTTCTTCGTTCGAAGAGCCACATAAGTATCGAGCCTATGTGTCTTACCCCCATGGCTACTCCCTACCCCAGAAATAAAATAAAGTAAAATTAGTATCGGCCCCGCAAAGTAAAATATTGCAGAATAATATATTTCTGTAGTTATAGAAAAATTAAGCCTTACCTTCATCCTATGCTCCACCTCGGCGTAAGACGTCCGGCCGGAGTAGTGCACGTCCGTATTTTTTGCCCGATTTTCCCTCCCCGATTGGCGAGATGCCAATTGTCGCTCCCCGATCTCATTGTCAATGAACTTTTTTCATTGTGCCAATGAGATCGGCTCCTTCGGCGAGACGGATTCACGCCATCGGATAATGGACTCTCGTGTTTTCCCAAAGTACTATGTCTGCATATTTTTCTTCCACGTCTTGTGTTACTCCCTCAACTGCTCCAAGACGGAATCGCGTAGCTTTGGATCCAAGTTGAATTGTTCTTGTCCAACAAATACAATGTTAGTTGCGAATAAATATAAGTATAAAATGAAATTGAAATTGAAATTGAAATTGAAATTGAAATATTTATATAAATATAAATATATTACCTGTAGTGCCTCCCAAACAGCTAATTTGAGCTCATATGGCACCTCCTTCCAACTCATAAACCCCGGGCTGATGACCGTCTTTAGCATCTCGAGGGATCTCGCTAATAGATCCGACTTGTTCTCGATGGTAATCCCAAATTTGCCATATTTGGGGAGCCTAGGGGCCGAAGAGCCCTCGTCGCTTCCGCTACCACCGAGCCTAGACAACATCATCACAACCTGCATCATCATCCTCGCCTTAATACCTGAAGGAGACATTTGCTGTAAAAAAATGTTATTAGTACAGATAAAAAAAATTAAAAGAAGACATGCAAATATGTACAATTACTACAAATAAAAATGAGCACTAATTATTAATTTACTTTCATACACCCCCTCCCCCACCACACACACAAACACGTACACGCACACACACCATCCCCTGCCTCCACCACACATAGACACACACGCAGCCCCCCACCCCTACCCCACTACCCACCCCTGCACCCTCCCCCCTACCTTGCCCCACCCCCTTCCCCCATCCCTGCCCCCTGTAGAACTAGCTTATGTGGTAACAGTTATATTCCTATAATGTTGGATGATTGTACGCAATTTAATTGGGTCGCTTTTATGAAAAATAAATCTGACACCCTCCGTGAGTTCTTGAAAATTCTTTTAAAAATTGAGAACGAGAACGACACCCAAGTATCTCGCATAAGAAGTGATAGAGGTGGAGAATTCATATACTCAGGTGTTACAAAATATTGTGTAGGTAATGGATATAAACATGACTTTAGTGCACCTAAGATCTTACAACAAATCTGCCTAATTGTCACGGTCATTGACCTTGACAAGTACCGTGACAATTCGGGGCGAGACAAATTTTTTTGTCACACTATATATTTCAAGTATGTTTCATTTAATTATCATGCTATATATATATTGTTCTATATACAAAGTAATTTTCAAAAAAAGTTGAAAAATCCCACCCCCATATGGACAATAATCCAGTGGTCATGCCACTTTTAAAACTAAGCAACCCAACATTTACTAAACAAAATAATCCAACAACAATGTCAACAACAAATGTGTATCCCGTACTCCTTCTAATTCATCTACTCAATTAATTCATTTCATCAATTAAACTAACAATTATTAATTTACTAATTTACAATGAGAGGCAATCCTACTTTCATATGAAATGGGCACTAATTATTAATTTACTTTCATCTAAAATTATATAATTAAAATTACAATTAAAGCTATAAAATTTATTAATTAAAGATATACAATTGTTAAGATTTCCCCACCACACACACACCCCCCCTCCACACCCCCACCCCCACACCCCACCCCCTCCCCCCTCCCCCCGCCACACACACATGTACACACCTGTACACACACACACACCCCTGCCCTCTCCCCCCACCCCACCCCCTTTCCCCCCCTCAACCCACCCCCACCATACCTGCACACACACACGTACACACACAACCCACCCCACCCCCACCCCCACCACCCCTTGTCCCCCTCCTCCACCACACACCAACACACACATATATACACACATATACACACACATATAATCACATACACACACATATAGAAATGAAAGAGAAAGAGAGGGAAAAAACATACCTTAGAGAGAGAGAGCTAAAATCGCTTAGAGAGAGAGAGAGGGAAAACCAAAAAATGGTGGAAAAAAAATCCTAGGGATTTTTTTACTGAAGACATTGTCACGGTCGTGTCAAGGTCCTTGACTGTGATAATTATTTGAAGAATTGTCACGGTCACCGACCGTGACAATTCTTTGTCACGGTCTTGTCACGGTCAATGACCGTGACACAAAACGCGTGTTTGTTGTCACGGTCAATGACCGTGACAAGGGTGGCCGGCTGAAAGATGACAATCTGACCATTTTGGTGTAGTGTTTGAATGTAATGTCATTACAGGTGGAGATGCAGGAGGTGGAGATCTTACAGCGGAGATAAAGTCTTACCTCAATAAGGCCCAAGCTTGCTCTTACATACAACGCATAAATTTGGCTGAAGACGAACGCCCAAGGAAGGTGAATAGGGACAAACTGGTCATCAGTTTTCTAAAAACGACCTGGAAGGTGTACTATATCCTCATGACGACCCATTGGTGATCAAGATGAGGATGAAGGAGGTGGTGATTTCACGGGTATTGGTGGATAAAGGTAGCTCTGCAGATATCATGTTCTACCCATGCTTTGACAGTTTGAATCTGAAGTTAGCCCAGTTGGAGCCATATCATAGGCCCATCCTCGGTTTTACTGGCGAAAAGGTTTTTCCACTTAGGACGATCAAGTTGGATATGCTTATTGGTACATGGCCTGCTTGTCGAACAGAAAGAGTACACTTTTTTGTAATGGATAAAAATGTCCAATCAGCTTACAACATTATCATGGGAAGGGTAGGTCTGAAGAAGTTCGAGGCAGTACCATCTACTGTACATCAGTGTTTAAAGTTCCCAACCAATTTCAGAGTGGCAGTTGTGAAAGGCGACCAGAAAGTAGCTCGAGAATGCTACTATTTATCTGCCGAACAGGAAGAACGAGAAGAATCTAGGAAGAAGACTACTACCTATCAAGTGGATGAAGCAGAAGATGCAGAGATTGAAACATTAGACCCTAGAGATGCGTCTCTGCTCTTGAAGGTCCAGGTTGTGGAAGCTACCGAAAATATCATTCTAGACGATGAACACCTAGAACGAACAACCCAAATTGGTGCGTCACTGGATGTATCGATAAAACAGGAATTGATAGCATTTCAAAGGTACAGAAAACAGACTTTTGCATGGAGTCACGAAGACATGCCAAGAATAGACCCAAGTTTCCTGTGCCACAAGATCAACGTTAATAAGGAAGTCAATCCAGTAAAGCAGCGAAGAAGGGTGTTCATCCCTGAAAAGAAGCAAGCTATACAAGAAGAAGTAGAGAAATTACAGAAAGCCTCTTTTATTGAGGACGTCAAGTATCTTGATTGGCTAGCAAATGTGGTGATGGTAAAGAAGAAAAATAATAATTGGAGGATGTGTGTGGACTTCACTGATCTTAATAAGGCATACCCAAAGGATCATTTTCCTTTGCCTCGAATCGATCAACTGGTGGATGCTACCTCGGGGCATGAATTGTTGAGTTTCATGGATGCTTACTCTGGTTACAACCAGATTAAAATGAAACCTGAGGACAGGCACCTCTTTTATCACCCCAAGGGTAACTTATTGCTATAATGTTATGCCTTTCGGACTTAAAAATGCAGGTGAAACATATTAGCAGCTGATGAATAAGGTGTTTGCAGAGCAAATCAGTCATAACATGGAAGTTTATGTCTATGATATGCTGACGAAAAGCAAGAAAGCTGCTGATCATTTAGTTGACCTAGGTCAGACTTTTGATCAACTAGAGAAATATCAAATGAAGTTGAATCCCACCAAATGCATATTTGGAGTACGAGAAGGTATGTTTCTCGGATATATTGTTAACCAACGAGGTATCGAGGCGAACCCTGATAAGATCAAGGCCCTATTGGAGCTACGATCTCCATCTACAAAGAAGGAGGTGCAAAGTCTCACAGGGCGAAGTATCATGCAAAAGATATGGAGGTTGTCTCAACTTTTACAACAGTTCAGTTGATCAGAATACCAAGATTGGAGAATGCAAGAGCCAATGCCCTAGCTCAGCTGGCATTAGCAACACGCACCGAGCTACGAAGAACAAGCCCGATAGAAATCTTGGTGGATCGAAGCATAGATGAAGATTTGATGATGAATTTCATTGCCCTCGACTTGGGACCATCCTGGATGGATCCCATCAGGGCATATATCGAAGAAGGGACTGTGCAACCTAATAAACTCGCATCTAAGAAACTGAAGTTTAAAGATGCTCGTTACATATTGACCAGTGGCATTTTGTATAGAAGAGGAGTTATAGCAGGACTACAAAGATGTGTCCATCCCTCCAAAGTTAAAGACTTGATTGAAGAGGTTCACGAAGGGTCCTGCGGAGCCCATGTAGCAGGTCAGACGCTTTTGTAGAGGATAACAACATAGGGGTATTACTGACCAATGATGAGAGATGATTGCGCAGCTTATGTTAAGAAGTGCGACAAACGCCAACATTTCTGTTCCATCCGAAGAACTCCCCAAGCATTGTTAACACCCATTACGTCCCCTTGGCCATTTTCCATGTGAGGGATAGACTTGGTCGGGCCACTTCCAACGACCAAAGGGAGATTCAAATACCTCGTAGTTGATGTAGATTATTTTACCAAATGGGTGGAAGCTGAACCTCTCATTGATATGACATATGACAAGGTCTATCAGTTTATTTGGAAGACTATTATTTGCAGATATGGTCTCCCACACACATTCATTACTGACCATGGAACCTAATTTGACAATGAGGAATTCGCTGCATATTGTCATCAATCCAATGTACAGAAGATCCACTCTGCGCCAGGCCATCCCCAGAGCAATGGGCAAACTAAAGTGATGAACAAAACCCTATTGAATGGTTTAAAAAAATGGCTGGATGATGCAAAGGGAAATTGGATTAACGAGCTACACTATGTGTTGTCGGCTTATCGCACTACACCGCAAGCAGCAACTGGGAGGTCTCCATACATGTTGACATTTGGGAGTGAGGTTGTCATACCTACTGAATTAGGTCTACCCACACATAGGCTGCTTAATTTTAATTCTCTTGTAAGTGACTTGATGAGACGTTTAGACCCGGATATGCTCGAAGAAGTTAGGGAAGAGGTAGCAATCAGGAATGCAATATACCAATAACGAACAGCCTTGTTCTACAATAAAAGGGTGAAGAAGTGCGATTTGAAAGAGGGGGATTATGTGCTGAAGAAAGTGATCCAAAGCATAATAAATTGGAGGCCAACTGGCATGGACCTTACAGAGTAACTGAAGTTGTTCGTCCTGGGACATACAGAATTGAAACTTTGGAGGGAGAAGAATTCAAGAACGCGTGGAATGCAGAGCATCTGCGCAAGTACTATCAGTAATTAAAATCCATATAGAACACATTTCCTTTAATATGAATAAAGTGATGTTTCACCCATATTTCCTCTTTTGTTGAAATTTTTTCTGGAATATTAGTGCTACACACTACACAAACATAACACAAACACAAATTTAGCAACCACCAACTCCGGTTGGTCAGCAATTCAATAACCACTAACTCCGGTTAGTCGGCAATTCATTGACCACCAACTCCGGTTGGTCGGCAATTCATTAACCACCAACCCCGGCTAGTCGGCAATTCATTAACCACTAACTCCGGTTGGTCGGTAATTCATTAACCACCAACTCCGGTTGGTCGATAATTCATTGACCACCAATTCCTGTTGGTCGGCAATTTATTAGCCACCAACCCCGATTGGTAGGAAATTCATTAACCACCAACTCCGGTTGGTCGGCAATTTAACACCCACCAACTCCGGTTGGTCGGCAATTCATTAACCACCAACTTCGATTGGTCGGTAATTCATTAACCACCAGCTCCGATTGGTCGGCAATTCATTGACCACCAACTCCGGTTGGTCGGTAATTCATTAACCACCAACTCCGATTGGTAGATAATTCATTAATCACCAACCCTGGTTGGTCGGCAATTAATTAACCACCAACCCCGGTTGGTCGACAATTTAACACCCACCAATTCGGTTGGTCGCCAATTGAATAACCATCAACTCCAGTTAGTTTGTAAATAAAAATCATACAGTGCAAAAGCCTGTTTGATCACGGGTGATCTCAAGGAACACCCTAAACTAGACAAGAACATGAGATGAAAATCATTCCATTGCTTAGGCCCAAAGAGTGACAAGTCACTATAATCAAACAACAAATTGGACAAGTTCCATTGTCTAAAATCGAAACAGGATATATATATTCACCAATAAATAGCAAGGACGTTCTACAAAATATTTTCAAGGAAATGAAATTGCAAAAGAAACTAAATCTTTCTTCATTAAAACCAAGCAGATTACATACGATATGAAATTTGATTCATTACATGCAAATGTCCTATTCTATAGGTTTCTTCCCCTCTGCTTTTAACACAGGTTCCACCCCAGCTGGAGGATCATCTAATGCATAAGGAGAGTTTATAAAGTTCATATCTCGCAGTATTCTGACATTAATTATGGATGGTCGATCAATCAAGTGCTCTGGATGAGATATCTCAAAGTTTGAATGAAGACTATAATCACCGAGATACTTGGAGATCAAAATTCGAGGAATATCATGGGCTGGAATCCAACTAAGGTCAAGTTTGAAGGGAGGCATAGGTAAATTAAGAACTCCAGGTTCATAATAATCCCATAAGAAATGACCTTGCTCCAGTTTCAGAACACATAAGGTATTCAACCATCCCTACTTATATCCTTCGTTGTTCGACTGCTGTAAACGAGCATCAAGATGATACAGAGCTTCATTATAACCAGCCATCCAAAATTCCCCGGGCTGCTTTTGAAATTAATAAGTCAATCTTTTAAGTTGCTCGTGGATCTTTTTCACCAGAATTTCTTTACTTTCCAGTGCAGAACTCTGATTGGAGAGTTGGTCTGTGAGACTCTGAATTTTTTTAGATGTTTCTGCCAAACCTTGATTCTTCTCCATCAATTGAACGTCTTGATTTTCTAAGGCCAATTGAGTTCTTGTCTCATAAATATTAACCTGACCAGCCCTTGCTCGTCCACGAGAAGAAGATGTTTCTCTACCATGAGCAGGTGTGGAAGATCCGGTTCGTTTCAAAGTCTCTAACTCATCCCGTAAGTTAGCATTTTCAACCTCCAAAAAGGAAAAACCATCATCATTAAATGGGACCAAGGCTCCCGAAGAAGAGGAAGCAGCATATTTGAGCTGTTTTATTTCCTCCTGCAACGCGATATTCTTTTGTTCTAGTAACTTGGTAATATGTCTATGCTCTTCGATCTCAAGCTTTAACATACTTTCCTTTTTCTTATGAGTAGAAAGATACTTATCATAACCCTGATCAGAACTTAGTTGTTGGCACTTTAGCTCATAACCCTCATGTAGGAGTTTGCTGGATTCTTTGTACTGCTGTTGAAGTTCCTCAATCGTTCCTTGAAGATCTTCAATCATTTCGTAATAGGCCACATTGTTGGCTATAACACGATCAAGTAGGCACTTCAAGTACTGGTAAGCATCAATTGCTCGTTCAGAAGCACATGATCCGAGGATATCAATTATTTGGGACTTAGTAAAGTCTGCATGACTAACTTTGAAATAGTCATTGCACTTCTTCATCAACTCTGTATCATTAGCTAATAAGAGTTCCATCCTGGCCACAAACTAGCAAAGAGAAATTGAAAAACAAAATCAACAATGATGCGAACAGAGCAAGTAAGAGAGAAATTCCAGACGAACAACACAAGTTCATTTTTTATTCATCAAGACAAAGGAACACATAGTTCAGGGTTATATCCAAGAAACAACACAATAAAAGACCCGAACAACTTTACACCTTCTCCTTATTTCCTATGACTTCTTCGGACGATTTGGATGAAGGGGTTGGTTGCTCGACAGATGTGCTAGCTTATTGGACTTGCTTGGAGGGCTGAACAACACCAACAACATGGACCTGCTCTCCTGTCATCATAGAAGACTCATCTGACGCAGCTTTATCTTTTTCTTCTTCTGCAGGAGTTCTTCTTCTCCAGGAGAGGGAGGAGGGTCGTGAGTATGCTCCTGGAACAACTCAGAGTTTTCAGCAACCTTAAATTTCTTCAAAGCTGCTATCCATCCATCCCTAAAATACTTAACACTGGCATACTCCATCTGAGAAGACATAACAGCCAGGCCCTTATTCCAACCCTTGTCCCAACCAATACTAAAAGATTTTTTAACAACTTTCCTTTCTTCTCACTCCGAGGAAGTCTTTTCCCTAAGGAGCTCTTCGACAAACTTCAGTATTTCCTCTGCCTCTTTCTTAAGTTGTTCAGCATCTTGAAGCTTGGCGACATCTTCCTCGGCAGACTTAAGCTTGACTTCAAGCTCATTATTATGTTGTTCGGCCTCCTTTAATTTTTTCTTCAACTCTTTGGAGGCAGTCACAGCTTGATCTCGATTTGTTTCAATAGACTAGAATTTTTTCTCCCATGCATTTTTGTCTTCCTCGTACTTCTGACGAGATTCTTTCAAAGATTGAGTTAACCCAGCAAAATCTTCCTCTATTCCACCCGAGGAAGTGGAAGCCCTGATGGCTTCATCTTTCTTCAAAATACTATTGAAGCACGTCAGGACCTGAAAAAAAAGAAAGAAGTTTAGTTCAATATATGAATCTAAAACTAAAAGATAAAGGACTCAGGCTAACGATACTTACTGACGTAATGTGTTGAGAAGCCAAAGTAGTAATTATCTTACGATAAAAGGTGTCTTCAATACCTTTGAATTCTGGGACAGTCCAAGATCTGATCAAGCCCATTGCAGATCTCGGAGGAATAAGAGCTGGAACATTACCTTCAACATTTGAAGGTTGAGAGATAGGGTTAGCAGGTCTCTCAGTAGGACCTCTTTTCAATCTCCTCAGTGGAGCACTTTCAATTAAAGGTATTGTCTCTCTTTGTGAGATGACAACAGTTTCAATCGAAGGTGCTACCTCTTTTGGAGGCACAGGGGGCTTCTTGCTAATTTCCTTAGCAGCTGTAGAGGGGGGTACATCTATATTCTTCATCCCCTCATCTGGGTTATCCTGTTTGTTTTTCTTTACCTCTTCAGTGGTAAAGTCAGACTTGTCAAAAAATACGGGAGCTTTCCTCTTCTTTATCAGATCAGTAATAGGAATGCTTAAGTCAGAAGAAGATCCTTCCACACTATTTTCAGAAGTCGGTATCCGATCAAGATCAACCACCACAGGACGATCAATAAAAGATAAAGTGGAGCTTCTGTATCTCAACATATAAGAAGCAGATCTAATGTGTTCCCCAGCAACTGATTGATGCAAGCCCGAGATAAGTTTTAAATGTTTTATGTTAACATCAATCTCTTTTGGAGGTTTTCTTTTACTGTCAACTGTAACAAACAAAATTAATGTCAGCGATGCATTTCATCGAATACAAAGAAAATAAGATTTCAAAAATAATAACAACCTATTCCATTGCCATAAAGCGGACACCTGGGACCTTGGTATACATCATTTCCATTTAATGGAGGGTATTGCCAATTTTTCATAACAACCCCATGATCAAAATAGTCCGTATTGGCATCGGGAAGATTGATAACTAAAGCTCTATTCGAAAACCTTGTTTTTAAATAGAAAGTAGTTTCACTGGTAACCCATCTATAGCAATACATAATTTTCGGAATTCCCGAACGAGTTCTATGAAGCTGATTCAACCTATATACGCCATTAACTACCCTCCATGTATTTGGATCTACTCTTGCAGGTACCATATCAAAATATTGGCAAAACTCCAAACACAAGGGATTTGGCGGGAAAGAAAAAGCCACACTCAGCTACAAAAAGACTTGGGAACCAGTGCCCCTGAGCCAAAGAAAATAAATCAGAAGGACAAGGAGGTTCTTCCAAAATAACCCACGAAGGGATTGAAAAATCAGACCGAAATTTATCCAACGATTGAAAAAGATAAACCATGGTGAATAAAGTAAATAAAGAAGAAGGAAGAAAATCTTACAGAAGAAAAAGAGATCGGTTGACAATGAACGATGGAAAGAACGAAGGCACAAGATAGAGAGAAAGTGAAGAGTTTAGAGATACAAATTTGAAAAGTAGAAGACGATAGGATTTCGTTCGCACTTAAATACTTTACCTCGAGAATAGAGAAAAACAATGATTACAAGGGAAGACGTTTGCATTTTCGGTGGCTAAAAGAGGAAAAAGGGCACAAATATCGAAGTGATCATGAAAATTCAAAATATTTATGAAGCTTGATATTATGCGCTCAAAAGGAGTTACATACAATAAAAATTTTCCTAAATCTCTGAAGACCAGAAATCCGAGCAGTTTTTAAGTAAAATGTTCCACACTCTTTTTCAACATCAACTGTGAAACATTGTGGGCTTCTGTTGATACCAAATTTATTCAGCTGATGTGGACCAATCATATGAAGACACGTGTCGATACTTTCAACGGACAACATACTTTCACCGAGCTACTCAGGCGCTGCGAGCTACATAAACATACCGAGCAACTTAGGAGGTCTGAGCTACTTAAACATACCGAGCAACTTAGGCGGTCCGAGATACTTAGCGTGCAGAGCATCCAAACAAGAAAACCAAAAAGACGACTACGCATTAAATGCGCATTATTGTACAAATGTATATGCCAACTAGATAACAACGCATTACCTTTTCATATGTACAACCTTAAGGCTATAAATACATTGTAACCTCGTCATACAAAACAGTGGACGTAGGCCATTTTCATAAGGCTGAATCACTTTAAAAATCCACTGTCTTACATATTTGTTCATTTTTTATCTGTGATTGATTAATTAGATAGAATCTAGTTTTTTACATCAACAATACACATGACGTGTATAATAACCATCCTCCCGAGTAATAATTCACTGGATGCTTGTCTCTACAATGCTATCATATCCCAGGTATACTCACTCTAACTCAGTTACCATAAGTCGTTAACTCACACCAAATAGGTAAATAGAATTGCAATTGTAGTGGAGGCGATAATATTTCCCCGAGAGTGAGATCGAATCATACACAAAATGTCTCACCTCGAAAATAAAACACACAATAAAATACCGAACGATATGACCTAAGGACTATACTCTCCTTGCATTCACTATCCAGGTGATTCACCCACATCGTGCAACCTACGATGATAGCACTAGAGGGGTATGTTTTGACATAAATATCACGCACACCGATATTTATAAAATACACACATATAAATATCAGCTAACCTGTGCCTAACACCCGTAGCACTAGCCCATGATTCCCGAGTCTATTTTTCCGACTCTGAATTTATGTAATTTCACATCCATTAAATAATTGACGTGGCTTCACCTGGCTAAAATACTCAGACTCACCCAATCGGCCCGTATTTAAATATTAATGAATTTATCTTACTTAATTCATTCTTAAGTTACTCTCTATTTCACACCTTCCTAAAACCAATTATATCCACCCATTATCCCTAAGTAGTAGGTTTCCATTTATTTTTTACTAAATAATGAACCCTAAACAAATCCCAAAGAAATTAGAGTCCATATAAACAAATAAGCAAAATTGCCTGGAAACAGGCATCATCGATCGATCGATGCTGCTCCGACAACTCTTCTTCCCTAATCGATTTCCTCCATTGTTTTTTACCCAAAACTCCATGGATTCTTCCCAAATCTTACCCCAAGCACACCAATATTTATCACACAATAAAATAGGATCTAATCACGATTTAAAACCTTAATCATCACTGATTTCTCATCAAAATTCATTGTTTCACGAATTGGGTTTTCTCAATTTTATACAATCATCCCATTCAATTTGATTCCCTAATCCAAATTAAATGAAATTAACTACTGGATTTCAACTGTAATTAGATTCCAACAATTTATAATAGTATTTCAACATCAATTGAGCATTAATTCCATATCTAATGTCCAAATCCCCCAAAATCCATTTTTTATGTGACAACCCTCCCCAAAAACGAGTTTATCTATACCTACCATGATATGAACATGGGTTTTTAAAATTTTAAATAGAATCAAGTTAATTAATTTTCTTTCTAGGTTCTTAGGATCTGATTACGCATTGTAGAAGATGGATTTAACAAAGCACAACCAATTTTCCCCTTGAATTTGGCTTTTAAAGTTCCCTTCTTTTCTTCCTTCTCTCTTCTCTCAATTTATATTGTTTTGAATTTGAGTTTTGGCTGCCTCTAACTCTTAAACTTAGGTTTAATATCCCTAATCCCGAAATTATGTTAAAGGGACAAGCCCAAATGACCTGAATACCCCCATGTGGGCCCGTTATGTCTAAAATGGCCTCGGGACTCAATTACTACCCCCGAGTACACTATGTGACTATCTCGACCCTTTTGGAACCAACCGTGATCTCTAAATTGCAATTCAAGTCACCCTAAAATAATTTCATATCTTGACCTCATATAGTCTACACGTGACTCCCAGTTGAGATATAATATTGTCACATCACTATCACTCGCTATGACGTAAGATAATTCTTTACTACTCACTTAGTAATTATATTACATAAATAGTAATCATTATCTCTCTCGATTAATATTTTAATGAACACATAATAATTAATTCAATTAATCACGTCACATGTGTAATTTAAAATAACCGAATTAATTAAATATTTCATACTAAAAAATACAGGGTGTTACATCTAGCGCCCTCAAAACTTTTGGAAGACGAAAAAGGTCTGAAATTGAATTTAGGGTTAACGCTTCCTAAACTTTTTGGGTTGCTGGGTTGTGGGTTGGGGTCAGTTTTGTTCAGCCATGGCCTATGACCATTTCTCCGATTATTCTGAAAAAGTACCCATTATTTTACAAACCTTTCCGAGTTATACTATTCTGAACTTTTTACTATATGTTGAATAGGTGTTTTTTGAGTATTTTCAATTTTTTTCAAGTGTTGTGATTTTTTTCCAAATAATCAATATTTTCCTAATTTCGAACCCAAATATCCATTTTTTCAAAAATTTCCAATTTTTGAGAAAAAATATGAATCAACAAAGTTTTTTTTAAGAATTAGAAATTTTTCCAAAAGGGGAATTTTCGATCTAATCCAACCGAATTACAACCCTAATAATGGGAGATATAAGGCAACCTCGCTGGACGTTGGTGAGAGTCAGTAGATTTCGGCGAGGAGTTAAATAAATGGGGTCTCGAACCTCATTGTAGGTTTGATGGTTTATACGTTGGGTTCGGAGCAAGTTGTCAGCCTCTACTAGAAATTGGTTATGCATTCAATAACTAGTAATTCTTTATTCCTAGTGTTCAACGTGTATGCACATATATTTATCAAACAATCCCGTCAAATTATAACTATAGCAATGCACACGACCCTGATACTGATTTGATGTGAACGCAATACGCAAGCATCAAACTCCCATAATAGTATATCAATCTCAACATCGATTAAGAAAAATCAAAAGCAATCGCAGTATTGGTAACACACAATAAAATTACTCATTCATCAACTAATAACTGAATATCTAATTAAAAGCTTTTATTAGTAGGCACTTAAAGAGAGTCCTAGATAAACCCAAGGCTTCGTGTTTATCTTTTCATATGTATCTGCAATATATGTTGGTTTTATACTTCTTAATGAATGTATTTAGTGCTCAGATTTTGAGACAATTCTACCATATAGCCATCATTCTCCTCCTTTAAATAGAAATTAGAAACACTAGCTGGTACCTATTTCAAATTCAAACTTGAGAGCCAAAAACAAAATAACCCCAACCCTATATAAAGAGTTTGAAATAAAACTAATACCTAAGAGATAACTAGAGGATATTATCTAAAGATCTAAACTAATTAAACCACTCTTCTCTCACCATCTCTTTGATCCCGACACATTATAAATACTTTAAACCACAATAACTTTTCAAATATTTACTTTTCGTTAAATATCTAGTATTTCCAATACAAGAATTATTGGTTAACTGATCCAACAATTCAAGTCCCCTAGTATGACTTAAAATAATCAAGAACAATAATATCAAAGACAAAGGTATAAATAGTTTAAAGAAACAACACATGTTCCTGTCAGCGTTGAGGACAGCACAAACATCAGAATGCTAACTCCATATCTAAAATATGATAAGGAAGCAGTTTCGACGAAAATTTCAAATTGCATTAAATTGTGAAAAAAAATCTTGTAAGGACATAAATTTCCAATTGGGTCCATGTATTGTTTTGACTTAATTCCGTGAACAAAACTGTGTTTGTAATATGTCATAGGGAGATTTTATTTTGTCACAATCCCACTTGGTCTATGACGTATTGAAGAAATATAAGACGTTGCGGCAAATCTTCAAAGAAATAATCATGCCGAAGTTTAATTTGGTGCAAGTTTATTCTTCTTCAAGTTAATTGCATTCCGAGATCACACAGGTATGAATGCGTATAATTAATGGTGCTCGGAATTGTTTTTATAAAACATAAGGATGTAATTTTATAAGGAAGAATATTTTAAAATGATTTAAAAGTGTTTTAAGTGTTTTACATTACGTTTTATTCTCATAAGCTCTAAATAGAGTTTGACTTAATTGGATCTCTTTTGAAGAAACGTTTTAAAAAGAAAAGTCAAACTGACACACGCGTCGTTTGAATGACAGTTGTACTTCGTTCGAGCGAGATGACTATGTCACGCGAACGACGGGCCAATCTTGTTCGAGCGACACATTTTTCGAGGTGGTGATTTTTTCGTTTTTAAAGCCAGGTTTCGTCAGAATTTAAAGGTGTGCATCCTGGAAAAACAGTTTACGATCTAGAAACATGTTTGCACATGTTTTTCTAAGGTTTCAAAGCTTAAGCACATCCTCAGAAGTTTGCAAAGATTCGATTTATCATTATTATATGTTTATGTGATCTTGTTGCACCAAGAAGGTTTGTTCTATACTTGAACATCTGGGTTTTGTGGTGAAGAAAAGAGAAGGACTTCTTGTTCGACATCATAGACGTATCAAATCCATTCGGTGGACACCTAGACATACGTGGACGCATGTGTTGTGGACAGGTATCGTGGAAGAAGGACTTTCTGCGTGGGCACTGTGAGAGGAGTGGTTGAATATCAGAAAGCATCAAGACCCATGGGGATCGAGTCATTGAGTGAGTCTTTTATCTGTTCGTTGTAATTCCATATTCATAGTGATTGTCTGGCTTGAGTCGTCCGACGTTGTTTTCTCGTCTTGGGTTTTTCCTCGTACATTCGGCATTGTGACTATTCTTTACTTTACTTTACTTGCTTTAATCCCTAGATTCATGTTTAGTATTAATCAAGATAAAATTGGTGGAATTATTTTTTCACAACTTGATCTGGTGCTATGTGACACCCCACCTAATTAAATACCGGGCGATCACTCCTTTATTAAATTAAATCAAGGTATACAGTTGGTTCATTCTCAGCATCACTGTCGATAAAATGAATTTTCCAATTTAACACCCTAAATAATTAAGCTAAGTGTCAAAACCATTTTCATACATACTTTCCAAATTTTAATTTAAAGAAAAAGACTTATTTATTTAAAAACAACATTCCTACAATTAAGAATCACGCCACGATAAATCAAATGATATAATACATTCGTCAACCGAATGTCAACATAAGAAAACTAGAATCACAAATCCATACTGAATAAATCCCATAGAACAATACTGGAAGTAAATGAAATATAAATGTCCCAATAACAATGAAATAAATGGAAAGGGCGACACGTGCCCAAAAATGAGAATGCTAGAAGTGGAATCAATAAAAGAAGACGTCTACGCAAGTGACCTGCAACTCCCACCTAAGCTGCAGCACGTTACTCTCAAGGAATCCTAAGCAAGACGCCCCTGCGGCTGGGCACCTGAAAAATATACATATATATATACAAGAGAGAGAGAGAAAAAGAAACGGGTCAGAGCCCGAAAGTGTATTTGATTTTAAAATACGTTTAGCAAGTATTTAAATTGATACAGACCAATGCAACAACATATTAGTGCATCACTCTCTTGAGAAAATACTCACCCCTCTTCTAATGTGCACACCTATCGCATTAACCAACGGTTTGTTTTAACATCTAACACACTAGTCTTTCTAAAAGATTTAACTTATCCTAGATTACCCGCAAGATTTACAATTCACGATTCCATTTTAAAAAGAATGTTCCAAACAGTAATCAAAGTCCTCCATTTTAACTTCATAAAATCAATAAAGTTTTACAGTGACATATTATACTTATTCAAAACAAGTATTTAATAATTTGAGTCAACAACCATGTCCTACTTATCAAATCTCAGTAGACAGTTTCAAATATCATAATCTCATATACATATTAACTACTCGTATAATATATATATATATAACGGCACCCCGAATAAAACTATGGTGCATGCATACTCTACTATCCAAAGCCCCATATCACTCATATTAAGGGGAATACATTCGGAATCACTCTCGAATTGTATTAACATAAATACACAAACAATATTGAGGCGAAGCATAGATTCCAAGTCTCTAAGAGGATGGCACATACCGGCGTCTCTTAGGACCGTCTGAACTATCACATCGATAGCCTGTACCAAGGATATCTATCTTCTAGGGTACAAGTCAATATCCCCCATAAAGGTCCCATCGAGATAAGACTTGTCCCGGCGCGAAAACCTCAGGGATAGCAAGTAGCGTGGGTATGATTTTTCACATGCATATAATATATGTACACACAATCATATAAATATACCACTTCATCAAATTAATATAGGTTCTTCTCATCACCCGTAATTATACCATTTATCCTAAATTTTACATTTATAGAATTACGTATAAGTTCCATTCCTAACCTTAACTCGAAGGGTTTTCTCACTTATTACCTAACACTCGTGGGCTATATCCTCACAAATCTGAAATTCAGTAAGTGACTTTATTAGATTCCAACGTAACTCTCTTACGCACCTCACCCTTTAAATTCATAAATCTACCAACATAAAGTAAATATCCCATAAATACCATTCTCGTTGAATATTAAAGGTTCCAACATTTATTCATATACCCTACTGGTCCTCAATGTCTCCCAAATCATTTTATTTAGAATGCCCAAAAATTATTTCACGATAAACTTAATTTAACTAATTAAACAAGGGAAATAGGAGTCTGCCAGGAGGGGTCGATCGATCGAAGCTTGGGGCTCGATCGATCGAACCTTCGATCGATCGATGCTCTAGGCTCGACCGATCGATCAAGCAGGTCTGGGCAAAATTCTGCAGAATGCAGTTACGGGTTTCATCAAACTTCTTCATCCAAAACTATGTTTTTCCATTCTAATCTTCCCAAAAATCCTACTATCATCATTATAACATTATACGAGGTGTTTATGACGTAAAGCATGTGTGTAACTATCATTAAACATGGATTTTCAACCTAAAATCATGTCCAATTATCAAGAACCCTAAAATTTTCTTAAACAGATTTCTAATGAATCTTTCTCCAATATTTCTTTATTAGGATCACCAAATTTCGTGGTTTATTACCTCTACATGGCAAGGGTTTCCAGAATTAACATATAAATCTATACTACATGGGTTTTCCTATCAAAGATTGGGTTTTCTTCCATAATTTTCATCACAATTTAATCCTAAACTAATATGAAGATTGCATTAACGAAAATACGCAAGTTAAACACTTGCCTGGGATTTTGGTATTCTGATTCACGGATGATTTTGGTATGGTTGCGTTCCTCGTCTCGCGATCTACGCGATGGTGGTGGCGGCGGTGCAAACCGGTGCCTTTTTGGCCTAGAATTTGCCTTGGAGCTATCTCCTCTCTTCTCCAATGGCCGTCACTTGATTTGTGAATGTTCTAACCCTAAGAGGCTAACCTAATGGCTGATATAGGTTGGATGAAATTCGTGGGTTTAATTACCCAATTATGTAAAATGACTAAAATGCCCTCCCGGGGTACTAATTAGGCCTAAAAATGCCCCGAGACCCAAACTAAACCCCCGGGTATACTTTTATGACTATCTCGACCCTTCCGGACGCGTTGGTGCACTCAAAACGACCATATGAACAACTTATAAAATATTCACTTTTTATTTAACAAAGATAGTCCCGACGTGACACGGGCACGTCTCGACTTAAATTTCCGAAATAGTCATTTAATTCACTTATGACATTCAATATAACCAATATAATATATTCCTATGCTCATTAGTAATATTCAACAAGTTTCCCATAATTACTAACTCTCGTCACGTTAATAATTATAACATAATTAATTTCTGGATTTTTTATTAAATGAACATTCACATTAAATTTAAATAAATCCCCAAATTAATATAGCATAAAAATACGGGGTATTACATACTTCCCCCCTAATAACGGAATTTCGTCCCGAAATTCGGAAAAATAAGGCATACCTGGTAAAAACAACTCTGGATATCTCTCGATAGTACGCAGACTAACTACATAATACGGCGCTCAATCACTATAACCTTTTCCTCACAGCAACATTGTTTTACATTCTCATTAGCGATACTTCGCATTGGTCATGCCTCTACGTTATAAATTCCATTATCTCACTATCATTAGGAGGTCGCACCTCACTACATGACAACTACTCGGTTTTTATTACAATAAATTACCATTTTGAGAAGATTATACGAACATTTGACCACTCTTGACTGCCTAAAACAGTCGTGGAATTCCACCATCGTTATCGGATATTTTCTCGACCGATCCAAAAATTTTGATTATTTACCCTCCTCTTAAACATACGGAAGAAGAATAGTCGAGGTTCTTTCATAACAAAACCTTAATAAGTACCTCGTACGCGACAAACAGGTACGAGTGCTTCTATAGATCATTCTTGAAATCATCGTACCAAGATTCCAAAATCTCCTTCACGTGGCTCTACTAATCTTTAATCACCATGCGCTTATTCCTTAGCTAAGGGTGATACCTCCTACTCGAAATGAAATCTTATCACCGCTGGTTCCTGGAATCCCATATCAAAGGTGGGATTCACCAATCTCATCCTGATTCAGAAATTTATACTGCGCCGGACCATGCACTGGCGCGATCCTTCCTTTCAAAGGAAGTCTGAGGCATACTAGTTAAAATTATAAGTCAGCCCAAAGGAATATCAATCACTTCCTTCTCGTCGGCTTAATTCACATGCTCAGGATAAATCCTTGATCTTGCTTTGAGGATGGCAACTCATTCAAAAACTTAACCGGCTTTACCGACCTCTTCAAATTTCAGGAATTTTCTATAAACACAAAATTCTTTAGTTGATTCTCATTTTTCAACCAAACTTTACCTATGGGCAGTGCATGTGCAAACTACTCACTACGTCTCGCTAAACGTCGATTCTTCCCTTGGAATATTCACATTAAGTGACCCTTAATACTCCCCTTCCTTCCTTGGAGTATGCCGAGAGTTCCGACCCGTGCTTTCCTCTCCACGGAGTGCACTTCTGGATCTCTTATGCCATCCTAACATCATTACTCTTTGTATGCGCAAGTCGCTCTCACACTTGACTAATGACCACTGCGCTCCGGGTTTACTTCATGACAATTAAATTCTACTATATTCAAGGAATACCAATTCTTGAATGGCTTCCCACAGCCTTCCAATGAAGTTAGGGCGTGCTATTCTAATTGCACACTTATGTATGGATTATCGCCCCTCATGTGACGTTTAATCCACTCTATTACTTCCACTTCGTTATACTAGTCCCACAAACATATATTTCACACGTCTATAACCACGTCCCTTCGACTCGGACTATTTTAACTGTAGTTAACCAAGATGCCCACATTTTTGCAACACTCCGACTGCCCTGGGAGAGCGAACGGTGTGCTACTCATTTGTAGGACTAACTAAATTCAACGGAATAGAAGTAATAAGGCATTCAAATTTTCTATGACAACAAAGAGGAATAATTATTCTCAACCTTCCTCAGATAAGTACAACAATTTTCCCAAATAGGTACAACAACCAAAATAAATCACTAACGCTCTATTCATCAAAATAATTACAGGTCATCTCTTGTATAATATAAAGTTCTTTTCAGATAATCCATGCTAAAAATCATTCCAACTCTTTATTCACCTTGTGTTCTGTACGCGGTTATGACATTTGGGTACCTCCAATCACCCTACAAAATCAAAATTCTTAAATTCTCCTTATCATCGTTCCATCCCTCAACTCGTGGGGATAACTTTCAATGCTTTCCTACCATAAAATCCGGCTTCAATGACCTTAACCAAAATTCAACTTCAAACTTACATACATAATTACTTGATCCTATTTCGACCAGGGTACCGTACTTATGGAATAGTGGCCAAACGTCTCCCTATTTCCAACCTTACGCTAAGTTTCTTGCGTGGGATGTCTCACAAAGCGAAATCCAAACAAGGAACCCCCCCGATACACTACTACCTAGCATTGTCGGTTATCGAAATCCGTTAGGTCTTCCGTCCACAGTACATACCCCTTTATTCCGTCCCTTGACAGAAAAATTTCAATTTCTACTGTAATTATGCTTAACAAATAACGTTTCACCAATTTCACTATCGTATTGGTTGATGGAAATTTTTATTCTATAAACCTCGGATACATACGATCGGAATTCTCGAAATTCCCTTCCCTAATAATAGGGGCATAACTAATAACTCCCACATCTCTAAAGGATAAATATAACAACGCACTTTTCCTATCACTAAGTCCGGAGTGCTAAACATAATACTGAGTCATATCCTTTCGCTCAAGGGTAAATCCTGATACATACGGAATTATACTGACAAGGTCTACACATACTATGGCATCGAATAGCTCGAGCCCACTATCTCCTCCGAAGTATCTAGGATAGATAATATAAGTGCAAGTCCAACCTTCTTACAGGTAAGGCCTCGCCCAAAACAAACATAAAAATGTTGCACCAATGCAACTACTCCGATAGCCTCGCAATCAATGTACACTATCATACTACCCATTTTTATAACATTTCAACAAAAATAATATTATACTCGTGTATCGCATCTCTACAACGAGTAACCTTTATAAAGTATAAAACACTGCTAATATACTCACTCATCCTCCGCGGATAGTACTAAAGAAAAATCCGGCTATACTAAGGAAAAATCTTCACATAATGGTAATATTTATAATGATATGTATTAAACTCGTCTCACATGCTAATCTAGCAATGAGCAAAATATGGTGACTCGCTCGTGTCACATAAACACGCCGCATCCTCTAAGGATACAACTTATACTTCCATCCTGGCAATCGTCTTGACTGCACAAATGGTTTTTGGACGTAACACGTCTGCCCATACTAAAACAAATTATTTTAATCGTTGCCTTTTACTAGGCACCCTGCATGTCCTTTTGGAACATAATATCGTGAGCGATCTCATTCCGCACAAAATACCTCGACACATAATCCACTTACCACCTGTCCTTCTAACCAGGTTAGGATTGTCCTTCTCTCGGACTTTAGTAGACTCGATTCCTGTTAGCCATCCCGGTTGTTTCCTTAGCCTTTTTAGGCCATAAAGATCATTTTACTATCTATAATAGTACTCACTGAATTTATCATTAGTTGGTAAGAACTTAACTATCTGAAGAATTTAAATGGTTTTCCCGATGTGTATCCACATTCTTTTGTGGTGCTATACCACCACTGTTGTATTCAGTCTTATTCTCGACTAAATTCTTCGATTCCTTTATCTTCCCCACAAAGAAGGGTTATCATCTATTTTGACAAAATATGACATTGTCAACCTCTGAATCGGTCGTCCATCAGAATTTCCTCCTCGAGTATTTTCAAATATAATTACAAGTTGGCCTCCCACTTGGAGTCGTTCCCCCCCCCCCCCCCCCCCACTTGTATCTACAGCTTCCGATACAAAATTCGTTAACGGTTAAGATTCATATTCACGGATGGACCCTTGACATGCCCTTCCTTGATGAGTTCAGAACCACAATTGCTTCTCATCCTAAACAGTTGAGGAAGGAACATACGGTCAACATTGTACCTAAGGTCCTCCCATAGGCATATCATTCCACCTCTAAAATTGGTGGTTGACTCCAACCATTATAATTTCGTCCCGAAAGCCAAGAAAATTTTCTCCAAATTTTCACTTTCGGTTTTCCACGCTCCGTCTTATTTAAGCCTTTGGATACTTTACCTTCTTTGGTAAACACATACAATTTTCGCGTTTCTAAAATTTCTCACTGACAGTCTCTCCACGTTTTTGTAACACGTTGGGTAAGTTTACCCTCGCACCTCATTTGGCTATTACAGCATTTGAAAATCATTGCTGCACCTTAGTCGCCTTTCTAGTCGTGGCTTCTCGTGCCATAATGGAGGTGACCTCGATTACGGTCATCATCCTCGGATATATATCATAATTCTCAACTGAGCCCTGCCTCCTGATGTACGCTTAACGGTCCTCTTCTGAAACCGTCATCGCTCGGATCACGCACACATCTGAACGAAATTAGAATTCACTAGAGTATACACTTTATAGCACGGGAACGAAATATCGTCAAAGAAATCGACAATCCTAAACATAGGGCTCTATAACAAACAAAGCAACGCTGAAAGCATAATAAGCCGTACAGATCCTAAGGACACTAGAACCTGATGCTCTGATACCACCTGTTACACCCCGCCTAATTAAATACCGGGCGATCACTCCTTTATTAAATTAAATCAAGGTATACAGTTGGTTCATTCTCAGCATCACTGTCGATAAAATGAATTTTCCAATTTAACACCCTAAATAATTAAGCTAAGTGTCAAAACCATTTTCATACATACTTTCCAAATTTTAATTTAAAGAAAAAGACTTATTTATTTAAAAACAACATTCCTACAATTAAGAATCACGCCACGATAAATCAAATGATATAATACATTCGTCAACCGAATGTCAACATAAGAAAACTAGAATCACAAATCCATACTGAATAAATCCCATAGAACAATACTGGAAGTAAATGAAATATAAATGTCCCAATAACAATGAAATAAATGGAAAAGGCGACACGTGCCCAAAAATGAGAATGCTAGAAGTGGAATAAATAAAAGAAGCCGTCTACGCAAGTGACCTGCAACTCCCACCTAAGCTGCATCACGTTCCTCTCAAGGAATCCTAAGCAAGACGCCCCTGTGGCTGGGCACCTGAAAAATATACATATATATACAAGAGAGAGAGAGAGAAAAAGAAACGGGTCAGAGCCCGAAAGTGTGTTTGATTTTAAAATACGTTTAGCAAGTATTTAAATTGATACAGACCAATGCAACAACATATTAGTGCGTCACTCTCTTGAGAAAATACTCACCTCTCTTCTAATGTGCACACTTATCGCATTAACCAACGGTTTGTTTTAACATCTAACGCACTAGTCTTTCTAAAAGATTTAACTTATCTTAGATTACCCGCAAGATTTACAATTCACGATTCCATTTTAAAAAGAATGTTCCAAACAGTAATCAAAGTCCTCCATTTTAACTTTATAAAATCAATAAAGTTTTACAGTGACATATTATACTTTTTCAAAACAAGTATTTAATAATTTGAGTCAACAACCATGTCCTACTTATCAAATCTCAGTAGACAGTTTCAAATATCATAATCTCATATATATATTAACTACTCGTATAATATATATATATATAACGGCACCCCGAATAAAACTATGGTGCGTGCATACTCTACTATCCAAAGCCCCATATCACTCATATTAAGGGGAATACATTCGGAATCACTCTCGAATTGTATTAACATAAATACACAAACAATATTGAGGCGAAGCATAGATTCCAAGTCTCTAAGAGGATGGCACATACCGGCGTCTCTTAGGACCGTCTGAACTATCACATCGATAGACTGTACCAAGGATATCTATCTTCTAGGGTACAAGTCAATATCCCCCATAAAGGTCCCATCGAGATAAGACTTGTCCCGACGCGGAAACCTCAGGGATAGCAAGTAGCGTGGGTATGATTTTTCACATGCATATAATATATGTACACACAATCATATAAATATACCACTTCATCAAATTAATATAGGTTCTTCTCATCACCCGTAATTATACCATTTATCCTAAATTTTACATTTATAGAATTACGTATAAAGTTCCATTCCTAACCTTAACTCGAAGGGTTTTCTCACTTATTACCTAACACTCGTGGGCTATATCCTCACAAATCTGAAATTCAGTAAGTGACTTTATTAGATTCCAACGTAACTCTCTTACGCACCTCACCCTTTAAATTCATAAATCTACCAACCTAAAGTAAATATCCCATAAATACCATTCTCGTTGAATATTAAAGGTTCCAACATTTATTCATATACCCTACTGGTCCTCAATGTCTCCCAAATCATTTTATTTAGAATGCCCAAAAATTATTTCACGATAAACTTAATTTAACTAATTAAACAAGGGAAATAGGAGTCTGCCAGGAGGGGTCGATCGATCGAAGCTTGGGGCTCGATCGATCGAACCTTCGATCGATCGATGCTCTAGGCTGGATCGATCGATCAAGCAGGTCTGGGCAAAATTCTGCAGAATGCAGTTACGGGTTTCATCAAACTTCTTCATCCAAAACTATGTTTTTCCATTATAATCGTCCCAAAAATCCTACTATCATCATTATAACATTATACCAGGTGTTTATGACGTAAAGCATGTGTGTAACTATCATTAAACATGGATTTTCAACCTAAAATCATGTCCAATTATCAAGAACCCTAAAATTTTCTTAAACAGATTTCTAATGAATCTTTCTACAATATTTCTTTATTAGGATCACCAAATTTCGTGGTTTATTACCTCTACATGGCAAGGGTTTCCAGAATTAACATATACATCTATATTACATGGGTTTTCCTATCAAAGATTGGGTTTTCTTCCATAATTTTCATCACAATTTAATCCTAAACTAATATGAAGATTGCATTAACGAAAATACGCAAGTTAAACACTTGCCTGGGATTTTGGTATTCTGATTCACGGCTTATTTTGGTATGGTTACGTTCCTCGTCTCGCGATCTACGCGGTGGTGGTGGCGGCGGTGCAAACCGGTGCCTTTTTGGCCTAGAATTTGCCTTGGAGCTCTCTCCTCTCTTCTTCAATGGCCGTCACTTGATTTGTGAATGTTCTAACCCTAAGAGGCTAACCTAATGGCTGATATAGGTTGGCTGAAATTCGTGGGTTTAATTACCCAATGATGTAAAATGACTAAAATGCCCTCCCGGGGTACTAATTAGGCCTAAAAATGCCCCGAGACCCAAACTAAACCCCCGGGTATACTTTTATGACTATCTCGACCCTTCCAGACGCGTTGGCGCACTCAAAACGACCATATGAACAACTTATAAAATATTCACTTTTTATTTAACAAAGATAGTCCTGACGTGACACGGGCACGTCTCAACTTAAATTTTCGAAATAGTCATTTAATTCACTTATGACATTCAATATAACCAATATAATATATTACTATGCTCATTAGTAATATTCAACAAGTTTCCCATAATTACTAACTCTCGTCACGTTAATAATTATAACATAATTAATTTCCGGATTTTTTATTAAATGAACATTCACATTAAATTTAAATAAATCCCCAAATTAATATAGCATAAAAATACGGGGTATTACATGCTAATTAAAAGTTGGATAATTTTTTGGTGAAAATTGGTTTGATTTGAAACACACGTTGTAGGACCACACCCCTTTTCAAAATGGTATCAGATTTGGTTATGCTAATTTATCGTGTGATCCTGATTTTTGTTTGTCTGATACATTTTGACTACTCATGTTGTCAAATTGGTATCAGAGCTAGATAACATAATTTATTTGTTTTGTGATCCCGGATGTTTTCAAAGATGAATTTTGGAAATAGCAAACTTTTTTAAACTCTTATTTTTTATGGCTCTAATTACACCTATTGGAAGATGAGAATGAAAAGTGCATTAAAATCAATTGATGAGCGTGTCTGGCTAGCAGTTGAGAAAGGTTGGACACCCCCTGTCACTATTTTAGGTGAGGTCACTAATTTAAAGCCTATCGAGTCATGGACCAAAACTGAACATCGACTTTCACAATATAATTCTAAGGGTTTGCTCGTTATTTCTTCACATGTCACACCGGAAGAATATAATAGAATTATGACTTGTGAAACATCAAAAGAGTCTTGGGATATTTTGGCACTCACTCACGAGGGCACTAGCACGGTTAGGGAATCAGAACTTCAAAATCTTACTACACAATTTGAGACCATTAGGATGTTAGAGAGTGAGACTTTTGATGAGTTTTATGCTAGGTTGTCCAATATTGTCAACTCGTCGTTTAACCTAGGTGAGAAAATTCCCAACAACCGTGTCATTAAGAAAATCCTTAGGTCGTTGCCTAGTAGGTTTGATGCGAATGTAACTATTTTAAACTCCTTGGGTAAGTTAGAGTCGACGAAACTAGAAGAGATTGTAGGTGACTTACAAACCTATGAAATCGACATGATTACCTCCAAGCAAGTGCCTAAGAAAGAAAAGGGTATTGTTTTGCAAACCCGGAAAGAGGAAATTAAAGTTTCGGATTCGGATTTGGATTAGGATCAAAGCAAAGAAATTTAAAAAAATTATTAAGTTTCAAAAGCAATTGAAAGATGCCAAGAAATTTGAAAAATTCAAGAACAACAAAGTTGATCCCACCTCTAAGGATAAGTTTGAGAAAACTAAGAGACATGAGTCGGATAAGTGTTTTGGGTGTGAGGGGTACGGTCACAAAGTTAAGAAGTGTACCACTAGACTTAAGAAAGAGGGCAAGCAACCCATTATTTATAGTGCCACCTTAAGTGATAGTGATCTAGAAGAGGGAGAGAGTTCCCCCATTGATCGTAACTTTGTTGCATTTATGGCATGTCATGTGAGCGACAATGATTCTCATGTGAATGACACTTCCGAGGAGGTTTTGAGTAAATCTCATGTTAGTGAGGGTGAAGAGAGTGACGAAGAGGAAGTAGATGTGAAAGAATTGCAGGTTGCATTTAATGAGTTGTATGCCGAGACGATTAAGGTGAAAAAGGCAAATGCAAAATTGAAAGCTAAGTTGAATGAGCATGCCATATAAAATAATGGTAGTTTGATTGAGGGTCTTAGGGCACGAGAGAAGACTCTTAGGGAGAAATTAGATTATGTCGAGGGTGAGAGAGATAATCTTCGTGGTTTGATGGAGTCTTTAAAAAAAGGAGATTTTAGAGTTTGAGGAGTCTAGGCATTTGCTCGAGTTTAGGATTCATGAGCTAGAGGAGAGATTGAGAGACTTGTCTAGAGTTAAGTTTGATTTGGAGGCTAGGTCGGAGAGGTTAGATAAGATCTTAGGCACCGTCCAAATTAAGGGAGATAGGGGAGGTATATGTTTTGATGAGAAAATTGTTCACATTCCACCCGCACATGTGAGAAACACTAGGAAGGTTAGAAAAGGTCCACATATAGGTAATCGTTCCCACCGTCGCTACACTTGCTCATTTTGTGGTAGGAAAGGTCACCTTAGGCGTTATTTTTACGACCTTAGACAAGCTCCTAGGAAGTTTAGGAATAAAGTTTCCTCGGTTCTCCAAACCCCATGCGTCGTTTGACACCTACATGGGTTAGGAAATCGGATTTAGTGACTTTAGAAATAAATCTTCATGATTCTCGTTTGGGTGCACTTGATTCTTCCCATTCTAAATATAAAGGATGATAGTCTAGCCTTGTTTGTCATATGCTAGTTTGCTTCATGATATATTCATTGCTAGTATAGTGACATGTGTATCATTTTGTATTATAATTTTTCATTAGTTTGAGTCCTATTGGAAAAATACAAAAAGATTTTATTTTTTAGAAAACTGTAAAAAAAATAAAAGAAAAGATTTTGCTTTTATTTGAGTCAAAATATGTTTGAAAAGCCAAAAAGATTTTAGGTTTTTATTTTTGAGTTTACATGTTTGATGTGGCATATTGGTGTGCTTAGACCCCCCCCCCCCCCCCCCCATCGTTTCATATCCACGTGGCTAGGACATTTGGTCATTATTAACGATTCTTAGAATGATCTTAACCATTATTTATATGGGGTTGTTTCGAAGTTGATATGCATTTTTATTCGACTTTGTATATATGCCAAAATTGCACACATGCACGAGATTATATGAATGTTTGACTTCTCTTGCATAGTTGAATTTGGTGAGGTGTTCTTATCTCAATCTTGTCATCTATGAGTAAGTAGACTTAAGGAGAAGTGTGCACGTAAGAATCGTTTACCGTGAGGATTTGAATTGGTACCTAATTGAAAAAATGATGAGTGATTCACGGTAAAGGGCTGCGAGAGTTCAAAATAACTCGTCGTGAAAGCCACCGTTTAAAAGAGCCCAAAAGAAAAAGCAATATGTTAAGAAAAAGGGCCAATAAGATTTTCTCTAAATTGAGAATGCTAGAAACCTTAAAAGAACTTGAAAAAGTATGTTTATGAGGGAGTTTGGTTGTAGAAAATTTAAACGGGTTTGCACAACTAATCCAAATGTTGAAAAATTGCAATTTGACACTATTGTTTGTAGAATCGTCAAAATTCTGGATTTGTGTGCATGTAGTATGTTTAGTTCATTAAGCTAACTCTTTAATTGTCATATGGCTATGATAAAGTTTGATGATTTATCGCTATCAATTAGAGCTTCTTGATCGTTTCGATGTGTTGGAATTGTGACTCATTTGTTGTAGTTTCACGCCCATACATTCCATGTCCATGTTTGAGCACATCGGTACTATGTTTGCATGTAACTCGCATTGTTAGTTTTTATGTGTTTTTGCATTTTGGGTAACCCCTTCCTGGATTTTTTTTCTGGAAATTTTTTCATTGGGCAAAAATATATGATATTTCTGGGAAAATTGGAAAATTTGGCATGTCGCGAGAAGTCATTCAAACAACATCTCCATGTCACACGTAGTCTCATTCGAGCGACGTCCCTTGCTCGTTCGAACGACAGTCTGAATTTTTGCTTCTGATTTATTTGCAGCATGCTGGTTTATTTTTGGTATATTTTTTGTACCGCTGGAAGCTTTCTGGACTGATTGTTTTATATGTAGGTTTTATTTTCTCATATTGATATTTTGCATATAATCCGTTTATCACACCTAATTAGTTTTCTATATTCTTTGTGTGATTCCTGGTTTACTAACTACAGATTTTTCAATACTTCATCATATTTAGCTGGGTTTTTTATGATTATCTAACGATTTTTAATTGGTATATTCTCATGCTAGATACTTATTGATTCATTTATCTTTTCACCGGATTGTCTATTCGAGACAAAGGGGGAGATATGTATGTGATGTAGGGGGAGATTTGAGATTTGTTGAGCATGTTTTTTATTACGTATTTTACAAATTGGTATTACAAATTGGTAGTTTAAAATTGGTATCATTTTGTTGCTCAATTGTTTAACAAATGATTTTCAGAGTTTATTCATATTGGTATCTATCTATCTATCTATCTATCTATCTATCTATCTATATATATATATATATATATATATATATATATATATATTGGTTTCATTTGTTCCTCCATACTTCACTGGGTATTTATTTGTCGGTTTCATGTATGTAGGTATGCTTGGGAGATTCGAGATTTCAAGTCTACATCACATTCAGATAGTTCATGGTTGCCGGTGCTACTTATACTAGTCCGTGTCCTGTATTTTTGATTTTGGGTTTATAGGATGGGATTTAGGCTTCATACGGCTTAACGACCCGACTTAGTCATTTCACTGGTTTAGTTTTGTCCCGAAATAGTCAAAGGGGGAGACTTGTAAGGACATAAATTTCCAATTGAGTCCATGTATTGTTTTAACTTAATTCCGTGAACAAAACTATGTTTGTAATGTGTCGTAGGGAGATTTTATTTTGTCACAATCCCACATGGTCTATGACGTATTGAAGAAATTGAAGACGTTGTCGCAAAGCTTCAAAGAAATATTCATGCCGAAGTTTAAATTAGTGCAAGTTTATTCGTCTTCAAGTTAATTGCATTTCGAGATCACACATGTATGAATGCGTATAATTAATGGTGCTCAGAATTATTTTTATAAAAGATAAGGATGTAATTTTATAAGGAAAAATATTTTAAAATGTTTTAAAAGTGTTTTAAGTGTTTTACACTACGTTTTATTCTGATAAACTCGAAATAGAGTTTTATTTAATTGTATCTCTTTTGAAGAAAGATTTTAAAAAGAAAAGTCAAACTGACACGCACGTTGTTCGAATGATAGCTGTACTTCATTCGAGCGATATAGTTATGTCGTGCAAATGATAGGCCGATCTCGTTCGAGCTACATGTTTTTCGAGGCGGTGATTTTTTCATATTTAAATCGTGGTTTCGTCAGAATTTAAAGGTGTGCATTTTGGAAAAACAGTTTACGATCCAGAAACCTATTTGCACATATTTTTCTAAGGTTTCAAAGCTTAAACACATCCTTAGAAGTTTGCAAAGATCCGAGTTATCATTATTATATGTTTATGTGATCTTGCTGCACCAAGAAGGTTTGTTCTATACTTGAACATCTGGGTTTTGCGGTGAAGAAAAGAGAAGGACTTCTTGTTCGACATCGTAGACGTATCAAAGCCATTCGGTGGACATCTAGACATACGTGGACGCGTGTGTTGTGGATAGGTATCGTGGAAGAAGGACTTTCTACGTGGGAACTGTGAGAGAAGTGGTTAAAGATCAGAAGAGCGTCAAGACCCGTGGGGATCGAGTCGTTGAGGGAGTCTTTTGTCTGTTCGTCGTAATTCCACATTCATAGTGATTGTCTGGCTTGGGCCGTCCGAGGTTGTTTTCCCGTCTTGGGTTTTTTCCTCGTACATCCGGCGTTGTGCGTATTCTTTAATTTACTTGATTTAATCACTAGATGCATGTTTAGGATTAATAAAGATAAAATTTGTTTAAAGTAAGAATTGGTTTTTCACAACTTGGTTTGGTGCTAATTAAAAGTTGGATAATTTTTTGGTGAAAATTGGTTTGATTTGAAACACACGTTGTAGGACCACACCCCCTTTTCAAATCTTTTGACCTGATTATGATCAGTTGGTTAAGCTCACCTGAGAAAATTTAGACAAACTCAAAGCCTAAATAGCTAATCTTTCAGCATTGAATATCTACAAAATATAAAACCGCACTCCATATTCTGCATTAACTAAAGGGCCTAATTTAATCCATCCCTCCGAATTTTTCCCCTGCCCTTAATGGAGCGGGTTGAGAACCCGTTTAAAATAAATAGGGCAGTTATGAGTTAAAAAAATATTAATTAAATGGGATGGGTTCCTATATAAGCACATTTTGAAATCCTCATCGGTAACGACGAATTCTGATTGAAAACTCAGTTACCAATCATGATTTCAAAAATGAAATATTTTTATAAATATGTTAAAAAATTCATTATTATAAATACATTTTAAAGTGCATTATTTTAATTAAAAACTCATCTTTGGTGCCTTAATTTTCGATGAAATTTAAGGAGTAAGTTACAACTATACCTCCTAAAGTATTACCTAATTTCACTTTACCTCTTATTTGTTTTTTTTTGTCTCATTTTACAATTTTAACTATTGGGCAGTTTCAAAATATCATTCCGTTAAAAACGGTTAAATGTTTTATGGGAACACAAAAAAAAACATGTGAGTTTACCAAAATACCCTCAAGAAATAAATTGGAAAATACAACAATTTACTCTCTCTTTCCTTTGTCTCTATGTAACACACACATATAGTACATACAAACAGAACTCAAATTCAACTCTCTCTCCTCTTTCTCTATCACACCCACACAAACAACACAGTCATATCCCCACCTTACCCCCACTGCACAACCTCATCCCAAGCCACCACCTCATCCTTCATCTCCTCCACCCCCACCCCCAAACGTGTGAACCTTCCACGAAATTTCACGATATTTATATGATAAATAAATCTAGTGTTAACTGCAAACTACGTGATAACACCTAAACACGCGACATTTCTCCAAAAAAAAATATTTTTTTGAAGAGTATTGGAAAAATCCAATATTCCAATTAACTCCCAAGTTTTCTATTGGAAAAAAAAGGATCTCCGTAAATTTTGGAAATGGAATAGGGATAACATTTATATTATGATTTTTATACCAATCTGGAATAATCCCATGTGTTCGAGTTCTAATCTAATACCTGTTCTACATCACAAATGATGTTAGATTATTCATTGTTTTGAGCACAACACAATTTTAATGTGAATTTATTATCCTTGGTGTGATCATGTATGATCAATTTTCAAGGTCTATTTACATTTCATAGAATAAGTAATTATCTATGAATCTCACTTGTCTTTTTCACAAGGCAAGCTAACGAAGGCTCCTGATTATAATATGATCTATTTAAAACTACAAAAGAAAAACAAAGAAAATTAATTAAAATTCAATGAGTGTTGTAAATAAAGGAGAATAGAGAGAAGTATATATATAGATAAATTGTTTCTGTTTCTAATCCCTTATTTATAATACAAGGTAAGCCTACCAAAAGCCCCACTTTTTCGATGTGGGATGTGGGATAGTGAACATCCACTTACAATACATATTTTATAACATTCCCCCTTGGATGTACACTATATCCACTAATCAATGATTATTGCCTCATTAAAACCTTACTAAGGAAAACCCATTGGGAAAAAATCGTAGTGAAGGAAAAAGAGTAGAATTTATTGTGATCATTGAGTCGGTGTTGGACGTGCTTAATGTTGCCTCATTAAAACCTTTACTAGGAAAACCCAGTGGGACAAAACCTAGTTAAAGGAAAAAGAGTATAGAGCACAAATGTCCCAAATTACCTGTTCTTGTATCCTCCCCCTGATAAGATGCTCCCCCTGATTGATATGTTCAATTTCACTGTTGGTGGAGTCGACGCATTCCAATCTCGTACACAAACTTTTGAAATGTCGCCTTTGGCAGTCACTTTGTGAAGAGATAAGCTTGGTTATCACTTGAATGAACTTGCATGACTTCAATCTCATTTTTCTTCTGAAGCTCATAAGTGAAGAAATTTTTTGGTGAAATGTGCTTGGTTCTGTCTTCTTTGATGAATCCTTCTTTAATTTGTGCTATGCATGTTGCATTATCTTCATAGATAGTACTTGGAATATCTGTAATAGAAGGCAATTGACAAGAATTACGAATATGCTGAATTAAAGATCTCATCCATACACATTCACGACTAGCTTCATGAAGAGCCAAGATTTCAGAGTGGTTAGAAGAAGTAGCTACTAAGTTTGTTTAGTAGAACGACGGGAAATAGCAACATTACCACAAAGAAATACATAACTTGTTTGAGATCGTCCCTTATGAGGATCAGAGAGATATCCAGAATCTGCATAACCAACAAATTTGGAACTATTAAAGTTATAAGAATAAAATAAACCCATATCAAAGATTCCACGTAGATATCTTAAGATATGCTTGATACTAGCCCAATGCCTTTTGGTTGGTTCAGAACTATATCTAGCGAGTAGATTCACAAGGAATGAAATATCTCGCCTAGTGCATTGTGCCAAGTACAAGAATGCACCAATTGCTCTTAAATAGGGTACTTCTGGACCCAATATTTCCTCATCCTTTTCTTTAGGACGGTACTTAGTGGGTGCGCTTTATCCATATTAAAACGTTTTAATACATTTTCAGTATAATTAGACTGATGGACTAAAATCCCACTAGAATTTTTCTCGATCTGCAGGCCGAGATAAAATTTAGTTTTCCCAAGGCCTTTCATCTCAAATTCCTTTTTCAAATAATTAGTGGTTGTTTCGAGCTCTTTTGGAGTCCCGATTAAATTTATGTCATTCACATAGACTGCTACTATTGTATATCCTTTCGAGGATTTCTTTATAAATACACAAGGGCAAATTGAATTGTTTTCATACCCTTCCTTAGAGAAGTATTCACTAAGACGATTGTACCACATTCTTCCGAATTGCTTTAAACCGTACAATTAACGTCTCAGTCAGATCGTGTACATACTCTTCGGCTTTGCTTCAGGCAAAGGAAATCCTTCAGGGATTTTCTTGTATATTTCTGTGTCTAAGTCCTCATATAAATAAGCGCTCACAACGTCCATGAGTCTCATATCAAGATTTTTAGAAACCGCTAAGCTAATCAAATATCTGAAAGTTATACTATCCATAACAGGGGAGCATGTTTCCTCAAAATCAATCCCAGGTTTCTGCAAGAAACCTTGTGCCACAAGTCGTGCCTTTTATCGAGTGATTTCATTCTTCTCATTTCTTTTTCATATATAAACCCACCGATAACCTACTGGGTTAAAACCTTTTGGGTTTGTACTATAGGTCCAAATACACCACGTTTATTTAAAGACTCCAGTTCTGTTTTGATGGAAATTTCCCATTTTGGCCAATTTACTCTTTATAGACATTCATTTAGAGTACGTGGTTCATTATCACTATCACTGCCCTTTGAAATTCGTGTAGCTATTGCATATGAAAAAACGTCATCAATGACAGTTTCTTTTCGATCCCACATTTCTCCCGAATATGTATAAAACATAGAGATCTCGTTATTATTATCAAGTAACTTTGCCTCTTTAGGGGCTTGTATAGTCACTTCCGTGACTTGTGTGGTTTCATAAACAATAACCTCTTCAGGGGTTTCAGAGAAAGTGGATCTTTTATTCATAACCCTTCGGGAGGATGATTAGGGCATGATTTTTCATTTGATCTCCGCTTCCGGGGAGCAGAGTCTTTGGAACCTATAGGTCTTCCATGCTTCTTGCGTGCAATAGATTCATTTGCAGCTGATGTCAACGTTTCTCCCACTGGTACATCAATTCTGGTAGGCACATTTGCAGCGGGTACTTGCGACTTGGTTATTTTTGCAGCATAATTGAATGCATCGGGTAATGTATTTGCACTTTCCTGAAGATGCAATATCCTTCTCACTTCATGCTCACATTGAGTAATACGGGGGTCTAGATGAGACAAAGTGGAAGTGTTCCATGTTAATTCTCGCTGTACTTCGGGAACAAACCGTACTTCTGGTACGTTCTTTCTTCCACCTAACGGAGGGAAGACTGTCTCATCAAAATGACAATCCGCAAATCTAGCGGTAAACATATCACCTGTCAGTGGCTCAATATAACGAATAATTGATGGCGAATGATAACCAACATATATTCCCAAACGACGTTGGGGATCCATTTTGGTACGCTGGGGTGGGTGCATGCACTGCATAACCAAATTTACGCAAGTGGAATATATTTGGTTGGCATCCAGACAAAAGTTGAAAATGTGAAAATGGGTGATAACATGTCCCCAGGCAGAGACCGAGAGTTTAGATTTCTTAAGCAAAGGTCGCGCATTAAGTTGCAAACATTTAATTAAAGATTTGTCTAAACCATTTTGAGTGTGTAAACGGGGGACTGGGTTCTCAACATCAATACCTTGTGATAAACAATAGTCATAAAAAACATGAGAAGTAAATTCTCCCGCATTATCTAAACGAATTGAAGAGTGCGCGTGCATTTAAATTAAGAAATTATTTAATTAAATTTAGTTTTTCAAATAAATCCTAAAACATGCTTCTAGGTGTGATTGAATTCAATATGATCATGGAAGAACATTCAATCACAAATAAAACACACAAATGAGGAGAAATCCCCCAAAGGGGAAAATCGTTTTTATTTTCACTATAATATGTAAAAACGGTTACACGAATTACAATGAAAATAAGAGTGACATACGAAATATCCTCAGGCATCGTTTTCGATGCCTCGATTGGAATCTCCCGCAAGAACTCCAGGTGGGCAGCAATGAAGAAGAGAATAGTTTCTCCATAAATTACTCCAGATGAGTAGAAATGATCTTCATGAAGGTTTAATGATTCATATACATAGATGGGAGTGTTTATGTGAATAAACAAGGCATAAAACCTTAAAAGTTGAAGTTTGTTTTCTGGGTTATTTATCGCAGAAATCGTGTTTGAAAAAGCTTGAAAAATGTGTAGAATACACACAGGTATTTATACGAAAATCGAGGCGATGGCGTCACTCAAACGAGATAGGCATCTCGCTCGAATGAAGGACACGTGTCGTTCGAACAACATCACGCGGGATGCTTATCTTGCTCGAACGACAGTGTGACTCATTTGAACGAGCTCGTCGACCGAGGCACTCCGCTTCTACACTTAGAAAAAATTTATTCTTTTGATAAAAATAAATCAGACTTCGAAAAAACATTTTTGAAAAATTCCCAAATATTTATGCAAATATAAACAACTCCAATAAATCATTTTACCAATAATGCCTCGTGGAGTAATGGGAAACGGTTGAGCAAAACATTGCATGTAGCATGATGCACGTGTGAAGATGATGGATGCATGGATTCGGATAAAGGATGTTGTGGATGATCGTGTTGACGTGCCGAATGTAGCGGTATCAGACATACAAGCTGTGATCTAGGGAAAATAGAAAATTCCTAGGTTCTACCCCGGACATTTATAAAATCATGTCCTTACAAATCCCCCCTATGTCTATGCCGGTACATACATAAAAAATCCGAATTATGCAATCTCCATAAAATAAATGACATACTAGATAATATCCCCATTAAACCCTCAAACTGAGAATACTAAATGACATGTCTTCAATCAAACTTCAACATTTTCAAATCTTCAGCTCTTCAGAAACTCCCAAAGATTTTCTCATCAGGGTGTGTAATACAATGAATATCACTTTTGTACCTACACACATGAGATAAAGCAAATATCCGTGACACGCAACAGTTTAAAATATAGTGATATGCAAAAATTAAATATCAATTAAGCTTATCATTGATAAATCAAGCAAACACCAATTATCGCCCATAATTCATTCTTCCCCTTTTTATGTTGTCCCCAAATAGGCAGATATGAGAAGCATAAATATGGAAAATGTCACAAGGAGTAAAACTTCTATTTTTGAATTTTTTAAATTTTTTCACACAAAATATACAACAAAGAATCACACCATGAACGAACACAAAAACAACCAAGTCGATGGTAGCGTACATGTAGGGGTGTGATAAAAATCGACAGGAAAATAAATGCATACAAATATGACATATGTGCACGATGAATATCGGATACTCCTAACGAATAAACTCAACATCTTCCTTAGGTGTAAAAAGATGGAAATATGAGACATTAACTAAATCAGATCAGCAAATCAAAGCTCAAAGTGATTTCCACACCAATAACGTCCAAAATGATTTAATGCTTTTTCAAGACTCTCAAGGAAGTGCAAACCCGTTTAAATTATCCAACCAAACTTCCTTAGATTTATATTTTGAATAGAGGTGATCTAAATTCTCAAACTTAGGAGAATTGATGGTGAAACCTAATGGCCTATATTCGGCAGGTATGGCTTTTTATTGCCTTTAATTTTTTTCGAGCTCTTTTAACCTCTTTAGACCCCGGATAATAAAATTCCTCAATTTTTTAGGTCCGATTTAATGGTGTCTTAATCGCAAATGATAGATATGAACCTATCGTAGCCTTTCACCATTTTAAAAAAATATCACAGATGTAGCGTCTCAAATCACTATCAAACAGTCACATGGATAAATGGAATGAAATTTATGACTTGGCTATCTTAAATGCTCATCCATAAACGGTGTATATAAAATACAAAAATCCTTTTGTGCTTTTCTAAAATTTTTATAAAAAGAAAATCTTTTTGGATTTAAAAAAAAATAGAAAAATAAAAATAATAATACACATGATACAAACTAGCAAAATGGAATCATATGGTATGAACGTGACAATGCATCCTATCTTAGACACGGACCAACCCCTCAGTCAACTGTGCAAATCCCTAAAGACTTCCTAAGAGTCTCAAATCTAAGGGCATCTAAAGGTTTCGTGAAAATATCGCCTAACTGACGGTCAATGGGTACAAAACTCAAGGATACGACTTTCTCCTCAACTAACTGTTGTATAAAGTGCTCGCGTATCCTGATGTGCTTTGTGCGTGAATGCTAGACTGGATTGCGAGATATGTGTATCGCGCTCGTGTTATCACAGAAAATGGTCATGGTGTCCTGTGAAATCCCATAATCCTCCAGCATCTGCTTCATCCACAAGAGTTGCGTGCAATAACTCCCGGCGGCGATGTACTCAGCCTCCGCAGTGGACAAATAGATGGAGTTTTTCTTCTTGTTCATCCAGGAGACAAGAGCAGAACCAAAATAGAAACACCCACCAGAAGTGTTCCTATAACCATCTACATCCTCGGCCCAATCGGCATCCGAATAGGCAGACAAACGGTCATCTATATCAAAGAAATACCAAATACTGTATAAGAGAGTCCCACTCACGTATTTGATAATATGTTTTAGAGCGAGTAAGTGAGACTCTTTCGGGGATACATGATATCGCGTACAGACTCCAACACTAAATGTTATGTCGGGATGACTGGCAGTCAAGTAGAGAAGACTACCAATCATACTCCGATACAAGGTTTGCTCTACATCCTTGCCTGAAGTGTCCTTACTAAGCTTGATACAAGTACTCATAGGTGTACGTACATGCTTAGCGAAGTCTAAACCAAATTTCTTCACTAGGTCTCTTGCATACTTGGATTGGGAGATGAACATCCCATCCTCTAGATGATGAACCTGGAGACCAAGGAAGAAAGTAAGCTCACCTACCATGCTCATCTCAAATTCACTTTTCATCTCCTCCTCAAAGTGTTGAGCATGCTAGGAGCACGTGGATCCAAAGACTATGTCGTCCACATAGACCTGGGCAACAAAAATAGCACCGTCATCTCCCCTAATGAACAACGTCATATCAACTCCCCCTCTCTTGAAGCCACGGGATAAGACATAGGAATTAAGCCTTTTGTACCAAACACGAGATTCTTGCTTCAAACCATACAAGGCTTTCCTCAGATAGTAGACGTGCTCTGGGTGCTTAGGATCTTCAAACCCTTTTGGTTATTCCACGAAAAACTCCTCCTGTAGAATGACATTTATAAAAGCACTCTTGATATCCATCTGGTATAACTTAAAGCGCAGATGACATGCAATGGCTAGTAGTAAGCGGATGGACTCAAGCCTCGCAACAGGAGCAAATGTATCCCCAAAGTCTACACCCTCTATCTGTGTGTAGCCTTGAGCGACCAACCTAGCCTTATTTGTAATTATGGTACCATTTGCATCCATTTTATTCTTAAAAATCCACCTGGTACCTATCACATTAGTCTCACTAGGCTGGGGGACAAGTTCCCAAACATTGTTCCTTTTAAACTAAAGCAACTCATCCTGTATGGAAGATATCCAGTGTTCATACGTAAGTGCTTCTTTGTGATTCTTGGGCTCAACTGTGGACATGTAGCAAGAATGACTAACAACGTTCTCTAACTGAGCACGAGTCTTGACCCCTAAAGTGGTATTGCCAACAATGGAGGCAGGGTCATGACTCTTACGAACCCAATCAGGTGTGTCCCCTAACACAGGAGTAGGGTCCATAGAGTGTGGGTGAGGGACAAGTAAATCGCTGCCAGAAAATTCCTCATCCTCACACTGAAGGATATGATCAATAAATGTCGAAGGTTCGTCATCTTGCACGGTGACGTTTATTGACTTCATAACCTTAGAGCTCTTTAGGTTAAAATCTCGATACGCTCTACTACTCGATGAATATCCTAGCAATATCCCCTCGTCGCTCCAGGAGTCAAACTTTACTAATTTCTCTCTATCCCGTAGGATGTAGCATTTACTCCCAAAGACACGAAAATATGCAAGGTTGGGTTTATTGCTAGTCCATAATTCATATGGTGTCTTCAGCATGTGTGGACGTAGGTAAACCCTATTCATCGTGTGGCACGCGGTAGACACCGCCTCTGCCCAAAATCTCCTAGCAACTTTACGACTTAGAAGCATAGATCTAGCCATTTCCTGAATCGTCCGATTCTTCCTCTCAATAATCCCATTTTTCCGAGGAGTCCTTACGGCCAAAAATCATGTTTAATCCCAAGGATATCACAGTAAAGATCCACCTTTGCTTCCTTAAATTTCGTGTCGTTGTCACTACGTATCTTATTAATAGTGACTCCGTGTTGATTTTGTAGGACACAGCACTTGGTCGTTAAAAATTCTACAACATCGAATTTCTCTCTCAGAAAACCTACAATCAAATATCTGGAGAAATAATCTACCATCACAAGGATGTACCTCTTACCACCCAGACTCTAAGTACGAGTAGAACCCATAAGATCCATATGAATCAACTCAAGCACACGGGAGGTGGTAATGAAATGCAACTTCCTATGGGGGCTATGGATTTTCTTTCCCAACTGAGAGGGTCCACAAATCGTGGAAGTTGGCTTTATAAGTGATGGTAAGCCACATACTAGGTCCTTTTTAGCTAAACGTGTCAAATCTCTAACGTTGATATGACTTAGATGTTGATGCCACAGATCTATAGGAGTGATCGTGGCGCTGTTGCAGGTAAGTGAGGACGTGGGCACAGTCCCATAACAATTATCCTCTGTCCTCACCCCTTGCACTAAAAGTTTACCGGCTTGATTATAGACATTACACGCATCCCGATCAAACTTTATGGTAAAGTTAGCGTCGCACAGCTGGCTAATACTGAGAAGGTTTGCCTTCAAACTTTTGACATACAAAACATTCTCTAGCTTAGGAAATCCTGGTAACTCTACTGTACCTCGTCCTACGATGCTAGACTTGCTCCCATCTCCAAAGGTGACTCTACCTTCCTTATACTCCTCTAGGTAGGTAAAAAATGAGACATCACCTGTCATATGTGTGGAGAACCCACTATCAAAATACCACTGTGAGGTATTATGTGCTTTGAGAGAGACATGAACAATAAGGGCCTTTTCATCTTTCTTAGGCACCCAAGAAGTGGTAACCTTTTTTTTACCCTTGTTGTTGTTGGTTTTAGTCGGGATGCGGGAAGCATTCACTGACGGTAAAGACATCCCTCGAAATTCCTCCATCAAAATTTGTGATATGGCATCTAAAAACTCAACACGCTCTTTCAAACTGGTAAAATCATCAGTGCGATGTGGTGGAGAAGTAGTACGTCGTGTCCGACCCAAACTATAGCAAAGCTCCCTGAGGTGGCCTCGATTTGCTTTTCTTGGTCGAACTCTCCTTCGTGGTTTTTGACGATGGCCATATGGAGTCATAGTAAACTCAGGAACTGGTCCAGGTGCAATTTGGGACGTGGAAGTACCATAAAAACCTATTCCCTTCCTATCACCAAAACCTAAAGCGGGGCCGAGGAGCATCTTTCCTATCTTTCCTGATTTGTCCTCAATTTAAACCTTGACTTCTCGTGCTCTCTCAAGATCATAAGTAAGTTGGGCTATAAGGGCTTCAAGTTTCTTCCGAGTCTCTAGGGAGGAATGGAGCTCACTCATAAGAATAGCTACTTGTTTAGTCAAGTCCCCTTTCTCTTTCTCAAAATAACTCTCTCTCTATCTCTCCAAACAGTCTCTTTCTCTCTACACAAACTTTCTTTGTCAATACAGGTAGACTCTCTCTCTCTCTCTCAAGGTAGTGCAGGTGGAGGACTCTCTCTCTCTCTCGCTTCTTCTAAATCTTTCTCTAACGCGGTGATACTAAGAACTAACGCTTTGTTACGCTTTTTGGTTTTAAATAACTCATTATATAACTCAGCGTAGGCGCGTTGAAGGTTACTCTCTCACTCACTTGCATTATCCTCCCCCTCACTCACATCATTCTCACTGTCGAGGTGTCCCTGGGAAGCAGCATCCTCATCGTCGTGAGGAACACTAGAAGTACTCACATGACTAACCATGAATGTGGTGAAGTTACATTCATGCGGTGACTCGTCTCCAAAGTCCACAGGCTCAACCTCACCGTCGTCACTAAGGGTTGCATTAAGGACAGCTTTGCCTTTTTCTTTGGCAAGTCTGTTCATCCTGGTAGCACACTCAAAAGCTCTATGACCCTTACCGTCACACTCATAGCATCTCTCACTGTCTTTCTTAGGAGGGTCTTTAAAATCTTTTTCATTTTTCTTATTTTTCTCAAAATTCTTTTTATATTTGAAATTTCCATTTTTCTTGAATTTGAGAATTTTCTTGATATTTTTAGTAAATATGGCCAAATCATCGAAATCAAAGTCACACTTAGAATCTGACGTTCCTATCTCCCTTTTTCTAGATGACTCAACTCTCTTTCTTGCCAACCCCTCACTCTTTCTATCCTGGGCATTAAGTGCAATTCCCTTATCTTTAGGCTTGGCAGATTTAGGAAACATATCAATTTCATACGTTTGTAATTCTCCTACAAGTTCCTCCAATTTAAGCGTGTTTAAATTACCCATAGAATTTAGCACAATGACTTTAGGGATAAAACGCTTAGACAGTGATCTTGGAATCTTTTTAACAACTCTAGCATTAGGAATGTATTCACCAAGATTAAAGCTAGTGTTTATAATATCACACAACCTAGCATAAAATTTATCAAAACATTCAGTATCAAGCATGGTGGTGGTTTCAAATTGAGTTGTTAAATTTTGTAGTTTAGACTCTTTCACAGTATTATGGGTAAGTTGTAAAACATCCCATGCCTCTTTTGACGTGATGCACGTCATTATCCTTCGGATCTGGTTAGATGTGACGGATTCGGAAATAGCACTTAAACCCTTAGAATTAAAAGATGACCATTTAAATTCTTCTTCAGTCCATGTAGTCACAGATTTTAAATTAGTCACATTATCAACAGTGCTGGAGGGAGGTGTCCACCCTCTTTCAACCAAAATCCAAACACGTTCATCAATGTCTTTTAAAGCAGATTTCATGCGGGATTCCCAGTAAGCATAATTTGTCCCGTCAAAGGCTGGCATTTTATTATATAATTTCTCCATTGAACACGCCCTTTTTCAAAAATCAATTTTTCAAAAAATTGTTATCTTTGAAAAGTTTTACAAAAAATTACACGGTATAATTGTGTAATTGGCTCTGATACCAATTTGAAGAGTGCGCGTGCGTTCAAATTAAGAAATTATTTAATTAAATTCATTTTTTCAATTAAATCCTAAAACATGCATCTAGGTGTGATTGAATTCAATATGATCATGAAAGAACATTCAATCAGAAACAAAACACACAAATGAGGAAAAATCCCCCAAAGGGGAAAAACGTTTTTATTTTCACTATAATTTGTAAAAACGGTTACACGGATTATAATGAAAATAAGAGTGACATACGAAATACCGTCAGGCGTCGGTTCCGATGTCTCAGCATGAATCTCCCGCAAGAACTCCAGGTGGGCAATAATAAAGAAGAGAACGACTTCTCCACAAATTACTCCAGATGAGTAAAAACGATCTTCATGAAGGTTTAATGATTCACATACATAGATGTGAGTGTTTATGTGAATAAACAAGGCATAAAACCTTAAAAGGTGAAGTATGTTTTCTGGGTTTGAAAAAGACTTGGAAAACGTGTAGAATGCACACAGGTATTTATATGAAAATCGAGGTGGCGGCATCGCTCGAACGAGATAGGCATCTCGCTCGAATGAAGGACACGTGTCATTCGAACGACATCGCGCGAGATGCTTATCTCGCTCGAATGACAGCGTGAACTCGTTTGAACGAGCTCGTCGACCAAGGTACTCCGCTTCTACACTTAGAAAAATTTCTTCTTTTGATAAAAAAAAATATTTGTTGAAAAATTTCCAAATATTTATGCAAATATAAACAACTCCAATAAATCATTATACCAATAATACGTCGTGCAGTAGTGGGAAACAGTTGAGCAGAACGTTGCATATAGGATGATGCACGTGTGAAGATGATGGATGCATGAATTCGGATAAAGGCCGTCGTGGATGATCGTGTTGACGTGCCGAATGTAGCGGTATCAGACATTCAAGTTGTGATATAGGGAAAATAGAAAATTCCTAGATTCTACCTCGGACATTTATAAAATCATGTCCGTACATGAATAGATTTAATGTGTTGATGAGGAAAATTTGCTCTAAGTTTTATGATTTGAGCAAGTAATTTTGCGAAATCCAAATTACGAGTAGATAACAAGAAACATATGATCAATGAGTGGATGCATCAATTAAAACCATGAAATATTTAAAAGGTCCACTAAAAGGGTGGATGGCCCCACAAATATCCCCTTGAATTCTTTGTAAAAAAGTTGGTGACTCGGAAGCAATTTTGAAAAAAGATGGCTTAGTGATTAATTTACCTTGAGAACAAGGGGTGCAAAAATGATAATCGGGTAAGGTAAGTTATTTGTTTGTTAGCGAGTGCCCATATGAGTTATTTATGATTTGACGCAACATGTTTGATCCAGGGTGACCCAATCGGTCATGCCACAATATTAAATTATAAGGATCATTGAGCTTGCAGCTCATGACAATATGTGATTCTACAACATTAATTGTTATATGGTATAACCCCATTGATAAAGCAGGCAATTTCTCTAGTGTGAGCTTCTGGCTTCCAACACTAGAAGTAATGCAAAGGAACTGTTTATTACCTTCATTACATGTTTCAATATGATACCCGTTCACTCTTATGTTCTTAAAACTCAATAAATTTCTTCTGGAAGTTTTTGAGTATATAGAATTATTTATGAATAAGTGGGTACCATTAGGTAACCCCACGTGGGCTCTTTCGGAGCCTTCAATAATCTTAGCAGGATCATCTATAGTGGATACATTCACTTTATTGTATACAAAGTCTGAGAAAAACTTCTAATTTTTCAAAATGGTGTGGGTTGTCCCACTGTCTACCAGACAAGTATCATCGCTTGCGTTTACTTTCGGATCCATACCTTTAACATAATTAAATTGAAATTGAAATTTAATCCACCAATCATATAAGCATTGTTAAAAAAAAATGTAAATCAATCTATTAACTAATAACTATACGTAATAAAAATATATATAAAGATAATGCTTAAACTATTCATGTCACAATATTAAATGTTAATATATATTTTAAAACTCCAAGTTCTATTTTAGATTAAGTATGAATCTTCGGGTTCATAATAAATCTTCTCATTAAATACATAAAACTTTTAGTTCAATTTGATTTACAAAGGCTCAACATTGACATTCATGGGATGTTACATTTCCCTAAATAATAAAAAAATTCTCTTTTGATTTTGAGAATATACACATGGGAGCTTCAGGTCCCAAATTTTTAAGAACTCCGGGTCTCAAATTTTATTAGGTATAATGACTTTATCTTCCCTAATGTGTCAAAACTTCAGGTTTGATCAGATTTAAAAAAAATATTTGGAACTTCAGGTCCAAATTATAAATTATTTGGGGACATTAACCCGAATATTTAAATAATCAAAACTTCGAGTTTTGATTACAAAATATTTTTAATTGAAACTTCAAGTCCTTAATTTAATAATTTGAACTTCAGGTCATCGCTATTTATTTGTGAGAACTTCAGGTTCTACACATAAAATTATTGAATTTCGGGTTCAATTTTATTAATATATTGGAATTTGAATATTGGGATTTGAAAATCCCCACCCCATTATGTCAAAACTTCAGGTTTGATCACAAATATATATTTGGAGCTTCAGGTCCAGATTAAATTATTTGAGTACGTCTAATGTCCGAAAAATAATTAAAAAAACTTTAATTATGATTTGGAACTTCAGGCCCAAATTACAAAATATTTATAAACATTTAACGCCCCTCCCTAATTATAAAAATAATCAAAACTTCAGATTTTTATTCATGGCAAATTTTATTTGGAACTTCAGGGCCAAAAATTTAAATAACGATTCAAGTCCCAAATTTAAAGTTAATTGAGAACTCCAGACCCCAATTATTGATAACTTCAGGTCCCTAAAATCAAAACTTCAGGTTTGATTAAAGAAAAATTTGTTGAAACTTCGGGTCCAAAATGTAAATAATTGTTAGGGTATTTTTAGTATTCCTTGACCTATTATAGAAAAAATCAAAACTTCTAGTTTGATTTTACGACACATTTTATCATGTTCAGAAATTGAACATCAATTGCGAACTTCAGGCGGCAAAAATTTAAATAAGGATTGGGAACTTCAGGCCCGCAAAATTATTGAAACTTCGGGTTCAAAATTGAATATCATGTAGGAACTTCAGGTCCTAATTACTGTGAACTTCCGGTCCCAAAAATCAAAACTTCCAGTTTGATTTTATGGTACGTATTATTATCATGTAAAAAAAAATATGAACTATGCTACCAAAAAAAAAATGAACGGTGCAATTATCAAGATGGGTATTAATTCAAACCAATACTCTTTTCTCTAACCTAGTAACGTGTTGATAACGTGTTGTAAAATAAAGGAGCATAGAGAGAATAGAGAGAAGTATATAGAGAGATAAATTGTTTCTCTTTCTATTGGTGTATCAATAATGAGGGGGTAATCCCCTATTTATAATACAAGGTAAGCCTACCAAAAGCTCCAATTTTTCGATGTGGGATAGTGAACATCCACTTACAATACATATTTTATAACAATGAGAAGTTATTAGTCTATGTAAGACTTTGGGCCTACTTCCATGGCATCTTACATGTGTCTAGGGCTGTAAATCGGGTTGGGTGAGCTGGGCCTGGAGTTGCTCAGGCTCGACCATAACTCACTTACCCATGGTCAAGTCCGAGCTCGACCCGCATTATTTTTTCCCACCTAGGCCCGAACTCCGCTCATATATATTACGGGCTTCGGGCGTGATTTCAATTATTTTTGTTAAAAAAGTTTGATTTTTTATTTTTTTATATTTCCATCATGGAAAAAATTACACATTAAAATCTAATTGATATTTAATGAAATAAAATATATAATTATGAAATTTATTAAATTAAAACAAGGAAAATAAGAGTGAAAATCTATAAATGCCTATTAAATTTCATACATTTAGCAAATTTTGATTACTAACAAAGACCTATTGTGACTTGAGCAATTATTAAATTAAATACCCATAATGAGATTAACAATAAAAATACAAAATTAAAAATCACATGTAATCTAATATATTATGGCAAATGAATTTTTTTTAAAGTAGTAAATGAAATAAAAGAATGAAACCTAATTAAACAATGTTAACATAAATATGTTATATTATATAAATTATTTATTTATTTATTTATAAATATGAAGTTCGGGCTTCGGCCCAATTCGGGCTTGGCGAGGTTCGGCTCAAGCTCGGTCCGAAATTCATTCGGGCTTGAAATTTTGGCTCAGGCTCAGGCTCGGCTCGTCTCAAACTCAAATAAAGCTCGGCCCGAAAATAGCGGGCCGAACGGGCGGGCTTCGGGCCTCGGGCGCTCAATTTACAGGCCTACATATGTCTATCATAATTTGGATCACTTGCTTAAAATTTAGTAATAGGGCCAAAAGATTGACGTAGAAGCAATATTATTTTGGTGGACTTGTGTTATATTCGTTGATCAATTTTAAAATTTGTTATCACGCAATTACCAGCATGGAATTAAAAATGCCTCCCGCCACTCAATTTATTTATATATATATATATATATATATATATATATATATATATATATACTAAGAGTAATAATTAATTACAACGTCTTATGTAATTTAATAATGCAGTTTGACTAGTCTTGTGCTTTGCTTTTGCTTGTGTTGTATACTATGTATACGGGTTTCGTTTTCTTAAGGGATTTGATTTTTATATATCATTTAATTATAAAAAAAATAATGCATTTTGACTAGCTTCAATGCTAAAAATACACGGGGTAGCATTTTCTCCATCAAACCTCACAATCTTTTATTAAATCTTGCTACTTTTGTTCTGAAATTTCAATAGACATAAGGTTTACCACACAACTATGGGGTAGGACAAGACTCAAAAGTTTAAGATTTGGTCGTTGTCTTTAGCTTACGTGCATGGGTTCTTCTCTTTAGTTGGAATGTGCATGGGTCATTGTCTTTACGTAGTTTATTTTCAACCTTAGCGAAATTGGTTGAGGAATACATTGCCATGTCTGGATCTAACATCTCCCATGGAACAAGTTGATGAGATTGTGATTGAAACCATAAGTGTAAGCTGTTTATTAAAAATATATTGTTTTAGAAAAAAACTTTTTTTCATAGAAACTGTTTTTGAAAAATGTTACGTAAATAAAAACTGTTTTAGAAAACATTAATTTTTTTTATATCGAAACCGTTTTTAGGAAGACATTTTCTATTAATAAAAACGTTAAAATATTGTTTTAAACAAAAAAACTGTTTTTAATGTAATAATGATTTTTTTTTTAAGTATGTTGTTTAGTAATGAGCGCCAAAAGGTTGACGTAGAAACATTAGTTTTTTGTTGGACTTGTTTTAAATTCGTTGGCTAATTTTAAAATTTGTTAACACGCAATTACCAACGTGCAATTAAAAGTGTTTCTCACCGCTCTATGTATTACATATACTATTATATATTTTAATTTTCACTTATATAATTTTAAAACAATCCATTTTTCGCGTGTTAAATTTTTTATGATAATTTGGAGTTTGATCGCACCGATTCTTTGATATTATCCCCCATTATTTTCACTTCAAATGGTTTAACACCAAAATAACTTTTGGTGATGCGAAAAATAAATAGAAAACATTTTTTTGTGTCGCTAATAGTAATTTTCGGGACCATTAAAAAAAATAAAAAATTACAGGAATTGTATTTAGTACCATATCCAAAGTTCATTTTATGCCTCCCTCCCAAGTATTTTTTTAAAGGGATCTTAAGTATTTAGTCATATTTATAATGATTTATTTGTCATCATTCCCATATTTTTATTTTTTTTAGTCGTTGGTCCTATATGCGACAAGTGTCATTCTCTACAAAAAGAAGGATGGATGGTTACAGGGAAGTTATGAACGATTTTTGGTGGTTATGGAACTTTTTACAATTCAAAAAACACATAAGAGTGGAGCCTAAATACATCTTTGTAAATGGAACTAAAGCCAAAAAGCCTATTTTTTAAATTGTATGTAGTCCCATAATACTCAAAACCTCCATCAACCGCTTTGTAACCGCCTCTCTTTCTCTCCGCATTTAAAAGGTGCAAAAGTTTGACCGATTTTTTAAAAATAGTAAAAAAAGTTTTTTTGAGCTGTTTTTTTTCATGGGTCCGTTGAAATGTTTAAATATCACATAAAAAAAATAAACTCAAAAATGTTTTTTTCATGCTTTAAAAAAATTGGTGTGCACCAACACTGTGCAAACTTAGTGTGCACAGGAGCCTGCCCCTCTCTCTCTCTCTCTCTCTCTCTGTATATATATATATATATATATATATATATATATATATATATATATATACAGTCTTGCTCTTGTGCGGACTAGTCCGCATTTTAAGAATGTGGACCGTATATGTGTCACCTGGCGGTGAACCCAGAAAAGAGAGAGAGTGTGCCAATAATTTAGACTATTATTTCTAGGTGACACATGTTCGCTCCGCAATCTTAAAATGCGGACTGGTCCCATTTTAAGAGTGCGGAGCGGACATGTGTTACCTGACGGTGAGCCCAGAAAAGAGAGAGAGTGTGCCTATAATTAGACGATAATTTATAGACGCACCGTTAGGTTACACATGTCCGGTCCGCATTCTTAAACTGCGATCTAGTCCGCACAAGAGCATTATCATATATATATATATACGGAAAGTTTCATGTAAGGACTTCTTATGGTGCAATCTCTAGTACATACTATTTTTTTTAAATAGTAAAAAAATAATTTTTTTTATGAAACCTCATATATATGATGTCCACGGTTAGGAGATCATCTCCAATATTTATCATAAAAAAAAAATCAATAATAAATCCATTGAGATGAGATGATATATAAAAAAAATTAGTATAAATATTCATTTTCAACCGTCGAAATGTTGGGTCGCCGCCAGCCACTTTATTGATTGAATTTTTTGATGAAACTTCATGGATATGATCTTCTCACTGTCGAGATCATATGTATGAAGTTTAATCAAAAAATTTAATTAAAAAGTGAGTGGGATGATCGTCAATATTTCAACAGTCGAAAATGCATATTTATACCATTTTTTTCACATATCACCTCATCTCAACGTTTTTTTTAATTGAATTTTTTAATGAAAAAATTCGAGATGATCTTCTCACCGTGGAGATCATATCCATGAAGTTTCATAAAAAAATTCATTTTTTTACTATTTTAAAAAAATGGTAGGTATTGGGATCTGTACCATAAGGAGTCCTTACAGGAGGTGACCTCTCTCTCTCTCTCTCTCTCTCTCTCTCCCTCTTTATATATATATATAGAACGCGCTTTTAAAAAACTTTTTCTATTAATAAAAATGTTAACAAAATGTTGCAAATTAAAAAAAATAGTTTTTAATATAATAATAATTTTCTAGAAGTATACAGTTTTTTTAATTATCAATGACCCGAGATACCTTTTTCTACCCCAAATTATGTTAACGTTCACACTCAAAATGGATGGAAGAGTCAAATTGACCATATGGAAGAGTCCAAATATAGATATTTTAAAGATTTAATAGAAAAATAATTTAAAAGATCGATAAAAACTATATGTATACTGTAAGAACTACATAGATAATTAACTCATAAAAAAATAGTTGAAGCTTAAAAAGTTTGAAAATTCAACCCGGCTAAATTTGACACTATGAATAAATGAGGTGGATTGAACAAACCCTCTAAGTCTTGAACTTGATCCATTAATATAACTCTAAGAGATAAGATGGCCCAGAAACAGGGTTGGTCACAAAAGTTTAGTGGTCGGGACGAACTCTTGAATTGTGGACTCCATATTTAATAAAATATTATTTTATTAATCTATAAAATGTAGTATTTTTAAAAGAAAGGATGTTGACTTATTTTTCGAAAGTTGCAATAAGTTTAAATGTTTATCCCTTCAGATTTCAACAAATTATTTTTGAGATGATTGGAAAATAATAAGTTTAAATGTTTATCCCTTCAGATTTCAACAAATTATTTTTGAGACGATTGGAATATATATATATATATATATTGAAGTTCCTAAAATGCATCGAATATCGAAGGCTCGAGATGACCGCTTCCTTAGCCTCCCCTCATAACCGAACTTGGCAAAAAATCTCATCACATACATTTATCACAATTTTATTAATTAAGAGGGAGGATAATTTAGTAGTGATGTTCTCAATTTTTAATAGTCTTGGAAACAATAATTATTGTGATGTAAAGGTGCATAAGTTTAAAATTTTAGTTTTTTTGACTTAACTCCATTATGAGTAATGTTTTTGGCTATAGTTCACTGACATAAATTTTGCCAATAAGATCCCTCTCACTTAATGTATGCCAGAATTTTCATTAATATATACAATAATAAAGGTTTTATTTTTCAATTATTTATTTTGCTTCAATAGGTTCCATGAAAAAGGATTTTGGGTCCAATGGGTTCTATTTGTAAATATATAGTAAATATTCACTATATGTATAAAGATGACCCATTGGAAAAAAAATGTTATGATAGGATCCATCAGAAAATATCTTACGTAAATATGACTTATTTATCAAGCTCCCTAAATTTTATAAGTATACATTATTTTTTTATATTTTTTATGATTTGTAAGTAGAGTTTTATAATCTATACACTAATTTTTATGATATATACGAGTTAAATTTTTCTATACCTCAACTTATAAGCTATAAGTTAGGAGCGTGAGAAATCATAGTGCTAAAAATATATAAGTGGAATAAAGTCAAAACAAAATATTGGTTAAGGACTAAAAGGGAAAACAATCTTAAAATTTTCTAAGTCATTTATATTACAAAATTGTTTTCTAGGGAATTCTAATCGAGCTCGTCATAAATCAAACTTTAGTATTTTGATTTTTACAGGGTTAGTACAATCAAGACTTAATCTTCAGATGAAATGATGTCTCAACCTAGATTATATTTTAAAATTTAAAATATCTATTTGAATATAACTCATCAAATATTTAAATATATAATCAAGGTTATTGGGACTTTAGTCCTTCGAATTTTACCCCTTTGGCACTTCATATCTTCAAAATTAGAAAATGGCACATACCCCCCCCCCCCCCCCCCACACACACACACACAAATTTGCTAATTCATTCTCTTTAGTCCAAAACTTAACGGGCCTTAAAGTTTTTTTTTTGTCGGGAAACAGAAATTTTGTTAAATTTATTGGTTAATTTCTTAAAAAATCACAACATTTTATATAGAATTCCGATTTTTTTCAAAAAATATCGTTGGATTCGTGTTGTCGCGCAACTGATTTTTATATATGAATTTGACATACTAGTGACACACTTTGAAATTTCGGTCTATGTATTAGTTAAAGGTCACCAAACACTACATTATTTACCAAATTTGGTCTCTTTAGTCCAAAAGTTAACGACAGTTAAGCTTTTTTTTGGCTGGGAAACAAATTTTTCTTTTAATTTATTAGTTAATTTCTTTAAAACAACCATAACTTTTTATATAAGATTCAGAATATTTTGAAAAAATATCGTCGGACTCATGTCACCGCGTAGATTATTTTTATACATAAATTTGATATACTATTGACATACTTTCTATGTTTGGTCTTTGTGTTAGTCAAATGTCACCAAACACTACACTATGTACCAAATTTTGGTTCATTTTCATATACTAACGTGTTATAATCAATACATAAGTATTTTTTAAATCAAAATATAATTTTATTTTTGAATGGTAATGTAAGAATTAATGTGTAAATAAACGAATTATATTTTGATTTAATATGTGTGTGTGTGTGTGTGTATTGATTATAGTATGTCAGTATATAAAAATGAAGCCAAATTTGATAAATAATATAGTGTTTTGTGACCTTTAATTAAAAGATATAAAGTATGTCAATCGTATGTTACGTTTAAGAAATTTATATATAAAAATCATATACGCGATGGCACCAGTCCGGCGATTTGTTTTCATAATTTTATGAATTTTATATAAAAAGTTATTATTTTTAAAGATTAACAAATAAATTAATAGAAAATTTTGTTTCCGTCCAAAAAACTTAATGATTCGTTAATTTTTAGATATTGTACGACATTGTAAATCGTAGCCAATTGTTATACATTGCACGAAGATATAAATCGTAGGCAATTGTTGGAAATTAAATGACAAAAATTTCTTCGACAAATATCAAATTACATTTGTCTATTAATTTAAAGGTTGTCGACAAAAAAACTTTAGCGACGGAGCTTTAGCGATGATCGGTCGACGAAAAACACATCGTCAGAAAATATAAAGGGCGACGAAAACTGTATATTTAGCGACAAAATATTTTGTCACTAATTGTGAGACTTGTTGTGATGTTTCTAGTTACTCTATTTATATAGTGACTTTTCAAAAATTATGACCCAAACTTTCCAAAACACGTGCCAACATTTTAGGTTTTGCAATATGTAATAGTATATTTCTCATAAACTACATTTTTGTTATTAGTTCCAAATGCATCTTTACCATTCAAAATAAATCAATCGCATTCATCACTACAAGAAAAAACAGAATTCGCGACATGTTTCAGCGACACCAGTGTTTTCGTGTTGCCAAAGGATGTACTTTTGGCGACATATATAGTTTTTGTGTCGCAAAAAGTTGTTATTTTTGTGGGCTCCCTACTAACATTTCCCCCCAAATGTCATTTACATTCAGCGACATCCGATTGATGTCGCGAATTTGGTCCCCTACCTTCGGCGACATGTTTTACATGTCGCGAAATGATATACATTTTCAGCTTCATCCATGCATGTCGCGATATATATTTTAATTTAATTTAAAAAATAAAAAATCAAAATTCATTTCCCTCTTCTTCTTTTTTCCAACCAAAATACTAGTTCCCCCTTAAAATTTCCTAAAACTCTCATTTAAAAAAAACGCATCATTAAAAAAAAAAAACTCTCTCTCCCATACTTGTCTCCAACCCCTCTCTCCTCGGGCTCCAACCCCCTCTTCGGCTACACCCCCCCTCTTCCTCGACGCTGACCCGAACACATCGCTCCCTCTCTCCTCCGCCGCCGACCCACCCACAAACCTCTCTCTCTGCCAGCATCAGCCACCTACAAAACCATCTCTCTTCCCCAGCGTCGACCACCCGCAGACCCATCTTGGTGTTGGTAATGATTTGGATGTTATTTAGTTTGAATCGATTTGTTCCACTTCGATTTGTTTTGTTTGGTTTGTCTCCAAATCGATTTCCACAATACCGATTTAGGGTCTTGCAGATTTAGGCTCGAAATTGATTTGTTTCTTTGGTTCTTGCTAATCTCGTTTCTGCCCAGAAGAGGGGGAGGGGATTCATCTCCGGGTGATTTCAATTCCACCGTGTCTGGCCACCGAACAAACACCCTAATCAAGGTATTTTTCTGATTTTGTAGTTGATCTCAACCTTTTTTTTTATGAATTTGAATATAGTAACCCCCTTTTTTTAGTTGCAAATTTTGTGCTATTTGTTTCAATTAAAATAATAAAATAAATTGTCATATTTTTTTATTGGAACTATTTAATTTATCTAAATCAGTGAGTCTGTTGAAAATCGAATTGTTCTTTAAAAATTGAGTGTGTAATATTATCACAACCTTTGGGCATTGGTTGCTATTGTGAGAAACTTTATATACATATTAAGTACTGTATAAAACAAATGCCCCAAAACCTTAGGGCATTTGTTGACATCCCCCAAAAATGGAAATAATATTACGATCAATATATGTATCCTTCATCATATTATTTCTCAATGCTTAATTTTTCATGACTTGTACAAATAATATTACACTATCAACATTATATAAATATATGTATTCATCAACCTAATTGGACCATACATCTCTTGATCACTTGTAGTGCATTAAGTTACATTATATAAATATGAACCATACATCTCTTAATCACTTGGACACTTTAATCAAACAAACATTGGGCGGTTACACTCTTGGAAACCTTGTTTTATTTATGTGTTAAAAATGTATGGTGTGTACTACAAACTACGTCATAATACGTGATAACACCCACACAAGCGACATTTCTCTAACAAAAAATTAATAATAGTTTTTTGAAGAGTATTGGAAAAATTCAATATTCTAAATTACTCCCAAGTTTTCTATTTGGAAAAAAAGAGGATCTTCATAACTTTGGAAATTAAATAGGGAAACATTTATGCTATGATTTTTTATAACACTCCATAAATTACTCCCATGTGCACAAGTTTTAATCTACTAGTTGTTCAACATACAAATGATGTTAGACTATTCATAGTTTTAAGCGCAACACAAGTTTAATAATGGGAATTTATTATTCTTGTGGTGATTCATCATGGTCAATTTTCAAGGTACTCCTGGAAGGGGGAGATTCGAACGGATGACCCTTGCTAGCCAAGGGTCCTATGGTAACCATCGGAGCAATCCTCTTTGGTTAATCAATGAGAAGTTATTAATCTATATAAGACTTTGGGCCTACTTTCATGGTTACAGTCAGCAAAGAAGACTAAGCCCCAAAAGGTTGATGTAGAAACATAATTTGTTGACCAATTTATAACATAATCGGTTGAAACGTGACGGTCTTTAATATTATTTGTGTCTTTACGATAAATGATGAGTTTGTCATTTTCAACCTTAACGGAATTGGTTGAGGAATACATTGCCACATTTGGATCTAACATCTCCCATGAAATAAGTTAATGAGATTGTGCTTAAAACCATCCCATAGATGTTGTATTCATGCTTGTTCGAAATGGAATCATAGTACTCATTCTTGTGGGAATGAGAATGACAAACAAGAGATACTTTTTCTCGAAATATGGACAAATGGAAGTTAAACTCCTAAAGAAGCACTTCATGAAGCCTCTCGGAATATTGACAAAAAAACTGTTTTTAATATGATAAGGATTTTTTTATAAGTATATTGCTTAGTAATAAGCCACAAAAGGTTGACATAGAAACAAAAGAAAATTTGTTGGACTTGTTTTAAATTCATTAACCACTTTTAAAATTTGTTAACACGCAATTACCGACATGCAATTAGAAGTATCTATCACCACTCAATGTATTATATACGTTTTAATTTTCATTTATATTGTTTTTAAACAATCCATTTTTCGCGTTTTAAATTTTTTAGGATAATTTGGAGTTTGATCACACCGATTCTTTGATATAATCCCCCATTATTTTCACTTCATATGGTCGGACACCAAAATTACTTTTAGTGACGCGAAAAATAAATAGTAAAATATTTTTTTTTGTCACTAATAGTCATTTTCGGGTCCACTCTAAAAAATAAAAATTACAGGAATTAAATTTTGTTACAATAATACATAACATAAATTCATACATCGAACTTCTTAGCTATTTTATTTCAAAAAATGTAAAATTTAGAGAATACCGTTATGTTAAATTCTACACAACAATCTATTCTATAGAGAATCTACCAATTTAATAGCTCAAAATAAAATTTGTACAAAACCCACCATAATCACTCACGAAGAATAACATGCCATTTGATCTGCGAAAGTAAAGAAAAACACAAATGAATCATAAATTATTCTATCATAAAAAATAATAACTAATGGATGAAAGCACATGGTTCAAAGAAAAGTAGAGAGGAGGGAAGAAAGATAAAACAGTTTCTTGATATAATAATTATTTTTTTACGTTGAGGGAATATTAAAACATTTAATTTATTTTTTGCAGAATGTATTTTTGAAAAAACATTCTCTATTAATAAAAATGTAAAAAAATTATTTTAAACAAAAAACCAATTTTCTAATATACAATGATTTTTTTATAACTACACTATTTTTTAATCATCAATGACCTAAAATACCTTTTTTAATTGTTATACTCTCAAATTTTATTAAAGTTAATGGTCAAAATGAATGTTAATGTCAAACAGATACTATATAAATATTTCAGCAGCTTAATAAGAATAAAAAAATATTTTAAAGAATGGTTAAACACTATAGATAATTAACTCATAAAAAAATTGGTACGGTAAATGGTTTGAAAAATTACTCCGGCCAAACATGACACCATCATTATATTAGGTGGTTTGGACCAATTCTCTGAGTCTTGATCCATTAATATCACTTCAAGAGATAAAATGAGCTAATATCATCACACATACATCTATCACAATTTAGATCACTTGTAGAAAATAGAATATTTGTTTTCAAACGATTGACGTAGAAACCATACCAAACACTATCACTTGCCTTATAAACATGCATGAGATAATTAATAAGACTAGTCATCCCTGCAAATTGAGCCTTGGTATGTATTTTGGAGAAACAAGATTTGGGGCTCGTTTGAGAGTTTTGAAGAGAAAAAAAAGAAAAATAAAATTTTATTAGGAGAGAAAAGAAAAGAAGAGAAAGTTGATAAGAGAGAAAAGAAGAGAGAAAAACGAGAAAGGAGTTTGGGAGAAAAATAATTTTTTTAATGGAAAGAATGTACAATTCATTAAAAAAACTTTCTTTTTTCTCCATTTCTTTCCGATTTGGAAAGAAAGTTTTGAAGAGAAAGAATGAGGAAGTTTTTTTAAAAATTTCCTTTCTTTTCTCTCATTTTAAACTCCCAAACGAGAGAAAATTACCCTACTTAAATTTTCAAACGAAGGAAATAAAATACATTTTCCCTTCATTTCCTTTCTTTTATCTCCAAAATAAACCTCGCAAACAAGGCCTTAAGCCGGACTTGTTTTAACAAATTTCACCAATTTTGAAGTTTGTTAACACGGCTGTCTAATTTTATGACTCTTTTAATTTTGTTAATTAAGAGGACTAATAATTTAGTAATGATGTTCTCAATTTTTAATAGTCATGGAAACAATAATTATTGTGATGTTATGGCGCATAAGTTTAAAATTTTAGTTTTTCCCGCTTAACTCCTTGATGAGTAATTTATTTTGTCTATAGTTCACTAGCATATTGTTTGGAAATAAGATCCCTCTCACTTAATTTATACCGAATTTTTCATTAATGTATACAATAAATTTATAAGTATACATTATTTTTGTATATTTTTCTAAGAATAATTATGATTTGTAAATGGAGTTTTATAATGCATACACTAATTTTTGTAATATACAGGAGTTAAATTTTTCTATACCTTAACTTATATGCTATAAATTATGTTGTGAGAAATCATAGTGCCAAAAATATGTAAGTGGACTAAAGTAAAAAATAAAATATTGGCCAAGGATTAAAAGAGAAAAAACCTTAAAATTTTCTAAGTCACTTTTTTATATTACAAAATTGTTTTGCAGGGTATTCCGATTGAGGCAGTCATAAATCACACTTTAGTATTTTGATTTTAATGGGATTAGTACAATTAACACTTAAGCGAGTTGAATTCATTAAGATGAAATGATGTTTCAAGCTAAGGTATATTTAAATTTTAAAATATCTATTTAAGATTAAGTCATCAAATATTTAAATACATAATTAAGTTTATTGAGACTTTAGTCCCTCAAAGTTTACCCCCTTGTCACTTCATACCTCGAAATTTAGAATTGACACATAACCCCCCAAATTTTGCTAATTCAATCTTTTTAGTCCAAAACTTATCGAATCTTAGAGTTTTTTTGCCGGGAATTTTTTTTCATTTAATTTATTAGTTAATTTCTTTGAAAAATCATACCTTTTTATATGGAAAAAAATATCGTCAAATTCCTGTTGTCCTGTAGGCGATTTCTATGTATGAATTTGACATTCTAGTGACATGCTTTGAATTTTTTACCTTTGTTTTAGTCAAAGGTCACCAGACACAACATTATTTACCAAATTTTGATCTCTTTAATCCAAAAGTTAAGGGACCGTTAAGCTTTTTTTTGCTACGAAACAAATTTTCCGTTTAATTTATTAGTTAATTTCTTTTAAAACAATCATAACATTTTTATATAAAATGCCAAATATTATGAAAAATTATCGTTGGACTCGTTTCGTCGCGTAGATGATTTTTATATATAAATTTGACATACTATTGACATACTTTATATTTTTGGTCTTTGTCTTATTTATGGGTCACCAAACACCACAATATTTACAAATTTTTTGGTTCATTTTTATACACTAACATGTTATAATAATTACATAAGCATTTTTTAAATCAAAATATAATTTTATTTTTAAACTAAATTTGGATTCGTACATTACCCTATTAATTATAGTGTGTATTGTAATGTAAAAATTAATGTGAAAATGTACGAATCCTTACTTAAATTTATAAATAAAATTATATTTGATTACATATATATATATATATATATATATATATATATATATATATATATATATATATATATAGAGAGAGAGAGAGAGAGAGAGACCCTCCTGTAAGGATTCCTTATGGAGCAGACCTCGGTACATACCATTGTGACAACCCGCTCACAAAAATAAGGGGTGGTCAGCCCGATACTCCAATATAACAGGAATCATTCTCAGCATCGTAACAATATAATAAGTATACGGGATAACCACCTTATATTTTAGAAAAACGGGTTGCCAAAAATTTTGTTTTATAAATTAAAGAAAGAATTCAAACAACCCAATTTAAAAAGAAAGTGGAAACCCAAGAGAACTTATATACAACCATAACCAGAATACAATATGGGGACCGAATATGCTGTCGGTCCACAGATACATAACAAATATAACATGTTCATTAAGTTACATATTACATCCATTAGACAGTTACAAAAGTTTGGGCCACACGCTCGAATAAAAGACCCGATCATAACTAGAGTGCAAAAATGAAAGCATCTATACAAAGTATCCCGTAATATCCGTAAAATATCACGGCTTCCAAAAGTTCACCGGAATGGGAGAGTCAGTACGGGCGTCCTTGCGGCGGAGCACCTGAGCGGATACAAGATTCATACACAACAAGAAATATGAACGGGTCAGGGCCCGGTTTTATATAATCATTATGTGAATAAAAAGTAAGACAGTTATGAATAACTAATGATGCTAGATCAGTATAAGAATATACCTACACAGTTTTTAAGGCATGAACTAAGGCAACATGAATGATCATAATCCTAGTTAAGAGGATATGAATAATTAACATTAACTAAAAACTTTTATCCTTTTCATACTGTTCATTCCATTGTTCTGTTCCTTATTAGGAAACATGATCACAATTATACGCTCTTTGTGGCATTTCATTATGCTCTTTATGGCATTTCACATTGCTCTTTGTGGCATTTATAATCCATCAAGTCCCACTTGATTAAGAATAGTTATAATCATATACATATAATTCTAAGACCGCCCGTCCGGGTTTCCCACTAGGCGCACCCCTAAATGGCCATCATCTTCCAGGGCCTACCAATTACGACACCTGGGCACCTACAACATAAGACGTCGGGAAGCGGCCATATGCGTGCGGGAGAGTCATAACCACACCCGGAATTACCTCACCATCGCAGAAAACATAACATAAGCACTGATATGGCCTAGGACTATATCCACCCTGCATTCATTAGCCAGGGGGATTCACCTCACGCGCGCACTTCCCTTATGATGGCATTTAGAGAGGGTGTGATTAAGTAAATTATCATTTACATTATTCATTTAGAATTACAATTTCTAATTCAATAATTTCAACACATTTTATCCGGAGCCATACTTACTTCATGACATTACTACAACCTCCATGAATAAATAAACTTTCATTGTACTCTCCAATCATTTTGTGGAGTTATCATAAGTCACCAATACTAGTATAATGCACTCGAACTACTATAGCCTCCGAATACCATATTACAACTCCTAGTCCTAGCATCCATTAACTAAGGAAAAAGAATGCCCTAATGTTAATGTGTACACCCCCTGAATAATCCCCATTTAACCCATTTCTAGAGTAGGGTAGTCAACTAACTCATCTAGGACTCTACGTTTACTTCATACAAGAAGGTTCCTAAGCCCCTATCTTAGAAGAAGAGTACTAGAAAGCAAATAAGGTTTTGAAGATGAAAAATAGGGGACCGGTCGACCAGTCCTGAGACCGCGGTCGACCGCGTCTCAAAATTTTGCCTAAGAAGAAAAGCAGAAAGCTCAGTTTGGAAGGGCCAGTCGACCGGTCAGGGGACCGCGGTCGACCACGCACAAAATTTATACCTTTGTAGGAAAGCAGTAAGCCCTCCTTCGATGGCTCGGTCGACCTGTCCTGGGACCACTGTCAACTGGTCATAGCAAACCTACAACATTTCTCTCTTCTACAAAGCTAAAACCCAAATCCAACCTCAAACCCTTGCCTCTCTTCACTTATCCCGTATCTACAATATACCAACAACATTTCCCAACCTCAACAAACATACTACATTCATATAAATCCTACCAATCCAAGATCTAATGACTTAAATACGAACATTTACATCAAAACCCAATATTTATCCAAATCTCCCAAACATACAACTATCCTACAATTTATCCACAAGAGATCATATATTAGCAAGTAGAAAACTTGCCTTAGGGTTGTAGACTCGTGTCTTCCTTCCGGTAGCGGCGAATCCAAGCCAAACTCTCCAAATTTCTCTTCTTCCTCTACTTTCTCCACACTTCTCCACACTTCTCTCTCTCTCTCTCTCTCTCTCTCTCTCTCGGGCTTGAGGTGTGTAATGGAAGAAATAGAAAAGGGTTGGGGGCGTAAATTGTGGCTTAAGTCTAATTCCCCAACTTAAATGATTAATACTACATTAAAATGACTTACAACTGCGCGTTTAGGTTAAAACCAGTCAAAAGTGCCCGGAACATAAAAATACAATATGACACTTATTTTGACTATCTCTCACATTCCGGAACTAACTACGCCCTCCAAATTAGCATTTGGAAATTTTATAACTCATTTCAAGTTCCGGTTTTATTTTAAACCATAAATGTCATTTAATGCACATGACACTATAAAATGCACATGATGATAGTTACATACACAAACAGTAAATATGAAACAATCTAGTAAATATTAACTTTTATCGCAGTCAATTAATTTTTACTCCATTTTCGACATTTTATATAATTACTTCCCACAGTAATTTAATATAAAATAGGTTCTCAAAAGCGAGGGTTATTACAACCATTTTTTAAAATAGTAAAAAAATAATTTTTTTATGAAACTTCATGGATATGATCTCCACGGTGACAAGATCATCTCTAATTTTTTTCATCAATAAATTTATAAAAAAAACTGTTGAGATGAGGTGATATGTAAAAAAATGGTATAAATAAGCATTTTCGACCGTTGAAATGTTGGTGATCATCTCACCTATTTTTTTTATTGAATTTTTTTATGAAACTTTATGGATATGATCTCGACAGTGAGAAGATCATATCCATGAAGTTTCATAAAAAAATTCAATCCATAAAGTGGCTGGCGCTGACCCAACATTTCAACGGTTGAAAATGAATATTTATACCATTTTTTTTACATATCACCTCATCTCAACGTTTTTTTTTATTGAATTTTTTGATGAAAATAATTTGAGATGATGTTCTAACTGTGGACATCATATCCATGAAGTTTCATCCAAAAATTCATTTTTTTACTACTTTAAAAAAATGGTTTGTACTGGGGTCTGCACCATAAGGAGTCCTTACAGGAAAGGGCCTCTCTCTCTCTCTCTCTCTAAAAAAATGGTTTGATGAAAATATTCGGGACACACTTCGAGAGGTACTACGGACTTGTTCAGGCATTTAAGACTCTTAGGAATGGTATATATATATATATATATATATATATATATGAGTTGGGTAGTTATTGGGCTAATTGGATTATGTATTTGGGCTCATTTGGGGGTCCAAAGTTGTGGCTTAAGGCCCAACTAGGGATTTGGAGATTAAAAATATTTATTAAGGGCTAATCCACTCATTTGGAAGTTACATCCAAGAACTCTAGACATAACCACCTAAAAAGAGGAGGAAAGATACCATCCGAGGAGGAAAAGAGGCTTCTCTACCTAATCTCAGGCAAGGATTCTCTTGCCATTCTTATTCAATTTGTGCTATTCTTATATGAATGTTAACTCCATGCTTAGATTTAAAGTTGAATCATGCTTTGAGACTGTACAATTATAGATTTTTAAATTAGTGTAAAATTTGATGATTTTTACATGATTCATGCGTAGATCCATAATCCTTTCTATCGAATCTGTATACATGTGATTTAAATTGAGGAATTAAGTGGAAGACATGTAGGAATCTTTCAACAAATCTAATAGTTAATGGAGTAAAATAAGAAGAAATCGTGAAAATCCACTTAGAGGTTTATTATTGGGATAATAAAATTGATAGTGACTAAGGGTAAATCCATGAGTTGAATTCGTTTATGAGAAAAAATTGTGTTAGGGCTGTTATATAAGATCATGAGTAAAATTTTAAAGCTTAAAGAAGCTGTTAATGGTGGAAATTGGAGCAGCAGAACGAAGGGGGACAAAAACAGACCGATCATTTAAATGACCTGGCAAGTCATTCGAGCGACATCACCAGTCGTTCAAACAACCTGGAAAGTCGTTCGAATAATGTGGAGGGAGGTTGGGAACTTCACTGTTTTGGTTTGGCTTAGATTTTCTTTGTAGGTTAATTATGGATTAAAGGGGGTTAATTCAAGGAAAGAATACCTTGGAGGTTTATATCTAGAATGTGGGGCATGGATATTAAAAAATATAAAATTTAAAAAGTGTGCCAAACTTATTTACGGGAATTTGTGAGATAAATTCTAAAAGGTTAGGATACGGGCCAAGGGAGTGAGTGTGAACATTTTGGTTGAGTAACACCATTTTTAATAAATTAATTGAGGTGTAATTAATTAAATTTAGAGTCGTGGCAATAGACTCGGGTATTAAGAGCTAGTGCTAGGGGATTTAGGCACGGGGTAGCCGATTTAATTTATTATACATACAATAAATTATCAAATATCAAACTTATTAAAAGATGTTTGACCTAATAGTGGGATTTTGTGTAATGAATTTTGAAGGGTAAAGATACGAACCGAATGAGTGAGTCTTGGTATTATAGTTGGGTGATACTACTTAACCATATTAGAGGATTTCTTATATATGTACATACAATCATTTTCACGTTAGTTGACTCCTTATATATGTACATAAAAACCTTATTGAAAAGGTATCAAGAAGCGAATAATTATTAATAATCAGGAATGAATGATGTTTGAGTCAAGAGGACAACATGCTAAGATTATTAAATGTATGGGTAAGGGTAGTTGGGGATAAGTATACCTATAATCGTGTTGGTAAGGTTAGTTTAAGAATAACTATACCTATAATGTTTTAAAAAGGTTAGTTTGGGAATAACTGTGCCTATAATGTTTTGGAAAATGTTAGTTGGGAATAACTGTAACAATACATTTAAATAAGAAATAAATTATGAAGCAAATGTGAATAATCTCTCTGATCTCTAAAGGAGCCATGCGGTACGGTGCACGAGCGATGGGCCTTGTACCCAACCGAATGTGTGCATTGGTAGAATAATTAAATTTCGTGGTACGTGAATATTATTACTACATGATTAGTATTACTAAAATGTGCAGTTTGTGGTAGACATTATTTGAGTGCATTCCGGAAGTGATTTAGGAACTTGTTTAGGCATTTTAAACATCTTAGGTTGGGTTCGGGGGATAGGTATACACTTAAGGGAGATTTTGGACCGAAATTGGGTATTACGAGAAGATACGAGATTAAGAGTTTTAATAAGAATATAACCAAACTTAATTACACATTCCATAGACTTCTAAGTTAACCTAGCAGCCTTAGACCTTCTGGGGGAAGTTACCAAACATGGAGAAGAAGATAGGAACAAATGCTCAAATTAGGAGGCTTCTGTCATCTCTAAAGGCAAGAATTTTCTTGTAAAATATTTAATAATACGTTTCTTAATTCATATGAATGTCTCTATGTCATACCCCATACTTTTGAGAGCATTTTATTCCACGTGTGCATTAAATTATTAATTTAATTAAGAAATTTTATTGGTTTCTATAAATATTAATTAGTGAGTTTTGTGATTAATATTTATGATTAAAATTATTTACTTGCGTGTAATAAGTAAATAGTAATGTAGAAATAACTATATTATATCATTTAGTGAGTGAAAGCGGCATATTAAAGGGTTTAAGGGCGACGTGTATTGTAGGCACGTGTCAAGAACAGTTAATGTAATGGTTGGGTATTTTAGTTCGATAACTCGGATGACTTTTTGGAATGCATCGGTGATCCAGAATGGGTCGAAATAGTTCAAAATAGGTACTCGGGGATTATGTAATACCCCGTAATTTTAAATAATTTTAATTGAGCGTAATTAGGATTAATTGTTAACCAATTTAAATTAATCGTGATATAAATTTTATTCAAGAATAAAGTATTAAGTGAATAATGTGAATATTACTTAGTGAATTTAAAGTAATATATGATTGTGACTTTACTTACGATTATAACTTCATAAAATTACCGCAAGAGATAAACACATCAATTTTGGAACGCGCCTGTGAGTCGTGTCGTGATTAAAAGTAAAATATTTATATGACATCCAAATTGTCTTTTTGACTACGCCAAAGTGTTCGTAAGGGTTCTTATAGTCGAAAAAGTCTACTTGGGTGTTTGTTTTGGGTTTCGGGACACTTTGGAACCGAATGGACACCCCCGAGGGGTATTTTAGTCATTTCATATGGAAGGTGAACAGTACCCATGAAAATATACTGACTATTTATAAGTCTAAATTCATTAGAATACATCTGCATTCTACCAAAAATAATAGAGTGAGAGACCTTCAGGAGAGTGAGAGTTTCTCTGGAAAGAGAAGAGTTATCTCTAGAAAACCAAAGGACAAGGACATCCACCACCACCAAGGCCTCCGAAATCTGGTTGGAAAAGAGGAGCACCACCAATAAAAATCATCATCAAAGGTTCAGACCTACATAGTAGAGGCAAGTGGATTAATCTTTACAATTTTAGCATGTATTATGTTCATACTAGGATAGTTGTAGAATCCTGCATTTCTCATGATTTAAGGATAAAATTATGGTGTATATAATCAATCCTTTGGAATAGGGATTATGTGAAATTAATCTGGGATGATCATATAGTAATAACTCACAAAATAGAAATCATATGATGAACATAATCTGGAATTATTAGTTTGTTTTGGGATGAACATGATAACATTGTAGTTTTCTGGAAATGTTGGGAATTAACCTTTTAATTCAAACTTGTTGAGGATTTAAGATTGTTTTATTAACGAAAATATTTTATATATGTTGCCATATCATGTAGGAAGATTTATAAGAAGTTTGGGACTTTGAAACATATGATTTGAGGATTAAAAATGATTATACCCATAGGCTAATTTTGCAGAATCACCCATACCTGCTGGATCGATCGATCGACTCAAGAATATCGATCAATCGACTGGATTAATCGATTGACCCCTTCCCTTAGATCGATCGATCGATCCCATCTGGAATTGGAGAAATTTCTTTGTTGAAAGGATTGAATAAATGTTATCTTGTATAATCTTTTGTGATGATTAATTAGATATTTAGGGACTTAAGAGAGGTTAGTCGGGTGATAGATAGAACTCGAAAAAATATTAGTTTGTGGGATAAAGGAATGGGAATAATGGATTAAAATCAAACTCGTGAGTACCTAAGAACAAACCCAAATATAAATAATTAAATTTGTGGATTGTAATGATGTAGACCAATATGATTAAGACTAATACCTACTGAAATATTAAAAGAGATAATAAATATATTTTGAGTATGGAGAAAAGGCTCATAATAAAAGTAAAGTCATAATCTAAGAGACATGTAGGATATATAAGGTAAAAATATACTACATGAGAGAATTAGTATGGGTTGGGCATATACCCTATTGATATAAATATAGTGGGACAAATCGCTATATTATATTTTGATTATGTGTATAACATACATACGCTGCTTGTTATCCCGGTGGAGGTCTCGCGTTGTGCAGAATCTTATCTCTATTGGACCCATTTTAGGGGTATTTAGATTCGTACACTGAGCATAAGAACTTGGTACGTTCTATCATGATAAATGATAGTTCAACGGTTGAATGGGGACGTAGGTATGTGCGTGACCCATTTAACTACAAAATATGCTCGCCTCTAATATTTATGTTATGTGATTTATGGTTCGGGAGATCCGTCGAACCAATTGACCGTTATGCAGTGATGGATGCGTTAGGACATGATAGCAGAGTATGCATGCACCCCAGTCGTGTCTGATAGGTGCCGTATTAGTATATGTAATGGTATGATATTTATTTATATACTATGATGTGATCTACGGTGTGAATTAGTAGATAAAAAGGAATCTTAAATATATAAATTAAATTAAGTAAGTGTATACTTAATTTGAAATGTCTAAGTGTTCATGGAGAGAAATGATTATATCTATTTAAGTTAAATATAACATGGGAAATATAGGAAAAGAATAAGAGATATAGTAATTATTCATGAACCTTAATTATGAAGTTAATAAGGTACGTTAGGCGTTCACACTAGATGAGAGGTGAGATTCTCAAGTGAGAACCGAAAAACTAACAGGAATATAGTATCGGCTTAATTTGTAAATATTAAGCACTTGCTATTTTTAAACATTTTTGCACTCGGGCTCTGACACGTTTACTTACATATTTCCTTCTCTATTATATCTATATTACCAGGTGCCAAGCATCAGGGATGCCCGACTTAGAGGATGGATGTTTGACGTGTTCTGGAGATGTAGCTTTGGATTAGATGTACTCAGTCCATTGATTCATATATTCTTAGTTCTTGGTTCTTTTAGGGCATATTTCCCAAGACTCTGTTATCCTATTTTAGTTCTGAGTATTGTATTGGTTTTATACTAATATGCTTTGTATTATTTTGGATGGTATGGTGATATTATATTAAACTAAGATGTTTATTTCAGTCAGTTTATATTCGTGATTTTAATTCAGTGATGGTGTGGTATTTGATTCATGTGTTGTGTTGTTATAGAGTAAGTAAAAATGAAAGGTTTTGACACTTAGCTTAATTAACTACTAGGTGAGTTAATAAAAGAAATTATTTTTTGACAGTGATGCTAAGAATGAACCAACTGGATATTTTGATTTAATTTAATAAAGGACTGATCACCCGGTATTTAATTAGGCGGAGTGTTACAGATTAAAGTTGGGTTTCGAGGGCTTTTTAGACATAAAATTGCTCGCATAAGGGTATAACCGTCTTTTTACCCTTGTCGATCAACCCTAATCTAAAAATTAGAGTTTTAAAATGGGGTATTAATGGGTTAAGGGTGGATATTAACTGCCATTAACCTCTAATTAGTGGGATTAAGGGAGAGAACAAGAGAGAAGAGGTATAGAAAGATATGAGAGAAAGAAGAGTGAAAAGAAGAGGAAGAAGACTTAGAGAAGAAGGAGAAGTCATTTCCAGAGTCGAATCAATAAGAACAAGTAGAACTTCAAATGATCCTCCATCAAGGCGAGTGCTTACTTGCTTTAAATTTTACGTATTGCAGTTAATTATGTTCATTATTAAAAAAGATTAAATCTGAAATTGAGAATGAATCATGGAGATAACTATGATTATGGATTTGTTATTTAACATTATTAATTTGATTGGGGGTTAATATGAAAGAAATTGGTGATTAAATTTGTAAGTATTCAACGAAAGGGATGAACTTTGATGGATGTTTTGAATGATGGGTTAAAACACTTGATTGGTTTTAGAATGGGTGAATTCAATCAATAAATAAGAACCTTCGGTTGACTAAATGTTAAATTCGGATTTAGATCATGTTTACAATGAACCTGGGATAATAATATATATGTTTGGGATCATAATTTGTTGTTTTAGGAGGATTGTGACCTCGTTTGATGGACCTTTGAAGATGAAGGGCAACCCAGTAAATAGAGCCGGTTCATTAGGGCATTGAATCGATTCACTTGACCGAACTGATTCGGTTTTGTCAAGCGAACCGATTCAGTTTACTGGCCTATTCCATTTTTAATTCGCATTGTTTTGGACCGTCAATGTTTAACAAGTGGGCGTATAAGTTTTCAGAATAGGTTTGTGTTACCTTGGAACATTTTTAGAGGGTTAATGCATGTTTTAGGCTAACAATTAGTTATATTCAAGTGAGATAGGTAATTACCAAGTGAGTGAACACTTAATTTGAATTAAAAAGTCAGTTTGCACTTCGGGATTCGTAAGCTAGTACAATATGAGATTTCTCATATATATATATGTAAGAGGGTAGTTTAGATGGAGGCGTAACCCCTTTTGAGTATGGTAATGGTAAGTTAACCAGGGACACTCTTGATTAATTACAAGACACACAATCACGACCTAGTGAAGATAAACTCAGTTTGAACTCACAAATATCTCGTGTATAACTCAAAAGATAATAATGAACTGAGAAGTAACTCATTTAGAGGGAGAGAGAATTAAGAACCCTATATACACCTTGGCAGGCAGCTAAACACACTAACTCTCAAAGGTCTCCAATCAAATATTAAAAACTTCATAATAAATGATAATTGGGGATGAGTAAAAGCTCTGGTTTTTTAAATAACTTCTTTCTCCCTGATGATAATCTCTCTCTAGCCAAAAATCTCTAAAAAAGAACTCTCTCCTCTCAGAAGTGTTTGAGGTTAATAAATAACCCCCCCCCCCCCCCACGCCACTCTCGAGATGGCTCAGTCATTAATAACTGTGAAAGACATCCCTCATAGTTTATGTCACAAACATTAAATGTCTGGTGGACTAGTCAACTCCATGTCATAAATATTAAATGCCAAGACATGCCTTTTTCCTAGCCACTGTGCGTCAGGGGGCTATCGTCACAGATGTGTCTCACTAACTGTCTGACAACCCCAAATACCATGATGGTTTACTCAAGTGCAGATTTGACATTGCCTAGCTGGCTCGTGACATCACATAAACTATATATGTCATTAAGTAGAGGGTTGTTTGGTTCACAACTCAACGCCCGATGGAACTCAAGGCTACTTCGCTCAAGGTTCCACGGTCAAGGTTTTTTGGTATTTTACCAAGTGTATCTAAGATGGTCAGGACAAGCCCCAACGGTGCCTCACTTCTCAATCCTCCAAACCAAGTTCCTCTGAAGTTCCCACAGCGAGGTCGTTCGATAGAGCATGAAAGCTCTCCCAAGCCCTCCCAAGCCTAGTCTCTCGCATTTATAGTTAGACCTCACACTAAAAATCATTATAATCATTTCAATTCATAGTCAATATAAATAGAAAGATTCAACAAGACTAAGTAGAACAATAGCGGTAAGGATGATCTTCTTCACTGGGAGATCCCTCTAAGCTTCCACGCTGGACTACCTCGCTTGAGCTACCTTACTGGGCTGCATCGTTTGAGCTGCATCACTGCCTTACTGAGCTGTATCGCTTTGAGCTGCATCAATGCCTTAATGAGCTGCATCCCTTTGAGCTGCATCGCTTCCTTAATCCCTTGAGTGTGTTGTATTAGCTGTGGGGATTAAATTTAATCTCAATATTATCTTCAATCCCACCTATCATATATATATTCTAGGTTTGTGGTTTACCTATATAGATATATGATTGTTGTTTGTCTGCTTGAAATATACCCAACTCGATAGTGCTATCTTTATGAGGTTGCGCATAGTGGACATCCCCCCTGGCATTGACTAACAGATGTTGGGTTGTTTTCACATGTCATAGTAATTTTGCACAGCCATTATCAATGAGTTAGGACAGGTATTAGTTTGGAGATTGATTGGGTGTGATGTGATGTGCTTGCGACCCCCGAATGTATGTTTATAACCACCTCGGTTTTTGTGTTTACATTTTGGTTTCGATGGTGATATTCCGACTTGATGGCCCAATTATGGTAAGTGGTGTGCCTAGAGCATGATAACATACAAGGTATGTATCCGCGAGGCCCTACTCTAGAGATACCGTATATATGTATATAGTGTGTCATGTATATGTATATGAGATAATTCTGTGAATATCTAATTATAACATGTGTGTATCCATGTAACATTTATGAAGATATACCTAGTAAAGGTAGTGCATATTAGATCATAGAAGGTATTAGCAGGATTCACTATGTTAGCTATTATTGTCCTAATTCGTCTGGGTAGAGTGATTAGGATAATAAAATCAATGTGTTAGGTGTGCACTGTAAATAAGAGATGAGTAAATGTGTCATGTGAGTGCGATTCAAAGTTAAATATGAAGGTAATGCACTGCACCTTTACATTTAAATACTTGCAAATATTTTTTAAATGTTTCGGGCTTTGACCCGTTGTCAAATATTTTCAAAAACCTAGGTGCTCAGCGACAAGGACCACGAGATTATTCATTCCATCACGCCATTGCATGCAGTAGCTACGGATGCTGAGAGATTGGATTATAGTCTCCTCACTACCTTTAATCTAGATAGCACTCAATATTTTAGTACTTCCTGTTGTGAGTGTCACCCGTAGATTGTTAGGCCATCTCTTTTGAGACAGATACATCCGATTATTATTCTATTACTCTTTTATATTTGTTTAATGGTAGGTACCTGACGCGACTCAGAATGTGTCTCAGAAGTGCGTACTCTCTAGGGTCAAGTGCAAGCCTGTCGCTCAAGTAATAATTTGATAAGTCGGGTATCGATCCTCAGGGAACTAAGACAACGAAGTTGTGACGATGGGAAAAGACGAAGGAATCCTAACTTTGACTCTAAAAAGAAAAAGAGAAAATGATTTGGTTTTGGGAATGATTAAACTAAATGCAATTATGAAATTATGATAAGATGCAATTACACTAAATTACCTAAAATATGATTGAAAGATGATTTGAAACTTTAAACTATGTGATGAGAAAAACAGGACGGGAATACAATCCCCCAACCCTAGTGTATTGCAGTTATAATACTAATCATAAATTTAACTGATTAATTTGACCCAAAATTTAGTACTCCCAAGCATTACGTATACGAGGTTCAAGCCCGCGTCATACTTAATCTGAGGACGAGTAAATCGGTATCACGATTGTGACACTCGAATTGCATTCTAAATCATCTCGGTTACCCAGAGGCAAACGAGATATAAAGATCTACAATTGTTGTGTTTCTACAAAATACAGTCGTAATCAATCACTAAATTCAGAGGACTAATTTTATACATATTCAATTAACACATCAGGTTGGGTTCATGTATCCCGGCCTTAGAAAATCTAGCCTAGCATGCTGAAAGTAATGAAAACAGTGTTTGATTTGCAGGAAACCATGATTAATCTAAGGAAAACTTGTGAATAGATGTAAAAAGGGATTGAAGAGATGAAATTACTTACTAATCTTACCAAAGCACTCAAAGTATTAGCTAGAATTACTGGTAATCACTGAAATCTGAACAAAGCTTCAATCTTGGAATTAAAAGAATAACTGTATCAAAACTAGGGTTTCTGAAAAAGAATGGAAAATTAACTAAAATTCTCCATAATTCCCCGTTCAAATAATGATAATAAAACGGGTTTTATACCCTATAAGACTCCAAGAGTTTTAGCAGCACTCGGACTCTCCATTAGAGGAAAATAAGAAAATAAAAATTGCGACAGCCGGACCACTCCCCTCCTCATCCGGACCGGTTTGCCTTGATCCGGACTGGTCCTGTCCTCCTCTGGATCGGTTTTCCTTGAATGCGGACCGGTTCTTTTAATTTCTGGGCGGATCGGTTCTTTTTATTTTCTTCCTTCTTCAATTTGCCTTCGGTTCGGGGTTCTCTGGAATGTGGCAGTGCGGACTGGTTCTTTTAATTTCTAGGTGGACCGGTCCTGTACGGAACGGTTCTTTTAATTTCTTGGCGGACCGGTCCTGTGCGGACCGGTTCTTTTAATTTTTGGGCGGACCGGTCCTGTCTTTATTTGACTTTTTCTTCTATCTTTGGCTGCTCATAACTTTCACACCGGGACTCCGACGGAGGTGCCATTTTTTCCAGTGTTCTTGTAGTTGAAATCTCTTCAACTTTCCAATTTTCCCCACCTCCGGAATAAGGCTACATAATTATGAAAATTCTCTTTACTCCCCATTTCTTGGTTTTCTTTCACTCTTTTGAGTTCTCTTTGGCACTAATTTGCATGAAATACCTGTAAAACACATAAGAAATACAAAAAATATGAAATACTTGCCAAAAAGGTTTAGTAGCATAAATATAAGCCAAATACAATCTATTTACATCGCACGAGATCATACAAATATCGAAATTAAGGGGATAAATGTGAAGAATTTATGCCTAATCAAATCCCCCTATTTTAGAACTTTGCGCGTCCCGAGCAATGTAAAAGAATCCTAGCAAGGCTTAACTCTTGAAAATCATTTTATTGGGATATAATACCTTTTTCGCGGGCAAGCGATTGCATTTAGCATATGCAACAAGCCTGTAAACCCCTAGGTTACCCTAGTAGAACTAGTTGTGTCTCGTGAGGGTTTGCAGTGAATATACCCACAAAATTCGACTCAACAAAAAACTCAAAATACCTAAAAATTGTACAATTCAAACATTCCAAGAAAATAGTCATCATCAAGTCATGTTTACAAGTCTCAAACCGTAGTGTGTGTGTGCAAAGCCGGAAATATAACCGCCAATTTCCATCGATTGATCATTACGTTACTTACCCGAAAGTTCGTTTTGATTTCAAAATCTCACGGAATGCTCTCACAAACGAATCTCTTGGATTATGGCTATTCTCTCGGTATGCGTGATAAAAGAGTAAGTGTAATGGACGCAAAGTCATGCATACAAGTAGAAAGACATAAATTTCATAGTGATAGGATCTCATCAACGGATTACAGTTTTAAAAACGGGAACATCGCCTCTTATTCGCTCATTCAATCTCTTTTATTATCTTTTGGTGTATTAGCTCTCCACGCTGTAACTAATTTCGCAATTTAGACTCGGTTAGGACTTTTTTGGGTTTTAAGGTATATGGGGTAAAATGAGAATGGTAGGAAGGATTGGAATTGGAAAAGTCATTTATGATGTCCATTTGTGCTTTTTTCGGGCTATTGCTCATTTTTTCTTCTTTTTCTATTTTTTTCTGTTTTTCACTTCTATTCTTTTCTTTTCTTTCTATTTTTGTTGAGCATATCTATTTTTTTTCTTGCCCCTTTATATGCACTTTTCGGACTTAAATTCTGAATTTTTTCATTTTTCACAATCCTGGGCTATTTGGGTTTTTCGGGTTGTCAAATGAAAGGAAAAATTTATTCGGCTCAATTTGGGTTGCAAAAGGGGTGATTTTTCGCATCTTTTTCTGGCCAATATTTTTGGGTGACAAATGAGGGCCTACTTCATTGTCCAAAATACCAATTGCGTTACCATATGCGTTTCGAGATGAATTTAAGTTTAGAGATCAATCTTGGCACGTTTTTCAAAGCAATATCACACACGTCTTTCATAACAGATCAAAATGAAAGGATTGAGATCCTCGACGACTTTTTAGACGCTGAAAAAGAACTTTAAGTTAACAATTAACTCGGATTGATTTAAAAATTCGTAAAAAGTGATAGGCTCGAATCTCATCGGGTTTGTTAATCTCCACACTTATTCGTTAAGTCGTCAATTTTCGCTCAATTTCCTTCTTTAGTCAATGTTGGCTTTGTGTATGTTGAATTTCTTACAACTTGAGACTTTAAACCGACTTTTAATGATATTTTTGAAAATTTTGAATTTTATTTATTTTGAACAAAAATATTTTTGGATTTTTCAAAATTTTATGATTTTTTTGGAAATTTCTGGGCATTTTGGAAAATTTGTGAAGTTTTAGAAATACGCACTTGTGACCCCCCCTAACTTAGACTTTTGCACTGTCCAAAAGTAAAAAGGACTAAAATCTAACTTCAAAGCGAATGAAAAGTGCGGAAAAATAAAACAAACAAATATTTAAAATGCATAAAGACACTAAATGACCCTAACACATGACTCAATAATACACTAAATATCACCCCATACGCGTCGGGGGTGCGACAACCTCTCATCTCTCCACAAACTCACCCGACCCCACTCACGGGGTTCGATGCTCTCCTCTTCTCTCTCGTCCTAGGATTATAATCCAACAATCGGAACAAGTTGGGACCTCGCCCATAGATAAAGGATAGACCGGGAGACTCATTGTGACTAATTGGAAAGGGATCCTCGTGATGCTGACTCAAAGCGTGGTCTGTGTGCGCTGACTCAGAGGGAACACCTAGGTTTCTTTCAATTTTTAATATGCATGGGTCGAGTTCTAAGTCGGATGAACCACAACTTTTCTCCTCACTTGTCTTCGGGACCTCTAGTGGTATGGGTGGATGGTCACAGATAAGGAATTCATCGATTTTATCTTTCCATTCGCTTTCTTATAGGTGACTACATGAATCCAATAGAGTTTGGACTTCGTCGTTAAGGCTCTCATCCACCGGACCAAATTCTTTTTCAAATTCTTCCATGCTCATATCCCCTAGTTCTCTATCTTGAGTAGTGCCTACGTCCTTTCTTACTTGCTCGATCTCTAACTCCACCATTTTTCTCTCTTCTAACCCCTCTCTCTCTTTCAATTGCGATATAAGTTCCCTCGCTTTCATGACTAGACACTAAGCAAGATTCTAAGGCGTCTCCATATAAATTTTCCTCAATGTGCTCTTCTACGATCTCATCAATTAGTCTCACCGCGTGAAGATCATCTCCTTCCCCCGTATATTGGGCTATATGGAAGATGTTAGTCTCTAAAGTCATGTTTCCAAAGGTGAGTTGCATCTGCCCATTCCTAGTGTTGATACTAGCGTTAGTCGTAGTTAAAAATGGGCGCTTGAGAATGATGGGAACATGATTGCTCGAGGCGAAGGAAGGCTCCGTGTCCCAAATGACAAAGTCTATCGGGAAGCAAAAAGTGTCATCTTGGACGATCACGTCCTCAACTACACCTCGTGGGATCTTCACAGTTCGATCCGCTAATTGGAGAGTGATCCTTGTGGGCTTGAGATCGCCCAAATCAAGTTGCCTATAAATGGAATAAGGGAGGATAAGGCTTTTTCGATTTTATTTTCTCCAATGATGCAGGAAATGGTGGGTGCACCGGGATCTTTGAATTTAGGCGGGAGATCGTTAAGTAGAATGGAGCTCACATTCTGTGCTAGAAAGACATTTTTCTTTACCTTCATCTTTCTCTTTACTGTCAACAAGTCTTTGATGACTTTTGCATAAGCTGGAATTTGCTTAATGGCATTGAGGAAAGGTAAGTTCAGTTTTACTTCCTTTATCACGTCTAGCACGTCATCACATGGGTTTTCTTTATGGGAAGGAATTAGCCTTTGAGGAAACGGTGCCGCGGTGGGTGGTTTCACTACTACCTCGGGCTCATTAAAGTCGTCTTTATCACTCTCATTCAAAGGGACATCTTCGGCTTCTTTATGCCGGGCGAAATATCCTTATCTTTAAGTACGTCTTGTGGGGGAGGTGACAAGTCAACTACTCTCCCACTACTTAGAGTGGTAATTGCGCTACATTGCTCAGGATGGTCATAGGGTGTCGATCTAACACTAGCTTGACCTTGGAGAGGTCTTTGGCCCTGGGCAGGAAACTTTACCTTGTCTTGGATACTCCACGATGATTGCAACTGTGAAATGTTCGCATTCATGTCATTCATCATGCGCTCATGCCTAGCATTAGTTGCAGTCTGGGTGTTGATAAAGTGGTTGATAGTATCCTTGAGACTTCTCCGCGGTGGATGGATGTATGCTCCTTGAGGTGGTGGTGCTTGCACATGTCCTTGCATGTGTGGAGCTTGTTGAAAATGTGGTCGTGGAGGAGGGGAAACATGTGAATTAGGATTCATTGCAAAATGTTGTTACCCATAGCTAAAACCAGGGTGGTTTTTCCATGAAGGGTTGTAATAATTCCCGTGCAGGGAACCAAAATTACCCTTGAATCCCCATATACCGCTTACTTGTTCTTGAAGCATCACTTTGTAGGCGGGTATAGTCGGGCATTCCTCAGTTGAATGACCCGCCTCGAAAATTGCACACACCTTCTCGACGGGGTTTGGTATGGATCCAGTTGGTCCTCTTCCACATATCCCATGTAGGTCTCGCACTTCTTTCTCAAGTATATCGATTCGACTGTCCGCTATAGAACTCTTTTCTAAATGAAATAGGCCGGACGCCGATGGAGTGGTGGTCACTTGACGATTTCGATTTTGAGAATTAGGGTCAGATGTATCCCAGGATTGGGTAGTCTCGGCGACATACCTCAGGTGAAGCTCAGCATCGTGGGCGTCTAAGTCGACAAAAGGACCACTACCCATGGTTTCAACGAGTTGTTTGGAATTCAGATTCAACCCATTATAGAGAAAATAAATGATTTGCGCTGCATCAAATCCATGATGGGGGAATGAAGTAACTAACTCATTGAAACGCTCGTAACATCTATGAAATGGCTCATTTTCAAATTGTCTGAACGCTTGAATTTGAGCCTTTATGGAGCTTGTTCGATGTGGTGGGAAGAATTTCTTGAAAAATCTTGATTGTAACTCGTTCCAAGATGGGATCGAGCTTAGAGGTAAAGACCATAGCCAGGTCTTAGCTTTATCCTTGAGCGAGAAGGGGAAGAGTTTGAGGTGGATCACCTCTTGTGTGCAAGTTTGATCATTGAGAGTATCACACACATCCTCAAATTCCCTAATGTGAAGATATGGTTTTTCAGAATCCATACCATGGTAATGAGGTAACATCTGGATCATCCCATTTTTCAAACGGAATTGCCCGGCATTATACGGGAGTATAATGCATCCCGGAGTGACAGTGCGCTCAGGATATAAGAATTCTCTCAGCGGGCGGTATGGGACCTCTTCCTCATCGGCGGCTGCACTACCGTGGTGCGACATCTCTCTCTCACTTAACGACTCGGTGCTCTCACTTGGTGTGCTCGAAGTGTGCTCGTAGATGTGTTCTAAGAAGGAAAACGGAGTGTTGTTTGAGATTGACTGTGACGGTGTGGGAGGTGGAATCCAGAACTATGGGGCATTAGGAGTGTGAGGGCTATCGGGGTTGTACTCAAAGATTGGATTTTCGTGAATGCTGGTTGGAGTATTATGGGGTGTGGGAGTGAGTTCAGAATTTTGCATTAATGGCTTGTGAGAGATGATGATGGATCTTTTTGTGCTTTTTGAATTTTTTTATGTTTTTGGATTTTTGGAAATTTTTGGTCAAAGTTTTGGATTGACTCGATCTAATCCTAAGTCTACCTAATTCCCCGGCAATGGCGCCAAAAACTTGACGCGACTCAGAATGTGTCTCAGAAGTGCGTACTCTCTAGGCTCAAGTGCAAGCCTGTCGCTCAAGTAAAAATCTGACAAGACAGGTATCGATCCTCAGGGAACTAAGACAACGAAGTTGTGACGACGGGAAAAGATGAAGGAATCCTAACTTTGACTCTAAAAAGAAAAAGAGAAAATGATTTGGTTTTGGGAATGATTAAACTAAATGCAATTATGAAATTATGATAAGATGCAATTACACTAAATTACCTAAAATATGATTGAAATATGATTTGAAACTTTAAACTATGTGATGAGAAAAACAGGAGGGGAATACAATCCCCCAACCCTAGTGTATTGCAGTTATAATACTAATCATAAATTTAACTGATTAATTTGACCCGTGATTTTAGTACTCCCAAGCATTATGTATACGACGTTCAAGCCCGTGCATACTTAATCTGAGGATGAGTAAATCGTTATCACGATAGTGACACTCGAATTGCATTCTAAATCATCTCAGTTACTCAGAGGCAAACTAGATATAAAGATCTACAATTGTTGTGTTTCTACACAATATGGTCGTAATCAATCACTAAATTCAGAGGACTAATTTTATACACATTCAATTAACACAACAGGCTGGGTTCATGTATCCCGGCCTTAGAAAATCTAGCCTAGCATGCTGAAAGTAATGAAAACAGTGTTTGATTTGCAGGAAACCATGATTAATCTAAGGAAAACTTGTGAATAGATGTAAAAAGGGATTGAAGAGATGAAATTACTTACTAATCTTACCAAATCACTCAAAGTATTAGCTAGAATTACTGGTAATCACTGAAATCTGAACAAAGCTTCAATCTTGGAATTAAAAGAATAACTGTATCAAAACTAGGGTTTCTGAAAAAGAATGGAAAATTAACTAAAATTCTCCATAATTCCCCGTTCAAATAATGATAATAAAACGGGTTTTATACCCTATAAGACTCCAAGAGTTTTAGCAGCACTCGGACTCTCCATTAGAGGAAAATAAGAAAATAAAAATTGCGACAGCCGGACCACTCCCCTCCTCATCCGGACCGGTTTGCCTTGATCCGGACTGGTCCTGTCCTCCTCCGGATCGGTTTTCCTTGAATGCGGACCGGTTCTTTTAATTTCTGGGCGGATCGGTTCTTTTTATTTTCTTCCTTCTTCAATTTGCCTTCGGTTCGGGGTTCTCTGGAATGTGGCAGTGCGGACTGGTTCTTTTAATTTCTAGGTGGACCGGTCCTGTACGGAACGGTTCTTTTAATTTCTTGGCGGACCGGTCCTGTGCGGACCGGTTCTTTTAATTTTTGGGCGGACCGGTCCTGTCTTTATTTGACTTTTTCTTCTATCTTTGGCTGCTCATAACTTTCACACCGGGACTCCGACGGAGGTGCCATTTTTTCCAGTGTTCTTGTAGTTGAAAGCTCTTCAACTTTCCAATTTTCCCCACCTCCGGAATAAGGCTACATAATTATGAAAATTCTCTTTACTCCCCATTTCTTGGTTTTCTTTCACTCTTTTGAGTTCTCTTTGGCACTAATTTGCATGAAATACCTGTAAAACACATAAGAAATACAAAAAATACGAAATACTTGCCAAAAAGGTTTAGTAGCATAAATATAAGCCAAATCCAATCTATTTACACCGCACGAGATCATACAAATATCGAAATTAAGGGGATAAATGTGAAAAATTTATGCCTAATCAGTACCGATAGTTTATTCAATTTTATATAATTAACTAATGTTCTCCTTTGAATTCTATAAAGCCTTAAAAACTTTATTTTACGACAGTGATGCTAAGAATGAAATCCTATTTGATTACTATTTAATTTTAATGAAGGCTTGATCAACCGATATTAGAATAGGCGGAGTGTCACACTCTTATACTAATGTCAAGTTATAAAATTAATTTGAGATTTAATTATGAATGGATTTGGATTTAGGGTTGTTTAAACTTAATTGATGTTAATTATGTCTTGAGAATTAAAGACCTTGGTGACAAACCCAAAGTGTTTGTCGTAAAATTGGTGGAATTTTTGTTAGAATCCATGTGATAGGATGGAATTATATTGCTGAATTTAAATCATGTATTGATCGTAATATTCTAGAAATCTTAAGAGGAGAATTATGCACTTTACGGGTTTAGAAATCTTGTGAAGTTCATGATTCAATTACTTGAATTAGCGGGAGTTATCATGTGTAGATTGGTTATATAACGATATAGATGTGTTTCCTTGATTGTTATATAGTCATGAGTATAAAATTGAATTCTATAAAGCCTTAAAAACTTTTGTGGAATTTTTTGGAAGAAACCTGTATTGAAAATTCACAAATCTGGGCTCACTGCTAGGAGCAAATCGATTCGGCTATCAGGGCGAATTGATTTGTCCTGGAGTGAATCGATTCATCTCCTAGGGTGAATTGATTCGGCTCCTAGGGCTTGGATTGTAACACCCCATGATTTTTGAGATTGAGAAATTTAATTTTTGGGAAATAAAATTTAATTAAATTGGAGAATTTTAAAACTTCGGAATTGAGGCCCAAAAATAGAGAACATTTCAAAGTATTCCGGATGATGATTTTGAGAGTACCATCGATTCCGGAAGGGTCGAGATAGTCAAAATGATTGTCATTGGGTTTTATTTCGGCTCCGGAATATTTTTAAGTTAGTTTGACTCAAATTGGAGTAAACGAGTCATTTAAAGTGTGTATTAACATTTAAAATTTGGGACTTATGTTTTATAGGCTTAAGATGGCTTACGGATTAAGCCATCTCATTAGAGAGAAAGAGAAAAAGAAAAAAGAAGAAGGAAAAGAAGAGAGAGAGGAAGAAAGCTTGGAGATTTTCGGCCCAAACGCGACATCGAGGACGATTCAACCTCTACAAAACCGAGGCAAGTGTTTAATCTTGCTAAATAGCTATTTGTGTAATTCATTTCATAATTTGTGGGTTAAAGAAATGGTTTTTGGGTATAAACATCAAAACCTAAACTTTGGTTTAAATCTTGAAATTTAAGATTTTAATTGGATTCAAGGGATATAAATTGATGAGATTAGATATAGGATGTGTTTTGATGTTGGAAATTTTGTTGGGGTTGAAGATTAAGGGTTGGAAGTGGTATAAATCAAATTTTGGAAATTTGGGGTTATAGAAAAATAGCCATTTTCGTGACTTTCTGAACTGGCCGAATCGATTCGCCCCTAGCGAATCGATTCTCCAGGTTGCAGAAACCCCAGGTCTTTAGGGCCGAATCGATTTGGTAGGTGACAGATTCTTAGTTCCCTTGGACCGAATCGATTCGGATGGGCCGAATCGATTCGCTGTTGGGCCGAATCGATTCGGAAACAGGGAAATTTTGCTATAGGTTTCCTAGAATGAATTTTAACCCTTTTGGTTGGGTTTGTCAATTTGGGAACATAATGATATGATGTGAGAGTTATGTTTTGGAGACTTGCAAGAGGTTTCTCAATTATTATGATTTCGGGGAATTCTTTAAATAGTCAAGTAAGGCATGTGTTTATGTGCATGCATTGGAGTTGTGTGTGCTTATGGAGATAGTGGGAGACCTCATTGGGATTGAAATCCTAATTATAAATTAAAAGTGAGTATAGATATGATATGATGATAAGAACTCATAGAGAGAGTTGTGAGGGTACGTTGTGAAATTCTAGGTCGATAATTGTATCAAATCCTTATAGAGTTAGGATGTTATTAGGATAAGCTTGGGGACCGACGAGAGAGAATGGTCGCATATCCTTAGTAAAGTTTAAACTAAGAAGTAAATTGGAATGCAATAGGATTAAGGGTTCATGAGAGTAAATGAACCGTAGTCCGAATTGGAAACAATTATTGGGATTCCAACACTTGAAGTGGAGTTGGGATAAATTGAGGTTTATATACTACTAATTATGTATATGTCAATGGTCAAATAGTGTTAAAGAAAATTATGTACGTACGGATGTAGATGAAATGTGTAGTGATGATTTCCTACACTAACGTTGGGTGATAACCCTAATGTTGAATATATATATGTATAGATATATACATATGATTTTGGGAGACTATTCATCATAGGAAAAATGATTGAAAATGTTTCAAGTGAGGGATTGTATTCACATGTTGAGGTAAATTAAATGAGTTTGTGGTGATGGCTTGTATATTGAGGATTATGTATACTTCTAGCCTAGTTTATATATCGTATGCATACGAACGAGAATTAATTGTATATATGGATATGTGAATATATGTATATATATCTATATAGAAATGAAAATATGGATATATTTATGTTGTGGATATACATGGTATGAATATTTAAACCGTATATGATGGTTTAATATTTGATCATATGATTGGATCATATGGATGTATATATATTGTGCATGTGAATGATATATATACTTATGTGGTTAAGCATAACCCGCTCATGCTATCATTGGGAAGTTACGCGCGTGAAAAGCAAGGTGTGGATATTCCCCAGGGCATAGTCGTCCCGTGTGTTATTATGTGATATATATATGTATTTTTGGGATGAGACGTGGTGGGTATGTTTCGTCTCATTACCGGTTAGGAGCTATGACAACTTCCCGGGACGTCGTGTGTGTGAGTTACAACGAGATGGGTGTCGTTTAGTCTCACCATGGTGGGCCCAGTTTTTCTACGTGAGCCGGACACTGGGAAAATGATAGCACGATGCATTTTATCGGCGATATATATAGCCGGGTATATTATGTGCATGGCCTTGTACATCATATGCAGTATGTACACTTGGCTATTGGATGGATGATGATTGTATATATATATATGGTTGGAATAAAATACCTATATATATTTATTTATATATATCCTATAGATGAGAGGATATGGACTTTTATAGAGTACATCTTGGATGATTATGGTGTACTAAATGATTGGGGGATTGATGTATCGCGTTTAAGGAATATTTCAGTTACATCATCCCAAGGATATTATTGGAGATTGTAGATGCTTTCATATTGTAGTCTAAAATTTAGTAGTAGTAGTAGTATTATATGGTATGCGTGGCATTATGGATCTCTAGGATCGACATTGTCAAGGAGTAGTGTAACGGGGTGGTTCCTTGTTTGGATTTCGCTTTGCGAGACACCCCACGCACGAAACGTAGTGCATTGTTGATATTAGAGAGAAATTCTGCCAATATTTATGTGTGGCATAATGGATCTCCAGGATCGACGTTGACAAGGAGTAGTGTAACGGGGTGGTTCCTTGTTTGGATTTCACTCTGCGAGACACCCCACGCATGAAACGCAGCGCTGCGTTGAAATTGGAGAGAAGTTTTGTCAATAATAATTTTGTATGCATGTTAATTAGAAATTAAATCATGTCTCAACCCAAATATAAATGGGTAACGTATCAAGAATTATAATTAATTAAATTATAAACCGGAATCCATTAAGCCTTATATGGCACATATATATTTGTAAAAATAACTAAGTGTATTTAAAAAAAGGGGTGGATTCTTGGGTTAAGTTAGGAAGGCAAATCTCATGAGAATAGGCGGGGCCTATGTTAAGTTAGGTTGTCCTTATAATTGGGGTAATTTAACTATTAAAATTGAGGACGCGAATAGGTGCACGCCTTTAGATGAGAGGTGAGTTGGGGTTCCACGAAAGTGCGATTCCACTTTAATTATGAAATAAGTGCACCAATATTTATTATGCACGATTAACACACTTGCTAAATATTTTTCACACTCGAGCTCTGACCCGTTTACTTCTCTCTCCTGCTTATATATATATATATATATATATATATATATATATATATATATATATATATATATATATATTATTACAGGTGTCCGACCGCATGGATGCCGGATGACCTTCTATCCAGAGTCTTGGGAGCCGTGACATGTGAGAAAATGTTGCGGGATGTATCTAGTAGTCGCTTCCTCCTTCTTCAAAAGTCTAGGTAGGATTCATGTTGTATATCGGGTTTGTACCCAAGGGATATTCATAGATATGCATATTTATTTCATTCAATCATTGTATTGGCTATGACCCGACAGCTTATTCGGGTTTATTTCCTTATGGCATATTCATTTATAGTTATTCATTTCATTTCTCATAGTTCTTCTTGCATATTTCTCTTATTTATTTGTAGTTTCATAGTGTTGGGTTGTGGTTTGTTGCATGTTTTAATTTATTTTAACATCTCGCTTATATGATCTCGGGTAGTTAGTCCTATATTATATAGTATCGGCAGTTGATGTTGAGACTGGACCATCTAAAACTCCTGATTTAATGTAGTATAGGGCTGGCCACCCGTTATTATTTTTAAGCGGGGTGTTACAAGTCAGGGTTATACTGTGGAAACATTCGATTAATTTTTACGAGTCTATGCGATTATGTGGGAGGTTGTCTAAATGTAGGAATATTTAATTAAAAATGGGTTTGTATTATTATCTAATAAATGGTGAATTTAATAATTAACTAAAGTGTTAATATTTAAGACAAGGATTTATATTTCGAGAATTATGAAATCAAGTTGCTGTAGTTATGAGGATAATTACCTATATATATTGCGTGCTATATGTATGCATTTATTTCTTGTGTAGACATACCCGTGTTCGTGGAAGGCCTATCTATTGGGATTGCGTTCGAAGTCGAACCGTGTATTACATGCCTACTGAGATGTACTAGGTGTAGTATAGGTCGTTATTTTAGATCATAGTGTAACAACCCGCCTAATAAGATACCGGGCGATCACTCCAATATAAATTAAAACAGGAGTTTCATATGGATCATTCTTAGCATCACTGTCGAAAATCCATTTAATTACTAATATCCTATTAGGTGGCCGTTAAAAACTTTTATCTAACTACTCTTTTTAGCGCACAAATTAAAACATTCACAATTAAATGCGCAATGAACTGAAATAGAAAAGAAAGGAACTTAAAATAACCGAACACTCGGTCCAAAATAATACAACCATATCGAATGCTGTACTGAAAGAATAAATAAATGCAATTGAGCCATTGGCTCGAGTGTTTATGCAATAACTCCTATCTAGAGTACAAGGAAAGAAACGTCTACCGATAACCTGCAAGCATCCACAGCTGCTACAGCAGGCGTCTGACTCGAAAGAGTTTCCATCCAGGCGTCCCTGTGTCTGGACACCTATATATATACAATATAGAGAAAGAAAGGAGAGTAGACAAACGGGTCAGAGCCCGAATGTTTTAGAAAATATTTTGCAAGTGCATAAATGCTTTATTTTTAGAAAAATAGTTTTATCTCATATTTAAATTGGTATCGCACTCTCGTGAGATACCCCTCACCTCTCCTCTAACAGTGCACTCCTATCGCATCCCTTTAAACCTCCTAGTCAAGCTACCCTGCTAAACTAATCTAACACCCAACCACTATCTAACCTAGATAGTCACATAGATGTACTAAGGGCTAAACTTCACTTTAATCTCGACGCTATGCCATGTTCGTGCGTGGGGTGTCTCGCGAAGAGAAATCCAAACAAGGAACCCACCCGATACACTACTATGCAGCAAGGTCGATCTTTGAGATCCGCCAGTCCCTCAATACAGAAAGATATATAATATATATATACCATAGATATTTAATAATAAGAGCACTAAGGATTAAACTTCTCCCCAGTCTCAACACAGTGCCATATTCGTGCGTGGGGTGTCTCGCAAAGCGAAATCCAAACAAGGAACCCCCCCGATACACTACTATGCGGCACGGTCGATCGTCGGGATTCATTAGACCCTCGGTACCCAATTAATACATATACATACATCTACAAGATACTTCCGGATAATATAAATATCTCCCGGACTGAGGATTACATGATACATAAAGTATTTATAAATACCCATCCTTTTCATTTCAAAACTTTCATTTCCCTTCTCATATCCAGGAAATGTATTTAAAAGCCAATTCATTTTCATGAATTGCTTTAATAAATCATACTCCTTTTTAAAAGCCAGTTTTATTATCATAAAATGCTTTTCCTTATCAAAATATCCCATTTCCCTTTTTATATTCAGGAAATGTATCCAAAGACATTTTCATTATCATAAAAATGCTTTGATCATAACATATGCTTCCACATCCCTTCTTCCATCCGGGAAGTGTTACCGAAGCTACTTTATATATAACCCATTTCCCTTCCTATATCCAGGAAATGTAGTTAAAGCAAATCCATTATTATGAATTGCTTTAATAAACGCGTTCTAAGACCACCCGTCCGGATTTCTCCACTGAGCGCGCCCCTAAATGGCTATCATCTTCCAGGGCCTCCAAGACCACCTGGGATCCTATATCGAAACACGTCGGGAAGCGGCCATGAGCCTGCGTGGTAGCCAAGACCACACCCGGAATCTCCCTACCCCCGCAAAAAATATACAACCATAAGCGCTCCCATGGCCTAGGACTATATCCACCCTGCATCATTAGCCAGGGGGCTTCACCATACGAACGCAACTTCCCATATGATAGCGATTTAGAGAGGTGTGTAATCCATATTTTATTAATTATGAAAAACATTTCTCTTCCCATTTTGAAAATATTCAGTTATATATTTTCAAAATCAATTCCATCAACATATATATATATATACCTAAAACACACAGTATACATATATCCGATATATTCTTCCTAGAATATTTATAAACGGCCTTAATGGCCTATGGCATCTAACGATGATAATAATCCAAAAGATTCCCTCCGGGAATCATAATCATGCATTGCTATTAGCATGATTCTAAATCCCAAGTATTTCTTACTTCAATAATCACTATATACTTTAATCCTATTCTAAGGATTTATTGGATATCTCCAATGATACTATTTTCCTCAAAGTGAAGTATATATTATATATATATACCCCCAAATTATCCTAATTGGTAATTCAACTCCCCATACTCTTAAAGGGAGAAAACTAGAAATTCTGGCCTAAGCGAATCGATTCGCCCCTTTAGCGAATCGATTCGGTTCCCAATCCGAATCGATTCGGAAAGTATTCTGCAAACAGGTCTGTAAATGTCGAATCGATTCGGTCTGTACCCGAATCGATTCGGCCCATTGCAGAAACCCAATTTCCTTTAGGCGAATCGATTCGGCCTGTACCCGAATCGATTCGGCCAGTTCGGGGGCCACAGTTTGGGCGATTTCTCAATCTCCAAAATACCCAAAATTCAATCCAATAACCATTTAAATCCTAACTTGGTTTTATTACTACAAACCCAAAGTTTTTATGTCTCCTCAAATTCTTTAGAGGTCCTAACAATCCTTTTAAGAACCCCTAATATCTATCTCCAATAAGTTCTAACTCATGATTTCAATCTCGGACAGCTTTCCGTAGAAAAATCACTATAAATCCAAAAAAAATCAGAAAAATACGCGGTCGGCGCCCACGCGACCGCGTCGAAAAGATCTACAATTTTTATTTTTTGACCAAGAGCCGAATCGATTCGACTCTAGGCCGAATCGATTCGGTAAGCACGCTGCCTACACTATTCATCGTCTTCTCCGAGACGGTTTCGGCCATTAAAGCTTCTCCCAAGCTTTTGTCGCCTCACCCAACGTCCTACAACCTCAACCAACTACAAATAACCATATATTAAGGGTTCTAAACATCCTATAACCCTAAACCACCAATTAATTTTACATAAAACCTAAGTTTCTCCAATTAACCAATTTTAGGGGTTTATTCGTTTTATCTCCCGAAAACCCGTTTTATCCACGAATACCCAACCCAAAATCATTAGGGTTTGTTATACCAACAATGATATGAGATATTTATGCTCAAAAATAAATAAAGCAAGTAAACACTTGCCTCGTGGATACAATCCGACGTCCTCGAGCCGAATCCCGCGGAGGCCGGCCGGAATCTCCCCCTTTTTCTTCTTTTCTTCCCTCTCTCTCTCTCTTCCTTCTTTTCTTTCTTCTTTCTTCCCTCTCTATCTCTATATATAGAGAGAAAAAGGGTTTTAACCCTAAAAACCCAAAAACGACTCGTTTACCCAATTACGAGCCTATTTAACTCCAAAATTACCCGGAACTTAATTTCGACAATCGGACACTCTTTTCCGACTATCTCGGACATTCCGAGACTCGTGGCGTAGTCGAAATTTCCATCCGAGGTACTTGACCGCAAATCACTATTCTAATCCAAAATAATTAAATGCGGTGTTCTACTCAAAATCTCACCTCTTTTGTCGCTATACTCCACGGCGACTCATAAATAAAATATTTCGACCTATATGGTCCCAAAATAATTGATAACACCATTCCAAAATCATTAAATCCTCGAAAATCCCAGAAATCACTATTTAGAGAAAATCTCCAAATTCCAAATTATACTTAACTATGGGATTTAATCGTCTCCAAAAGGACGGGTTATTACACATAGGTCCAAGGGAATCGCTTCATGAAGAGCGAAGTGGGATGGTCAAATTCATCTGCATAACCGAGGGAATGGGCGTGAGAAGGTGTATTGCATAGTGATCGTCCCACTTATGTGTGTTTTGTTTACGTTCCTAGCTTTGACCGAGGTTTATTTGGAGTCTAAATCATTACCTGCTAGATTAGTTAGGATCTATTATATAGGATAGATATTAGGAGCTGAAGGCTTTACTTAGGGTCTATTGTATACATTTGCAATGACTGAATAGGTTAGTACCTGTTAGGCTCTTTGATGTTAATCGAAGCTATAGCTATAAGTTCGTTTCATTTATTACCTATTGTACCTTTTAAATTTTCTATATCAGTTTGGGTGGTTTCACTGTCAGACACGTTAGGAAGCTTTTAATTTAAAAGGCTCAAGTAAAAAAATAAAATGTTTACGTGTCACTACAAATTGCCAGTCCAAACATTTTTTAACATTAAAAATATCCAAATGGCTCAAGGTAGTTTCAAAATAATAATAATCAACACAATTATAATACCCATCCCCAAACGACAATCAATGAAAATATGATTTTTCTCAGAAACTTTTAAAACCTCTTATATGTGTAAGATCAGAATAATATGTACATGTAAGGGAATCTTCCATAAAAAATATATTGAAACATACTAAAAAATGAAAATAGTAAAAAGAAAATTTCAAATTTCAAAAAATCCAACTTCATCCCTTATTCATTTCCACCCTTTACCCACTGGAACCAACCACCAAAAACCACCCTGAACCCAACTGAACCACCATAACCTTCTAACAACCCATCTCACCAACCTCCGGCTACCGATTAGCCAACCATCCACCTCTGTCTAGCATTTCACACAACTACCCATATCAGTTTAAAGAAAGAACACAGTTTCTTCATTCGAAAATACTAAAAAGTCCAGATATTTAATTTGATAACAAAACATAATAAAATAACAACTACTCTCTCAACTGTATCATAAAATTTATCATGCACAACAACTCTTGAAAGAACCAAACTTAGGTGAATGAATAACCCAAATTAGGAGAATTTTGCGAAAATGCTACAGGTGACACAAAGGAACACAGACAACTCATTAAACTCAAATCAGCAAATTTCCGGAAAAAAATAAAGAATACTAATTTTTTTCTCCTACATAGACCCATTTTGATCTCAACCAAAAATAACAAAACACACACCATTGAAACAAGCACATACAATCGTAGGGATAAACGCAACACACCATTAATCAGCAGATTTTTGTCAAAAAAAAGTAATACTATTTTTTTCTTCTTCACAAACCCATTTTGGTCTCAACCCAAAATAACAAAACATACATCATTAAAACAAACACACACTTGTTACGTCATACATGCAACACACCTTTGAAAAATAATAAGAAAATAAAAATAAAGTCAATGTCATGATTTAAAAAAATGTTTATATATATTGAGAAAAACTGTTTTGTTAAATGTGTATAAAAAGTATACAATTTTATTCCCCAAAAAATTAACGGGACAACAATGGGTTGCTTACACATTGGGAATACACAGTGGCGGATCCACGTTAGGACGAACTGGGGCGGCCGCCCCAGTTTCGATTTGGGGAAAAAAAATTAGGGTTAGTTCATAGAAGGTTGGTGTTTGACAGAGATTGATGGTGGGTTGGTGTTTGACAGAGGTTGGATTGTTCTCCCTCGCTACTGCTGCTATTCTCCCTCCGGCATCCGAGCTCCGTGCACCGCTCTGCTTTGCTCCGTGCACCGCTCTGCTTTGCTCCGGTAAGCAAATTTGTTTCTTCCGCTGCTATTTTCATTTCTTACATCTGCTCTGCTCTGCTCCGGAATAAATAACAAACCCGTGAATATTTGGATTTGGGTATTGTGAATATTTGTTATCAAAAGAACAATTATTATCAGTGCTAAAATTTGGGCATTGTGAATATTTATTAAGCATTATTTATTTCTCGAAATTAATTAGGAATTGTTAATAATGATTGAGAATAGTTGTTTGGACATTATAAAGCTATAATTTGTATAAAACTCAAAATAACCCAAAAAAAATCGCCTCGGGGTCTCCCTCCCCCGAACCCCCGGCAATACTTGAGACTTTCGCCCCAGTTGACCTAAAATCCTGGATCCGCCACTGGGAATACACACCACCTTAAAGTTGGCTATTCAACTTTGATTCATTATACAAAAAACTGTTTAAATGCAATTGTCTATTTGTGTCCATTAAATCATCCAAGTTAGCTCAAATGCTATTTATTATTTTACCACACCAAAAAAAATTCCAGTTAAAAAAAGACTTAAAAGTGGATTGAAAAAATGCAATACATTTTATTTGACATTTAATAGAAATCGGGTTTTGTGAAACATAACAATACATTAGCTAAAGTGAACAACATATATATATATATATATATATATATATATATATATATATATATATATATATATATATATATATATATATATATATAGGCTAAACTCTTTCCACAACCGGGTTTTGAACTTTTTAAAAAAAGGAAAAACATAAAACGTCATCTACGACAAAGAGTAAGAACAGTTGGGCTGATCATCTCTGGCAATGGGTAAACACAACCAGGTCTGACCATCTACGCCGATGGGTAATCATAACCAAGATGGATTTGAGTTAGGCCAACCGTGTTTCTCTGGCGCATGTTTTCTCCGGGTCTGACCACCATCGGCGATGGATTTGGAGACTTCAACAGTTTATTGGAGTGTTTGGTATAAAGATCAGATATAAAGATGAATACTTTATTGGGCTTAGAGACATCAACAAATGAGAATCTCAGCTCTGAAAAAATGAGATATAAACATGAATAGTTTTACATTTATTGAATGTTTGGTAGCTTAGAAAAAAGTGAAGTAGTTGATTTGGTTAACCTTTGTCAGAGAAAATGAAGGGTTGGCGGTTCGAGTAGCCTGAGATGGCATAAATCCGATGCCAGAGAAGGCTACATTGTCGTCGAAGTGTCTATAACTTATGATAAATGGACATAATTTTTTCACAAATTTGTTAATTTAAACCTAATATAATAAACAGACAAAAATAATAAAAAAATTTAAACCCCTTCTTTTATATCTACTAAGGTTGGAGACTTTAAAAAGACATGGCCGGAGAAATCATAGTAAGAGGCATTGGGAAGAAAAAATTCTTAAATATTTACCTACTGATTGTGCCGAAAAATCATAGTTAGAGCTACATGCCTGATCTTGTGTGAGGAGTGAAGAAAAGAGATTTTCTTGGGAGAGCAATGAGGAGTAAGAGGCGGGTAAGGCTCAACTTTTAAAGTTTGGTAATGAGCGTGTAAAAGGGAGCAGGTAGGAGATATGACATGTGGAGAGGCTCGAGGTATTCGAATGCCAGTCTCAAACAGTGGAATGTACCAATTCTTCCAGCCGCAAGTGTTCACTTTTTTTTTTTTGGTAATATTAGGGTGTCCACTGTATCATAGTGATTAATCCCTTCGTTGATTGTAGGCACCTCTTAGGGTGGGACAGCTGGCCCAGAGATTTAAGGCTTCTCCATACCCAAGGCGGAAATCGAACCCCCGACACTTGATTAAGGGAGGAGGAATCCCTACCACTCCACCACACCCCCTTGGTTACCGCAAGTGTTCACTTACAGCCGTTATATTCAACTCAATCACCATCTTTTATTATATTGATATTAGATACAAAAATATGTTTATATAGGTTTTATATACAAACTTATGGCATGGCAAAAAAATCATCTTCCTTTATTTTATATTCCGTGCCGATGGTACGGTGGAAAAATTTATTCCGATTGTTTGTGATGATAGCACATTCAAACCTGTGTAAATGTCACGATGAAAATTTTACTTCTGATTATTTTCACTTTCATGTTGTGTCACCGTAATGTGTTGATTTAAGGTTTAAATCATAATTAACTTCTAATGTGTTGATTTAAGGTTTAAATCAAATTTAAAATTGAACATGACACATCTATATAAATGCCAATTTTGAATCAATTACAATGTACCGATTCAAGCAATAGATTAATTGGCCAAATACAATCCATTTTAATTGTCCTTATATACCGGACTTTAAATGTGAAGCCAATAAATACACAACTTTACAAGTATACTAAAAAAAATTGAACAATTAATTAAAATACACAACTCGAGCATTAGATCATAATTATTATGTGAATTATAACAATGCAAAATGTAAAGATGTAAAAAATTATCGATCAACGCAACCCATCTTACCGAACCTTTTGTTTTCATTGTGACTGTTGTGCGCGTCATAAACACCTAATATTGTTTCCAAGACAAATTTAGTAATAAAAATTGAATGACACATAAATACCAATTTAAAATTGATCATTCTTGACTTCTATTATACCACAAACTAACATAGCACGGAGACAAAATACGAAGTACTCAAAAAAGAAGTAAAACGTATAAATTTAAATAAAATAACAACATGATCTTTTTATTTTTCATGTTCAAGAAAATACGAATACAACAAACAATAATCCACAAATATTAACCCACCCTTATTGCCATCAAATCGCCATTCACATGTACCCAACATTTATTGTATAAATCAAATAAAGCATAACTGCACCAAACCGTCTTAAATCTTATACAACAAAAAAAACTGAAGAATTGTCTCGAGCTCGGATCTGTATCTACTTCTTAAAAAGAAACGATTAGTTAACGAAAAAAAACAGTGAGATTATGAAAAATTGACTTGAGCTATGAAAACAAATAATTGTATGTATAGAACCACACCACCTCAATAGCTTTCACCAATACTACCTATTCCAATAAAACCACATCTCGTAATGAGTTGATCTCATAAAATTATGTATACAACATTTCAATGCCTTTTTTTTCAAAGAAAATAGAGGGTTTAGGTTGAGAGTTGAGAGTTCATCCAACAAAATTTAAATATCTACAAATTAAATTGGTTTTCATTTCCTCCACAAATCTTTGTTAATTCTTGTCAAGCTCCTCTCTTGCAACAATCTTGTACTTCCCTATTTGTTGTTGTTGCAATCAAAAACAAAAAAATACATCAGCCCATTATCCAAATTAACAAAAAAAGGAAGATTCTAAAGAACATGCCTTTTTCCACAAATTAGAATGGGTTTTGCAAAACCCAACAACAATGGCATTGGTCTTCTCTTGTTTATATTCAATACAAAGCTTTTGTTTTAGCCTACATGTAACATCAAAAGTCAATCGACACTTAGGCTTAGAGCAATCAATTACACACCCATTCACACATTCACAAACATAAAAACAATGGTCCCACCTCTTTAAAGGAACTTTACTATAATCAATCCCTTGTCTCCCATTTAAATACAAAGCTTATCACAACGTAAAGTTCAAGATTTAACTATAAGTGGCGAAAAATACCTGCAAAAAAGTGTTACCTAGCCCCAAATCCACATTTCCCCAGACCTCACGCCGTTGTCATTTCCCAGTACGCTCACACTGCTGTATGCTCACACTGCATAAATCAACGATTTTTTCCTGTTTCTGTTCGTAAAAGACCAAATGTTTTTCAAACACTTTTTTGTTTGAAAGGCAAAAAGCATTATGAAGAGAAAAAAGCAAAAAAAATAGATTCTTTACACGAAATTAAAAATCATTACAAAGAGAAAATAGTTAGAAACATGCTTCAAAATTAAAATAAAAAAGCAGAGCAACGTGAAACTGAACAAAGTTCGTTAGATGAAAACTCGAAACCAACGATTTGATCCGAACAAACCACAAAAAATCTAGGCATTTAGATCTGATATGGAGACAAAGATTTTGGTAGAGAAAATGGCAACAACAATAGCTGGTGGTAGTGGCAACGATTTGATGACCAACGACTCCTCACCAATGGACTCAACAACAACAACAATATACGATCCAAAGCTTTTCTCATTCTATAGGTGAACTGAATTTGTTGAAAACAAAGAAGCCACGCCGTCGGTGGATAGGGGAATATAGTTTTGCTCCATCTGGGTTAAGGTAGATCAAAATGAAGGAGAGAAAATTGAAACTAATTGAAAAGCATTATCAACCATAAGGTCCTCCTCGATCCTTGTGGTTTGATTGGAAGGTCCTCCTCGAGCCTTGTGCTGTGATTTTCTCCAACTGGGTTATTAGCATTTTGTTCAACAATACTTTAACCAAGGAAAAGCATTATCAATTGTAGGATGCAACCCATCAATCGTGAATGCACTTGGACAAAAAGTTTACATCAATAGATACAAAACCTATTTATATAGGTTTTGTATACAATACTTATGACATGTCAAAACTCCCTCGTCCTTTATTATATATATATATTGATTAGGAATGTATCAATGTAGCCTAATGATGTAGCCAACTTTTATTTAACACAATGCTATGTAAAATACATAATGTGATGCAGTTATATTTCTATGGGATAGTATTATGGGGTTAGTCTTTGGGACTGTAATTATACGAGTAAACATTTACCTCCCGATTTTATGTGGGCTAATTGCCCTTAATATTACTATGTTAGCGTAGAGACCAGATTACATTTTTTTGGCTTGGGCTGGAAATGTGTATAATATTACACTTAGATGAGAGGTGAGATGCTTATTGCATGTGAGAGTCGATGGGCGAGATATAATGTGAATTGACTGCATTATTATCCATTGATTTTGTAAGTTAATTACTACAACTTTAGGGTGCTGACCCAAATCATCAAAATTATTTTCCATGTTATCCTAGACAGTAAAAGTAGGGCTGGTAGAGAATCAGACTTGCAGTTGCATTTGCTTAGCGGATTGAACTCCATGATTCAATCATAGGTTGCTATTATTCATATTATTTCAATTTTTATATTCTAGAGATTGTATGGACATTTTTATTGTTAGGACTTAGTCAATGTACAACAATACACAAACATATTAGCCTCATTCTGATTAGTAGGAGTAACCCTACAGTGGTGGGAGTCTATCTCCACCCTAGAGGAACGAGACATGATAACCATCGATGATTTTTAGATAAAGTGTGATGGAAAGTATTTTCCACCCACAGTGAAATCACAAATGAGGAGTAAATTCATGGATTTGAAGCAAGAGAGCCTTACCATAGTAGAGTATGAGGAGGAGTTTAGCTCACTATAATTATAATCTAAAGATGAGGTAAATGCCTAAGAAAAAAAGATAGAGAAGTTTATGTCAGGGATAACTTGGAACATCAGGAAATCCCTATTAGGTAACTCGACTTTTACCACCTATACTTAGATGGTGAATGACCCTTTATTACATTGTCAGGATCATCGATCATTCTAGAAGAGTAAGGCCGAGAACATTTTAAGAGGTCCAACAGTTTAAGGAGTCCCTGATAGGATATCATTTCAAGATGCACAAAGGTTTCGATGATTGAAATAAGTAGGTCCAGGGACACCAGCTGAGGGGCCAGCAGGGCCAGTGGCAACATGGTCGAGGCCAACAGGGCCAACATGGGCAACAGTCGGATAGGCATCAGATTTATGGAAACTATTAAGTCAGTGGAGAGAAGGGACACCCAACGAAGAAGTGCCCTTGGGGCAATCGAGGGAAACAAGAGCAGGGAGGTCAGCGTGGATATTAGGCACCACAAGGGAATCGTCAGTAGTTGTCAGCCCCACCAGTTGTCACGGTGATAGCACTACCAACTCCACCAACCCCACCCTAGGAGAAACAATCTAATATACAGTATGGGCATGTGTATCACGTTGCACCTAGAGAAGGACTAGTAATAGCACAAGAAGTGGAGGGTATGTGTCACACCCCGTTAAATTCTGGCATCGGCCGCCACCAAAACTAAGTCGGGCATGAGTAAATATATACCATTCTTAGCATGAGACATATATGAGACATATAAAATTAATCCACAAGATAATGATAATTAATCCCAAAAGATAAACCATCCAACTAAGTGATAAAAGATACATCTCCATGATAAACTCAAATTCTAATCTCTAATAATATGGTATTGAATAATCTCCAACTGAATACAGTGAAATAACTAAACAAACCCTATACAACTTTGGAACGAAATGGCCCAATCACAATCATAAAATGAGTCTCAATACAAGTGCGAAGGAGTAGAAAACTACACTAAATCAATACGCATAAGGTAAAGCAACTCCAACTGGACCAGCAAGCAATTCCTCAAATAACTCTATGCAGCTTCTCCAATTACTAATTCCTGAAAAGTTAGTCAACGCACGAGGTCAAAGCTCCGAGCATGAATACACACTACTCCCCTCAAATAGGATCCTTGAATCCAGACAGTAGCATTCTACGCTATAAATATCACAATAGAGTGTTTTAATTAAACGAGATAGTTAAACGCGATAAATATAAAACCATCTACCAGTAGGAATTCCCATTTAAAAAGAATACACCAATATGATTTTAAATTCCCAAGTCCCGCGGAGTTAATCTTTTATCAATTAACCCAAATTACCAAATTTCTCAACTATTTATGTTTTTACTTCAATAATTATTAGGTATGACGGTCCTCCCACCTCGGGTGAAAATTCAGCAAAATTCATTATAGCGGTCCTCCAGCCACGGGTGATTTCTCCACCAAAATACACATCCCCTCGTCAAAACGCCGGCTGACCCGTTAAAACCGTCGGCCCTCGCCGATTGACAAGGTTCCACACACGACACGCCATAAAATGTCGGCTGGCCCATTAAACTGTCGGGCCTCGCTGATTATATCGCCAATATATTTTAATACCCGTCTTATTATCTTAGGTATTAATCCACAATTTTCTCATAATCATAATTTCAAATTACCCCACCCTTTTATCGATGTGAGATCCTCAAAATACCCCTTAGTCCCATACATATGGGTCCCCAAGTTATCAATACGTCATATCCTATGTATAGGATAAAATTCTAACATAAGCCTCAACCTAGTCTCATGCCTAAGCTAGCGTAACGAAGAAAAAATATCGAAAATCAGCCCACCCCCAAAATGATAAACACGCGATAATCTACCCTCACTAGTCCCATACCTAGAAGGCGTAAATCATCAAAAGGTCTACCCACTAGTCCCATACCTGGAAGACATCCTAAAATATAGGGAGAGCATAAATACCCAACAACCCGTCGTCACAAATGCAATTAATAAAACCAACTAGTCACATAAATAAGCACAATTAATCAATGTAACAAACTACGAATGATAACCAAATTCAATTAAATCTTGATTTAATTATCACATCGACAAAAAACCCAATTATTCTCTTTTAATTATTTAAATTAAATACACCGAGATTACATCATTAACTCATCATATTTCTAATTTCATTATCTTAACACAAATCACGTGAGTTATACGCCCCCAAATCAATTAATTCAAGACTAGAGTTTTTCTACATGCAACCTATACCAACAAAACCCAAAATTCACTCATGAATCCTACGCACACAAGGGTTATGAATATTATTCATATTAAGAGATTTCATAAAAACAGCCCCAAGTTTTACGTGTCCACTTTCTCTAATTAGATTCCTAATTGATTTTAAGAAAAATATGAGATTAAAGTTTGGGCAACACTTAAAACGCATAATACTAAAGGACATGAATAGAATATTCATGCCTGGGTATAAATCGTTTGTAAATTCGAAATAGACAGTTGGATTCCTCTTGAAAAATTAGCAAAGAGTCGTTCTTGAACAATCTTGAGAAAATACCAATTAAGCCTTCAAATATCGAGTCAAACACTTGATTAAGTTTGGGGCTAAAGTTTATAGATGAAAGGGAATAATTTTGGAGAGATCTTCTGGTTGAGAAGTTGATGAAAAAGTGATTTGAAAATCCAAGCCACGAATTAGTGGTGATATATAAAGGATTAAGAGTTTGATTAAGAAAAGAGTTCTAATCAGATACAAACATCAAAAAATTTATTTCGGACCGTTGGAATTGGATGAAATTTTTGGAGAATTAGCTGAAGACGAGAGGAAGCTGCACAAAAAATTTCATCTCAATCGGACCATCCAATATTTTTAAATATTTCTTTAGAGATTTTTATGTTTTAAGGACTCTTAGAGAGTTTTATGTTTTGAGGACTCTTCTATATAATAAAAATTCAATTAAAACTCCATTTTAATTCCGATTCCAATGCCGTTTGAAAATTTATTTTTCAAATATAAAAACCAACATTTCAAATTATTAAATTTATAAAATCCAAAATTTTATTTTTCTTCGATTTCCAAAATTAATTAAAAAAAACATTTAAAAAATCTGGGTTGTTACAGTATGTTCCCTATTTTTAGGCATGTAGGGCACATTTCATTTGATACTGGTGCATCACACTCATTTTTTAGTACTAATTTTGCTCAGCCATCGGGGATGGTAGACTTAGCATCTGACATAGTACGTTGCATTGATTCCTCCTGTGGGTATAGCGGCACCTATACGCTCCATGTGCAGAGGTCTAAGGATAAACATTGGCAGCCTTAGGTTCGTGGCACACCTACTCGTGTTAGATATGTCAGAGTACAACGTTTTCCTAGGGATGGATTGTTAGCTATTTACAGGTCTTGTGTTGATTGTTATGGGAGTTCCATCGTCTTCTCCATCCCGACGCAAGAGATGTACTTAGTTGTGATATCGAGCGCGGAGGGAGGGTCGAGCAGGCATTTATACTACATTGAAGAGGATACTTCTGATGAGGTCATTTTTTCTTTAGACTCCATTCTGATTGTTAGGGAATTTTTAGATGTGTTTCGAGAGATTCTAGGGTTACCACAGAGTAGGCAAATTGAGTTTTTGATTGACTTGATTCTAGGTATAAGGCCCATCGCCCGTGCACCGTACTATACGGCTATTTTGGAGATCAGAGAGTTTAGAGATTAGATTCAGGCCGATCGCCCGTGGAACCTCACCAATATGTGCAGGGCTAACAAAATTGGGTGAACTGGATATAGTGAGGGAATTGTGTGTGGTGTAAAACGTTGGGCGTGCCAACAATATGTGCAGGACCCGTAATAGGATGAACTAACTATACTGGTGTCGCAAAAATAAAATTAGATACATTTAATTTAATTAATAACCATGAGTTGATAATTTAATTTTGTTGTATCATAATTGGACTTGGACTTTAGGGTAGTTCAATTAGGTGGGTAGATAGTGGTAATTCATTTTACTCACCTGTTAATATATACCTCGTTTAATTTAAAATACTCTATTGTGATGTTTATCATATATAAAGTTTATGTCCGGGTTTATGAACCCTAATTGGGAGGAGTAGCTAGTATTCATGTGGTGGGCTCTAACCCATTGTGTTGATTAATATTTTAGGTATAGTGCTGGAGTATATACATATGATGGATTGAAGATCTTGGGAGTGCACCTAGAGATTTATTTTATTTGCTTTAGTAGTTTAGCTTATCTTTTCGTTTCGTCATTGTTATTATCAGACTTTTATTTATGGATTCGTTGGGCTAATCGATTCCACAGTTGTTTACGATTTCGATCATATATTTATAGTTGGATTATTTCATTTGAGTTTTACATAATTTGGAGTTGGATTTATTTTGGAGATAGAATGGTGATGGGGTTTAATTTGCATGAATGTTTATAATAGTTGGATAAATTTGAATATATCTTGTGGAAATTTTAAAATGTCTCATATTTCTGTCACATGTTGAGAATGATAACTTATTTAGTGCCGCCCTACATAGTTTGGCGGCGGCGGCTGACCACCTCTCTTGTCAGATTGTGCGGGGTGTTACACCTCAGACCCTGATTACTGATCGAGATGTCCACATTTTATGTTTAGACTTATACAAATCACAACTACAAAAGGATACATATTCTTCACGTCAAGTGAATGTACGACTACGAAATTCTTTAATGAGTGGCGGTACATGATCTTCAATCCTCAATATTCAAGGTTCATCTAACCTAAACAAGACCGCACCGCACTCATAATGAATCAAGTCTATTTGACTTAATGGAATCAGTTAATTAAATATATTAACATGGGAATATATACAACTTTAAACTATATATAAAATTACATTTTCTATCTCCCCCTTTGGCTATTCCATGAAAAAACTCCCCAAAACCCTAAATCAAATTATTGCCCCTACAAGACATACGCACCACTAGCCATATAATGAATGTTAGAAGAAGTAATGTACAATATCTATAAGATCAGACGATACTGCAAAAGTGTGTCTAAACATGGGTTGGTGTTGGAATCATCAAATGCTAAATCTAAAACCACATGAAACAACATCATATAGGTAATAACATCAATAAAGAGAAACTCCCTCTGCTTGGGAATTGTCCGATAAGTATCAAGTGATATAGATGTGATCAAACATGTGAAATAGTAACATGTGAATAATAGAAACACCATATAATATCAATATACCAATTTAAGATCGCCCAAGGCATAAAACATGTTAATAACACAATTTAAAAAGAAAATGCTCTCAAGACATAATAAATCCCAATAAAAGCATAAACTCCCTTTATCATAGACATTACTTTCTCTCTCTTTTTAAGTGAATGGAAAAGCATTTTCCCCTTTTTACACAATGTACAAATAAAGGAAATTAATTTTACTCCCCCACCACCACACTTAATCTCATGGTGAACAAAGTTCTATCCTCCTTTTTACAAGAAAAAGTCAAAGAGAAGTCAAAATCATAGATAACGGGTATAACAAGGTACACAAAGTCACATAAAAAGAGAAACAAGAAAATCAAAAGGCAAGAAAAGCATGTGAACTACCAAGCTATCATTGGAATCAACACAATGAGCATATATACATGTGAATCACATTATCACAACATGAACTTCAAGACCATACACTAGAAGATGAATGATATCGAATCAATAATCACATAAAAAGCTGGATATTAGATAATCATAGCACCAATCTAGTAAAAATGAGATCCAATAAGCAAAACATGGATATGACAATATAGCACATATGATATGGATAAAATCATAATATCCATAAAGAAGGAAAATAGAGTCCATACAACCAACAATACTATTCGAATATCTAAAAGGACCACTAAATGTATCAAGGTACAATCAAAAAGTAAAAAAACATATACATATCAAAATTATAAAGTAACCCACGTGGTACACCAAAAATGAATAATATGAAGTAAAGAAAAATTAGAATTATTACTTAGACATGTCATTGTACTCCAAATCATCATCATCTCCCGCATCGCTGTCCTTATCATCATGCGCAACATCCTCATCCTCATCAACAACTAGAGGTGGAACTGGAGTATGTGGTGGTGTAGCAATAGGTGGAGGAACCTTGGGTAAAAATTCTTGACCTAACTAAGACCTCCATAAATACTTAATAATGAAAGCAACATCGGTCCTCAAACTATGTTGCTACTGATCAATACGCTCAAGATATCGGAGTTGAGTAGCCATATCATCACGAATCTATCTGAACTGGCCTCTCACAAAAGAAAACTGCGTTGTGATGAAGGAACGTTGACTCTGGCATCCTTCGGGTTCTGGATCAGGCTTGGTGCTAGAGTAATTGGAACTGGATAATCAAGTACAATAGATTGTCAAGTCGTGCGAAGTACGATCTTTACTACGTAATAAGAACTCATACTCAATAATGCACTCATAATACGTGCATCCACATCAGTCACTAAAATAAAACTCCCAGTAAATAAAGATACCATGTGATCAGCCTCCTGTAAGGCAAAGAAGTATCAGTCGAATCAGTGAAGACTCTCCTCATAGTAGAAATGATGAGCTCAAGGTAGTTGATAACCTAACGATGTGCTAATGAATAAATCAACCTACTGTGGTGATATGAGAAATCGACAATGCAATGAAGCAACAACAAATTGTACACAACCAAAAAGTGTAATTATGAATAATGTCAATCCATCTCTAATTGAGGATACAAAGGACGCATTCAAGTAGACTCATGACCTGCAAGAAAAGTAGCAAGGCCATTATGGGTAACATCATCCACTATATATGAGTCATAGTCATGCTCATTAAAGCGAGTCTCAAATACTAAAATCATAGTTAAACGCTCATCAGTGAGCTATATATCAACAACTCACACAAATGACTACATGCTCTATACAGAGTCGAGTAGAACCATGTTTGCATATAACTCACAAACCAAAGTCGTATTAGTCAAACCATGGGTCAAACCACTAGAGAATCCTTAACAACACTAATAAAAATTGAAATATACTAACCATCATCACTCAGATCCAAATGAACTAAATCAGGGTATCTATCGGTAATGATGTGACGCAGTATAAACGTTGAAGACAGTGAAAAACCATCTCTAGTGAACATAATCCTAGGTGTTATTTGGTTTTACCTCTTAAGTCTGAATTTGAATCATTCAGACTTAAGAGGTAGCAAAAAGTGTTTTTTTAAATGATTAGGAGGCGAGCGCCTATATTTGGCTCTTAATGATTAAGAGGTAGAGTTACATCTGAAGTCTGAATTAGTCAACCAACATATTTTTTAAATTCAGATTTCAGATTTCAAACTTCAGATTCAGTCTTCAGATTTCAGATTCAGACTTCAGATTCAGATGAAAAAATAAATGCAACCCTAGAGTCATCTAACTATGCGTTAAGAACAGGAATAGAGGCACTCGATGCCATACAACATCTCGTAGTCAGTCTAGGGGTCAAAGAAGAGTCTTGGGCTTTTGAACTTTCATCGGGTTTCCTAGCCTATCTTTTCTAACTAAGAACTTTGAAAAATAACCGAAGAAGCTATGGTTGAACGATGATAAATATACAAAATCCCCAAATAAAGTACCCCCAAACAACCACAACCTCAAATCAAACACATAGACAACCTCTAAGATGATGGAACACTTAAAGAAATGCAAATCAATGAAAAATAAAAACAATTAAGGACATACCAATGTGCATATAGATGAAAATAAAATGTGACAAATCTACGGCTAAACACCAATCAAACCTCTAAAACCTGATTAAATTGACATGTAAAACCAAAAAATGGTTTGGGAAGGACAATCATTTAGGATTTAGAGTTATGGAAATATTTTTGTTCAAAATGAGCAAATGAAAGGTTTCATAATATTTAATCTGCCAAACTAGTTAGTACACCCAAAGTTAACAGTGTGTATGGTTGTCGTGCGCACACCCCTAATGTGTATTCATGTGAATAATACACAAAATAGGCACGCCAACTTTAAAAAATCTCAGTTAAACCCGTATAACAATCGAAATCTCAACTTTTAGAAACTTAGAAGTATGAATGAATGAAAATTCATAAAAATCATTCAATTTGACTTTAATAACTTCAATTTGGGATAGAATGTACAAAAACATCAAAAATCAATGACACACATACACACACATATATACAAATGCAAACTCCAAATGTGTAATGTGTGATAGTGATTAGGTAACTACTAATCCAATAATTTGACATACAAATTTCATTTAAATCTCGATTATAAAACATGAATTGAAAAGAAATTCAAATCAATTTAAATCAATTCAACATTAGTGGCATAAAAATCCTCATCAAGTCAATGTTTTTCTACTATGTAATGTACTTCAAGGCACGATTCATGTGATAATTAAAACTAAATAATCAACATGAATACAAATAATAAAATCATGTAAAAACATTACAAATAACGCTTGAAAAATATCATTACATCAATATCCACTTTATCAAAAATGTTATTTTCAAGTAATTAAACACCCACAAGCATATGGTGTTACAATATTTTCAATGCCAACTAAGATAGCAAATTTCATTTTGAAATTTTAGGCCCTATCTTATTTTTCATGTCTTTTCAAGCACCTGGCTTATGGATCTTTTTAAACATATTTTGACCTTTTCCATTGATTGACTTTTTACAAGACTAACTTACACCTGCCTAAAAATATTTGGATTTCCAAAATGGGTGCAATCACTCCTAGCGGTAGCCCTTATTAATGCTTTTAAAATAATTCATATTCAACTCCAACAAGTAAGAAACACTCAAAGTTCTCACATATGGACAATGAAACTTTTTCAAAACCATTATTTGTATGCTTAAGTCCGTTAGGTGAGGGACTCCTACAGATTTATCTATAGAAGCACGAGATGGTTTCCTAATGTATTTGACTTCGCTCGATATATTTGAGAACTACAAAAGATATATATTAGTTCAGCGATCAAAACTTCATTAAAATGTGACCTATGTCACATTTATATGTTGTTATTATAAGTATGTGTATATCGTATTTGTGGGTGATATTGTGGGGTTCGTATTTTGGTTATATTCTCACATGTGTAGTTAGTTACATCCCTCTTGCATTTGATTATTTGTTACCTACTTATTAGTCTAAATATAGAGACTTTTAATAGATCTATTAGTCTACGTATAGAGACTTATTAGTCTAGTGATGTTCTACTTATTCAATCAAACATAAGCTAACCTAGAGGGGTGAATAGGTTAGAAAGCATCCCGAGTTATTTTTTTGCAATTTAACAAAGTTGTTCCCGATTTGAAATCCATAACAGTTGAATTTAATGTAACAACCCGTCCTTTTGGAGACAATTAAATTCCATAATTAAATATAAATTGACAATTTGGATAATTTCTCGAAATAGTAAATTTTGGGATTTTCGAGGATTTAATGATTTTCGATGGGTGTTGTAATTATTTTTGGGATTAAATATGTCGAAGTATTTTAATTATATGTCGCCATGGAGTAAAGCGACAAAAAAGGTAAGATTTTGATTAGAAAACCCGCATAAAGTTATTTTGGGTTAGAATAGTGATTTACGGTCAAGTACCTCGGATGGAAATTTCGACTGCGCCGTGAGTCTCGGAATGTCCGAGATAGTCATAAAAGAGTGTCCGATTGTTGAAATTGAGTTTCGGGGAATTTTAGAGTTTAACGGGCTCGTAATTGAGTAAACGAGTCATCTTTGAGTTTTAAGGGTTAAAACCCTTTTTCTTTCTATATAAAGAGGGAGAGAGGGAGAAAAGAGAAGTGAACAGAAAGAAAAGAGAGAAGAGAGAGAGGAAGGAAGAAAGAGGAAAGAAAAGGGAGATCTCGGGCCAAACTCCGTCGGACTCGACTCGGGATCATCGGATTGTATCCACGAGGCAAGTGTTTACTTGCTTTATTTACTTTTGAGCATAAAACTCATATTGTAGTTTGGTATAAATAAACCCTAAAGATTTTGGGTTGGGTTTTCATGGATAAAACGGGTTTTTGGGAGTTAAAACAATTAAACCCCAATAATGTTTCAATTTGAGGAACTTAGGTTTTAACATAAATTAATTGGTGATTTCGGGTTCTAGGACATTTAGAACCCGTATTATATGTTTAGTTGTTGTTGGTTGAGGTTGTAGGATGTTGGATGAAGAGATAAAAGCTTGGGAGAAGCTTTAATGGCCGAAACAGCTTCTCGGAGAAGAAACTACCCGCCATGATCGATCGATCGATGGCCAAGGGTCGATCGATCGACCCCTGCGGAAAGTTGGCAATTTTTCTAGGGTGATTTGGATGGTATAGATTCCAATTCATCTTGCTTCGAGGTTAATTATGTGATAACATAAGGGAATTTTTAGGACTATATAGTCCTCTAATTAAGGAAATCTAGGAGACTTAAGTGAGGGTTTTAAATGTATAACCCTTAAATTATCCTTTCGAGGAAAATAGATAAGTTGAGGATTTAGAATGTTGGGGTTCCTAAAATAGGGTGGGGACCTCTAAATGATTGTTTGGACAAGACTTAGTCCTTGGGTTCATGGAAATGAAATCTATAACCCACTAAATTTAAGGTTGTTTGGGAAAAGATAAATCCGAAGGATATTTTTGTGGGCTTTTTAGGCCTATATAATTTATGCGTATGGGAAATCATAATTATGTTTATGGTTGGGTGAATCCTATGAGAGGATTAAAATGAAACTTGGGAATATAGATATATATTCACTTTATGTAAAATGGTATAGTTGGAGATATCCAATAAATCCGTAGATGGGATTAAGGTATGTATTGATTATTAAAGTGAGGAAATATTTTGGGTTTAGCATCATGCGTATATGGATGCATGATTATGATTCTTTAAAAGAATCTTTGGGATTATTGGTCATCACTAGATGTGATTGGCAATTATGGCCATTTATTTATATTCGAGGAGGAATATATGGTACATATATACTATGTGATTAAAGTATATATAAGATACGATACGGATGTGTATTATATAGTATATTCCTTGTGCATAAGAGCAAGGTATATATGTTTATGAGAATAAATGATTTTGAGAATATAAAAATGAATGTTTTCAAAATGGAAAAAGAAATGATTTTCATAAATGATAATTTATAGATACACACCTCTCTAAATCGCTATCATAAGGGAAGTTGCGTACGTAAGGTGAAGCCCCCTGTCTAATGAATGCAGGGTGGTAATGGTCCTATAGGCCATATTGGCGATTATATATGTTTACTGCGCTGGTGAGGTAATTCTGGGTGTTCTTATGACTCTCCCGCGGGCATATGGCTGCTTCCCGACGTTTCGGTAAGTTCCCAGGTTGTCTTGTTTGATAGGGCCTAGAAGATGATAGCCATTTAGGGGCGCGTCCAGTGGGGAACCCGGAGGGACAGTCTTAGATATGTTAAAGCAATTCATGATAATGAATTGGCTTTAAATACATTTCCGGATGGAAGAAGGGAAATGGAAGCATTTGATATGAAAAAGCATTTTTATGATAATAGAAATGGCTTTTATATACATTTCCTGGATGGAAGACGGGAAATGGGATGTTATAAAACGGAAAAGCATTTTTATGATAATAAAGCTGGCTTTTAAAAAGTTATATGATATGTTAAAGCAATTCATGATAATGAATTGGCTTTTATATACATTTTCTGGATATAAGAATGGGAAGTTTTGAGAAAAAACTGAAAAGTGATTTGGTAAATATGTTGTAAATGAATTCTCATTCAGGGAGATAGATCCGGATGTATATTGAAATATGAATATATATGGATAACTTGAGTACTGAGGGTCTAATGGATCTCGAAGATTGACCTTGTCGTTTAGTAGTGTATCGGGGGGGGGGTTCCTTGTTTGGATTTCGCTTTGCGAGACACCCCACGCACGAACATGGCATTGTGTTGAGACTATATATATATATATATATACACACACGTTATGTACTGAGGGTATGATGGCTCTCGACGATCGACCTTGCCGCGTAGTAGTGTATCGGGGGGTTCCTTGTTTGGATTTCTCTTTGCGAGACACCCCACGCACGAATATGGCATAGTGTCGAGACTGGGGAGAAGTTTAGCCCTTAGTGCTTGGACTATTTAGGGTTGATAGTAGTTGGGTGATAGACTAGTTTAGCATGGTAGCTTGACTACGATGTTTAAAGGGATGCGCTAGGAGTGCACTATTATAAGAGAGGTGAGGGGTATCTCATGGGAGTGCGATACCAAATTTAAATATGAGATAAAATCTTTTTCTAAAAATAAGGCATTTATGCACTTGCTAAATATTTTCAAAACTCGGGCTCTAACCCGTTTATCTACTTTTCCTCTCTCTCTCTCTCTCTCTCTCTCTCTCTCTCTATATATATATATATATATATATATATATATATATATATATATATATATATATATATATATATATATATTATAGGTGTCCAGACATAGGGACACCTGGATGGCACATCTTTCGAGTCCGACGTCAACTGCAGCAGCTGTGGATGCGTGCAGGTTCTCGATAGACGCTTCTATCCTTATACTCTAGATAGGAGGTACTGTATAAATATTCGGGCCAATGGTCCAATTGCATTTATTTGTTCTTTTAGCAACATTCGATAAGGTTGTATATTTCAACCGAGTGTTCGGTTATTTTATTTCATTTCAGTTTCATTTACGCAAACTGTGTGGATGTTTTAATTGTAATTGTGTAAAAAGAGTTGTTAAGTAAAAATTTTAACGCCAGCCTAATAGGTTATTAGTAATTAAATGGATTTTCGACAGTGATGCTAAGAATGATCTATATGAGACTCCTGTTTTAATTTGATATAGGAGTGATCGCCCGGTATTTTATCAGGTGGGTTGTCACATTTAACAAAACCTTCTCAAATTGATTTTAAACACACGCAAAAGTTAAAATTAAGTGAATCTATTTGAGAAAACCTAGATCTACAACACTTAGCCAATTTTAAAGAAAATCACAAGATGAACACGATTCTATGTGAGGTGTGTGAAATAATATGTGTGTAAATAAAAAAAATTAAGCATGAGATGTATTTTATCAGGAAAAAACCAAACTAGGGGAAAAAATATCGATGCACTTTAATTTCTATTTGTACTTGAAAAGCAATTTTACAAAAGGCAAGAAGGTACCGCTCACACAAACACTATTGCATAGTCACCTATGGATCTTTTAACTCTTACACCTGGAAAATTAAAATCCACTCCAAGCTCCATGGAATGAATGAAGAACTTTGTTCTTCTTATAGTTGTTTCATACCTCTATATCCCCAATAGAAAGGGATGCCTCCAATTTTAGATTGTTGAGTCTTAGATCATATTTATTCTTCAAAGATGGTTTGAATTGACAAAGCTAGTGTATGATCTGAACCAAAGCACTTTCAATTCTTTGTCAAAGACGGCAAATCAAGTATAGATATAAGTTTTGGTAAATTTAGAGGTAACAAGTGAATTTGAAAAGAGAAGAAAAGACAAAATGCTCTCAGCATCGAAAATTCTCTCAGAGATGTATTTTAGTTATGAGTTTTTTATATATTTTCAAAATGGAGGGACATTGTCCTATTTATAGAATTTTTAAAAAATATGGGCTAGTCATGAACACGGTAGATCTGTTCCAGTAAGGACATCGTGTGGAAGACGTGCACACGGGCACAAAGTAGGGTCGTGCGAACGAGGTCTTACGCATGGGATCAAAAGAGATCCGTGAAATGGTCAATGCATAAAACATTTTAAAAAAATATTTAAATGTTTAAAATTCCTGGACCAATTCCCAAAACTCCGCGAGACTATTTTAAAAAAAACTTAATTTCCTTTTTGAAAAATCCTCACTGGTTTTCAAAATAAAGTGCAATTTTGAAAACGTTTTAGAAACCATGGACAAGTGTGTTTAGCCTTGTAAAATTATTAAACATAAAAGGATAATGTAACAACCCGCCTAATAAGATACCGGGCGATCACTCCAATATTAAATCAAAACAGGAGTTTCATATGGATCATTCTTAGCATCACTGTCGAAAATCCATTTAATTACTAATATCCTATTAGGTGGCCGTTAAAAACTTTTATCTAACTACTCTTTTTAGCGCACAAATTAAAACATCCATAATTAAATGCGTAATGAACTGAAATGAAAATGAAATGAATTAAAATAACCGAACACTCGGTCCAAATATACAACCATATCGAATGTTGTACTGAAAGAATAAATAAATGCAATTGAGCCTTTGGCTCGAGGGTTTATACAATATCTCCTATCTAGAGTACAAGGAAAGAAACGTCTACCGATAACCTACAAGCATCCACAGCTGCTGCAGCAGACGTCTGACTCGAAAGAGTTTCCATCCAGGCGTCCCTGTGTCTGGACACCTATATATATACAATATAGAGAAAGAAAGGAGAGTAGACAAGCGGGTCAGAGCCCGAATGTTTAGAAAATATTTTTACAAGTGCATAAATGCCTTATTATTTTGAAAAAAGATTTTATCTCATATTTAAGGTTGGTATCGCACTCCCATGAGATACCCCTCACCTCTCCGCTAATAGTGCACTCCTAGCGCATCTATCTAAACATCCTAGTCAAGCTACCCGGCTAAACTAGTCTATCACCCAACCACTATCTACCCTAGATAGTCCAAGAAATGTACTAAGGGCTAAACTTCACCCTAGTCTCAACGCTATGCCATGTTCGTGCGTGGGGTGTCTCGCAAAGCGAAATCCAAACAAGGAACCCCCCCGATACACTACTATGCGGCAAGGTCGAGCGTCGAGATCCGCCAGTCCCTCAGTACAGAAAGATATATAATATATATATCATAACATTTAATAATATAAGAGCACTAAGGATTAAACTTCTCCCCAGTCTCAACACAGTGCCATATTCGTGCGTGGGGTGTCTCGCAAAGCGAAATCCAAACAAGGAACCCCCCCGATACACTACTATGCGGCACGGTCGATCGTCGGGATTCATTAGACCCTCGGCACCCAATTTATACATATACATACATCTACAATATACTTCCGGATAATATAAATATCTCCCGGACTGAGGATTACTTGATACATAAAGTATTTATAAATACTTATTCTTTTTATTTCAAAAACTTCCATTTCCCTTCTCATATCCAGGAAATGTATTTAAAAGCCAATTCATTATCATGAATTGCTTTAATAAATCATATACCTTTTAAAAGCCAGTTTTATTATCAAAAAATGCTTTTCCTTATCAAAATATCCCATTTCCCTTTTTATACTTAGGAAATGTATTCAAAGACATTTTCATTATCATAAAAATGCTTTGATCATAACATATGCTTCCACATCCCTTCTTCCATCCGGGAAGTGTTACCGAAGCCACTTTATATATAACCCATTTCCCTTCCTATATCCAGGAAATGTAATTAAAGCAAATCCATTATTATGAACTGCTTTAATAAACGCGTTCTAAGACCGCCCGTCCGGATTTCTCCACTGTGCGCGCCCCTAAATGGCTATCATCTTCCAGGGCCTCCAAGACAACCTAGGATCCTATATCGAAAGACGTCGGGAAGCGGCCATGAGCCTGCGTGGTAGCCAAGACCACACCCGGAATCTCCCTACCCCCGCAGAAAATATACAACCATAAGCGCTCCCATGGCCTAGGACTATATCCACCCTGCATCATTAGCCAGGGGGCTTCACCATACGAACGCAACTTCCCTTATGATAGCGATTTAGAGAGGTGTGTATCCTCAATTTTATTAATTATGAAAATCATTTATATTTCCATTTTGAAAATATTCATTTATATATTTTCAAAATCATTCCCATCATTATATATATATATACCTAAAACACACAGTATATACATATCCTATATTTTCTTCCTAGAATATATATAACCGGCCTTAGTGGCCTATAGCATCTAGCGATGACTAAATATCCCAAAGATTCCCTCCAGGAATCGTAATCATGCATTCATAGTTGCATGATTCTAAATCCAAAGTATTTCTTACTTTGTTCAATACTAATTACCTCAATCATCTCTTAAAGGTTTATTTATCCTCAAAACCCTTATTTAGGAATCCCCATAAAAATCCTAAATGGTAATTCAACTCCCCATACTCTTAAAGGGAGAAAACTAGAAATTCTGGCCTAAGCGAATCGATTCGGTTCCCAATCCGAATCGATTCGGAAAGTATTCTGCAAACAGGTCTGTAAATGGCGAATCGATTCGGTCTGTACCCGAATCGATTCGGCCCATTGCAGAAACCCAATTCTCCTTAGGCGAATCGATTCGGCCTGTACCCGAATCGATTCGGCCTGTTCGAGGGTCACAGTTTGGGCGATTTCTCAAACTCCAAAATACCCAAAAATCAATCCAAATTCATTTTCATGGTTTCTAATCTACACCAAAAATCATCCCAAACATCTACACAATAATTTCTAGCCTTTATTTTTCCAATTCCTGATTTGATTTCCGAGTTGGTACTTTCAACCCGGAGCTGTCATCTTGTAAAAATCATATCAAATCGTAGAAAAATCAGAAAAATACGCGGTCGGCGCCCACGCGACCGTATCGAAAAGATCTACAACTTTCGTGTTTTGACCGAAAGCTAAATCAATTCTTTTCCTAGTCAAAAATGACCCTAAAGGCTGCGGGTTACTATTCATCACCTCCTTCGAGAAGGTTTCAGCCATTAAAGCTTCTACCAAGCTTTTGACGCGTCACCCAACGTCCTACAACCTCAACCAACTACAAATACACCTATATTAAGGGTTCTAAACATCATAGAACCCGGAATCACCAATAAATTTCAATTAAAACCTAAGTTTCTCCAATTTACCATTTTTAGGGGTTTATTCGTTTTAACTCCCAAAAACCCGTTTTATCCACGAATACCCAACCCAAAATCATTAGGGTTTGTTATACCAACAATGATATGAGATATTTATGCATAAAAATAAATAAAGCAAGTAAACACTTGCCTCGTGGATAAAATCCGACGACCTCGAGTCGAATCCGGCGGAGTTTGGCCCAAATCTCCATTTTCTCCCCTCTTTTCTCCTTCCTCTCTCTCTTCTCTCTCTTTCCTTTCTTTCTTTCTCTTTTCTTTCCCTCTCTCCCTCTTTTTATAAGAGAAAAGGGTTTTAAACCCTTAAAACCCAAAAACGACTCGTTTACCCAATTACGAGTTACTTTTACCTCTAAAATTACCCGAAACTCATTTTCGTCAATCGGACACTCTTTTCCGACTATCTCGGACATTCTGAGAATTATGGCGCAGTCGAAATTTCCATCCGAGGTACTTGACCGCAAATCACTATTCCAACCCAAAATAAATAAATGCGGGTTTTCCCATTAAAAATCTTACCTCGTGTCGCTATACTCCACGGCGACATATAATTAAATTACTTCGACCTATATAGTCCCAAAATAATTTATAACATCCTTCGAAAATTATTAAATCCTCGAAAATCCCAAAAATCACTATTTCGAGAAATTCTCCAAATTGCCAATTTATATTTAATTATGGAATTTAATCGTCTCCAAAAAGGACGGGTTGTTACAGATAAATCTTCTTCACTTCAAATGAATGTATGACTCCAAATTCTTCAATGAGTGGCGGTGTATGGCCTTTAATATTCAGTCTTCAAGGTTCATCTAACCTAAATTAGATTGCACCTCACTCATAATGAATCGAGTTTATTTGACTTGATGGACTCATTGACTCAAACATTTTGTCACGAGAATCTAGCCAACATTTAACTATATACAAAATTACATTTTAATCTACCCTTTTTGCTATTCCGTGCAAAACTCTCAAAACTCAAAATAAACTTATTACCCTTACACGACATACACTCCACTAGCCATATAGTGAATTTATTAGGAAGTAATATACAAATTCCGTAGGACCAAACGACCAAATAAAAATCATGTTTGAACATGGGTTGGAGTCGGTATCATCAATGCTAAGCCTAAAATCACATGAAATAAAAAACGACATCGCGCATGCAATGTCATGGACAAAGAGACACTCCCCCTTGTATGGTAATCCTTCGATAACTATTAAAGATATAAATAAGATAAAAACATGTGATATAACATGTGAGCATGTGAAATTAAAACATGTGAATTATAGAAACAACAACTAATATCAAGATACAAATAAGAAAACAACCAAGTGATATAACATGTGAATAACATAATTTAATAAGAAAATGCTCTCAAACCATAACAAATCAAAATAGAAACACAAACTTCCCCTATCATAGGTATTATTTTCTCCCCTTTAGTGAGTGAAAGGAAAATTTACTCCACTTTTTGACATAATGGATAAATAAAGGAAATGAATTTTACTCCCCCTTTTTGACATGAAAAAGTCAAAGAGAAGTCGAACAAACTCATAGATAAAGGGTATATTTAGGAACATAAATTCACATAAGCAAGAGAGACTAGCAAAGAAACATCTAGAAAAACATGTGAACTATGGAGTTATATCATGGGAATGAACCCAATCAACATATATACATGTGAATCACAAAATCACAACATGGATCTCATAAATATACACTAGAAGGTGAATAATATTGAAACAATAAGTACAAAAGAAGGATATAAGATAATCATATCATCAACTTAGTAAAAATGATAATATATGAGCAAAGCAAGGATAGAAAGCATGGACTAATCAAGAATATAACATTTTAGCATAAGAGATATGGATAAAAATCATAATACCCATAAACATATAATTTATAAACCAACAAAACTATCCAAATATCCAAATATAACCATCGAATGTATCAAAGTGCAACCAATAAAAGTACAAAAAACATTTATAGATCAAAATGAAAAGTACCACAAGCGGTATTACGAAAAATAAATAATATAAAGTATAATCAAAACTAGAAAATCTAGTCGGGCATGTCGTCATTCTCCACGTCATCATCATCTCACCATCAACCTTAGGTGGAACAGGAACATGGAAACCCCAAAAAATACCCAAAATCACCGAATCCTCAAACCAAATACTCAAACAACTCCTAAGATGATATAATCAACATAAGAATACTAAGAGTAATCTAAATTAAGAAAAATCAATGAAGAACGATGACTTACTCGAAAATAGGTGGAAGAAAATCCAAATCTGATAATCCTAGGGCTGAATACCAACTCACGATGAAATGAACCTCTAAAACCCGATTAATTGGACATGCAATATCAAAAAATGATTTCGGGAGAAAAATCAGCTAGAGTTTTTGCTATGGGTGTGATTTGAAAGAGTAATGACCAAATGCGCTCCTAAAACTCTCTAAATTTTGTTGACATCCGTGTGCATGCAAATATAAACTGTGTGTAAGAATTTTGTGCGCACGACCCTATTTCATGTCTATGCGCAAGATTTGGAGCTAGTGCACAATCAATCTAAAAAATCGCATCATATATACTCCACAAAAATAAACTCGATGATATGAATGAATGAAAATTCGTGAAAAATCAATCAATTTGACTTTATTAACTTCAATTTGGGATAGAAAGTACAAAATATCAAAAATCAACAACTCACGCACACATATATACAAAAGAAAACTCTAAATGTGTAATGTGTGATAGTGATTACATAACCACTAATTCAATGATTTGAAATAAATATTTCATTTAAATCTTGATAAAAGCGTGAATTTAAAAAAACATTCAAATTAATTTTAATCAATTCAACATTATTAGCATAAAATTCTCATCAAATCAATGTATTGTAACTTTGTAACGTACTTGAAGGCATAATTCGTGTAAGTAAAAAACTAAAAAATCAACATGAATAAAAATCATGAAAAACATTACAAGTGATGCTTAAAATACAATCATTACATCAATATCCACTTGATAAAAAATGGTAATTTTTAGACATCAAACACCCTTAAGCATATGTTGTTAAAATATTTTCAATGCAAACTAAGATAGCAAATTTCATTTGAAATGCTAAGCCTTATATTATTTTTCATGCTGGTTCAAGCTCTTGGCTTGTAGCTCTTTTTTGATATATTTCGACTTTTTCCATTGATTGGCTTTTCACATGCTTAGATAACACCTATCCAAAAAAATTTGAATTTTCAAAAATGGGTCGTAATCACTCCTAGCGGTAGCCCTTATTAATTCTTAGGAAACAATCCATATTCAACTCCCATAAAATAAAAAAACACTCAAAGTTTTCATATGGACAACGGAACATATTCAAAACCGTTGTGATGTAGGGATTTGTTCATGATCAAATTAAGAAATAAAAGAAAGACCTCCATGATAAACACCATATGCACCAAGTGACATGCATGTGCTCAAGTAGTGTGAAATTAATTCCATAGATCTCAACAAGTTAGCAGTCATGATTTATCACATGAATTTTAACCAAATATTGAATCAGTTAAGCATTATATATCAAATGGTTTATAATTCACTTTATAATCATCATTCAAGTTAAATATAAAATCAAATTACAATGAACCAAAGACTTATCCATGTATATCACAAAAATAATAAACATAAATTCCTTTTGGCTTTTTGATAAAGAATGATGCATGAATATTTACAAAATCATGTTTAGATAAGAAAATAATACATAAGAAGGAAAATTAATTAAAAATCCACATATGCATGAAGAATTTCTCTAAAGCGTGAAATAATACAAAATAAAGTTCTTTCACCCATAAAAGACTTATTTCCCCATAAATCAAGAATGAACTGGGAGTGAAAACCTATAAAGACCTAGTAAGCCTAACAAACTACTAACCTAAGTAGCAATGGGTGGTTCATCCCCCAAGTCAACTGAATGAAAAAACTTGACTTCTTTAATTTTCGTCTTTATTTTAACTTCCTCCCACATCAACCTCGACTTTTGGTGTGTTCCTAGACATACCTCTAAAGTTTATAGGTATTCATTGCTCTTCCCTACTAGGATTATTATGCTTAGTCCTTGGAAATTAGTTTTAATGTTTAGGTCTAGGAATGTTCCCTCTAACCCCATTATTTATCCTCATAAGAGAAGTCATTTTTCTCATTAAAGCATCTATTTTCCCTCTAAGTTCATCCATAGGATTTTTATGAAATGTGTTTCAACTATTTTTGATAGACTTTTTATTCCTATTATTCAAGCACTAACATGATTTATTTGAATTCCCATGTACTTGAAAAAATTATAGAAATCAATATTCTTCGTTTCAAACCTTCTCTTACTTCTTTGTCAATCATTTCTCAAAAATTATGAATTTTGACTCACTTTCTCAGGTCTTTTCTTTTTAAAACAAAATTGCACAATAAGACCTAATTTCCCATAAAATGAATAACCAAACTCATTTTTAGAAATCTTGGACTTATGTTCAACCTTGTTCTTTCATTACATAGAAGTTTGTACCTTATCTATTTTTTCATGAGAATTTGAACTTTCAAAATCCACGTTTACCTTTTTAAACTTCTTCTCCAGCTTTTGTTCGGATTCAATTGAGCATTACTTAGCTTTAATTAAAACCTTTGCATGTACAAGCGCAAGTTTTAATTTCTCAAAGTCAATTTCTAAAGCCTTATTTTATAGTTCAATTTCTTCTTTTTCTTTCAAAATGGTTGCATTTTTTGTTTTCAAGGTTTACGTTGTTTATTCAAAATATCTATCACTTTTCAAAATGAAAACATTTTGATTGAAATTTTTTAAACTGTTCTTCATTTTCATTAAATTCATTTTGAAAAACATTCAATTTTAACAAAAGTTTGATGTTGGACTTTTTAAGTTTGAGTGACTCTTGATAGAGTTCGTCAAAAGCCTGTTGTATGTCATAATCTTCACAGTCATTCTCTCCTTGTGATTACTCATTCAAAGTGCGTGAATTCTTACTAGTACAGGATGGTGTGTCACTCAAAGACCTATCACTGGTAGTTCTCTTTTGATTATTATTCACCATATTATTCATTGACATACGGTCATCAGACTCTTCAACATTTTTTTCAAGTCGCACCATGAATGAAATCTCACTCACGCACTCATCACTAGAAGAAATATCTTTGCTTTCACTCTCTGAATCATTAAGAGTAGCTTTATACTCTTTTTTCTTCTCTCCACTCTTTTTATTTTCAAGTTTCTTCAAATGTGTTGGGCACACATTCATATGATGACCAATACCACCACAAGCAAAACACTTATCCTCATCCGTGAACCTTCCCTTCTTAAACTCTCCTTTCTCATCAATTGCGATGTGTTTATTAGACTTGAAAGGTTTGGTTTCAAACTTGATATTTTTTTGAAAAAACCTTTTTTTGTTTTTGTAAAATTTACTAAACCACTTCACAAACAAAGCCATATCGATTTCAGCATTCTCCTTTGGTTTCCCACCAACTTTCACCAAATTTTTTTCTCTGGACTCAATAACAAAAGCTAAGTCTTTTTTTATTTTGGAGAAATAAAAATTTCTTCTTGATCGCAAATTTGAAGTGTTCTAACCCACTCTTTAAAACTACACATGTCCATGTCCTTGACTTCATTTTAAATGGAAACTTTAGTATCAAACCTATAAGCTAAGGTTCTAAGGAGGTTTTTCACAATCATGTTTTTTATAATTTTCTCACCTAAATTGAACGTTGCATTCATCGCTTCCATTAACATCATATAATATTCATTGAATAACACACTCTCATCTATCCGCTTAGTTTCAAATTTAGTTACGATGCTTTGAAACTTTTCTCTCTTCACACTTAGAGTACCCTCATGAGTGACTCTAAATATATCTTAAACTTCCTTTGCTTGTTCACAATTAAAAATACAATTGTACTCTTGAGTACTCATTTATGTAAAAAGCGTATTCAAATTAACTAAGTTGAAGTTCAATAAATAAATACTTCTTCCGTCCACGACACTCATGATTTTTTAACTCTCACCCCATTTTCTTCAATCGTAGGGTATATCCAACCTTCTTCAACACATTCACACTCTCTCGTGTTTAAATATAAAATGCTCCTGCATTTTAACCTTCCAATGACCATAGTTAGATACATAAAAGTAAGAAGGATGATTTATGGAACTCTAATCTCTATATTTATCCATCAAGAAAAAAAGCAAATATGAGAGCAATTCACAAACAATGAAATATATGTCCAACAATCAAATAACATACAAAATAAGATCTACTCTTTCACGTTAATGTTAACAAAGTGAGAACCATGTTATGATACCAATTGACAAGGGGAAAGTGATATGTTACTTAATCAATTAAACATGAACTAACTTAGAGGGGCGAATAGGTTAGAAAGAATCATTGGTCAATTTTTCGTAATTCAACAAAATTGTTCCCTATTTGAAATCCTTAACACGTAAATTTAATAAAGCCTTCTCAAAATGATTTTAATCACAGACATAAGTCTATGATTAAACAAAACCTATATCTACAACACTGAACCAATTTTAAAGAAAATCACAACATTAACACTTGTCTATGTGGGGTGTGTGAAATTAAATGTGTAAAATTAAACAAAATTAAGCATGACACATGTTTATGAGAAAAATCCCCACCTAAGGGTAAAAAACCTCGATGCACTCCAATCTCACTTTCTAATTGAAAAGTAATTTTATGAAAAGTAAGAAGGTACCTCTCACCCAAACACTATTGCATAGTCACCTATGAAGCTTTAAACTCTTCCACGTAGGAAATGAAAATCCAATCCAATTTCCATAGAATGAATAAAGAAATCCGTTCTTCTGATAGTCATGCCATACCTTGATCTCCCCAATAGAAAGAGATACCTTTAATTTTATATCATGGAGTCTTAGATCATAACAATTCTTCAAAGATAGTTATGTTGATGTGAACCAAATCATTCTAAATTCTCTCTCGAAGATAGTAGATCAAGTATAGATCTATATTTTGGTAAATTTGAAGGGAACATGTGAATATAGAAAGATAAGAAAAGACAAAATGCTCTCAACCTAGAAAATTCTCGTACATATGTATTTTACTTATGTGTCTTTAAGATCTTTTCAAAATGGCATGAAATTGGCCTATTTATAGAATTTATGAAAAATATGGGCCGACCTTCCACACGGTTAGATCTTCCCGTTTGCATTATTCTTTCTAGTGTGGGCATCGGGTGCAAGTCATGTGCATAGTCACAAAGTAGGGTAATGCTAACGGAGCCACGCGCATGGGCTTAAAAGAGAGTCGTGTGGACGGTCAAGGGACCAAACATTTTTCAAAAAGATTTAAATGTTCGAAAGTCCTAGAACAATTCCCAACTTAATTTCAAAAATAATTTAAAGTGTCAAACACTATTTAAAAAAAATTAATTCCTTTTTTGTAAAATGCTCAAACATTGTCAAATAAAGTCCAACTTTGAAAAAGTTCTAGAAAAAGTGCACGTGTGTGTTTAGCCTTAAACAGTTATTAAACATAAAACGATACATATTTTTCACTTCAAATGAATGTACGACTATGAAATTCTTCAATGATCGGGGATGTATGATCTTAGTATTCAATTTCCAAGGTTCGTCTAACCTAAACTAGATTGTGCCTCACTTATGACGAATCGAGTCTATTTGACTTGATGGATACAATGACTCAAATATTTTGTCATGCGAATCTATCCAACTTCTAAACTATATACAAAATTACATATTCAATCTCCCCCTTTGTCTACTCAGTGGAAAAACTCCGAAAAATCCAAAATTAACTTATTACACTTACAAGACATACACTCCACTAGCCATATAGTGAATGTGTTAGGAAGTAATGTACAAAATCCATAAGACGAAGTGACAATGCAAAAGTCATGTATGGACATGGAATGGAGTTGGAATCATCAAATGATAAACCTGAAACCATATGAAATAACATCATGTAGGCCATAATTGAGAACACACTATATGATTGGCTTACTTGAGTCTATATCATATAGGAGTTCTATCTAATTTGGATATTGAAACAAAATAGGTTCGATTCCTTAGAGTTTCTCTCTCACTCAAAGTATTCAAGATTAAAAGAAGAAGAACCAGTCCAAGAACCTCATATGATCTTCAAAGGGAAGTATTACTCTCAAGAACCCACACAATTAGGACACAACCACTAATATTGGTGTTATTATGTGTGCACAAGGGTTATATTATTTTTAGGAATTTTTGTAACATTTTTAAATCACTTAAAACATTTTTAAATCATTTAAAATGATTTTTTAAAATTAATTAAAAATGTGATTTTAAATGTTTGGGGTTTAAAACATAGATATTATTTTTCCTAAAAATTGGTTCAGGGTAGAATCCAAATGCGCTAGAGAATTTTGGGGGTACAATTTATATTATATAAACACACAAAACACGCTTTTTACTTCTGATCAAATCCTTACACGTGTTATCTTGATATAGGTTCGATTTATGTTTCTTTCAAGACTCAGAGATGAGACTTCATTGTAGCCCTTAGATATTTTCATCGACGATCTGCATGTTTTTAAATTCAATCCATATTACCCTAATTAGAACCAGTCAGCGACCATCTTATCACCGCCTGTTTGTTGCCCTTAGATTAAGAGTCAAACAATAGAATGAATTCCAACCCTTGATTTGGTTCAGGCTTATCAATCCTTCTTCGACCAATATATAAAGAGGCCTTGGGTCTTCATTTGGAGAGTTTTTTTAATTCGTCTCATTTGAGAGAAAAACTAGAGAAAAGAGAGAATAGATAAAACCTAAATTGTCCAAGATCAAACCCTATATGTTTTCTCTCAAATACCAAACATCAAATTCTTCATTTTCAAAATACCAATAAACCCAATCTTGAGTGTTAGATATAGGGTTTTTGTGAGTATTAAGGTGTTGGGGTATTTTCTGTTTGAAGACCTCTTCAAACCAGTTGTCTCTCTTAGAACCTTTCTCTAAGAAAAACTCAAGTTTCGCAGTATAAATCTGAAGGTTTTCCAATGAGAACATTACACGACTATATTTAGGTTTTTACCACTCTTGGATCTTTATATTTGTTGTTATTTTTAAAAGATCCTTCTTTATTTTCAATTTATTTGAAAAGGAGACTTCTGATTTTTGTATACTTTTAAGATCTAAACATCTTAAGTTTCAAATAATATATTTCACTATTTATGAAATAACGCTGTAAAGAAAATAAGACTTGAAATAAGAAATCTCAATTTTTAATATAGATTTGATTTAGATTTGATAAAACTGAAGTCGAATTTCAACATAAGTTGAATCAGTATTTGCATGTCATATAGACTTTTATGATTCATAGGATTTTATCTCTATAAGTATTAAGAGAGGTGTGAGTTTCATTTTTGCATTTAGTTCACTTCACATACACCTATACTCTCACACGAACACTTAGTTTTAGTGGTTCTTTTTGAGAGATTTAGTGTTGGTAGAGCCACTGGAATCAGAAAGAGAGGACAAAGCAAGCAAGCTGCTCACTACACCAAAAATAGGAAACTGGCACGGTTTAAAACAGCGCCAGACGCAATCTGGCACGGTTCAAGACCGTGCCAGAATCAGGCGTGCGAGATTTTCTGGCGCGATTTAAAACCGTGCCAGATTTCCCAAACTGGCACGCTTTTAAACTGTGCCAGTTTTTAATCTGGCATGCTTTTGACATGCTTTTTAACCGTGTTAGATGTTAAATCTGACACGCTTTTGGCACACGTTGAAACCGTGCCAAATTGTCTATTTTCTAGCACGCTTTTGGCACGGTTTTAAAGCGTGCCAGAATGTTTAATAAGCGTTCTCATTTTTATACATTGGAACGGTTTTAGCACGGCTTAAAACCGTGCCAGATTTTTCGGTTGATTAAAAAAACTAATAATAGGAAACAAATCTGGAAAATCTGCAAATTCCAAATTCGGTAGGAAAAATATTTATTATTTGCAAAAAAAATTAAGAAAATTCACAAATTATGAATATCGCATGTTGTTGATAAAATAATGTGCATACAAACTTAAAAAAAATTACAAGAGTTAATACAAATATAAAGCCGCACATGACCATAAAAGTCGACAATAACTACAAAAACTTACAAGAGTTAATAGTTCCCATATCAAAAAAAAATTGGGCAGAGTTTCCCCTATTTTTTTAGCATTCCAAAACCTGCTAAACATAAAATCTGCCCATATAAAGCCCGCACGGCCATAAATGTCAACAATAAAACTACTACAGCGAGCATGGCCATAAAAATAAACCATAAAACTACTGAAGCCTGCTCGGCCATAACACAAAAAATAGAATCCTGAATATTAACGACACTAAATAAACAATCCCCCTGTTGTAAAGCATTGACTTCTTCGTGCGTTCCAAGGGGATAAAAGCTAGCGACTGAATGTCATCCTACAAAAAAAATAAGACACAAAATAGATACAATATTAGTAACCAAGTCATTTTTAAAAAAATCGCATTCAAGCAGAAAAATTGCATATACGACTACAAGTTACATTGGTCCTACAAGTTACATTCGTCCCGTGCGAGGTGTTTGTGCCTCCTACGGGGTCGTTTGGGGGCTGGTTTGGGTTTTCACCCTTTAACGGCCTGTTTTCAAGTCTAAGTGTGATTTTTGCAAATTATCGTCACACTCTCAAACCGGGAGACCCGGGACTACGCGGTCAGTTCCTACAAGTTACATTGGTCCCGTGCGAGGTGTTCGTGCCTCCTACGGGGTCGTTTGGGGGCTGGTTTGAGTTTTCACCCTTTAACGGCCTATTTCAACTCTAAGTGTGATTTTTATAGATTATCGTCATACTCTCAAACCGAGATACCCGGGACTACGCGGTCAGTTCCTACAAGTTACATTGGTCCCGTGCGAGGTGTTCGTGACTCCTACGAGGTCGTTTGGTGGTTGGTTTGGGTTTTCACCCTTTAACGGCTTGTTTTTAAGTTTAAGTGCTGATTTTTGCAAATTATCGTCATATTCAGAAACCGGGAGACCCGGGACAACGCGGTCAGTTCCTACAAGTTACATTGGTCCCGTGCGAGGTGTTCGTGCCTCCTACGGGGTCGTTTGGGGGTTGGTTTGGGTTTTCACCCTTTAACGGCTTGTTTTTAAGTTTAAGTGCTGATTTTTGCAAATTATCGTCATATTCACAAACCGGGAGACCCGGGACTACACGGTCAGTTCCTACAAGTTACATTGGTCCCGTACGAGGTGTTCGTGCCTCCTACGGGGTCGTTTGGGGGCTGGTTTGGATTTTCACCCTTTAACGACCTATTTTTAAGTCTAAGTGTGATTTTTGCAAATTATCGTCATACTCTCAAACCGGGAGACCCGGGACTACGAGGTCAGTTCCTACAAGTTACATTGGTCCCGTACGAGGTGTCCATGCCTCCTACGGGTCGTTTGGGGGCTAGTTTGGGTTTTCACCCTTTAACGGCCTATTTTCAAGTCTAAGTGTGATTTTTGCAAATTATCGTCATACTCTCAAATCGGGAGACCCGAGACTACGCGGTCAGTTCCTACAAGTTACATTAGTCCCGTATGAGGTGTTCGTGCCTCCTACGGGGTCGTTTTGGGGCTGGTTTGGGTTTTCACCCTTTAACGACCTGTTTTCAAGTCGAAGTGTGATTTTTGCAAATTATCGTCATACTCTCAAACCGGGAGACCCGGGACTACACGGTCAGTCCCTACAAGTTACATTGGTCCCGTGCGAGGTGTTCGTGCCTCCTACGGGGTCGTTTGGGGGCTGGTTTGGGTTTTCACCCTTTAACGACATATTTTTAACTCTAAGTGTGATTTTCATAGATTATCGTCATACTCTCAAACCGAGAGACCCGAGACTACGCGGTCAGTTCCTACAAGTTACATTGGTCCCGTGCGAGGTGTTCGTGCCTCCTACGGGGTCGTTTGGGGGCTGGTTTCGATTTTCATCCTTTAACGGCTTGTTTTTAAGTTTAAGTGCTGATTTTTGCAAATTATCTTCATAGTCACAAACCGGGAGACCGAGGACTACGCGGTAAGTTCATACAAGTTACTTTGGTACCGTGCAAGGTGTTCGTGCCTCCTACGAGATCCTTTGGGGGTTGGTTTGGGTTTTCACCCTTTAACGGCATATTTTTAACCCTAAGTGTGGTTTTTATAGATTATCCTCATAGTCTCAAACCGAGAAAACTGGGACTACGCGGTCAGTTCCTACAAGTTACATTGGTCCCGTACGAGGTGTTCGTGCCTCCTACGGGGTCGTTTGGGGTTTGGTTTTGGTTTTCACCCTTTAACGGCTTGTTTTTAAGTTTAAGTGCTGATTTTTGCAAATTATCGTCATATTCACAAACCGGGAGACCCGGGACTACGCGGTCAGTTCCTACAAGTTACATTGGTCCCGTGCGAGGTGTTCGTGCCTCCTACAGGGTCGTTTGGGGATTGGTTTGGGTTTTCACCCTTTAACGACTTGTTTTTAAGTTTAACTGCTGATTTTTGCAAATTATCGTCATATTCACAAACCGGGAGACCCGGGACTACGCGGTCAGTTACTACAAGTTACATTGGTCCCGTGCGAGGTGTTCGTGCCTCCTACGGGGTCGTTTGGGGGCTGGTTTGGGTTTTCACCCTTTAATGGCCTGTTTTCAAGTCTAAGTGTGATTTTTATAGATTATCGTCATACTCTCAAACTGAGAGACCCGGGACTACGCGGTCAGTTCCTACAAGTTACATTGGTCCCGTGCGAGGTGTTCGTGCCTCCTACGGGGTCGTTTGGGGGTTGGTTTGGGTTTTCACCCTTTAACGGCTTGTTTTTAAGTTTAAGGGCTGATTTTTGCAAATTATCGCCATAGTCACAAACCGGGAGACTCAGGACTACGCGGTCAGTTCATACAAGTTACTTTGGTCCCTTGCAAGGTGTTCGTGCCTCCTACGGGATCGTTTGTGGGTTGGTTTGGGTTTTCACCCTTTAACGACATATTTTTAACCCTAAGTGTGGTTTTTATAGATTATCGTCATACTCTCAAACCGAGAAAACCGGGACTACGCGGTCAGTTCCTACAAGTTACATTGGTCCCGTGCGAGGTGTTCGTGCCTCCTACGGGGTCGTTTGGGGGTTGGTTTTGGTTTTCACCCTTTAACGGCTTGCTTTTAAGTTTAAGTGCCGATTTTTGCAAATTATCATCATATTCACAAACCGGGAGACCCGGGACTACGCGGTCAGTTCCTACAAGTTACATTGGTCCCGTGCGAGGTGTTCGTGCCTCCTACGGGGTCGTTTGGGGGTTGGTTTGGGTTTTCACCCTTTAACGGCTTGTTTTTAAGTTTAAGTGCTGATTTTGCCAAATTATCATCATATTCACAAACCGGGAGACCGGGGACTACGCGGTCAGTTCATACAAGTTACATTGGTCTCGTGCAAGGTGTTCGTGCCTCCTACGGGATCGTTTGGAGGTTGGTTTGGGTTTTCACCCTTTAACGGCTTGTTTTTAAGTTTAAGTGCTATTTTTTGCAAATTATCATCAAATTCACAAACCGAGAAAATCGGGACTACGCGGTCAGTTCCTACAAGTTACATTGGTCCCGTACGAGGTGTTCGTGCCTTCTACGGGGTCGTTTGAGGGTTGGTTTGGGTTTTCACCCTTTAACGGCTTGTTTTTAAGTTTAAGTGCTGATTTTTGCAAATTATCGCCATAGTCACAAACCGGGAGACCCATGACTACGCGGTCAGTTCATACAAGTTACTTTGGTCCCGTGCAAGGTGTTCGTGCCTCCTACGGGATCGTTTGGGGGTTGGTTTGGGTTTTCACCCTTTAACGGCATATTTTTAACTCTCAGTGTGATGTTTATAGATTATCGTCATACTCTCAAACCGAGAGACCCGGGACTACGCGGTCAGTTCCTACAAGTTACATTGGTCCCGTGCGAGGTGTTCGTGCCTCCTACGGGGTCGTTTGGGGGCTGGTTTGGGTTTTCACCCTTTAACTGCTTGTTTTGAAGTTTAAGTGCTGATTTTTGCAAATTATCGTCATAGTCACAAACCGGGAGACTTGGGACTACGCGGTCAGTTCCTACAAGTTACATTGGTCCCGTGCGAGGTGGTCGTGCCTCCTACGGGGTCGTTTGGTGGTTGGTTTGGGTTTTCACCCTTTAACGACTTGTTTTTAAGTTTAAGTGATGATTTTTGCAAATTATCGTGATATTCACAAACCGGGAGACCCGAGACTACGCGGTCAGTTCCTACAAGTTACATTGGTCCCGTGCGAGGTGTTCGTGCCTCCTACGGGGTCGTTTGGGGGTTGGTTTGGGTTTTCACCCTTTAACGGCTTGTTTTTAAGTTTAAGTGCTGATTTTTGCAAATTATCGTCATATTCACAAACCGGGAGACCCGGGACTACGCGGTCAGTTCATACAAGTTACATTGGTCCCGTGCAAGGTGTTCGTGCCTCCTACGGGATCGTTTGGGGTTTGGTTTGGGTTTTCACCCTTTAACGGCTTGTTTTTAAGTTTAAGTGCTGATTTTTGCAAATTATCATCATATTCACAAACCGAGAAAATCGGGACTACGGGGTCAGTTCCTACAAGTTACATTGGTCTCGTGCGAGGTGTTCGTGCCTTCTATGGGGTCGTTTGGGAGTTGGTTTGGGTTTTCACCCTTTAACGGCTTGTTTTTAAGTTTAAGTGCTGATTTTTGCAAATTATCGTCATATTCAGAAATCGGGAGACCCGGGACTACGCGGTCAGTTCCTACAAGTTACTTTCGTCCCGTGCAAGGTGTTCGTGCCTCCTACGGGGTCGTTTGGGGGTTGGTTTGGGTTTTCACCCTTTAACGGCTTATTTTTAAGTTTAAGTGCTGATTTTTGCAAATTATCGCCATAGTCACAAACTGGGAGACCCAGGACTACGCGGTCAGTTCATACAAGTTGCTTTGGTCCCGTGCAAGGTGTTCGTGCCTCCTACGGGATCGTTTAGGGGTTGGTTTGGGTTTTCACCCTTTAACGGCATATTTTTAACCCTGAGTGTGGTTTTTATTAATTATTGTCATAATCTCAAACCGAGAAAACCGGGACTACGCGGTCAGTTCCTACAAGTTACATTGGTCCCGTGCGAGGTGTTCGTGCCTCCTACGGGGTCGTTTGGGGGTTGGTTTTGATTTTCACCCTTTTACGGCTTGCTTTTAAGTTTAAGTGTTGATTTTTGCAAATTATCGTCATATTCACAAACCGGGAGACCCGGGACTACGCGGTCAGTTCCTACAAGATACATTGGTCCCGTGCGAGGTGTTCGTGCCTCCTACGGGGTCGTTTGGGGGTTGGTTTGGGTTTTCACCCTTTTACGGCTTGTTTTTAAGTTTAAGTGCTGATTTTTGCAAATTATCGTCATATTCACAAACCGGGAGACCCGGGACTACGCGGTCAGTTCATACAAGTTACATTGGTCCCGTGCAAGGTGTTCGTGCCTCCTACGGGATCGTTTGGGGGTTGGTTTGGGTTTTCACCCTTTAACTGCTTGTTTTTAAGTTTAAGTGTTGATTTTTGCAAATTATCATCAAATTCACAAACCGGGAGACCCGGGACTACGCGGTCAGTTCCTACAAGTTACATTGGTCCCGTGCGCGGTCAGTTCCTACAAGTTACATTGGTCCCGTGCGAGGTGTTCGTGCCTTCTACGGGGTCGTTTGGGGGTTGGTTTGGGTTTTCACCCTTTAACGGCTTGTTTTTAAGTTTAAGTACTGATTTTTGCAAATTATCGTCTTATTCACAAATCGGGAGACCCGGGACTGCGCGGTCAGTTCCTACAAGTTACTTTGGTCCCGTGCAAGGTGTTCGTGCCTCCTACGGGGTCGTTTGGGGGTTGGTTTGGGTTTTCACCCTTTAACGGCATATTTTTAACTCTCAGTGTGATTTTTATAGATTATCATCATACTCTCAAACCGAGAGACCCGGGACTACGCGGTCAGTTCCTACAAGGTACATTGGTCCCGTGCGAGGTGTTCGTGCCTCCTACGGGGTCGTTTGGGGGCTGGTTTGGGTTTTCACCCTTTAACTGCTTGTTTTTAAGTTTAAGTGCTGATTTTTGCAAATTATCGTCATAGTCACAAACAGGGAGACCCGGGACTACGCGGTCAGTTCCTACAAGTAACATTGGTCCCGTGCGAGGTGTTCGTGCCTCCTACGGGGTAGTTTGGGGGTTGGTTTGGGTTTTCACCCTTTAACGAATTGTTTTTAAGTTTAAGTGCTGCTTTTTGCAAATTATCATCATATTCACAAACCGGGAGACCCGAGACTACGCGGTCAGTTCCTACAAGTTACATTGGTCCCATGCGAGGTGTTCATGCCTCCTACGGGGTCGTTTGGGGGTTGGTTTGGGTTTTCACCCTTTAACGGCTTGTTTTTAAGTTTAAGTGCTGATTTTTGCAAATTATCATCATATTCAGAAACCGGGAGACCCGGGACTACGCGGTCAGTTCATACAAGTTACATTGGTCCCGTGCAAGGTGTTCGTGCCTCCTACGGGATCGTTTGGGGGTTGGTTTGGGTTTTCACCATTTAACGGATTATTTTTAAGTTTAAGTGCTGATTTTTGCAAATTATCATCATATTCACAAACCGAGAAAATCGGGACTACGCGGTCAGTTCCTACAAGTTACATTGGTCCCGTGCGAGGTGTTCGTGCCTTCTACGGGGTCGTTTGGGGGTTGGTTTGGGTTTTCACCCTTTAACGGCTTGTTTTTAAGTTTAAGTGCTGATTTTTGCAAATTATCATCATATTCAGAAATCGGGAGACCCGGGACTACGCGGTCAGTTCCTACAAGTTACTTTGGTCCCGTGCAAGGTGTCCGTGCCTCCTACGAGATCGTTTGGGGGTTGGTTTGGGTTTTCACCCTTTAACGGCATATTTTTAACTCTACGTGTGATTTTTGCAAATTATCGCCATAGTCACAAACCGGGAGACCCAGGACTACGCGGTCAGTTCATACAAGTTACTTTGGTCCCGTGCAAGGTGTTCGTGCCTCCTACGGGATCGTTTGGGGGTTGGTTTGGGTTTTCACCCTTTAACGGCATATTTTTAACCCTCAGTGTGGTTTTTATAGATTATCGTCATACTCTCAAATCGAGAAAACCGAGACTACGCGGTCAGTTCCTACAATTTACATTGGTCCCGTGCGAGGTGTTCGTGCCTCCTACGGGGTCGTTTGGGGGTTGGTTTTTGTTTTCACCCTTTTACGGCTTGCTTTTAAGTTTAAGTGCTGATTTTTGCAAATTATCGTCATATTCACAAACCGGGAGACCCGGGACTACGCGGTCAGTTCTTACAAGTTACATTGGTCCCGTGCGAGGTGTTCGTGCCTCCTACGGGGTCGTTTGGGGGTTGGTTTGGGTTTTCACCCTTTAACGGCTTGTTTTTAAGTTTAAGTGCTGATTTTTGCAAATTATCGTCATATTCACAAACCGGGAGACCCGGGACTACGCGGTCAGTTCCTACAAGTTACATTGGTCCCGTGCATGGTGTTCGTGCCTCCTACGGGATCGTTTGGGGGTTGGTTTGGGTTTTCACCCTTTAACGGCTTGTTTTTAAGTCTAAGTGTTGATTTTTGCAAATTATCATCAAATTCACAAACCGAGAAAATCGGGACTACGCGGTCTGTTCCTACAAGTTACATTGGTCCCGTGCGAGGTGTTCATGCCTTCTACGGGGTCGTTTGGGGGTTGGTTTGGGTTTTCACCCTTTAACGGCTTGTTTTTAAGTTTAAGTGCTGATTTTTGCAAATTATCGTCATATTCACAAATCGGGAGACCCGGGACAGCGCGGTCAGTTCCTACAAGTTACTTTGGTCACGTGCAAGGTGTTCGTGCCTCGTACGGGGTCGTTTGGGGGTTGGTTTGGGTTTTCAACCTTTAACGGCATATTTTTAACTCTCAGTGTGATTTTTATAGATTATCGTCATACTCTCAAACCGAGAGACCCGGGACTACGCGGTCAGTTCCTACAAGTTACATTGGTCCCGTGCGAGGTGTTCGTGCCTCCTACGGGGTCGTTTGGGGGCTGGTTTGGGTTTTCACCCTTTAACTGCTTGTTTTTAAGTTTAAGTGCTGATTTTTGCAAATTATCGTCATAGTCACAAACAGGGAGACCCGGGACTACGCGGTCAGTTCCTACAAGTAACATTGGTCCCGTGCGAGGTGTTCGTGCCTCCTACGGGGTCTTTGGGGGTTGGTTTGGGTTTTCACCCTTTAACGACTTGTTTTTAAGTTTAAGTTCTGCTTTTTGCAAATTATCATCATATTCACAAACCGGGAGACCCGAGACTACGCGGTCAGTTCCTACAAGTTACATTGGTCCCATGCGAGGTGTTCATGCCTCCTACGGGGTCGTTTGGGGGTTGGTTTGGGTTTTCACCCTTTAACGGCTTGTTTTTAAGTTTAAGTGCTGATTTTTGCAAATTATCATCATATTCAGAAACCGGGAGACCCGGGACTACGCGGTCAGTTCATACAAGTTACATTGGTCCCGTGCAAGGTGTTCGTGCCTCCTACGGGATCGTTTGGGGGTTGGTTTGGGTTTTCACCATTTAACGGATTATTTTTAAGTTTAAGTGCTGATTTTTGCAAATTATCATCATATTCACAAACCGAGAAAATCGGGACTACGCGGTCAGTTCCTACAAGTTACATTGGTCCCGTGCGAGGTGTTCGTGCCTTCTACGGGGTCGTTTGGGGGTTGGTTTGGGTTTTCACCCTTTAACAGCTTGTTTTTAAGTTTAAGTGCTGATTTTTGCAAATTATCATCATATTCAGAAATCGGGAGACCCGGGACTACGCGGTCAGTTCCTACAAGTTACTTTGGTCCCGTGCAAGGTGTCCGTGCCTCCTTCGAGATCGTTTGGGGGTTGGTTTGGGTTTTCACCCTTTAACGGCATATTTTTAACTCTACGTGTGATTTTTGCAAATTATCGCCATAGTCACAAACCGGGAGACCCAGGACTACGCGGTCAGTTCATACAAGTTACTTTGGTCCCGTGCAAGGTGTTCGTGCCTCCTACGGGATCGTTTGGGGGTTGGTTTGGGTTTTCACCCTTTAACGGCATATTTTTAACCCTCAGTGTGGTTTTTATAGATTATCGTCATACTCTCAAATCGAGAAAACGGAGACTACGCGGTCAGTTCCTACAATTTACATTGGTCCCGTGCGAGGTGTTCGTGCCTCCTACGGGGTCGTTTGGGGGTTGGTTTTTGTTTTCACCCTTTTACGGCTTGCTTTTAAGTTTAAGTGCTGATTTTTGCAAATTATCGTCATATTCACAAACCGGGAGACCCGGGACTACGCGGTCAGTTCTTACAAGTTACATTGGTCCCGTACGAGGTGTTCGTGCCTCCTACGGGGTCGTTTGGGGGTTGGTTTGGGTTTTCACCCTTTAACGGCTTGTTTTTAAGTTTAAGTGCTGATTTTTGCAAATTATCGTCATATTCACAAACCGGGAGACCCGGGACTACGCGGTCAGTTCCTACAAGTTACATTGGTCCCGTGCAAGGTGTTCGTGCCTCCTACGGGATCGTTTGGGGGTTGGTTTGGGTTTTCACCCTTTAACGGCTTGTTTTTAAGTCTAAGTGTTGATTTTTGCAAATTATCATCAAATTCACAAACCGAGAAAATCGGGACTACGCGGTCTGTTCCTACAAGTTACATTGGTCCCGTGCGAGCTGTTCATGCCTTCTACGGGGTCGTTTGGGGGTTGGTTTGGGTTTTCACCCTTTAACGGCTTGTTTTTAAGTTTAAGTGCTGATTTTTGCAAATTATCGTCATATTCACAAATCGGGAGACCCGGGACAGCGCGGTCAGTTCCTACAAGTTACTTTGGTCACGTGCAAGGTGTTCGTGCCTCCTACGGGGTCGTTTGGGGGTTGGTTTGGGTTTTCAACCTTTAACGGCATATTTTTAACTCTCAGTGTGATTTTTATAGATTATCGTCATACTCTCAAACCGAGAGACCCGGGACTACGCGGTCAGTTCCTACAAGTTACATTGGTCCCGTGCGAGGTGTTCGTGCCTCCTACGGGGTCGTTTGGGGGCTGGTTTGGGTTTTCACCCTTTAACTACTTGTTTATAAGTTTAAGTGCTGATTTTTGCAAATTATCGTCATAGTCACAAACTGGGAGACCCGGGACTACGCGGTCAGTTCCTACAAGTTACATTGGTCCCGTGCGAGGTGTTCGTGCCTCCTACGGGGTCGTTTGGGGTTTGGTTTGGGTTTTCACCCTTTAACGACTTGTTTTTAAGTTTAAGTGCTGATTTTTGCAAATTATCGTCATATTCACAAACCGGGAGACCCGAGACTACGCGGTCAGTTCCTACAAGTTACATTGGTCCCGTGCGAGGTGTTCGTGCCTCCTACGGGGTCGTTTGGGGGTTGGTTTGGGTTTTCACCCTTTAACGGCTTGTTTTTAAGTTTAAGTGCTGATTTTTGCAAATTATCGTCATATTCACAAACCGAGAGACCCGGGACTACGCGGTCAGTTCCTACAAGTTACATTGGTCCCGTGCGAGGTGTTCATGCCTTCTACGGGGTCGTTTGGGGGTTGGTTTGGGTTTTCACCCTTTAACGGCTTGTTTTTAAGTTTAAGTGCTGATTTTTGCAAATTATCGTCATATTCACAAATCGGGAGACCCGGGACTACGCGGTCAGTTCCTACAAGTTACTTTGGTCACGTGCAAGGTGTTCGTGCCTCCTACGGGGTCGTTTGGGGGTTGGTTTGGGTTTTCAACCATTAACGACATATTTTTAACTCTCAGTGTGATTTTTATAGATTATCGTCATACTCTCAAACCGAGAGACCCGGGACTACGCGGTCAGTTCCTACAAGTTACATTGGTCCCGTGCGAGGTGTTCGTGCCTCCTACGGGGTCGTTTGGGGTCTGGTTTGGGTTTTCACCCTTTAACTGCTTGTTTTTAAGTTTAAGTGCCGATTTTTGCAAATTATCGTCATAGTCACAAACCGGGAGACCCGGGACTACGCGGTCAGTTCCTACAAGTTACATTGGTCCCGTGCGAGGTGTTCGTGCCTCCTACGGGGTCGTTTGGGGTTTGGTTTGGGTTTTCACTCTTTAACGACTTGTTTTTAAGTTTAAGTCCTGATTTTTGCAAATTATCATCATATTCACAAATCGGGAGACCCGAGACTACGCGGTCAGTTCCTACAAGTTACATTGGTCCCGTGCGAGGTGTTCGTGCCTCCTACGGGGTCGTTTGGGGGTTGGTTTGTGTTTTCACCCTTTAACGGCTTGTTTTTAAGTTTAAGTGCTGATTTTTGCAAATTATCGTCATATTCACAAACCGGGAGACCCGGGACTACGCGGTCAGTTCATACAAGTTACATTGGTCCCGTGCGAGGTGTTCGTGCCTCCTACGGGATCGTTTGGGGGTTGGTTTGGGTTTTCACCCTTTAACGGCTTGTTTTTAAGTTTAAGTGCTGATTTTTGAAAATTATCATCATATTCACAAACCGAGAAAATCGGGACAACGCGGTCAGTTCCTACAAGTTACATTGGTCCCGTGCGAGGTGTTCGTGCCTTCTACGGGGTCGTTTGGGGGTTGGTTTGGGTTTTCACCCTTTAACGGCTTGTTTTTAAGTTTAAGTGCTGATTTTTGCAAATTATCGTCATATTCAGAAATCGGGAGACCCGGGACTACACGGTCAGTTCCTACAAGTTACTTTGGTCCCGTGCAAGGTGTTCGTGCCTCCTACGGGGTCGTTTGGGGGTTGGTTTGGGTTTTCACCCTTTAACGGCATATTTTTAACTCTAAGTGTGATTTTTATAAAGATTATCGTCATACTCTCAAACCGAGAGACCCGGGACTACGCGGTCAGTTCCTACAAGTTACATTGGTCCCGTGCGAGGTGTTCGTGCCTCCTACGGGGTCGTTTGGGGGCTGGTTTGGGTTTTCACCCTTTAACGACTTGTTTTTAAGTTTAAGTGTTGATTTTTTCAAATTATCGTCAAAGTCACAAACCGGGAGACCCAGGACTACGCGGTCAGTTCATACAAGTTACTTTGGTCCCGTGCAAGGTGTTCGTGCCTCCTACGGGATCGTTTGGGGGTTGGTTTGGGTTTTTACCCTTTAACGGCATATTTTTAACCCTAAGTGTGGTTTTTATAGATTATCTTCATACTCTCAAACCGAGAAAACCGGGACTACGCGGTCATCTCCGACAAGTTACATTGGTCCCGTGCGAGGTGTTCGTGCCTCCTACGGGGTCGTTTGGGGGTTGGTTTTGGTTTTCACCCTTTAACGGCTTGTTTTTAAGTTTAAGTGCTGATTTTTGCAAATTATCATCATATTCACAAACCGGGAGACCCGGGACTACGCGGTCAGTTCCTACAACTTACATTGGTCCCGTGCGAGGTGTTCGTGCCTCCTACGGGGTCGTTTGGGGGTTGGTTTGGGTTTTCACCCTTTAACGGCTTGTTTTTAAGTTTAAGTACTGATTTTTGCAAATTATCGTCATATTCAGAAACCGGGAGACCCGGGACTACGCGGTCAGTTCCTACAAGTTACATTGATCCCGTGCGAGGTGCTCGTGCCTCCTACGGGGTCGTTTGAGGGCTGGTTTTGGTTTTCACCCTTTAATGGCCTGTTTTCAAGTCTAAGTGTGACTTTTATAGATTATCGTCATACACTCAAACCGAGAGACCCGGGACTACGCGGTCAGTTCCTACAAGTTACATTGGTCCCGTGCGAGGTGTTCGTGCCTCCTACGGGGTCGTTTGGGGGTTGGTTTTGGTTTTCACCCTTTAACGGCTTGTTTTTAAGTTTAAGTGCTAATTTTTGCAAATTATCATCATATTCACAAACCGGGAGACCCGGGACTACGCGATAAGTTCCTACAAGTTACATTGGTCCCGTGCGAGGTGTTCGTGCCTCCTACGGGGTCGTTTGGGGGTTGGTTTGGGTTTTCACCCTTTAACGGCTTGTTTTTAAGTTTAAGTGCTGATTTTTGCAAATTATCGTCATATTCACAAATCGGGAGACCCGGGACTACGCGGTTAGTTCATACTAGTTACTTTGATCCCGTGCAAGGTGTTTGTGCCTCCTACGGGATCGTTATGGGGTTGATTTGGGTTTTCACCCTTTAACGGCTTGTTTTTAAGTTTAAGTGCTGATTTTTACAAATTATCATCATATTCATAAACCGAGAAAACCGGGACTACGCGGTCAGTTCCTATAAGTTTTATTGGTCCCGTGCGAGGTGTTCTTGCCTCCTATGGGGTCGTTTGGGGGTTGGTTTTAGTTTTCACCCTTTAACGGCTTGTTTTTAAGTTTAAGTGCTGATTTTTGCAAATTATCGTCATATTCACAAACCGGGAGACCCAGGACTACCTGGTCAGTTCCTACAAGTTACATTGGTCCCGTGCGAGGTGTTCGTGCCTCCAACGGGGTCGTTTGGGGGTTGGTTTGGGTTTTCACCCTTTAACGGCTTGTTTTTAAGTGTAAGTGCTGATTTTTGCAAATTATCGTCATATTCACAAACCGGGAGATCTGGGACTATGCGGTCAGTTCCTACAAGTTACATTGGTCCCGTGCGAGGTGTTCGTGCCACCTACGGGGTCGTTTGGGGGTTGGTTTGGGTTTTCACCCATTAACGGCTTGTTTTTAAGTTTAAGTGTTGATTTTTGCAAATTATCGTCATAGTCAAGAATCGGGAGACCCAAGACTACGTGGTCAGTTCATACAAGTTACTTTTGTCCCGTGCAAGGTGTTCGTGCCTCCTACGGGATCGTTTGGGGGTCGGTTTGGGTTTTCACCCTTTAACGGCATATTTTTAACTCTAAGTGTGGTTTTTATAGATTATCATCATACTCTCAAATCGAGAAAACCGGGACTACGCGGTCAGTTCCTACAAGTTATATTGGTCCCGTGCGAGGTGTTCGTGCCTCCTACGGGGTCGTTTGGGGGTTGGTTTTGGTTTTCACCCTTTAACGGCTTGTTTTTAAGTTTAAGTGCTGATTTTTTCAAATTATCGTCATATTCACAAACTGTGAGACCCGGGACTACGCGGTAAGTTCATACAAGTTTCTTTGGTCCCGTGCAAGGTGTTCGTGCCTCCTACGGGATCGTTTGGTGGTTGGTTTGGGTTTTCACCCTTTAACGGCTTGTTTTTAAGTTTAAGTGCTGATTTTTACAAATTATCATCATATTCACAAACCGAGAAAACCGGGACTACGCGGTCAGTTCCTACAAGTTCCATTGATCCCGTGCGAGGTGTTCGTGCCTTCTACGGCGTCGTTTGGGGGTTGGTTTGGGTTTTCACCCTTTAACGGCTTGTTTTTAAGTTTAAGTGCTGATTTTTTCAAATTATCGTCATATTCACAAATCGGGAGACCCATGACTACGCGGTCAGTTCCTACAAGTTACTTTGGTCCCGTGCAAGGTGTTCGTGCGTCCTACGGGGTCGTTTGGGGGTTGGTTTGGGTTTTCACCCTTTAACGGCATATTTTTAACCCTAAGTGTGGTTTTAATAGATTATCGTCATACTGTCAAACCGAGAAAACCGGGACTACGCGGTCAGTTCCTACAAGTTACATTGGTCTCGTGCGAGGTGTTCGTGCCTCCTATGGGGTCGTTTGGGGGTTGGTTAAGGTTTTCACCCTTTAACGACTTATTTTTAAGTTTAAGTGCTAATTTTTGTAAATTATCATTATATTCACAAACCGGGAGACCCGGCACTACGCGGTCAGTTCCTACAACTTACATTGGTCCCGTGCGAGGTGTTCGTGCCTCCTACGGGGTCGTTCGGGGGTTGGTTTGGGTTTTCACCCTTTAACGGCATATTTTTAACTCTAAGTGTGATTTTTATAGATTATCGTCATACTCTCAAATCGAGAGACCCGGGACTACGCGGTCAGTTCCTACAAGTTACATTGGTCTCGTGCGAGGTGTTCGTGCCTCCTACGGGGTCGTTTGGGGGCTGGTTTGGGTTTTCACCCTTTAACGGCTTGTTTTTAAGTTTAAGTGCTAATTTTTGCAAATTATCGTCATAGTCACAAATCGGGAGACCCAGGACTACGCGGTCAGTTCATAAGAGTTACTTTGGTCCCGTGCAAGGTGTTCGTGCCTCCTACGGGATCGTTTGGGGGTTGGTTTGGGTTTTTACCCTTTAACGGCATATTTTTAACCCTAAGTGTGGTTTTTATAGATTATCGTCATACTCTCAAACCGAGAAAATCGGGACTACGCGGTCAGTTCCTACAAGTTACATTGGTCCCGTGCGAGGTGTTCGTGCCTCCTACGGGGTCGTTTGGGGGTTGGTTTTGGTTTTCACCCTTTAACGGCTTGTTTTTAAGTTTAAGTGCTGATTTTTGCAAATTATCGTCATATTCACAAATCGGGAGACCCGGGACTACGCGGTCAATTCCTACAAGTTACATTGGTCCCGTGCGAGGTGTTCGTGCCTCCTACGGGGTCGTTTGGCGGTTGGTTTGGGTTTTCACCCTTTAACGGCTTGTTTTTAAGTTTAAGTACTGATTTTTGCAAATTATCGTCATATTCAGAAACTGGGAGACCTGGGACTACGCGGTCAGTTCCTACAAGTTACATTGCTCCCGTACGAGGTGTTCGTTCCTCCTACGGGGTCGTTTGAGGGCTGGTTTTGGTTTTTACCCTTTAACGGCCTCTTTTCAAGTCTAATTGTGATTTTTATAGATTATCATCATACTCTCAAACAGAGAGACCCGGGACTACGCTGTCAGGTCCTACAAGTTACATTGGTCCCGTGCGAGGTGTTCGTGCCTCCTACCGGGTCGTTTGGGGGTTGGTTTTGGTTTTCACCCTTTAACGGCTTGTTTTTAAGTTTAAGTGCTGATTTTTGCAAATTATCATCATATTCTCTTAGCCCAAGAGATGTTCTCAATGATAAACTCTAAGAATGAAGGGAGTAATGTAGCTATCAAAATTGATATGCATAAAGCATATGACAAAGTTTCCTGGTTATTTTTGATGAAAGTATTGAGGAAATTTGGTTTTAATGAGGAATGCATAGACTTAATTTGGAGGCTTATTTCAAAGAACTTCTTCTTAGTGATGATAAATGGGGTTACTTGTGGATTTTTCCAATCTTTCAAAGGCTTGAGGCAAGGAGATCCCCTCTCACCAGCCTTATTTTTAATATGTGCTGAAGTTTTGAGCAGAAACCTTGATAAAGTTTTCCAATCAACTTCCATAATCAAGTTTAAAACTCCTATCAGCTGCCCTCTTGTGTCTCACCTAGCTTATGCAGATGACTTAATTATTTTCTCATCTGGGAGTACCAAAGCCATAAAACGAATCAGATCAGTGATAGACAGATATGAAACAAGCTCAGGCCAAGAAGTGAACAAGTCTAAGAGTTCTTTATTCTGCTCTAAGAAGATGGATTATGCCAAGATTATGAAAGTCTCCAGGATTATGCAAATGCCAGTTAAGAAGCTTCCTATGGTGTATTTGGGGTGCCCTATATATAATGGGAGAATGAGATGTTCCCTCTTCGAGAATCTGATAAGCAAAGTTAGAGGTAAACTTGAAGGTTGGAAATCTAATTTTCTCTCAATGGGTGGTAAGATCATCTTAATAAAGCATGTGCTTCAATCGATTCCCATTTACACCCTAGCTGCGATGCAACCTCCAAAGAAAGTTCTATCAGTTATAGAGAAGATCATGGCAAATTTCCTATGGGGAGTTTCAGAAGGTACAACAAAACATCATTGGATAGCGTGGCAGGAGTTATGCAGACCAGTAAAGGAGGGTGGCCTAGATTTCAAAGATTTGAAAGAGATAGTGGAAGCATTCAGCATAAAACTCTGGTGGAACTTCAGAAACCAAAAGTCTTTATGGTCTCAGTTTATGAAGAATAAATACTGCAGAATTCAGCATCCTATGGAGGTGAAGGCATCTAGAGGATCTCATGTATGGAAAAGAATGGTTTTAGCCAGAGATGTGACAGAAAACAACAGCAAATGGATCATAGGTAAAGGGGAAATCAATGTGAAATGGGATAATTGGTCAGGAGAAAGCAGTTTTGATACATCTGACATTCCCAAGAATCTTAAAATCACAGACTTACTTCAGAGCACAGGAGAGTGGGACTCCAATAAGATTAGCCAGCTGCTGCCTCATAATATTGCATCTAAGTGTTCCACAGTAGAAGTTATGGGAAGAAAATACTTAGATAAATTAATATGGATGCCCAACAGTGATGGGATATTTACTCTAAATTCTGCATGGAATATTATAAGACAGCACCATTGTTCATCTTGGACAAATGTTTTTATATGGAATAAGATGATTCCTATAAAAATTTCTTTCTTTAATTTAAGACTCCTCAAAGATAGCCTTCCTGTAGATGAGGCTATAAAGAGAATTGGTATTCGAGGCCCCTCAAAATGTGGCTGTTGTTCTAATCCTCAAATAGAATCTGCAGACCATTTATTTGGTACCAGTGATTTTTCCAAAGATGTGTGGAATCATTTTAACAATCTTTGTGGGGTTCATAACACTAATTCCACAATCAGAGGTAGATTGATTGCATGGTGGTCTTCAGATTCTATGTCTCATTCCGATAAAATCCGCAAAGTCATTCCTGCCTTCATAAACTGGGGTATATGGAAAGCTAGAAACAAATGGAGATTTGAAGATGTGAGAATGCAACCTTCCAGAGCCATAAAAGAGATACATACTATATTAACTTTATACACAGGAGTGGATATTTTTCAGAATCATCCCTCAAGAATGCATCAAAAGCAGCAGAGACATTCAATAAGACTGGTTCAATGGAGGCCTCCAAAGGGAAATATGTTCAAGCTAAATGTAGATGGATGCTGTAAAGGAAATCCAGGTCCTATGGGAGGAGGAGGAGTTCTTAGAAATGCTGCAGGAAAGTTCATAAAAGCTTTTTCATCGAGTTTTGGGAATGGTACTAATATTATTGCAGAAGCCCTATCGATTCTTCGAGGTATGGAAATGTGTGAGTCTATTTTGAATGAGGGCATAATTATAGAATCAGATTCTCTTATTGTTATCCAAGTGTTGAATGATCATATAAAATGCCCATGGAGTCTAATGCCATACATTGCAAAGATCAAAAACAAGATTCAAGAGCATAATGTGCAGTTTTGTCATATTCTGAGGGAGGGAAACAAATGTGCTGATTTGCTTGCTTCTTATGGCTGGTCTTCTCAAAGATATACTGAATCAAGTTCTCTAGATGTCTTTCCAAAAGATTTGAAAGGACTCATAAACATGGATGCTTGGGGTTTTCCCAATTTTAGAGTCAATTAGTCTTTTCTATGATGTTGTAAAGGTGACTGTTTCTATAAAGTCATCAGCTCTTCATGTAATCTCTTCGCTTCTTGCTTTCTTTAATAAAATCTCAGGGGGATAATTTCCTCTTCTAAAAAAAAAAAAAAAAAAAAAAAAAAAAAAAAAATATCATCATATTCACAAACCGGGAGACCCGGGACTACGCGATCAGTTCCTACAAGTTACATTGGTCCCGTGCGAGGTGTTTGTGCCTCCTACGGGGTCGTTTGGGGGTTGGTTTGGGTTTTCACCCTTTAACCGCTTGTTTTTAAGTGTAAGTGCTGATTTTTACAAATTATCATCATATTCACAAACCGTCAGACCCGGGACTACGCGGTCAGTTCCTACAAGTTACATTGGTCCCGTGCGAGGTGTTCGTGCCACCTACGGGGTCGTTTGGGGGCTGGTTTGGGTTTTCACCCTTTAACGGCTTGTTTTTAAGTTTAAGTGCTAATTTTTGCAAATTATCATCATAGTCAAGAACCGGGAGAACCAGGACTACGCGGTCAGTTCATACAAGTTACTTTTGTCCCGTGCAAGGTGTTCGTGCCTCCTACGGGATCGTTTGGGGGTTGGTTTGGGTTTTCACCCTTTAACGGCATATTTTTAACTCTAAGTGTGGTTTTTATAGATTATCATCATACTCTCAAATCGAGAAAACCGGGACTACGCGGTCAGTTCCTACAAGTTACATTGGTCCCATGCGAGGTGTTCGTGCCTCCTACGGGGTCGTTTGGGGGTTGGTTTTGGTTTTCACCATTTAACGGCTTGTTTTTAAGTTTAAGTGCTGATTTTTGCAAATTATCGTCATATTCACAAACCGGGAGACCCGGGACTACGCGGTCAGTTCATACAAGTTACTTTGGTCCCGTGCAAGGTGTTCGTGCCTCCTACGGGATCGTTTGGGGGTTGGTTTGGGTTTTCACCCTTTACCGGCTTGTTTTTAAGTTTACGTGCTGATTTTTGCAAATTATCATCATATTCACAAACCGAGAAAACCGGGACTACGCGGTCAGTTCCTACAAGTTACATTGGTCCCGTGCGAGGTGTTCGTGACTTCTACGGCGTCGTTTGGGGGTTGGTTTGGGTTTTCACCCTTTAACATCTTATTTTTCAGTTTAAGTGCTGATTTTTGCAAATTATCGTCATATTCACAAATCGGGAAACCCGGGACTACGCGGTCAATTCCTACAAGTTACTTTGGTCCCGTGCAAGGTGTTCGTGCCTCCTACGGGGTCGTTTGGGGGTTGGTTTGGGTTTTCACCATTTATCGGCATATTTTTAACTCTAAGTGTGATTTTTATAGATTATCGTCATACTCTCAAACCGAGAGACCCGGGACTACGCGGTCAGTTCCTACAAGTTACATTGGTCCCGTGCGAGGTGTCCGTGCCTCCTACGGGGTCGTTTGGGGGCTGGTTTGGGTTTTCACCCTTTAACGGCTTGTTTTTAAGTTTAAGTGCTGATTTTTGTAAATTATCGTCATAGTCACAAACCGGGAGACCCAGGACTACGCGGTCAGTTCCAACAAGTTACATTGGTCCCGTGCGAGGTGTTCGTGCCTCCTACGTGGTCGTTTGGGGGTTGGTTTGGGTTTTCACCCTTTAACGGCTTGTTTTTAAGTTTAAGTGCTGATTTTTGCAAATTATCGTCATATTCAGAAACCGGGAGACCCGGGACTACGCGGTCAGTTCATACAAGTTACATTGGTCCCGTGCAAGGTGTTCGTGCCTCCTACGGGATCGTTTGGGGGTTGGTTTGGGTTTTCACCCTTTAACGGATTGTTTTTAAGTTTAAGTGCTGATTTTTGCAAATTATCATCATATTCACAAACCGAGAAAATCGGGACTACGCGGTCAGTTCCTACAAGTTACATTGGTCCCGTGCGAGGTGTTCGTGCCTTCTACGGGGTCGTTTGGGGGTTGGTTTGGGTTTTCACCCTTTAACGGCTTGTTTTTAAGTTTAAGTGCTGATTTTTGCAAATTATCATCATATTCAGAAATCGGGAGACCCGGGACTACGCGATCAGTTCCTACAAGTTACTTTGATCCCGTGCAAGGTGTTCGTGCCTCCTACGAGGTCGTTTGGGGGTTGGTTTGGGTTTTCACCCTTTAATGGCATATTTTTAACTCTACGTGTGATTTTTGCAAATTATCGCCATAGTCACAAACCTGGAGACCCAGGACTACGCGGTCAGTTCATACAAGTTACTTTGGTCCCGTGCAAGGTGTTCGTGCCTCCTACGGGATCGTTTGGGGGTTGGTTTGGGTTTTCACCCTTTAACGGCATATTTTTAACCCTCAGTGTGGTTTTTATAGATTATCGTCATACTCTCAAACCGAGAAAACCGAGACTACGCGGTCAGTTCCTACAATTTACATTGGTCCCGTGCGAGGTGTTCGTGCCTCCTACGGGGTCGTTTGGGTGTTGGTTTTGGTTTTCACCCTTTTACGGCTTGCTGTTAAGTTTAAGTGTTGATTTTTGCAAATTATCGTCATATTCACAAACCGGGAGACCCGGGACTACGCGGTCAGTTCCTACAAGTTACATTGGTCCCGTGCGAGGTGTTCGTGCCTCCTACGGGGTTGTTTGGGGGTTGGTTTGGGTTTTCACCCTTTAACGGCTTGTTTTTAAGTTTAAGTGTTGATTTTTGCAAATTATCGTCATATTCACAAACCGGGAGACCCGGGACTACGCGGTCAGTTCCTACAAGTTACATTGGTCCCGTGCGAGGTGTTCATGCCTTCTACGGGGTCGTTTGGGGGTTGGTTTGGGTTTTCACCCTTTAACGACTTGTTTTTAAGTTTAAGTGCTGATTTTTGCAAATTATCGTCCTATTCACAAACCGGGAGACCCGAGACTACGCGGTCAGTTCCTACAAGTTACATTGGTCCCGTGCGAGGTGTTCGTGCCTCCTACGGGGTCGTTTGGGGGTTGGTTTGGGTTTTCACCCTTTAACGGCTTGTTTTTAAGTTTAAGTGCTGATTTTTGCAAATTATCGTCATATTCACAAACCGGGAAACCCGGGACTACGCGGTCAGTTCATAAAAGTTACATTGGTCCCGTGCAAGGTGTTCGTGCCTCCTACGGGATCGTTTGGGGGTTGGTTTGGGTTTTCACGCTTTAACGGCTTGTTTTTAAGTTTAAGTGCTGATTTTTGCAAATTATCATCATATTCACAAGCCGAGAAAATCGGGACTACGCGGTCAGTTCCTACAAGTTACATTGGTCCCGTGCGAGGTGTTCGTGCCTTCTACGGGGTCGTTTGGGGGTTGGTTTAGGTTTTCACCCTTTAACGGCTTATTTTTAGGTTTAAGTGCTGATTTTTGCAAATTATCGTCATATTCAGAAATCGGGAGACCCGGGACTACACGGTCTGTTCCTACAAGTTACTTTGGTCCCGTGCAAGGTGTTCGTGCCTCCTACGGGGTCGTTTGGGGGTTGGTTTGGGTTTTCACCCTTTAACGGCATATTTTTAACTCTAAGTGTGATTTTTATTGATTATCGTCATACTCTCAAATCGAGAGACCCGGGACTACGCGGTTAGTTCCTACAAGTTACATTGGTCCCGTGCGAGGTGTCCGTGCCTCCTACGGGGTCGTTTGGGGGCTGGTTTGGGTTTTCACCCTTTAACGGCTTGTTTTTAAGTTTAAGTGCTGATTTTTGTAAATTATCATCATAGTCACAAACCGGGAGACCCAGGACTACGCGGTCAGTTCATAAAGGTTACTTTGGTCCCGTGCAAGGTCTTCGTGCCTCCTACGGGATCGTTTGGGTGTTGGTTTGGGTTTTTACACTTTAACTGCATATTTTTAACCCTAAGTGTGGTTTTTATAGATTATCGTCATACTCTCAAACCGAGAAAACCGGGACTACGCGGTCAGTTCCTACAAGTTACATTGGTCTCGTGCGAGGTGTTCGTGCCTCCTATGGGGTGGTTTGGGGGTTGGTTAGGGTTTTCACCCTTTAACGACGTTTTTAAGTTTAAGTGCTAATTTTTGCAAATTATCGTCATATTCACAAATCGGGAGACCCGGGACTACGCGGTCAGTTCCTACAAGTTACATTGGTCCCGTGCGAGGTGTTCGTGCCTCCTACGGGGTCGTTTGGGGGTTGGTTTGGGTTTTCACCCTTTAACGGCTTGTTTTTAAGTTTAACTGCTGATTTTTGCAAATTATCGTCATATTCACAAACCGGGAGACCCGGGACTACGCGGTCAGTTCCTACAAGTTACATTGGCCCCGTGCGAGGTGTTCGTGCCTCCTACGGGGTCGTTTGGGGGTTGGTTTGGGTTTTCACCCTTTAATGGCTTGTTTTCAAGTCTAAGTGTGATTTTTATAGATTATCGTCATACTCTCAAACCGAGAGATCCGGGACTACGCGGTCAGTTCCTACAAGGTACATTGGTCCCGTGCGAGGTGTTCGTGCCTCCTACGGGATCGTTTGGGGGTTGGTTTGGGTTTTCACCCTTTAACGTCTTGTTTTTAAGTTTAAGTGCTGATTTTTGCAAATTATCATCATATTCACAAACCGAGAAAACCGGGACTACGCGGTCAGTTCCTACAAGTTACATTGGTCCCGTGCGAGGTGTTCGTGACTTCTAAGGCGTCGTTTGGGGGTTGGTTTGGGTTTTCACCCTTTAACATCTTATTTTTCAGTTTAAGTGCTGATTTTTGCAAATTATCGTCATATTCACAAATCGGGAGACCCGGGACTACGCGGTCAATTCCTATAAGTTACTTTGGTCCCGTGCAAGGTGTTCGTGCCTCCTACGGGATCGTTTGGGTGTTGGTTTGGGTTTTTACACTTTAACTGCATATTTTTAACCCTAAGTGTGGTTTTTATAGATTATCGTCATACTCTCAAACCGAGAAAACCGGGTCTACGCGGTCAGTTCCTACAAGTTACATTGGTCTCGTGCGAGGTGTTCGTGCCTCCTACGGGGTGGTTTGGGGGTTGGTTAGGGTTTTCACCCTTTAATGACGTTTTTAAGTTTAAGTGCTAATTTTTGCAAATTATCGTCATATTCACAAATCGGGAGACCCGGGACTACGCGGTCAGTTCCTACAAGTTACATTGGTCCCGTGCGAGGTGTTCGTGCCTCCTACGGGGTCGTTTGGGGGTTGGTTTGGGTTTTCACCCTTTAACGGCTTGTTTTTAAGTTTAACTGCTGATTTTTGCAAATTATCGTCATATTCACAACCCGGGAGACCCGGGACTACGCGGTCAGTTCCTACAAGTTACATTGGCCCCGTGCGAGGTGTTCATGCCTCCTACGGGGTCGTTTGGGGGTTGGTTTGGGTTTTCACCCTTTAATGGCTTGTTTTCAAGTCTAAGTGTGATTTTTATAGATTATCGTCATACTCTCAAACCGAGAGACCCGGGACTACGCGGTCAGTTCCTACAAGGTACATTGGTCCCGTGCGAGGTGTTCGTGCCTCCTACGGTGTCGTTTGGGGGTTGGTTTGGGTTTTCACCCTTTAACGGCTTGTTTTTAAGTTTATGTGCTGATTTTTGCAAATTATCGTCATATTCACAAATCGAGAGACCCGGGACTACGCGGTCAGTTCATACAAGTTACTTTGGTCCCGTGCAAGGTGTTTGTGCCTCCTACGGGATCGTTTGGGGGTTGGTTTGGGTTTTCACCCTTTAACGGCTTGTTTTTAAGTTTAAGTGCTGATTTTTGCAGATTATCATCATATTGACAAACCGAGAAAACCGGGACTACGCGGTCAGTTCCTACAAGTTACATTGGTCCCGTGCGAGGTGTTCTTGCCTCCTACGGGGTCGTTGGGGGTTGGTTTTAGTTTACACCCTTTAACGGCTTGTTTTTAAGTTTAAGTGCTGATTTTTGCAAATTATCGTCATATTCACAAACCGGGAGACCCGGGACTACCTGGTCAGTTCCTACAAGTTACATTGGTCCCGTGCGAGGTGTTCGTGCCTCCTACGGGGTCGTTTGGGGGTTGGTTTGGGTTTTCACCCTTTAACGACTTGTTTTTAAGTGTAAGTGCTGATTTTTGCAAATTATCGTCATATTCACAAACCGGGAGATCCGGGACTACGCGGTCAGTTCCTACAAGTTACATTGGTCCCGTGCGAGGTGCTCGTGCCACCTACGGGGTCGTTTGGGGGTTGGTTTGGGTTTTCACCCTTTAACGGCTTGTTTTTAAGTTTAAGTGCTGATTTTTGCAAATTATCGTCATAGTCAAGAATCGGGAGACCCAAGACTACGCGGTCAGTTCATACAAGTTACTTTTGTCCCGTGCAAGGTGTTCGTGCCTCCTACGGGATCGTTTGGGGGTCGGTTTGGGTTTTCACCCTTTAACGGCATATTTTTAACTCTAAGTGTGGTTTTTATAGATTATCATCATACTCTCAAATCGAGAAAACTGGGACTACGCGGTCAGTTCCTACAAGTTATATTGGTCCCGTGCGAGGTGTTCGTGCCTCCTACGGGGTCGTTTGGGGGTTGGTTTTGGTTTTCACCCTTTAACGGCTTGTTTTTAAGTTTAAGTGCTGATTTTTTCAAATTATCGTCATATTCACAAACTGAGAGACCCGGGACTACGCGGTAAGTTCATACAAGTTACTTTGGTCCCGTGCAAGGTGTTCGTGCCTCCTACGGGATCGTTTGGGGGTTGGTTTGGGTTTTCACCCTTTAACGGCTTGTTTTTAAGTTTAAGTGCTGATTTTTGCAAATTATCATCATATTCACAAACCGAGAAAACCGGGACTACGCGGTCAGTTCCTACAAGTTCCATTGATCCCGTGCGAGGTGTTCGTGCCTTCTACGGCGTCGTTTGGGGGTTGGTTTGGGTTTTCACCCTTTAACGGCTTGTTTTTAAGTTTAAGTGCTGATTTTTTCAAATTATCGTCATATTCACAAATCGGGAGACCCATGACTACGCGGTCAGTTCCTACAAGTTACTTTGGTCCCGTGCAAGGTGTTCGTGCGTCCTACGGGGTCGTTTGGGGGTTGGTTTGGGTTTTCACCCTTTAACGGCATATTTTTAACCCTAAGTGTGGTTTTTATAGATTATCGTCATACTCTCAAACCGAGAAAACCGGGACTACGCGGTCAGTTCCTACAAGTTACATTGGTCTCGTGCGAGGTGTTCGTGCCTCCTACGGGGTCGTTTGGGGGTTGGTTAAGGTTTTCACCCTTTAACGACTTATTTTTAAGTTTAAGTGCTAATTTTTGTAAATTATCATTATATTCACAAACCGGGAGACCCGGCACTACGCGGTCAGTTCCTACAAGTTACATTGGTCCCGTGCGAGGTGTTCGTGCCTCCTACGGGGTCGTTCGGGGGTTGGTTTGGGTTTTCACCCTTTAACGGCATATTTTTAACTCTAAGTGTGATTTTTATAGATTATCGTCATAATCTCAAACCGAGAGACCCGGGACTACGCGGTCAGTTCCTACAAGTTACATTGGTCTCGTGCGAGGTGTTCGGGCCTCCTACGGGGTCGTTTGGGGGTTGGTTAAGGTTTTCACCCTTTAACGACTTATTTTTAAGTTTAAGTGCTAATTTTTGTAAATTATCATTATATTCACAAACCGGGAGACCCGGCACTACGCGGTCAGTTCCTACAAGTTACATTGGTCCCGTGCGAGGTGTTCGTGCCTCCTACGGGGTCGTTGGGGGTTGGTTTTAGTTTACACCCTTTAACGGCTTGTTTTTAAGTTTAAGTGCTGATTTTTGCAAATTATCGTCATATTCACAAACCGGGAGACCCGGGACTACCTGGTCAGTTCCTACAAGTTACATTGGTCCCGTGCGAGGTGTTCGTGCCTCCTACGGGGTCGTTTGGGGGTTGGTTTGGGTTTTCACCCTTTAACGGCTTGTTTTTAAGTGTAAGTGCTGATTTTTGCAAATTATCGTCATATTCACAAACCGGGAGATCCGGGACTACGCGGTCAGTTCCTACAAGTTACATTGGTCCCGTGCGAGGTGCTCGTGCCACCTACGGGGTCGTTTGGGGGTTGGTTTGGGTTTTCACCCTTTAACGGCTTGTTTTTAAGTTTAAGTGCTGATTTTTGCAAATTATCATCATAGTCAAGAATCGGGAGACCCAAGACTACGCGGTCAGTTCATACAAGTTACTTTTGTCCCGTGCAAGGTGTTCGTGCCTCCTACGGGATCGTTTGGGGGTCGGTTTGGGTTTTCACCCTTTAACGGCATATTTTTAACTCTAAGTGTGGTTTTTATAGATTATCATCATACTCTCAAATCGAGAAAACTGGGACTACGCGGTCAGTTCCTACAAGTTATATTGGTCCCGTGCGAGGTGTTCGTGCCTCCTACGGGGTCGTTTGGGGGTTGGTTTTGGTTTTCACCCTTTAACGGCTTGTTTTTAAGTTTAAGTGCTGATTTTTTCAAATTATCGTCATATTCACAAACTGAGAGACCCGGGACTACGCGGTAAGTTCATACAAGTTACTTTGGTCCCGTGCAAGGTGTTCGTGCCTCCTACGGGATCGTTTGGGGGTTGGTTTGGGTTTTCACCCTTTAACGGCTTGTTTTTAAGTTTAAGTGCTGATTTTTGCAAATTATCATCATATTCACAAACCGAGAAAACCGGGACTACGCGGTCAGTTCCTACAAGTTCCATTGATCCCGTGCGAGGTGTTCGTGCCTTCTACGGCGTCGTTTGGGGGTTGGTTTGGGTTTTCACCCTTTAACGGCTTGTTTTTAAGTTTAAGTGCTGATTTTTTCAAATTATCGTCATATTCACAAATCGGGAGACCCATGACTACGCGGTCAGTTCCTACAAGTTACTTTGGTCCCGTGCAAGGTGTTCGTGCGTCCTACGGGGTCGTTTGGGGGTTGGTTTGGGTTTTCACCCTTTAACGGCATATTTTTAACCCTAAGTGTGGTTTTTATAGATTATCGTCATACTCTCAAACCGAGAAAACCGGGACTACGCGGTCAGTTCCTACAAGTTACATTGGTCTCGTGCGAGGTGTTCGTGCCTCCTACGGGGTCGTTTGGGGGTTGGTTAAGGTTTTCACCCTTTAACGACTTATTTTTAAGTTTAAGTGCTAATTTTTGTAAATTATCATTATATTCACAAACCGGGAGACCCGGCACTACGCGGTCAGTTCCTACAAGTTACATTGGTCCCGTGCGAGGTGTTCGTGCCTCCTACGGGGTCGTTCGGGGGTTGGTTTGGGTTTTCACCCTTTAACGGCATATTTTTAACTCTAAGTGTGATTTTTATAGATTATCGTCATAATCTCAAACCGAGAGACCCGGGACTACGCGGTCAGTTCCTACAAGTTACATTGGTCTCGTGCGAGGTGTTCGGGCCTCCTACGGGGTCGTTTGGGGGTTGGTTAAGGTTTTCACCCTTTAACGACTTATTTTTAAGTTTAAGTGCTAATTTTTGTAAATTATCATTATATTCACAAACCGGGAGACCCGGCACTACGCGGTCAGTTCCTACAAGTTACATTGGTCCCGTGCGAGGTGTTCGTGCCTCCTACGGGGTCGTTCGGGGGTTGGTTTGGGTTTTCACCCTTTAACGGCATATTTTTAACTCTAAGTGTGATTTTTATAGATTATCGTCATAATCTCAAACCGAGAGACCCGGGACTACGCGGTCAGTTCCTACAAGTTACATTGGTCTCGTGCGAGGTGTTCGTGCCTCCTACGGGGTCGTTTGGGGGCTGGTTTGGGTTTTCACCCTTTAACGGCTTGTTTTTAAGTTTAAGTGCTGATTTTTGCAAATTATCGTCATAGTCACAAATCGGGAGACCCAGGACTACGCGGTCAGTTCATAAGAGTTACTTTGGTCCCGTGCGAGGTGTTCGTGCCTCCTACGGGGTCGTTTGGGGGTTGGTTTTGGTTTTCACCCTTTAACGGCTCGTTTTTAAGTTTAAGTGCTGATTTTTGCAAATTATCTTCATATTCACAAACCGGGAGACCCGGGACTACGCGGTCAGTTCCTACAAGTTACATTGGTCCCGTGCGAGGTGTTCGTGCCTCCTACGGGGTCGTTTGGCGGTTGGTTTGGGTTTTCACCCTTTAACGGCTTGTTTTTAAGTTTAAGTACTGATTTTTGCAAATTATCGTCATATTCAGAAACTGGGAGACCTGGGACTACGCGGTCAGTTCTTACAAGTTACATTGCTCCCGTACGAGGTGTTCGTTCCTCCTACGGGGTCGTTTGAGGGCTGGTTTTGGTTTTTACCCTTTAACGGCCTCTTTTCAAGTCTAATTGTGATTTTTATAGATTATCATCATACTCTCAAACCGAGAGACCCGGGACTACGCTGTCAGTTCCTACAAGTTACATTGGTCCCGTGCGAGGTGTTCGTGCCTCCTACGGGGTCGTTTGGGGGTTGGTTTTGGTTTTCACCCTTTAACGGCTTGTTTTTAAGTTTAAGTGCTGATTTTTGCAAATTATCATCATATTCACAAACCGGGAGACCCGGGACTACGCGATCAGTTCCTACAAGTTACATTGGTCCCGTGCGAGGTGTTCGTGCCTCCTACGGGGTCGTTTGGGGGTTGGTTTTGGTTTTCACCCTTTAACGGCTCGTTTTTAAGTTTAAGTGCTGATTTTTGCAAATTATCTTCATATTCACAAACCGGGAGACCCGGGACTACGCGGTCAGTTCCTACAAGTTACATTGGTCCCGTGCGAGGTGTTCGTGCCTCCTACGGGGTCGTTTGGCGGTTGGTTTGGGTTTTTACCCTTTAACGGCTTGTTTTTAAGTTTAAGTACTGATTTTTGCAAATTATCGTCATATTCAAGAACCGGGAGACCTGGGACTACGCGGTCAGTTCTTACAAGTTACTTTTGTCCCGTGCAAGGTGTTCGTGCCTCCTACGGGATCGTTTGGGGGTTGGTTTGGGTTTTCACCCTTTAACGGCATATTTTTAACTCTAAGTGTGGTTTTTATAGATTATCATCATACTCTCAAATCGAGAAAACCGCGACTACGCGGTCAGTTCCTACAAGTTACATTGGTCCCATGCGAGGTGTTCGTGCCTCCTACGGGGTCGTTTGGGGGTTGGTTTTGGTTTTCACCATTTAACGGCTTGTTTTTAAGTTTAAGTGCTGATTTTTGCAAATTATCGTCATATTCACAAACCGGGAGACCCGGGACTACGCGGTCAGTTCATACAAGTTACTTTGGTCCCGTGCAAGGTGTTCGTGCCTCCTACGGGATCGTTTGGGGGTTGGTTTGGGTTTTCACCCTTTACCGGCTTGTTTTTAAGTTTAAGTGCTGATTTTTGCAAATTATCATCATATTCACAAACCGAGAAAACCGGGACTACGCGGTCAGTTCCTACAAGTTACATTGGTCCCGTGCGAGGTGTTCGTGACTTCTACGGCGTCGTTTGGGGGTTGGTTTGGGTTTTCAACCTTTAACATCTTATTTTTCAGTTTAAGTGCTGATTTTTGCAAATTATCGTCATATTCACAAATCGGGAAACCCGGGACTACGCGGTCAATTCCTATAAGTTACTTTGGTCCCGTGCAAGGTGTTCGTGCCTCCTACGGGGTCGTTTGGGGGTTGGTTTGGGTTTTCACCCTTTATCGGCATATTTTTAACTCTAAGTGTGATTTTTATAGATTATCGTCATACTCTCAAACCGAGAGACCCGGGACTACGCGGTCTGTTCCTACAAGTTACATTGGTCCCGTACGAGGTGTCCGTGCCTCCTACGGGGTCGTTTGGGGGCTGGTTTGGGTTTTCACCCTTTAACGGCTTGTTTTTAAGTTTAAGTGCTGATTTTTGTAAATTATCGTCATAGTCACAAACCGGGAGACCCAGGACTACGCGGTCAGTTCCTACAAGTTACATTGGTCCCGTGCGAGGTGTTCATGCCTCCTACGTGGTCGTTTGGGGGTTGGTTTGGGTTTTCACCCTTTAACGGCTTGTTTTTAAGTTTAAGTGCTGATTTTTGCAAATTATCGTCATATTCAGAAACCGGGAGACCCGGGACTACGCGGTCAGTTCATACAAGTTACATTGGTCCCGTGCAAGGTGTTCGTACCTCCTACGGGATCGTTTGGGGTTGGTTTGGGTTTTCACCCTTTAACGGATTGTTTTTAAGTTTAAGTGCTGATTTTTGCAAATTATCATCATATTCACAAACCGAGAAAATCGGGACTACGCGGTCAGTTCCTACAAGTTACATTGGTCCCGTGCGAGGTGTTCGTGCCTTCTACGGGGTCGTTTGGGGGTTGGTTTGGGTTTTCACCCTTTAACGGCTTGTTTTTAAGTTTAAGTGCTGATTTTTGCAAATTATCATCATATTCAGAAATCGGGAGACCCGGGACTACGCGATCAGTTCCTACAAGTTACTTTGATCCCGTGCAAGGTGTTCGTGCCTCCTACGAGGTCGTTTGGGGGTTGGTTTGGGTTTTCACCCTTTAACGGCATATTTTTAACTCTACGTGTGATTTTTATAAAGATTATCGTCATACTCTCTAACCGAGAGACCCGGGACTACGCGGTCAGTTCCTACAAGTTATATTGGTCCCGTGCGAGGTGTTCGTGCCTCCTACGGGGTCGTTTGGGGGCTGGTTTGGGTTTTCACCCTTTAACGACTTGTTTTTAAGTTTAAGTGTTGATTTTTTCAAATTATCGTCATAGTCACAAACCGGGAGACCCAGGACTACGCGGTCAGTTCATACAAGTTACTTTGGTCCCGTGCAAGGTGTTCGTGCCTCCTACGGGATCGTTTGGGGGTTGGTTTGGGTTTTTACCCTTTAACGGCATATTTTTAACCCTAAGTGTGGTTTTTATAGATTATCTTCATACTCTCAAACCGAGAAAACTGGGACTACGCGGTCAGTTCCTACAAGTTACATTGGTCCCGTACGAGGTGTTCGTGCCTCCTACGGGGTCGTTTGGGGGTTGGTTTTGGTTTTCACCCTTTAACGGCTTGTTTTTAAGTTTAAGTGCTGATTTTTGCAAATTATCATCATATTCACAAACCGGGAGACCCGGGACTACGCGGTCAGTTCCTACAACTTACATTGGTCCCGTGCGAGGTGTTCGTGCCTCCTACGGGGTCGTTTGGGGGTTGGTTTGGGTTTTCACCCTTTAACGGCTTGTTTTTAAGTTTAAGTACTGATTTTTGCAAATTATCGTCATATTCAGAAGCCGGGAGACCCGGGACTACGCGGTCAGTTCCTACAAGTTACATTGGTCCCGTGCGAGGTGCTCGTGCCTCCTACGGGGTCGTTTGAGGGCTGGTTTTGGTTTTCACCCTTTAACGGCCTGTTTTCAAGTCTAAGTGTGATTTTTATAGATTATCGTCATACACTCAAACCGAGAGACCCGGGACTACGCGGTCAGTTCCTACAAGTTACATTGGTCCCGTGCGAGGTGTTCGTGCCTCCTACGGGGTCGTTTGGGGGTTGGTTTTGGTTTTCACCCTTTAACGGCATGTTTTTAAGTTTAAGTGCTGATTTTTGCAAATTATCATCATATACACAAACCGGGAGACCCGGGACTACGCGATCAGTTCCTACAAGTTACATTGGTCCCGTGCGAGGTGTTCGTGCCTCCTACGGGGTCGTTTGGGGGTTGGTTTGGGTTTTCACCCTTTAACGGCTTGTTTTTAAGTTTAAGTGCTGATTTTTGCAAATTATCGTCATATTCACAAATCGGGAGACCCGGGACTACGCGGTCAGTTCATACTAGTTACTTTGATCCCGTGCAAGGTGTTTGTGCCTCCTACGGGATCGTTTGGGGGTTGGTTTGGGTTTTCACCCTTTAACGGCTTGTTTTTAAGTTTAAGTGCTGATTTTTACAAATTATCATCATATTCACAAACCGAGAAAATCGGGACTACGCGGTCAGTTCCTCTAAGTTGCATTGGTCCCGTGCGAGGTGTTCTTGCCTCCTACGGGGTCGTTTGGGGGTTGGTTTTAGTTTTCACCCTTTAACGGCTTGTTTTTAAGTTTAAGTGCTGATTTTTGCAAATTATCGTCATATTCACAAACCGGGAGACCCGGGACTACCTGGTCAGTTCCTACAAGTTACATTGGTCCCGTGCGAGGTGTTCGTGCCTCCTACGGGGTCGTTTGGGGGTTGGTTTGGGTTTTCACCCTTTAACGGCTTGTTTTTAAGTGTAAGTGCTGATTTTTGCAAATTATCGTCATATTCACAAACCGGGAGATCCGGGACTACGCGGTCAGTTCCTACAAGTTACATTGGTCCCGTGCGAGGTGTTCGTGCCACCTACGGGGTCGTTTGGGGGTTGGTTTGGGTTTTCACCCTTTAACGGCTTGTTTTTAAGTTTAAGTGCTGATTTTTGCAAATTATCGTCATAGTCAAGAATCGGGAGACCCAAGACTACGCGATCAGTTCATACAAGTTACTTTTGTCCCGTGCAAGGTGTTCGTGCCTCCTACGGGATCGTTTGGGGGTTGGTTTGGGTTTTCACCCTTTAACGGCATATTTTTAACTCTAAGTGTGGTTTTTATAGATTATCATCATACTCTCAAATCGAGAAAACTGGGACTACGCGGTCAGTTCCTACAAGTTATATTGGTCCCGTGCGAGGTGTTCGTGCCTCCTACGGGGTCGTTTGGGGGTTGGTTTGGGTTTTCACCCTTTAACGGCTTGTTTTTAAGTTTAAGTGCTGATTTTTGGAAATTATCGTCATATTCACAAATCGGGAGACCCGGGACTACGCGGTCAGTTCATACTAGTTACTTTGATCCCGTGCAAGGTGTTTGTGCCTCCTACGGGATCGTTTGGGGGTTGGTTTGGGTTTTCACCCTTTAACGGCTTGTTTTTAAGTTTAAGTGCTGATTTTTACAAATTATCATCATATTCACAAACCGAGAAAATCGGGACTACGCGGTCAGTTCCTCTAAGTTGCATTGGTCCCGTGCGAGGTGTTCTTGCCTCCTACGGGGTCGTTTGGGGGTTGGTTTTAGTTTTCACCCTTTAACGGCTTGTTTTTAAGTTTAAGTGCTGATTTTTGCAAATTATCGTCATATTCACAAACCGGGAGACCCGGGACTACCTGGTCAGTTCCTACAAGTTACATTGGTCCCGTGCGAGGTGTTCGTGCCTCCTACGGGGTCGTTTGGGGGTTGGTTTGGGTTTTCACCCTTTAACGGCTTGTTTTTAAGTGTAAGTGCTGATTTTTGCAAATTATCGTCATATACACAAACCGGGAGACCCGGGACTACGCGATCAGTTCCTACAAGTTACATTGGTCCCGTGCGAGGTGTTCGTGCCTCCTACGGGGTCGTTTGGGGGTTGGTTTTGGTTTTCACCCTTTAACGGCTTGTTTTTAAGTTTAAGTGCTGATTTTTTCAAATTATCGTCATATTCACAAACCGTGAGACCCGGGACTACGCGGTCAGTTCATACAAGTTACTTTGGTCCCGTGCAAGGTGTTCGTGCCTCCTACGGGATCGTTTGGGGGTTGGTTTGGGTTTTCACCCTTTAACGGCTTGTTTTTAAGTTTAAGTGCTGATTTTTACAAATTATCATCATATTCACAAACCGAGAAAATCGGGACTACGCGGTCAGTTCCTCTAAGTTGCATTGGTCCCGTGCGAGGTGTTCTTGCCTCCTACGGGGTCGTTTGGGGGTTGGTTTTAGTTTTCACCCTTTAACGGCTTGTTTTTAAGTTTAAGTGCTGATTTTTGCAAATTATCGTCATATTCACAAACCGGGAGACCCGGGACTACCTGGTCAGTTCCTACAAGTTACATTGGTCCCGTGCGAGGTGTTCGTGCCTCCTACGGGGTCGTTTGGGGGTTGGTTTGGGTTTTCACCCTTTAACGGCTTGTTTTTAAGTGTAAGTGCTGATTTTTGCAAATTATCGTCATATTCACAAACCGGGAGATCCGGGACTACGCGGTCAGTTCCTACAAGTTACATTGGTCCCGTGCGAGGTGTTCGTGCCACCTACGGGGTCGTTTGGGGGTTGGTTTTGGTTTTCACCCTTTAACGGCTTGTTTTTAAGTTTAAGTGCTGATTTTTTCAAATTATCGTCATATTCACAAACCGTGAGACCCGGGACTACGCGGTAAGTTCATACAAGTTACTTTGGTCCCGTGCAAGGTGTTCGTGCCTCCTACGGGATCGTTTGGGGGTTGGTTTGGGTTTTCACCCTTTAACGGCTTGTTTTTAAGTTTAAGTGCTGATTTTTGCAAATTATCATCATATTCACAAACCGAGAAAACCAGGACTACGCGGTCAGTTCCTACAAGTTCCATTGGTCCCGTGCGAGGTGTTCGTGGCTTCTACGGCGTCGTTTGGGGGTTGGTTTGGGTTTTCACCCTTTAACGGCTTGTTTTTAAGTTTAAGTGCTGATTTTTTCAAATTATCGTCATATTCACAAATCGGGAGACCCATGATTACGCGAGCAGTTCCTACAAGTTACTTTGGTCCCGTGCAAGGTGTTTGTGCGTCCTATGGGGTCGTTTGGGAGTTGGTTTGGGTTTTCACCCTTTAACGGTATATTTTTAACTCTAAGTGTGATTTTTATAGATTATTGTCATAATCTCAAACCGAGAGACCCGGGACTACGTGGTCAGTTCCTACAAGTTACATTGGTCCCGTGCGAGGTGTTCGTGCCTCCTACGGGGTCGTTTGGGGGCTGGTTTGGGTTTTCACCCTTTAACGGCTTGTTTTTAAGTTTAAGTGCTGATTTTTGTAAATTATCGTCATAGTCACAAATCGGGAGACCCAGGACTACGCGGTCAGTTCATACAAGTTACTTTCGTCCCGTGCAAGGTGTTCGTGCCTCATACGGGATCGTTTGGGGGTTGGTTTGGGTTTTTACCCTTTAACGGCATATTTTTAACCCTAAGTGTGGTTTTTATAGATTATCGTCATACTCTCAAACCGAGAAAACCGGGACTACGCGGTCAGTTCCTACAAGTTACATTGGTCTCGTGCGAGGTGTTCGTGCCTCCTACGGGGTCGTTTGGGGGTTGGTTAGGGTTTTCACCCTTTAACGACTTATTTTTAAGTTTAAGTGCTAATTTTTGTAAATTATCATTATATTCACAAACCGGGAGACCCGGGACTACGCGGTCAGTTCCTACAAGTTACATTGGTCCCGTGCGAGGTGTTCGTGCCTCCTACGGGGTCGTTTGGGGGTTGGTTTGGGTTTTCACCCTTTAACGGCATATTTTTAACTCTAAGTGTGATTTTTATAGATTATCGTCATACTCTCAAACCGAGAGACCCGGGACTACGCGGTCAGTTCCTACAAGTTACATTGGTCCCGTGCGAGGTGTTCGTGCCTCCTACGGGGTCGTTTGGGGGCTGGTTTGGGTTTTCACCCTTTAACGACTTGTTTTTAAGTTTAAGTGCTGATTTTTGTAAATTATCGTCATAGTCACAAATCGGGAGACCCAGGACTACGCGGTCAGTTCATACAAGTTACTTTGGTCCCGTTCAAGGTGTTCGTGCCTCCTACGGGATCGTTTGGGGGTTGGTTTGGGTTTTTACCCTTTAACGGCATATTTTTAACCCTAAGTGTGGTTTTTATAGATTATCGTCATACTCTCAAACCGAGAAAATCGGGACTACGCGGTCAGTTCCTACAAGTTACATTGGTCCCGTGCGAGGTGTTCGTGCCTCCTACAGGGTCGTTTGGGGGTTGGTTTTGGTTTTCACCCTTTAACGGCTTGTTTTTAAGTTTAAGTGCTGATTTTTGCAAATTATCGTCATATTCACAAACTGGGAGACCCGGGACTACGCGGTCAGTTCCTACAAGTTACATTGGTCCCGTGCGAGGTGTTCGTGCCTCCTACGGGGTCGTTTGGGGGTTGGTTTGGGTTTTCACCCTTTAACGGCTTGTTTTTAAGTTTAAGTGCTGATTTTTGCAAATTATCGTCATATTCAGAAACTGGGAGACCTGGGACTACGCGGTCAGTTCCTACAAGTTACATTGCTCCCGTACGAGGTGTTCGTTCCTCCTACGGGGTCGTTTGAGGGCTGGTTTTGGTTTTCACCCTTTAACGGCTTGTTTTTAAGTTTAAGTGCTGATTTTTGCAAATTATCGTCATATTCACAAACCGGGAGACCCGGGACTACGCGGTCAGTTCATACAAGTTACTTTGGTCCCGTGCAAGGTGTTCGTGCCTCCTACGGGATCGTTTAGGGGTTGGTTTGGGTTTTCACCCTTTAACGGCTTGTTTTTAAGTTTAAGTGCTGATTTTTGCAGATTATCATCATATTGACAAACCGAGAAAACCGGGACTACGCGGTCAGTTCCTACAAGTTACATTGGTCCCGTGCGACGTGTTCTTGCCTCCTACGGGGTCGTTGGGGGTTGGTTTTAGTTTACACCCTTTAACGGCTTGTTTTTAAGTTTAAGTGCTGATTTTTGCAAATTATCGTCATATTCACAAACCGGGAGACCCGGGACTACGCGGTCAGTTCCTACAAGTTACATTGGTCCCGTGCGAGGTGTTCGTGCCTCCTACGGGGTCGTTTGGGGGTTGGTTTGGGTTTTCACCCTTTAACGGCTTGTTTTTAAGTTTAACTGCTGATTTTTGCAAATTATCGTCATATTCACAAACCGGGAGACCCGGGACTACGCGGTCAGTTCCTACAAGTTACATTGGCCCCGTGCGAGGTGTTCGTGCCTCCTACGGGGTCGTTTGGGGGTTGGTTTGGGTTTTCACCCTTTAACATCTTATTTTTCAGTTTAAGTGCTGATTTTTGCAAATTATCGTCATATTCACAAATCGGGAGACCCGGGACTACGCGGTCAATTCCTACAAGTTACTTTGGTCCCGTGCAAGGTGTTCGTGCCTCCTACGGGGTCGTTTGGGGGTTGGTTTGGGTTTTCACCCTTTAACGGCATATTTTTAACTCTAAGTGTGATTTTTATAGATTATCGTCATACTCTCAAATCGAGAGACCCGGGACTACGCGGTTAGTTCCTACAAGTTACATTGGTCCCGTGCGAGGTGTCCGTGCCTCCTACGGGGTCGTTTGGGGGCTGGTTTGGGTTTTCACCCTTTAACGGCTTGTTTTTAAGTTTAAGTGCTGATTTTTGTAAATTATCATCATAGTCACAAACCGGGAGACCCAGGACTACGCGGTCAGTTCATAAAGGTTACTTTGGTCCCGTGCAAGGTGTTCGTGCCTCCTACGGGATCGTTTGGGTGCTGGTTTGGGTTTTTACACTTTAACTGCATATTTTTAACCCTAAGTGTGGTTTTTATAGATTATCGTCATACTCTCAAACCGAGAAAACCGGGACTACGCGGTCAGTTCCTACAAGTTACATTGGTCTCGTGCGAGGTGTTCGTGCCTCCTACGGGGTGGTTTGGGGGTTGGTTAGGGTTTTCACCCTTTAACGACGTTTTTAAGTTTAAGTGCTAATTTTTGCAAATTATCGTCATATTCACAAATCGGGAGACCCGGGACTACGCGGTCAGTTCCTACAAGTTACATTGGTCCCGTGCGAGGTGTTCGTGCCTCCTACGGGGTCGTTTGGGGGTTGGTTTGGGTTTTCACCCTTTAACGGCTTGTTTTTAAGTTTAACTGCTGATTTTTGCAAATTATCGTCATATTCACAAACCGGGAGACCCGGGACTACGCGGTCAGTTCCTACAAGTTACATTGGCCCCGAGCGAGGTGTTCGTGCCTCCTACGGGGTCGTTTGGGGGTTGGTTTGGGTTTTCACCCTTTAATGGCTTGTTTTCAAGTCTAAGTGTGATTTTTATAGATTATCCTCATACTCTCAAACCGAGAGATCCGGGACTCGCGGTCAGTTCCTACAAGGTACATTGGTCCCGTGCGAGGTGTTCGTGCCTCCTACGGGATCGTTTGGGGGTTGGTTTGGGTTTTCACCCTTTAACGTCTTGTTTTTAAGTTTAAGTGCTGATTTTTGCAAATTATCATCATATTCAAAAACCGAGAAAACCGGGACTACGCGGTCAGTTCCTACAAGTTACATTGGTCCCGTGCGAGGTGTTCGTGACTTCTAAGGCGTCGTTTGGGGGTTCACCCTTTAACATCTTATTTTTCAGTTTAAGTGCTGATTTTTGCAAATTATCGTCATATTTACAAATCGGGAGACCCGGGACTACGCGGTCAATTCCTATAAGTTACTTTGGTCCCGTGTAAGGTGTTCGTGCCTCCTACGGGGTCGTTTGGGGGTTGGTTTGGGTTTTCACCCTTTAACGGCATATTTTTAACTCTAAGTGTGATTTTTATAGATTATCGTCATACTCTCAAACCGAGACACCCGGGACTACGCGGTCAGTTCCTACAAGTTACATTGGTCCCGTGCGAGGTGTCCGTGCCTCCTACGGGGTCGTTTGGGGGCTGGTTTGGGTTTTCACCCTTTAACGGCTTGTTTTTAAGTTTAAGTGCTGATTTTTGTAAATTATCGTCATAGTCACAAACCGGGAGACCCAGGACTACGCGGTCAGTTCATAAAGGTTACTTTGGTCCCGTGCAAGGTGTTCGTGCCTCCTACGGGATCGTTTGGGTGTTGGTTTGGGTTTTTACACTTTAACAGCATATTTTTAACCCTAAGTGTGGTTTTTATAGATTATCGTCATATTCTCAAACCGAGAAAACCGGGACTACGCGGTCAGTTCCTACAAGTTACATTGGTCTCGTGCGAGGTGTTCCTGCCTCCTACGGGGTGGTTTGGGGGTTGGTTAGGGTTTTCCCCCTTTAACGACTTGTTTTTATGTTTAAGTGCTAATTTTTGCAAATTATCGTCATATTCACAAACCGGGAGACCCGGGACTACGCGGTCAGTTCCTACAAGTTACATTGGTCCCGTGCGAGGTGTTCGTACCTCCTACGGGGTCGTTTGGGGGTTGGTTTGGGGTTTCACCCTTTAACAGCTTGTTTTTAAGTTTAACTGCTGATTTTTGCAAATTATCGTCATATTCACAAACCGGGAGACCCGGGACTACGCGGTCAGTTCCTACAAGTTACATTGGCCCCGTGCGAGGTGTTCGTGCCTCCTACGGGGTCGTTTGGGGGTTGGTTTGGGTTTTCACCCTTTAATGGCTTGTTTTCAAGTCTAAGTGTGATTTTTATAGATTATCGTCATACTCTCAAACCGAGAGACCCGGGACTACGCGGTCAGTTCCTACAAGGTACATTGGTCCCGTGCGAGGTGTTCGTGCCTCCTACGGGGTCGTTTGGGGGTTGGTTTGGGTTTTCACCCTTTAACGGCTTGTTTTTAAGTTTAAGTGCTGATTTTTGCAAATTATCGTCATATTCACAAACCGAGAGACCCGGGACTACGCGGTCAGTTCATACAAGTTACTTTGGTCCCGTGCAAGGTGTTTGTGCCTCCTACGGGATCGTTTGGGGGTTGGTTTGGGTTTTCACCCTTTACGGCTTGTTTTTAAGTTTAAGTGCTGATTTTTGCAGATTATCATCATATTGACAAACCGAGAAAACCGGGACTACGCGGTCAGTTCCTACAAGTTACATTGGTCCCGTGCGAGGTGTTCTTGCCTCCTACGGGGTCGTTGGGGGTTGGTTTTAGTTTACACCCTTTAACGGCTTGTTTTTAAGTTTAAGTGCTGATTTTTGCAAATTATCGTCATATTCACAAACCGGGAGACCCGGGACTACGCGGTCAGTTCCTACAAGTTACATTGGTCCCGTGCGAGGTGTTCGTGCCTCCTACGGGGTCGTTTGGGGGTTGGTTTGGGTTTTCACCCTTTAACGGCTTGTTTTTAAGTGTAAGTGCTGATTTTTGCAAATTATCGTCATATTCACAAACTGTCAGACCCGGGACTACGCGGTCAGTTCCTACAAGTTACATTGGTCCCGTGCGAGGTGTTCGTTCCACCTACGGGGTCGTTTGGGGGCTGGTTTGGGTTTTCACCCTTTAACGGTTTGTTTTTAAGTTTAAGTGCTAATTTTTGCAAATTATCGTCATAGTCCAGAACCGGGAGACCCAGGACTACGCGGTCAGTTCATACAAGTTACTTTTGTCCCGTGCAAGGTGTTCGTGCCTCCTACGGGATCGTTTGGGGGTTGGTTTGGGTTTTCACCCTTTAACGGCATATTTTTAACTCTAAGTGTGGTTTTTATAGATTATCATCATACTCTCAAATCGAGAAAACCGGGACTACGCGGTCAGTTCCTACAAGTTACATTGGTCCCGTACGAGGTGTTCGTGCCTCCTACGGGGTCGTTTGGGGGTTGGTTTTGGTTTTCACCATTTAACGGCTTGTTTTTAAGTTTAAGTGCTGATTTTTGCAAATTATCGTCATATTCACAAACCGGGAGACCCGGGACTACGCGGTCAGTTCATACAAGTTACTTTGGTCCCGTGCAAGGTGTTCGTGCCTCCTACGGGATCGTTTGGGGGTTGGTTTGGGTTTTCACCCTTTAACGGCTTGTTTTTAAGTTTAAGTGCTGATTTTTGCAAATTATCATCATATTCACAAACCGAGAAAACCGGGACTACGCGGTCAGTTCCTACAAGTTACATTGGTCCCGTATGAGGTGTTCGTGACTTCTACGGCGTCGTTTGGGGGTTGGTTTGGGTTTTCACCCTTTAACATCTTATTTTTCAGTTTAAGTGCTGATTTTTGCAAATTATCATCATATTCACAAATCGGGAAACCCGGGACTACGCGGTCAGTTCCTACAAGTTACTTTGGTCCCGTGTAAGGTGTTCGTGCCTCCTACGGGGTCGTTTGGGGGTTGGTTTGGGTTTTCACCCTTTAACGGCATATTTTTAACTCTAAGTGTGATTTTTATAGATTATCGTCATACTCTCAAACCGAGAGACCCGGGACTACGCGGTCAGTTCCTACAAGTTACATTGGTCCCGTGCGAGGTGTTCGTGCCTCCTACGGGGTCGTTTGGGGGCTGGTTTGGGTTTTCACCCTTTAACGGCTTGTTTTTAAGTTTAACTGCTGATTTTTGTAAATTATCGTCATAGTCACAAACCGGGAGACCCAGGACTACGCGGTCAGTTCATAAAGGTTACTTTGGTCCCGTGCAAGGTGTTCATGCCTCCTACGGGATCGTTTGGGTGTTGGTTTGGGTTTTTACACTTTAACAGCATATTTTTAACCCTAAGTGTGGTTTTTATAGATTATTGTCATACTCTCAAACCGAGAAAACCGGGACTACGCGGTCAGTTCCTACAAGTTACATTGGTCTCGTGCGAGGTGTTCGTGCCTCCTACGGGGTGGTTTGGGGGTTGGTTAGGGTTTTCACCCTTTAACGACTTGTTTTTAAGTTTAAGTGCTAATTTTTGCAAATTATCGTCATATTCACAAACCGGGAGACCCGGGACTACGCGGTCAGTTCCTACAAGTTACATTGGTCCCGTGCGAGGTGTTCGTGCCTCCTACGGGGTCGTTTGGGGGTTGGTTTGGGTTTTCACCCTTTAACGGCTTGTTTTAAAGTGTAAGTGCTGATTTTTGCAAATTATCGTCATATTCACAAACCGGGAGACCCGGGACTACACGGTCAGTTCCTACAAGTTACATTGGTCCCATGCGAGGTGTTCGTGCCACCTACGGGGTCGTTTGGGGGCTGGTTTGGGTTTTCACCCTTTAACGGCTTGTTTTTAAGGTTAAGTGCTGATTTTTGCAAATTATCGTCATAGTCAAGAACCGGGAGACCCAGGACTACGCGGTCAGTTCATACAAGTTACTTTTGTCCCGTGCAAGGTGTTCGTGCCTCCTACGGGATCATTTGGGGGTTGGTTTGGGTTTTCACCCTTTAACGGCATATTTTTAACTCTAAGTGTGGTTTTTATAGATTATCATCATACTCTCAAATCGAGAAAACCGGGACTACGCGGTCAGTTCCTACAAGTTACATTGGTCCCGTGCGAGGTGTTCGTGCCTCCTACGGGGTCGTTTGGGGGTTGGTTTTGGTTTTCACCCTTTAACGGCTTATTTTTAAGTTTAAGTGCTGATTTTTGCAAATTATCGTCATATTCACAAACCGGGAGACCCGGGACTACGCGGTCAGTTCATACAAGTTACTTTGGTCCCGTGCAAGGTGTTCGTGCCTCCTACGGGATCGTTTGGGGGTTGGTTTGTGTTTTCACCCTTTAACGGCTTGTTTTTAAGTTTAAGTGCTGATTTTTGCAAATTATCATCATATTCACAAACCGAGAAAACCGGGACTACGCGGTTAGTTCCTACAAGTTACATTGGTCCCGTGCGAGGTGTTCGTGACTTCTAAGGCGTCGTTTGGGGGTTGGTTTGGGTTTTCACCCTTTAACATCTTATTTTTCAGTTTAAGTGCTGATTTTTGCAAATTATCGTCATATTTACAAATCGAGAGACCCGGGACTACGTGGTCAATTCCTATAAGTTACTTTGGTCCCGTGCAAGGTGTTCGTGCCTCCTACGGGGTCGTTTGGGGTTGGTTTTGGTTTTCACCCTTTAACGGCATATTTTTAACTCTAAGTGTGATTTTTATAGATTATCGTCATACTCTCAAACCGAGAGACCCGGGACTACGCGGTCAGTTCCTACAAGTTACATTGGTCCCGTGCGAGGTGTCCGTGCCTCCTACGGGGTCGTTTGGGGGCTGGTTTGGGTTTTCACCCTTTAACGGCTTGTTTTTAAGTTTAAGTGCTGATTTTTGTAAATTATCGTCATAGTCACAAACCGGGAGACCCAGGACTACGCGGTCAGTTCATAAAGGTTACTTTGGTCCCGTGCAAGGTGTTCGTGCCTCCTACGGGATCGTTTGGGTGTTGGTTTGGGTTTTTACACTTTAACAGCATATTTTTAACCCTAAGTGTGGTTTTTATAGATTATCGTCATATTCTCAAACCGAGAAAACCGAGACTACGCGGTCAGTTCCTACAAGTTACATTGGTCTCGTGCGAGGTGCTCGTGCCTCCTACGGGGTGGTTTGGGGGTTGGTTAGGGTTTTCCCCCTTTAACGACTTGTTTTTATGTTTAAGTGCTAATTTTTGCAAATTATCATCATATTCACAAACCGGGAGACCCGGGACTACGCGGTCAGTTCCTACAAGTTACATTGGTCCCGTGCGAGGTGTTCGTGCCTCCTACGGGGTCGTTTGGGGGTTGGTTTGGGTTTTCACCCTTTAACAGCTTGTTTTTAAGTTTAACTGCTGATTTTTGCAAATTATCGTCATATTCACAAACCGGGAGACCCGGGACTACGCGGTCAGTTCCTACAAGTTACATTGGCCCCGTGCGAGGTGTTCGTGCCTCCTACGGGGTCGTTTGGGGGTTGGTTTGGGTTTTCACCCTTTAATGGCTTGTTTTCAAGTCTAAGTGTGATTTTTATAGATTATCGTCATACTCTCAAACCGAGAGACCCGGGACTACGCGGTCAGTTCCTACAAGGTACATTGGTCCCGTGCGAGGTGTTCGTGCCTCCTACGGGGTCGTTTGGGGGTTGGTTTGGGTTTTCACCCTTTAACGGCTTGTTTTTAACTTTAAGTGCTGATTTTTGCAAATTATCGTCATATTCACACACCGAGAGACCCGGGACTACGCGGTCAGTTCATACAAGTTACTTTGGTCCCGTGCAAGGTGTTTGTGCCTCCTACGGGATCGTTTGGGGGTTGGTTTGGGTTTTCACCCTTTAACAGCTTGTTTTTAAGTTTAAGTGCTGATTTTTGCAGATTATCATCATATTGACAAACCGAGAAAACCGGGACTACGCGGTCAGTTCCTATAAGTTACATTGGTCCCGTGCGAGGTGTTCTTGCCTCCTACGGGGTCGTTGGGGGTTGGTTTTAGTTTACACCCTTTAACGGCTTGTTTTTAAGTTTAAGTGCTGATTTTTGCAAATTATCGTCATATTCACAAACCGGGAGACCCGGGACTACGCGGTCAGTTCCTACAAGTTACATTGGTCCCGTGCGAGGTGTTCGTGCCTCCTACGGGGTCGTTTGGGGGTTGGTTTGGGTTTTCACCCTTTAACGGCTTGTTTTTAAGTGTAAGTGCTGATTTTTGCAAATTATCGTCATATTCACAAACTGTCAGACCCGGGACTACGCGGTCAGTTCCTACAAGTTACATTGGTCCCGTGCGAGGTGTTCGTTCCACCTACGGGGTCGTTTGGGGGCTGGTTTGGGTTTTCACCCTTTAACGGTTTGTTTTTAAGTTTAAGTGCTAATTTTTGCAAATTATCGTCATAGTCCAGAACCGGGAGACCCAGGACTACGCGGTCAGTTCATACAAGTTACTTTTGTCCCGTGCAAGGTGTTCGTGCCTCCTACGGGATCGTTTGGGGGTTGGTTTGGGTTTTCACCCTTTAACGGCATATTTTTAACTCTAAGTGTGGTTTTTATAGATTATCATCATACTCTCAAATCGAGAAAACCGGGACTACGCGGTCAGTTCCTACAAGTTACATTGGTCCCGTACGAGGTGTTCGTGCCTCCTACGGGGTCGTTTGGGGGTTGGTTTTGGTTTTCACCATTTAACGGCTTGTTTTTAAGTTTAAGTGCTGATTTTTGCAAATTATCGTCATATTCACAAACCGGGAGACCCGGGACTACGCGGTCAGTTCATACAAGTTACTTTGGTCCCGTGCAAGGTGTTCGTGCCTCCTACGGGATCGTTTGGGGGTTGGTTTGGGTTTTCACCCTTTAACGGCTTGTTTTTAAGTTTAAGTGCTGATTTTTGCAAATTATCATCATATTCACAAACCGAGAAAACCGGGACTACGCGGTCAGTTCCTACAAGTTACATTGGTCCCGTATGAGATGTTCGTGACTTCTACGGCGTCGTTTGGGGGTTGGTTTGGGTTTTCACCCTTTAACATCTTATTTTTCAGTTTAAGTGTTGATTTTTGCAAATTATCATCATATTCACAAATCGGGAAACCCGGGACTACGCGGTCAGTTCCTACAAGTTACTTTGGTCCCGTGTAAGGTGTTCGTGCCTCCTACGGGGTCGTTTGGGGGTTGGTTTGGGTTTTCACCCTTTAACGGCATATTTTTAACTCTAAGTGTGATTTTTATAGATTATCATCATACTCTCAAACCGAGAGACCCAGGACTACGCGGTCAGTTCCTACAAGTTACATTGGTCCCGTGCGAGGTGTTCGTGCCTCCTACGGGGTCGTTTGGGGGCTGGTTTGGGTTTTCACCCTTTAACGACTTGTTTTTAAGTTTAACTGCTGATTTTTGTAAATTATCGTCATAGTCACAAACCGGGAGACCCAGGACTACGCGGTCAGTTCATAAAGGTTACTTTTGTCCCGTGCAAGGTGTTCGTGCCTCCTACGGGATCGTTTGGGTGTTGGTTTGGGTTTTTACACTTTAACAGCATATTTTTAACCCTAAGTGTGGTTTTTATAGATTATTATGATACTCTCAAACCGAGAAAACCGGGACTACGCGGTCAGTTCCTACAAGTTACATTGGTCTCGTGCGAGGTGTTCGTGCCTCCTACGGGGTGGTTTGGGGGTTGGTTAGGGTTTTCACCCTTTAACGACTTGTTTTTAAGTTTAAGTGCTAATTTTTGCAAATTATCGTCATATTCACAAACCGGGAGACCCGGGACTACGCGGTCAGTTCCTACAAGTTACATTGGTCCCGTGCGAGGTGTTCGTGCCTCCTACGGGGTCGTTTGGGGGTTGGTTTGGGTTTTCACCCTTTAACGGCTTGTTTTTAAGTTTAACTGCTGATTTTTGCAAATTATCGTCATATTCACAAACCGGGAGACCCGAGAATACGCGGTCAGTTCCTACAAGTTACATTGGTCCCGTGCGAGGTGTTCGTGCCTCCTACGGGGTCGTTTGGGGGTTGGTTTGGGTTTTCACCCTTTAATGGCCTGTTTTCAAGTCTAAGTGTGATTTTTATAGATTATCGTCATACTCTCAAACCGAGAGACCCGGGACTACGCGTGTCACACCCCAAACCCAATATCCATACTAATCATTTATTATTAGAATAATTAAATCATAATCTAGAGCCCATTGGAAATATAATTCATCTATCCATATTTTACTGTATAATGCGCATAATCAACATAATATTATTATTGTGCCATAACGAAATCAATATCAGAGTCATAATTTAAGCGGACATACAATACTATGATTAACTATGATAAAATTTCACAATCATCAACTCAATCCATACTAACGCAAAATATACAATGTGTGAGTAAATTAAAATCTTCAGTGTGACAATGATAAAATCCCCACATTTAAACCCCGGCTCCTTCCAACGGTGCAACTCTCAAAGTTACCAGTCATATGGTATTCTAGTTGGCAGCATAGAAACCTGAAATTGTTAAAATATAACTGTAAGCATTAAGCTTAGTGAGGTACTCCTTCCCTACAATGTAATAACAATTCTATATAGAATAAGTGGATATAAAATCCGAACAATCCTACCCATTGGCAATAACAAATCCTGGAACATAAGTTCCAACAAATCATTGGATCTTTGTCCAATTCCAATCCTGGATCATAAGACCCAACCAATCCTGGATATTTTAATATCCAAACAAATCCTGAATACCGAAGTATTCAAACAAATCCGCTCTTAGAGCTATATTCATATTTATATATGAAACAAATCATAAGTACACTCACCTTGACAGTTTAACTGGATTTTCCCTTGCCTTTATCCTGTACTTGTTCAATCAGCTCTTCTTCCCTTCCTATCATTCTCACAATATTAGTATCATCATAAGAATATTAATAGTCCAAAGAATAACTTCAATCATAACTCAATTCATAAGCATCATATTATTCAATTCAAATCATTCATTAAAATGAAGTCCCATCTAGACTCAGGTTCTGATATCTAACATATTCAAATTACAGCCCAAACCCTTTTTAATTATTCTTTGTAATCCAATCCTTATTATATCATGTTTCCAAAACAAAAGACGGCACATCATTCCGAGTTTCCTAGAGCAAAATAAGCCTATTTCTTCACTACATAGCAAATCTGCCCTATAGGCTCTTTTATCGTTCATTCAACTTCCAGGAATTTTCATGATTTTTCTACATCATAAATTTCTATGATATTTCACCCAACATCATTAAACACATTTAAAAATATAAGATTAAAGTTTCATAATTTTTAAGGTTCGTTTTCTATGTTAAGCAAAACATCGAACACATGGCGGGCATATTTTCACCCTTAGGGCAGATTTCTTACCCGAACTTCAAACCCTCGCCAAGGACTCATTTGTTGGTATTTTCACATGATTTTCGGATATGTCATACATATATGAGTCCAGGTTAATATCCAATTGGAAGCAATCGATTCCAGTAACTATAAAAAAATATATGGAAGTTTGAATAAACAAAGTTTCTAAACAAAGCAATCTTAGGGTTTTGTACATTCAACTTAACTTAAACTTGCATATATCCATACATATGCACCCAAACATGAAAGTTCAATAAAAATCAAGGATTTATATCATATAAATCGTAAATGAAAGAAAAAATAACAAGATTCATGGTTGGAATTACCTTAGGGGCTTTTTCGTAATTTTCTATGAATTTTCTTCAATTTTCTCCTCACTTTTTCTTCCTAACTTCCAACTTCTCTTTCCTTAGGCTTAAAATCTCTCATGGCTGCATTTTGGCTGAATAAAGAGGTAATTCTAAGGGTTTGAGGTCGGCGAAAGCCACCACCCTTCCCAACCAATGAGAATAAAACATTTGTTGCCATATAAAGACAAAATACTACTTAACGGATGGACTACTTTGCCCTTGTTTCGTAATTTTGGTATAACTTCTCACTCGAACCTCCGTTTCATTCACCGTTTGTTGTGTTACAACCATAACTCACTTGTCTACAATTATGTAGTTTTCACCTCAAGTCAATTGTTATGTCATAAAGGTCAAAACTAGCCTTAAACATGGACATTCCTATCGAAACCTTCAAATTTTGTATTTGTAACTAATTCGACATTTCATGCTTTTTGGAGGTAGGATTAGACTAAACATAATAAATTAACATCACATATATTAATAACACACTAATCATATCACACAAGCTAGGCATGATTTACGTATAATTAATCATAATTATATTCGGGTTGTCACAATTCTCCCCCTGTTAGGAAATTTCGTCCTCGAAATTGACATACCTTGGTTGTCCGAATCAAACAAATAGGGATAACGCATTTTCATGCTATCCTCACTCTCCCATGTAGCTTCTTCCATGGAATGCCTTCTCCACACAACTTTCACAAGTGGGATCACCTTTGATCTTAATATTTGTTCTTTCCTATCAACGATAGCAAGCGGTTCTTCCACGTAGCTCAAATCTTCCTTCAACTCAATAGGTTGTTCCACCAATACATGTGAAGGGTCTGCTACATACTTTCTCAACATAGAAACATGGAAAACATCATGTAACCGAGATAATTCTGGTGGTAACGCTAACTTGTAGGCAACCATCCCGACTTTCTCAAGGATTTCATAAGGTCCAATGTAGCGTGGACTTAATTTCCCTTTCTTTCCAAACCTCATAACTCCTTTCCATGGAGATATCCGAAGAAACACATAATCCCCTTTCTGGAATTCCAAATCTTTTCATCGTTTATCCGCATAACTTTTCTGTCTGCTTTGAGCTATTCTCATTCTATCTTGAATAATCTTCACTTTTTCAGTGGTGACTTCAATTAATTCTGGACCCTCTATCTTCCTTTCACCAACGTCACCCCAACATATCAGTGTACGACATCGTCTACCATACAAGGCTTCATATGGAGCCATACCAATAGTAGACTGAAAACTATTGTTATATGCAAATTCTATCAAAGGCAAATATTCATCCCAATTACCTTTGAAATCAAGCACACAAGCTCTAAGCGTATCTTCCAAAATCTGTATTGTCCTTTCAGACTGCCCATCTGTCTGGGGGTGAAAAGCCGTACTAAACTTCAAGTTAGTACCCATAGCATACTGCAAGCTATCCCAAAATCTGGATGTAAAAGTAGGGTCCCTATCTGAAACAATAGATACCGGTGCTCCATGCAATCGAATAATTTCATTAACATACAATCTAGCATACCTATCAACTGTATACGTAGTCTTGACTGCTAGAAAGTGAGCGGACTTTGTCAATCTATCCACCACTACCCAAATCGAATCTGACCCCTTCTGAGATCGAGGAAGCCCAACCACAAAATCCATCGTTACATGATCCCATTTCCATTCCGGTATCGGCAATGGCTGAAGCAGACCAGTAGGTTTCTGATGCTCCACTTTCACTTGCTGACATATAAGGCACCTCGCAACAAAATCAGCTATTTCCTTCTTCATATTATTCCACCAATAATGCTCCTTTAAATCCCTATACATTTTAGTGCTACCAGGATGCATAGTATAAATGGAATTATGAGCCTCATCTAAAATTTCCTCTTTCAATCCACACACATTAGGCACACACAACCGATGCTTATACAATAAAGTGCCATCATTCACAATACAAAAATCTTCAGACTTACCATCTCGGAGATCTTGTCGTTTCTTCTCAAGGAAAGGATCTTGACTTTGCAAATCATGAATACGGGTAGCTAACAAAGGCCTCACGCTTACATGAGCAAAGAATCTGTCCCCATCTGCTAGCTGCAATTCCACTCCCATCAATCTCAACTCCATAATATGAGCAACTCTAGCACATCGAATACACGATAACCTGCCTGAAGCCTTTCTACTCAAAGCGTCTGCAACTACATTTGCCTTTCCTGGGTGGTAGTGAATTGTACAATCATAATCTTTAATTAACTCCATCCACCGCCTCTGCCTCAAATTCAACTCCTTCTGAGTAAACAAATACTTAAGGCTTTGATGGTCAGTAAAAATTTCACATACCTCACCATATAGATAATGACGCCATAATTTCAAAGCAAACACAATAGCAGCAAGTTCCAAATCATGTGTAGGATAATTACGTTCATGTGTACGCAACTGCCTAGAAGCATAGGCAATAACTTTACCATGTTGCATAAAAACACAACCCAACCCCTGATGTGAAGCATCGGTATAAACAACAAAACCATCTCCACCATGCGGAATAGTAAGAACAGGTGCGGTTACCAACCTCTTTTTCAATTCATCAAAACTATTTTTGCAATCAGAATTCCATTCAAACTTAACATCTTTCCGAGTCAGTTTAGTCATTGGTAAGGCAATCGAAGAAAATCCCTTAATAAACCTTCTATAATACCCAGCTAAACCCAGAAAACTCCTCACCTCAGTCACATTATCGGGTCTCTCCCATTTCACAATAGCCTCTACCTTTTTAGGATCAACACATATACCATCTCCAGAAATAACATGGCCTAAAAATGCAACTTGTGATAGCCAAAATTCACACTTGCTAAACTTGGCATACAACTTCTTATCTTTCAACAGATTCAAAATAGTTGTGAGATGCTTTTCATGTTCAACCATATCATGGGAATAAATCAGAATATCATCAATAAAAACTATCACAAATGAATCAACAAAAGGATGCAGTACCCGGTTCATAAGATCCATAAATACAGCTGGAGCATTAGTCACCCCAAAAGGCATCACAAGAAATTCAAAATGACCATACCGAGTACGGAAAGCGGTTTTAGAAATATCACTTTCCTTCACCCTCACCTGATGATAACCCGATCGCAAGTCTATCTTTGAAAACACTTTAGCACCCTGCAACTGATCAAACAAATCATCTATACGAGGTAAAGGATACTTGTTCTTAACTGTAGCTTTATTCAGTTGCCTATAATCAATACACAAACGCATGGTACCATCTTTCTTTTTCACAAATAAAACTGGCGCACCCCATGGAGATACACTAGGTTGTATGAACCCCCTATCAAGTAAATCTTGCAATTGAATCTTGAGTTCTTTCAACTCAGCAGGTGCCATTCTATACGGTGCCATAGAAATAGGGGTTGTCCCTGGTGCTAATTCAATACTAAATTCAACTTCTCTTTCTGGAGGTAACCCTAGCAACTCACTAGGAAACACTTCAGGAAAATCCCGTACAATAGGAACATCGACTAATTGTAAAGCCCCCTTCCTAGTGTCAAGAACATATGCAATAAAACCCTCACAACCCTTACTCAATAATTTCCTCGTCTGAATAGCAGAAATGATGCAACTGGGAACAATTTTCCTTTCCCCCACAAATTTAAATTCAGGCTCACCAGGCATATTAAAAACAACTTCCTTACGGAAACAATCCATGGATGCATGATATTTGGATAGCCAATCCATTCCCAGAATTATATCAAAATCAGAAATATCCAATGGAAGTAGATCTATAACTGTATCTCTAGACCCCACAGTCAAAACACAATCATGAAAAACATATTCAGTTACAACCATATCCCCCATAGGCATATAAATACCCAACCCCACATCTAAACGAGCACACGGTATATTCAGGTATATGGCAAAAGCATAGGACACAAAAGAATGTGTGGAACCAGGATCAACCAAAACATAAGCACTTCTATCACTAACAGAAAGTGTACCTGTCACCACATCTGGCGTAATCTGAGCTTCTTTCATCGTAAAGACTCGTCCACCTGGCCTGGAACCACTAGCTTGTCCTCTACTCACACTCTTCACTGTACTGCCTGGAGATAACATTCTGCTTGCTACTTCACTATGTGCTGCTGGAGTCTGTGCCAATTGCGGACAATTCTTCTTAATATGCCCCACTTGATGACAATGGTAGCATTCCAATCCCTTAAGCTTAGGACACTCAGATTTATAATGTCCTTCCTCTTTACAAAAGAAACATGTAACACCTCCTATTGGGGCCTCACCTCTCCCTGACTTTCTGGCTGAACCAAAAGATCCTCCACCCCTGGTATCTCTACCAAACCTCCCCTGACCTCTACCACTATCTCCACCACCTCTCTGAAATTTATGAGGTTCCACCTTAACACTTCCACTCTCACCTCCCCTATACTGAGATGCGTCGAATCTACTTTTCTTAAAACTCTCTCTGCTCGCCACCCCTTGGTTCATTTGCCTTTCTGCTATCATGGCTTTGTTTACCAGAGAAGCATAATCTTCTAACTCATAAGTGGCTACTGTATTTTGAATAGGCAAAATCAGTCCATCTTGAAACTTACTACATTTATCTTCTTCCTCCTGCACATACTTAGTAGCAAATCTAGACAAAGCAGTAAATTTAGCATCATACTCCCTCACAGACATGTTCCCTTGGGTCAAATTTATAAACTCCCTCAGCTTCTCCCTCCTATAGACCTTAGGGAAATACTTAACATACAAAGCTTTAATAAATTCAGCCCAAGTAATAACATCAGTACCTTCCATCCTGGGCACCAAATGGTTGCTGGCTTCCCACCAATATTTCGCCTCTCCTTTGAGCTTAAACACAGCTAGATTCACTTTCTGGTTATCTGGAACCTTCATAACTGCAAAGATAGTTTCTAGATCCCTGACCCACATCTCAGCTTCTGTAGGTTCAACTGACCCTGAATATTCTGGAGGATTCAACTTCAAAAACTTCTCATGCATGGAATCTTTCATTTCCTTCCTTGCCTCTTTCTCAATCCTGGCCATAGTCTTGGATTCTAGATATCTAGCCTGTTGTTCTGCCATTTGCGCCATATTTCTTTCTTGTTGCTCTGCCATCCTCATCATTGCCTGCGCCATTATTTGCATCTCTGTAGGCTGCTCTTGCTCTCTAGCCCTTCCAGCAACACTTTGCTCCACTTCAGTATTCTCTGTACGAGAAGCGACTCCCTCTTCTCTAGGTTGTCCATTCCCAGGTTCCATCTGGAATTATCTGTAATACAATAAAATTCTAACAACCAATATAAACAGTTTACAGTACTAAACTATTTGTTAGTATATAAAAAATTCAATAATATCAAATCAATCAATAACTGCCATCTAATCGTCACACACGTCCAGAATTAATAACCTAGACGCTCTGATACCACTAATTGTCACACCCCAAACCCAATATCCATACTAATCATTTATTATTAGAATAATTAAATCATAATCTAGAGCCCATTGGAAATATAATTCATCTATCCATATTTTACTGTATAATGCGCATAATCAACATAATATTATTATTGTGCCATAACGAAATCAATATCAGAGTCATAATTTAAGCGGACATACAATACTATGATTAACTATGATAAAATTTCACAATCATCAACTCAATCCATACTAACGCAAAATATACAATGTGTGAGTAAATTAAAATCTTCAGTGTGACAATGATAAAATCCCCACATTTAAACCCCGGCTCCTTCCAACGGTGCAACTCTCAAAGTTACCAGTCATATGGTATTCTAGTTGGCAGCATAGAAACCTGAAATTGTTAAAATATAACTGTAAGCATTAAGCTTAGTGAGGTACTCCTTCCCTACAATGTAATAACAATTCTATATAGAATAAGTGGATATAAAATCCGAACAATCCTGCCCATTGGCAATAACAAATCCTGGAACATAAGTTCCAACAAATCATTGGATCTTTGTCCAATTCCAATCCTGGATCATAAGACCCAACCAATCCTGGATATTTTAATATCCAAACAAATCCTGAATACCGAAGTATTCAAACAAATCCGCTCTTAGAGCTATATTCATATTTATATATGAAACAAATCATAAGTACACTCACCTTGACAGTTTAACTGGATTTTCCCTTGCCTTTATCCTGTACTTGTTCAATCAGCTCTTCTTCCCTTCCTATCATTCTCACAATATTAGTATCATCATAAGAATATTAATAGTCCAAAGAATAACTTCAATCATAACTCAATTCATAAGCATCATATTATTCAATTCAAATCATTCATTAAAATGAAGTCCCATCTAGACTCAGGTTCTGATATCTAACATATTCAAATTACAGCCCAAACCCTTTTTAATTATTCTTTGTAATCCAATCCTTATTATATCATGTTTCCAAAACAAAAGACGGCACGTCATTCCGAGTTTCCTAGAGCAAAATAAGCCTATTTCTTCACTACATAGCAAATCTGCCCTATAGGCTCTTTTATCGTTCATTCAACTTCCAGGAATTTTCATGATTTTTCTACATCATAAATTTCTATGATATTTCACCCAACATCATTAAACACATTGAAAAATATAAGATTAAAGTTTCATAATTTTTAAGGTTCGTTTTCTATGTTAAGCAAAACATCGAACACATGGCGGGCATATTTTCACCCTTAGGGCAGATTTCTTACCCAAACTTCAAACCCTCACCAAGGACTCATTTGTTGGTATTTTCACATGATTTTCGGATATGTCATACATATATGAGTCCAGGTTAATATCCAATTGAAAGCAATCGATTCCAGTAACTATACAAAAATATATGGAAGTTTGAATAAACAAAGTTTCTAAACAAAGCAATCTTAGGGTTTTGTACATTCAACTTAACTTAAACTTGCATATATCCATACATATGCACCCAAACATGAAAGTTCAATAAAAATCAAGGATTTATATCATATAAATCGTAAATGAAAGAAAAAATAGCAAGATTCATGGTTGGAATTACCTTAGGGGCTTTTTCGTAATTTTCTATGAATTTTCTTCAATTTTCTCCTCACTTTTTCTTCCTAACTTCCAACTTCTCTTTCCTTAGGCTTAAAATCTCTCATGGCTGCATTTTGGCTGAATAAAGAGGTAATTCTAAGGGTTTGAGGTCGGCCAAAGCCACCACCCTTCCCAACCAATGAGAATAAAACATTTGTTGCCATATAAAGACAAAATACTACTTAACGGATGGACTACTTTGCCCTTGTTTCGTAATTTTGGTATAACTTCTCACTCGAACCTCCGTTTCATTCACCGTTTGTTGTGTTACAACCATAACTCACTTGTCTACAATTATGTAGTTTTCACCTCAAGTCAATTGTTATGTCATAAAGGTCAAAACTAGCCTTAAACATGGACATTCCTATCGAAACCTTCAAATTTTGTATTTGTAACTAATTCGACATTTCATGCTTTTTGGAGGTAGGATTAGACTAAACATAATAAATTAACATCACATATATTAATAACACACTAATCATATCACACAAGCTAGGCATGATTTACGTATAATTAATCATAATTATATTCGGGTTGTCACAACGCGGTCAGTTCCTACAAGGTACATTGGTCCCGTGCGAGGTGTTCGTGCCTCCTACGGGGTCGTTTGGGGGTTGGTTTGGGTTTTCACCCTTTAACGGCTTGTTTTTAAGTTTAAGTGCTAATTTTTACAAATTATCGCCATAGTCACAAACCGAGAGACCCAGGTCTACGCGGTCAGTTCATACAAGTTACTTTGGTCCCGTGCAAGGTGTTCGTGCCTCCTACGGGATCGTTTGGGGGTTGGTTTGGGTTTTCACCCTTTAACGGCATATTTTTAACTCTAAGTGTGGTTTTTATAGATTATCGTCATACTCTCAAACCGAGAAAACCGGTACTACGCGGTCAGTTCCTACAAGTTACATTGGTCCTGTGCGAGGTGTTCGTGCCTCCTACGGGGTCGTTTGGGGGTTGGTTTTGGTTTTCACCCTTTAACGGCTTGCTTTTAAGTTTAAGTGATGATTTTTGCAAACTATCGTCATATTCACAAACCGGGAGACCCGGGACTACGCGGTCAGTTCCTACAAGTTACATTGGTCCCGTGCGAGGTGTTCGTTCCTCCTACGGGGTCGTTTGGGGGTTGGTTTGGGTTTTCACCCTTTAACGGCTTGTTTTTAAGTTTAAGTGCTAATTTTTGCAAATTATCGTCATATTCACAAACCGGGAGACCCGGGACTATGCGGTCAGTTCATACAAGTTACATTGGTCCCGTGCAAGGTGTTCGTGCCTCCTACGGGATCGTTTGGGGGTTGGTTTGGGTTTTCACCCTTTAACTGCTTGTTTTTAAGTTTAAGTGCTGATTTTTGCAAATTATCATCATATTCACAAACCGAGAAAATCGGGACTACGCGGTCAGTTCCTACAAGTTACATTGGTCCCGTGCGAGGTGTTCGTGCCTTCTACGGGGTCGTTTGGGGGTTGGTTTGGGTTTTCACCCTTTAACGGCTTGTTTTTAAGTTTAACTGCTGATTTTTGCAAATTATCGTCATATTCACAAATCGGGAGACCCGGGACTACGCGGTCAGTTCCTACAAGTTACTTTGGTCCCGTGCGAGGTGTTCGTGCCTCCTACGGGGTCGTTTGGGGGTTGGTTTGGGTTTTCACCCTTTAACGGCATATTTTTAACTCTAAGTGTGATTTTTATAGATTATCGTCATACTCTCAAACCGAGATACCCGGGACTACGCGGTCAGTTCCTAGAAGTTACATTGGTCCCGTGCGAGGTGTTCGTGCCTCCTACGGGGTCGTTTGGGGGCTGGTTTGGGTTTTCACCCTTTAACGGCTTGTTTTTAAGTTTAAGTGCTGATTTTTGCAAATTATCGTCAAAGTCACAAATCGGGAGACCCCGGACTACGCAGTCAGTTCCTACAAGTTACATTGATCCCGTGCGAGGTGTTCGTGCCTCCTACGGGGTCGTTTGGGGGTTGGTTTGGTTTTTCACCTTTTAATGACTTGTTTTTAAGTTTAAGTGCTGATTTTTGCAAATTATCGTCATATTCACAAACCGGGAGAACCGAGACTACGCGGTCAGTTCCTACAAGTTACATTGGTCCCGTGCGAGGTGTTCGTGCCTCCTACGGGGTCGTTTGGGGGTTGGTTTGGGTTTTCACCCTTTAACGGCTTGTTTTTAAGTTTAAGTGCTGATTTTTGCAAATAATCGTCATATTCACAAACCGGGAGACCCGGGACTACGCGGCCAGTTCATAAAAGTTACATTGGTCCCGTGCAAGGTGTTCGTGCCTCCTACGGGATCGTTTGGGTGTTGGTTTGGGTTTTCACCCTTTAACGGCTTGTTTTTAAGTTTATGTGCTTATTTTTGCAAATTATCATCATATTCACAAACCGAGAAAATCGGGACTACGCGGTCAGTTCTTACAAGTTACATTGGTCCCGTGCGAGGTGTTCGTGCCTTCTACGGGGTCGTTTGGGGGTTGGTTTGGGTTTTCACCCTTTAACGGCTTATTTTTAAGTTTAAGTGCTGATTTTTGCAAATTATCGTCATATTCACAAATCGGGAGACCCGGGACTACGCGGTCAGTTCCTACAAGTTACTTTGGTCCCATGCAAGGTGTTCGTGCCTCCTACGGGGTCGTTGGGGGGTTGGTTTGGGTTTTCACCCTTTAACGGCATATTTTTAACTCTAAGTGTGATTTTTATAGATTATCGTCATACTCTCAAACCGAGAGACCCGGGACTACTCGGTCAGTTCCTACAAGTTACATTGGTCCCGTGCGAGGTGTTCGTGCCTCCTACGGGGTCGTTTGGGGGCAGGTTTGGGTTTTCACCCTTTAACGACTTGTTTTTAAGTTTAAGTGCTGATTTTTATAAATTATCGTCATAGTCACAAACCGGGAGACCCAGGACTACGCGGTCAGTTCATACAAGTTACTTTGGTCCCGTGCAAGGTGTTCGTGCCTCCTACGGGATCGTTTGGGGGTTGGTTTGGGTTTTTACCCTTTAACGGCATATTTTTAACCCTAAGTGTGGTTTTTATAGATTATCGTCATACTCTCAAACCGAGAAAACTGGGACTACGCGGTCAGTTCCTACAAGTTACATTGGTCCCGTGCGAGGTGTTCGTGCCTCCTACGGGGTCGTTTGGGGGTTGGTTTTTGTTTTCACCCTTTAACGGCTTGTTTTTAAGTTTAAGTGCTAATTTTTGCAAATTCTCGTCATATTCACAAACCGGGAGACCCGGGACTACGCCGTCAGTTCCTACAAGTTACATTGGTCCCGTGCGAGGTGTTCGTGCCTCCTACGGGGTCGTTTGGGGGTTGGTTTGGGTTTTCACCCTTTAACGGCTTGTTTTTAAGTTTAAGTACTGATTTTTACAAATTATCGTCATATTCAGAAACCGGGAGACCCGAGACTACACGGACAGTTCCTACAAGTTACATTGGTCCCGTGCGAGGTGTTCGTGCCTCCTACGGGGTCGTTTGAGGGCTGGTTTTGGTTTTCACCCTTTAACGACCTGTTTTCAAGTCTAAGTGTGATTTTTATAGATTATCGTCGTACACTCAAACCGAGAGACCGGGGACTACGCGGTCAGTTCCTACAAGTTAAATTGGTCTCGTGCGAGGTGTTCGTGCCTCCTACGGGGTCGTTTGGGGGTTGGTTTTGGTTTTCACCCTTTAACGGCTTGTTTTTAAGTTTAAGTGCTGATTTTTACAAATTATCATCATATTCACAAACCGGGAGACCCGGGACTACGCGATCAGTTCCTACAAGTTACATAGGTCCCGTGCGAGGTGTTCGTGCCTCCTACGGGATCGTTTGGGGGTTGGTTTGGGTTTTCACCCTTTAACGGCTTGTTTTTAAGTTTAAGTGCTGATTTTTGCAAATTATCATCATATTCACAAACCGGGAGACCCGGGACTACGCGGTCAGTTCCTACAAGTTACATTGGTCCCGTGCGAGGTGTTCGTGCCTCCTACGGGGTCGTTTGGGGGTTGGTTTGGGTTTTCACCCTTTAACGGCTTGTTTTTAAGTTTAAGTGCTGATTTTGCCAAATTATCATCATATTTACAAACCGGGAGACCCGGGACTACGCGGTCAGTTCATACAAGTTACATTGGTCTCGTGCAAGGTGTTCGTGCCTCCTACGGGATCGTTTGGGGGTTGGTTTGGGTTTTCACCCTTTAACGGCTTGTTTTTAAGTTTAAGTGCTAATTTTTGCAAATTATCATCAAATTCACAAACCGAGAAAATCGGGACTACGCGGTCAGTTCCTACAAGTTACATTGGTCCCGTGCGAGGTGTTCGTGCCTTCTACGGGGTCGTTTGGGGGTTGGTTTTGGTTTTCACCCTTTAACGGCTTGTTTTTAAGTTTAAGTGCTGATTTTTGCAAATTATCATCATATTCACAAACCGGGAGACCCGGGACTACGCGATCAGTTCCTACAAGTTACATTGGTCCCGTGCGAGGTGTTCGTGCCTCCTACGGGATCGTTTGGGGGTTGGTTTGGGTTTTCACCCTTTAACGGCTTGTTTTTAAGTTTAAGTGCTGATTTTTACAAATTATCGTCATATTCAGAAATCGGGAGACCCGGGACTACGCGGTCAGTTCATACAAGTTACTTTGGTCCCGTGCAAGGTGTTTGTGCCTCCTACGGGATCGTTTGGGGGTTGGTTTGGGTTTTCACCCTTTAACGGCTTGTTTTTAAGTTTAAGTGCTGATTTATACAAATTATCATCATATTCACAAATCGAGAAAACCGGGACTACGCGGTCAGCTCCTATATGTAACATTGGTCCCGTGCGAGGTGTTCTTGCCTCCTACGGGGTCGTTTGGGGGTTGGTTTTAGTTTTCACCCTTTAACGGTTTGTTTTTAAGTTTAAGTGCTGATTTTTGCAAATTATTGTCATATTCACAAACCGGGAGACCCGGGACTACGCGGTCAGTTCCTACAAGTTAAATTGGTCCCGTGCGAGGTGTTCGTGCCTCCTACGGGGTCGTTTGGGGGTTGGTTTGGGTTTTCACCCTTTAACGGCTTGTTTTTAAGTGTAAGTGCTGATTTTTGCAAATTATCGTCATATTCACAAACTGGGAGACCCGGGACTACGCGGTCAGTTCCTACAAGTTACATTGGTCCCGTGCGAGGTGTTCGTGCCACCTACGGGGTCGTTTGGGGGCTAGTTTGGGTTTTCACCCTTTAACGGCTTGTTTTTAAGTTTAAGTGCTGATTTTTGCAAATTATCGTCATAGTCAAGAACCGGGAGACCCAAGACTACGCGGTCAGTTCATACAAGTTGCTTTTGTCCCGTGCAAGGTAATCGTGCCTCCTACGGGATCGTTTGGGGGTTGGTTTGGGTTTTCACCCTTTAACGGCATATTTTTAACTCTAAGTGTGGTTTTTATAGATTATCATCATACTATCAAATCGAGAAAACCGGGACTACGCGGTCAGTTCCTACAAGTTACATTGGTCCCGTGCGAGGTGTTCGTGCCTCCTACGGGGTCGTTTGGGGGTTGGTTTTGGTTTTCACCCTTTAACGGCTTGTTTTTAAGTTTAAGTGCTGATTTTTGCAAATTATCGTCATATTCACAAACCGGGAGACCCGGGACTACGCGGTCACTTCATACAAGTTACTTTGGTCCCGTGCAAGGTGTCCGTGCCTCCTACGGGATCGTTTGGGGGTTGGTTTGGGTTTTCACCCTTTAACGGCTTGTTTTTAAGTTTAAGTGCAGATTTTTGCAAATTATCATCATATTCACAAACCGAGAAAATCGGGACTACGCGGTCAGTTCCTACAAGTTACATTGGTCCCGTGCGAGGTGTTCGTGCCTTCTACGGTGTCGTTTGGGGGTTGGTTTGGGTTTTCACCCTTTAACGGCTTGTTTTTAAGTTTAAGTGCTAATTTTTGCAAATTATCGTCATATTCACAAATCGGGAGACCCGGGACTACGCGGTCAGTTCCTACAAGTTACTTTGGTCCCGTGCAAGGTGTTCGTGCCTCCTACGGGGTCGTTTGGGGGTTGGTTAGGGTTTTCACCCTTTAATGACTTATTTTTAAGTTTAAGTGCTAATTTTTGCAAATTATCGTCATATTCACAAACCGGGAGACCCGGGACTACGCGGTCAGTTCCTACAAGTTACATTGGTCCCGTGCGAGGTATTCGTGCCTCCTACGGGGTCGTTTGGGGGTTGGTTTGGGTTTTCACCCTTTAACGGCATATTTTTAACTCTAAGTGTGATTTTTATAGATTATCGTCATACTCTCAAACCGAGAGACCCGGGACTACGCGGTCAGTTCCTACAAGTTACATTGGTCCCGTGCGAGGTGTTCGTGCCTCCTACGGGGTCGTTTGGGGGCTGTTTTGGGTTTTCACCCTTTAACGGCTTGTTTTTAAGTTTAAGTGCTGATTTTTGCAAATTATCGTCATAGTCACAAACCGGGAGACCCAGGACTACGCGGTCAGTTCATACAAGTTACTTTGGTCCCGTGCAAGGTGTTCGTGCCTCCTACGAGATCGTTTGGGGGTTGGTTTGGGTTTTTACCCTTTAACGGTATATTTTTAACCCTAAGTGTGGTTTTTATAGATTATCGTCATACTCTCAAACCGAGAAAACCAGGACTACGCGGTCAGTTCCTACAAGTTACATTGGTCCCGTGCGAGGTGTTCGTGCCTCCTACGGGGTCGTTTGGGGGTTGGTTTTGGTTTTCACCCTTTAACGGCTTGTTTTTAAGTTTAAGTGCTGATTTTTGCTAATTATCATCATATTCACAAACCGGGAGACCCGGGACTACGCGGTCAGTTCCTACAAGTTACATTGGTCCCGTGCGAGGTGTTCGTGCCTCCTACGGGGTCGTTTGGGGGTTGGTTTGGGTTTTCACCCTTTAACGGCTTGTTTTTAAGTGTAAGTGCTGATTTTTGCAAATTATCGTCATATTCACAAACTGGGAGACCCGGGACTACGCGGTCAGTTCCTACAAGTTACATTGGTCCCGTGCGAGGTGTTCGTGCCACCTACGGGGTCGTTTGGGGGCTAGTTTGGGTTTTCACCCTTTAACGGCTTGTTTTTAAGTTTAAGTGCTGATTTTTGCAAATTATCGTCATAGTCAAGAACCGGGAGACCCAAGACTACGCGGTCAGTTCATACAAGTTGCTTTTGTCCCGTGCAAGGTAATCGTGCCTCCTACGGGATCGTTTGGGGGTTGGTTTGGGTTTTCACCCTTTAACGGCATATTTTTAACTCTAAGTGTGGTTTTTATAGATTATCATCATACTCTCAAATCGAGAAAACCGGGACTACGCGGGCAGTTCCTACAAGTTACATTGGTCCCGTGCGAGGTGTTCGTGCCTCCTACGGGGTCGTTTGGGGGTTGGTTTTGGTTTTCACCCTTTAACGGCTTGTTTTTAAGTTTAAGTGCTGATTTTTGCAAATTATCGTCATATTCACAAACCGGGAGACCCGGGACTACGCGGTCACTTCATACAAGTTACTTTGGTCCCGTGCAAGGTGTTCGTGCCTCCTACGGGGTCGTTTGGGGGTTGGTTTGGGTTTTCACCCTTTAACGGCATATTTTTAACTCTAAGTGTGATTTTTATAGATTATCGTGATACTCTCAAACCGAGAGACCCGGGACTACGCGGTCAGTTCCTACAAGTTACATTGGTCCCGTGCGAGGTGTTCGTGCCTCCTACGGGGTCGTTTGGGGGTTGGTTTTGGTTTTCACCCTTTAACGGCTTGTTTTTAAGTTTAAGTGCTGATTTTTGCTAATTATCATCATATTCACAAACCGGGAGACCCGGGACTACGCGGTCAGTTCCTACAAGTTACATTGGTCCCGTGCGAGGTGTTCGTGCCTCCTACGGGGTCGTTTGAGGGTTGGTTTGGGTTTTCACCATTTAACGGCTTGTTTTTAAGTTTAAGTGCTGATTTTTGCAAATTATCGTCATATTCAGAAACCGGGAGACCCGGGACTACGCGGTCAGTTCCTACAAGTTACATTGGTCCCGTACGAGGTGTTCGTTCCTCCTACGGAGTCGTTTGAGGGCTGGTTTTGGTTTTCACCCTTTAACGGCCTCATTTCATGTCTAAGTGTGATATTTATAAATTATCGTCATACTCTCAAACCGAGAGACCCGGGACTACGCGGTCAGTTCCTACAAGTCACATTGGTCCCGTGCGAGGTGTTCGTGCCTCCTACGGGGTCGTTTGGGGGTTGGTTTTGGTTTTCACCCTTTAACGGCTTGTTTTTAAGTTTAAGTGATGATTTTTGCAAATTATCATCATATTCACAAACCGGGAGACCCGGGACTACGCGATCAGTTCCTACAAGATACATTGGTCCCGTGCGAGGTGTTTGTGCCTCCTATGGGGTCGTTTGGGGGTTGGTTTGGGTTTTCACCCTTTAACGGCTTGTTTTTAAGTTTAAGTGCTGATTTTTGCAAACTATCGTCATATTCACAAACCGAGAGACCCGGGACTACGCGGTCAGTTCATACAAGTTACTTTGGTCCCGTGCAAGGTGTTTGTGCCTCCTACGGGATCGTTTGGGGGTTGGTTGGGGTTTTCACCCTTTAACGGCTTGTTTTTAAGTTTAAGTGCTGATTTTTACAGATTATCATCATATTCACAAACCGAGAAACCCGGGACTACGCGGTCAGTTCCTACAAGTTACATTGGTCCCGTGCGAGGTGTTCTTGCCTCCTACGGGGTCGTTTGGGGGTTGGTTTTAGTTTTCACCCTTTAACGACTTGTTTTTAAGTTTAAGTGCTGATTTTTGCAAATTATCGTCATATTCACAAACCGGGAGACCCGAGACTAGGCGGTCAGTTCCTACAAGTTACATTGGTCCCGTGCGAGGTGTTCGTGCCTCCTACGGGGTCGTTTGGGGGTTGGTTTGGGTTTTCACCCTTTAACGGCTTGTTTTAAAGTGTAAGTGCTGATTTTTGCAAATTATCGTCATATTCACAAACCGGGAGACCCGGGACTACACGGTCAGTTCCTACAAGTTACATTGGTCCCGTGCGAGGTGTTCGTGCCACCTACGGGGTCGTTTGGGGGCTGGTTTGGGTTTTCACCCTTTAACGGCTTGTTTTTAAGGTTAAGTGCTGATTTTTGCAAATTATCGTCATAGTCAAGAACCGGGAGACCCAGGACTACGCGGTCAGTTCATACAAGTTACTTTTGTCCCGTGCAAGGTGTTCGTGCCTCCTACGGGATCATTTGGGGGTTGGTTTGGGTTTTCACCCTTTAACGGCATATTTTTAACTCTAAGTGTGGTTTTTATAGATTATCATCATACTCTCAAATCGAGAAAACCGGGACTACGCGGTCAGTTCCTACAAGTTACATTGGTCCCGTGCGAGGTGTTCGTGCCTCCTACGGGGTCGTTTGGGGGTTGGTTTTGGTTTTCACCCTTTAACGGCTTGTTTTTAAGTTTAAGTGCTGATTTTTGCAAATTATCGTCATATTCACAAACCGGGAGACCCGGGACTTCGCGGTCAGTTCATACAAGTTACTTTGGTCCCGTGCAAGGTGTTCGTGCCTCCTACGGGATCGTTTGGGGGTTGGTTTGTGCTTTCACCCTTTAACGGCTTATTTTTAAGTTTAAGTGCTGATTTTTGCAAATTATCATCATATTCACAAACCGAGAAAACCGGGACTACGCGGTTAGTTCCTACAAGTTACATTGGTCCCGTGCGAGGTGTTCGTGACTTCTACGGCGTCGTTTGGGGGTTGGTTTGGGTTTTCACCCTTTAACGGCTTGTTTTTAAGTTTAAGTGCTGATTTTTCCAAATTATCATCATATTCACAAACCGAGAAAAGCGGGACTACGCGGTCAGTTCCTACAAGTTACATTGGTCCCGTGCAAGGGGTTCGTGCCTCCTACGGGGTCGTTTGGGGGCTGGTTTGGGTTTTCACCCTTTAACGGCTTGTTTTTAAGTTTAAGTGCTGATTTTTGTAAATTATCGTCATAGTCACAAACCGGGAGACCCAGGACTACGCGGTCAGTTCATACAAGTTACTTTGGTCCCGTGCAAGGTGTTCGTGCCTCCTACGGGGTCGTTTGGGGGCTGGTTTGGGTTTTCACCCTTTAACGGCATATTTTTAACTCTAAGTGTGATTTTTATAGATTTTCGTCATACTCTCAAACCGAGAAAATCGAGACTACGCGGTCAGTTCCTACAAGTTACATTGGTCCCGTGCGAGGTGTTCGTGCCTCCTACGGGGTCGTTTGGGGGTTGGTTTTGGTTTTCACCCTTTAACGGCTTGTTTTTAAGTTTAAGTGCTGATTTTTGCAAATTATCGTCATATTCACAAACCGGGAGACCCGGGACTACGGGGTCAGTTCCTACAAGTTACATTGGTCCCGTACGAGGTGTTCGTGCCTCCTACGGGGTCGTTTGGGGGTTGGTTTTGGTTTTCAACCTTTAGAGGCTTGTTTTTAAGTTTAAGTGCTGATTTTTGCAAATTATCATCATATTCAGAAACCGGGAGACCTGGGACTACGCGGTCATTTCCTACAAGTTACATTGGTCCCGTACGAGGTGTTCATTCCTCCTACGGGGTCGTTTGAGGGCTGGTTTTGGTTTTCACCCTTTAACGGCCTCTTTTCAAGTCTAAGTGTGATTTTTATAGATTATCGCCATACTCTCAAACCGAGATACCCGGGACTACGCGGTCAGTTCCTACAAGTTACATTGGTCCCGTGCGAGGTGTTCGTGCCTCTTACGGGGTCGTTTGGGGGTTGGTTTTGGTTTTCACCCTTCAACGGCTTGTTTTTAAGTTTAAGTGCTGATTTTTGCAAATTATCATCATATTCATAAACTGAGAGACCCGGGACTACGCGATCAGTTCCTACAAGTTACATTGGTCCCGTGCGAGGTGTTTGTGCCTCCTACGGGGTCGTTTGGGGGTTGGTTTGGGTTTTCACCCTTTAACGGCTTTATTTTAAGTTTAAGTGCTGATTTTTGCAAATTATCGTCATATTCACAAACCGAGAGACCCGGGACTACCCGGTCAGTTCATACAAGTTACTTTGGTCCCGTGCAAGGTGTTTGTGCCTCCTACGAGATCGTTTGGGGGTTGGTTTGGGTTTTCACCCTTTAACGGCTTGTTTTTAACTTTAGGTGCTGATTTTTGCAGATTATCATCATATTCACAAACCGAGAAAACCGGGACTACGCGGTCAGTTCCTACAAGTTACATTGGTCCCGTGCGAGGTGTTCTTGCCTCCTACGGGGTCGTTTGGGGGTTGGTTTTAGTTTTCACCCTTTAACGGCTTGTTTTTAAGTTTAAGTGCTGATTTTTGCAGATTATCATCATATTCACAAACCGAGAAAACCGGGACTACGCGGTCAGTTCCTACAAGTTACATTGGTCCCGTGCGAGGTGTTCGTGCCTCCTACGGGGTCGTTTGGGGGTTGGTTTGGGTTTTCACCCTTTAACGGCTTGTTTTTAAGTTTAAGTACTGATTTTTGCAAATTATCGTCATATTCAGAAACCGGGAGACCCGGGACTACGCGGTCAGTTCCTACAAGTTACATTGGTCCCGTGCGAGGAGTTCGTGCCTCCTACGGGGTCGTTTGAGGGCTGGTTTTGGTTTTCACCCTTTAACGGCCTGTTTTCAAGTCTAAGTGTGATTTTTATAGATTATCGTCATACACTCAAACCGAGAGACCGGGGACTACGCGGTCAGTTCCTAAAAGTTACATTGGTCCCGTGCGAGGTGTTCGTGCCTCCTACGGGGTCGTTTGGGGGTTGGTTTTGGTTTTCACCCTTTAACGGCTTGTTTTTAAGTTTAAGTGCTGATTTTTGCAAATTATCATCATATTCACAAACCGGGAGACCCGGGACTACGCGATCCGTTCCTACAAGTTACATTGGTCCCGTGCGAGGTGTTCGTGCCTCCTACGGGGTCGTTTGGGGGTTGGTTTGGGTTTTCACCCTTTAACGGATTGTTTTTAAGTTTAAGTGCTGATTTTTGCAAATTATCGTCATATTCACAAATCGGGAGACCCGGGACTACGCGGTCAGTTCATACAAGTTACTTTGGTCCCGTGCAAGGTGTTTGTGCCTCCTACGGGATCGTTTGGGGGTTGGTTTGGGTTTTCACCCTTTAACGGCTTGTTTTTAAGTTTAAGTGCTGATTTTTACAAATTATCATCATATTCACAGACCGAGAAAACCGGGACTACGCGGTCAGCTCCTATATGTTACATTGGTCCCGTGCGAGGTGTTCTTGCCTCCTACGGGGTCGTTTGGGGGTTGGTTTTAGTTTTCACCCTTTAACGACTTGTTTTTAAGTGTAAGTGCTGATTTTTGCAAATTATCGTCATATTAACAAACCGGGAGACCCGGGACTACGCGGTCAGTTCCTACAAGTTACATTGGTCCCGTACGAGGTGTTCGTGCCACCTACGGGGTTGTTTGGGGGCTGGTTTGGGTTTTCACCCTTTAACGGCTTGTTTTTAAGTTTAAGTGCTGATTTTTGCAAATTATCATCATATTGACAAACCGGGAGACCCGGGACTATGCGGTCAGTTCCTACAAGTTACATTGGTCCCGTGCGAGGTGTTCGTGCCTCCTACGGGGTCGTTTGGGGGTTGGTTTGGGTTTTCACCCTTTAACGGCTTATTTTTAAGTGTAATTACTGATTTTTGCAAATTATCGTCATATTCACAAACCGGGAGACCCGGGACTACGCGGTCAGTTCCTACAAGTTACATTGGTCCCGTGCGAGGTGTTCGTGCCACCTACGGGGTTGTTTGGTGGCTGGTTTGGGTTTTCACCCTTTAACGGCTTGTTTTTAAGTTTAAGTGCTGATTTTTGCAAATTATCATCATATTGACAAACCGGGAGACCCGGGACTTTGCGGTCAGTTCCTACAAGTTACATTGGTCACGTGCGAGGTGTTCGTGCCTCCTACGGGGTCGTTTGGGGGTTGGTTTGGGTTTTCACCCTTTAACGGCTTATTTTTAAGTTTAAGTGCTGATTTTTGCAAATTATCGTCATATTCACAAATCGGGAGACCCGGGACTACGCGGTCAGTTCCTACAAGTTACATTGGTCCCGTGCGAGGTGTTCGTGCCTCCTACGGGGTCGTTTGGGGGTTGGTTTGGGTTTTCACCCTTTAACGGCTTGTTTTTAAGTTTAAGTGCTGATTTTTGCAAATTATCGTCATATTCACAAACCGGGAGACCCGGGACTACGCGGTCAGTTCATACAAGTTACTTTGGTCCCGTGCAAGGTGTTCGTGCCTCCTACGGGATCGTTTGGGGGTTGGTTTGTGTTTTCACCCTTTAACGGCTTGTTTTAAAGTTTAAGTGCAGATTTTTGCAAATTATCATCATATTCACAAACCGAGAAAACCGGGACTATGCGGTCAGTTCCTACAAGTTACATTGGTCCCGTGCGAGGTGTTCGTGCCTTCTACGGCGTCGTTTGGGGGTTGGTTTGGGTTTTCACCCTTTAACGGCTTGTTTTTAAGTTTAAGTGCTGATTTTTTTAAATTATCGTCATATTCACAAATCGGGAGATCCATGACTACGCGGTCAGTTCCTACAAGTTACTTTGGTCCCGTGCAAGGTGTTCGTGACTCCTACGGGGTCGTTTGGGGGTTGGTTTGGGTTTTCACCCTTTAACGGCATATTTTTAACTCTAAGTGTGATTTTTATAGATTATCATCATACTCTCAAACCGAGAGACCCGGGACTACGCGGTCAGTTCCTACAAGTTACATTGGTCCCGTGCGAGGTGTTCGTGCCTCCTACGGGGTCGTTTGGGGGCTCGTTTGGGTTTTCACCCTTTAACGGCTTGTTTTTAAGTTTAGGTGCTGATTTTTGTAAATTATCGTCATAGTTACAAATCGGGAGACCCAGGACTACGCGGTCAGTTGATACAAGTTACTTTGGTCCCGTGCAAGGTGTTCGTGCCTCCTACGGGGTCGTTTGGGGGCTGGTTTGGGTTTTCACCCTTTAACGGCATATTTTTAACTCTAAGTGTGATTTTTATAGATTTTCGTCATACTCTCAAATCGAGAAAACCGGGACTACGCGGTCAGTTCCTAGAAGTTACATTGGTCCCATGCGAGGTGTTCGTGCCTCCTACGGGGTCGTTTGGGGGTTGGTTTTGGTTTTCACCATTTAACGGCTTGTTTTTAAGTTTAAGTGCTGATTTTTGCAAATTATCGTCATATTCACAAACCGGGAGACCCGGGACTACGCGGTCAGTTCCTACAAGTTACTTTGGTCCCGTGCAAGGTGTTCGTGCCTCCTACGGGATCGTTTGGGGGTTGGTTTGGGTTTTTACCCTTTAACGACATATTTTTAACCCTAAGTGTGGTTTTTATAGATTATCTTCATACTCTCAAACCGAGAAAACCGGGACTACGCGGTCAGTTCCTACAAGTTACATTGGTCTCGTGCGAGGTGTTCGTGCCTCCTACGGGGTCGTTTGGGGGTTGGTTAGGGTTTTCACCCTTTAACGACTTATTTTTAAGTTTAAGTGCTAATTTTTGCAAATTGTCATCATATTCACAAACCGGGAGACCCGGGACTACGCGGTCAGTTCCTACAAGTTACATTGGTCCCGTGCGAGGTATTCGTGCCTCCTACGGGGTCGTTTGGGGGTTGGTTTGGGTTTTCACCCTTTAACGGCATATTTTTAACTCTAAGTGTGATTTTTATAGATTATCGTCATACTCTCAAACCGAGAGACCCGGGACTACGCGGTCAGTTCCTACAAGTTACATTGGTCCCGTGCGAGGTGTTCGTGCCTCCTACGGGGTCGTTTGGGGGCTGGTTTGGGTTTTCACCCATTAACGGCTTGTTTTTAAGTTTAAATGCTGATTTTTGCCAATTATCGTCATAGTCACAAACCGGGAGACCCAGGACTACGCGATCAGTTCATACAAGTTACTTTGGTCCCGTGCAAGGTGTTCGTGCCTCCTACGGGATCGTTTGGGGGTTGGTTTGGGTTTTTACCCATTAACGACATATTTTTAACCCTAAGTGTGGTTTTTATAGATTATCGTCATACTCTAAAACCGAGAAAACCGGGACTACGCGGTCAGTTCCTACAAGTTACATTGGTCCCGTGCGAGGTGTTCGTGCCTCCTACGGGGTCGTTTGGGGGTTGGTTTTGGTTTTCACCCTTTAACGGCTTATTTTTAAGTTTAAGTGCTGATTTTTGCAAATTATCATCATATTCACAAACCGGGATACCCGGGAGTACGCGGTCAGTTCCTACAAGTTACATTGGTCCCGTGCGAGGTGTTCGTGCCTCCTACGGGGTCGTTTGGGGGTTGGTTTGGGTTTTCACCCTTTAACGGCTTGTTTTTAAGTTTAAATGCTGATTTTTGCAAATTATCATCATATTCAGAAATCGGGAGACCCGAGACTACGCGGTCAGTTCCTACAAGTTACATTGGTCCCGTACGAGGTGTTCGTTACTCCTACGGGGTCGTTTGAGGGCTGGTTTTGGTTTTCACCCTTTAACGGCCTCTTTTCAAGTCTAAGTGTGATTTTTATAGATTATCATCATACTCTCAAATCGAGAGACCCGGGACTACGCGGTCAGTTCCTACAAGTTACATTGGTCCCGTGCGAGGTGTTCGTGCCTCCTACGGGGTCGTTTGGGGGTTGGTTTTGGTTTTCACCCTTTAACGGCTTGTTTTTAAGTTTAAGTGCTAATTTTTGCAAATTATCATCATATTCACAAATCGGGAGACCGGGGACAACGCGATCAGCTCCTACAAGTTACATTGGTCCCGTGCGAGGTGTTTGTGCCTCCTATGGGGTCGTTTGGGGGTTGGTTTGGGTTTTCACCCTTTAACGGCTTGTTTTTAAGTTTAAGTGCTGATTTTTGCAAATTATCGTCATATTCACAAACCGAGAGACCCGGGACTACGCGGTCAGTTCATACAAGTTACTTTGGTCCCGTGCAAGGTGTTTGTGCCTCCTACGGGATCGTTTGGGGGTTGGTTTGGGTTTTCACCCTTTAACGGCTTGTTTTTAAGTTTAAGTGCTGATATTTGCAGATTATCATAATATTCACAAACCGAGAAAACCGGGACTACGCGGTCAGTACCTACTTACATTGGTCCCGTGCGAGGTGTTCGTGCCTCCTACGGGGTCGTTTGGGGGTTGGTTTTAGTTTTCACCCTTTAACGGTTTGTTTTTAAGTTTAAGTGCTGATTTTTGCAAATTATCGTCATATTCACAAACCGGGAGACCCGGGACTACGCGGTCAGTTCCTACAAGTTACATTGGTCCCGTGCGAGGTGTTCGTGCCACCTACGGGGTCGTTTGGGGGCTGGTTTGGGTTTTCACACTTTAACGGCTTGTTTTTAAGTTTAAGTGCTGATTTTTGCAAATTATCGTCATAGTCAAGAACCGGGAGACCCAGGACTACGCGGTCAGTTCATACAAGTTACTTTTGTCCCGTGCAAGGTGTTCGTGCCTCCTACGGGATCGTTTGGGGGTTGGTTTGGGTTTTCACCCTTTAACGACATATTTTTAACCTTAAGTGTGGTTTTTATAGATTATCATCATACTCTCAAATCGAGAAAACCGGGACTACGCGGTCAGTTCCTACAAGTTACATTGGTCCCGTGCGAGGTGTTCGTGCCTCCTACGGGGTCGTTTGGGGGTTGGTTTTGGTTTTCACCCTTTAACGGTTTGTTTTTAAGTTTAAGTGCTGATTTTTGCAAATTATCGTCATATTCACAAACCGGGAGACCCGGGACTACGCGGTCAGTTCATACAAGTTACTTTGGTTCCGTGCAAGGTGTTCGTGCCTCCTACGGGATCGTTTGGGGGTTGGTTTGGGTTTTCACCCTTTAACGGCTTGTTTTTAAGTTTAAGTGCTGATTTTTGCAAATTATCATCATATTCACAAACCGAGAAAACCGGGACTACGCGGTCAGTTCCTACAAGTTACATTGGTCCCGTGCGAGGTGTTCGTGACTTCTACGGCGTCGTTTGGGGATTGGTTTGGGTTTTCACCCTTTAACGGCTTGTTTTTAAGTTTAAGTGCTGATTTTTGCAAATTATCATCATATTCACAAACCGAGAAAACCGGGACTACGCGGTCAGTTCCTACAAGTTACATTGGTCCCGTGCAAGGGGTTCGTGCCTCCTACGGGGTCGTTTGGGGGCTGGTTTGGGTTTTAACCCTCTAACGGCTTGTTTTTAAGTTTAAGTGCTGATTTTTGTAAATTATCGTCATAGTCACAAACCGGGAGACCCAGGACTACGCGATCAGTTCATACAAGTTACTTTGGTCCCGTGCAAGGTGTTCGTGCCTCATACGTGATTGTTTGGGGGTTGGTTTGGGTTTTTACCCTTTAACGGCATATTTTTAACCCTAAGTGTGGTTTTTATAGATTATCGTCATACTCTCAAACCGAGAAAACCGGGACTACGCGGTCAGTTCCTACAAGTTACATTGGTCTCGTGCGAGGTGTTCGTCCCTCGTACGGGGTCGTTTGGGGGTTGGTTAGGGTTTTCACCCTTTAACGACATATTTTTAAGTTTAAGTGCTAATTTTTGCAAATTATCGTCCTATTCACAAACCGGGAGACCCGGGACTACGCGGTCAGTTCCTACAAGTTACCATGGTCCCGTGCGAGGTGTTCGTGCCTCCTACGGGGTCGTTTGGGGGCTGGTTTGGGTTTTCACCCTTTAACGGCATATTTTTAACTCTAAGTGTGATTTTTATAGATTATCGTCATACTCTCAAACCGAGAGACCCGGGACTACGCGGTCAGTTCCTACAAGTTACATTGGTCCCGTGCGAGGTGTTCGTGCCTCCTACGGGGTCGTTTGGGGGCTGGTTTGGGTTTTCACCCTTTAACGGCTTGTTTTTAAGTTTAAGTGCTGATTTTTGCAAATTATCGTCATAGTCACAAACCGGGAAACCCAGGACTACGCGGTTAGTTCATACAAGTTACTTTGGTCCCGTGCAAGGTGTTCGTGCCTATTACGGGATCGTTCGGGGTTTGGTTTGGGTTTTTACCCTTTAACGGCATATTTTTAACCCTAAGTGTGGTTTTTATAGATTATCATCATACTCTCAAACCGAGAGACCCGGGACTACGCGGTCAGTTCCTACAAGTTACATTGGTCCCGTGCGAGGTGTTCGTGCCTCCTACGGGGTCGTTTGGGGGCTGGTTTGGGTTTTCACCCTTTAACGGCTTATTTTTAAGTTTAAGTGCGGATTTTTGTAAATTATCGTCATAGTCACAAACCGGGAGACCCAGGACTACGCGGTCAGTTCATAAAGGTTACTTGGGTCCCGTTCAAGGTGTTCGTGCGTCCTACGGGATCATTTGGGGGTTGGTTTGGGTTTTTACCCTTTAACGGCATATTTTTAACCCTAAGTGTGGTTTTTATAGATTATCATCATACTCTCAAACCGAGAAAACCGGGACTACGCGGTCAGTTCCTACAAGTTACATTGGTCTCGTGCGAGGTGTTCGTGCCACCTACGGGGTCGTTTGGGGGCTGGTTTGGGTTTTCACACTTTAACGGCTTGTTTTTAAGTTTAAGTGCTGATTTTTGCAAATTATCGTCATAGTCAAGAACCGGGAGACCCAGGACTACGCGGTCAGTTCATACAAGTTACTTTTGTCCCGTGCAAGGTGTTCGTGCCTCCTACGGGATCGTTTGGGGGTTGGTTTGGGTTTTCACCCTTTAACGACATATTTTTAACCTTAAGTGTGGTTTTTATAGATTATCATCATACTCTCAAATCGAGAAAACCGGGACTACGCGGTCAGTTCCTACAAGTTACATTGGTCCCGTGCGAGGTGTTCGTGCCTCCTACGGGGTCGTTTGGGGGTTGGTTTTGGTTTTCACCCTTTAACGGATTGTTTTTAAGTTTAAGTGCTGATTTTTGCAAATTATCGTCATATTCACAAACCGGGAGACCCGGGACTACGCGGTCAGTTCATACAAGTTACTTTGGTTCCGTGCAAGGTGTTCGTGCCTCCTACGGGATCGTTTGGGGGTTGGTTTGGGTTTTCACCCTTTAACGGCTTGTTTTTAAGTTTAAGTGCTGATTTTTGCAAATTATCATCATATTCACAAACCGAGAAAACCGGGACTACGCGGTCAGTTCCTACAAGTTACATTGGTCCCGTGCGAGGTGTTCGTGACTTCTACGGCGTCGTTTGGGGATTGGTTTGGGTTTTCACCCTTTAACGGCTTGTTTTTAAGTTTAAGTGCTGATTTTTGCAAATTATCATCATATTCACAAACCGAGAAAACCGGGACTACGCGGTGAGTTCCTACAAGTTACATTGGTCCCGTGCAAGGGGTTCGTGCCTCCTACGGGGTCGTTTGGGGGCTGGTTTGGGTTTTCACCCTCTAACGGCTTGTTTTTAAGTTTATGTGCTGATTTTTCTAAATTATCGTCATAGTCACAAACCGGGAGACCCAGGACTACGCGATCAGTTCATACAAGTTACTTTGGTCCCGTGCAAGGTGTTCGTGCCTCATACGTGATTGTTTGGGGGTTGGTTTGGGTTTTTACCCTTTAACGGCATATTTTTAACCCTAAGTGTGGTTTTTATAGATTATCGTCATACTCTCAAACCGAGAAAACCGGGACTACGCGGTCAGTTCCTACAAGTTACATTGGTCTCGTGCGAGGTGTTCGTCCCTCGTACGGGGTCGTTTGGGGGTTGGTTAGGGTTTTCACCCTTTAACGGCTTGTTTTTAAGTTTAAGTGCTGATTTTTGCAAATTATCGTCATATTCACAAACCGGGAGACCCGGGACTTCGCGGTCAGTTCATACAAGTTACTTTGGTCCCGTGCAAGGTGTTCGTGCCTCCTACGGGATCGTTTGGGGGTTGGTTTGTGTTTTCACCCTTTAACGGCTTGTTTTTAAGTTTAAGTGCTGATTTTTGCAAATTATCATCATATTCACAAACCGAGAAAACCGGGACTACGCGGTTAGTTCCTACAAGTTACATTGGTCCCGTGCGAGGTGTTCGTGACTTCTACGGCGTCGTTTGGGGGTTGGTTTGGGTTTTCACCCTTTAACGGCTTGTTTTTAAGTTTAAGTGCTGATTTTTCCAAATTATCATCATATTCACAAACCGAGAAAAGCGGGACTACGCGGTCAGTTCCTACAAGTTACATTGGTCCCGTGCAAGGGGTTCGTGCCTCCTACGGGGTCGTTTGGGGGCTGGTTTGGGTTTTCACCCTTTAACGGCTTGTTTTTAAGTTTAAGTGCTGATTTTTGTAAATTATCATCCTATTCACAAACCGGGAGACCCGGGACTACGCGGTCAGTTCCTACAAGTTACCTTGGTCCCGTGCGAGGTGTTCGTGCCTCCTACGGGGTCGTTTGGGGGCTGGTTTGGGTTTTCACCCTTTAACGGCATATTTTTAACTCTAAGTGTGATTTTTATAGATTATCGTCATACTCTCAAACCGAGAGACCCGGGACTACGCGGTCAGTTCCTACAAGTTACATTGGTCCCGTGCGAGGTGTTCGTGCCTCCTACGGGGTCGTTTGGGGGCTGGTTTGGGTTTTCACCCTTTAACGGCTTGTTTTTAAGTTTAAGTGCTGATTTTTGCAAATTATCGTCATAGTCACAAACCGGGAAACCCAGGACTACGCGGTTAGTTCATACAAGTTACTTTGGTCCCGTGCAAGGTGTTCGTGCCTATTACGGGATCGTTCGGGGTTTGGTTTGGGTTTTTACCCTTTAACGGCATATTTTTAACCCTAAGTGTGGTTTTTATAGATTATCATCATACTCTCAAACCGAGAGACCCGGGACTACGCGCTCAGTTCCTACAAGTTACATTGGTCCCGTGCGAGGTGTTCGTGCCTCCTACGGGGTCGTTTGGGGGCTGGTTTGGGTTTTCACCCTTTAACGGCTTATTTTTAAGTTTAAGTGCTGATTTTTGTAAATTATCGTCATAGTCACAAACCGGGAGACCCAGGACTACGCGGTCAGTTCATAAAGGTTACTTGGGTCCCGTTCAAGGTGTTCGTGCGTCCTACGGGATCATTTGGGGGTTGGTTTGGGTTTTTACCCTTTAACGGCATATTTTTAACCCTAAGTGTGGTTTTTATAGATTATCATCATACTCTCAAACCGAGAAAACCGGGACTACGCGGTCAGTTCCTACAAGTTACATTGGTCTCGTGCGAGGTGTTCGTGCCTCCTACGGGGTGGTTTGGGGGTTGGTTAGGGTTTTCACCCTTTAACGACTTGTTTTTAAGTTTAAGTGCTAATTTTTGCAAATTATCGTCATATTCACAAACCGGGAGACCCGGGACTACGCGGTCAGTTCCTACAAGTTACATTGGTCCCGTGCGAGGTCTTCGTGCCTCCTACGGGGTCGTTTGGTGGTTGGTTTGGGTTTTCACCCTTTAACGGCTTGTTTTTAAGTTTAAGTGTTGATTTTTGCAAATTATCGTCATATTCACAAACCGGGAGACGCGGGACTACGCGGTCAGTTCCTACAAGTTACATTGGTCCCGTGCGAGGTGTTCGTGCCTCCTACGGGGTCGTTTGGGGGCTGGTTTGGGTTTTCACCCTTTAACGGCCTATTTTCAAGTCTAAGTGTGATTTTTATAGAATATCGTCATACTCTCAAACCGAGAGACCCGGGACTACGCGGTCAGTTCCTACAAGTTACATTGGTCCCGTGCGTGGTGTTCGTGCCTCCTACGGGGTCGTTTGGGGGTTGGCTTGGTTTTCACCCTTTAACGGCTTGTTTTTAAGTTTAAGTGCTGATTTTTGCAAATTATCATCATATTCACAAACCGGGAGACCCGGGACTATGCGGTCAGTTCCTACAAGTTACATTGGTCCCGTGCGAGGTGTTCCTGCCTCCTACGGGGTCGTATGGGGGTTGGTTTGGGTTTTCACCCTTTAACGGCATGTTTTTATGTTTAATTGCTGATTTTTGCAAATTATCATCATATTCACAAACCGGGAAATACGGGACTACGCGGTCAGTTCCTACAAGTTACATTGGTCCCGAGCGAGGTGTTCGTGCCTCCTACGGGGTCGTTTGGGGGTTGGTTTTAGTTTTCACCCTTTAACGGCTTGTTTTTAAGTTTAAGTGCTGATTTTTGCAAATTATCGTCATATTCCCAAACCGGGAGACCCGGGACTACGCGGTCAGTTCCTACAAGTTACATTGGTCCCGTACGAGGTGTTCGTGCCTCCTACGGGGTCGTTTGGGGGTTGGTTTGGGTTTTCACCCTTTAATGGCTTGTTTTTAAGTGTAAGTGCTGATTTTTGCAAATTATTGTCATATTCACAAACCGGGAGACCCGGGACTAGGCGGTCAGTTCCTACAAGTTATATTGGTCCCGTGCGAGATGTTCGTGCCTCCTACGGGGTCGTTTGGGGGCTGGTTTGGGTTTTCACCCTTTAACGGCTTGTTTTTAAGTTTAAGTCCTAATTTTTGCAAATTATCGTCATAGTAACAAACCGGGAGACCCAGGACTATGCGGTCAGTTCATACAGGTTACTTTTGTCCCGTGCAAGGTGTTCGTGCCTCCTACGGGATCGTTTGGGGGTTGGTTTGAGTTTTCACCCTTTAACGGCATATTTTTAACTCTAAGTGTAGTTTTTATAGATTATTATCATACTCTCAAACTGAGAAAACTGGGACTACGCGGTCAGTTCCTACAAGTTACATTGGTCCCGTGCGAGGTGTTCGTGCCTCCTACGGGGTCGTTTGGGGGTTGGTTTTGGTTTTCACCCTTTAACGTCTTGTTTTTAAGTTTAAGTGATGATTTTTGCAAATTATCGTCATATTCACTAACCGGGAGACCCGGGACTATGCGGTAAGTTCCTACAAGTTACATTGGTCTCGTGCGAGGTGTTCGTGCCTCCTACGGGGTCGTTTGGGGTTGGTTTGGGTTTTCACCCTTTAACCGCTTATTTTTAAGTTTAAGTGCTGATTTTTGCAAATTATTGTCATATTCACAAACCGGGAGACCCGGGACTACGCGGTCAGTTCATACAAGTTACTTTGGTCCCGTGCAAGGTGTTCGTGCCTCCTACGAGATCGTTTGGGGGTTGGTTTGGGTTTTCACCCTTTAACGGCTTGTTTTTAAGTTTAAGTGCTGATTTTTGCAAATTATCATCATATTCACAAACCGTGAAAACCGGGACTACGCGGTCAGTTCCTACAAGTTGCATTGGTCCCGTGCGAGGTGTTCGTGACTTCTTCGGCGTCGTTTGGGGGTTGGTCTGGGTTTTCACCCTTTAACGGCTTGTTTTTATGTTTAAGTGCTGATTTTTGCAAATTATCATCATATTCACAAACCGAGAAAACCGGGACTACACGGTCAGTTCCTAAAAGTTACATTGGTCCCGTGCGAGGTGTTCGTGACTTCTACGGCGTCGTTTGGGGGTTGGTTTGGGTTTCCACCCTTTAACGGCTTGTTTTTCAGTTTAAGTGCTGATTTTTGCAATTATCGTCATATTCACAAATCGGGAGACCCGGGACTACGCGGTCAGTTCCTACAAGTTACTTTGGTCCCGTGCGAGGTGTTCGTGCCTCCTACGGGGTCGTTTGGGGGTTGGTTTGGGTTTTCACCCTTTAACGACATATTTTTAACTCTAAGTGTGATTTTTATAGATTATCGTGATACTCTCAAACCGAGAGACCCGGGACTACGCGGTCAGTTCCTACAAGTTACATTGGTCCCGTGCGAGGTGTTCGTGCCTCCTACGGGGTCGTTTGGGGGCTGGTTTGGGTTTTCACCCTTTAACGGCTTGTTTTTAAGTTTAAGTGCTGATTTTTGTAAATTATCGTCATAGACACAAACCAGGAGACCCAGGACTACGCGGTCAGTTCATAAAGGTTACTTTCGTCCCGTGCAAGGTGTTCGTGCCTCCTACGGGATCGTTTGGGGGTTGGTTTGGGTTTTTACCCTTTAACGGCATATTTTTAACCCTAAGTGTGGTTTTTATAGATTATCGTCATACTCTCAAACCTAGAAAACCGGGACTACGCGGTCAGTTCCTACAAGTTACATTGGTCTCGTGCGAGGTGTTCGTGCCTCAAACGGGGTGGTTTGGGGGTTGGTTAGGGTTTTCACCCTTTAACGACTTGTTTTTAAGTTTAAGTGCTAATTTTTGCAAATTATCGTCATATTCACAAACCGGGAGACCCGGGACTACGCGGTAAGTTCCTACAAGTTACATTGGTCCCGTGCGAGGTGTTCGTGCCTCCTTCGGGGTCGTTTGGGGGTTGGTTTGGGTTTTCACCCTTTAACGGCTTGTTTTTAAGTTTAAGTGTTGATTTTTGCAAATTATCGTCATATTCACAAACCGGGAGACCCGGGACTACGCGGTCAGTTCCTACAAGTTACATTGGTCCCGTGCGAGGTGTTCGTGCCTCCTACGGGGTCGTGTGGGGGTTGGTTTGGGTTTTCCCCCTTTAAAGGCCTGTTTTTAAGTCTAAGTGTGATTTTTATAGATTATTGTCATACTCTCAAACCGAGAGGCCCGGGACTACGCGGTCAGTTCCTACAAGTTACATTGGTCCCGTGCGAGGTGTTCGTGCCTCCTACGGGGTCGTTTGGGGATTGGCTTGGTTTTCACCCTTTAGCGGCTTGTTTTTAAGTTTAAGTGCTGATTTTTGCAAATTATCCTCATATTCACAAACCGGGAGACCCGGGACTACGTGGTCAGTTCCTACAAGTTACATTGGTCCCGTGCGAGGTGTTCGTGCCTCCTACGGGGTCGTTTGGGGGTTGGTTTGGGTTTTCACCCTTTAACGGCATGTTTTTATGTTTAATTGCTGATTTTTGCAAATTATCATCATATTCACAAACCGGGAAATACGGGACTACGCGGTCAGTTCCTACACGTTACATTGGTCCCGAGCGAGGTGTTCATGCCTCCTACGGGGTCGTTTGGGGGTTGGTTTTAGTTTTCACCCTTTAACGGCTTGTTTTTAAGTTTAAGTGCTGATTTTTGCAAATTATCGTCATATTCCCAAACCGGGAGACCCGGGACTACGCGGTCAGTTCCTACAAGTTACATTGGTCCCGTGCGAGGTGTTCGTGCCTCCTACGGGGTCGTTTGAGGATCGGTTTGGGTTTTCACCCTTTAACGGCTTGTTTTTATGTCTAAGTGCTGATTTTTGCAAATTATCGTCATATTCACAAACCGGGAGACCCGGGACTACGCGGTCAGTTCCTACAAGTTACATTGGTCACGTGCGAGGTGTTCGTGCCTCCTACGGGGTCGTTTGGGGGCTGGTTTGGGTTTTCACCCTTTAACGGCTTGTTTTTAAGTTTAAGTGCTGATTTTTGCAAATTATCGTCATAGTAACAAACCGGGAGACCCAGGACTACGCGGTCAGTTCATACAGGTTACTTTTGTCCCGTGCAAGGTGTTCGTGCCTCCTACGGGATCGTTTGGGGGTTGGTTTGAGTTTTCACCCTTTAACGGCATATTTTTAACTCTAAGTGTGGTTTTTATAGATTATCATCATACTCTCAAACCGAGAAAACCGGGACTACGCGGTCAGTTCCTACAAGTTACATTGGTCCCGTGCGAGGTGTTCGTGCCTCCTACGGGGTCGTTTGGGGGTTGGTTTTGGTTTTAACCCTTTAACGGCTTGTGTTTAAGTTTAAGTGCTGATTTTTGCAAATTATCGTCATATTCACAAACCGGGAGACCCGAGACTACGCGATCAGTTCCTACAAGTTACATTGGTCTCGTGCGAGGAGTTCGTGCCTCCTACGGGGTCGTTTGGGGTTGGTTTGGGTTTTCACCCTTCAACGGCTTGTTTTTAAGTTTAAGTGCTGATTTTTGCAAATTATTGTCATATTCACAAACCGGGAGACCCGGGACTACGCGGTCAGTTCATACAAGTTACTTTGGTCCCGTGCAAGGTGTTCGTGCCTCCTACGAGATTGTTTGGGGGTTGGTTTGGGTTTTCACCCTTTAACGGCTTGTTTTTAAGTTTAAGTGCTGATTTTTGGAAATTATCATCATATTCACAAACCGAGAAAATTGGGACTACGCGGTCAGTTCCTACAAGTTACATTGGTCCCGTGCGTGGTGTTCGTGCCTCCTACGGGGTCGTTTGGGGGTTGGCTTGGTTTTCACCCTTTAACGGCTTGTTTTTAAGTTTAAGTGCTGATTTTTGCAAATTATCATCATATTCACAAACCGGGAGACCCGGGACTATGCGGTCAGTTCCTACAAGTTACATTGGTCCCGTGCGAGGTGTTCCTGCCTCCTACGGGGTCGTATGGGGGTTGGTTTGGGTTTTCACCCTTTAACGGCATGTTTTTATGTTTAATTGCTGATTTTTGCAAATTATCATCATATTCACAAACCGGGAAATACGGGACTACGCGGTCAGTTCCTACAAGTTACATTGGTCCCGAGCGAGGTGTTCGTGCCTCCTACGGGGTCGTTTGGGGGTTGGTTTTAGTTTTCACCCTTTAACGGCTTGTTTTTAAGTTTAAGTGCTGATTTTTGCAAATTATCGTCATATTCCCAAACCGGGAGACCCGGGACTACGCGGTCAGTTCCTACAAGTTACATTGGTCCCGTACGAGGTGTTCGTGCCTCCTACGGGGTCGTTTGGGGGTTGGTTTGGGTTTTCACCCTTTAATGGCTTGTTTTTAAGTGTAAGTGCTGATTTTTGCAAATTATTGTCATATTCACAAACCGGGAGACCCGGGACTAGGCGGTCAGTTCCTACAAGTTATATTGGTCCCGTGCGAGATGTTCGTGCCTCCTACGGGGTCGTTTGGGGGCTGGTTTGGGTTTTCACCCTTTAACGGCTTGTTTTTAAGTTTAAGTCCTGATTTTTGCAAATTATCGTCATAGTAACAAACCGGGAGACCCAGGACTATGCGGTCAGTTCATACAGGTTACTTTTGTCCCGTGCAAGGTGTTCGTGCCTCCTACGGGATCGTTTGGGGGTTGGTTTGAGTTTTCACCCTTTAACGGCATATTTTTAACTCTAAGTGTAGTTTTTATAGATTATTATCATACTCTCAAACTGAGAAAACTGGGACTACGCGGTCAGTTCCTACAAGTTACATTGGTCCCGTGCGAGGTGTTCGTGCCTCCTACGGGGTCGTTTGGGGGTTGGTTTTGGTTTTCACCCTTTAACGTCTTGTTTTTAAGTTTAAGTGATGATTTTTGCAAATTATCGTCATATTCACTAACCGGGAGACCCGGGACTATGCGGTAAGTTCCTACAAGTTACATTGGTCTCGTGCGAGGTGTTCGTGCCTCCTACGGGGTCGTTTGGGGTTGGTTTGGGTTTTCACCCTTTAACCGCTTATTTTTAAGTTTAAGTGCTGATTTTTGCAAATTATTGTCATATTCACAAACCGGGAGACCCGGGACTACGCGGTCAGTTCATACAAGTTACTTTGGTCCCGTGCAAGGTGTTCGTGCCTCCTACGAGATCGTTTGGGGGTTGGTTTGGGTTTTCACCCTTTAACGGCTTGTTTTTAAGTTTAAGTGCTGATTTTTGCAAATTATCATCATATTCACAAACCGTGAAAACCGGGACTACGCGGTCAGTTCCTACAAGTTGCATTGGTCCCGTGCGAGGTGTTCGTGACTTCTTCGGCGTCGTTTGGGGGTTGGTCTGGGTTTTCACCCTTTAACGGCTTGTTTTTATGTTTAAGTGCTGATTTTTGCAAATTATCATCATATTCACAAACCGAGAAAACCGGGACTACACGGTCAGTTCCTAAAAGTTACATTGGTCCCGTGCGAGGTGTTCGTGACTTCTACGGCGTCGTTTGGGGGTTGGTTTGGGTTTCCACCCTTTAACGGCTTGTTTTTCAGTTTAAGTGCTGATTTTTGCAATTATCATCATATTCACAAATCGGGAGACCCGGGACTACGCGGTCAGTTCCTACAAGTTACTTTGGTCCCGTGCGAGGTGTTCGTGCCTCCTACGGGGTCGTTTGGGGGTTGGTTTGGGTTTTCACCCTTTAACGACATATTTTTAACTCTAAGTGTGATTTTTATAGATTATCGTGATACTCTCAAACCGAGAGACCCGGGACTACGCGGTCAGTTCCTACAAGTTACATTGGTCCCGTGCGAGGTGTTCGTGCCTCCTACGGGGTCGTTTGGGGGCTGGTTTGGGTTTTCACCCTTTAACGGCTTGTTTTTAAGTTTAAGTGCTGATTTTTGTAAATTATCGTCATAGACACAAACCAGGAGACCCAGGACTACGCGGTCAGTTCATAAAGGTTACTTTCGTCCCGTGCAAGGTGTTCGTGCCTCCTACGGGATCGTTTGGGGGTTGGTTTGGGTTTTTACCCTTTAACGGCATATTTTTAACCCTAAGTGTGGTTTTTATAGATTATCGTCATACTCTCAAACCTAGAAAACCGGGACTACGCGGTCAGTTCCTACAAGTTACATTGGTCTCGTGCGAGGTGTTCGTGCCTCAAACGGGGTGGTTTGGGGGTTGGTTAGGGTTTTCACCCTTTAACGACTTGTTTTTAAGTTTAAGTGCTAATTTTTGCAAATTATCGTCATATTCACAAACCGGGAGACCCGGGACTACGCGGTAAGTTCCTACAAGTTACATTGGTCCCGTGCGAGGTGTTCGTGCCTCCTTCGGGGTCGTTTGGGGGTTGGTTTGGGTTTTCACCCTTTAACGGCTTGTTTTTAAGTTTAAGTGTTGATTTTTGCAAATTATCGTCATATTCACAAACCGGGAGACCCGGGACTACGCGGTCAGTTCCTACAAGTTACATTGGTCCCGTGCGAGGTGTTCGTGCCTCCTACGGGGTCGTGTGGGGGTTGGTTTGGGTTTTCCCCCTTTAAAGGCCTGTTTTTAAGTCTAAGTGTGATTTTTATAGATTATTGTCATACTCTCAAACCGAGAGGCCCGGGACTACGCGGTCAGTTCCTACAAGTTACATTGGTCCCGTGCGAGGTGTTCGTGCCTCCTACGGGGTCGTTTGGGGATTGGCTTGGTTTTCACCCTTTAGCGGCTTGTTTTTAAGTTTAAGTGCTGATTTTTGCAAATTATCCTCATATTCACAAACCGGGAGACCCGGGACTACGTGGTCAGTTCCTACAAGTTACATTGGTCCCGTGCGAGGTGTTCGTGCCTCCTACGGGGTCGTTTGGGGGTTGGTTTGGGTTTTCACCCTTTAACGGCATGTTTTTATGTTTAATTGCTGATTTTTGCAAATTATCATCATATTCACAAACCGGGAAATACGGGACTACGCGGTCAGTTCCTACACGTTACATTGGTCCCGAGCGAGGTGTTCGTGCCTCCTACGGGGTCGTTTGGGGGTTGGTTTTAGTTTTCACCCTTTAACGGCTTGTTTTTAAGTTTAAGTGCTGATTTTTGCAAATTATCGTCATATTCCCAAACCGGGAGACCCGGGACTACGCGGTCAGTTCCTACAAGTTACATTGGTCCCGTGCGAGGTGTTCGTGCCTCCTACGGGGTCGTTTGAGGATCGGTTTGGGTTTTCACCCTTTAACGGCTTGTTTTTATGTCTAAGTGCTGATTTTTGCAAATTATCGTCATATTCACAAACCGGGAGACCCGGGACTACGCGGTCAGTTCCTACAAGTTACATTGGTCACGTGCGAGGTGTTCGTGCCTCCTACGGGGTCGTTTGGGGGCTGGTTTGGGTTTTCACCCTTTAACGGCTTGTTTTTAAGTTTAACTGCTGATTTTTGCAAATTATCGTCATAGTAACAAACCGGGAGACCCAGGACTACGCGGTCAGTTCATACAGGTTACTTTTGTCCCGTGCAAGGTGTTCGTGCCTCCTACGGGATCGTTTGGGGGTTGGTTTGAGTTTTCACCCTTTAACGGCATATTTTTAACTCTAAGTGTGGTTTTTATAGATTATCATCATACTCTCAAACCGAGAAAACCGGGACTACGCGGTCAGTTCCTACAAGTTACATTGGTCCCGTGCGAGGTGTTCGTGCCTCCTACGGGGTCGTTTGGGGGTTGGTTTTGGTTTTAACCCTTTAACGGCTTGTGTTTAAGTTTAAGTGCTGATTTTTGCAAATTATCGTCATATTCACAAACCGGGAGACCCGAGACTACGCGATCAGTTCCTACAAGTTACATTGGTCTCGTGCGAGGAGTTCGTGCCTCCTACGGGGTCGTTTGGGGTTGGTTTGGGTTTTCACCCTTCAACGGCTTGTTTTTAAGTTTAAGTGCTGATTTTTGCAAATTATTGTCATATTCACAAACCGGGAGACCCGGGACTACGCGGTCAGTTCATACAAGTTACTTTGGTCCCGTGCAAGGTGTTCGTGCCTCCTACGAGATTGTTTGGGGGTTGGTTTGGGTTTTCACCCTTTAACGGCTTGTTTTTAAGTTTAAGTGCTGATTTTTGGAAATTATCATCATATTCACAAACCGAGAAAATTGGGACTACGCGGTCAGTTCCTACAAGTTACATTGGTCCCGTGCGAGGTGTTCGTGCCTTCTACGGGGTCGTTTGGGGGTTGGTTTGGGTTTTCACCCTTTAACGGCTTATTTTTAAGTTTAAGTGCTGATTTTTGCAAATTATCATCATATTCACAAATCGGGAGACTCGGGACTACACGGTCAGTTCCTACAAGTTACTTTGGTCCCGTGCAAGGTGTTTGTGCCTCCTACGGGGTCGTTTGGGGGTTGGTTTGGGTTTTCACCCTTTAACGGCATATTTTTAACTCTAAGTGTGATTTTTATAGATTATCATCATACTCTCAAACCGAGAGATCCGGGACTACGCGGTCGGTTCCTACAAGTTACATTGGTCCCGTGCGAGGTGTTCGTGCCTCCTACGGGGTCGTTTGGGGGCTTGTTTGGGTTTTCACCCTTTAACGGCTTATTTTTAAGTTTAAGTGCTGATTTTTGCAAATTATCGTCATAGTCACAAACCAGGAGACCCAGGACTACGCGGTCAGTTCATACAAGTTACTTTGGTCCCGTGCAAGGTGTTCGTGCCTCCTACGGGATCGTTTGGGCGTTGGTTTGGGTTTTTACCCTTTAACGGCATATTTTTAACCCTAAGTGTGGTTTTTAAAGATTATCGTCATACTCTCAAACCAACAAAACCGGGACTACGCGGTCAGTTCCTACAAGTTACATTGGTCCGGTGCGAGGTGTTCGTACCTCCTACGGGGTCGTTTGGGGGTTGGTTTGAGTTTTCACCCTTTAACGGCTTGTTTTTAAGTTTAAGTGCTGATTTTTGCAAATTATCGTCATATTCACAAACCGGGAGACCCGGGACTACGCGGTCAGTTCCTACAAGTTACATTGGTCCCGTGCGAGGTGTTCGTGCCTCCTACGGGGTCGTTTTGGGGTTGGCTTGGGTTTTCACCCTTTAACGGCTTGTTTTTAAGTTTAAGTGCTGATTTTTGCAAATTATCGTCATATTCACAAACTGGGAGACCCGGGACTACGCGGTCAGTTCCTACAAGTTACATTGGTCCCGTGCGAGGTGTTCGTGCCTCCTACGGGGTCGTTTGGGGGTTGGTTTGGGTTTTCACCCTTTAACGGCTTGTTTTTAAGTTTAAGTGTTGATTTTTACAAATTATCGTCATATTCACAAACCGGGAGACCCGGGACTACGCGGTCAGTTCATACAAGTTACTTTGGTCCCGTGCAAGGTGTTTGTGCCTCCTACGGGATCGTTTGGGCGTTGGTTTGCGTTTTCACCCTTTAACAGCTTGTTTTTAAGTTTAAGTGCTGATTTTTGCAAATTATCATCATATTCACAAACCGAAAAAATCGGGACTACGCGGTCAGTTCCTACAAGTTACATTGGTCCCATGCGTGGTGTTCTTGCGTCCTACGGGGTCGTTTGGGGGTTGGTTTTAGTTTTCACCCTTTAACGGCTTGTTTTTAAGTTTAAGTGCTGATTTTTGCAAATTATCATCATATTGACAAACCGGGAGACCCGGGACTATGCGGTCAGTTCCTACAAGTTACATTGGTCCCGTGCGAGGTGTTCGTGCCTCCTACGGGGTCGTTTGGGGGTTGGTTTGGGTTTTCACCCTTTAACGGCTTATTTTTAAGTGTAATTGCTGATTTTTGCAAATTATCGTCATATTCACAAACCGGGAGACCCGGGACTACGCGGTCAGTTCCTACAAGTTACATTGGTCCCGTGCGAGGTGTTCGTGCCACCTACGGGGTCGTTTGGGTTTTCACCCTTTAACGGCTTGTTTTTAAGTTTAAGTGCTGATTTTTGCAAATTATCGTCATAGTCAAGAACCGGGAGACCCAGGACTACGCGGTCAGTTCATACAAGTTACTTTTGTCCCGTGCAAGGTGTTCGTGGCTCCTACGGGATCGTTTGAGGGTTGGTTTGGGTTTTCACCCTTTAACGACATATTTTAACTCTAAGTGTGGTTTTTTTAGATTATCATCATACTATCAAATTGAGAAAACCGGGACTACGCGATCAGTTCTTACAAGTTACATTGGTCCCATGCGAGGTGTTCGTGCCTCCTACGGGGTCGTTTGGGGGTTGGTTTTGGTTTTCACCCTTTAACGGCTTGTTTTTAAGTTTAAATGCTGATTTTTGCAAATTATCGTCTTATTCACAAACAGGGAGACCCGGGACTACGCGATCAGTTCATACAAGCTACTTTGTTCCCGTGCAAGGTGTTCGTGCCTCCTACGGGATAGTTTGGGGGTTGGTTTGGGTTTTCACCCTTTAACGGCTTGTTTGTAAGTTTAAGTGCTGATTTTTGCAAATTATCATCATATTCACAAACCGAGAAAACCGGGACTACGCGGTCAGTTCCTACAAGTTACATTGGTCCCGTGCGAGGTGTTCGTGCCTTCTACGGCGTCGTTTGGGGGTTGGTTTGGGTTTTCACCCTTTAACGGCTTGTTTTTAAGTTTAAGTACTAATTTTTGCAAATTATCGTCATATTCACAAATCGGGAGACCCGGGACTACGCGGTCAGTTCCTACAAGTTACTTTGGTCCCGTGCAAGGTGTTCGTGCCTCCTACGGGGTCGTTTGGGGTTGGTTTGGGTTTTCACCCTTTAACGGCATATTTTTGACTCTAAGTGTGATTTTTACAGATTATCGTCATACTCTCAAATCGAGAGACCCGGGACTACGCGGTCAGTTCCTACAAGTTACATTGGTCCCGTGCGAGGTGTTCGTGCCTCCTACGGGGTCGTTTAGGGGCTGGTTTGGGTTTTCACCCTTTAACGGCTTGTTTTTAAGTTTAAGTGCTGATTTTTGTAATTTATCGTCATAGTCACAAACCGGGAGACCCAGAACTACGCGGTCAGTTCATACAAGTTACTTTGGTCCCGTGCAATGTGTTCGTGCCTCCTACGTGATCGTTTGGGGGTTGATTTGGGTTTACACCCTTTAACGGCATATTTTTAACTCTAAGTGTGATTTTTATAGATTATCGTCATACTCTCAACTCGAGAGACCCGGGACTACATGGTCAGTTCCTACAAGTGACTTTGGTCCCGTGCAAGGTGTTCGTGCCTCCTACGGGGTCGTTTGGGGGTTGGTTTGGGTTTTCACCCTTTAACGGCTTGTTTTTAAGTTTAAGTGTTGATTTTTGCAAATTATCATCATATTCACAAACCGGGAGACCCGGGACTACGCGGTCAGTTCCTACAAGTTACATTGGTCCCGTGCGAGGTGTTCGTGCCTCCTACGGGGTCGTTTGGGGGCTGGTTTGGGTTTTCACCCTTTAACGGCCTGTTTTCAAGTCTAAGTGTGATTTTTATAGATTATCGTCATACTCTCAAACCGAGAGAGCCGGGACTACGCGGTCAGTTCCTATAAGTTACATTGGTCCCGTGCGAGGTGTTCGTGCCTCCTACGGGGTCGTTTGGGGTTTGGTTTTGGTTTTCACCCTTTAACGGCTTGTTTTTAAGTTTAAGTGCTGATTTTTGCAAATTATCGTCATATTCACAAACCGGGAGACCCGGGACTACGCGGTCAGTTCATACAAGTTACTTTGGTCCCGTGCAAGGTGTTCGTGCCTCCTACGGGATCGTTTGGGGGTTGGTTTTGGTTTTCCCCCTTTAACGGCTTGTTTTTAAGTTTAAGTGCTGATTTTTGCAAATTATCATCATATTCACAAACCGGGAGACCCCAGACTACGCGGTCAGTTCATACAAGTTACTTTGGTCCCGTGTAAGGTGTTCGTGCCTCCTACGGGATCGTTTGGGGGTTGGTTTGGGTTTTAACCCTTTAACGGCTTGTTTTTAAGTTTAAGTGCTGATTTTTGCAAATTATCATCATATTCACAAACCGGGAGACCCGGGACTACGCGATCAGTTCCTACAAGTTACATTGGTCCCGTGCGAGGTGTTCGTGCCTTCTACGGGGTCGTTTGGGGGTTGGTTTGGGTTTTCACCCTTTAATGAGTTGTTTTTAAGTTTAAGTGCTGATTTTTGCAAATAATCGTCACATTCACAAACCGGGAGACCTGGGACTACGCGGTCAGTTCCTACAAGTTACCTTGGTCCCGTGCGACGTGTTCGTGCCTCCTACGGGGTCGTTTGGGGGCTGGTTTGGGTTTTCACCCTTTAACGGCCATTTTTCAAGTCTAAGTGTGATTTTTATAGATTATCGTCATACTCTCAAATCGAGAGACCCGGGACTACGCGGTCAGTTCCAACAAGTTTCATTGGTCCCGTGCGAGGTGTCCGTGCCTCCTACGGGGTCGTTTGGGGGTTGGTTTTGGTTTTCACCCTTTAACGGCTTGTTTTTAGGTTTAAGTGCTGATTTTTGCAAATTATCGTCATATTCATAAACTGGGAGACCCGGGACTACGCGGTCAGTTCCTAAAAGTTACATTGGTCCCGTGCGAGGTGTTCGTGCTTCCTACGGGGCCGTTTGGGGGTTGGTTTGGGTTTTCACCGTTTAACGCTTTGTTTTTAAGTTTAAGTGCTGATTTTTGCAAATTATAATCATATTCACAAACCGGGAAAACCGGGACTACGCGGTCAGTTCCTAGAAGTTACTTTGGTCCCGTGCAAGGTGTTCGTGCCTCCTACGGGATCGTTTGGGGGTTGGTTTTGGTTTTCACCCTTTAACGGCATATTTTTAACTGTAAGTGTGATTTTTATAGATTATCGTCATACTCTCAAATCGAGAGACCCGGGACTACGCGGTCATTTCCTACAAGTTACATTGGTCCCGTGCGAGGTGTTTGTGCCTCCTACGGGGTCGTTTGGGGGTTGGTTATGGTTTTCACCCTTTAACGGCTTGTTTTTAAGTTTAAGTGCTGATTTTTGCAAATTATCGTCATATTCACAAACCGGGAGACCCGGGACTAGGCGGTCAGTTCCTACAAGTTACATTGGTCCCGTGCGAGGTGTTCGTGCCTCCAACGGGGTCGTTTGGGGGTTGGTTTGGGTTTTCACCCTTTAATGGCTTGGTTTCAAGTTTAAGTGCTGATTTTTGCTAATTATCATCATATTCACAAACCGGGAAAACCGGGACTACGCGGTCAGTTCCTACAAGTTACTTTGGTCCCGTGCAAGGTGTTCGTGCCTCCTACGGGATCGTTTGGGGGTTGGTTTGGATTTTCACCCTTTAACGGCATATTTTTAACTCTAAGTGTGATTTTTATAGATTATCGTCATACTCTCAAACCGAGAGACCCGGGACTACGCCGTCTATTCCTACAAGTTACATTGGTCCGGTGCGAGGTGTTCGTGCCTCCTACGGGGTCGTTTGGGGGTTGGGTTTGGTTTTCACCCTTTAACGGCTTGTTTTAAAGTTTAAGTGATGATTTTTGCAAATTATCGTCATATTCACAAACCGGGAGACCCGGGACTACGCGGTCAGTTCCTACAAGTTACATTGGTCTAGTGCGAGGTGTTTGTGCCTCCTACGGGGTCGTTTGGGGTTTGGTTTGGGTTTTCACCCTTTAACGGCTTGTTTTTAAGTTTAAGTGCTGATTTTTGCAAATTATCATCATATTCACAAACCGGGAGACCCGGGACTATGCGGTCAGTTCCTACAAGTTACTTTGGTCCCGTGTAAGGTGTTCGTGCCTCCTACGGGATCGTTTGGGGGTTGGTTTGGGTTTTCACCCTTTAACGGCATATTTTTAACTCTAAGTTTGATTTTTTATAGATTATCATCATACTCTTAAACCGAGAGACCCGGGACTACGCGGTCAGTTCCTACAAGTTACATTGGTCCCGTGCGAGGTGTTCGTGCCTCCTACGGGGTCGTTTGGGGGTTGGTTTTGGTTTTCACCCTTTAACGGCTTGTTTTTAAGTTTAAGTGCTGATTTTTGCAAATTATCATCATATTCACAAACCGGGAAACCCGGGACAACGCGATCAGTTCCTACAAGTTACATTGGTCCCGTGCGAGGTGTTTGTGCCTCCTATGGGGTCGTTTGGGGGCTGGTTTGGGTTTTCACCCTTTAACGGCCTGTTTTCAAGTCTAAGTGTGATTTTTATAGATTATCATCATACTCTCAAACCGAGAGAGCCGGGACTACGCGGTCAGTTCCTACAAGTTACATTGGTCCCGTGCGAGGTGTTCGTGCCTCCTACGGGGTCGTTTGGGGGTTGGTTTTGGTTTTCACCCTTTACCGACTTGTTTTTAAGTTTAAGTGCTAATTTTTGCAAATTATCGTCATATTCACAAACCGGGAGACTCGGGACTACGCGATCAGTTCCTACAAGTTACATTGGTCCCGTGCGAGGTGTTCGTGCCTCCTACGGGGTCGTTTGGGGGTTGGTTTGGGTTTTCACCCTTTAACGACTTGTTTTTAAGTTTAAGTGCTGATTTTTGCAAATTATCGTCACATTCACAAATCGGGAGACCTGGGACTACGCGGTCAGTTCCTACAAGTTACATTGGTCCCGTGCGACGTGTTCGTGCCTCCTACGGGGCCGTTTGGGGGCTGGTTTGGGTTTTGACCCTTTAACGGCCTCTTTTCAGGTCTAAGTGTGATTTTTATAGATTATCATCATACTCTCAAATCGAGAGACCCGGGACTACGCGGTCAGTTCCAGCAAGTTTCATTGGTCCCGTGCGAGGTGTTCGTGCCTCCTACGGGGTCGTTTGGGGGTTGGTTTTGGTTTTCACCCTTTAACGGCTTGTTTTTTGGTTTAAGTGCTGATTTTTGCAAATTATCGTCATATTCACAAATCGGGAGACCCGGGACTACGCGGTCAGTTCCTAAAAGTTACATTGGTCCCGTGCGAGGTGTTCGTGCCTCCTACGGGGCCGTTTGGGGGTTGGTTTGGGTTTTCACCGTTTAACGGTTTGTTTTTAAGTTTAAGTGCTGATTTTTGCAAATTATCATCATATTCACAAACCGAGAAAATCGGGACTACGCGGTCAGTTACTACAAGTTACTTTGGTCCCGTGCAAGGTGTTCGTGCCTCCTACGGGATCGTTTGGGGGTTGGTTTTGGTTTTCACCCTTTAACGGCATATTTTTAACTCCAAGTGTGATTTTCATAGATTATCGTCATACTCTCAAACCGAGAGACCCGGGACTACGCGGTCATTTCCTACAAGTTACATTGGTCCAGTGTGAGGTGTTTGTGCCTCCTACGGGGTCGTTTGGGGGTTGGTTATGGTTTTCACCCTTTAACGGCTTGTTTTTAAGTTTAAGTGCTGATTTTTGCAAATTATCGTCATATTCACAAACCGGGAGACCCGGGACTAAGCGGTCAGTTCCTACAAGTTACATTGGTCCCGTGCGAGGTGTTCGTGCCTCCTACGGGGTTGTTTGGGGGTGTGTTTGGGTTTCACCCTTTAACGGCTTGTTTTTAAGTTTAAGTGCTGATTTTTGCAAATTATCATCATATTCACAAACCGGGAAAACCGGGACTACGCGGTCACTTCCTACAAGTTACTTTGGTCCCGTGCAAGGTGTTCGTGCCTCCTACGGGATCGTTTGGGGGTTGGTTTGGATTTTCACCCTTTAACGACATATTTTTAACTCTAAGTGTGATTTTTATAGATTATCATCATACTCTCAAACCGAGAGACCCGGGACTACGCGGTATGTTCCTACAAGTTACATTGGTCCCGTGCGAGGTGTTCGTGCCTCCTACGGGGTCGTTTGGGGGTTGGGTTTGGTTTTCACCCTTTAACGGCTTGTTTTTAAGTTTAAGTGCTGATTTTTGCAAATTATCATCATATTCACAAACCGGGAGACCCGGGACTACGCGGTTAGTTCGTACAAGTTACATTGGTCTCGTGCGAGGTGTTTGTGCCTCCTACGGGGTAGTTTGGGGGTTGGTTTGGGTTTTCACCCTTTAACGGCTTGTTTTTAAGTTTAAGTGCTGATTTTTGCAAATTATCGTCATATTCACAAACCGGGAGACCCGGGACTATGCGGTCAGTTCCTACAAGTTACTTTGGTCCCGTGTAAGGTGTTCGTGCCTCCTACGGGATCGTTTGGGGGTTGGTTTGGGTTTTCACCCTTTAACGGCATATTTTTAACTCTAAGTGTGATTTTTTATAGATTATCGTCATACTCTCAAACCGAGAGACCCGGGACTACGCGGTCAGTTCCTACAAGTTACATTGGTCCCGTGCGAGGTGTTCGTGCCTCCTACGGGGTCGTTTGGGGGCTTGTTTGGGTTTTCACCCTTTAACGACCTGTTTTCAAGTCTAAGTGTGATTTTTGTAAATTATCGTCATACTCTCAAACCGGGAGACCCGGGACTACGCGGTCAGTTCCTACAATTTACAATGGTCCCGTGCGAGGTGTTCGTGCCTCCTACTGGTTCGTTTGGGGGTTGGTTTGGGTTTTCACCCTTTAACGACTTGTTTTTAAGTTTAAGTGCTGATTTTTGCAAATTATCGTCATATTCACAAATCGGGAGACCCGGGACTACGCGGTCAGTTCCTACAAGTTACTTTGGTCCCGTGCAAGGTGTTCGTGCCTCCTACGGGATCGTTTGGGGGTTGGTTTTGGTTTTCACCCTTTAACGGCATATTTTTAACTCTAAGTGTGATTTTTATAGATTATCGTCCTACTCTCAAACCGAGAGACCCGGGACTACGCGGTCAGTTCCTACAAGTTACATTGGTCCCGTGCGAGGTGTTCGTGCCTCCTACGGGGTCGTTTGGGGGTTGGTTTTGGTTTTCACCCTTTAACGTCTTCTTTTTAAGTTTAAGTGCTGATTTTTGCAAATTATCGTCATATTCACAAACCGGGAGACCCGGGACTACGCGGTCAGTTCCTACAAGTTACATTGGTCCGTGCGAGGTGTTCGTGCCTCATACGGGGTCGTTTGGGGGTTGGTTTGGGTTTTCACCCTTTAACGGCTTGTTCTTAAGTTTAAGTGCTGATTTTTGCGAATTATCGTCATATTCACAAACCGGGAGACCCGGGACTATGCGGTCAGTTCCTACAAGTTACTTTGGTCCCGTGCAAGGTGTTCGTGCCTCCTACGGGATCGTTTGGGGGTTGGTTTGGGTTTTCACCCTTTAACGGCATATTTTTAACTCTAAATGTGATTTTTATAGATTATCGTCATACTCTCAAACCGAGAGACCTGGGACTACGCGGTCAGTTCCTACAAGTTACATTGGTCCCGTGCGAGGTGTTCGTGCCTCCTATATCGTCATATATCGTCATATTCTCTAACGGTATGTTTTTAATCAATTTAGAACATTTATGGATTTTAGAAAATTTTGACACAGTTTCATTTGTTTATTCGTTAAATCCAACATGTTTTAACATTTAAAATAAACTCAACAGCAACATCAAATTCCAAAACCAAACGGCCAGCAAGTCCCTTCCACCAATTTAACTAAATAAGCTCATAAAGTAAGCCATGTAGTGATTTTCAAACTTTAAAAGGAATGATCAGATATAGAATGAAAAAGATAAACTATAAATATTGAGTAGAAATAATTCATTGCATTTTAAAAGGTTAATGAATGGGTACTAAATAATAGTTACCTGTAGTAACTTGATTAAGATTGGATGGAACTGGCCTAAGTTGAACATTTGTAAAACAAAACCAAACAAATCACTGGCAGCCTATGCTGGCCTTTTGATCTCCAAACCTCCCCAATACCTGCATTCAATTCCCACCGAGCACTGGATCAAACTCTTTAATATTACAGTACCCATATATGATTATAAACACACGTGTGTGAAATTGATAACATGTCCCTTTTATGAGTATAATTAGGTATCATTATGTGCCATTAGGACACGCGTTATATTGTGCTTTATTATATGGATATGTATCGATATAAATTAACACATTTTTGCATATAGTGAATAATCTACCTTTGATTGTGCTTAATATGTATTGAATTGATCTAGAGATCAAAGATTGTGATGGAAGATGATCATGGTTAATCTTTTTAATAAAGTAGTCTATGAAAGAACTTGGGATCTCCATTCAAGGTTCTCAAAACAAGAAGCGCCATTCTTTGTATGGTTTTGCCTTAAAATAAAAATTTGGGATCTCGTACCTACTCACAAAAATCCATATGCCCATTACATATAAGAACATATCAGAAAGGAAAATGGATCAATATATAATGAAATAAATAAATATTCACATTAATTTTTCTCTCACCTGTATATCAACAATGGGAGGCACTTCAATCTCCTCCATTTTTGTTGCTAGCGAGAAACAAGCCACAGCTAACAATTGGACTATCCAAGCTTTACCCCTCTATGTGCACATTAACATTGTCACAAATATGAACAGGCACAATTACATTTAAACACTTAAATATTAATATGAGATTATTATGCCCTAAAATGCATTTTGTGCACATTGAACCATTTTTGTGCCAAAAAAAATGCATTTTGTTGCAAAACAAAAAGCCCATTCAAAAAATTAATATGAGAAATACCTCAGAGGGGTGACAACCGCCTTGGAGGGAGTGTGCCCTGACTGGGCCTTTGAAAACACAATCACCTCACGTGCTTGGAAATCCCATCACCCCCATCAGATCTTGCTAAGAAAACACAATCACCTCCTATATCACCCACCTCAAGATAGGGATGGCAACGGGTCGGTTCGGGGTCCGATTTTAACTCCCCATCCCCGTCCCCGTTAAAAAAACCATTACCCATCCCCGCCCCGTTCCCCGTTATAACGGGTTCGGGGATCCCCGTCCCCGTTTAAAATGGGCATCGGGTTCCCCGCGGGGAACCCGTTTTATTTTTTTTCCTTTTTAAGAACTTAAGTAAAAATTACTTTTAAATTACATCTTAATTAGAAATGTATGAGATGTAATTAATTTAATTATCTGTTAAATCTAAAAAAAAATAGGCAATCGAATTGAATGGTAGTTATCAATATTTTTCTAGGTAAATGGAATTTGCTAACTGAAATAATATTAAGTTCCACAAAAAAAAGTGAAATTAAATAATTTCGTACTCTTGGGACTAAACCTAAATTTGTTTTTAATTCAGTGGATTTTTTAGCCTTTTCGGTGTTTTTAGGAGCTGTTCTTTGCTCCATATCATATGGAATTAATCAGGGACGAGATGAGTAATCAGTTTACCTTACGAGGCAGAAACGAGGTAGGGATGAGGCAAAACAGGGTCATCGTGGGAGGGAGATGAGGTCGTCACTGGCGTGGGAGGTCGCTGCTCAACTCGTCGCCATTCCCTTTTAGACAGAACAGGGGAGAAAGAACAGGGTCATCATGGGAGGGAGATGAGGTCGCTGCCGGAGTGGGAGGTCGCCGGAGTGGGAGGTCGCTGCAGGGGATAAACCCAAGGGGGGAGGTGACCCCGATGAGGAATAGGGCCGACGCAGCAGGGGGTAGGGCTTGGGTTTTTGGTGGAGAGAGAGGGGAGAGCGGGGGAGAAGACAAAGGAGGAGAGAGAAGAGGGAAACTAAAATGTCCCAAAATTTTGAGGTATTTTATATCCTAGTAAAGTGTACTCAATTTTGGCACGCTTTAAAACAGTGCCAAATTTTGGCACTGTTTTAATGTGTGCCAAATCTCTATAAAACCATGCCAAAATCTGGCATAGTTTTAAACTGTGCCAGATTTTTAATATCAGGGTGTGCCAAAATGCTGTTTTTGGTGTAGTGTGGAGTGAGATCAAAGCTGGTCAGAGACCTTTGAGAGTGGGAGAAACTCGTGTAGGTATAAATCTCTGAACTTAGATTGGAATCTTTATTTGCATGCTTAGTGCGATAACTTGTATAATCATTTATCTAATGGATTTTTAATTTGCGATGTAGAGGTCTCCCTGGATGTTTCCCCTAATTTGGGGTTTTACCACATTAAAAATCATGTGTTAATTTTCTTGAATGTTCTTAACTATTTATGTGGATGGTTTCTCACTTAAGACTCAATATTAGGTTTTAATTTTAAAAACCTGAGGTAATTAAACTAACAAATCTAGAGTGGATATTCAGAATCTGTTTAACACTTATTGTTTTGTATTTCAAAAAGAGTTTTGTTCAAGGAGTTTGTTTTTGGAGTTTACTTAATCCAGAACTTTTTTTCATCAACTTAGTAAGCAAGTTTTTCAAGTGGTATCAGAGAGGGTTTATCAAAATATTTTTGATCCTGAAACTCCAGAAATTATTTTTGAAATCTTATAGTTCTGAGTATGGATGAAAGCTTTGAGAAGTTAGGTAACCTTTCCCGACCACCTCTCTTTAATTGAAATAACTTTTCTTACTGGAAAGTATGAATGGTTGCTTTCATTCAAGGAACTCTTGGTGATGATGTCTGGGACATGATTAAAAAAGGGTATGAACATCCAACTAAGTCTTTATTTGAAACCAATCCCACAAGGGTTAAGAAACTTCTTAGCAAATTTACTAAGGAAGGGAAAGAGATGTCTCTAGATTATAATAAGGGAAAGAATGCTATATTTATGTAAATTAACAAGCACGAATGTAAAAGAATATCTATCTGCTCTACTTCTAAGGAGGTCTGGGACACTTTAGTCACTGCCCATGAGGGTGATGAATGTGTTAAGGCTGAAAAAATGCAAATGTCAGTCCAGTAGTACAATACATTAATTATGGATGATAGTGAAGCATTTCATGATTTCTATATTTGGTTGACTGATATCTTCACAACGTTGCATGCTAATGGTATATCCTACAATAGGAAAGAAATTGTCCAAAGGATCCTTAGGTCTTTAGCTGTGAAATTTGACAATAAGAGATACGCTATAGAAGAAATGGACTACCCAAACCTGACTCCTGAATTTCTTATTAGAAAATTAAGAATAGTAGAGACGGAGTTAGAGTTTAACAAGCAATAGACTACCAAAAATAAGAGATCCACTGGTTCTAATGGTGTATTTTCATCATACATGTCTGCACCTAAAATAAGTCCCTTAGACTTTGATATTGATTTTAATGATGACTGTGATTTTGATCACCTTGGCAATAAAATAGCTCTTATGAGCAAATTTCAAAAAGATTATCAAATTCAGAAATGCAGTAGCCTCTACGAGGCAGATAAAATTATCAAGGTAATCAAAATTGAAGACCTCATGAAAGACACAATGACAAAAAGTCCTATAGAAAAAATAAACCGATGATTGACTTAAAATATGTGAAGTGTCATAGATCTGGTAGAATAGGACATTATGCTAATAGATGCAAAACTAATTTGAACAAAAAAAGGGAAAACATATGTAAAACATGTGACAACTCTAGTGATTCTGATTCAGATGAAACTGAGTCAACCCATAATAATGAGTCTTGTATGTCATTCTTTGCTAAAATTATATACAATGATGATACTAAATGCTTAACTACTCATGATTATATTATGCCTGATGATGTTATTACTGTATTTGCTAATGATAACATAGTGTTTGCTAGTGATAAAAATAACACTGAAATGGGTGTGTCAAAATGAGAACATTATCGACAAACCAAATGTCTGTGTGAGTTTCACAAAAGAAATGAACACTATAGAAGACACTACACACGATGCACTTTGTGAGTCCGACGATGATCTTCCAGATCTTCAAGAGCTATACACGAAAACACTTAAGAAAAGTGCCCATCTTGATAAAATGGTGAAGCTATAAAATGAACGTATTAATTTACTTAACCAGACTATTAGGAAGAACACTGAGGAATTTACAGCACAATGTGTTGCCCATGAGACTGAATCAAAAGAATTTTCTTTGAAAATCAAAGACTTATCTGAGAAAAATAATGTTTTAGAGCAAAGATATAAATTTACTCTTCTTTATCTTGAAGAATCAAAACAGAAAACTTCAAATGTTTTTAAAAAATGTTTACATTTTGAAACACAACTGAAATCTTATGAAGAAATTGTTCTAAGAAATAAGTTTGATTATGAAGACAAATCTGGCTTAGGTTTTGGAGAAAAGTTCGTTACTAGTAAAATTGTTTCTCCTCAAAATGTCATTTTTATTAAGCAAGGACAGAATGTTCAAGATACTCAGAAAGAAAATTATTTCAAAAATATCTCTAAGGGTAAATAAAGTGACTGTATTAAGCAGCCTACATCCAATGGTCAAGCTAAGTACGTTTGTCCTCCTGTTAGAGACCTTAATATAGTTTGCACATTGCTTAGAGTTGCTCTATCTCTCAAAGTATTCAAGATTGAAAGAATAAGAACTAGTCCAAGAACCTCAGATGATCTTCAAAGGGAAGTATTACTCTCAAAAACCCACACAATTAGGACACAACCACTCATATTAGTGTTATTATGTGTTCACAAGGGTTATTATTATTTTTAAGAATTTTTCTAACATTTTTGAATCATTTAAAAAAATTTTAAATCATTTAAAATGATTTTTTAAAATTAACTAAAAATTTGATTTTAAATGTTTGGAGTTTAAAACATAGATATTATTTTTCCTAAAAATTGGTTCAGGGTAGAATCCAAATGCGCTAGAGAATTCTGGGGATACAATTCATATTATATAAACATAGAAAACACGCGTTTTACTTCTGATTAACGCCTTACATGTGTTGTCTTGACAACGATTCTATTTGTGTTTCTTTCAAGACTCAGAGACGAGACTTCATTGTAGCCCTTAGATATTTTTCATCGAGGATCTACATGTTTTTAAATTCAATCCATGTGACCCTAATTAGAACCAATGAGTGACCATCTTATCACTCATGCTTTTAGCCCTTAGATTAAGAGTCAAACAGTCGAATGAATCCCAGTCCTTGATTTGGTTTAGGCTTCTCGAACCTTCTTCGACCAGTATATAAGGAGGCCTTAGGTCCTCATTTGGAGAGTTTTTTTTTATTTCGCCTTATTTTAAAGAAAAACCATAGAAGAGAGAGAAGATAGAAAACCTACATCGTCCAAGATCAAACCTTATATGTTTTCTCCCAAATACTAAACACCCAATCCTTCATTTTTAAAATACCAGTAAACCCAAACTTGAGTGGTAGATCTATGGTTTTTGTGAGTATTAATATGTTGGGGTATTTTTCATTTAAAGATCTCTTCAAACCAGTTTTGTCTCTTAGAACCTTTGTCTAATAAAACTCAAGTTTCTCAGTGAAAATTTTAAGGTTTTCCAACGAGAACATTACACGACTATTTTTAAGTTTTTACCTATGTTGGATCTTTATATTTTTTGTTATTTTTAAAAGATCCTTCTGTATTTCAATTTATTTGAGAAATAGACTTCTGATTTTTGTATAGTTTTAGATCTAAATTTTAAGTTTCAAATCATATATTTCACGATTTGTGAAATAAAGCTGTAAATAAAATAAGACTTGAAATAAGGAATCTCAATTTTTAATATAGAATTGATTTATATCTGATAAAACTAAAGTCTGATTTTCAACTTAAGTTGAATCAGTATTTGCATGTCATATAGACTTTTATAATTCATAGGATTTTGTCTGTATAAGTATTCTGAGAGGTGTGAGTTGTATTTCTGCATTTAGTTCACATCACATACACCTACACTCTCACACAAACACTTAGTTTTAGTGGTTCTTTTTGAGAGATCTGGTGTTGGTAGAGCCACTGGAATCAGAAAGCAAGGACAAAGCAAGGAAGCTGCTGGAGGGAGATTAAAGTTCGTCAGAGACCTTTAAGAATGGATTAACTCATGTAGGTGTACACCTCTGAACATAGTTTAGTATCTTGGTTTTCATGCTTGATGTTGTAACTTGTATATTGATTTGTTCTAGTGGATTTATTTTTTGCGACGTAGAGGTCTTCGTGGATGTTTCCCTTAATTTGGGGTTTTACCACGTTAAAAATCGTGGGTTAATTTGCTTCAATGTTCTTAACTATTTCTATGAGTGGTTTCTCACTTAAGGCTTAGTAGTAGGTTTTAATTTTAAAAACCTAAGGTAATCAAACTAAAAAATCCAGAGTACATAATCAAAATATGTTTAACACATCTTTTGCTGTATTTCAAAAAGAGTTTTGTTCAAGGAGTTTGTTTTTGGAGTTTACTTAATCCATAACTTTTTGTTATTAACTTAGTAAGCAAGTTTTTCAATAGCATGCACATACAGAAATACCCCTACTTGGGAATCCTCTTATAAGTTTTAAGTGATATATATGAGATAAAACATATGATAAAGCATATGAGCATGTGAAATAGCAACATGTGAATCATAGAAATGCCATATAATATCAAGATACCAATTTAAGATAACCAAGTAGCAGACTATGTGAACAGAACAATGTGAAAATCAAATGCTCTCAAAACATAACTGATCCCAATAGAACATACACTCCCCTTATCATAGACATTACTTTCCCCCCTTTAGTAAGTAAAAGGAAAATTTACTCTCCTTTTTTACTGAATGGAAAAATAAAAGACATGAATTTTACTCCTCCTAATCTCAAAGAACAGATTCCTCATCCCCCTTTTTGACATGAAAAATTCATAGAGAAGTCGAAAAAAGTCATAAGTAACTCGTTTAGCAGGGCGCGCAAAGTCACATAATCAAGGGAGACTAGCAAAGCAAAATCTAAAAAAGCATGTTAACTACCAAGTTATATCATGGGAATCAACACAATCGATATATATATATATATATATATATATATAGAGAGAGAGAGAGAGAGAGTGAAGTTCAGAAGTGAACATAAAATATGGACATTTTAATGAACCTTAATTGGTCTGCGCCAGCGATAATGGACACACGTGTAGATCAAATATTTTTTTACACCCCACCCATCCCCCCACTTCCCAGACCTCTTCCAACCTGAGAAAAATGCACCTACCATTTCCCTTTGCCCGAGAACCTCCCACGATGCCTCATTATAAATCTATGCTCCAACAATGGTTTAAAATTACAACACAAATCACTTAATACACATAATTAAAACTCTATCACCTAATTATGATGAAACGCAATGTTATCAGCCAAAGAAATGAGTGGATAAACCTTATATGGATCAAACCCAGAAAGCTGATCTTTTGCTTCCCTGTTTAGCTTCTGGGTAAACTCCCTTAAAAAAATATGGAAATGGCAGGTGCGCTTTGGATTTTGGATGGTACCAGATTTTACATGTAAATGGTGTGGAGCTAATTTGGGTATATAGATGGTGCCAGATTTTGGATTTCGGGTATGGCATTTGGAGGACATTGGGTTGGGGGTTAGGGGCTTCCCTTATTGGTGAGGTGAGGTGGGGTGGGTGTGGGAGGGTTGGGGTTTAAAAAAATATTCGAACGATCCGCGTGTCTGTTTCCAGTGGCACGGACCAATAAGAACATAGGAATTAAAATTAATGGGTTGTTAGGTGTTTTTTTGCTAAGGTTAATTTAAATGTTCATATTTTATGCTCACTTCTGAACCTCTCACTCTCTCTCTCTCTCTCTCTCTCTCTGTATATATATATATATATATATATATATATATATATGAATCATAAAATCATAATATGAATCTCATAAATATACACTAGAAGACGAATGATATCAAACAATAAGTACCAAAGTAGAATATAAGGTAATCATAACATCAACTTAATAAAAATGAGACCATATGAGCAAAACAAGGATATAAAGCATGGACTAACAAGAATATAGCAATGTAGCATGAGAGATATGGATAACAGTCACAATATCCATAAAATCAACCAAACTATCCAAATATCCAAAGGCAACCACTAAATGTATCAAGGTACAACTAATAAAAGTACCAAAACTATATACATGTCAAAATTAAAAGTACCACAGGTGGTACTACAAAAAATCAATAACATGAACTATAAGAAAAGCTAGGAAATATAGTCGAACATGTCATCTTTATGCACATCATCATCATCATCTCCCTTATCAGTATCCAAAAATCACCTAATCCATAAACCAAATACTGAGACAACTCCTAACATAATATAATCAACCTATCAATACTAAGATTAATGTGACTCAATGAAAATCAGAGAGGAACTACGACTTGCCCAAATGTATTTGGAAGAAAATCCAAATTTGAAAATCCTAGGGCTGAATGCCAACTCACGCCGAAATTAACCTCTAAAACTTGGTTAATCTGAAATGAAAGAAAAAAAATGATTTGGGGAGGAAAATCACCTAGTTTTTTTTCCCTGGGTGTGATTTGAAAGAATAATGAACAAATGAGCTCCTAAAACTCTTTTAATTTTGTCAAACAATCACGCGCACTAACATAATAACCTACGTACAAATTTTGTGTACATGCCCCTATTTCATATTCGTGTGCACGAAACAGAGAAAGTGCACAAACTATCTCAAAAATCTTAGCATATAGTCAACAAAAATTCTAAAATCCTAACTCTCTTAAACTCAATATTATGAACAAATGCAAATTCTTTAAAAACAATTCAATTTGACTTTTGTAACTTCAATTTGGGATAAAATTCATAAAATAGCAAAAATCAACAACTCACACACAAATATAGAAATGCAAACTCAAAACATGTAAAGTACCATAGTGATTCTACTTATCCAATGATTTGACATAAATATTTCAATTAAATCTTGATTAAAAGTATGAATTGAAAAACACATTCAAATCAATTACAATCAATTCAGCATTACTAGCATAAAATTAGCAGGAAATCAATGTTTTGTAACTTTGTAATGTACTTAGAGGCATGATTCATGTGATAATAGAAAACTACATAATCAACATGGATACACATTATCGAATCATGTCAAACATTACAAGTGATGCTTAAAAGACAATGATTACATCAATATCCACTTGATAAAAAATGGTAATGTAAGTCATTAAACACCCTTAAGTATATGTTATTAAATATAGTAAATTTTATTTTGTAATGCTAATCCTTATATTATTTTTCATGCTAGTTCAAGCTATTGGCTTATGGCTCTTTTTTGACATATTTTGGCTTTTGCCATTGATTGACTTTTTACGTGCCTAGATGACACCAACCCAAAAACTTTTGAATTTCCAAAAATGGTTGTAATCATTCCTAGCGGTAGCCTTTATCAATTCTTATAAAAGAATCCATATTCAACTTCAATAAAGGAAGAAACACTCAAAGTTCTCACATATGGATGGCGAAATTTTTTCAAAATCGTATTAAATGTGTTTCTTCTATTTATGACAAAATTTATATTCTTCTTTTCAATCACCCACATGATTTATTTAAATTCCCATATACTTGACAAAAAGTATAAAAGTCAGCGTTCTTCTTTTCAATCCTTCTCTCATACCTTCTCTCACTTTTTCTCAAATCATTTCTCACAAATTGTTCTTTTCGACTCACTTTATCAAGTCTTTTCTTTTAAAAACAACATTCAACAATATGATTTAAGTTCCCATAAATTGAACAACTAAAGTAATTTTTTGAAATCTTGGACTTAGTTTTGACCTTATTTTCTTGTTGCATAGAAGTGTGTACCTTTTACCATTTTTCTTGAGAAGTTGAACTTTCAAAATCCACTTTCTAAAGTTCTTCTGAATCTTTAAATCATTGAAATCTATCCTATGGTGATAGAGTTTATTCATGAAACCATATGTAAAACATTTTATTACTTTTTAATAATGGATTGTTTTATTCATTTTGAAATGAGATTCAAAGTTGTGAGAATGCTTTATATTTGTTTAAATATACTTTTTTAATATTTAATGTTGGTCAATAGAGATTAGTAGGAATTTGAGTGAGTCGACTTCAGTTTGATCACAAGGACATTAGAATTCTAGTTCTAGCGCTATTGAATAGTTCACAACCTATATAGGAAGTTTCCATCCTATCAGAACAGTTGCAATGAAAGGTTTATAAAATTGTATGATAGTTTAATTGAGGATTGTGATCGGTACATTCCAAAAATGTATTGAGCAGGGCCACATGTGAGATTAGAGTCTAAGGGTTATCTTTATTAGACTCGGGACATCTCATAACATTTACAAAGGGTTCATAGATTATTAATCCTGAGAATTATGAGGATTGGAACACTTATTTTATTATTACATTGATTTCTATGGGTGTGATTTGATCTAGTAGTAAATCAAGTGATCTTCGCATATTAGGTGACAATTATATAAGTAGGTCTGAGATCTTAATTAGAAGGAGTCCTCATACGTGATATCATGGATTGAGATACCCTCTTTATAGACTTATAAGATTTGTTTCCTCCAGTAAACTTGATCAGTGGATTATTTATAATCCGATGGAGTAGAAAAATAAGTTAAGTTTGAGAACCAAGGAATCAGGTAAATGAAGAATTTAGTAGATGTTATTTAAAGGCAATTTTCAGCAAAATGTATAAGAGCAAGTTTTATAATTGCTCATTTATTTTTATTTGGCTTATCCCGTTACACCCCATTGCACCTTCGTGACTACTTTCATGTATTCTAAGAGAAGAAGTTGATGACATTTGAAAGATTGAAGATCATTCCGTCATAACATTATTCAGAAGTGTTATGAAGTGGTTTGGTAAAGACTTTATGTAACAACCCAGGCTTTTGAGCGGCTATTTTATATTATTTTGCCCGATGGGCTAATTATATAAAATAGGGGAAGTTGGAGTAAATATTATTTTCCCATGACATTTAGGGATGATATTTACTATGTTTTGTCTATTTACCGTATGAGAAAGTAAATGGCATTATATTGTGAGATATTGCGTCGTTATATGAAAAATGACTGTTATGACTTATATTTAAATTGGAGTATAATAAATGGAACTGGAACATAAAATTTGCTCACGTTGTCCCGAATGCCAAAATTGGGGGTGCGGTTATTTTTTGAATAGTCGAGATAGTCGAAATGAGTGTCATGTTGTATTTTGGAGTTTCGGACACTTTTGGGGTGTTATGACTCAATTAAGTGGATACGAGTCATTTTAATGGTGTATTAGAAATTAAAAGAGGGAATTTATGTTTTAAGACCCGTTTAAGTCCCCCACCCCTTTTCTTTCTTCATTTGTGTTAGAAGCCAAAGGAGAGAGAGAGAGAGAGAAGAGAGAGTTTGGAGAAAATGGGAGAAAATAGAGAAAATGGAAGATTAGAGCCAAAATCCGTTGCTTCGGGAAGAGAATCCGAGACTATAAACTCGAGGCAAGTTTCTTACTTGCTAGATATTGATTTAATGTGATGAATTGCATGTTTGGTTAAGTTTTGGGAGATTAAACCATAAATTGGTTTTTTGTTGATTTTGATGATTAAACCCTTAATTCTTAGTTTTAATTTGATTTGAGGACAAATTAGAAGATAGAAATGATTTGGGTTTAATTTTTTTTGTTGATGTTGGGAAGAGTCAAGGGTTTGAGGGTTTTAGGGTTCAAACAACCCGTAGCCCAAACTTGGAAATTCTGCAGGACCGAATCGATTCGGCCCTAGCGAATCGATTCGGTAAGGGGGAAAGTGTCAGGTCTAAGTCGACCGAATCGATTCGGACCATCCGAATTGATTCGGGGTTATGCATAATGCTAGGGTCTTCTTGACCGAATCGATTCGGACCCCCCGAATCGATTATCTTTGGGACCGAATCGATTCGGTCAGGGCGAATCGATTCGGAATCCCTGAATTTTTGGGATGTTTTTCTAGTTTAGATTTTTAGCCCTTTTTCTTTTAGGTCCAAGATTTAGGGGCCTTACTTTGGGAAGTATGTGGAGTCAAAGAGGGTGGTTTTTGGGTAGACTAATGTCCTAACATTTATGGAATGATTGCGCTTACCCCGAGGGCTAAAGTGTGTGGATTGATGTCCGAATGAATTGGGAGATTAACCGAAAGATAAATTAAAGATAAAGTAGTAACGTTGAGACATTTGGGAGAAACTCCTTAAGGGAGATTCATTTTAAATAGTTTATGATGTTACATTGAAGTCTTGGGGACTGGTTGAGGTTGTTGGCACTTCGGGTCCTAAGTCAGTAATAAAATATGACGTTAAGAATGAGAAATGCATAATATAAAATGTGGTACTAATAAATAAGTACAAATGATTTTGAGAATATAAAAATGGATGTTTTAGAATGAAAAGGAATATGATTTTCATAAATATTAAAAATGTATGGATACACACCCTCTCTAAATCGCTATCTTAAAGGTAGTTCGCGCGTTGTGGTGAAGCCCCCTGACTAATGAATGCAGGGTGGATATAGTCCCTAGGCCATATGAGCGTTTGTTGTATATTTTTCTGCGATGGTTAGGAGATTCTGGGTGTGATCTTGATTATCCCGCAGGCATATGGCCGCTTCCCTACATTTCAGTAGGATCCCAGGTTGTCTAAATGATAGGCCCTGGAAGATGACAGCCATTTAGGGGCACGCACAGTGGGGAAACCCGTACGGGCGGTCTTAGAATCGTTATATACATATAATTATAACTGTTCTAAATCAAGTTGGACTTGATGAATGATATGCCATAAAGAGCATGATGAAGTGCCACAAAGAGCACAGTGAAATGCCATAAAGAGCATGAGGAAGTGCTATAAAGAGCACAGTGAAATGCCACAAATAGCATATGATGATGATTACATTCCTGTTAAGGAAGAGATTTTTACAAAGTGTGAAATTGAGATAAAATGCCATAAAGAGCATAAAAACTATAATCACATTTCGTGATAAGGAATGAAACTATGAAATGAATTGGTATACGATGAAATTGATTGGTGAACATTTGATAAAATGTTGTACCATTTATATATTCCTAAAGAATAAATGGGAATTATGTTTTGATGGTGAATGGATATAATTATGTATCCTTGAATAGTGTAGATGAGACCTCTCACATATATATAAATACATATAATATTGTGCTAGGGGTCTAGTGTATCTCGACGATCAACCTTGCCTAGTAGTAGTGTATCGGGGGGGTTCCTTGTTTGGATTTCGCTTTGCGAGACACCCCAAGCACGAATAAGGGAATAGTGTTGTGACTGGGGAGAAATTAGCCTTTAGTACTTGAATTAATTAGGACAGGGTCTAATGTATCTCAACGATCAACCTTGCCTTGTAGTAGTGTATCGGGGGGGGGGGGGGGGTTCCTTGTTTGGATTTCTCTTTGCGAGACACCCCACGCACGAATAAGGGCATATTGTTGAGACTGGGGAGAAGTTAGCGTTCTGTTCTTTATTTAACCTGAGCATCATTTATATTACGCTAGGTTGCTTTTATATTGAGAGGTGAGAAATATTATTGTTATATGCGAGAGAATTACGTACTTAACTGTCATGCATTTTATTCACATGGGAATCATATCAAACCGGGCCCTGACCCGTATCTATATTTCTTTGTTTCTGCACATATTATTGCCGTTACAGGTGCTCTACCGCATGGACACCCCTATTTACATTTCCATTCCGGTTGTCATGGAGCTACAGCATATTACAGATGTTGTAGGTTATTGGTATTAGACTCTTCTTCCCATTGTACTTTAGTTAAGTTCAGTTTATTTATTCAGGCATGTTTGCCCAAGCGTTGCACTTATTTACTATATTGTAAATATTGAAATGTAATACTCGGTGTAACTATTTGTATTAGTCTGTGCACCGACAGCTTATTCGGTGATTATTTATGATATTTTCGTTCTTCATTATCGATTTTTGATATCCACCGTTTTCGCAAATGAGATTGTCTAAGTGTTTTCTTTTATTTGCAAAATTTTCTTCTATTGACAATCCGTTTTCTAAAATGATTGGTGGTTATCTCGTACTATTATTTTAATCGACAGTGATGCTGAGAATGGACCATCTATGATTCCTGTAATTATTAGAGTACTGGGCTGGCCACCTATTATTTTAGTTGGCGGGTTGTCACACTTTAATTGTCCGGGGGTTATTTTAAAAGGTTTTCAAAATATTTTAATATGATTTTTAAAAGGTTTTTGAAATTTTTTTCGTCTCATTAGAACGACTTGGCATGTCATTCATACGAGATTGGGCATGTCATTAAAATGAGTTCCCACATTCGAATGATATTTAAAGCAACACCTTTTCGGCATGCTCTAGAATGCAATGCGAAGTTCTATTGGAAACACATTCGAATGAGATGAGGTACCTCATTCGAACGAGGTACAAGGTCGTTCAAACGAGTATGAGAGTTTTTAATATTTCATTAAATCATTTCCAAATTTTTAATCCTTATCTCTTTTCATCTACTTTCCCTATAAATAGAGATGTGGGATTATAGTTTCAAATAACCCATTTTAGAAGTTTAAGAAGCCTTTTTAGTGTTATTTTAGCGATCAAACTCGACCATTTTTTATCCAACCCTCTTAAATTTTTGAAGGTCACTTTTCCTTATCAAGAAGAACATATTCAAAGTTTAAAAACCCTTATAGAGAACTTCTCTACTACTGAATTATGGAGTCGAGGTTCTACTACTTAAGAAGAAAGGAATTGAAATTTCTGAGGCTGATCAGTGGATACCAAGGCAAGAGCTACTTGTTGTGGATAGTGTTGGACTGTTTCGTATCTATTTAATATTTGAAGAGTTATCTGAATTATACTTAGTGGATCTCTGAGTAGTTTGTAAGACGTGTTGTGTCTGTCGAATTCTTTAATAGTGCTGAAATTAAAGGTTTTTCCTGAAAGGGATATCTTCCTCAAACTCTTCTTCTTACTGTTTGGTTTAGAATTTGATTTGATAATTAATATTTTATTTCAATAAATTAAATCAAGATAAAATTTAATTAAAAAGTGAATTTTTGTGTTTGGCCTAAGATACAAGTAATCCGTATAACCCTGATTTCTCAAATTGGTATCAAAGAGAGTTACACTATGTTTTTGTGTGATCTTTTAAATTTTGGTTTTTATGGATAATTTTTACCATAGGCTACTTATTTTTGATGGGTTTAACTATGCTTATTGGAAAGCTCGAATCAGGTCATCTTTGAAAACGATTATTGAGCATGTATGGATTATTTGTGAAAGAGAGTGGACATTACCCATTGTGACCAATGGTGATGTCATAGGTCTTAAACCTATAACCTATTGGATGGAGGATAAGTTCCATTTTTTGATCCGTCACCCCTAACGAGTTTCATCGCATCATGACGTGCACCTCATCTAAGGAAGCATGGGATACCCCGCATCTCACTCACGAGGGTACCAATGTTGTGATGGATTCTAAGCTTCATAACCTCACAACACAGTTTAAGAGTATTACCAAACTTGAGACTGAGTCATTTGATGAATTTTATGCACGATTATCTAATGTCGTTAACTCTAGTTTTGATTTGGGTGAGAAAATTCCTGAGGTGCGCATTGTAAAAAAGATTTTGAGATCCTTTCCATCCTGATTTATTCCTAAGGACACTATGATTAAATCATTGGGAATTTTAGACACGCTTAGGTTAGAAGAACTAGTAAGAGACATTGAAACTTATTTGATCGAAATGTTTCTCAAAATTGTTAAACCTAAGGAAAGGGGAACTGCTTTAACCGTTCAATCTAAAAGGAAAGAGGAGATTTTTTATGATCAAAGTATGATTTTAGTCTCAATGATCTTGTTCTTTTTGCAAAAAAATTTAAAAAAATTCTCAAGCTTCGAAAAGAACATACTTCCAAAGAAAACAAAAGTTCTGAGAAAGATAAAAAGAAAAAAATTGAGAAAGAAAAATTTTGAAAAAATAAGAGGAGAGTACCCTAAGTAAGATGAGGAGAGATGTTATGAGTTCAAGGGTAAGGGTCACAAAGATAAAGAGTATCTCACGAGGTTAAAGAAACAGGACAAGGGAAAAAATGCCTTTAATGCCACTCTTAATTATAGAGATGTCGAATCGGTGGATTCTAGGGATGAATCCTCGCATGGACGTAACTTCACTGCGTTCGTGGACAGTCAGGTTAGTAAATAGAGTACACCTCACATCAATTAGGAAGTTGATAAACATGATGACATCAACTATGTGTCTAGCCATTCCGGAGAGAGTGGGGAAGATGACATTTTTAATGATAGGCAGAGTGACTTTCAATGTGCTTATACCGAGTCCTTTAAAACGAAAAAGAAAAATAAAATTTTAGCACTTTGGGTTTTAGATTTAGAGGAGGTGTTAAGAGAGTAAATATAGAGTGCTTCCTCGGTGAGAGTGTCTTGGGGAGAGAGAGTCATTTTAGTGGAGAGAGAAAATGGTGACTTGACCAACAAAGTGGCTAGTCTTATAAGATATCTTCAAGATTCATTTGAGACCCTTAAGAAACTTGAATCCCTTCTATACTAACTCGATAAAGATCTTGAACATGGTAGGGAGGTCAATGTTATTATAGGGGATGCATCTAAGAAGTTAGGTAAGATGTTCTTGGGTTCTTCTTTGGCTTTTAAAGTGAGTCAAGTAATAGGTTACGATGTTCGTCCACTTCCCATGCCACACTAGAATCGGTTCCCAAGTTTTTAATGGATCCATATGGGCCTCGACCTAACCCACCAAAGAGAGTTCAACCTAAGAGAGGGAACCAAGGTATACCCAAACTAGTCTATGTTTGCACCTATTATAATATAAGAGGTTACCTTAGGGAATTTTGCTATAAGTTAGGAAGAACTAAATGTACACATACTCATGTGCACCGCTATAACAATTTTGCTAGTCATAGAGAGCATGTTGAGTTCCTAATCGTGACTTCATAAATCTTAATGGAAGAATTTCAATGGTTGTCTATGTCATTTGAGAACACTTCAACTAGAGCCAACAACGATAAGGTGTAATACCATGTATTTTTTGGAAGAAAATAAATTTAATAAGGACTAAATTAATTTAGTGAAATTAATTAATCTGGGAAGTGAGTATTTAGACTCCTTATTATTTTAAATTTTGGAGTTAGAGTTTAAAGATTTAGAACTAATCAAAAGGGAATTTATTTTAGTAAAAAGTATTTGCATTTATCACGCATAATTAAAATATATTTTTTGGACAAAAATATTCGGGACACACTTTGAGAGGTGTTACGGGCTCGTTTGGGAATTTAGACCCTTAGGAATGGTCCCGGGGTATATATATATGAGTTGGGTAGCTATTGAGCTAATTAGATTATGTATTTGGGATCAGTTGAGGGTCCAAAGTTGGGACTTAAAGCCTAACTTGGGAATTGAAGACTAACCTTATTTAGTTTAAGTTAAACCACCCATTAGGAGCTACATCCAAGAACTCTAGCCACAACCACCCAGGAGGAAGAGGAAGGACCCCCTAGGATGAGGAAGAGAGGCTCCCCTACAAATTTCAAGCAATGATTATCTTTCCATTTGTAATAACCCTCGCTTTTGAGAACCTATTTTATATTTAGTTGCTAGGTATAGTGATTATATATAAAATGTTGGAATGGGGAGTAAGTATTAATTTAGTGAAGAAAAGTTAATATTTACTATGATGTTGTATATTTACCTTATGTGTGGGTGAATATCACCATGTAGTGTTTTATTATGTCATAAGAATTAAAATGACATTTTGGTTTAAAATGAAACCGGAACATAAAATGAGTTATAAAATTTCCAAATGATAATTTGGAGAGCGTAGTTAGTTCCGGAAAGTGCGAGATAGTCAAATTATGTGCCATCTTGTATTTTGAGGTTTTGGGAACTTTTGACTGGTTTTGGTTTAAATATGTAGTTGCGTATTATTTTATCGCGGTATTTATTAATTAAGTTGGTAATTAAACACTAAAGCACGTTTTATGTCTTGAAATCCACTTATTCCTCTTAAGTGTAATTAGTGACCTAGAAAGAGAGAGGGAAGAAGTAAACCTAAGGAGAAAAAGGAGAGATTGAAGGTTTGATGTTGATCTTGCCTACATCTTCATCAAATATGAATTTGAAACCTTGAGGCAAGTTTTCTACTTGCTATTATGTGATTTAAGATGAATGATTAGTGTTGATAGTTGTGGTTATGTATAGTTTAAGAATGTTAGGGTTTTTATTATTGGGTTTATGGGCTTTGAAATCTTGGGAGGAGAATTGAATATTTATTGGTGTAGATTAATGTTGTTGGAAGCATTTATGATCAATTTGGTGTAATAAATGATAAGGGGTTTTGTGGTTTGGAAGAAGATAGGAGTCATAGGCCTGCTATGACCGGTCGACCGCGGTTCCAGGATCGGTCGACCGGGCCTTCGGGGGAGGGCACACTTCTTTCCTACCAAAGTCTAAATTTTAGAGCGCGGTCGACCTCGGTCCGTGACCGGTCGACCGACCCCCTTTTTCCTGGACTTTCTGCTTTCCTTCGTAGGCTAAATTTTGAGACGCTGTCGACCGGTCCCCTGTTTTCCACCTTTAAATTTTATTTTTTTTCTTAGATTCCTTATTTTAATTAGGGACTAGGAACCTTCTTGTATTAAGTAAACCTAGAGTTCTAAAATTTTTAATCGAGTTTATTCGATACCCTAGAGTTGAACGGGTTTCGCTCGGGGTTAAATTCCATAGGTACCAAAAGTGATGTTTAGGCATTACTTTTTTTTTTTGCAGGATATTAGGAATTAAGATAAAGAGTTCTAAGCCCATATGTGGAGATTTTGGAAGTCCTTTTTAGGTATATAAAACCTTGGGATTTGTAAGATGTTGATGACCATAACGAGAATAATACGGGGGTTAGGACATGATGAATATTAATGAGAATCTTAAAGGATTATAGTTTCAAATAGAATGAAACATACATGTGATTAATGAAAATAATAATGAGATGAAATGGGTAAGTGTTAATTTACTTAAACACACCTCTTTAAATGCTATCATAAGGGAAGCTCGCACATGCAGGGAGACTATAGTCCTCGGCCATATGCGGGATTTTTATATATGTTTTTCTGCGCTAGTGAGGTAATTCTGGGTGTGGTTATGACTCACTCGCAGGTATATGGCCACTTCCCGACGTGCGATAGGTGCCCAGGTTGTCTTGTATAGATAGGCCCTGGAAGATCATAGTCATTTAGGGGCGCGCCCAGTTGGGAAACTCGGAGGGGCGGTCTTAGAATCGCTATATGTATAAGAATATAACCTTTCTAACTCAAGTGGGACTTGAGGTATGTAAATTGCCATAAGAAAATATGATGGTAATTATATTCCTGTTAAGGAATGGAAAGAAGGAAAGACATGATGAATAATGAGGTTTAAATTATGTTCTCTTGCATAAATTAACAATTGTTAGAAATATTTAAATTGCTTTATTATACGTGGCGACTAGGTTGTTAGTTTTTTATCTACATCATTCATGATTAACTGTCCATATCTATCATGCTTCTTGTTCATCTGGTAATCATATATAAACCGGACCCTGACCCATTCACTTTTTATGTTGTGCATGTTATTGTATCCGCTCATGTGCTCCTCCGCAAGGGCGCCCGTTGTGATATTCTCATTCCTTATGCTTTCGAGGAGCTGTAAGATTTTACGGATTATTATAGGATGTTTTGTTAGACACCCTCATTTTTGTATTCTAGATATGATCGAGTCTTTCATCGGGCGTGTGGCCCAAAGCTTTGTAATTGCTTAATGATTGTATTATGTAAATTATCGAACTGTTGTTATACGTTGAATGTAGCTGTTGACCGACAACTTATTTGGTCCTTTCATTGTATGTTGCTTTAGTATTAATATAAGTTCTTTGGAACTCCACTTTCTCATCAGATTTGGGTTGTTTAATTTATTTCCTTAACTTTTAATTAAAATAAAATTTGGCAACCCGTTTTCTGAATTAATGGGTGGTTTTCCCGTATACTTATTTTATATGTTATGATGCTAAGGATGATTTTCATTCGTGATTTCTGTTATATTGAGGTATCGGGATGGCCACCCCTTATTTCGAATTGCGGGTTGTCACACCATTCTTATTCAAATTTTACTAATTTTATATTAATGTTGTTACCATGCTTAGAATAAGGTTTAATCATGTGTTGGGAAAGCATATCTAGAGACCTTTCGAATTGTGTAGAAATTGATGATAATTGTGTAACCCATGTTTAGATCCGTAACCTTTGTATCGACTATGTATTCATGTGGTTTAAATGGAAGATTAATTGTATAAGATATGTTGTAGAACCCCTTAAACTAATCTTGTACACCATTGGGTTAGGGTAAGATGAAATCTAGAATTTGCATGTTCATAGGTTCTTGAAAGATCTTGATGATTTGATATAAATCTTGGAAGGAATTTGATGTCTTAACATATTTAGAATGACCCTATGATCTTTTAGAGACATTATCCATATCACGTTTTAAGTTGTTGATTTATTATGAGGATCTTTGGTTTGAGAAGTTTTGGGTAGAAAAATCTCTTCATAAGAAAATAGCATACTAGGCAAAATGGGGATGCCGAACCGGTTTGGACCCAATGTTGAACCAGTTCGGGGAATTTGCTTCTAGATTTTTTCATTACGATCGCGTGCGCACTGACCACATATTTTCTGATTTTTTTTAATTAGTTGTGATTTTTCTATGAAAGGGTGTGCGAGACCATTTTTTCCAAGTGAGGGGTAGAGACTTATTCCAAGATATTAATGATAATGTTATGAACTTATATACATCGTTAAACTGGGATGAGTTGATGTTATAGTGGTTCATGCGTGACGACTTAAAATACAAGTACCTATATAAAGGAAACTATTTATGTAGAACTCTTGAATAACGTCATACACAATAAATATATTAAAAGACAAGGACATGCCTAGATGATTTAGGAATTTTGGTAGGGGAACATAGAGGATAAGGCCCTAAAAGATACAATGACGTTATTATGATTGATCGAGGTGATTTTAAATAAAGAGGAATACTTATTGGAGATAAGATGAATCCTTGAGAATATAGTTAGTGGGTAACTCCCTCAAATCATTATCATGTATGAATATTAAATGTAAATGTATTCTAAGCCTATTAGGCTAAGACTAAATGGTTAACAACGGTTGTGATAGTAGGTTGGGTGAGACTACTTATTTATATTAGAGGATTTCTTATATATGTACATATAACCCTTATTCAGACTAGTTGACTCCTTGTATATTTACATGTAAACCTTACTAAAAAGGTAGCAAGAAGCTAATAATTATTACTAATCTGGAATGATTTAAGTCATTATTAAGAGGAAAACATCTTAAGATCATTAAATATATTATTAAGAGTAGTTTGGAAATAACTATACCTATAATGTTTTGGAAGAGTTGGCTGGGAATAACTATACCTATATACATTTAAAGAGGAATAAATGATTAAGTAAACATGAGCTAAGTCCAAAAAGAATTGAGTGAGACTTAATATTTAATCGGGAAAGTAGTTGTAGGATAACGACTTAAAATTGAGTTATGGAATAATTGACTAAAATGTTATAGTTAAGACAAGAAGGCTATATTCTATATGGATTGAGATTTTACTGGGATTAAAGTAGCTATAGAGTAACTGCTTATATAGATTGGATGATAATATGTATCATATTATTTTGTGTGGACATACTAGTGTTCGTTGACCGTTCTATCGGCTTGGGAGTTCGTGTGTTCGGACCGTATACCACACGCCGGCATACGTGGGCTTGGAGATTGTGTAGGTTATATAGGTACTACGTGGAGGCTCCATCTACGAGGAGGTAGGTGTTAACGCTGATCCATCCTGTGTCACTACTAGGTATGGGTCGTGAACAAGTATCATGCGTAGGGACCGCCCCCAACTTATTCATGTTTTGTGATGTCCGCTTAGGATAAGGGATTCCTCCGGAGTTGCTGATAGAGCACAAACGAGATACCAAAGGTAGATGCCTTTGTATGTCACACACACACACATATATATATATATATATATACACACACACATTCTGGTGTACCTTATATGGGAATGTGCCCTCTTAGTCCAAAGGTGTCGACAATGCTTAATAATAATAAAGTCATGTAAATAGAATGATGTGAATAATTAAGGAGGAAGATGAGTCCGAATGATTAATGTGGTAGATAATTATTAATGAGAATAATAATTGGGTAGTCTAAGACAGTAGACAAAAATTAAAGAGAATGAGTAATGGAGTAGCCAATTATTAATGAGAATAATAATTCGGTAATCTAAATGAATGAAACTTATAATCTAACGGGGTAGATGACTAGCAATATGACTTAATCATTAAATGGTCCGAAGTGATAGATAGGGACTATGGAATATTATGACATAAGAATATGCACTGAGTTTATGTAAATTATGTAGTCAACATATTGAATTCCATTCGAGGATTGGGGTGTTAGACATAAGTACCCACTTTTAATTCATTCATAGTTAGATGGCTTATTCTTTACATGTAATATTAAATAAGGGAAGTTACAATTGGCATTTTGATTCGAGGATACGAGTATGATTGCTTCTAGATGAGAGGTGAGGTACTCGTTACATGTGAGCGTTGATGGAGAGACCTAAAGTATGAGTTAGTAACAATTTGCATATTTACTGGTGAAGAATACTTGCAACTCTAGGGCTCTAACCGAAATTATGAATGTATTTCCTCCAAGGTATTGTACATGGCTGGGATAGCAGGACTGATGATGGATCAGAGTTGTATTGGACGTAGTGGATTTGTCTCCATTGATTCTAGTATAGGTTTTACTTCATCATTTTGTCATTTTATTTCACAATGGGATTTGTATACGCATAAGACCAAGGGTTTATTTATATCAGTTGTACTTAGTTTTAAATTATGGACATTGTATGATTACTCAGTTTTTATTATTCATGTGTATAATCAATTTTATTCAGATGTTTTTATTCATTGTGGATTTTGATATAAAATAAAAAAATTGTATTACTTCAGTGTTGAGAATAGTATAAATTGTTGATAAGCCCCATCTTCGGCGTATCATGCGTGGAAAACCTTTATGTGAAAAAATATGGGTTGTTACAGTTGGTATCAGAGCACGATTCTAGTGTCCTTAGGATTTGTGCTTGAGCTTGTCGCATTCTGCATTGAGTCTTTCGAAGTAGAGCCATATGATTAGGAATCATTATATTCTTTACGATTCATTACTACCCATTCAGGAAGGGGTTGATTTTAGAGTGAGGGCCATAGAGACCTTTATGTGGGTTGATCAGTTGTGAGAATTTCGAAGAGTTTGGACAATTTGGTGCCTAGTAATGTAAAGGAAGATGTCTAAAAAATTTAAAGATGCAGTCATGTCCAATAATGCACTAGTAGAGGTTAGTTCGTTCAGACTAAGACCCACAGCGAGATGGGCGTCAGATTATAAATGAAGTTATTTGTAGAGAAAGAGACTAATGATAGTATCGATGATAAATAGGGTGTTTTCCTACTTAGGAGTATATGGGATATGTTTCGTCTAATATTGGGACTTAGTGTTCACTTGGGTCTTATTAATACCTTTGAAAGGATAGACTTTGTATTTAGGAGAGTATTGTACATGGAACATTGTGGGTGAGGAGAACTATTATTTCATTGGTGCATGAATACAAAAAGGTGTATACTAGGAGGCTTATGTTTATTTTACCCTTATTTGTTACCTACATCAGAGTGTGCTATTTTTCCTGGGAATGGATTTATATTTACTTGGAATATGTTAGTATTATGTGGACTAATATGAGTTGTGGTCATGTATAAAGGATAAGGTTGACTAGGAATTGGTTTTCACCGTAGCTGTGAGGATTATTGTGATAAATTTTATGGGTGAGCCTAATTTTGAAATAATAAATGCCAATGGGAAATTAGGTTATGCAAGGACCTTTAGAAAGTTAAGTATGCTTTGGGATGCAACATGTGAGTGTGATTTAAAATTTTTAAATAACTCAAGGAGGTAGATACGTGTGAATAAACTCAAATTTATGGAATAAATCGGGCGATGCTCAGGTGGGAGCAAGGGTCTTTTATGCGGGGGAAAATCGTTTACGAGATAATGTGATGGTATAATTTGGGAAAGTATTTCCTTAGCGAGTATAGGCAACAAAGTAGAAGTAAGGCTGTGGATATCTTCGATTATTGAGATTGTATAGTATTGTGTGTAATGTGGGTATAGTGACGTTATTATTAAAGTGCTAATGGTAGATCTGAGTAGAATGAGTATGCCCTGGAGACTTAGAAATGACTAAGTGCTCTACAGATCGAATACAGGAGAAGAATGTCCTACCTAGGTTGTGGTAATTGAGATATCGGGTATGGTAAAGTCGGTTGACTCTAAAGGAGTTTGGTATAACTCTTATAACGGGATATGTGGTTGGTTTAAAAAATAGCAAATATTGAAATTTATATGATTAGCGTGAATGGTTATTTTTATTTTCCTTTGTCTTGGGCCGATGGACCTCGATAAATAACTAATCTATGCAATAGTGTATTGGGAGAATTCCTTGTTTGGATTTCACTTGCGAGATGTTCCACGCACGAAATTGGCAAAAGTCGGGGGTTGAAGGAAGTCGGATACTAGGATGGTTATTTTTTTTTATGTATGTATGTGGTGGTATACTTGTTGTATGGATATGCTTGGAATAAATGGTGCATATTAGATATATATGTGTCATTCATCTTTGTTAATGATATGTGTGTACATATAAGGTGGAATATATGCACACCTCAGTGATGTTATTATAGGCATGGATGAGTCACTTCATTTGTCTCATGGGATGTGAGTATGGACTAATTGGGTATAAACATAAGGTAAGAATGTGAAATAAGAATGTGACTTATACTACTTTGAATTCCGAGGAAAGAATTCCATTATAGGGGAGGGAGAATGTAATACCCCGTATTTTTGGAAGAAAATAAAATTTAATAGGAATTAAATTAATTCGGCAAAATTAATTAATCTGGGATGTGAGTAATTAGACTCTTTATTATTTTAAGTTTTGGAATTGGACTTTAATCATGTGGAACTAATAAAAAGGTATTTTATTTTGGGTAAAAAGTATTTGCGTGTGTCACGTCATAATTAAAATATAATTTTTTGGATAAAAATATTCAGGACACAGTTTAAAAGGTATTATATGCTAGTTTGGGTATTTTAAACCCTTAGGAATGGTTAGATTATGTATTTGGGCTCATTTGGGGTTCCAAGTTGGGACATAAAGCCTAACTCGGGAATCGAAGACTAACCTTATTTAATTTGAGTTAGACCACCCATTAGGAGTTACATCCAAGAACCCTAGCCACAACCACCCAGGAGGAAGAGGAATGACCACCCTAGGATGAGGAAGAGAGGCTTCCCTACAAATTTCAAGAAAGGATTATCTTGACATTCTTATTCAAATTTTACTAATCTTATATTAATGTTGATACCATGCTTAGAATAAGGTTTAATCATGTGTTGGGACTAAATATTTAGAGACCTTTTGAATTGTGTAAAAATTGATGATAATTGTGTAATCCATGTTTAGATCCGTAACCCCTTGTATCAACTTTGTATTCATGTGGTTTAAATGGAAGATTAATTATAGAAGATATGTTGTAGAACCCTTAAAGTAATCTGGAACACCATTGGAGCACGGTAAGATGAAATCTAGAATTTGCATCTTCATAGGTTCTTGAAAGATCTTGATGATTTGATATAAATCTTAGAAGGAATTTGATGTTTAAACATATTTAGAATGATATCACGATCTTTTAAAGACATTATCCATATCACATTTTAAGTTGTTGATTTATTATGAAGATATTTTGTTTGAGAAGTTTTGGGTAGAAAAATCATGTCATAAGAAAACAGCAGACCTGGGTAAAAATGGGATGTCGAACCGGTTGGTTCCCAATTTTGAACCGATTCGGGGACCTGCTTTTGGATTTTTTTTCATTACGATCACGTGGACGTCAACCGCGTACTTTTTTAATTTTTTTTGAATTAGTTATGATTTTTTTACGAAAGGGTGGGCCAGGCCATTTTGTCCACGTGCAGGATAGAGACTTATTCTAAAATATTAATGATAATGTTATGAACGTATATACATCCTTAAACCGGAATGAGTTGATGTTATGGTGGTGCATACGTGATGACTTAAAATACAAGTAACTATATAAAGAAAACGACCAATGTAGAACTCTTGAATAATGTAATACAAAATAAATATATTAGAAGGAAAGGATATGCCTAGATGATTTGGGAATTTTGGTAGGGGCACATAGAGGATAACACCCTAAAAGATAAGATGGCATTATTATGATCTATCCAGGGTATTTTAAATAAAGAGGAATACTTATTTGAGATAAGTCGAACCCTTGAGAATATAATTAGTGGGTAACTCCCTCAAATCTTTATCATCCTGGAATACTAAATGTAAATGTATCCTAAGCCTAGTGGGATAAGGCTAAATGGTTAACAACGTCTGTGATAGTAGGTTTGGTGATACTACTTATCTATATTAGAGGATTTCTTATATATACACATATAACCCTTATTCACGCTAGCTGACTCCTTATATATGCACATATAAACCTTACTAAAAAGGTAGCAAGAAGCGAATAATTACTAATATTATGGAATGATTTCAGTCTTAGTCAAGATGATAACATACTAAGATCATTAAATGTATTAGTAAGAGTAGTTTGGAAATAACTATACCTATAATGTTTTGAAAGGGTTAGCTAGGAATAACTGTACCTATATACATTTAAAGAGGAATATATGATGAAGTAAATGTGTTCTAAGTCCAAAAAGAAGTGCATGAGACTTAATATTTAATCGGGAAAGTACTCGAAGGATAACGACTTAAAATGAGTTATGGAATAATTGATTAAAATGTTATAGTTGAAACAGGAAGGCTATGTTCTGTGTGGATGGAGATTTTACTGGGATTGACATTTGTGGGGATTAAAGTAGTTGTAGAGTAACTTCTTATGCATATTGGATGATAATATATATCATATTAATTTGTGTGGACATACCAATGTTCGTGGACTGTCCCGTTGGATTAGGAGTTCGTGCGTTCGGACCGGGTACCCCACGCCGGCACAGGTGGGCTTGGCGATTGTGTATGTCATATAGGTACTACATGAGGACACCATCTACGAGGAGGTAAGTGTTGACGCTAACCCAGCCTATGTCACTGGTGGGTATAGGCCGTGAACATGTATCATGCGTAGGGATCGCCCCCAACTTATGTGTGTTTTGTGTAGTCCACTTAGGATAAGGGATTCCTCCGAACTTGCCGATAAAGCAGGAACAAGACACCAACGATAGAAGCCTTTGTGTGTCGCATACATATACCGACATATATATATATATATATATATATATATATATTTATCTGTTTACACACTGTGGTGTACCTTATATGGGAATTTTCCCTCTTAGTCTAAAGATGTAGACAATCCTTAATGATAATAAAATCGGGTTAATACAATTATGTGAATAATTAAGGACGAAAATGAGTCCTAATTATCAATGTGGTAGATAATTATTAATGACAATAATAATTGGGTAGTCTAAGACTGTAGACAAGAATTAAAGATAATGAGTAATGGGGTAGGCAATTATTAATGAGAATGGTAATTCGGTATTCTGAGAGAATGAAACTTATAATCTAACGGGGTAGGTGCCTATGAGTATGAATTAAATCATTAATGGTCTGAAGAGATAGACAAGGATTATGGAATATTATGACGTAAGATTATGAACCGAGTTTATGTAAATTGTGTAATATAACATTTTGAATTCCATTCCGGAATTGGGGTGTTAGACATAAGTACCCACTTTTAGTTAATTCATGGCCAGATGGCTAATTCTTTACATGTCAAATTTAATAATGGAAGTTATAATTGGCATTTTGATTCGAGGATACGAATAGGACTGCTTCTAGATGAGAGGTGAGGTACTCGTTACATGTGAGCATCACTGGAGAGTCGTAAAGTATGAGTTAGTAACAATTTACATATTTACTGGTGAAGAATCCTTGCAAATCTAGGGCTTTGACCCAAATTATAAATGTTTTCCCCAGGTATTCTAATTGGAAGGGATAGAAGGACTGACAATGGATCAGACTTGCAGTTTCATTAGGCGTAATAAATTTTGCTCATTTGATTCTAGTGTATGTTGTACTTCTGCATTTTTTCATTTTATTACACACGGGGATTTGTATGGGCATAAGCCTAAGGGTTTATTTATATCAGTTGTACTTAGCTTTACATTATGAACATTGTATGATGGATCAGTTTTTATTATTCATATGTTAAATCAATTTTATTCAGATGTTTTTATTCATTATGGATTTTGATATTAAAAAAAAATTATTCCTTCGGTACTGAGAATGGTATAAATTATTAATAAGCCCCATCTCCGGCATATTGTGTTTGTCTGGCACGGGGGTTGTTACATAAGGGAAAACAAGAGGTTACCTTTACTTGGGTACCTAAGTAAAACAACAAAGCCCTAGTTGTTCACCTTGCTCTTAAAGTTCATAATACTTCCAAATGGTATTTTAATAGAGTGTTCTCTAGGCACAAGTTTGATTACAAGTCGTATTTTACGGACCTTGTGGATAGTAAGCAAGTAAAAGCCACCTTTGTAGATAGGAGTAGATCTAGTACTTTAGTACCTGGTTTTGTTGAAATACCTGAATTTCCTAAACTAAAAAATGTATTTTACGTCGAAGGGTTGAAAGCAAACTTGATTAGCATAAGCCAAGTTTCGATGCAAACTTTGCGATAAAGTTCAATTGTTCCGAGTGTAACATATATGACCAATCAAGTGAACTATTGCTACAAGGAATGAGGACCGTCTGTAACTGTTATGGGTCCATTCCTAAATCCTCATTTGTGTGCAATAATTCCAAAGTCTTCTCTATGGACCTTTGGAATCAATGACTAGGTCATGCAAACTTTAGAGACATTAAGAGATTAGTGAAAAAATACCTAGTGCTTGGATTTCCATCGCTTGGGAAAAAACTTCCTCAGTTTGTGCTCCTTGCCAACAAGGAAAACAAATTCAAAGTCCCCTTCTAAGTTGAAGACCATTACCAATTCTCGTGTGTTGGCGTTAATACATATGGATCTTATGGGTCCTATAAGTATGGAGAGATTGGGTGGTAAGAGATCTCGTGATGGTCAATAATTTTTAAAATTTCTTAGAGAAAACTTTGATGCAGTTGAGTTCCTAACAACCAAGTATCGTGTCCTATAAAACCAACACGGTGTCACTCTTAATTGCATGCCTAATGACAATGCAACTGAATTTAAAAAAGCTGGAGTGGGTAGCTATTATGATGGAGTGGGAATCAAACATGATTTTTTCGATCGTTCTTACTCCTCAACACAATGGGATAGTTGAGAGGAGAAAACGAAAAATTCAAGAAATGGCTAGATCCATGCTTCTAGGGAGAAATGTTCCTAGACATTTTTAGGCAATGGTAGTGCATATCGCATTCCATATGGTGAATTGGGTATATCTTCATCCACACACATTACATACGTTATAAGAGTTGTGGACAAGGAAGAAACCTAACCTATCGTATTTTCGTGTCTTTGTGAGTATTTTCTATATCTTGAGAGATAGAGATCAATTAGGAAAGTTTGACTCCCGAAGCTATGACGGGATATTTTGAGGTTATTCATCATCAAATAGGGCTTATAGGGTGTTTAAACTTGAAAGATCTAAGGTGACAGATTCAATAAATGTAACGATTAGAGACAATGAGAAGTTGACGTCTATTGACCTTGACCCTGAGTATGAGGACAATGCACCCCCGATTATGATCCCATTATTCCCCGTACTACCCCAAAGGACACCACACTTGATTTAGAGGATCCATTCTCTTGGGTTCAAAATAGTCATGGCCAACCACTATACTTGGTGATCCCATAGTAGGTGTCAAGACTCACTCTCAAATTGAGAATGTAATTAGCTACGTTTGTTACACCTCCTTAGTCGAGCCTAAGAATATGAAAAAAGCATTCAAGGATTGGGGTTGGATATCCTCTATGTAAAATGAGTTTCTTCAATTTCATAAGAATAATATCTCAAAGTTAGTCCCCCGCCCTACCAAGATAAATGTGATTGTTACCAAGTGGATTTACAAGAATAAGATGGATAAGAATGGTACAATAGTTTGCAATAAGGCTAGGTTGGTCGCTTAAGGCTACACAAAGATTAAGAGTGTAGATTTTTACGAGACATTCTCTTCTATTATTAGGCTTGAGTCTATCCACTTATAACTCGCCATTGCATGTCATCTATGCTTCAAATGATATCAAATGAATCTCAAGAGTTCCTTACTTAACGACATTCAATAGGAGGAAGTGCACGTGGAATAACCAAAGGTGTTCGAAGACATAAATCACACAGAATATATATTTTATCTTTCGAAGGCTCTCTATGGTTTGAAGCAAGAACCCGTGCTTAGTGCGAGGGGCTCACTTCTTATCTCTCAGCTCGTGGCTTAAGAGAATAGGAGTGGATAAGACACTGTTCATGAGAAAAGAGATTAGTGGTATATTGGTTGCCCAAGTCTAAGTGGACTATATAGTATTTGGATCAATATGATCGCACTTTTGAGTATAAAATAAAGAATGAGTTTAAGATGAGCATGATCAGTGAGCTTATGTTCTTCTTAGGTTTCTAGGTGTGTCAGTTTGAGGATAGAATATGTATATACCAATGCAAATATGCTAGGGACCTAGTGAAGAAGTTTATTTTCAATTCCGTTAATCACTCATGCACCCCTATGAGTACATTCGTGAAGCTTAGAAAATATTCTTTAGGAAAAGACGTAGAACTAACCCTTTATAGGAGCATTATAGGTAGTCTTCTCTACTTGATCTTTAGTCATTCACGATATTGTAGAACAGAAGGTCGTATCCTTTATCTTTGTGAGTACCGAACGTCAATTAGATGATATTTGTACGAAACCTTTAGATGTACTTAGATTCGAGAATCTTAGGAACTCTTTGGGTATTTTCCTTGTTGATTGAGTTTGGGTACTTTAACAAGTGTAGGTTGATTATCATGTTCATATATTTATCCCTATTACTAGATTGTAGTTCTATGCATTTATACTTTTTCTTTTTTGATATATTTTGAAAAATTCCAAAAATATTTAAGAAAAAGTTTGAAAATTACCAAAAGATTAAATTTTAATAAATTTTTCGAAAAAGCCAAAAAGATTTTGTATTTTCATTTTTTACCATATATGGATGTGCATTTATGATATTCGGATGACCCCTACATTTCATACATTCATGTGACTTTTTTATGGTATTTTGAGACATGGCATGGTTTCTTTAATGTGATTAATAATGCGTGGATAGAATTCAGTTGTTCATTGATGATTACTTTCTTCATGATAGACTCTTTATCACCTTTATTACGCACGTGCATGGGCTTTTTGAACATTGTACGTCCTTATTATTGCCTTCGGAAGATTTTGCCCGAAAGGGATTGAAAATATTGTACTTAGAGGATCTATAAGTAGTTTTTAAGTCATCTTGTGTCTATAAAATTGTTTAATAGTGCCGAAACTAAAGGTTTTGCCCAGAAGGGATTTTTCCTCAAATTATTTTTCTAGTTATTTTGTTTGGAATTTGGCTTAATAATTAATATTTCTTATTCACTAAATTAAATCAAGACAAAACGTGCATTTAAAAAGTGAATTTGTTTGTTTGGCATAAGATATGAGTAATCCGTATCAGCCTGTTCTCTCAAATTGACTTAACCAAATGGGTATCGGAAGCTTAATGTGGAGAATCACATTATGTACCATTATCAACTTTGTAAATAAATACCTCATTATATATGAGTGATTTATGAGATAATTAATTTGTAGTGCAATCATAATTACCTAGTGGAATTAATTACGATTGAATAAACAAAAGAAATAAAATTACGGTAATGATAATTTGGGATTTCTGATTATTAATTTGGAGATAATTTAATTAAGTAGTCGGTCCCATATTCTTAAGAAAATCAGTTTATCCCAAGCCACCTTTTGTACTTATAAATAAAGGTGTGGAAGGAGTTTTAATCATTATCCATAAGCATTAGCATTTGAAAGGGGTGATAGAAAATACTATTTACATTTTTAGTGAAGGAGACTACGGAGAGACCCCCATATTTCAAGTTTTAGCAAGGGTTTTCATCACAAAATGTGTCCACCAACCAACCTGACTTTGGGGAGGATCATAAACTTGAAGATCCTAGCATAAAGAATATTGATATAAGGATTTAGAGATCCATAACAAGGCATTCCTACATCTATATCAAATATGCTTCTCCCTATTGATTAGAATTGTATTCACTAATGTATTGTGTACTAAACCCTAGGTTTGTTATTCAAACCTTGTTTTTGGTTTTTATTCTTTATCATGATTAATTAATCAAAGTTACATGATTAAAATATTTTTATTCCACGTATATCGATCTCCAACAATGGGTATTAGAGCTTTGGTTGAGATTGATCATCCATTAGAAAGATTAATGTTGTCCAAAGAAGTAAATCCGAGTTTTTGCATGTTATGGGAATGGTTTATCTTTGTGTATGCTTCCAGACTAACATGGTTTTATAGATATTATTCGTATATAACCCTTCCATCATGGTTTTAGAAAAACCGTGTAACTTTGGATCCTACGATGGTTAATTTATAGCTATGTTTTCATATCTCTATTCAATATGGTTGTAATAGTTTGGTTTGTAAATATTTCATTATCGATGTTGTGGAGGTGATGGTGAGGGGTTATAATATTTTTAAACACTTAAAACATGTAAAGTATTAGGTTTAAGGGTTTGTCAAATTTTATGAAGTCTCGTGAAGATTTAGGATGGATATGGAGGTTTTTTCATGCAACTCCGAGAGCAAGAAGAGCACCAGACCTAAGGGAGTCGATCGATCGATGCCCATTGTCGATCGATTGATTCCTCCACTATTAGACTTTTTGTTTTGCCTTATAAGGTGGTTTTTAATGGTGGTTTCATGTTGGTTTTTCTCCAGAATTGTTCTTGACACCAGAGGGTGATTTTCAAATGTTCAAGACTCCTAATAGACTTCATTTATGAAGAATTCTATTTCAACTTGGACTATTGAACATCAGGCAATATTTTAAAACTAGGACTATTGGATTTGATGGAATATACTTCAAGTTGGACTCTTGTCGATAAGTAAGTCTTCTTCAATAATTATTCTTTTGCATGAAGAATTTTACTTCATGCAGAAGTCTAGGCCATAATGGAAAGGACATTTGATGTCTTTTCATTATTTATTTCTTTTATTTATTTAATTTATTGTGTCTCATTTTTTTATTATGTTACATAATTTTTGTTTTAATTAAATGAAAAATTAGTAACACCCATTTTATGGACAATATGGATTATTATTTCCAGACTAGCCTAGATCAACAATTTTCTATGAAAATCAGTGTTGTGTTTTATTCTTTCTAAACTGAATTAAATCGAGGTAATTAAATTTAGATGTATGAATTTTAAATCTAGATATCTATTTTTCAATTTTCAAAATTTTGAATCATAGTTTCATTTTAAGAAAATTAAAATGAGATCAAAATATTTAATTCACACAAGTAAATTTTTAAAATTACAAAGGATTTAAAATTTGGTCTTGTGAAATAGAATAAATATTTTGTAAAACCCTTAAAGTTTTAAAGATCTAAGTGGGAGAGGGATTGTAACATAAACCCCACGGTCTCCATTTGTGTTTTTATTAATCAAGGACGCGATTGATTCCTCGTGTCAACTAGTTTGGCCCCCTAACAGATGGAATTCATCAAGGCATTAAGGATAAATAAAAAAAATAAGTGATAATTCTGAGAATGTAAGTGAGTTTGATCCTCCAAATGGGGAAGTTTATCATGAGCACGTTATATTTCAAAGAATGAACCGATGGTACACACTTAGACACTAATTTTGATATCCTCCCTAATGGAGTCACTGTCATTAGGAGTGGGACCGAAAGTCATTGACTATTAAATTATGTTGGACAGAGGTTCCTGAACTATCTAGGTACATAATTGAAAGACATACTATTTCAAGGTGGGGTGATTTAATCTCTGAATGAGAAATCTCACTCCAAAAGGAAACTAAGATGTCAAGCGAGTTTTTACTTTAAATGGAAGTGAGGGACCCACTTTAAAAAATAAACGAAGTTAATTTCTAACGCATAAGATTGAAATTAATTAGTTTTATTTTTCAAAATTTATGAGTCTTAAATTTCAAAATGGGATCATCATTCAACCCTCTTGCTACAATCTTGAAGGATAACATGTTAATCGACATGAACTATATATACTGGAAAAGAAACTTATAAATTGTCCTAACTATGGAAGACTATAAGTTTGTCTTGACGGAGGCTTGTAGTAATAAGCTGGAGGAAAAGTCACCTTAAAGGTCTATATAAGCTTCACCATAGGTGGAAAAGGTTGATCAAATAGCCCTGCTACATATTGGCCTCTATGACTAATGTGTTTCAACACCAATATCAGCAAATTTCTAATGTTTGCGACATGATTCTGAACCTCAATGACATAGTTGAGGATCAAAACCATGCCACAAGGTTAGAAGCTAAGGAAAGATTGTCCAACACCAAGATGCCTGAGTGTACTTTCGTACGTGACATGTTTTAAGGATGATTCCCATCTTAAGAGAACTAGAGGTACTTTGGATGTAAAATCGGTAGGGAAACCTAATTGATTTTTTACTCCAATCACTATTGGAGTCCTTTAAATAGTTTTGCCTAATCTATTCAATGAACAAGTTTGATTACTCCCTGGCACAACTACTTAAAGAATTCTAGATTGTAGAGAATATCAATAAGTATAAGGGTATGGTTCAGGTTGCTAATAAAGTCCAATCTTCTTCTAACCTAAAAGGTAATAATAATAATAATAATAATAATAATAATAATAATAATAATAATAATAATAATAATAATAATAATAATAATAATAATAATAATAATAATAATAATAATAATAATAATAATAATAATAATAATAATAATAAGAAAAAGAAGAAGAAGAAGAAGAAGAAGAAGAAGAAGAAGAAGAAGGGACTGTCCTAGTCACAACCTAAAGTTATCAAGCCAAAATTTTCACCTCATGGTGGATGTAAGAATCCGAGAGCCAATAGTTACATCTACAAATAGAAAGGACATTGAAAGAAGAAATGTCCCATCTTCTTAGCTAAGAAGAATGAAATGGTAATTTCTGCTATACCATTAAGATATATTTGTGGTGCAATTTATCGAAACTTGTGTGTAGATTCAAGAACCAGTAATCATGTTTGAAATTCTTTGCAGGGATTCCAGGTGGCTATGGTCCTCAATGATGGAGTAATTTTTATGTTCATGGGTGATCATCATAAGGCAACGGTAGTATTAGTGATAGTAGTAGGAAATTTAGTTTTAAATTTTGGCGAAGACAATAAGTTAATACCAATTTATTATTTTTATGTTCCTCGTATTAGAAGAAATTTAATTCTGGTTTGTAAACTTGTGATGGATGGATATTTTGTTTATTTTAATAAATGAGTTTTTATCAAAATGGAAAATCTCTTATTTTTTATACAACGTTATAAAATGATCCTTATATTATAATACATGTCTTACAATATAACTTAATAGTGAATTGAATAACTTAAACGAAAAGAGCCTAAAGAGAAATGACCCTTCCAAGTTGAGCCAACCATATCATTGGCACTTATAGTTGGGTTATATAAATCTAAAAAGGATAAAAATATTTATATTAGATGGAAAATTGAGTTCATTGGAAGTGGAGGCACATCCAGTTTGTGAATCTTGCATAGATGAAAAGTGACCAAGAGGCCATTTATGGCCAAGTGGTATAGGGCCAAATATGTGTTGGAATTGGTTCATTTTTATTTATGTGGGCCTCTGACTATCCGGGCAAGAGGTGGTAATGAGTATTTCATCACTTTCATTAATGATTACTCGAGATATGGATATGTTTGCCTTATGCACCATAATTATGAAGCCTCTAACAAGTTTAATGAGTATAATGTTGAGTTTGAGCATAGGCACTGTAAACTAATCCATACTCTATGTTCTGATCCTGGAGTAGAATACCTATTGGTAGGGTTTGGGGAACACTTATAAGGTTTGGGTATCATAACCCAGTTGTTTGCACCAGGCCCTCCACATAAAAAAATGTGTGGCCGAAAGAAGGAAATTGAGTTTTTTGGATATGGTTAAGTCCAAGAAGAGTTATTGGGATATGCCAGATTCTTTTGGGGGTTTTTCATTAGAGATGGATGTCCTCATGTTGGACTTAGTTCCTTCCAATTCTATATCAATGACTCCATTAGAGTTGTGGACTGGGTATAAGCCTAGTCTAGGATATATTCGGATATGCGTTTGCTCGACATATGTGTTAAGGAAGGATCCAGGGAAGTTGGAATCAAGGACAAATGTACATCTTTTTATGAGTTTTCAAAAGGAACAAAGGGTGGTCAATTATATGATTATAGTGGTCAATTATATGATTCTATGGACCAAAAATTATTTGATGGTAAAAATTTTAGGTACTTAAAGGAAGATTATATGATTGACCAAAAGCCCAAGAGCAGGATTACCTTGTAAAGAGATAAGAGGAGAAGAGAAAGAAGATGCTCCGAGACTACCCGTACAAGATGAAATACTTTCGGATAACGATAATAATGTACATGATCAGGATTCATGTGTCACTTATACTAGACCACAAGTTGAGCCACGTCATAGTGGGAGATTCAGGAATTAACCTAATAGGTTAGTGAATCTGGGAGAGAACTTCTGCAAAGTTTCAAGGGAACATGAACTGGACCCAATTACCTTCGACGAGGCACTCCAAGATAAGGATGCCAAGCTTTGGATGATGGTTACAGACACATACATGGATTCGAATCAATTGTGGGAGCTTGTATACTTATTAGATGGGATAAAATCCATATAATGCAAATGGATTTATAATAAGAAGACAGGAGTAGATGGGAAGGTGGAAACCATCAAGCCATGGCTTGTTACGAAATGGTTCACTAAGAAATAGGGGATTGATTATGAGGAAACCTTTTCATCGGTAGCCATAATTAAGTATATTCATATTCTCTTATCCATTATTTCACATATCAATTACAAAATTTTGGAAATGGATGTCAAGACTCCATTCTTGAATGATAATCTTGACAAGAGAATTTATATGGTGCAACCCACAAGATTCATAAAAAATGGTCAAGAAATCAGGGTATGTAAGCTTAAGTGATCCATTTAAGGACTTAACCAGGAATCAAGGTTTTGGAACATCTAATTTGATTAGGCAATCAAATCTTTTTATTTTGATCAATGCATGGATAAGACTTACGTTCATAAGAAGAATGACAAACACGTGATGGTATTTATAGTACCTTACGAAGATGATATTCTCCTTATCAGAAATGATGTGGGTGTGTTATCTAGATTAAGAATGTTATTGTCTACTCAGTTTGATATGAAGGACTTTGGATAATCTAGACACATCGTGGGGATTAAGGTTTTATGTGATAAAAAAATAGGATGTTGGGCTTATCCCAAGCTACCTATATCGACACAATTCTCACAAGATTTAGCAATGAATGTGCCAAGAAAGGTGTTGTCCTATTTAATCATGGAGTTCCTCGATCTAAATATCAGTTTCCTATGACACCTGATAAGGTAGATATGAGGAGGAGTTTACCTTATTCTTCAATGATAGGTACCTTCATCCATGCTATAGCCTATACTAGACTGGATATGTGTTATCTCATATGCATGGTCAACAGATTCCAATCTATTCTAGGTGAGGAACAGTAGACTATGGTAAAGCACATTCTCAAATACTTGATAAGGACTAGATATTACATTATGGTTTATTCAGTAAATAGGCAAGTACCCGTTGGGTACACGGACTCAAATTTTTGATCGTATAGGTATTTCTAGGAAGTAGACCTCGGGATGTTTATTTACCTTAGGAGTTGAAGCCGTAAATTGGTGGAGTGTAAAAAAATCATGCATTGTTGACTCAACCATAGAAGCCGAGTATGTTTCCACTTTGGATATATCTAAACAAAATGTTTGCCTCCAGAACTTCCTAAGTGATTTTGGTGTGGTTACTTTAGTGTAATCTGATATTACACTTTATTGTAACAATAGTGGTGCAGTTGTGAATTTGAAAGGATCATAGACACACCAGAAGCGGAAGAACATTGATAACAAGTATCACATGATATGAGAGATTGTGCAAATGGGAGACATCATTGTGATTAAGAATGAAACATAAAATAACCTGGCGAATCTTTTTACAAAGATCTTACCAGCTAAGACTTTTAAAAGTTGCATAGAAGGAATGGGAGTCAAGTGTATGGCCACATTGATTTAATATTAAGTGGGAGATTTATGGAGTTTAAACTTAAAACCATGTGTAAAATATTTTATTATTGCTTAATAAAGTATTGTTTTATTCATTTTAAAATGAGATTCAAAGTTATGATAATGATTTATATTTTTTAAATATAATGTTTCATATTTAATGCTGGTCAATAGAACTTAGTAGGAATTACAATTCTAGTACTGTTTAATAGTTCACAACCTAGATAGGAAGTTTACATCCTATTGAAACGGTTGTGATGCAACACTAGTAATTTATCTCAAACTATAGGAACCTGTATGATTGTTCGTGAACTTGCATGATAGTTTGACAGGAGATTGCTATCGGTACATCCTATTCATGTATTAAAAAAGGACCACCCATGAGATTAGAGTCTAAAGGTTATCTTGATTAGACTTGGGATAACTTACACCATTTTTAAAGGCCTCGTAGATTCTTAATCCCAAGAATTATGAGGATCAGAATACTTATTTGATTATTATGGGTCCAATTCGATTTAGGGTGGAATCAAAAGATCTTTGTATATTGGGTGATAATTATATATATGTAGGTTTTTGAGTTCTTAATTAGAAGGAGACTGTGTCCAAGGATACTTTGGATTACAATACTCAATTCATAGACTTATAAGATTTGTTTCCATTATGAAACCTGATCAGTGGATTATTTATAATCAATGGAGTAGAAAAATATTATAAGTATGAGAATCAAGGAATTTAGTATATGTTGGTTAAAGGTAATTTGTGGCAAAATGACTTAATCAAATGGGTATCACAAGCTTAGCGTGGGTAGTCACATTATGTACCAATATGTACTTTGCAAATAAATACCTCATTAAATTCGAATGGTTTTTGAGATATTTAAATTGGAGTGCTATCATAATTATCTAGTGGAACTAATTATGGATAAATAAATAAAGGAAAAAATTTATGATAATGGTAATTTGGGATTTCTGATTATTTATTTGGAGTTAATAGTACTAGTGTATTTCCCATACCCAAGTAGTTAGACTTGTATTCTCGAAAAATCCGTTTATCCCAATCCCACCTTTTATACTTAAATAAAGGTGAGGAAAGGGTTTTAATCATTATTCATAAGAATTATTGTTTGAAAGATGTGAGAGAAAGTACTATTCACATTTTTAGTGAAGGAGGCTAAAGAAACCACCATATCTCAAGTTTTTGCAAGGGTTTTCATCTGAGAAGGTGTCCACCGACCTACTTGACTTTGGGGAGGATCTTACACCAGACAATCCTAATGTACAGAAGATAAAAGCAAGGTTTAGGAGATCCAAAGAAAGACATCCCAACATCTACATCAATATCTTTGTCCCTATCAGATTACAACCGAATCTACGAAGGTATTGTGTTCTAAACCCTAGGTTTGTTATTTAAACCTAGTTTTTGGTTTTACTTCTTTCTCATGTTTGATAAATCAAAGTTCCACGGTTGAAATTTTTTTATTCTGCATATATCGATCCCTAAAATATGGTTTTTGGGCTTCAATTGAGCATTTCTTAGCAAAATACTATCATAAACTATCGTTCTTTGATATACTTTTATTTTTAAATCCTTTGCATGTTCATGATCAACTTTTAATTTCTCAAAGTCAATTTTTTAAGACAAATTTTCAAGTTCAATTTCTTTTCTTTCTTTAAAAATGGTTGCATTTTCTGTTTTTAAGACTTAACATTGTTTATTCAAAATATCAATAACTTTTTCAAAATTAACACACTTTGATTGCACATTTTCAAAATTTTCTTCTTATTTGTTAAATTCAATGTGAAAAACTTTTAATTTTAACAAAAATTTGATGTCGTACTTTTTAAATTTGAGTGACTCTTGAAAGAGTTAGACAAAAGTATTTTGTATGCCCTAACCTGTTGGGGTTTTATTATGAAAACCATGTATGACAGTTACTTTTAAGTTAAGGTGTATCGTTTCATTTCGAAATAAGAATCATGGTTACTATAATACTTTATAGTTGGCTCAAATATATTATTTCATGATAATGTTGGTCAATAGATCTTAGTACGAATTCTAGTGATATGACTTCGATTTGATCATGAAAATATTGGAACTCCGGTTCTAGCACTATTGAAATGCTCACAACTTTGATAGGGACTTGACATCCTATCAAAACGGTTGCAATAAAATCCGATTAGTTTATCTTAAACTACGGGGAATCAATAATGGTTCAGGAACTTATGAGATACTTCAACTTAGGATTGTGATTGTTACATCCTAGGAATGTATTAAACAGGGCCACCTATGAGATTTGAGTGGGTTGTCCAGTTTAGACTCGGGAAATATCACAAAATTTAAAAAAGGCTGCTTAGATTCTTAATCATGATAATTAAAAGGGTTGGGATTCTTATGTTGTTAACATTTTCATTGCCATGGGTGAGATTCAATATTAGATTGAATAAAATAATCCTTGCACATTAGGTGATGATTATGTAAGTATGTACGAGATCTTATTACGGAGGATTCTGCATCCCGAGATACCTTGGATTACGATACCCCCTTACTGACTTATAAGATTTTGTTTCCACCACTAAACTTGATCAATGGATTATTTAAAATCTGGTGGAGGTAGTAAAATAACTTATCCCTAAGAGTCAAGAAAATTAATTAGATGTTGGTCAAAGTCAATTAATAAAAAATTGATTTGACTAAGAGGGTATCAAAATCTTTACGTGGGGAATCAGATAATCTACATAATCAACTTTGAAAATAAGACCTCATTATATCCCAGGACTTCAAAGATAATTCAATTAGAGTGCCGTCATAATTATTTAATGAAATTAATTTTCATTAAATAAATGTAGGAGATACATTATAGTAATTTTAATTGGATATTTCCAAGTATTTATTGGAAGACGATTTAATTATTTGTCTTAGGTCCCTAGTGTAGTCATAATTCCCAAGTAGTTAGGCCCAGACTCTCGAGAAACCCAAATCCACCCTTTTATACAGGTATATAATGGCCTGTTAAGGTATTTTAAGGTTATTGGTCATCTTTAGGGTATGGGAGGTGTGAGAGAAAACACTGTTCACATTTTTTTTAAAAGGCCTAGATAGAGAGGATCATATCTCAATCATAATGAAAGAATTATTCAAAATGTACCCACACACCTATTTAGCTTTAGGAAGGATCATATACTTGAAGGTCCAAGCTTTACAGAAGGTTTAGCAAGGTTTTTGGAGACCTTGGATTTGTAGCAACTTCATCATCATCAACAAAAATTTCCCCTCATATGAATCACAACAAGATTCGTTATGGTATGATTTCTTGAAACCCTAGGTTTAATATTTAAACCTAGTTCTTGTTTTATTTTTAATGTATGATTAATCAAATATCCATAGGGCTAAAATTATTCCTCTTTAAAAAATTAATCCCAAGTTGTTTTTCTCAATGATTGGTATCAGATTACAGATTGAGATTGATTGTATATTGAAAAGGTCTATGTTGTCAAACAATAAACCACAGTTTTGGGTGGTTATATGGTTTTGTAAAAAATTTATGATTATAACCCTTCCATCATGATCACCCATATTTATTATTGCTCTTGATTCGATATGGTTGTAGTAATTACGTATTTTTTAGCTATTTCAATATCAAAGTATTTGAAGGTGTTAGAAGAGGGTTGTAATGCTTCCTTACACTTAGAATCTTGTATATGTAAGGGTTAAACTTTTAGACAGAGTTTCATGCAAATTCATGAAGTTTTGGATGGGCTATAGAGGTTTTCTCATGGCAAAAATGAGTGGAGGAAAAAGTTGTCCAACGAATTCGGATCGATTCGAAATTAATATCGGATTGATCTGATATATGGATCGATTCAGAATGAGCCTGGATCGATCTGATTCATCGCAAGAATTTTGGTGTTTTATTCACAGCGGATGATTGGCCCGTTGGATTTTGTTGAAATTTGGTATGTTTTGGCTAAAGGCGAGATGAGGTTGTTGTTTAAAAATTAACTCATTTGGACATTATTAATGTCGTCTACATTATATTTTTAGAGATTGGACATGCGAATTTCCTTCGATGCTGGATATGTTCTTGGTAAAGATGATACGAGGCTATGTTCAAAGAATCAACTCGATCGGACATCATTAAGGTCACCTGAATCATCTTCTTATAAAGTATACTTCAAGTTGGACTCTTGCCTAAAAGGAAGTCTTCTTCAATAAGGATTCTTTTACATGGAGAGTTTTACTTCAAGTTAGACTCTTGCTGAAAGGGAAGTCTTCTTTAACAGCATTTCTTTTGCATGAAAAATTTTACTACATATAAAAGTCTAGGCCATGGTGGAAAGGGAAATGAATGTGTTTTCATTAATTACTGCTTTTATTTATTTAATTTCTTATGTCTTATTATTTTATTATGTTTCACAATTCGTGTGCTAATTAAATGGAATATGAATACCCAATTTTATAGACAACATGCATTATTACTTTGAGACTGGCCTAAATAATCGATTTTCTTCAAAAAATTAGTTTTTGAATTAAATCGGGGTAATTAAATTTAAAGGTCTAACTTTAAATTGAGATCTTGGGATTTTTAATTTTGAAAATTTTAAATTATATTTTTATTTTAAGAAAATTAAAAATAGATCAAGATATTTAATTCACAAAAGAAAATTTGGAAATTATCATGGATTTAAATTTGGTCTTTTAGAATTGAATAAAAGTTTTCTCAAAACTCTAACGTTATAAAATACTAAGTGGAAAAGGGGCCCCCACGGTATCCATCATTGTTTTCAAGGACCTGAGTAATTCCTCCCGTGAGTTGGGTTAGCCCCCTGTATGAAGTTAGTTAAGGCATTAAGGATTCATTAGAAATCTTAAGTGATAATTTCGGGGATAGAATGTGAGTGAGTTCGATCCTCTCCCGATCGGGGGAAGTCCTTTAATAACTCTATTTCGAGAATTGAACTAGCAGTATAGACTTAGACATAACTTTTGATATCCTCCTCCATGGCGTCAGTGTTATTAGGAGTGGGATCAAGAGTCTCCAGCTACTCATTATGTTGGAGAGAGGGTCCTAAAATGTTTGGATAGAAAAATAAAAGGTGAAAGTATGTCTAGTTCAAGGGGGGGTGATTTAAGCTCCCCACGAGAAATCTTACCCCATAAGGGAAATAGGATTTTTGATAATTTTTTTAAAAATTGGTGCTTGAAAGATGCCACTTTAAAATTTAATCAATTAATTCTCATGTTTAATTTGAAATTAATTTTATAAATTTTATGATTCTAAGATTTCAAAAATGAATTCAATTTTTTCCTCACTGGTTATTAGTTTCAAGGACTGAAAAGTCAATGGACATTGTTCTAATTTAAGAGGATAATAAATTGTTTTAACCCACAATTCTCATCAATATTTTAAAATTATGATGTGATTGACTCATTGAGTCAATTAGGTTGACCTCATCATGAATGGTTTAATCATATAATCATGGTAATTTAAAATATATATTGATTCTTTTAAATTAAGAGTTACATGTGTTCGATCACCCCCGTGGGGAAGTTCTGAGAATAAGGGTTCGTATGGATAGTGCGTATATTAGGTTACGCACGTAAAAATTTAAATTTTTCCCAAATTTTATTTTGATTAGAAATTATGTGTGCATGAAACAATGTTCAAATTAAATTCTCCAATCACACAAGCAAACCAAACATGTGAAGAAGAAAAGGAAATATTCCTTTTATGCAAAACATAGTGTTCAGCACTGTAAAGAGTTGGACAAACACTAATAGACACACAGACTACTGAGAGGGTCTTAAAATCTTATACAGAATGTGATGCAGTCCAGCACCACCCAAAGGAAGTGGTCTTCCCTCAGTATCCACAAATCAACCTCAGAGTTGCAGAAGCTTATCTTCTTCATTCGTAGAGTTACAACTCCATAAAAATTAGTCGTAGAACATACTTTTACAAGGGTTTGATGTAGGTATGGAAAGTAGGGTTTTCATAAACTCAACAAATCATATATTGGATGTATGATTTGGGAACCACAATGGCATTTCGCTCGAACAAAAACAGCAATTTTATTCTAAATAGATTTGGTCTCGCTGGAATGATAACTCATTTTCGTTCAAAACGGACTTCTAACAACCTTCCAACGAGAGTGTACCTATTAAAGAGAGTATTATCATTCAATGGTCGTTCGAAGCTCATTCTAATGAAAATCGGCTTTCATTATAATGAGATCATAGTCTCGTTTGAAAGAGAATAAAAATAAAAAAAAAATATATATTTTTAAAATCTGTTTTATATAAAAGCCTCGATTAAAAATGTAAACATACAAGAATAAAATTTATATAAGAAATCGAAACCCCAAGTCGTATACATCCGTTAAAGTATCAGTGACAAATCTGAAAATATTGCTCAGTCACTAACATATCTTTGAATGATCATGGAGGTAATGCGGATGTAGTGTTCGGTTTGAAACTTGGCTTTGTTATGGGATACAACGAAATACCAAAATGCCTAAGCTATGAGAAATCATAAAATCTTTCTCTTACAAATCTCCCCCTTTGGCTATTCCGGAACAAAATAAAAACTTGAAAACTAAATTACAACAAAACCCCTAAGACAATATATCATAATGTCCTCCCAAACCCAAAAACGGAATGACATGTGAAAATCTTTCTTCAACTTAATGTGTTCTCCCATTGGCCAACTTTTACTTCATCTTGTGTAGTCCACGAGATTATCACATGAAACAAAAACATACCGTGATGAGTACGATTTTAAAGAAATATAAAACTCCCCTAAATTGTTCCCTCCCTTTTTGTCCGTAATATACAAAGGGTTAGAATCTAAATAATAATCATCACAATAAGAAGTAAAGATATCATAACAAAGATATTCGATAAAGCACATGTAATGATAATCCAAAAGGCATACCAACTATTTAAAAAAAAAAATCAAATTTTTTGAAGTATAAGGTATATGTTTAAAAAGTACATATAGGTACAAAAACACATAGTCCCCATGGAATAACACTAAAATAGCCAAATCGTGAAAACAAAATGTAATTATGTGAACATTTTCCATAGACAAATCAACATAAAAATTCATAAAGATACTTCTAAAGAAAGAACTCGATTTCAAGCTTAGGTGAAAAATCTTGAACTTAAATCAAATTGACTCTACTTATTAAATATGCCATGAAGTTAAATGATTCTCAAATCAATAATGTCAAACTATTGAATGATTTTCAAGAGAGTATGTTGTGCAAACCCATTGGTCTTTTAATTTATAACACCCTCAAAATCTCTCATATATAAGAATTCACTTTCAAATATTTTTAAGATATCATAATGCTCATATGTAAGCACCAATAAATATAAAATAAATGGTCTTGGAACTTATGTTTTTGTGTGCCGTTAATCTTTTTAGGCTCTTTTTTCAAAAGGTGGATTTTAATGCAGAGAGAAGTTTGCTCTTTCATAGCCCCTTTCCATTTCTTAATATATAATAATCTTTTTGGTAAATGAAATGCTAGAAATGGTTCTTACAAGCACAACTTATCTCTTTTAACATTTTGCTCATCATTAAGATGGATTAAGATGAAAACACCATATTCGACACATGATAAGAATGAATAATGTTCAAAAAGTCCGTGCACCTATGAAATAAATGTGATAAAGAGTTTATCATGAAGGAAGTAATAATCAATGAACAATGTAATGCTATCATCACATTATTAACCACTCTAATAAAATAACGCCATGCCTCAAAACGCCATGAAAAAGTCATATGAATGAATGGAATATAAGGGAGATATGAATATCTTAAATGCGCATCTATATATTGTGAAAAATCAAAATATTAAAATCTTTTTATCTTTTTCAAAACATTTATTAAAAATAAAATATTTTTCAATTTCTCAAACTTTTTCTTAAAAACCAAAAATCTTTTTGGATTTTTTTTAACTTTTGCATAAAAACAAAAAATATTTTTGGAAATTTTCAAATATATCAAAAAGAAAACTTATGAATGCACTATAAATTCAATCTTGCAATATGGATATATGATATGAACATGATAAACACCCTAAACTAGAAACAAGTCTTGACCTCAATTATTTGGCCCCGGTGATTTCTCAAAAGGAGAAGACTTCCTATGAAATTCCTCCATGAAACATTGTGAAGTCTTGACTAAATACTCTACTTGCTCTCGAAAACTCTCAAAATATCTATGGTGATGTGCTAGAGAATGTGGAGCAGTGTGTGGGAGTGCATGCGGGAACATGTTTAGGAACTCGTGTGGAAGCATATTGGGGAACATACGTGTGAGAAACTCTCCCTATCTTGAAACAAAACTTTTTACGGTGACCTTTTTGTTTGTAATGGGTACAAACATAAATGGGCTTAGGTATACCTTGCTCAAAATACCTAGAATGAGCTCTCCGTGGTAGGTTAGGTCTCCTTGGTCGGTTTGGTCGAGGCCCATAAGGATCCATCAAAACTCGGGAACCAGTTTGGGTGCGACATTGAAATAGATGAATCATCATAACCTATCCTTGCCTCTTAACATTACCTAACGTGTGACCGATGATCATATTTCTAACCTTATTAGATGTGACCTCTAAATTGACTTAACCTCTTAGGCACGTTCGCGATCAATCTCAAGTTGGGACACACGGGCTTCATGTATCTCACGACTCTCCAATTAAGCATGAAGATCTCTCGTAAGACTAGTAACATTGTTAGTTAAATCGGTCTTCTTCCTAGAAACAACAATCAACCACTCACATAAAGAAACTTTCACCTTTTTGAGTTGACTCACTGAAGCCTCACACTGTCTCAACACATTTAACTCATTCTTTAAATCAAACACCCTAAGAGACAAATCTTTATTAAGACTTTTTACTTTTAAAGTCTCGGTGTAAAGTTCATAAAAGTCTTTTTGGAGTCCACCGTCTCCCTCACTTAAATTCTCTTCCTCACTCTCATTTTCTCTAGAATGATTCGAAACATCGTCGAGGCTCTCACATTTAAAAATTTCCTCATAGAAGGAGGAAAAACTATAAGAGCTAAGGCGACTTGACATGAACGCATATAAATTAGGTTCATGTGATTATTCATTCCAAAAATCCACCAATTTTACGTCACTATTGCTAAGAGTGTCTTTGTGTGCAACTTTCTTTTTGCCCTGTCTCTTTAGCATAGTGGCACACTAGTGGGCTTTATGTCCTTTTCCCTCACACTCATAACATCTCACCTCATCTTTCTCATAAACATTCTTTCCCTTATTCCCATTTTTTATTTTTCTCAAACAGCTTTTCTTTGGAAGAATTTTATTTTTTAAATTTTAGAATTTTTTTTTCAAAACGGGGTAAATCACCAAACTCAAAATCAAACACAGACTCAGAATCAAAAATATTTTCTTTCTTCTTCTTAAATTGATATTTCAAAGCAATCCCCGTTTCTTTTTTCTTAACGTTTTTTAGAAACATGTCGATTTCATAAGTTTGAAGGTCTCCTACGAGTTCTTCTAACCTAAGAGTATCTAATATTCCCAACGAATTCGAGATAGTGACTTTAGAGATAAAACGAGATGGAATGAATCTCAAAATATTTTTCACGACTCTCGTCTCAGGAATTTTCTCATCCAAATTAAAACTAGAGTTGACTATGTCTGATAAACGAGCATAAAACTCATGAAAAGTGTCAGACTCCTTCATAGTGATAGTTTTAAATTGCGTGGTGAGTTTTCATGGCATTGGTACCCTCGTGAGTGAGTTGGAGGATATTCCATGCTTTTTTAGATGTGGTGCACGTCATGATGCAGCGAAACTCATCAGGGATGGCGGCTCTAGAAATAGCACTTAAATCATGAGTGTTAACTATACTCCACTTAAAATCACCATTTGTCCAAGCAAGGGTAGGTTTAAGACCTATTTTATTGCCATTTGTCATAATGGGTGGTGTCCACCTTCTTTCACGCACAAGCCAGACACGCTCGTCAATTGCTTTCAAGGCTGACCTCATTCAAGCTTTTCAATAAGCATAATTTGACCCATCGAAAATACGTAGCCTATTATAAAAATTATCCATAGCTCCCAAATTTGGAAGGATCACACAAAATCTTAGTGTAACAAGCTCTAATACCAATTTAAGTATACGAGTTTTATGGATAGTCTATATATTAGGTTACACACATAAAAATTTAAATTTTACCCAAATTTTATTTTGATTAGCAACTAGGTGTGCATGCAATAATATACAAATTAAATTCTCCAGTCACAAGAAAAACAAACATGCGAAGAAGATAACAAAAAATTCCTTTTGGGCATAACCTAGAATTCAACATTGTAAAGAGTTTGAAAGACATTAGTCAACTTGCATATTACTTAGCTCCACAAAGCATAACACGCAGGGTCTTCAAATATTTTGCAGAATGTGATGCAGTCCAGCACCACACACAAAAAGTGTTCTTCCCTCAATGTCCATCGATTAGTACCAGGATTGAAAAATTCTATCTTCTTTAGTTGTAGATTCGTAACTCCACAAAAATCAGCTGTAGAGCAGATCTCTGTAAAGGCTTGATGTAGGTATGGAAACTGGGATTTTCATAAACTCAACAAATCATATATGGGATGTATGATTTATAAAAGTAAGTGTTTTTTAAAATAAAAAGATGAGAAATTTTAGTTCAGATATCGGGAATTCGTTTTTGCCAAAAGTCTTGAGAAAATCTGAACAAAATAGGTTTTTATCGCAAAAACATGAATTTCGAGGTGGAGGTCTCATTCAAGTGAACATGGTATTTCATTCGAATGAAAATAACAGTTTTTTCACAAGATTTGGTCTCGTTTGAACAGCAACTCATTCTCATTCGAACATACTTTTAACGACCTTCCAACGAGAGTGGACCAACTAAATAGGGTATTTTCGTTCGATAGTCGTTCGAAGCTCGTTCTAACTAAAATCAGCTTTCATTCTAGCGAGATCATAATCTCGATCAAATGAGATTAGAAATAGAAAAAAAATATTTTTAAAATCCATTTTACTAAAAAGCCTCGATTTAAATATTAAACATCATAAAATAAAATTTTTAAGAGAAGCAAAACCACAAGTCGTATACCTCCATTGATGTGCTGGTGACAAATCTGAAACGATGCTCAACAGTAACATATCCTTGAATGATCATGGAGGCAATGAGAATGTAGTGTTAGGTTTGAAACCCTGTTTTTAACGGCATACACCAAAATACCAAAATGCCTAAGCTATGAGCAATTATAAAATCTTTCTCTTACAAGTTCTATATGTGCATCTTTGATTTAAATAGTCTACCGATGAGAATGTGTAAAACACATTTTATTGGTTGGTGACCCTTTAGTAAGAATTATGTTCTTATAATGATTTTATCAATGGTTGGATAAAGGATTATTTGGATTAACAATGGTGGGGAAACCCTGCACCATTTCATAATCCTGCAGCGAGGATCATTGATAGAAAAAGGTTGGTGTTAGTAGTTGAGAAATGGCTTTACTTATTTCCCAAAAGGGAGGTAGGAGGATAAATCTAAGTCTCAAGTACAAGGATTTGGGTTAATAAAAGGTTCATATTAGTTGATAGTAGTGCAATAGACGAAATGCGTATATTAACACTATAAATAGTTATAATTTTTACGGAAACATGTTTATTTTTTTAATTTGTAAGGAAAAGGACATGGTGATGATTTATATCTTAAAGCAAAATGCATGATTTATGGTCCAATCTACGGTAACCTGGTATGTAGACTCATGAACCATAAATTAGGATTATAACTCGTTTCCAAGGCACCAAAGAATTCGTCATTTAGTTTAAATAGAAATATTCCTAAGTTATGGGAAATTAGAATAACACATCAGTATTAGTGGTGGAATGTTCTTATAAATTTTTGTATTGACATAAAGTTAATGTAGGTAAATTTTATAAAATACCCAGCTTTTAAAAAAGTTGGTTTTATTTTTCTAATTTGGTGTATGAACAGATATTTGATTGATTTTATAAAATTATCTTTTATCAAAATTAGATATCTATTATTTGTTCTCGTACATTGGGAAAATAATTTATACATTATAGTTTTTGTCTCGCCAATACTAGAAAAATACTGAGTTGAATAATTTAATAGGCATGATCGTTAAAGAAAAAGTTTCCTTACATAACCAAACACAATTTTGGTACTTACGCGTAGGTTGTTTTATTCTAAAAAGAATTCGAAGACTGTTTTAAAATGAATAATTGAGTTCATTGGAAGTGGAGGCACTTCTAGTTTTTAATTATGTTTAGAAGGTAAAATGACTAAAGGGCCCCTCACGATTAAGAGCTAAAGAGCCTAAGATGCATTGGAAATGGTTCATTTCAATTCATTTTATTCGGTGAATATTCGGTAAATAGGTTGTTTTGAGTGATTCATAGTTTTTCATTGATGATCACCAAAAGGTATGTATATGTTTACCTAATGCACCATAAGTTTGAAGCCTTTGATTAGTTCAAGGTGTATAAGACGTGGAGCATGGGTTAGGTAAACTAATCCAAGTTATATGAAATGATTGTAGGGGTGTTTGCCCCTTGGAATAGTTAAGGGATAATTTATTAGAGGTTGGGATTTTATCCTTGTTGTCCACGTCTAGAATTCCACTTCAGAATAGTATAAAGGAAAGGAGAAATAAGGCTATTTTGGGTATGATAAGGTCCATAGTAGGATATTCAGGACTACAAGATTCTTACTGGAATTTTATTATAGAGAAGGACATATACATTCTGGTCTAATTTCTTATTAGTCATTTTCTTCAAATCCTACTAAATAATGGAGTGGGCGCAAGATCATTTTAAGGCATGTTCAAATTTAGGGGTGCCTGACACTCGTGTTGTGGGATGAACCAAGGAAATTAAAATTAAGGAAAGAGGTATGTCTCTCCATTGGTTATCCCAAAAGTTATAAAAGTGTTTTATATCATGCTCTCAAGCACAATAGGGCTGTTGATTAGATCAAATCTTGATTCTTGAAAGAGGATTATGTAATAAATCACGGGGACAAGTGTAAGTTGAACTAACAAGGTATAATGGAAAATCATATTACCAATGTTGCTATACCACCCGTACAGGATGAAATATGACCTAATATCGATAATACAATACATCATTATAGTGGTAGCATTACGAATGACTAGGATATACGTGTCACTTGTATTGGATAGCAAATTCTGCCACATCATAATGGGAGCATTAGTGTAAGGACATAATTTTATAAATGTTCGTTATCAATTGATTATGTCGTATACCGCTACAACCGTCGAAGAAGTGTTCAAGATCATACATGCATAGAGACGGATCTGAATATCAAGTTCTTCAGCAATCAAGCCTCCATAAGATAAATTTGGTAAAGATTATGTTTCTGGTCCTTAGAATTTCACTTAGGATATTGGGATAATTTTCACTAAAAAATTTCTAAGTGTTGGAGCGATGTTTTTGAGTTTTTCGTCAAAATTTATTTTTGAAGTTTTAAGGCGAAATATTTACTAAAGAAATAATAAATTAATTTTTAAAGTTTTTCTCGTTCAAGCGACACAGGACATCGTTTGAGCGACATCTACTGTCACGCGATGTCGTTTGAACGACTCGTGTAATTGTTCGAGCGACATGCTATCTCGTTTGAATGACGCGCCGCCTTAACATTTTTATAAGTAGGCTTTTCCAACTCTGTTTTTCATCACAAGACCTGCGATTTTTTTATTCATAAGAAACTGCTTCTGCAGAAACATTTGTCTTCTCACTTTTAGGGTTTTAAACCTTTTTGTTTTCAATTCACAAGATCCTAATAGTTTATGTGAATTGTTTTGGAATCAAAGAAAATACTTTGCTATTGTTCAACCTTTGTGGAGTTTGTCTCTACATTTGAAGACTGAGGTCATTGAGGTTTGATGCATGTGGATCTTTGCTGACTGTGGTTCATGTGGGTTCGCTACGTGGAATCCATTATTAACTCTAGATTGTGCGTCTATGTATGTTTTCTAAGGTAAACCTATTGCAGATTTCATTGTAACCCGTGTAAGTTGTGATTTACAAATTATAGTCAAATAAAAGGTTTTGCCCTGAGGGGATTTTTTCCTGAAATCTGTGTGTTAGCATATTTGAGTCACATGATCTACTTTGTGACGGTTTGATTTCATACACATGTAGATGTATGTCTAAGGGTTGAATTAAATTTATTCAAAAATTGAATCTAATTAAATAAGTCTGTGGTTGGAATTTGCGCATTTATTCGAATCGATATGTCACACGGTCTTTCAAATTGGTATCAGAGCTTTTTAAAGGGAGCACATACCCATTACAAAGTAGTATCAGATCTTATTTAAGCGATCACCAATTTTACAAATTGGTATCAGAACGGGTTACACTAATTTATCGCGTTTGATCTTGTTTTCTGCATATTTGTGTGATATTGAATTTTTTTGAAAAATCTGTTTAAAGAAAAATTGCAAATTTTCCGATGGAGCACTTATGTAATCGGATGCCCCCTCTTGTTGGCATGAGTCAAAGTTTTGACGATTTAAATAGTTTGGATTTGACGTTTGTGAAAAGAATTGATTTTTGGAAAAAGAAAATTCTCGTTTTAAATCCGCGATGGATATTTTGCAAATGGTTCAAATCAAAGAGATTTTTATCGTGAGAAATTTGTTTCTTTGGACCATGATTTTAATACTTTAAAATTTTCCAAAAAGGAGAGTGACTATAGAGTCCTAGTTTTAGAAAAATAATTAGAGGAATTTAAAAATTTTAGGATTTGTATTTGTTCCAATGAGGATAAAAATATTTTAATTGATGAGTTTATGGCATATGAAGAGACTCTTAAGGATAAGTGTGCATATTTTAAGGGAGAAAGTGATAACCTTCTAGGAATAATTAAAATTTAGATAAGGAGTCCCTAAAATTGGAAGAGTCTTATTCCTTGCTTGAGTTAAACATTTTGGAGTTTAAAATATATTTGACAGACTCCAATAGTGTTGGTAGTAATGGTAATGGCTCGTCGTGTTCTAAAGTTTTGAGTGTTAAAGTCAAGACCAATATTTATTTTATAGGGTCAACCTATCCCAAGGACATTAGAAAAGTTCAATCCATAGGTGTCGTTCCACTCGTTTACACATGTTCAGATTGTGGTAGGAAAGGTCACCTTAGGCGTTTTCGTTTCGATCTTTGAAGAAGTCCTAGGAAGTTGAAGTCTAGTGGTCCCTTGGTTCCCAAAACTCCTATGCGTCGTTGCACACCTATTTGGGTTAGAAAATCACTTTTAGAGGCGCTAGATGTTAGACTAGTTGAGTCTCAATTGCTTTCACATGATTCGTCTCTTACTATATCATATAGATGATTGTGTTCACATGTTTGTCTTACACTAGATATGTTTCAAGATATATTCGTGCTAGTATTATGACTTGTGTACTCTTTATATTAGTTTTTTATTTTTGATAAAAATTTTGGAAAAATATAAAAAGATTTTTGTATTTTTTTTTCACCGTATATGAATGAACATTTAGGATGATCGAGTCACAACATCATTCCATATCCATGTGACTGTATGATAGTGTTTTGATATGCGTTATCATTTCATTTTGTTCTTTATAATGTGTGGAGTCATTAAGATGTAATTTGTGATTACATCCTACATGTTTGACTCATATTTGACTTTCATGCAGACTTGTATGAATTTGTTTTATTATCGTACTTGTTTATCACATATTGGTCGGAGTGTTGTCATCTCAATTATGTCTTTAAAATAAACCAAATGCGATAAAACTTGGCAATGGAAGTAGTGCATGTAATAATTGTTTACTGTGAGGATTTAATTTCAACAAAATATGATGAGTGTTCATGGGAAAGGGCTACAAAGTGTAAAATTGACTCTGCGAGAAATCCACCATTTGAAAAGTGGTCAAAAAAATTACAAGGCAATAAAAAGATAAATATGCCAAAAATTGGCCATTTAGTTTAGATAACCTCAAGAAAAAATAATGATTATTATTTATGAGGGAGATTGGATGGAAAAATAAATAAAAGGGTTTGCACGTCCTGACAGGGTCTTGAAAAAGCATCACATAGTTTTAGACGTTATTGGTGTGAGAATCACTTTTGACTTTGATGTGTTAATGAATTGAGTCGATGTCATTTAAATTCAACACTTTTGACATCTAAGGACATTTTGAGTTCATTCGTTAGAAGTACCTGGATTCATCGTGCACATATGTTATGCGTGATTTCATTGATATTCCTATTGAATTTGTTCACACCCATTCATTCCGTTTCCACGATTTAGTTATCTTAGTGTAAATTCATGGTGTGTGATTTTTCTAAAATTAATTTTGCATTTTCGTTTAAAAATTGAAAAATCAAAAATAGTTTTTGAAATACTTTTGCGTAATTTTTTGTGGTGGTAGTTTGTTTGCCTTATTAATCGTGACAACCCATGATCCATGTTTATTTTGTTCATTTCCATGTCTATTTTGGTCAAATAAAAAGGGGGAGAACGAATTATGGGGGAGTTTTTATATTATGGTTGTTTAATTTACGTTTACCCCATTTCAAACTCGATACATCACGAAGGTATTTTCTTTGTCTCATGTGTGTAAGTACAAATTTAAAAATTATTGGAATGCACACCTTGATGAGAAAAGTTTGAAGATTTGAAGATTTGATATTGAAGATTTTGAAGAAACGTTTTGAGACCTACATGTTAGTACCTCTTCATTTTTAGGTTCATGAGGGTATTAGATTTGTATAGGTCATATTTGATTTGATAATTCGGATATTTTTATTTTGTACCGGTATGGACATAGGGCGAGATCTGTAAGGCATGATTTTATAAATGTTCGTTATCAATTGAGTATGTCGTACACCGCTACAACCGTTGAAAGCGTTCAGATCATACATGCATTGAGACGAATCCGAATATCAAGTTCTTCAACAATTAAGCCTTCGCGAGATAAATTTGGTAAAGATTGTATTTTTATTCCTTAGCATTTCACTTAGAGTATTGGAATAATTTTCATAAAAAAATTTCTAAGTGTTGGAGCGAAGTTTTTGAGTTTTCGTCAAAATTTATTTTCGAAGTTTTAAGGTGGAATATTTACTCACGAAATAAAAAATTAATTTTTAAAGTTTTTCTCGTTCGAGCAATAGAAGACATTGTTCGAGCGAAATCCTATGTCGCGTGATGTCGTTTGAACGACATGTGTAATCGTTCGAGCGACATGCTATCTCGTTTGAACGACGCGCCGCCTTAACGTTTTTATAAATAGGCTTTTCTAACTCCGTTTTTCATAAGAAGACGTGCGATTTTCTATTCATATAAAACTGTTTTTGCAGAAACATTTGTCTTCTCACTTTAAGTGTTTTATACCTTTTTATTTTCAATTCACAAGATCCTAATAGTATATGTGAATTGTCCTGGAATCCAAGAACTTAATTTGCTATTGTTTAACCTTTGTGGAGTGCATATCTACATCTGAAGACTGAGGTCATTGAGGTTCACTGCGTGTGGATCTTTGCTAATGATTCGATTGCAGTTCATGTGGGTTCACTGCGTGGAATCCATTGCTAACTCTAGACTGCGCATCTACGTAGGTTTGCTGAGGTAAACTATTGTAGATTTCATTGTAATCTGTGTAAGTTGTGATTTATAAATTATAGTGAAATAAAAGGTTTTACCCTGAGGGGATTTTACGTTAAATCTGTGTGTCATCATATTTGTGTCGCATGATCTATTTTGTGATGGTTTGATTTCATACACACGTAGATGTTTGTCTAAGGGATGAATTAAATTGATTCAAAAATTTATTCTTTTTAAATAAGTTTATGTTTGGAATTTGTGCATTTATTCAAATCAATATTTCACACGGTCTTTCAAATTTATATTCGAGTTTTTTAAAGCGAGCACATACCCATTACAAATTGGTATCAAAGTTTATTTAAGCGATCACCACTTTTACAATTAGGAGTCATCAAGAATGTTTAGTGTTTGGGGTAATCATTTTGATATGATCACGAAATAACATGGATCGGGTCCCGATAAATATAATGAGGCATTCCAAGACAATAAATTTTGCTTTGACTTATGACTATGGATACCAAAAGGAATTCTATGTATTTGAATAAAGTTTTGGGGCTTGTAGACTTGTTGATGGGGTGAAACTCATAGGGAACAAGTAAACCTACAATAAATTAAAAAATAGATGGATAGGAATGTGAAAACCTTCAAGACAAGGCTAGAAAATGGATTTACTCAAAAGAAAGGGATTCACTATGAGCAAATCTTCTCACGATAACCACGCTGAAGTCTTGTAAAGTCAAGAATGCATTATTGAACGATTGTCATGTCAAGCACATAGTAAGAAGTGGGGAAAACCAAAGTGATGTAAGATTGTTACATCCATTTTATGGATTTAATCGACATCAAGATCTTGGGCAATTCGGTTTGATTAAGTAATTAGGTCTTATTTTCATCAAAGCTAGAAATTACTTTCGTGTATCAGAAGCATGAAATATTATGGTATTTCTAGTATAGTTTGTGGATACTGCTTGCCTAATCGGGAACTAGGTTGTAATACTGTCTTATATAGGAGTGTGGTTATCTAGATTTTCAATATAAAGTACTTAGGACAAGTTAGGCACATCTTTATGATCAAGATCGATTACAAAGAATATTATTCTTATCCCAAGTCAATTATATCAATGTTGTATACATAATATTAGCATCGGGATTCCATGAAAATAATTTATTTTCAATAATGAATCGTTATATCAAGGGATCAACTTAGAACACTTAATAGATGGAAGGAATGAGGAATATACCTATGACTTCAGTGGCGGGAAGCCTCACGAATGCTATATATTTTGTGTGTAAAGATCAAAATATGTTATGCCTTCGGCATGGTCAATAGATTTCAGTCTAATAGTCTTGTACGTCTTACACACAAAGACTAAGTTTTAAGTAAGGTAGTAATTCCAAATTTTCTACATCGGAATGTGTTTACCCAATGAGGTTGAGCTATAAGTTGGAGTGTAAAGAAATCTTAGATTGCCAACTCCATCAGGGATGTAAAAGTAGTTATCACTTCAGAGACAACCAAAGAGGATATATGTCACGGTGACTTCCTAAGTAACTTGGGTGAGGTTCCTTCAAGTTCAATCTGATATTGTAATAGAAAAATTTATGATTGCTCATATTTTTATTTATTTTGGTTTGGTGTATTCCGTTACACAAACACGTAATCTAAACGCATCTTTGAACACTACTTCTCAGTACTTAAAGACTTCATTGAAGACTATAAAAGAATTAAAGGCTTAGTCATCTCACCAAACTTATATAAGTATGCATTTGGAGTGGTAAAAAGGTTATGAGTATTTCCTAGGGTTTATTTATTTTTTATGAGGCAATCTTTTATATAAAGGAACTCAAAATTTTTATAAGATTTTTTTTTCCAAATTTTGACGCTTCGTTTGAACGAAGTTGTCCCTCATTCAAACGAGATTTCCTTTTAGCTCATATTGACATCTTGTTAGAAGTCCATGTTCGAACGAGTTTAATGAAGTTTCAAACGAGATCCTTTTATGGCTTCCCTATAATCTTGTTAGATGTTTTTGTTCGAAGTCATTCGAACAAAATAAGGCAGTCATTCAAACGATTTGCCCTTTCATTCGAACGATCGACACAAATTTTGTTTTCTATATGAATATCTTCCCATTATATTTTGTTTTTAACCTTTTTATCTTCCTTTCTTATAAAAAGGCTGAACGGGATGCGAAGAACTCTTTTTCAAAAAGAAAAACACCTTTTGAGTTCTCTTTTGTGATCAAAACAGCTCATATCATATTCCCCACCTCGGGATATATTCAAGATCACTTTTACCTACATCAAGAAAGTTTTTTGTGATATACTTCTGTAAAGACTTTTCTCTACAGCTAACTTTGTTTAATAAGGTTTCACTACTGAAGAAGGAAGAAGGCTAAATAAGTGGATACCGAGGGTAGACTGCTACGTGTAGATGATTCTGGAGATGGATCGTATTTGTTAGAGTTTTTAGAATTCTGCGCATCTAACTTAGTTTAGTTAAGTCTTTTGTATTCATAAACTTCCAACAGTGCTGGATAAAAGGTTTTTCCCTGTAAAGGGAATTTTCCTCATCTAGATTATGTTTTTGCATGTTTGGTCCGAAAATTACAAATCTATATTTGAACACAATCCGCATGCACAACATAATTAATTGAAGATTAAGATTTGATTAAAACTACTATTTCTGTATTGGGGCATTTAATTACATAAATTTATACATTAGTTCGTGTGCGCTCTCAAATTGATATCAGAGCGGTTTAGACCAAAATATTATGTGATCCTTTTTCGAAAAAAAACTGTTTTGTTACTATTTGTTTTGGAAAAATTGTTGTTATTTAAAAAGTCTGAATTTAATGGATAATTTTTATAACCGAATGCCCATTTTTTATGGTTCCAATTATGTTTACTGGAATGCTAGGATGAGGTCTACATTAGAATTAATTGATTAACGTGCCTAGTTGCTTTGTGAAAGAGGGTGGAAACCACCCATTATAATTGTTGATAATATCGTTGGACTTAAACCTATCTCTCAATGGACAGAGGATGACTTTAAATGGAGAAATTTTAACTCAAGCGGTTTGCGTAGCATCTCGGGAGCCATCACCCCTTACGAGTTTCAACGTATTATGATGTGCACCACGTTTAAAGAAGCTTGGGATACCCTCCAGCTCACTGATGTGGGAACCAATGTTGTTAAAGCTTCTATGATGTAAAATCGCACCACACAATTTGAAACTATCACTATGCTTGAATATGAATCGTTTGATGAGTTTTACGCAGGACTGTCCGATATAGTAAATTCGAGTTTCAATTTAGGTGAGAGAATACCTGAGACGCGTGTCGTTAGGATTCACGATGACAAGAATGATTTATATTTGGTTTAAATATATTAGGTCATATTAATGTAGGTTAATATAACTTAGTAGGAATTATAGTGATGTAACTTCAGTTTGATCCTGTGGATATTAGAGTTCAAGTTCTAGCACTATTGAAATGTTCACAACCTAGATAGGGACTTGACATCGTATCAAAACGGTTGCAATATAATCCTTGTACTTCATCTCAAACTATGGGGAACTGATTATGGTTTGGGAACTTGTGAGATACTTCAAACAGGTGATTATTATCAATACATATTAGGAATGTATTGAACGGGGCCACCCATGAGATTTAGGTCTAAGGGTTGTCTAGATCAGACTCGGGAAATATCACACAATTTGCAAAGGGTGAATGGATTCTTAATCCCAAGAATTAAGAGGATTGGGATATTTATATAGTTGTCTCTTTGATTTCCGTGTATGAGGTTCAATATTAGATTGAATTAAATGATCCTCACATATTGTGTGACGATTATGTAAGTAGGACTGAGATATTGATTTGAAATTATCCGCATCCGGGGATACCTAGGATTGTGACACACTATTTGACTAAATTACAAGATTTTGTTTCCACCAGTAAACTTGATCAGTGGATTATTTATATTTCGATGGCGATAGAAAAATAATTTAAGCATGAGAGTCAGGGAAATTGATTATATGTTTGTCAAAGTGAATTAATAGCAAATTCACTTGACCAAGTGAGTATCAGAAGCTTAACTTGGGGAATTATATTATGTACATAATGAACTTTAAATATAAGACCTCATTACATTTGAGGAGTTTTGAGATAATTAAATTGGAGTGAAGTCATAATTATTTAGTAGAATTAATTATGATTAAATTAAGAAAGGAAATAAAATACAATAGTTGTAATTGGGTATTTCCAAGTATTTATTTGAAGGCAAATTAATTATTTATCTTGGATCCTTAGTGTAGTCCTAATTCCCAAGAAGTTAAGCCTAGAATATTAAGAAACCCATTTTGTCCTAAGCTAACCTTTTTATACTTGTATATAAAGGTGTGGGAAGGGGTGTTAAGGTTAATTGTAATGATTGGGGTTTTGGAGGGGTGAGAGAAATTAATATTCACATTTATTTGAAGAGCTTGAGATAGAGAGGACCATATCTCATTCAAAATGTGCCCCCAAACCTTCCTAGATTTTGGGAGGAACATACACTAGAAGATACAAGCTTTATAGAAGGTTTAGCAAGGTTTTTGGAGACCTTGGATGGGTAGAAACTTCATCATCATCATCATCAATAAATAATTTTACCTCATATGAGTCCTAACAAGATTCGCTATGGTATGATTTCTTGAAACCTTGGGCTTAATATTTAAACCTAGTTTTTGTTTTCTTTTTAATGCATGATTAATTAAAGATCCAAAGGGATGAAATTTTACCACTTTCAACAGTCAATCCTAGTTCATCTACTTGTTCCTTATTCAAAGTGCGTGAATTCTTACTACTACAAGATGACGAGTCACTCAATTACCTATCACTAGTAGTTTTATCTCAATTCTTGTTCACCACACTATTTAATGGCATACGATCATCACTCTCTTAAACTTTTTCTTCAAGCCTCACCATGAATGAAATATCACTCCCTCACTCATGACTAGAGGAATTATCCGTGCTTCCACTCTCCGAATCACTAATAGTGGCTTTATAAACATTATTTTTCCTCTCTCCACTCTAGTTTTTGTAAGTTTCTTCAACTGTGTTGGTGACACATTAATATGATGACCAATGCCACCATAACCAAAACACTTATCCTTATCCTTGGACTTTCCCTTCTTAAACTTTCCTTTCTCACCAATTGAGTTGTGTTTAGTAGACTTGTAAGGTTTAGTTTCAAACTTGCGATTGTTTTTTAAAAACATTTTATTATTTTTGTTAAATTTTCTAAACTTTTTCACAAATAAATCCATATATACTTCAAGATTATCATTTGGTTTCTAACCATCTTTCATTTAGTTATTCTCTCTAGACTCAACAACAAAAGATAAGTCCTTTTTGGTTTTCGAGCAATAACACTTTCTTCTTGATCGTAAATTTAGAGTGATCTAACTAACTCTTTAAAACTAATCATGTCCATATCCTTGACTTCAGTCAAGATGGAAACTTTAGTACCAAACCTGTAAGCTAAGGTTCTGAGGAGCTTCTTCACGTCCTTGCTTTCTGTAATTTTCTCACCTAAATTGAACGATGCACTCTCCACTTCCTTTAACCTCGTATAATTTCCATTGAATGACTCACTATCATTCGTCCTCATAGTTTTAAATTTAGTTGCGATGCTTTACAACTTTTCTCTCTTCACACGTGAAGTACCCTCATGAGTGACTCTCAATATATCATAAGATTCCTTCGCTTGTTCATAATTGAAAATACGATTGTACTCTTAAGTACTCATTGATTCAAAAAGTGCATTCAAATCAACCAAGTTAAAGTTCAATAAAAAATTATGCTTCCATCCACAACACTCTTGATTTTTTAACCCTCACCCCATCTTCTTCAATTGTAGGGTTTATTAAACCTTCTTCAGCACTCATCCACACTCTCTCATGTTTAGATCTAAAATGCGCTCACATTTTAACCTTTTAATGACCTTAGTTAGATACGTCAGATTAAGGAAGATGATTTATGGAACTCGAATACCTAAATTGATCCATTAAGCAACACAAGAAAATATAAAAGAATTTCACAAAAAATAAAATATTTGACCAACAATCAAATAGCACACACATAACAAGATCTACTTGTAACACCCCGTATTTTTCTACATTTAATATTTAATTAATTCGGGAACTTTAAATTACTTGTGTTGTAATTTTAATTGAATTAATTATGGCAATATATATATTTAAATATTAATCGGGGAGTGAATGGTTAATGTTTAGGGAAATTTATTTACTAAGTGAATAGTAATAATTTAATTACGTCATTTCGGGTATTAATGACGGGGTATGCACTTATCCCAGCCGGGAGTCGGTATAGACTAAATTGGGTGTGAGATAAGGATTTTTATAAATTAATTCGGATGCCAATTATGAGTGCGCGGTTGAGTCCGGATGGGTCGAGATAGTCAGAAAAGAGTACCCGGGGGTAGTAATTGGGTCTCGGGGTATTTTTGGGCATAGCCAGGCCCACACGGGGTGAGTTGGGCCACTTTAATTAAGCCAATTAGGTGAAAAACGGGATTGAGGGTTTTAACCTAAGTGGGGGGATTAGGAAATCAGCAGCCAACACAATTCTAAGCCTAGGGCTTGAGAGGGAAATTGGGGGAAAGCTTAGCAAGAGAAATTGGGAGCTTTTGGAGCCAAATTAAAGGGTTAATTTGGGATGTTCTTCGTCAACCAATCTCTACGACAACGGAATCAGACCCTACGAACGATTCTAGACAAGTGGTTAACTGTTTTGATTCTTAAAGTATGATAATCAATTCATATCATAGTGATGTGTGAACCAAAATTCGTTTTGGGGATAAATGGGTACAAAAAGGGGGTTTTGTTAATGGAGCCATTGAATGGAATTTAAGGAAAGAATTAATTGTGCAATATAATTCTAAGTATGATTATTTGGTTTGAATGAGAAAAATCGGATTATAAAAGGATGAAATTTGAATTTGAAATTTGGATTGTACCCTAGAAATTTTGTGTTCTTGAGTGGGTCAAGATTCATAGTGTTAATGATGTTAAAGGGTTTAGATGATATTTTTAGTTCATGAGAAATGATATAAGATGATTAATATGCTGATTTGAAGTTGGGTTTTGAGGAAAAGAAACCTTAAAGCTCGTTAATGTTGGAAATTTTCGTGGGGAAGAAGAGCTGTCACGAAGGGATCGATCGATCGATCGGGGGCCATCGATCGATCGACGATGGGAAATTTTGGGCAGTTCGGCCAGGTGGTTTATAATGAGGGTTTATTTAAGTTTTAATTCCCTTACTTTTATTTGGTGATAAATTCATATGGGACATATGTTTCCTTAACAATTATAGGGTGATATAATTGGGTTTAGGAGGGTGTGAACGGTATGTCATGAGATGAACGAATTTGGAGAAATAATTCAATTATTGATATTGGGCCGAAGAATGATATTCGGGAATTGTAGTTGGGTGACACTACATTATTAAAGGAATTTAGGTGAAATATTTAATTATGGACCAAGTGGGTGAGTCCGGGTGTGCTAACAATTATAGGTAAATATAATTGGGGAAATTATGGAAATAAATGTGTGACACATTGTGGGTGAAAATGTGAGAATGAAATTTTGAGATGTAAAATGGACCGAGTGAGCGAGTCCGGGGATATTGGTTAAGTGGCATTAAAGTAGTAAATTTATTATTGAGAGAAAGTAATTAATTTGGAGTCAGAACATTGACTCTGGAAATATTGAGGTACGGGCTAAGTGAGCGAGTCCGGGGATAATGGTTGGGTGACACCAAGTTATTAAATTAATGGGTGTGATAATTAATTTAATTAGAGTCGGATTTTAGACTCGGATAGGATTAAATTAAAAAGTGTGATTATTAATTTAATTAGAGTCGGATTTTAGACTCGGGTAGGATTAAATTAAAAAGTGTGATAATTAATTTAATTAGAGTCGGATTGTAGACTAGGGAAGAATTAAATTAATAAATGTCATAATTAATTTAATTAGAGTCGGATTGTAGACTCGGGTAGGATGAAATTAATAAATGTGATAATTAATTTAATAGGAGTCGGATTGTAGACTCGGATAAGTATTAAATTAATGGGTGTAATAATTAATTTAATTAGAGTCGGACGATAGACTAGAGGAGGTATTAAATTAATAAGTGTGTTAATTAATTTAATTGGAGTCGGACCGTAGACTCGGGGAAAATATTATATAAATTGAGGTATGAGTTGAATATATTAGTGTCGGACCATAGACTCGAAAAAACGATAAATTATTAAGTGAGAAAATTAATTACGTTGAGTCGGGCCACTGACTCAGGAAATTTCAGGCAGTGTACGGGATATTTAGTGCACGGTAAAGCCAGGATTTATAATATATATATATATATACGGTGTAGTGATAGTATATATTATATATATATATATATATATATATATATATATATATATACGTGTATATATTGTGTCTGATACTAAATTACAGGCAGTGTACGGGATTTTGAGTACACGGTAAAGCTGGAGTTTATATTATATATATATATATACGGTACAGTGATAGTATATATATACGTGTTTATATTGTGTGTGATATTAAATATCAGTGACTAGATATTTATTCAATTTAAATACTCTAATGCTATCAAGGGAGGTTGCACGATGTGGGTGAATCCCCTAGCTTGAGGAGTAGGGCGAGTATATCCCCAGGTCATAGCGTCCGGTATATATGGGTGAGGGATTTATCTCACTTTCAGGTAAGGAATATGACCGCCTCCACTACGTTTATATTTTGGGACGAGTTAGTGAGCGATTCCAACTTGGGGAAACTAGGTTTTGTGAGCACACTGTAACAACCCGAGGTTTTGGAGACGATAATTTATTTATTTCGGGAGAGATAAATAATATTTTATTGGAGAAATAATAAAATTGGCAATTGAGGTCAAAATTTGGAGTTGTTAGAAAGTGTCTCGAATGGAATTTCTGAGGGTACCATTGTTTCCGGAAGGGTCGAGAAAGTCGAAATGACTGTACTTGGGGTCTATTTTGGTTCCGAAATAAATTAGGACCGTTTGACTCGAATTAGAGTCACCGAGTCATTTAAAGTGTGTATTATCATTTAAAGATGTGTATTTTCGGATTTAGGCTTAAAAGCCTATGGGAGAGTTATTCTCCAAAGAGAGAAAGAGAAAATAGAAAGAAAGGAAAGAGAGAAGAAGAAAAGGAAGGAGAAAGAGGGAGAAAGCGGACTTTCCGGTGGATTCAGACCCTACGAACCCGAGGCAAGTGATTAAACTTGCTAAATAATTGTTGTGTACCATTTATTGCATGATTTGTGGATTGATTTTTGAGTTTTAGGTTTAAATTGTGAAAACCTAACTTTTGGGAAAAATCTTAAGATTTGTTAAGTATAAATGGATTTAAGGCTAGAAAGTAGTTTTTATGTATTCTAGGATGAATATTAATGTTATATTTGTGATTGGGTTGAAGAGAAATGGAGAGAAACCCATTAGAATGATTTTTGTGTATTTTGGCTACTTAAAACAGTAGCCATTTTCGAGGTTCAGCAGGGCCGAATCGATTCGGCCCCCTTGCCGAATCGATTCGGAAATATGCAGGTGCCCAGGTCTTAGTGACCGAATCGATTCGGACTCCAGCCGAATCGATTCGGCCTGAGGCAGAGTCCCAGGTCTGATGACCCGAATCGATTCGCCTTCCTGGCCGAATCGATTCGCTGGGCCGAATCGATTCGGAATAGGCCCGAATCGATTCGGAAACAGGGCTTTTGAGGGAAAGTTTTCCTAAGGAGAATTTCTTTCCGTTTTAATTGAGGTTATCGATCGGGGATCTCTATAGGAGATAGTTGAATTATGTTTTGGAGACTTTTAGAGAGTTTCCCCTACAAGAGGTCATTGGAGTTATGTAGACTTAAATTGGGGATTTCCGATTTGAAAATTTGGTATCTTCTAAGTGGGGGAGCCCACTTTCTTTTGGGATGATTTTAAAAGGATTCTTAAATGAAATGAACCCTATTATGAGTGGACGTTTACTAATGCTATTTGATGGGCTTTTGGGATATGAAAATATCCTTATTAATTATCGATCGGGAGATATCTCACAATGTGAGAAATGCATTAAGGTGCAATAGGATATAGAATATCCCTAGCTATTTGTATTGTAGGAAAATTCATTTTTAGGAAGCGGCATGAGAGCTTCAAGCGAGAATTAGTATAGCATATACTAAGTGGGGTAAGTATGTGAGTATTAACGATTAGTGCTCATGAGAGAGTATACTAAACTATGATGTAAATCAACTGCGCCTAAGTGCGTATTATGAACATGAATATGATGTTTCAGGTATACCTTATAAAATGGTATATCTTTATTATGTGGGATGTATGAATACCTTATATATGGTGTATATACATGTTAAGCATACCCTCTCCTTGCTATCATTGGGAAGTTTCGTGCGTTGAGGGTGAGCATCCTGACAAATATGCAGGGTGTGGATATTCCCCAGGTCATAGTCGTCCTTTGTGGTCAGAAAATGACATATATATATATTTTTTTATTTTGGGGGTGAGAGGTCGGGGTATGTGACGCTCTCACTTGCCGGTTAGGAACTATGACCGCTTCCCGGACGTGTGTGCTTGAGTAGATCACGAGGTGGGTGTCGTTGAACCCCACCAGGTGACCCCAGCTTGCTACGCATATGGGCTGCTGGATGATGATAGCATGTGAGCCTGCGTCCTTCGAGTTATAGCTCGGTTGGATGGTTATTATTTTCTTGTGTTTGTATTTGGGTGTCAAGGGCATAACCGACCTTAATGACCTACATTGCCAGGATTAGTGTATCGGGGGGGTTCCTTGTTTGGATTTCGCTTCGGCGAGACGTCCCACGCACGAACCGCAGTGTAATGTTGGAACTTGGGGATAAGTTTAGTCCTTAATGCTCATCATTATATTATATTATATATCTATCACCTATCTCGACGATCGACAGTGCCAGGAGTAGTGTAACGGGGGGGTTCCTTGTTTGGATTTCGCTTCGGCGAGATGTCCCACGCATGAAACGCCGTGTACTATTGAGAATTGGGAATATTAATTAATTAAAATTGGATATTAATCATTTGGGTTACATGCATCTTGCATTGAGGGCATAATGAGCCCCGAGGATCGATACGGTCAGGAGTAGTGTAACGGGGGGGTTCCTTGTTTGGATTTCGCTTCGGCGAGACGTCCCACGCACGAAACGCAGTACCGTGTTGAAAATTGGGAGGAGTTTAGTCCCTAGTTCTTGATGCTAATAACTCATCTATTATTATATATATGGTTTCTTGCCTTAATTGGGCATCACTAGAATAAATCTAGTACATGTTATTGTTAATGTATTGTGATGATGTAGCATGACTGGATCATGTATCTTTATATGTTCAACAAAAGAACATCATAAAGATAAGCGAAATGTTTATATTAAGTTAATAATTATAACTTTTAGTAATGGACTAAATGTAGAATCGGGTGATAGGTTAGATGGTTTCACTTAAATACTTTATTTGGGTTTAAGTTAGAATCCTCCTACCTAATTAGAATCGAACATCCTTTTTGGTGGCACGTGCATACGCTTAGTGCGCGTTTTAGATGTGAGGTGAGTTGAATTTCTATGGAGTGTTCGATTCCAGCTAAATCATGTAATAATGCATTTATAATTATTATGCATTTTAATACACTTGCTATAAACTGTTTTTCACACTCGGGTTCTGACCCGTTTATATTCCTCCTCCCCCATGTATATATATATATATATTGTATTTCTTCAGGTGTTCCCCCGCAAGGACGCCTTTATTATCCCCTCCATTCAGGATTTGTGGAGCTGTGGCAGTAGCGGACTGTTGCGGCACTTGGTTTTAGGCGATTCCTATCTTTGTATATCTAGATTAGGATTCAGTTGTATTGAGTTAGTATTCAAGTGTTATAGATTAACACTTTCATCTTTTAATTATCTGATTATTTTATTGTCTGTTACCCGACAGCATATTCGGGTATTTCATTGTTGGGATTTTTGTTGTACAATGCATTGTACTCTTTCATTATCTGGAGCATGCACTTTCCGCATTATAGATAGATGTTTATTGTTGGGTGTATGCATTATGGGTTTTGTTGTTGTTGTAAATAAAAGTTTTAAAATTTTTGGCAATTCGCACTTTATGATTTCGGGTAGTTAGCCTTATATTACTGTGTTTAGTTGTTGATGTTGAGACTGTACCATCTGAGATACCTGATTTATGTAGTATAGGGCTGGCCACCCGTTATTATTTGGAGCGGGTTGTCACAGATGGTATCAGAGCATCAGGTTCTAGTGTCTTTAGGATCTGTGTGCGTTACTACGATCTTCCGTAAGCATTCTTGGTATAGAGCCTTATTACTAGGACGGTTACATTCATACGTCCATATCTTTCTGTGAATCAAAAATATTTGAAAGGCGTTCTGATATAATTGTTCTTGTTTCAGATGCCACCAAAGGGAGGTCGTTCAGCCAAGGCAAAGATAGGACAGCCCCAATTGCCTCAAAGGAACATGACTACGGATGATGTTGCCAATATAGTGGCACAAGCAGTAACTGCTGTCGTTTCTACGATGGCTCAGCAACCTGCCGCTCGAGCAGCCCCACCCCATTTAGGATTGTCCTTTTGGGAGAGAGTGAAGGAAGATTTTAGTAAGGGGCATCCTCCCGAGTTTGCAGGGGGAGTTGATGCAATGGCTGCAAGTACATGGAAAAATAGTATGCTAAGGCATCTTCGGATGGTAGAGTGTAGTGAGGTACAGAAGCAATTTTTAGTCACCTTTAAGTTGTCGGGTGCAGCTCTTCAATGGTGGGAGTTTGTCACCACATCGGAACAGAGAGATACTTTTCCTATCAAAGAATTTTGGGGACTTTTTGATCAAAGGTATTTGCTTTCCCCTACGCAGGATATGGGAATTTTTCAAGGAAATTGGACGGTGGCAGATTATGAAAAAGATTTTTCTCTATGGGCGAGATTAGTACCTAATGAGATAAATACGGAAGAGAAACGTATATCGAAGTTTGTTCGAGGGTTAGAATGGAAAATCCAACAACATTTGTTAGAAAGCCCTAAGTTATTGACTTTCGACGAGGTTGTGAATGCGGCACTATTAAAATGTCGAGAATATCGTTTTCGTTCTCAAGAGAGTAAGAACTTTGGAGATTCGAGTTCATCAAGTAAGTTTGGCAAAGAGAGCGCCAGTAATGCGAGTGGGCAGAAAGAGTTTATGGGCAAGTGTTTCTTTTGTAAATAAACAGGTCACAAAAAGAGAGATTGTCCTCAAAGAGGTAAAGGACCGCAATTTGATGAAATTTTGGACGTGCAACCCCTACAGCAGATTCGAGGTCGCTTTAGACCGGGGGACTATGTTTGGGAGCCTATTGATGAGGATGGGCAATCGGACTAGAGATGGATGTTGTAAGTACTTTTCCTTACTATTGGGATTATTACTATATGAAGTTTTGGAAATATCGTATGGGAGATATATATGAATCGGGTAGTGCTTTAGCCCTTTTGTTTATGTATGGTAGGTAATGACCCTAAAGGGGGAAATTTTGAGCAAGATATGCTCTTATTCTATTATCTTGGTAATGGTGGTAAGTAGTAATGATAGAAGCTACTTCTTTTTATGAAGTCATGATAGACTATTGAAATTGTTGTATTCCAGATATGGAATTGCCTTATATATGGCAGTATACTGTGATGATGTAAGATGTTGTCTATGTTGAAGTAATTGTGGTTTGATGGGACGCAGGTAAAATTTTAGCTCCTGATTATGATGATATCCGTGAGCTATATGTTATGCATATGGGAAATTAAAAGACCTTGTGTTGGACATAAGGCATTTTATATTAATAAATATATATATATATATATAATCTTTTTCAAAATAAACTATTTTCAATATAAAACTTTTATCGGCCTTCGGGCCCTTTCAAACTAAATTTTTCACTAAAATGTTTTCAAACTCTAGTCCGGATCTAACAAACTCTCAATCCCCGACGTCGTCACACAGTAGTGTATTGGGAGGGTTCCTTGTTTGGATTTCGCTTTTGCGAGACGTCCCCCGCATGAAATTGGCGATCGTCGGGAATTGAGAGGAGTTATTTCTTTGGACCATCCAAATTTTCTCTACTAAAATTTTAGTCTTATTGTTGGAAATGTGGAACTTTCGAGGCAAATAAAGCCTCATTATGATGGTTGTGAGCATAAAGCTCAATTATAAAGGGTGTATGGGCGCCCTTGTTATGGAAATAAGTTTTGTTTACTTCATAATTAGCTTAATAATAAAATAATTGAATCAATTCGTCGTGGGAAGTTAGAAGCTTGGAGATAGGATTAGTGTTAATGGGTAGATTAGGACTAGTTGAGCTTTGGGAGAATTAGGCTTAGCTAAATTTCGAGGATGAAATTCTTGTAAGTGGGGGAGTTTGTAACAACCCGAGGTTTTGGAGACGATAATTTATTTATTTCGGGAGAGATAAATAATATTTTATTGGAGAAATAATAAAATTGGCAATTGAGGTCAAAATTTGGAGTTGTTAGAAAGTGTCTCGAATGGAATTTCTGAGGGTACCATTGTTTCCGGAAGGGTCGAGAAAGTCGAAATGACTGTACTTGGGGTCTATTTTGGTTCCGAAATAAATTAGGACCGTTTGACTCGAATTAGAGTCACCGAGTCATTTAAAGTGTGTATTATCATTTAAAGATGTGTATTTTCGGATTTAGGCTTAAAAGCCTATGGGAGAGTTATTCTACAAAGAGAGAAAGAGAAAAGAGAAAGAAAGGAAAGAGAGAAGAAGAAAAGGAAGGAGAAAGAGGGAGAAAGCGGACTTTCCGGTGGATTCAGACCCTACGAACCCGAGGCAAGTGATTAAACTTGCTAAATAATTGTTGTGTACCATTTATTGCATGATTTGTGGATTGATTTTTGAGTTTTAGGTTTAAATTGTGAAAACCTAACTTTTGGGAAAAATCTAAGAATTTGTTAAGTATAAATGGATTTAAGGTTAGAAAGTAGTTTTTATGTATTCTAGGATGAATATTAATGTTATATTTGTGATTGGGTTGAAGAGAAATGGAGAGAAAACCATTAGAATGATTTTTGTGTATTTTGGCTACTTAAAACAGTAGCCATTTTCGAGGTTCAGCAGGGCCGAATCATTCGGCCCCCTTGCCGAATCGATTCGGAAATATGCAGGTGCCCAGGTCTTAGTGACCGAATCGATTCGGACTCCAGCCGAATCGATTCAGCCTGAGGCAGAGTCCCAGGTCTGATGACCCGAATCGATTCGCCTTCCTGGCCGAATCGATTCGCTGGGCCGAAACGATTCGGAATAGGCCCGAATCGATTCGGAAACAGGGCTTTTGAGGGAAAGTTTTCCTAAGGAGAATTTCTTTCCGTTTTAATTGAGGTTATCGATCGGGGATCTCTATAGGAGATAGTTGAATTATGTTTTGGAGACTTTTAGAGAGTTTCCCCTACAAGAGGTCATTGGAGTTATGTAGACTTAAATTGGGGATTTCCGATTTGAAAATTTGGTATCTTCTAAGTGGGGGAGCCCACTTTCTTTTGGGATGATTTTAAAAGGATTCTTAAATGAAATGAACCCTATTATGAGTGGACGTTTACTAATGCTATTTGATGGGCTTTTGGGATATGAAAATATCCTTATTAATTATCGATCGGGAGATATCTCACAATGTGAGAAATGCATTAAGGTGCAATAGGATATAGAATATCCCTAGCTATTTGTATTGTAGGACAATTCATTTTTAGGAAGCGGCATGAGAGCTTCAAGCGAGAATTAGTATAGCATATACTAAGTGAGGTAAGTATGTGAGTATTAACGATTAGTGCTCATGAGAGAGTATACTAAACTATGATGTAAATCAACTGCGCCTAAGTGCGTATTATGAACATGAATATGATGTTTCAGGTATACCTTATAAAATGGTATATCTTTATTATGTGGGATGTATGAATACCTTATATATGGTGTATATACATGTTAAGCATACCCTCTCCTTGCTATCATTGGGAAGTTTCGTGCGTTGAGGGTGAGCATCCTGACAAATATGCAGGGTGTGGATATTCCCCAGGTCATAGTCGTCCTTTGTGGTCAGAAAATGACATATATATATATTTATTTATTTTGGGGGTGAGAGGTCGGGGTATGTGACGCTCTCACTTGCTGGTTAGGAACTATGACTGCTTCCCGGACGTGTGTGTGTGAGTAGATCACGAGGTGGGTGTCGTTGAACCCCACCAGGTGACCCCAGCTTGCTACGCATATGGGCTGGTGGATGATGATAGCATGTGAGCCTGCGTCCTTCGAGTTATAGCTCGGTTGGATGGTTATTATTTGCTTGTGTTTGTATTTGGGTGTCAAGGGCATAACCGACCTTAATGACCTACATTGCCAGGATTAGTGTATCGGGGGGGTTCCTTGTTTGGATTTCGCTTCGGCGAGACGTCCCACGCACGAACCGCAGTGTAATGTTGGAACTTGGGGATAAGTTTAGTCCTTAATGCTCATCATTATATTATATTATATATCTATCACCTATCCCGACGATCGACAGTGCCAGGAGTAGTGTAACGGGGGGGTTCCTTGTTTGGATTTCGCTTCGGCGAGACGTCCCACGCATGAAACGCCGTGTACTGTTGAGAATTGGGAATATTAATTAATTAAAATTGGATATTAATCATTTGGTTTACATGCATCTTGCATTGAGAGCATAATGAGCCCCAAGGATCGATACGGTCAGGAGTAGTGTAACGGGGGGGTTCCTTGTTTGGATTTCGCTTCGGCGAGACGTCCCACGCACGAAACGCAGTACCGTGTTGAAAATTGGGAGGAGTTTAGTCCTTAGTTCTTGATGCTAATAACTCATCTATTATTATATATATGGTTTATTGCCTTAATTGGGCATCACTAGAATAAATCTAGTACATGTTATTGTTAATGTATTGTGATGATGTAGCATGACTGGATCATGTATCTTTATATGTTCAACAAAAGAACATCATAAAGATAAGCGAAATGTTTATATTAAGTTAATAATTATAACTTTTAGTAATGGACTAAATGTAGAATCGGGTGATAGGTTAGATGGTTTCACTTAAATACTTTATTTGGGTTTAAGTTAGAATCCTCCTACCTAATTAGAATCGAACATCCTTTTTGGTGGCACGTGCATACGCTTAGTGCACGCTTTAGATGTGAGGTGAGTTGAATTTCTATGGAGTGTTCGATTCCAGCTAAATCATGTAATAATGCATTTATAATTATTATGCATTTTAATACACTTGCTATAAACTGTTTTTCACACTCGGGTTCTGACCCGTTTATATTCCTCCTCCCCCATGTATATATATATATATTGTATTTCTTCAGGTGTTCCCCCGCAAGGACGCCTTTATTATCCCCTCCATTCAGGATTTGTGGAGCTGTGGCAGTAGCGGACTGTTGCGGCACTTGGTTTTAGCCGATTCCTATCTTTGTATATCTAGATTAGGATTCAGTTGTATTGAGTTAGTATTCAAGTGTTATAGATTAACACTTTCATCTTTTAATTATCTGATTATTTTATTGTCTGTTACCCGACAGCATATTCGGGTATTTCATTGTTGGGATTTTTGTTGTACAATACATTGTACTCTTTCATTATCTGGAGCATGCACTTTCCGCATTATAGATAGATGTTTATTGTTGGGTGTATGCATTATGGGTTTTGTTGTTGTTGTAAATAAAAGTTTTAAAATTTTTGGCAATTCGCACTTTATGATTTCGGGTAGTTAGCCTTATATTACTGTGTTTAGTTGTTGATGTTGAGACTGTACCATCTGAGATACCTGATTTATGTAGTATAGGGCTGGCCACCCGTTATTATTTGGAGCGGGTTGTCACACACACCTAGTGAGATAGCATTTTAGAGGGAATCATCCGGTGAGGGTAAACTCGGAAGGATGGATACACGTATGATATATGTGTGGATGTTAGTAAAGGTACGTATAATATGGTAGTAAATATTATATGTAGGTGATAATACGGTGTGTGATGTATTTACTTTATATAACTCGGGTTACAGTTATACACAGTTAATTAATGAGAAATTAATTAAGTTAATCATTTGTGGGAATAATACAGTGTGTGATGTATTTACTTTATATAACTTGTGACACGGTTATGTGCTGCTATTTAAGAGGAATTAATTAAGTTAAATGTGAAATAACTTATAATTCAAGAATCATTATACTCGGGTTAGAGTAGTATGACAAGGGAAGGTTATACCAGGACTAGTTGGACGGGATAGTACAACTAGGCGGGGTTAAGGTAACCGGTAGGTGTGCACAATAGTGGAGGGGTGAGAATGTCCACAAGGAAGTGCGACACTAACTTAAATATGAAGCGCATTCATGCATTTTAAATTACTGCAGTTAATTCACTTGCTAAATATTTTTAAAATATTTTGGGTTATAACCCTTGCTATAAAACTATTTTCAAAACCTTTTAGGTGTCCAGCCACAGGTACGCCAGGATTGATATTCTATTCCAGGGACACGGAGCTACGGCATATGTGGATGCTAGCAGGAGTTTGGATTAGACGCATCATTCATTCATTCCTAAAGTAGGAATCTTGTATCAGTCTCAGTTTTATTTAGGGCTTGTAGCCCAGACTTCTCGGTAAAGTTTTCAGGTGTATTTATTCAAGTGTTGAAAATTTGTATTGGATTATTTATTTGGTGGCCGGTGATTTATTCGGCAAGTTGTGTAATTATTATTCAATTTACTTTCATTCAGTGGTGTGAATGGTTTATATTTTAATTCCGCATGTACGGTTTTGTTTAATTAAAAAGTTAAAATTGGCACCAGTTTTTGGAATACTAGGTGGTTAGTAAGTTTTAAAAAGTTTTCGACAGTGATGCTAAGGATGATCCAACTGGGATTCCTGTTTTAATTTGTTATAGGACTGATCACCCGGTATTTTATTAGGCGGGGTGTCACACTACTCTAGCACGTTAATGCTAACAAATTGAGAACCATGCTATTGTAACATCCCGAGGTCTTGGCGACGATGATTTATTTATTTTAGGAGAAATAAATATTATTTTATTAGAGAATAATTAAATTGGCAATTGAAGTCAAAATTTGAAGTCGTTAGGAAGTTCTTTGAATGGCGATTCTGAGGGTGTAGTTGTGTCCGGAAGGGTCGATAAAGTCAAAATGACTGTACTTGGGGTCTATTTAGGTTTTGAAATATTTTAGGACCGTTTGACTTGAATTAAAGTTACCGGGTCATTTAAAGTGTGTATTATCATTTAAAGATGTGTATCTTGGGATTTAGGGCTTATTAAGCCTACGGGAGATTTATTCTCCTTAGATAGAAAGAGAAATAGAAAGAAATAAAGAGAGAAGAAGAAAGAAGAAGAGAAAGAAGGAGAAAAGAGAGAGAAAATGGAGATTTTCCAGCATCTACGCGATTTCGAGGACGGATCAGACCCTACGAACCCGAGGCAAGTGATTAAACTTCCTAAATAATTGTTTTGTACCATTTATTACATGATTTGTGGATTGAATCTTTGGGTTTTAGGTTTAGTTTATCAAAACCTAACTTTTGGGAAAACCTTAGATTTGTTGTGTAGAAAATGAATTTAGGATTAAAAATCAATTAAAATGTGTCTTTGGATGAATAATAATGATTTATATGTGATTGGGTTGAGGAAAAATGGTTGGATGATGATATAAGTGATTTTTGGGAATTTTGGGTTAAGAAGAAAATAGCCCATTTCGTAGCTTGCTGCACTTACCGAATCGATTCGCCCCTTCCGAATCGATTCGGTCTATTGCAGAATCCCCAGGTCTTTAGGGCCGAATCAATTCGCCCCTTGAAAATCGATTCGGTACGTAGCAGACTCCCAGGTCCATACGACCGAATCGATTCGGATGGGCCAAATCGATTCGCTTTTGGGGCCGAATCGATTCGGAGGGTCCGAATCGATTCGGAAACAGGGGATTTTTGGATATGTTTTGCTAGGGAAAATTTCATCCCATTTTGTTCGAGGTTATCAATTGGGAACCTATATAGGAGTTATTTGGAGTATGTTTTGGAGACTTTTATAGGGTTTCCCTTATAAGAAATTATTGGAGACATATTGACTAAATTGGGGAAAATACCGATTAGAAATTATGGTATTTTCTACGTGGGGAAACCCACCTTTAATTGGAGATTCTAGTTGGAGATATTATTTAAATTCATATGAAAGAATGAGACTAATTTAGAGATATTGGATCTTAGGATCAAATCCCAAATGGGATAACTTCAAAGGTTCATAAAATGAATTGAGCCCTATTATGGATGGAGAACTATATATGTAAATTAAGGTGCATTAGGATAAAGAATATCCTTAACTAAAAAAAAGAATTGAGAGACAATTCATAATTAGAAGCGACATGCGAGATTCAATCGAGAAATAGTATAGTGTATACTAAGTGGGGAAGATGTGTGAGAAATGACTATTAGTATATCAAGAGGGAAATATACTAAACAATGACATTAATTCTATTGCGCGTAAGAGCGTATAATAAATATGAAAATCATGTGACAGGTATACCTGATATGATGATATATCTTTATTATGTGGTGATGTATGTATACCTTATATGATGGTATATCTACATATAGTTAAGCATACCCCCTCCTTGCTATCATTGGGAAGTTGCGTGCATTGAGGGTGAGCATCCGGGCTCGATGAGCAGTGTGTAGATATTCCCCATGTCATAGTCGTCCATGGGAGTATTATATGATATACATTATTTATTTTGTGGGTGAGAAGTCATGGGTATGTGTCGTTCTCACCTGCCGATTAGGAGCTACGATCGCTTCCCGGGACGTTGTGTGCGTGAGTTGATCACGAGGTGGGTGCCGTTGAACCCCACCAGGTGTACCCAGTTTGCTACGAGGTATGGGGTACTGGAAGACGATAGCATGTGAGCCTGCATACTCGAGTTATAGCTCGGTTGGATGGTTATTGATTGTGCTTGTACTTGGGTATCGAGGGCATAATGGACCTCAACGACCTACATTGCCAGGATTAGTGTATCGGGGGGGTTCCTTGTTTGGATTTCGCCTCGGTGAGACGTCCCACGCACGAACCGCCGTGTAATGTTGGAAATTGGGGAGAAGTTAGTCCTTAATGCTCATACTTATATATATCACCTATCCCAATAATCGACAGTGCCAGGAGTAGTGTAACGGAGGGTTCCTTGTTTGGATTTCGCTTCGGCGAGACGTCCCACGCATGAAACGCCGTGTACTGTTGAGAATTGGGAATATTAATTAATTAAAATGGAGTAATAATTTGGGTTACATGCATCATGCATTGAGGACATAATGAATCTCGAGGATCAATATTCCCAGGAGTAGTGTAACGTGGGGAGTTCCTTATTTGGATTTCACCTCGGCGAGACGTCCCACGCACGAAACGCAGTGCCGTATTGAGAATCGGGAGAAGTTAGTCTTTAACACCTTATGCTAATAACTCATATATAATTAATTATATATATATTTACATGCCAAATAAGGGCATAACTAGAATATATGAAATTCTAATAAATAAGAATGTTGATGTATTGTGATGATGTTATTATGAGGTTGATTATGCAACTTTATATGTTCAACAAATGAACAAATATAAAGAGAACTATAACACTAAAGCTAATGAATATGATTTAAAGAAGATAGATAAGTGTAGACAGGGAGATAGGTTAGATGAATTTTAATCAAATATTTCATATGGGTTTAAGTTAGACTCTTTTGCCTAATTAGAATTGGGCATACATTTGGAGATCACGTGCATACGATTAGTTGTTCGCTTTAGTTGAGAGGTGAGGGAAATTATTGTGGAGAGTTCGATTCCACCTTAATCATGTAAAAATGCATTTATAATTATTATGCATTTTAATGCACTTGCTATAATATGTTTTCAACTCGGGCTCTGACCCGTTTATATTTTCTCCTCCTTGTGTATATATTGTATTACTTTAGGTGTTCCTCCACAAGGGCGCCATTGATGTTCATCCATCCAGTGTATTCGTGGAGCCGTGGCAGTAGCGGACTGTTGCGGCACTTTACTTTAGTCGATTCGTATCTTTGTATATCTAGATTAGGATTCAGTTGTATATTGAGTTTATTCTCAAGTGTTGTAGATTAACACTTTCATATTTTATCTCTCAGATCATTGTATTGTCTGTTACCCGACAGCTTATTCGGGTATTTCATTGTTTAGATTTTGTTGTACATTGTATCGTACTCTTTTATATCATTGGAGTTTGCACTTATCACTCCTCATAGTTAGATGTTCATTATTGGATGGTTGCAAAATTGGTTTTGTTGTTGTTGTTAAATAAAAGTTTTAAAATTTTGACAATTCACTTTTAATGATTTCGGGTAGTTAGCCTTATATTATGTAGTATTGTCTGTTGATATTGAGACCGTGCCATCTGAGATACCTGATTTAATGTAGTATAGGGTTGGTCACCCATTATTATTTTAAGAGGGTTGTCACAGCTATGATATCAATTAATTAACAAGGGGAAAGTGATGTGTTATTTACTCAATTAAACATGAACTAAGCAAAATGGGGGGTTAGTAGGTTATAAAGAATCCCCGGTCAATTTTTAATACTTCAACAAAATTGTTCCCAATATGAAATCTTAACACTCGAATTTAACAAAACCTTCTCAAACTGATATTAAACACACACACAAGTTGAAATTGAGTCAATCTAGTTAAGAAACCCTATATCTGCAACAGTTAACCAATTTTTTTAAAAAAATCACAAGATCAACACAAATCTATGTGACCTGCATGCAATCAAATGTGTACAAAAAAGTAAAAATAAGCATGAGATATATTTTATGAAGAAAAACCCCCAACTTAGGGGTAAAAAACCACGACGCACTCCAAATTAGAATTCTACTTGAAAAGAAATTTTATAAAAGATACCTCTCACATAAAAAACTATTGTATAGTCACCTATGGACTTCGAACTTTTTCCCATAGAAAATGAAAATCCACTCCAAGATCCATGGAATGAATGACAAACTTCGGTCTTCCTTGTAGTCACACCACACCTCGATCTCCTCAATAGAAATAGACACTTTTAAGTTTAGATCATGGAGTATTTGACTATTATAATTCTTCAAAGATAGTTTGAATTCACTAGGCTAGTGTATGATATGAACCAAAGCAATATCAATTTTCTCTCAAAGGAATTTGATCAAGTATAGATCTAAGTTTTGGTAAATTTTGGAGGGAAGAAATGAATTTTAAAAGAGAAACAAAAACTAAATGCGCTTAACCTCAAAAATTATCTGAGAGATGCATTTTACTTATGAGGTCTTTAGATCTTTTCAAAATGGAGGAAAATTGGCCTACTTATAGAATTTATAAATAATTTAGTCGATCGTGCACACGGTTAGATCTGGTCATGCCCACTGACAGAAAGTAGGGCTATGCGCACGGGCTTAGAAGAGATTCCTTCAAACAGTCAAGGCATAAAACTTTTTTCAAATTGATTTAAATGTTCAAAAGGCCTGAACCACTTCCCATCTCAGTTTCAAAAACAATTTAAACTCTGTGAAACTGTTTTAAAAACCACTCAATTCCTTTTTTGTAAAATCTTTATACATTTTAAAAATAGTGTGAAATTTTGAAAACGTTTTAAAAAATGTGCACATGTGTGTTTAGCCTTGTACAATTCTTAAGCATAAAAGAGTAAATCTTATTCACTTCAAATGAATGTACGAGTCTGAAATTCTTCGATGAACGAAGGTGTATGATCTTAAATCCTCATGGTTCATTTGACCTAAACTAGATGCTGAGAGTGATTTAGATTGTTTAAAACGGCCTCATTTTGACGTATTAGAATGGTCAACCAGTAAGTGGGAAATAGGGAGTTTATTACAGTTTGAATTAAAGCATCCTTTGTTCTAATGTCTTAGATCCTTCGGATTATCGGTATGTTCTTTGTTGCATTCTTTGATATGATAGATCCCTATGAGGAGGATTCATTGTATTATTATATGAATCATTAGATAATACGAACCTTGTTTGCTTTCAGATGGAAAACACAAAGCGTAATAGAGCACGACAAGCTCTCGACAGGGCTGTAGATAGGGATACTTAATAGGCACAATGGCCATAGATGCAACAGGCACCACAAGTACCGTCTGCAGTAGAATTACCTATTATTGTTACTTTGGCAATCACCCCAAGAATGCTTTCCATATTACATCACTTACAACCACCACCACATCCATCGCCACAACTGCAGTCATATCCACAACAGCAAGTGGTGCTACCCGTTGAGCCAAAGAACTCTATGTGGGAGAGAGCGCGTGGGACCTTTTCGAAAGTCAAACCACCGGAGTTTCTTAGGAGTATAAATATTCTTCTTACGTATTAGTTGAGGAAGTGCATATAGAGGCACTTATAGATGGTAGAGTGATCAAACATCAAAAGTAGATGTTGGCTAGCTTTAAGCCGGTAAGAGGGGCTTTATAATGGTGGGAGTAGATCACCATAATTTAGGATAGGGATATAATGACCATCATATAGTTTTAGGTTAGATTTGATGACAAGTACTTCCCAGTAACCATTAGGGATGACAAGAAGAGGAAATTTTAGAGTTTAAAGGAGGAGAACCACACTACTGTGGAATACGAGAAGGAGTTAACCACACTTTCAGTGTTTGCCCAAGAGGAGCTAAATAAAAATGAAATGAATATGAATAAGTTCATATTTGGTTTGACATGGCATATTCGACAAGACATTTTGGGAAAACCCATTTTATCACTTATACACATATGGCATGTCACAGCTGCGGTTTTATGCTTAATGATACTAAGTAGCAATAATAATAATAATAATTTAATTGGAAGCAAAGTAAATCTTTGTTTATTTGGATGCGTAGCATCTTATTACATAATCGGAGTCTTCCTAAACATTAATAAAATACCTCGCGGGCTTTTTATAACATGAAACTGCAGTAGACTTAAAAGATCATAAAATCTGGTACTTGTAGTAAAGTTGTTCCAATGGTACTGCCATCTTTGTTGGTTATCACCCATGCGTATGTTACTAAATATATTTACCTTGTCAAAACTAAATTAAAATCTATAGGTGCGAGTGGTATTTCTCCTTATTCTAGTTCAGTGTCCATCTGGAAGGAAAACAATTAAGCAAAACTTTTCCAATTTGATAATTTTATTTCTATAATAAATGTAGATATGTGAGTGTGTTTAAAAGTAAAAGAGTTATGTCATAATTTGTAATGATCTGAAACAAAGTGAGATATCGACGGTCATGAACAGGGGCTTTGGGGAGCTTGTTGATATATGTATAAATAGTATGGTGATTTATACCTGGATCGATTGTTATCGAGTTATAAGGATAAGGGTTCAGACTATAACAAGATAACCCATAATGATCGGTTATAAGGGCTTCAAATGCGTAGAACTATTCTTATAATATCATCCAAAACCTTTAGATCGTTGACCCTATATATTTGGGGAAAGTAATTGGTTAGGCACACTAATCAGAGTGGCAGTCTCATATGTATGTAGGAATTGAAATTGTCCTTAAAAATTTGGGATTTCTAAAGTTGATTCTTATATATATATGAGAAGAGCATTACAAGATAAAAAAAATACTCTGTGGTTTTGATCACGTGAGTCTAACACATCTTTTTTTATTCTCCAAAACCTAGTGGGAACTAGATGGTTATTGCTAGTTTATTTTATGTTTTTCATTTCCTATATTATAGAGGTTGATTAATTCCACCGGGATCAAGGTTACTGGGATCAAAGTTATAAAGATTTTCCTCAACAGAATTGACTGTACCACTATAATCTTTGTCGAATTTTCACCATTTTTTAAGAACCCACCATTTTCCTCATAAAAAATTCTAGCATAAGCTCCAACATTGTATGTCTGAGTTTCCTCCTCAAGTTTTTGGTTTAAGATCTCCCAAGAATATTTTACATAAAGAAGATCTTATCTTTACATGTATCTAAAATGGGGGTTCCTACAGTAGTACTAACTTTGAAGGAAATAGTTGATTGTTGGCTAAAATTTCATGTCATAAAATGTCCATGTCCAGGACTTTTCTCACTTGTATCTTCATGAAATTTCATTTTTTCTTAACTAATATTTGTGTATTCTACAACAAATTTCTCTACATCATTGTCCACCATTTTCTTCATAATATTAGCCCTCATTCATCCTTTTGTATTTCTTCTTCTTATACTTGAAATTATTTATCTTATATCTGCCAAAGTTTCTCATTTATGATCTGAAAACGTTCGTTCACTATAGAAATGAAATAATTCAATGTGTTCTTCAATTCAGTTATATCGCCTTCGATCCTATCTTAACAGTGTTCTATTTCTTTTATTTTCAAGTTGCTACATTTGTTATTTTTCCAAGTCATCCTCCTTTGGAGCTTCTTGTATCCCTGAATCATTGCTCTAATACCATTTTTTCATGCATGGAGAACTCAATATAGACTCATATATAATTTTAAAAATTGTTGGTGTGCAAAAGAAAAGATTATGAAAAATAAATAGGATCAGGAATAAGATGAGACAATAGAATTCGTATCTTACATTCAAAATGGTTTTACAACTAGATGTAAACCCGTGCGATGCACGGGCAATGCGTTTGTAATAGCCGTTTTGCACATTAAATTGTTTACTTTTATGCCATCTAGCTTCTTACCCTTGGTAGTACATATTCATGTATTTCATTTCAAAGCTAAAATATCTCTAAGTATAACAAATCAAATTAACATGCTTTTCGTTTCATACCGTTTTCATTATGCTTTTAATTTCATTTCTTTTTTTCCCCAAAGAAAATATGGTGATTTTCAAAATTTGATAGACACGTGATTCTTCCAACACTGTTAAACAAATTAAAATATATAAATTAAACATTAAATTGTTTGGTTGGTCAATTCAATATTTCCATACCTCAAGACACTTGTTACATTAATCTTACACAATTACCTTATAAACAAACATGACCCCCCACCACACACACACACACACACACACACACACACACACACACATATATATATATATATATATATATATATATATATATATATATATATATATATATATATATGATTTAGTCTATAATCTTTAGTTAAAAAAAGTTAACAAAATAGGTGTTAGGTAAAAAGTATCTCGTTGATGCTAACCATAAATGGAATAAAAAAACTGAGAGGATCAAAATAAAATCAAATTGATACCACAAATGTGAATAAACCCAAAAATTAAAAAATCATGCAAATACATACAATTATTCATCATTACTACATTCTCATAAATTTTTTCATGACTGAACAGTTCATAACAAAAAGTAAAATGTTCTCATTAAAAAAAGTAAAACGTAAATTTTGAACTTTTTGACACCAACAGTTGTGGGGAAGTGCAGATCCGAAAGAACGGAGAATCCAAACACCAAAAATGAGGATGGCTTGGGGTTTGAGGAATACTATGTGTATATATATCTAGTTAATTAATAACATGTGTAAATAAAGGAGATAATATGGTGGGAAGATGAAAAGAGGGAGACACAAATAAATATTGTGGTGTTGGTTGTGCTCTCTCTATTTTTGGTTTTGGTGTCTTGTAGTTTACCTTATTTATAAGATATAATCATTAGAGAATAGCGGTCAAAACATTTTGACTGTTTCTAAGATATACATACATTATTATTGATAAAGCAAAAATGTTTAAGAAATTATACATAAGATAAATTTTAGGGAGCATGACAAAAAAATCTTATTTACATAAGACATTTTTTAATAGGTTCTATAATAACATTTTGTTCCACCTATTTATACATACAATGAATATTAACTATATATTTACGAATAAAGACCAATTGGACCAAAAAACTTTTTTCGTCGGACCTTTTGAAAAAAAATGGTAAGACCTATTGAACTACATACTTACTAAACGGAATTAATCGTTAAAAATTACTATATTATATCTACGTAGCCTTATCTAGAGATTATGAATCTTATCTATAGATTGCAAAATATATACATACATCTTTATTGATAAAAATGAAAATATAGTTGAAGAACTAACCCTATTAAGAAAACAACATTTACTTTAACAACAGAACATCACAAAAGTCAATAATTTATTAAATCCCAATACATAATGCCTATAAGTTATACCAACACCTATTTAACTATAAGTTTTTAAATATCTTTTTATCAGGTGTGAAGCTACTTAAAAAACTAATTTTGTTTGAATGGAACTTTCTCTTGCATCAGTAGAGATATTTAAAAAAAAATATATCTATGACTATATTCTCTATAAACACTCATATTTTCCATTGAAGAGCAATCTTAGAGAATGTAAGTGATATTATCTTTGTCCATGTTATATAATTTTTTTTATTAAAATATTATAGCAAAAAAATCTATCATTATATATTTTTATATATTAACCCTGTCATGTCATATTGAGATGAATATATAAAATTTCTATAAATTAATATTTTTATAATTAACATTTTCATCACGAATATTTATAAAGTTAAAAATTCCAAGGATAAACTTTTATTCAATAATTTGAATAGCAGATAAATATGTTAAATATAATTGAAATTGTATAATATTGCAGTAAAAAAACAAACATTTTCCCTAACGACATTAAATATTAACAAACAAAACAAAAAGAAAAAAAGAGAAAGAAAAGGAGAAAAAGTGTAACCATGGGTCCCCCTAGGGATTCCACCTGAGATCAATGACCACCACACTTACATTGTCACCACTGCTCCTTGTCAGAGCTAGGTTCACCAACAACATTGACGCCCAGGAGCACGCTCTATCTGAGTTGTTAACTCCACCCCAATCACTCTCTCCCAAACTACAACCTCTAAAAGCTACAGAACGGGGCTATATTTGACACATATTGTTTGTTGCGAGTTTTAACAACAAAACTTCACAAAAATCAATAATTTTCTTCCAAAATAACACTAACCTTCCCAAAATGATTCGATTCTACCAAGGCAACCCAAAAAATTATAGGACAATAAAGCACTCAACACAAACAGGTGAGGTTCTCAAGTGAGTCCAGCCTCCGCCCAAACACCGTCATCTGGCATCGGCTTCTCCAAACAACCACTACACTCTACAGTCCTCACCGGTGATAGGCGAACGGTCCGTCCGGTCACCATCTCTTTAGTTGTTATCGGGCTTTTATACCTCATATCCTGTCATGGTCCTAACTCGTCACGTGTCACCGGTGACCTCGACCTCCTTGCTGAACTATCGCCATTATCCTTCCGGCACCCCATGACCTGTTTCAGAGTGGCCATTACCCAACTCGAATTCGATCTCGACCTCCCCCCTCTCCTCGTCAGAGATATGTTAATTCTTTCACTCCCATTCCCAACGGCGATTTCGTCGGAGTTTGGCCCTTTTTTCATCGGAGATCTCCGAATCATCTGGGTAACTGCGAATCCTCTGGGTAACTTAAAATGGACAAATTTAAAAGGGTTACTCTGAAGGTGCGTTTTATGTGGATGGAATTTAGAGGATGTCATTATTGTGATTGTGGGTTGGACTTACGTGGACAGCTTCATTGTTACGAAGACTAAATGCTTGATTTAAGAAGATAAAGAGGAGGGGAAAATCGAGAAGGTGGGGAAACTGAAAAGTGTGAGGAAGTGATTTATTCCAATGGCATTTCAGAAGGATGTAAAATTGAGGATTTTTGGGGTATCGGTGATAAATGAAAAGGGTGAGGAGGGAGAGGTATTTTAGGATTAAATCTTTGCAGAGTATTTGAGTATCCACGTGGATAGGCTCTCTATTGAGTAGCATTAATGCCTTGTTTTGCATTTTATAGTAGTAAGAGATTGTGAACTTTCCTTTTACATACAATCATTAACTAACGATTACGCAAATGTCTTAACTAACTCCAACTACTCAACTAACCACCTTCAAAATCCACATTACCCCATTTAATCAATTATACATGCTAACTAACAATCCATAAATGAAATAATTGTCTAATACTACTAATCACACATTTCAACTAACCAACTAATTTGACTAAACCTCAATACCTAGTCCTATTCATGGTGACCCTGACATTAACTAAGTCGACTAAACCTCAATACCCACATCCAAGAATGGTGATACTAACACAATTACTATATAACAAAGAGGTAAGTTCTTAACAAGTGGTGCCAAAGAGATTTATAATAGGCCAATTTTGATTTCAGTTTTTGTTTATTTATGTCTGCGTCTGATGTTCTATCAATTCACAAAGATTAGAATTACTATTATATGCAACACAATTTTTTGGTGGTTTAATGGAATTTCAACCCATTTATGTGGGGTTAATAAAAGTGGGTCCATAAAAAGAAAAATGGGGATTCAACGAAAACACATAATTTTTACGTTCATCTTTCAACTAGTCCCTGATTTTATTTGAAGAATCAGTTTTTAAAAAGGGCATTTCGCTTTCCAAACTTTTAATTGTGCTTCAGTATAATATGTATCAATATAGAAGTTCTAGTAAACTAAAAGGGGGGGAATTAGATTATGTGAAATATTTCTTTACAGAATCTCAAGATTTTAGATAGCCAAGGAAGAGATATATGTTATTAAAATAAAAAGGAAATAGAGAATATGGGAGAAACCCCTACACTAGGGATAAAGGAAAATGACTAAATCCCCCATCAAGTTTAGTAGATAACAATCTGCCAAAAAAAAAGTTTAGTAGATAACCTGAGGGGCCCACAAAAACCTAAAAAGGAAAATTTCTATGAAAACGTAAATGGATTTCGAGAGATATCATCAACCAAGACAATTATGACTTAAATTTTGAAGTGAGGGAGTTCAGATGAATATTTGTCAAAAAAATTATAATTTCCTATGGATCAGACCACCACCATTTGAAATACTAATGAATAAGACTAATGTGATAACGGTGATTAGCAACTTAATTACCTTCTCTATATATATGACAAAACAAAACATTCATGCTATTGAGATAGGATTTGCATTTATCCATCCTAATTATTAAATACGAAAAAGGAGATAATATGAATGACTAAAATAATTTTAGAACACCCATCGAGTCTAATTCAATCCACAAATCTTTCCATCCATAATCCCATTCCAGTTGAGCTCTAGTTAGAGAAACTACTAACTTTGCATAAAATTCAAAATTGAGGTTTGGTAAGTTAACAACAGAATGATCCTTTAACAAACCCTCTAAAAGTACTAAAGATTCACCATAATGATGTTAATAAAGAGCATCCAAGGTTCAAACCATCATAATTAAGTTTCAACCTTGATGGAGAAAAATGTATCCAGTAGACAGGCATGATAAATGGGGATTTTCTTGTTTACAAGAAATTTAAAGCTTCTCTACAATAATGAGATCCAAAAAAAGAGTTGTTCATAGTTATTTTGATCAACTTGTTCATTATAATGAGCTAACTTTTAATGACTGAGATGTTGGAAATTAATATTAAGTGTCGAAATTAATTATTTAATTTCAATTATATTAAATTCTGAATTTATGAATTTATCAATTATGTGGTCTTGATAAATATCAGATAATTAATTAGGAACGTGATAAATACGAATATTAGAAGATTGGGTCAATCTGATCCGTTAGTCACATGATGGTTAGTGGCATTAGTAGGAGACTTGAAATAGAGTCCCACCTTGATAAGGATTTCGACCTTCTTCCCCTAATAAATAGAAGAGCCCTACACCATCTGGGGTTATCTCATAACACACTATTTCTGAGGTGGGAGAGAAATTATGAGATTCCAATTGAGTGTAATTTTTCCAAGAACGGAGATTAATGGAGCAATTAATCAAGATTGATCAATGCATTGAATCAAGGTAATTCTTATTTTCTATCTTTTAGACGTATTTTGCGAAAATGTGAAGAACCAAGATCCTTTTATTAAGAACAATTGTATGCTAAAGTTTAATCATATTAATGTGTTCGTGATTAATATTAGCTGTTCTTAAGAATGATTTTACATGTGGTATCAGAGCTAAAGTTTAAGATCCCATGATTTTCCTTATTGATGTTCGTCTATAATGAAATATGTGCCTGAGACGTTATGTTACATTTTTATTTATGTCATTAAATTGCTTTTGTGCCTGAGACCTTCTGCGACGTCTTATTTCTGTCATTAAATCTGCTATTAAAGTATGTCTGAGACTTTCTGAGACTTTTTCTTCTGTCGCCAATACTCGCTGGTTAGAATAAAAGGTCAAAACTTACTCGGAATTTAACGAAACTTACATGGTCAACTGGAAACGTCGAAATAAACAAAACCATTGTATACAGTGGGCACCACCTTAATTTTGCGTTTTGACGTCGTTAAGACCATTAAAATTGCGTTTTTGTCATTTTTGGTAATAATGTTTACGTCAATATCTCACTCCAGAAAATTAATTTTTGAATTCCGAAAATTATTTTGACATCGTGAAGTAATTATTTACATCTCTATGGTGCTAACTCAAATTTTCTATTTTTGGCAAAAATTACGATTTTCCCAAATATTATGTATTTTTCCACCACGAGGGTTGTTTTTTATTTTCATGGTTGTTCAAATATTCATGTTATGTATTATTTGGTATTGATGAAAGGTTCAATATAAAATTTTGAATATTGGATGTGTGATTATGTGTTTGACAATAACATTTCGATATATTAGGTTATTGTGCATGATCTATAATTGATAGCCCAAAGGTCCTAATATAATTGTGAATTAATATTTCGACAATAATATTTATATGGTGTTGGATGGGGAAGACATGAAAGTGTCTTAATTTATAATTATAAATATTAGATTATTGTGTATGCAAATATATTTGGACCATTAATTATACATTAAGTTTTGAGTATAATATTTTTGGGGGCATTGATTTTGCATAAATAATGTTTATGACTTCCAGAAAAATTATTTTTGAATTCCGTCGAATATTTGAGTTTCTGGAGTTATTTTCTACAATTCCTTATTTTTGGAAAATTTTAAGTTTTCTCATATTTCATTTATATTTATCTAGAATATGATAAAATCTTGCTCTAATGATCCTATTTTAGTTGAATATTCGTGCCAAACATAGGACAACATATTTCATATGGTAGGATATTAGACTTGAGTTATTGTTAATATTCATATTTTGATGAGTCTCGTGCCAAACACAGGCCAATTATTCATATTGTTGAATACTATGATATTCGTGTTTTAATGAGTCTCGTGCCAAACACAGGCCAACGATTCATGTGGTTGAAAATTAAAATTATTGTTTATTCTAATGCTAGTACTCCCATTAAGTTGAATTAAATGCCAAACACATGCTACAATTCATATGTGTGAATACTAGATTTATGATTTCGTTGCATGTATGAATATTTGAATGCACGACTAGCAAATTTTGAGACTCATAAGAAGGTATTCATTCAGTTTAATCAAATGCCAAATATAGGCTAAGATTACATGTGAAAATATTATACATGTAGTCATTTCAGATTATCCTAATGTTTGTTATAAGGTTAAATTGAAGCTCAACACATGCTGAAATTTGAATCATATAAACATTGGAATTTTTGTAAATATTAAATAATTGGCATCAATGTTATATAGTCATATTTACATATGCCACTAGCATGATAATTGTGATTATAACCGTATTGTGAATTAGTATGACCATGAATGATTTGGGTCAATATTTCTGATTTGTTACTCATACATAAGTGATGAAGCAAAAGTAAATGATTTATGCCTTCCATTTACTATTACTTGTGTAATATCTCATGTAAATCCTTTGTCTATTTGATTTTCATATTAAGTCTGATTTTTCGTGAATTTCAAATTTAGGAATAGACAATAATATAATTATTCATGTATTACGGGTATTGAACATGTATGCGTATCTCTAATATTTATATATTGTTCATTAAAGTGCTCCATTCCAGAAGATATAAATATTGGACTAATGCATTAATATCATGCATATTTTGGTTGCATATGAGTCCATGTATGATATTGAATGATAAGATGATGATACTTTATGATGTTGCATACATATTATTGTTTATTCAATCATTATGATTCGGAAGCCTACATGTCCAATTACAATAATCGAACAAAATATTAGTGGTGATATATATTTTGGGAAGGTAATAATGGTTGTCAAACGCAGATGCCATAGTTTCTTTCACTATCATATCACTAATTAAGTTTATGAAAACCATAAACATGAATAATTTAGTTTGTTGCTCATACGATATTTAATGAAAATAAGTGAAAAACTTATTAACTTGTGTATGTAAGTCTTTACGTAATGTAATATTCATATTATGAAATATTTGGTAGTCACCACAGTGACCCGACTAGAATGGCAATGAATATTAAATGTAAAGATGATGGTAGTAGTAACTCATGATGCTTATAATTTTAAAGATATTAATGGGGTATATTGAGTTTATTTCTTCAAGCAATTCCTTGCAGGGAATCGATTTTGAGTGATTGAATGAACATCATAGATCACATACATTATTAGAGTATGTGAAAATAAGTTGTCCACAAATATCGTGTACAATATAATGAAATAACATTATACCCAATAAAGTAATCTAGAAGCATCATATAATCGATATTTCATGGTTACTACTAAATAAAACTCACGGTTATGCATTTAATTTATTATAATGCTATTGATGTGTGTGTTGTTAAATCAAAACATTAATGAAGTGCACAATTTATCTCATTATCTTATCATATTATTGTATCCCATTTTGTTTCTCTAAAAATTTCATATTTAAGTTGTTTAAACAAATTAAGTTTGTTTGCATGTTGCACACTCAGACTAATAATGATAGAGATAATATGTATCTTTTATGATTTGAAACAAGATTTTCATTTTAGTAGAGTTTACAAGTTATACTTATTGTGTTACAGAAAATATTTACTTTTGATGCAACGATTATTTCTAAAACAAACTAGAAATGCTAATAAGATTCTTTTTTTTTTGTTATTGGGGAATCAAATCGCCATTTGTTTTTCATAAACCCTCAATTTTTTTTTGAAAGTGTTTGTCTAGATTTGATCGTGAGGGATATGTTCTAAAGAATCTTTTGATGTATATTTTTTCAAAGGTTGTGGTATTCCTTTCGATGCTTTGTATGAAATAAAACTTTGGACATATTTATTTTAAAGATTATTTTGATCATGCATCATAATCGTAACCTTATAGATTAAACTCATTAATCTTGTACCAAATTAAATCTAGACTCCCTTTAATAATTTTCGTGGACAAGGTTTTTGTAATATCTCATGTAAATCTTGATAGTTGAGTTGCGCTCTTAAGGTATTACGATGTCTAATATCAAGATGACCTATGTGGCCCAAGTGGGAGATTATGAGAAACTTCCCTTAAAGTGGACCTACATAGATCATATAATTTGACACGTACTTGTTGCATTAAAGAAAATCAAAAATGTCAAATTCATTATGAATGGTGAAATCAGTGGGAGTAACAAATCATGAAATATGGTTATAAATGAAGGTCGGGTACTTATCCCATTACCGATAACTTTCTTGAATACTTGATCTTTTTTAACAAATAAATGATCAACCACTAAATGATAGTATTGTCACCATGAGACAAATGTAAATAAAATCATAAGGAATAGTATTAAGAAGATCCTAAAATATCTCTTATCCTAAATGATCATGTAGTGTATTTGCATGAACATGAATTTGGCGTATGGATAAATAATGACCTGGTTTTAATTTATCAAGTCATAAGAAGTGAAACTAATGGACTACAACTAAGTTTAGAATCTCGTCGAATTACATAATTGACGCACTAAAGTCGGTATGAGGGGGTCCTCAAGACCAAATGCGACACTAATGGTAGTTAAACGAGATAAAGCTAAATTTGAGTAAAATATTTCACCATTAATGAAGAAAAGGTTATAAAAGAACCTTCTCAATTATATGTAAGCAGATGGAATTCTTATGACATTAGTAGCTCATTATAATTGAGAGTTACATGAAGTGGATGTGAAAATTACTTTTTGGAGTCTTATAAACTATGTGTATATGTTTAGGAGATCATTTTATAAACATAAGTTTCCCACATGACGTATTTTAAGAAATAATATCATTATTTTTTTTAATCATTGTATATTTGTATACACCTTAAGATCAATGGGAGTAAGTTTATATATTTTCTATATATACAAGCACGGATTTAGAAAGTAGAGAATCAAAATAATTTTATGGGTTTAAAAGTTGTGTATGAAGTAATGAGATACTTAAAGGACTATGTGCTCACATTTATGATGTATGTGTTCATTTAAATATGAACAATTATTATGACTCAGATTTACTAGTTGTACGAATGGTACGATGTTCACTCTTTCTTAAGTATGTTTGTTGTGGTTTATCAACCAATACAATGAAGGAGTGCAACTGATACATCACGAATATTGCATATTTACGCCCTTTATCTTTATGCATTCTAGAAATTTTACGTTCTTAATGTATATATTTATGCTCGTTAACCAGACAACCTCGGATTTAGACATATATATGTTTTGCAGGGGTTCATTGTGCCTTTATAAGTGTTGGAACGCTAAAAGTGAGGTTCAGTTGCATTTCAGAGAAGTTTCGTCATTGAATGCTACTTTAAGGAAATGTTGGTCTTTTAAAACTCACTATTTTTTATGGAATTAATTTACCAACATGTATATCATCAAATTATCTTTCCGTGGCCACTGATCGTGCGTCATTCTGACTCCGTATGTGCAAGTTATGGCCATTTCTGGAAGATTTTGGTATTTTCTTCTACTTCAAGGGCATTTTGGTAATTTCATAATGCATAATTTGGAGGGTTTCAAAACATAATCATGTAGAGAATTGAGTTAGTTTCGTGTTGGTTCCAAACATGCCTCATTTCGATTCCGTATGAAGGAGTTATAGCCGTTTTCGTGCATTAGGTCAAAATTGGTTCAAAGAGGAAAAGTGGGTTGTCTCCCGCCCAGGGAAAATCTCAAAACCGCGGTCGACCGGTCCCAAACATGAGGTCGACCGGGACCATCAGATATGGACGAAAATTGACTTATTATGGTTTTTTTGGCTTGGTTTTGTTAGGGGTTTATTTTGGGGTATTAATAGAATGTTGTAGGCTTTTATTTGGTAGATATATTTCATTTTAGATAGGATATTTTAGCGGTTGTTCTTGGGAGCTTCCCTCTCCTCTTTTCTCTTTAGTTTCCACCCATTTATGTAAGTAAACTACTATTCGTTATCTCTTTCCATTAATACATGCTTTGATTACTTGATTTCTTGCTTTGTAGTTACTTTTGTTGCTTTGATTAATTAGTTGTTGTAGTTTATTTCTTATTTTCCTTAGTTAATTAGTTGTCTTAAATTAGTTAATTTATACATGCTTTTTAATATGATTTCTAGCTAATTTAGTCTAGGTTGTGTCGGATTGAACTCATTCCGGGTTGACATGTTGCTTTGCTTTGGTGATGGTGTTTACGGGTATATTTCGGGTGCATTGTCCTAGTTATTACACCTAGGGGATTTGATGGGGCATATCATGTATGTTTCGTGCTTACGACCTTGCGTGTGTAATTTCTAGGATATATGTTGACACCAAAATCGTATTAGGCTTTTATGCAAATTTAGGGGCGTGGAAACCCTTGATTTAATTAACTGTCGAAACGAGACGCATTTGTAACAACTTGTCAACCCATTTAACCATTTTATACTATTTAACTCGGGTGAGGGATATTCAACACAACCTATAGTTTTTACTCGCTTTCTTAATTTAGCTTTATTTTCCCTTGCCTATATTAAACATTTTCCTTTTTGCATCTTTTCCCTTTTTGTGTATAATCATCTTTTACACTTTTTTTTAGGAATATTAAACCTTATGAAATCTAGCAACTCGTCTCTGTGGATTTTCGATACGCGACTTACCGCTATACTCACCCATTGAGTATAGTCGTAATTTAGGTTTTTGTATAGTTCAGGTGAGCCTAATTCAAAATGACCGGCGCGTAGGTGACCCTCGCGCTGCGGTAAAACCCCGTCTATCAAATGGCGTCATTGACGGGGATGAGTTTGTTTTAGAATTTATTTGATTTAGTCTTTCGTAGTATTTTCTTTCTATTTGTATTTTTTTTGCCTAACATTTTTGTAGGACTTCTACATTTGAGCATCTAGAAATGCTTGAATTTCTCTCGCGTTCATCTACTTTGTGGAATTCGCCACTTCGAGCCATTTTTGGGGTAAGCATGTCTTATTCCAATTCTTTCTGTAATCATTATGATAATTCTCAAAATTCTCGCAAAACTATGACTTTCGGTGAATACTTAGAATCCCAAAGTATAACAAATTTAAAAATGACTTTGGGTGAGTATAACGAAAGATTGGAATTTTGATGATGATGATAATGATTTTGGACATCTAATTCCTTATAATAGGAATTTTGAAACGAATTGCAATAGTGTTCAAAATTCTTATAATAATGAGTTTAAGTTTAAGTCCGATGGAAATTTTTAAAGTTCGCATTTTCAAGGATCCGCACCTCGACCTATGACATTCGTTGAGGGCTTGCGTATGCTTGAAAATGAGAAAATTGAAAATCGTTATCGGGAAGAAAATCGTTGTTGGGAGCAAGACTTGGATTTATTATTCGAATTCGACAATGATTTTGCTTCCGAGACTTTCGAAGTCGAGGAATGTTTTGAACCAAATGAGGACTTTGTGCCTACTTTGGAACAAACCATTCTAGACTGTGCCCATTGCACAATAGATATTTAAAGTGAGGATGAAAATGACGTAATATCTATATACAATGAAACGATTTCTTCTTTGGCCCCCAAAGAAGAACATTTCATTGAAAATGATATTATTTCCTTCGAAACTCAATCTCCATGCGATGATGATTCATCTCATGATTACGAATTTCTTCCATCCGCATTTTCATTTTCGGTTATCACACCATCACAAGTACCCGATGATTCGGTTTCAAACTTTAATGTTTTAAACCTTTTCGCCGATGAGGAGTACTTACTCGAGTCGCCCTCCACAATCACATCTTTGATTTTGTGTGCACCACCTCCCATTACACTTGCTAAATCTTTGGGAGGATATTTAGATTTTCTCGGTCCCCACATGTTTTTGTCACCCGTTCAATCCAAGCCCCCCATCGTCCCTCTAAAAATTTTAATTGACGATGGTTCCTTTCTTTCGCCTTAAACATTCCTTCTGTTGTTCAAACGGATTTCATATTTTTTGGAAGGCATGCTTGTATGTGAGGGTACATTGGTTATCCTCCAAAGTCAAATTATTCTTATGGTGGACCCTCAGCTTTTTAGACTTCTAGTGTATAGTTAGTGTGAAGTCTAAATAGTAGGTTGTATATAGTTAGCTTTTTATCCTTTCTTTCTTTCCTTTTTAATTTAGTGTAGTGTAATTAGTTAACTCTTTGTTGTTTGTTTTTCCTATTCTCGGTACTAACTTGTTTTGTAGATTCTTTGGACTTGTTCTTATGGGGATCGCTCCAATTTTGGGTAATATCGCTATTTTCCTCTCTTTAACTTGGTTCTTAATTCACATTGAGGACAATGTCAGGTTTTAAGATAGGGGGTGTGGGATACTCTATCCATTTCTTTATTTAGTCCATGTTTTTGCTCACATGATAGTTACTTAGTATGCTTTTCTTAGAAAAATTAAAATTTTCAAAAAGATTTTCTTTCTTTTTTCTTCTTTGTTGGACATTTTTCCTTTGTTTCCGATGAGAAATTTCAATAATTGCCCGATCAAATAGACAGCTCAATGATGCATGTTCTCGATTTTAGAAGTTATTAGACTTTAGTCCTCAATCATTGATATTATGAATAACTTCATGAATTAAATTTTAATCCCATGAGCACATGCACTTTTATTGATTTATTTATTTGGTTTAAGATTTTTATAACTCGGTAATCTTTTGTTGCATTGTATATACTTACACCGAGTAAGCTTTGTACCTTTCTTCATTTGTGAGTGTATTCACTTTTCTTTCCTCTTTGAAAATGTTTCAGTCGTTGGTAATCTCACTATTCTTTCATTTAATAGTTCATTAATTGAGTTCATACTTAAAATGTGTTACTTGATCATGATTTTCATATATTGTTTTGACTCGAGAATTGCGTAAACTTTGTGAAATGATCATAGGCCCTCTTTGATATATCACCCATATTAGCCTTGACCTCACCCTTATATGTTTACCCTCGTTAACCCCTTTGAGCCTAAATATAGCCTTTCATTTCATAACCCCAATCCCATAACCAACTCTAAATTGGAGTTTTAGCCCATATATACACTTTCCATACCTTTGTTTGGAATGTTGCTTGGGATTGAATGATGTTGTTATGATGTCGGTTGCAATTTAGGCATATGAGAGTTTGAAAAGTAAAGAAAAGATATGTGAAAAAAGTGTGAGAAAGAGAAATCAAAAAGAAAAAGAAAACAAAAGAGAAAAATGAGAAAAAGAAGAAAAGAAAAGAAAGAGAAAGTTGTAAATGTTGTATATAGTTCAATAAGCTTTTATCGCTCTCCAATTCATACATTTAATGCCTGGTTTGGAACTTGTTTTCGAACTTTTGATATTGCCCGCATTTTCCCATTATCCCGAGTTTTCATCTCGAACACTTTGAATCCGTACATACATTCCTTTCATTTCCTACCCTATCCTAGCATACATTACAACCCTATAAAGTCATATGTGATCTTAAAGTGAATTTAATTTAAAAGTCATAATAGTTTTGATAATCTGTGAAAATGCATTTCGCCTACTTTAATGTGCGGTATCTTTCATTGAGATTACATTTCTCATTTTATATATAGCGTTCTTCATTCGTGACATATGCGCGGCTTAGTTTCCATTTACATTTACTCATTAAGACCACATGTCTCGTGTGTTAGCTCCCTGTTTTGAGTGAATGAACTTGATGAGTGTAATTCCCATGAGGATTTAATATATGCTTGCTTTAATGTTTATTCGGTTTATATAAGTTTTTTCCAAATCACACTTTGCATGTGCTCTCTCCCCTCCCACACTTTAAGGTTTCAATTCTACGAGGTGCATTCTATAATGTTAATGATTCGGACTTTTGTGTGAATTCATTCACTTTGCTAATAATGCATATGAAATCTTTTTTTCTTTTGTTGGGATTGTTGGATGTTGGTTTGGGCATATTTTGAGGAAACCATATGATGTTTGCGGGTATCATCCCTGAAAACTCTCACGAGACGACACTCGTCCACTAGGGTAACCAAGGGGTTTAACGGCTTATTGCATATGCTAAATGCAATCCTGTTCCCTACGAAAGTGGAAATTATATTTCAATGCTTATATATGTTTTTTATTTCCTTCTGTGGACTGGTTTTATTTGTTTCATCACTAGGGACTAGCAATGTCTAAGTTAGGGGGTGTGATACATCACGAAGATTGCATATTTGCACCCTTTATCTTTATGTATTCTAGCACTTTTATGTTCTTAATGTTTATATTTATGCGTGTTAACCATACAACCTCGGATTTGGACATATATATGTTTTGCAGGGGTTAATTGTGCTTTTGTAGGTATTGGAACGCTAAAAGTGAGATTCAGTTGCATTTCGGAGAAGTTTCATCGTCGAATGATACTTCAAGGGCAATTTGGTATTTTAAAACTCACTATTTTTTATGGAATTAAGTTACCAACATGTAAATCATCAAATTATCTTTCCGTGGCCACTGATCGTGCGTCATTCTGACTCCGTATGTGCAAGTTATGGCCATTTCTGGAAGACTTCGGTATTTTCTTCTACTTCAAGGGCATTTTGGTAATTTCATACTGCATAATTTGGAGGGTTTCAAAACATAATCATGTATATAATTGAGTTAGCTTCGCGTTGGTTCCAACCATGCCTCATTTCGATTCCGTATGAGGGAGTTATAGCTGTTTCCGTGCATTGCGTCAAAATTGGTTCAAAGAGGAAAAGTGGGTTGTCTCCCGCCCAAGGCAAATCTCAAAACCGCGATCGACCAGTCCCAAACATGAGGTCGACCGGGCCCATCCGATATGGACGAAAATTGACTTATTATGGTTTTTTTGGCTTGGTTTTGTTGGGGGTTTATTTTGGGGTATTAATAGAATGTTATAGGCTTTTATTTGGTAGATATATTTCATTTTAGATAGGATATTTTAGCGGTTGTTCTTGGGAGCTTCCCTCTCCTCTTTTCTCTTTAGTTTCCACCCATTTATGTAAGTAAACTACTATTCGTTATCTCTTTCCATTAATACATGCTTTGATTACTTGATTTCTTGCTTTGTAGTTACTTTTCTTGCTTTGATTAATTAGTTGTTGTAGTTTATTTCTTATTTTCCTTAGTCAATTAGTTGCCTTAAATTAGTTAATTTATACATGCTTTTTAATATGATTTCTAGCTAATTTAGTCTAGGTTGTGTCGGATTGAACTCATTCCGGGTTGACATGTTGCTTTGCTTTGGTGATGGCGTTTACGGGTATATTTCAGGTGCGTTGTCCTAGTTATTACACCTAGGGGATTTGACGGGGCATATGATGTATGTTTCATACTTACGACCTTGCGTGTGTAACTTCTAGGGTATATGTTGACACCAAAATCGTATTAGGCTTTTATGCAAATTTAGGGGCATGGCAACCCTTGATTTAATTAACTGTCGAAACGAGACGCATTTGTAATAACTTGTCAACCCATTTAACCATTTTATACTATTTAACTCGGGTGAGGGATATTCAACACAACCTATAGTTTTTACTCGCTTTCTTAATCTAGCTTTATTTTCCCTTGCCTATATTAAACATTTCCCTTTTTGCATCTTTTCCCTTTTTGTGTATAATCATCTTTTACACTCTTATTTAGGAATATTAAACCTTATGAAATCTAGCAACTCGTCTCTGTGGATTTTCGATACGCGACTTACCGCTATACTCACCTGTTGAGTGTAGTCGTAATTTAGGTTTGTGTATAATTCAGGTGAGCCGAATTCAAAACGATCGGCGCGTAGGTGACTCTCGCGCCGCGGAAAAACCCCGTCTATCAGCAACACAAACCATTCATTAACTATTATGAAAGTTGAGTTTGTAGCATGGTTGATGCTACAACTTATGTATTTTGGCCGCGTGACTTCATTTCGGGACTTGGAGTTATCAACAATATTATCAAGCCGCTGAAATATTATGATAATGTCACTGCAATCTTCTTTATGAAGAAATGTTAGGTACTCCTAAAGTAACTAAGCACGTTAAATGAAATACCTATCAGTGAAAGAAGAAATTCAAAAACAAAGAGTTTCAATTGATCACATTAGTACGAGTGATAACATAGCAGATCCTCTTACGAAAGGACTATCTCCAAAGACCTTATGGAACGTGTCAAAGAGATGGGTCTCGATTAGTAAAATTATGATTGCTATTTGGCTTAGTTGTTTGACACTATTACTTAAATTCAATAAAAGTGTTTCTGATTTCAATTATTTATGTGTTTTGTGAGTGCATGCATATGATTATGAATTATTGTTGACAGAAATAGTCCTTATTCAACAGGACATTATTGTGACACCCCGCCTAATTAAATACCGGGCGATCACTCCTTTATTAAATTAAATCAAGGTGAACAGTTGGTTCATTCTCAGCATCACTGTCGATAAAAATAATTTTTCCGATTTAACACCCTAAATAATTAAGCTAAGTGTCAAAAACATTTTTCATACGAACTTCCAAATTTTATTTACAGAAAAGATTTTATTAATATGAAACAACATTTCTACGATAAAGATTCACACCACGAAATTTAAATAAAACCATACATTCACCAAACGAATGTCAATAATATAAAACTAAAGTCATAACCATCCTGAATAAATCCCATAAACAATACTGGAATAACTGAAATATAAAAAGATCCCCAACAATAAATGAAATGATGAAAAGGGCGACACGTGCCCCATAAATGAGAGTAATAGAAGTGGAGTCAATGACCGAAGCCGTCTACTCAAGGGACCTGCAACTCCCACCTAAGCTGCAGCTCGTTCTTCTCAAAGGATCCTAAGCAAGACGCCCCTGTAGCTGGGCACCTGAAAATATACATATATATACACAAGAGAGAGAGAGAGAGAGAAGAAAACGAGTCAGGGCCCGAAAGTGTGTTTGATTTTAAAATACGTTAAGCAAGTATTTAAATTGATACAGGCCAATGCAACATCATATTAGTTCGTCTCTCTCTTGAGAAATACTCACCTCTCTTCTAATGTGCACTCCTATCGCACTAACCTCCTCAATGGTTTGTTTATCTAAACTTACTCATATAATTTTCAAAACCGAACGATGACATAATTAAAAAAAATTACTTTCAATCTGTAGTACTCCTCTCGTTTTAGCTTCATTAAATTATAAGGTTTCCCAGTGTCTTCTCATACTATCACAAAACAGGTATTTATTATCTCGACCACAACTATGTCCTACTTATCATATTATAGAAGACATATTGAAGTTTATACCCATATATATATATATATTAACTACTTGAATAATATATATACAACAGCATTCCAACTAGTTTATGGTTGCGGGCATACTCTGCTATCCAGTCCCCGTATCGCTCATACAAAGGGAATACTAGTTCGGAATCACTCTCGAACTGTATTAACATATACAAAACAACGTTGAGGCGAAGTATAGATTCCAAGTCCAAGAGGTCAGTACATACCCACACGTCTCTTAGGACCGTCCGACTATCAATCTAACAGCCCGTACCTAGGATCTCTATCTTCTAAGGTACAAATCGATATCCCCCAAAAGGCAACATAGGATACGATCGTCCCAGCGCGGTAACCTCAGGGATAGCGAGTAGCGTGAGTACGTTTTTCACATGAATATAATATATGTACACACATTCATATAAATATACCAATTCCATTATATTAATATAGGTTTCTCTCGTAACCCATAGTCATAACATTCATCTTTAATTTCCCATTATTATGATTACGTATAAGGTTTCGTCTCTAACCTTAACTCGAAGAGTTTTTCTCACTCATTACCTAACACTCCTGGGTTATAACTTTACTAATCTAAAATTCAGTAAATAATTTTATTTGGTTCCAACGTAACTCTCTTACGAACCTCACCCTTAAGTTTCATAAATTTAACAACCTAAAGTAAATATCCCATAATTACCCTCCTCGTTGAAGATTAAAGGTTTTAACATATGACCATATGCCCTACTGGTCCTCAATATCTCCCAAATCATTTATTAGAATGCCCAAGGTTTATTCCACGATAAATTAATTTAGCTAATTAAACAAGGGAAATAATAGGCTACCAGGGAAGGTCGATCGATCGACGTCTGGGGGTCGACAGATCGAACCTTCGATCGATCGACGCTATAGGGTCGATCGATCGATCAAGCAGGTCTGCGAAAATCTGCAGAAGTGCAGTTGCGGGTTTAACTAATATTCTTCATTCAAATCCATAATTTTCAACACTAATCGTCCCAAAACTTATACTACAATCATGGTAATATATTTCCAGATGTTTCTAACGTTAAGCATGCGTATATTCATCATTAAACATGATTAAACAACCTAAAATCTTATCTAATCATCAAGAACCCTACAGTTTTCTTAACCTTTGTTCTAATCAGTTTTCTCCAGAAATTTCTTCTAACAAATCATCATAATTTCGTGGGTTAAACATCTACTTCACATATTAATTTCCAGAATAAGGTTCATCTGATTTCTACATGCAAATCCCTAGCAAAATTGGGTTTTCTTCAATGGATTATACACCTAATCATTCCTACACTAACATGATTATTGCACTAACGAAAATACGCAAGTTAAACACTTGCCTGAGATTTCAGAGGTCTGGTTTCCTGCTGATATTGGTGTGGCTGCGTTCTCCTCCTCGCGATCTACGCGTTGGTGGTGACGGTGGTGCAAAAGGTGGTGTTTTTGGCCTTGAATCACCTAGCAAGGTCTCTCCTCTCTTCTCCACTAGCCGTCTTAGGGTTCTGAATGATCTAACCCTAAAAGACTGACTTAAAAGGCTGCTAAGGATGGCTGAAATTCGTGGGTTTAATTACCCTAATTTGTAAAATGACCAAAACGCCCTCCCGGGTCACTAATTAAGCCTAAAAACATCCCGAGACCCAAACTAAACCCCCGGGTACACTTTTCTGACTATCTCGACCCTTCCGGACGCGTTGACGCACTCAAAACGACCATACGGACAACTTATAAAATATTCACTTTTTAATTAATATAATTAATCCCGACGTGACACGAGCACGTCTCGACTTAATTTTTCGAAATAGTCATTTAATTCACTTATGACATTCAATATAACCAATATAATATATTACTATGATCATTAGTAATATTCAACAAGTTTCCCATAATTACCAACTCTAGTCACGTTAATAATTATAACATAATTAATTTCCGGATTTTTATTAAATAAATCCCCAAATTAAATATAGCATAAAAATATGGGGTATTACATACTTCCCCCCTAATAACTGAATTTCGTCCCGAAATTCGGAAAATAAGGCATACCTGGTAAAAACAACTCTGGATATCTCTCGCGCATATCTACCTCACGCTCCCAAGTGGATTACTCCACATTATGATGTTCCCACTGGACCCGCACGAGTGGAACTACCTTCGATCTCAATCTCCTCTCACTGTAGTCTAGAATAGCCACCGGTCTCTCCTCGTAAGAGCTATCCGACTGCAAGTCGATCTCATCTATCGCAATGTGAGTATGGGCCATATCATCCCGAAGGTATCGTCTCAATGACGAGATGTGGAATACATCGTGGATGCGATGTAAATGTTCTGGCAATCCCAACCTGTATGCTACCGGCCCAATTCTCTCGATGATGGGAAATGGTCCTACGTACCTCGGAGCCAATTTCCCCTTCTTCCCGAACCTTATCACTCCTTTCATAGGAGATACACGCAACAACACTTGATCTCCCACATTAAACTCCCGGAAGAACCGTTTCGCATCGGCGTAGCTCTTCTGCCTGTCTTGGGCTACCCGAATACGACTCCTGATTATCTCGATCCTCGCGGAGGTCTCCTGGATCACTTCTGGTCCTAATAACTTGTTGTCCCCCACCTCGAGCCAACAGGTTGGAGAACGACAAGGCCTGCCGTACAAAGCCTCAAATGGAGCCATGTCAATCGTAAACTGGTAGGAGTTATTATAAGCAAACTCTACCAGTGGAAGATGTGGCTCCCAACCTCCTCCGAAATTGAGGATACACATGCGTAGCATGTCTTCCAACATCTGATTAGTACGCTCTGTCTGTCCATCCGTCTGTGGGTGGTAAGCTGAACTCAGTCTCAACTCTGTACCCATAGCCTCCTGAAAGCTTTCCCAGAAACGTGACACAAAAATCTTGTCTCTATCTGACACAATATTCTGGGGCACCCCATGTAATCTGACAATCTCCGCGATAAACAACTGGGCATACTGACCCGTGGTATAATTTATCTTTACTGGCAGAAAATGAGCCACCTTGGTCAGACGGTCTACAATCACCCAGATAGAATCGTGGCCTCGCTGTGATGTAGGCAACCCTGTAATGAAATCCATGGAAATACTTTCCCACTTCCACGCAGGTACTTCCAACGGCTGAAGTAATCCTGACGGTTTCTGGTGGTCCACCTTCACCAGCTGGCAAGTATAACACTTGGACACAAATTCGGCGATGTCCTTCTTCATCCCACTCCACCAGTACTGACGTCTCATATCCTGGTACATCTTATCGCCTCCCGGATGTACTGCAAATCGGGACCCATGAGAATGAGTCATCACCTCATGACGTAGCTCCGCTCCTTCGGGAACCACTAATCTCCCATTAAACCGCAACCCTCCATCCGAACTAACAGAATAGGACTCAGCACCCTCGGCTAGAAGTCGTACAATCTGTTCCTGACAGAACGGGTCTGTGGTCTGTGCCTGTATTACCCTCGTAACAATCTCGGGTGTGACTGTCATCACGGATATGAAGGAACGTGCTACTGCGTCCTGATGACCCAACTCCTTCCATTTTGCTTTCCAGATGTCCGCTACATCGTCAACCGGTCTACGGCTCAACGCATCAGCAACTACGTTGGCTTTCCCCGGATGATACTGTATATCGAACTGGTAATCTTTCACAAACTCTAACCATCTGCGCTGACGCATATTCAGCTCTCACTGAGTGAACAGGTACTGCAGTGACTTATGGTCTGTGAACAAACGAAATTTCTCGCCCAATAAATAGTGCCTCCAAATTCTCAAGGCAAAGACGACCGCAGCTAACTCCAGGTCGTGGGTGGGGTAATTCTTCTCATGCGGCTTAAGCTTGCGGGAAGCAAAAGCTATAGCCTTCTCTTCCTGCTGAAGTACTCCCCCAAGTCCTCGTAAGGACGCATCTGTGTAAACCAGGTACTCTACACCCGGCTTCAGTAAAGCAAGGACTGGTGCCAATGTAAGCTTGTCCTTCAGCTCGTCGAAAGCCAACTGACAAGCGTCATCCCAAACATATGGTACCCCCTTGCGAGTCAGATTCGTCAACGGACCCGCTATTTTGGAGAATCCCCGAATGAACCTCCTGTAGTATCCGGCTAACCCCAAGAAACTACGCACTTCCGTCGGTGTCGTGGGCTGTCCCCACTCCCTCACCGCTGACACTTTGCTCGGGTCAACTGTTATCCCCTGCTCAGAAACAACATGGCCCAAGAACTGTACCTCTCGCAACCAGAATCCACACTTCTCGTACTTCGCATACAACTGATGCTCTCGTAGAGTCTGAAGAACCTGCCTCAAGTGTTCGGCATGCTCCTCCTCGGAGTTTGAATATATCAAGATATCATCTATGAAAACGATGACGAACTGATCCAAGAACTCTTTGAACACTCGGTTCATTAAGTCCATGAAAACGGCTGGGGCATTTGTGAGTCCAAACGGCATTACCCTGAACTCATAGGACCCATATCTTGACAAGAAGGCAGTCTTTGAAACATCCTGCTCTCTAATCCTTAGCTGATGGTACCCCGACCTCAGATCTATCTTCGAAAAGAAAGTTGCTCCCCTCAACTGGTCGAATAGGTCATTGATTCGAGGCAACGGATATTTATTCCGTATCGTGACCTTGTTCAACTCCCGGTAGTCCACGCACAATCTCAGTGAACCATCTCTCTTCTTTACAAACAAGACTGGAGCGCCCCAAGGTGAGGTACTCCTACGAATGAAGCCCTGACCTAATAGCTGCTCAATCTGATCTCGTAGCTCTCGCATCTCTGCTGGAGCCATACGGTATGGTGCGCGCGCTATAGGTCTCGTATCCGGCACTAAATCAATAACGAAGTCTATCTCGCGACTGGGCGGTAGGCCTGGTATCTCCTGAAACACATCGGAATACTCCCTAACAACTGGGATCGAGTCCAAAGGAATCACAACCTCCTTAGAGGTATCCTCCTCAATGTAATATAAATGAGCGGTCGAACCTCCCTCTGGGCGAGGCATCGCCACTACAAACATCTCTTGCCCCGGAATGGCAAAAATAATGCTCCCACCGAAGCAATCAATCATGGCTCTATAAGATGCGAGCCAATCCATACCAATAATCACGTCATGCTCGTGCATGTCTAAGACTAGCATGTCTGCAGGCAATACCAAGCTACCAATTTCTATCCCTACTCCCCGGCATATAAAGAATATAAGCGACCCACTCCCCAATGGTGAGTCGACACACGTCATGGTGCTCTCTTCTATGGCTAACAATCCTAAGGACTTCGCAAAATGCGTAGCTATAAAATAGTGCGTCGCCCCCGTATCAAACAAAACTTTACCCATAGTACCATGGATAGGAAACATACCCTCAATCGCGGGTGGTGCCTGTGGAGCTGCTGCCTGGTGGACGTTATAGACACGTCCGTACTGTAATTGCCCCTGCTGCACTGGAGCTGCTGGAATGGGTGGTAGGGCTGGCATCTGGGCTGGAGCTGGAAGGGCAGGTGGGAAGAGTGGTCTCTGCAGCTCATTACGGGCTCCCTGCTGCTGTGGGGCCCTATCGCCCTCTGGACAATCCTGACGCTTATGGCCGTGCTTGCCGCACACAAAACACCGGCCTCTGAAATTACCTCCCCTCTGTCCCTGCTGACCACAGCCTTGCTGGCCGTTACCTCCACGCCATTGGCCCTGCTGGCCCTGGTGTGCACGCTGTTGGCCTTGCTGGCCCTGCTGCTGCCCCTGCGATCGGTGTTGGCCCTGCTGGCCCTGCTGATTAGGCTGACCCTGATGGCCCTGCCTGAATCCCCCGAATCCCTGTCTAGAATCACCTGAACGGAATCGCTTAGCAGGGTCCCCCTGATGGGAACTCTGCTCGTGCTGACGAGTCTGTCCCTGAGTTGGTGCCCCACTGGCACGATTACCCCCGGTCCTGCCCTGCTGGCTGGACTCTCCTGCTCTCTTGCTTCCCTGAAGATGGAAGCGGTGATCCTGGCAATGTAGTAATGCTGCATTGAGTACGTCAGTAAAGGCACTCAGGGATAGATTCCCAATAAGGTGCTGACGGATCCTCCAAGCTAACCCGTCGACGAACAGCAAAATTTTCTTGCTCTCAGTGGGTGCCTCATCTGGCACAATAGTGAGAAGTCTCGTGAACTCCTCCTCATACTCGGCTACGGTAAGGTTCTCCTGCTTCAGATTTAGCAATTTCCGCCTCATCTCAGTCTGCACTGCGGGTGGAAAGTACTTGCGGTCAAACCGCTCCCAGAACATCTGAATAGGGATCGTGTCCCTCTCCTCCAAAGTAGTAGTGGACTCCCACCACTGTAATGCGGCTCCCACCAACTTGAAAGAGGCCAATAGCTGCTTCTGCACTTCTGTGCACTCATACATACGGAGATGCCGCTGGATGTCCTTCTTCCATTGGCTGACAGTAATTATATCGGAGCTACCAGAAAACTCAGGGGGATGTGCTTTCTGAAAAGCATCCCGAACCCTCTCCCATGCAGATGGAAGCTGTGCTGGTACTGGCGCCACTGCCTGGACCTGGGGTGGAGCCTGCTGAATCACCGCTATCGTGGCATTCACCGCCTGAGCAACGATGGCGGCTACTTCATTCGCATTCATTGTGCCTGGTGCCGGAGCTGCTGGCTGCTCGGCTTGGGCACGCCTATCTTTCGGAGCACGTCTCGGAGGCATCTGAAACGTGAACAAGTTTATTAGTCTACAGTTATCATCGAATCTCAATTAACTGAAGACTTAAACGTAAAAGCAAGAATACAACAGTCCTAACAATAGGGCTCTATAGCAATAACGTTAAGCTGAAGGCGAAAGTAAGCCGTACAGATCCTATGGACACTAGAACCTGATGCTCTGATACCACCTGTGACACCCCGCCTAATTAAATACCGGGCGATCACTCCTTTATTAAATTAAATCAAGGTGAACAGTTGGTTCATTCTCAGCATCACTGTCGATAAAAATAATTTTTCCGATTTAACACCCTAAATAATTAAGCTAAGTGTCAAAAACGTTTTTCATACGAACTTCCAAATTTTATTTACAGAAAAGATTTTATTAATATGAAACAACATTTCTACGATAAAGAATCACACCACGAAATTTAAATAAAACCATACATTCACCAAACGAATGTCAATAATATAAAACTAAAGTCATAACCATCCTGAATAAATCCCATAAACAATACTGGAATAACTGAAATATAAAAAGATCCCCAACAATAAATGAAATGATGAAAAGGGCGACACGTGCCCCATAAATGAGAGTAATAGAAGTGGAGTCAATGACCGAAGCCGTCTACTCAAGGGACCTGCAACTCCCACCTAAGCTGCAGCTCGTTCTTCTCAAAGGATCCTAAGCAAGACGCCCCTGTGGCTGGGCACCTGAAAATATACATATATATACACAAGAGAGAGAGAGAGAGAGAAGAAAATGGGTCAGGGCCCGAAAGTGTGTTTGATTTTAAAATACGTTAAGCAAGTATTTAAATTGATACAGGCCAATGCAACATCATATTAGTTCGTCTCTCTCTTGAGAAATACTCACCTCTCTTCTAATGTGCACTCCTATCGCACTAACCTCCTCAATGGTTTGTTTATCTAAACTTACTCATATAATTTTCAAAATCGAACGATGACATAATTAAAAAAAATTACTTTCAATCTGTAGTACTCCTCTCATTTTAGCTTCATTAAATTATAAGGTTTCCCAGTGTCTTCTCATACTATCACAAAACAGGTATTTATTATCTCGACCACAACTATGTCCTAGTTATCATATTATAGAAGACATATTGAAGTTTATACCCATATATATATATATATATATTAACTACTCGAATAATATATATACAACAGCATTCCAACTAGTTTATGGTTGCGGGCATACTCTGCTATCCAGTCCCCGTATCGCTCATACAAAGGGAATACTAGTTCGGAATCACTCTCGAACTGTATTAACATATAGAAAACAACGTTGAGGCGAAGTATAGATTCCAAGTCCAAGAGGTCAGTACATACCCACACGTCTCTTAGGACCGTCCGACTATCAATCTAATAGCCCGTACCTAGGATCTCTATCTTCTAAGGTACAAATTGATATCCCCCAAAAGGCAACACAGGATACGATCGTCCCAGCGCGGTAACCTCAGGGATAGCGAGTAGCGTGAGTACGTTTTTCACATGAATATAATATATGTACACACATTCATATAAATATACCAATTCCATTATATTAATATAGGTTTCTCTCGTAACCCATAGTCATAACATTCATCTTTAATTTCCCATTATTATGATTATGTATAAGGTTTCGTCTCTAACCTTAACTCGAAGAGTTTTTCTCACTCATTACCTAACACTCCTGGGTTATAACTTTACGAATCTAAAATTCAGTAAATAATTTTATTTGGTTCCAACGTAACTCTCTTACGCACCTCACCCTTAAGTTTCATAAATTTAACAACCTAAAGTAAATATCCCATAATTACCCTCCTCGTTGAAGATTAAAGGTTCTAACATATGACCATATGCCCTACTGGTCCTCAATATCTCCCAAATCATTTATTAGAATGCCCAAGGTTTATTCCACGATAAATTAATTTAGATAATTAAACAAGGAAAATAATAGGCTGGCAGGGAAGGTCGATCGATCGACGTCTGGGGGTCGACAGATCGAACCTTCGATCGATCGACTCTATAGGGTCGATCGATCGATCAAGCAGGTCTGCGAAAATCTGCAGAAGTGCAGTTGCGGGTTTAACTAATATTCTTCATTCAAATCCATAATTTTCAACACTAATCGTCCCAAAACTTATACTACAATCATGGTAATATATTTCCAGATGTTTCTAACGTTAAGCATGCGTATATTCATCATTAAACATGATTAAACAACCTAAAATCTTATCTAATCATCAAGAACCCTACAGTTTTCTTAACCTTTGTTCTAATCAGTTTTCTCCAGAAATTTCTTCTAACAAATCATCATAATTTCGTGGGTTAAACATCTACTTCACATATTAATTTCCAGAATAAGGTTCATCTGATTTCTACATGCAAATCCCTAGCAAAATTGGGTTTTCTTCAATGGATTATACACCTAATCATTCCTACACTAACATGATTATTGCACTAACGAAAATATGCAAGTTAAACACTTGCCTGAGATTTCAGAGGTCAGGTTTCCTGCTGATATTGGTGTGGCTGCGTTCTCCTCCTCGCGATCTACGCGTTGGTGGTGACGGTGGTGCAAAAGGTGGTGTTTTTGGCCTTGAATCACCTAGCAAGGTCTCTCCTCTCTTCTCCACTAGCCGTCTTAGGGTTCTGAATGATCTAACCCTAAAAGACTGACTTAAAAGGCTGCTAAGGATGGCTGAAATTCGTGGGTTTAATTACCCTAATTTGTAAAATGACCAAAACGCCCTCCCGGGTCACTAATTAAGCCTAAAAACATCCCGAGACCCAAACTAAACCCCCGGGTACACTTTTCTGACTATCTCGACCCTTCCGGACGCGTTGACGCACTCAAAACGACCATACGGACAACTTATAAAATATTCACTTTTTAATTAATATAATTAATCCCGACGTGACACGAGCACGTCCCGACTTAATTTTCCGAAATAGTCATTTAATTCACTTATGACATTCAATATAACCAATATAATATATTACTATGCTCATTAGTAATATTCAACAAGTTTCCCATAATTACCAACTCTAGTCACGTTAATAATTATAACATAATTAATTTCCGGATTTTTATTAAATAAATCCCCAAATTAAATATAGCATAAAAATATGGGGTATTACAATTATGAGGCCATTATGATACCCAATATTAAAGGTTTAGTTGAATGAAACATTGTTGTTGTAGTACATGGAAGGAACCATGCTCTTGAATAGCATGGAACCGCCATGACTCACATCCGTGAATTGTTTGATTTAAGAAAACTATATTTATCAGTTATTGTGCACCTTATGGTACCTAATTTAATTACGAGGATTATTAAGACCAAGTGGGAGACTGTTGGAAATTAATATTAAGTGTCGAAATTAATTATTTAATTTCAATTATATTAAATTCCGAATTTATGAATCTCTCAATTATGTGGTCTTAATAAATATCAGATAATTAATTAGGAACGTGATAAATACGAATATTAGAAGATTGGGTAAATCTTATCCGTTAGTCACATGATGGTTAGTGGCATTAGTGAAAGACTTGAAATAGAGTCCCACCTTCACTAGGATTCCGTCCCTCTTCCCCTTGTAAATAGAGGAGCCCTACACCATGTGGGGTTATCTCATAACAAACTATTTCTGAGGTAGGAGAGAAATTACGAGATTCAAATTGAGTGTAATTTTTCCAAGAAGGGAGATTGATGGAGCAATTAATTAATCAAGATTGATTAATGCATTGGATCAATGTAAGTCTTATTTTTTATCTTTTAGACGTATTTTGAGAAAACGTGAAGATCTAAGATCCTTTTATTAAGAACAATTGTATGCTAAAGTTTAATCATATTAATGTGTTCGTGATTAATATTAGGTGTTCTTAAGAATGATTTTACATGAGATGAATGTTTTAATATTAGGAATCTTATTTCTAAAGATAACTTGATTTTTGGCCTTCCAAATGGAATGAAAACATGTCATACTAGCAGCAGTCCATAAATATTTCACTTAAGGGATAAAGGTGATCTTCAAAGAATCTTTCCAGCAATCGACAATTTCAACATTGGATATAAAATTCACCCCAAAAGGGTCATAAATCCATTTCTAAAGAGAAGCAGAAAATTTGCATGATACGAATAAATTAATGTCATTTTCCATCTCAATCTTGGAAAGAATACATCTAGAGACAAATTGGATTCCAACTTTATGAAGATTTTAGAAGCTTATCAGGAAAAACTTTCCAAAACATAATAGAAAGTTTGGGAGGAATAAAGTTGTAGCATATCTGATTAAACCATGGCATTTTTTCTCATGATAAGTGAAAAATTAATAAGCTTATTTAAAGGAAAGATCACTAGTATGGAATAAGGGAAAAATTAATGAGTGTGTTATATGGATAAGAGGTACAGTTTGTTGCAGAATTAAGAGCATATGTGTGGAAATATGTTTGTAAATGGTCAAAGAATAAACCATTTACCATTATGAATGAAATCTGATAGAGGACAAGCGAGACTTTTATTGTCATATTATTGGTAATTAAGCATATAGGCAGTGGATTTTCCAAATGAGTTATCTCCCCAAAAATCATTTTTTCAATAATCCATAACAACTTTAATTGTTGTCCAAAATGAGTTAATCTTGTACTAAGTACCTCCATCAAAACGTTTTAATCAAGCATTTTGATAATAGAAGACCATCTCGAGAGCTTAGACGTTATATCCCAATAATATTTTAGTAAGATGTTTTATTTAATGTAGTGAGTCTTTTCATACCTAATCTCCTTCATATTTATCTTTACAAATGAATTCCCGTGCTACAGTAACAACCTTCCTTTTAGAAATTGATCTAGTCCACATAATGTTTTTTATCCACTACTGCAGCTTCATAAGGAGGAGTCGGGTCCCATTTGTAAATCTTGAAATTGTATAGCAATATAGGATGAATCACATATTGAATAAGTTGGATTCTATCTGCTATAGATAAAGAATTCTTTTGTCATCCTTCTAGCCTATTTGTGATTTTTTTGGTAAGAGGTCTTAAATGCAAAGATCTTGGTTTACCTTTGAAGATAAGCACTCGAAGATAAGTGAAATAATCGACACCATCTTTCATATTTAATATATGGAAAATTTCATCTCTCCTTGCTTCTGCACCTTTATCAATAAAAACATTACATTTATCTACATTAATAAATTGGCTAGATTTAGTAGCCTATTGATCAAACAGATTCATTAAATCCCTCAAAGATGAATTATTGGCCCTGAAAAATATCAAAATATCATCAGCAAATGGGAGACATGATGGAGACTTAAATTCTCTTAGTCTAAAAATAGCATTAGTGATATTCCACTGTCCATCAAATTAATCAATTCTCTGCTTATCACTTCTTTAGAAATATAAAAAATAAGAGGATACAGTGGCTCTCTTTGTCTAAATCCCCTAGAACAAGGGAATAATCCAATGGGAGAACCATTTAATATAATAGGAAGTTCAGGAAAATGAAGGATAGCTGAAATAAAATCCATAAATTTGTCACATAATCCAAAAGAAGAAATGGTTTCCAACGAAAAATCCCAGTTCAAAGTGTTAAAAGATTTAGCAACATTAATCCCGATTCCTATATTCCTCCCATGACATTTATAACTCAATAAATTAAAGCATTCAGAAAAAATCCTATTTTTTGAGATATACTTATATGTTTGACAAAGCCAACTTGAATAGATGAGAGGATTTGAGAGGCAATCAAGTTAATACTGTTTATAATGATTTTGGTAATGACTTTTAAAGAAATGTTTGCAAAATTAATTTAACTAAACTTTGAGATTTCATCAACTTCGAGAATTGAGGAATAAACACAAGATGGCTAGAGTTAAAACATAAAAGGATACAACCATTTAGGAAGAAACCTAGGACAACAAGACAAACCACATTATATATGTTGTTCCAATATTTTTGGAAGAAACCTCCAAAGACATTTGGACCAAGAGAAAGATGGGAATCCATACAAAACATAGTGTTTTTAATCTCAGCGTCACCTGGCATACAAATCTATTACTATCAACAACATCCACCATAGGAGAAATTAATGTCTAGTGTTAATTCAACAATATGTTATGTCCGATATTTATTATTAACAATACCCTTGTAAGTAAGTTGGTTTTTTCGTAATATGGTTTATTTCTCAACATGGTTTTATTGTGGTTGTTAAATTTTTAATCCTTTCAAACAATCACGTTTCAATGTTTCAATTAAAAGAACATTTTTTGTACTTTAGTTAGAACAGGAGGAGGAGGAGGAGTAAAATTGTTACGTAAAAAAAATATATGTTGTTTACATGTACAAACATGAACACACTGACAAGGTATAACTGAAAACATGCTAGATAACAACACAAAATGTGACTGATAAGATATGACATCTAGGTCCCATAGGGTGGGGTCTCCTAATAGGTTTTGGTCACTGCGCCGCATCACCTGCATCAGATGGCTCCATTGTGTCAGATCCTACTCTCTCTGGATGGTGATCGGCAACCTCGGTGTCATACCCCACCCCCAACCCATTTGATGGTCTACCACATAAACTCCCTCTGCCCCGTCTAATGGACACTATCGGTACGGGCATATCTCCTATCACTTCTCGCAGTGCATGGTCTTCTTCTATGATCTCATTTGTTAGCCATGATGGTGTTCCTTAAAGTGTAACCTCAATCCAATCTGAGACATGAGTCGATTTGTCCAGTGCGTGTTGGATAAATTTCAATATAATATAATATTTTTATTATATTAATTGATGTTTTATTTTAATCTTTAGTTGTTAATATTTTATTATATTATTGGTGTTTTATTTTAAACATAGTTTGGGTTTTATTTTAGAAGGTAGAAACATTAGAAAATGGGTGTGAAAAATATGGGAGTGCTCAAAATCTCATATTGTCCCACATTGGAAGAATACTACAAAAAGTAGTGGTATATTAACTAAACGACAACTAAGATTCTTAGTTGACAAGTCAAATAAGAGGCTATGTCCTACGCATCGCGGTGGCGCTTAAGCACCACCAATCGCGACACGCGACACGCGGCGTGCGAAAGGGAGATTGGACGACTTAGGGCGCATTGCGCGCTTTGATGCGCACTTGGCACGTGTGCATCGTCGCTTGGAGCATGGGAGCCTAAAGTTTTGACAAGGTAAAACAGATCAACAGTTGTGATTAAACGATTCGATTAAAGGGTTTAAAATCCTAAATGACTTGATTTAAACTGTTAGATGAACTCGTAGCGTTTCGTGTAGGGGACGTCCATTCGCTTACTATGGGACGCCTAATCTGAACTGTTAAATTGAAGATGTTCCAAATAGGCATGATCCAACGATTGCTGAGTCGCAACATGAAGAGATGTGACTATTGAAGAACAGTCACATAAATGGCTATAAAAAGAGTTTCAGGCCTCTATTTTGGACACCGAAAATTGCTAATTTCTCCTCTCTCCGTCCTCTATATTTTGGCATTATCAAGTTACAAATTCAGAGTGTTCTCGGTTTGATCAAAAAGTAAATAGTTTGAATAAAACAATTGTTCATACACTGCATTGTATCCTGAAGGCAGATTCTATAAAACCCATAGTGTACTCGCGGTTCTGTCTCAACCGGATTGGGAGAAATTTTGCCTAAAAGAAAGCGTTCCAAGAACGTGCCTTGTAGAAATTAATTAATATATTTTGTTCTTTCCATAACAAAACTCCAACAGTTTTAGGCAAAATTATTTCTTATTACTCCACTCAAATGGAAGGAACTATGGCACAATCTATCCAAGTCATGACTCAAGACTTAATCCATCTCGACCGTTTTGATGGAGGAAATTTCACCCGTTGGCAAGAGAAAGTTATGTTCTTCCTCACATCACTAAAACTTGCATACATTCTAGATGATAACCTTGAACAAATTCTCGAGCCCACACCTGAAGACATTGAACAAATAAAGCAAAAACGTGTGAAGAGGAAAGAAGACGAATTTATTTATCGAGAACACATCCTCAATGCTTTGTCTCAAACTGTTTATAGCGCTCATCGAATGATTCTGGCGGCAAAAGAATTATGGAAGGCTTTGGAGACAAAGTATTAAAATGAGGAAATAAGAAACCGTAAGTTTCTGATTTCAAACTATATGAATTTTAGAATGAGTAATGATAAATCTGTCGCTACACAAGCATATGAACTCCAACAAATTATTGGTGACCTTAGAGCTGCTGGAATTAATCTTCAAGATGAATTTCAAGTAGGGGTGATTGTTTCAAAATTTCCATCCTCTTGGAATGGCTTTAAGAAGAAAATTAATCATCATGAAAAGACTTATACAGTGGAATCCCTTCTTCGTCACCTTCATATTGAAGATGATACTCGTATTCGAGAAAATAAGGATGAACAAGGTAAGGGTCATTCAAAAACCAATATGGTTGAGGATCAAAATTCCAAGATTACCAAAGACTCAAAATTTAAAGCAAAGAATGATTCAAAATTCAAGAACCAAGGTACAAATAAGAAAAAGAAGGAAAAATGTTTCTTCTGTGACAAACCGGGCCATTATTCTTAAGAATGTCTTTTTAAAAATAAGGCATTTAAGGAAAAACAAGGGTCAAAGGAAACCAACAATTTTGAAGATCTTATTGCTACTGTATGCGAAGTAAATTCAATTGATAATGAAAGTGTATGGTGGCTGGATACTGATGTAATGCTCCACATATGCAAAGACCGCTCTTCATTCAAAACATATCAAGAAATTGATGGAAAAAAAGTGAAGATGGCAGATAATCTTCGTACCAATGTATTTAGAAAAGGCACAGTGGAATTAAAGATAACTTCTGGAAAGACACTTACTCTAATTCATGTACTTCATGTACCTGATATGTGTAAAAATCTTGGGTCTGGGGACCTTCTCAATAAGAGAGGTTTCAAACTAGTGTATGAGTCTGATAAGTTTGTCTTGTCTAAGAATGGCTAATTTATAGTCAAAGGGTACTCTTCTAACTGCATGATCAAAATTAATGTAATCAATGATATTAGTTATGCTTATATGGTTGAGTCTATTTCTTTATGGCATAGTAGATTAAGTCATGTGAATTATAAAAGCATAAAAAATATGATTAATCTTGGCTTAATCTCGGATTACAAATTTCATAACATTTCTAAATGTGAAATTTGTGCTCAATCGAAGATAACTAGAAAGTCGTTCAAATCTGTTGAGAGGACATCCGAAATGCTTAATCTTATTCATAGTGATGTATGTGATATGAAGAGTAATATGACTCGTGGTGGAAATAAATATTTCTTAACTTTCATTGATGATTACTCTAAGTATGCATATACATATTTACTTAAAAGCAAAGATGAAGTTTTTGAGAAATTTCTAATTTTTAAAGCAGAAGTTGAAACATAAAAAAAATTGGAAAATTAAAGTCCTACGATCCGATAGGGGTGGTGAATATTACCCGAGTGAGTTTATATAATTTTTTAATACTCATGGGATAATCCATCAAGTTACGGCGCCATATACTCCACAACAAAATGGAACGGGGGAAAGGAAAAATAGGACTTTAGTTGAAATGATAAATTCAATATTAATCAGTTTTGGTTTACCTTTGTCGATGTGGGGAGAAGCGGTTTTATCTGTATGGTATATTTTAAATAGAGTTCAATTGAAAAACAAGGATATTACACCATACGAATTATGGTTTAATCGTAAAGCCTAATCTTATACGTCTTAAAGTTTTGGGATGTCTTGATTATGTAAGAAAAACCGAACCTAAAAGGCCTAAAATAGGAAATAGGACTTACAAATGTGTTTTTATTGGATACTCTAGTAACAGTACGACTTATAGATTTTTAAATCTTAAAACTCAAGAAATCATTGAGTCGGTATATGTGCAATTCTTTGAACATCTAACAAAGTTTAGTACTTTGAATCAAGGTTTAGAAAATAATAATCTGATTGTTGACTCCTCAACTTTAGAAGAAAATTCACAATCAATATCTTCTTTGGAAACAACGAATGACGTTGGACCGTGAAGGAGTAAAAGACAAAGAACTGAAAAAACATTTGGTACTGACTATGTTATTTATTTAGTTAAAGGGGATTTCAATGAGACTAAGAACAAAACTAAATTTGTTCTTAATGTAGAAGATGAACCGACCACATTTCATGAAGCAGTAACATCTAGGGATGTTGTCTTTTGGAAAGAAGCAATAAATGATGAAATGAACTCAATTTTGTCAAATCAAACTTGGGTTATTTCCGATCTTCCCCCCGGGGCTAAACCTATTGGGTGTAAATGGATATTTAAAAGAAAATTAAATCCGGATGGTTCTATAAATAAATTTAAGGCAAGACTAGTTGCTAAAGGCTATAAGCAAAAACATGGAATTGATTACTTTGATACATATGATCCTATTACTCGAATCACTTCCATTAGGATATTGATATCTCTTGATTCTATTCAAAATTTAGTTATTCATCAAATGGATGTTAAAACTTCATTTTCAAATGGTGATTTAGAAGAAGAGATTTACATGGAATAACCTGAAGGGTTTGTCTTGCCTGGCCAAGAAAAGAAAGTGTGTAAACTGGTTAGATCTCTTTATGGCCTTAAACAAGCTCCTGTGCAATGGCATGAGAAGTTTAATAATATTGTTATATCCCATGGATATAAAGTTAACGATGATGAAAAATGTATATATATTAAATTTGAAAATGGTGTTGGTGTTATTATTTGCTTATATGTGGATGACATGCTAATATTTGGGTCTAATCTCAAATATGTTGAAGAAACCAAAAGGTTTCTTTCATCAAAATTTAATATGAAAGATCTTGGAGAAGCTGATGTGATTTTAGGAATCAAAATTGTGAGAAAGGATAATTTTTTAGCGTTATCTCAATCTCATTATGTAGAAAAAGTTCTTAAATGATATAATCATTTTGAACTTAAGCCAGTTGCTACACCAGTGGATCCTAGTATCAAATTAATGAAAAATACTGGGCGTGCTATGGACCAACTTAAATATGCTAGTATTATTGGGAGTCTAATGTATGCCATGCATTGCACTAAACCAGACATTGCTTATGTAGTGAGTGTATTGTGTAGATTTACAACTAATCCAGGACAAGAGCACTGGATTGTAATTTCTAGGGTGCTTAGATACCTGAAGAGGACTTTGGATTATGGCTTACATTATGTAGGATATCCATCTATTTTAGAAGTATATAATGATTCAAGTTGGAATAATTTTGAATCAAAATCCAAGTCAACTACTGGTTGGATTTTTACACTAGGAGGAGCAGCTATCTCTTGGGGATCCAAGAAACAAACATGTGTATCAGATTTAACAATGCAATCTGAATTTATAGCCCTAACAGATGCATGTAAAGAAGTAAAATGGCTTAGAAATGTGTTGTATGATATTCCTTAATGGAAAAGTCCATCACCTTCTATTATGATAACTTGTGATAACCAAGCCACAATTTATAAAGTTTCGAACAAAACTTATAACGAAAAATCTAGACGCATTAGTCTAAGGCATCAAATTATAAGAAAATTACTCAAGGAAGGAGTAATTACATTCAGCTATATTAAACGAACAAGAATTTAGCAGATTCTCTAACTAAAGGTCTTGTTAGGGATATGATATATATAACCTCAAAAGGAATGGGAGTAAGGTCTATTAAATAACACAACTATATTTAATGGGAACCCAACTCATATCTTGAAAATATAGATAGAGTTCAATGTGATACAAACAAGTTAAATTATAGTTATGGAATACTAGGAATTTTATACAAAAAGTTCCATTACTATGTGCCTAGTGTTGGGTTTCTGCATGTTAGAGGATGAAGGTTAATTCTTAATAAATCATATAAGTGTGACTCGCAGAATTACTAAAGTTGATTTACCTATACAAGTGTCGAAAGTGTGGTCGTATTCTATGGAATCAAGACTGATCCTAAAGCGCTCGTGAAATCAGGATTAGCACAAGGCCATAAAAGTGCATTCTATAATAACACTTATAAACTCAGAAATCGGTATGTGTGATAGTTTCGACTAGTCTCAAAAGGTCCTTGGTTTAAGATACGTTCACCACAACACCTTGATGAAGTTTTGAATTATTTTCACTATATGGAAGTTCAAGTCCGAAAGACACTTCTCATTTATGTACTAGATTTTAGCGATAGTGCCAAAATTTATTTATTGTCTCTTTGTTTTGCTCTCTTATGTATATTGAAAGTAGTGGGGGAATGTTGGATAAATTTTAATATAATATAATATTTTTATTATATTAATTGATGTTTTATTTTAATCTTTAGTTGTTAATATTTTATTATATTATTGGTGTTTTATTTTAAACATAGTTTGGGTTTTATTTTAAAAGGTAGAAACATGAGCAAATGGGTGTGAAAGATATGGGAGTGCTCAAAATACCATATTGTCCCACATTGGAGGAATACTACAAAAAGTAGTGGTATATCAACTAAAGGACAACTAAGATTCTTAGTTGACAAGACAAATAAGAGGCTATGATCCTACGCATCGCAGTGGTGCTTAAGCACCACCAATCGCGACACGCGGCGAGCGAAAGGGAGATTGGGTGACTTAGGGCGCATTGCGCGCTTTGACGCGCACTTGGAGGGTGGGAGCCTAAAGTTTTGACGAGGTAAAACAGATTAACGGTTGTGATTAAACGATTCGATCAAAGGGTTTAAAATCCGAAATGACTTGATCTATACCATTAGTTGAACTCGTAGCGTTTCGTGTAGGGGATGTCCATTCGCTTACGATGGGATGCATAATTTTAACCGTTAGATCGAAGTTGTTCCAAATAGGCACGATCCAACAGTTTTTGAGTCCCTACGTGAAGAGCTGTGACTGTTGAAGAACAGTCACATAAATGGCTATAAAAAGAGTTCCAGGCCTCTGTTTTGGACACCAAAAATTGCTAATTTCTCCTATCTCCGTCCTCTATATTTTGGCATTATTAAGTTACAAATTTAGAGTGTTCTAGGTTTGATCAAATAGTACATAGTTTGAATCAAACAATTGTTCATACACTGCATTGTATCCTGAAGGAAGATTCTATAAAAGCCATAGTGTACTCGCGGTTCTGTCTCAACCGGATTGGGAGAAATTATTCCTAAAAGAAAGCGTTCCAAGGAAGTGCCTTGCAGAAATTAATTAATATATTTCGTTCTTTCTGTAATAAAACTCCAACAGTGCGTAGTCAACCTGTCTATCCATCCTATTGGTTCGTGGTGGTTGTCGTGGAATGGACGACACCTATGACTCATAAAAATCCTAGGTTGGGTGAGACGGAGTGACCCATAAAGAGTATACAAAATTATGGGACTCTTGTGAATCCATTTATGGGTGACCGGTTGGCGAGTGACCCCCAAATGAATACTTTGGAGATGGAGTCGCACGAGATGTCATGGGACCACCAGTATGTGAATCAAATGGGGATGTTGGGCACGTAAAATATGTAAACTTTAATATCATATGAGGTCAGTAAGAAGATCCCAATATGTCACTAGTCTGCATGGGTGTGATCAGAGCAACGTATTGCATCTTTGGATCGATAGGTGCCAGATGTGGCTACTTCCTCTGACGCCTTTATGTGGTAGTGCTCGTTGTGCAACCCGTATGCATCTCCCTGCAACTTCCAATGCTTGTTCGGGTACAGGGGGACGGGTAATATCTCATACTCTTCCAACTTCTTGTGCCGCAGCTAGACCTGTAGTGAACAACTTAGTGATCTCTAATAAGGTCATGTGTGCATCGACGGGATCTGACAATCCGACATCGACCCTTATATGTAAATCAGCTAGTAGTTGCATCTACAATAACAAAGACAACCCCAATGGCTTAGTAAATTTTTAATATAATTACATAACTGCAAAATGTTAGTATATTAAGAAGTAGTTAACATAAATTTGCTAGAAGATCGATAATCCCCCCAAATATTATGGCTGTGTGGGCTAGGTTAAACTCGGGTCCACTAATAAAATGAGGCATAATGTGTTGATACCATAGCATGTAAGGGTCATTCAATGGCATGGCACCATCATAAGGATCATCGCCCTAATAGTATATTTCCTCCCTCCCTATATCTTAATGTAGTAGCAATGCTAACTCACTACCATGTTAATCAAAACTGTTTTGATAATCATAATACCGGATGTAAACTATAATGTTACATCTTGTTAAAAATTGTTTTGTCATGAATCCAGGATGTTTAATCTTCATGCAATCACAAAATCGTAAATTCTTTATAACTATGATCAAAACTAACCTTTGTACATTGCAATTGATTGGAATAAGGTGACTTGAATGCTCCTGTCAAAGCTTCCTTTAAATGCCTTCTTGAACAACCCATAATTACTCTCTTATGTGCCCAGAATATTTGTGAGAAAATTCGAATAATGAGAATTTTGGATTTTCTCTCCCTCCTTAGAAACAATGTCTTATGAGATTACTCTAGATGGTGTAGAGCTCTCTATTTATAAGGGGGAGATGGCCAAAATCCTAGTGGAGGTGGGACTCTTTTCAAGTCTCCCACTAATGCCACTAACCATCATGTGACTAACGGATAAGATTTACACAATCTTTTAATATCTTTATTTATCACATTCCTAATTAATTATCTGACATTTATCAAGACCACATAAATGGGAAATTCGGAATTTAATACAATTGAAATGAAATAATTAATTTCGACACTTAACATTAATTTCCAACATAGCAGCGCGTCCTCTCATGTTAATCCTATGCAACTCCTCACTAGTGTCGCAGATGGTCAGTACAAGCTATCGCATCGCAAATTATCTGAGGCTACAATCTGGTAGATGCCACTCCACAACCTCGAAGTCTATGAGGGGTACACTGGCCCTCCATATATATGTACCTGATACATAGTACTCGAGTAACTATGCCATGACATCATCCGTATAAGGGAGCCAAATCATTTGAATTTTTTTAACAAATAAAGCACTCTTTAATTATAAATTAAGTCTGATTAGAAATGTACATCATTTAATATGAGAAAATTTGCTAAACGTTATGCACTTATATTGGCCGCATCAGATCTAGTTAGTCTCGAAAATAAGTCAGGACATGCACGAGGGTTTCCCGCCTAGATACCGGGGTGCACCACCTAAAAATATAGTAAGTATAAATGCAAAAAATGAATGACAATGGTAAGGAATACGAATGTAAAGTATTGGTAATTGTATTATAGTTTACTGACATCCCAAGGTACTGGACGTAGCTGCTCGGCATCCACAGCAGGAGGGGGCTCAACATGATCTTGTAATCGGTGCTCCGATGCCAAGTGGGATATACGCTCCAAACCCCATAATTGTTAATGAATGAAAACAAAAATTAATTAAGAAGAATAAATCTTCAAATATGATTCCATTTAAACCAAGCCATTTATTACATAATTTAACCTGTAGCAGCACAAGAGGCCCTAGTATCTCTTTGACATTTGCTGCAGTCGTCCTACATAACTTACGCTATAAAGTCACAAGAGCCTCCCCTCCCCAACTGCAGTCTGCGATCTTGCACAAATCGTGTAGGAATGGAAGGTATCAAAAGTTTCACATGTTTACTGAATTTATCTGGTAGCAATATGCCTCCAATCATATGCAAAATATATGATCGTGCATAAATGTTTAGTGTGTCGTCATCCGGTGCCTCAAGTAAATGTACGAATGTGTCCACCAACCAATTAACCCTAATATGGGTGCCGAAACCAAACTATAGTGGATCTGGGGTAATACCAAACTACTCCTGGCACATCGCATGAAAAGTATCTAGACCTCACGTAATGTCAGCACCTGTAATGGGAAGCCCGTCAATGGGTAACTTGAGTAAAACCTCAATATCTTGCATCGTGATACTGCACTCCCCGATTGGTGGATGAAATGTATGAGTCTCAGGGCACCACTATTCTACTACAGATTTGATGAAAGCCCGATCTAGGGTGACATATCCTAGTCAGTGTACATAGTAGAAGCCCAAGTCCATGAGTAATGGTACCAAAAGCCTAAACCTCTTTTTCTTGTACCGTCTATGGCCTAAATCACTCCATCTACATGTCAGGACCCCCTATCCTGAATAGTCCAAATGGCCTACGACCGATAATCACGTTATCTACTTCGTGCGAAAGGGTATATAAGACCCGACTGTATCCACGCACGTGGGTCTGGGATATCCATAGTAAATGCAATATAATAAGTTATGTTAATAAATTGAAACAAATTAAAAAAATATAATTAAACAGTGAAATGAAAGGACATACATAAAATTACGTATGAAACTATTTTAAAAATTAAAGTGAAATGAAGGAGTACTTACACCGTGGCCAATCAGGGGTGAAATACTAACATAGATCGGGATCAACTAAAAGACCGTGCATTGGTATTTCAGGACACCTCTTCCGCGTGTGGCTTGACCTGCGATAATGGATACATTGATTCTGTAGCCATTCCACGAGATCCATTTCATATTTTCACCGAATAGAAATGGGCTTCCCTACCTCACGCCTGAGTCCAGGGTTAGGTATCAACTCCGAACATAACATCGATCTCTAGTAAGAAACGTGGTCTTGAGGATATATCTACGATGCATACGTAAAATATGACTCGGTTGTAAAGTACTCACTAATAAGTGTCATGTAGTCGAACTTTATAAGGACAAAATTTTCAATTGAGTCTTAATGTAGTTTTGACTTATTCTCGGAACAAAACAAGTTTGAGTCATAGGAAGATTTTTATTGTCTGGTCCTACACAGACTATGACGTGTCGAATATTAATTGAAGACTTTATGGAGAAGCTTCAAGGAATTTAATTATGCCACAGTTTAATTCGTGTGAATTTCTCGTCTTTAAAGTCAAGTTGCATTTCGAGATCACTCAGGTATGAATGCATAATGTTAATGAAACTCGAAATTTAATTTTATAAAAATAAGGATGTTATTTTTAAAGAAAATATTTTTTTAAAAAAAGGTTTTAAAAGTGTTTTATTTGTTTACACTTCGTATTTATCAAATAAGGACGTCTTAGAGTTGGTTTTAGTTAAAACTCTAATCTGGGCATTATCGTTCAAACGACAAACGATGTAGTTCAAATGAGAACCACTGTCGTTGGAACGACGTAGTATCTCGCTCAAACGATATGCATCGCTTTAAAAAATATATTTAAGGAGTGTCCCAGTCCTTTTCTTGAAGTGGGTGCAGAACGAAATCAATTTTCAAATAATACGTTTTTCTGCAACAGTTTTCTAAGGTTTTAAAGCTTAAACACATCCTTATAGTTTACAAAGATTTGAGTTATCATTACCATATGTTTATGGGATCTTTGTTTCACCAAGTTGGGTTTGTTCAACAATTGAACATTATTAGTTTTGTGGTGGAGAAGCGAAGAAGATTACTTTCCTGTTCAACGTCGTGGACAACATAAGGCTACATCAGTGGACACCGAGGCACTCATGGAGGCACGTGTTATGGACATCTATTGTAGAAGAAGGTTAATTTCTGCGTGAGCACTGTGAAGATTGGCAGAAGATCAAAAAAGAATAAAGTCTCTTGGGTGGATCGAGTCATTGTATAAGACTAATGTCTGACTTTGTAAAAACATTGTCATAGTGATTGTCTGGCATGGGTCGTCCGAGGTTTTCTCCCGTTTTGGGTTTTCTCATACCTCAGTATTGTGAGTATTACTTTACTTTATTTTACTTGCTTTAATCACTAGTTGCATGCTTAGGGTTAAATAAGATAAAATATGGTTAAGTTAATTTGGTTCACAATTTGGTGTGGTTTATAAAAATTGAAAAAGAGTTTTTTCATAAAAAGAGAAAGTTGGTTTTTGTCATCCTTAAAATATTCCGCATAAGCAAAGTTCTTAATAAAGAGGGACCTAAAAAATTGGTATCAGATCTAGAAACATATTTTTATTGTGTTTGAACCCTTTTTCTTATAAGGATGAATTTCAGAAATTATGACAGTTTTCGCACTCCTGCTTTTTATGGCTCTAATTATGCTTATTGGAAAATGCGAATGAAAAATGCTTTAAAATCCATTGATGAGCGTGTATGGTTAGCTGTTAAAAAAGGTTGGTCACCATCTCTCACATGAGAGGGTGAGGTCACTAGTTTGAAACCCGTTGAGTCATGGACTGATGCTGAACATAGGCTTTCACTGTATAACTCTAAAGGTCTACACGTTGTTTCCTCACATGTCACACCTGAAGAGTATAATCGAATCATGACTTGTGAAACATCAAAAGAGTCTTGGGATATACTTTCACTCACTCACTAAGGCACAAGCACGGTTAGTGCGTCTAAGTTGCAAAATATCACTACACAATTTGAGATGATTAAAATGTTAAAAAGTGAGTATTTTGACAAGTTTTACACTAGGTTGTCCACTATTGTTAATACTTTGTTTAACCTATGTGAGAAGATACTCGATAACCATGTCACAAAGAAACTCTTAAGATCTTTGCCTAAAAGATTAGATGCTAAAGTGACCGTTTTAAATTCCCTTGGTATGTTAGAGTCGATAGAACTAGAAGAGATTGTAGGTGATGTCCAAACTATGAACTCGACATGTTTACCTCAAAGCAAGAGCAAAGAAAGAAAAGGGTATTTCTTTGAAATCCCTGAAGGAGGTTACTAAAGTTTCGGATGACAATTTTGATTTCGATTTTGAGGATATTTCTTTGTTGGCCAAAAAGTTTAAAAAATTTCTTGAACTTAAAAAATAATAGAAAGATGCTAAAAAGTTTGAGAAATTCAAGAGCAACAAAGTAGATTCCACCTATAAGGATAAGTTTGAGTAATCTAAGAGAGATGAGTCAGATCGTTGTTTTGGGTGTGAGGGATATAGTCACAAAGTAGCTGAGTGTCCCATTAGACTTAAGAAAGAGGGAAAGAAACCAATTTCATGCAATGCCACCTTAAGTGATAGTGATTTGTAAGATGGAGAGAGTTCCCCCATTGAGCGTAACTTTGTTGCGTTTATGGAATATCATGTGCGCGACGACTATATATCTTCCCTCGAGGATACTCATGTTCATGACACTTCCGAGGCCATTGAGAGTGCTTCCCGAGAGTGTGAGGGTGATGAGGAGATCGATGTAGGAAAGTTACAAGTTGCATTTCGATAGTTGACGATACGGTGAAAGTGAAGAAGGCTAACTCAAAATTGCAAGCTAAGTTGAATGAGCATGCCGTAGAAAATGATGATGCATTGATTGAGGATCTTATGGCACGGGAGAAGAATCTTAGGGAGAAGCTAGAGTACATCGAGAAAGAGAGAGGTTCTCTTAAAGGTTTGATGGAGGCTTTGAAAATGGAGATTTTAGAGTTTGAGGAGTCTAGGCATCTACTTGAGTCTAGGATTAAGGAGTTGGAGGAGAGTTTGAGAGACTCGTCTAGAGTTAAGGTTTGACTTGGAGTCTAGGTAGGAGAAGTTGGTAGGATGTTAGGCACCATACAAGTCAAGAGAGATATGTTTGGTATAGGCTTCGACGAGAGAGTTGTTCCCATTCCCAAAGCCAATACCAATCGTGTGAAAAAGCCCACTAGGAATGTGAGGAGAGGTCGACATTTTGGTAATCATTCCCACCATGTTTACACTTATTCCCATTATGGTAGGAAAGGTCACCTTAGAAGTTTTTTCTATGACCTTAGGAATGCTCCTAGGAAGTTTAGAAATAAAGTCATTTCGATTCCCAAAACCCCAATGCGTTATGTCATGCCTACTTGGGTTAGGAAATTGGACTTAAAGGCTTTAGGACTAAAACTTCATGGTTCTCATTTGGTTGAACTTGATTCTTCCCATGATATATCTAAAGGATGATTGTGTTGCCATGTGTATCATTTTGTATTATATTTTTCATTTATTGAATCTTATTTGAAAAATAAAAAAAGATTTTTGGTTTTAAAATTTTTGCAAAAATATAAAAAGATTTTGTTTTTATTTTGAGTCAAAATATTTGCAAAAGCCAAAAAGATTTTCGATTTTTCAATTTTTTGAGTTTACATGTTTGATGTGGCATATTGGTGTTCTTGGACCCCCTTCCTTCCGTTATCCATGTGGCTAGGACATTTGGTCATAACCTTTGACGCTTAGAATGATCTTAACCATTGTATTATGGGGTTGTTTCGAACTCGATATGTGTTTTGATTTGACTTTGTTTATATGCCATAATTTCACAGATGCACGAATTTATATGGATGTTTGACTACTCCTGCATATTTGAATTTGGTGAGGCATTCTTATCTCAATCTTATCATCTATGCATAAGTAGACTTAAGTAGGAGTGTTCATGTAAAAATCGTGTACTGTGAGTATTGAAATTGAAAAAATGATGAGTGTTCACGAGAAAGGGCTGTTAGAGTGTAAAATTGACTCGTCGTAAAAGCCACCGTTTAAAAGAGCCCAAAAGACAAGCAAAAGCCACAAATTCGGGCCAATAGGATTTTTTATAAGTTGAGATTGTTGAAAACCTCAAAAGAACTTGAAAAAAAATTTGATATATATGAGGGAGTTTGGTTGGAGAAAATTTAAACGGGTCTGCATCACGAATCCTAATGTTGACACTATTGTTTGTAGAATCGTCAAAATTCTAGTTTTGTGTGCATGTAGTATGTTTAGTTCATTAAGCTCACACTTTAATTGTCATATGGCTATGATAAAGTTTGATAATCTATTGCTATTGATTAGATCTATGTGATCATTTTGATGCGTTGGAAATGTGATTCATTTGTTGTAGTTCACGCCCATTCAATTCCATGTTCATGTTTGAGCACATCGATATTATGTTAATATGTTACTCATATTTATTTATTTTGAGTTTTCTTAGTTTATCTACTGTTTTGCCATTATTTTGCAGTCTTGAGCCCCTTCCAGTTAGAATTTTCACGAAATTTTTCATTGGGCAACACTGTTTAATATTCTGGAAAACTGTGAAATTTTGATGTTGTTGTTCTAACGACATTAACTTTCGTTCGAGTGATGTTGCTTCTCGTTCAAGCGACATCCCTGTCTCGTTCGAACGACCAGTTGGATTAGTTTGACTTTTCTGGTTGACTTCTGTTTCAGTACCCTGCTGCATATTGATTCATATTTTGGTACTGGGTTACTTCTGGATATATTGTTTATGAAATGTACTTTGACAGATTGCATTTTTTTCTGCATAGGTTTGTTTAATCACACCTGCTTGGATTGATACATTCTTTGTGTGATTTATTGTTTGCTAACTACTGATTTTGACATTGTTGATCATTATTAGGTGGTTATTTCATGTTTACCTAGGTATTCTTCAGGTTGATTTAATCAAATTAGTATCATATTATGCTAGATTTGTTTATATTTTCACCAGATTGTTTATTCGAGACAAAAAGGGGGAAATATGTTTGTGATGTAGGGGGAGTTTTGTGAGGTTCATAATTGCATATTGATATCTTGTTTACAAATTGGTATCATGTTTGTCACATATTGGTATCATGTTTTGCTCACATAACAAATAATCGGATTTAATTTTTCATATTGATTTATATCATTTTTTCCTCCAAACTTCACTTGGTATTTGTTTGTTTCATGTGTGTAGTTATGCTTAAAGAGATTCGAGATTTCAAGTCTACATCACATTCAGACATTCAGAGACAGTTCATGCTTGCCGGTCCTGCATATACTAGTATGTGTCCTGTAATTTTTGACTTTGGGTTTATGTGATGGGATTTAAGCGTCATATAGCTTGACGTCCCGGCTTAGGCATCTCACTGTTGGTTTTGTACCGGAATAGTCAAAGGGGGAGATTTGTAAGGACTAAATTTTCAATTGAGTCTTAATGTAGTTTTGACTTATTCTCGGAACAAAATACGTTTCAGTCATCAGGTAGATTTTTATTATCCAATCCTACACAGACTATGACGTGTCGAAGATTAATTGAAGATGTTGCGGCGAAGCTTCAAGGAATTTAATTATGCCGAAGTTTAATTGGTGCGAATTTCTCATCTTCAAAGTCAATTTGCATTCCGAGATCACTCAGGTATGAATGCATAATGTTAATGAAACTCGTAACTTAATTTTATAAAAATATGGATGTTATTTTTAAAGAAAATATTTTAAAAAAAAGTTTTAAAATTGTTTTATTTGTTTACACTTCGTATTTATCAGATAAGAACATTTTAGAGTTGGTTTTAGTTTAAACTCTAATCTGGGCGCTATCGTTCAAACGACAGACGATGTCATTCTAACGAGAACCACTGTCGTTAAAATGATGTAGTATCTCGCTCGAACGAGATGCACCGCCTTAAAAAATATATTTAAGGAGTGTCCTAGTCCTTTTCTCGAAGTGGGTGCAAAACGAAATCAATTTTCAAACAATACGTTTTTCTGCAACAGTTTTCTAAGGTTTTAAAGCTTAAACACAACCTTAGAGTTTACAAAGATCTGAGTTATCATTATCATATGTTTATGTGATCTTTATTGAACCAAGTTGGGTTTGTTCAACACTTGAACATTGTTGGTTTTACGTTGGAGAAGAGAAGAAGGTTACTTTCGTGCTCAACATCGTAGATGACACAAGGCTACATCAGTGAACACTGAGGCACTCGTGGAGGTGCGTGTTGTGGACAACTATCGTAGAAGAAGGTTACTTTCTACGTGGACACTGTGAAGATTAGTACAAGATCAGAGGAGCGTCAAGTCTCGTGGGTGGATCGAGTCGTTGTATAAGACTACGGTCTGACTTTATAAAACCATTGTCATAGTGATTGTCTGGCCTGAGCCATTCGAGGTTTTCTCCTATTTTGGGTTTCCTCATACATCGACGTTGTGAGTATTGCTTTAATTTATTTTACTTGCTTTAATCACTAGTTGCATGCTTAGGGTTAAACAAGATAAAATCTGGTTAAGTTAATTTGGTTCACAATTTGGTGTGGTTAATAAAAATTGAAAAAGAGTTTTTTTATAAAAAGAGAGTTAGTTTTTATCATCCTTAAAATATTCCGCATAAGAAAAGTTTTTAATAAAGAGGGACCTAACAAACTCCAATCTTGAATATTTTGTAATGGCTTGTGAACAAGGCATGTGGTAGATCACCCACTTGCCACAACCACACATTCCTCCCACTATATGCATGGCATACATATTAAATCTTGGTGTTTCCACTTGAAACCATCCCTCTTCATTGTTGAGCTTCCACATAACGTGTTTTTTACTATTTGAAATCCTGTGATCCAAATAAAAAAAACTTATGTGGAGTAAGCATGTTTTTTACCCCCATATAGCCCAATCCCTGGGTCCTATGTATGTGGAAATAATGTACTAGTCTATAAAATATAAATTCAATGTTGTAGTAATTATGATAATCCTAGCCGCCTTAATAATCGAGTTAAAACTTCATAAATGTTTGTGGTCTTTTGGTCGTAACGATACCCACCATCATGTTCTAGCGACCATTTTTCATTGAGAATTCTGTAAAGATCAGTGTGTGTCATTTTAGTAATTTCCTTGATTTCAGTCATCAACATATCAAATTTTCTAACTTAGTTTGCACTGTAAACACACCATACCAGCTCCTTAAGTCCAGAATCACGAAATTTTTCATAAAAGTTACTACGCACATGGCATAAATAGTATAGATGCCTCCCATGGCTTACCTTCCATAATCCATACTCACAATGTTTCTCCCACACTGCAGACTTAATTTTGTTGTGTTTATCTGAGATCAAACATATATTCTGACGTTCCTTTAAAACATGCTCCTTAATAAGATCGAGAAACCAACTCTAATTGGCAAAATTCTCTTCATCAGTTACTCCAAATGCTAATGGAAAACATTGCATGTTACCATCCATGCTGATCGCAATCAACACCTTCCCCTTATATTTGTATAGGTGGGTTTCGTTTATGCTAAAAACAAACGGACAATGTTTAAATCCTTTTATTGAGGTAGGGAGAGAAAAGAATAGTCTAGCAAAACGTCTCCCTTCCATCAGATAGTTTGTGGGCTTGTAAGTTTAAGGTCTTCCCCATATTTATACTATTGACAAGAAGCGGGTAAACACATTAACAGATGAATCCCAATCACAAAATTTCGCAATAACTATTTTCCTCTTTACATTCCAAGCCTTCGAGTAAGGTACAATGTAATGGGTCCAATTTTTTATTTGAGCAATTACAACACTTATCTTAATACCTGAATTTGCTTTAACTAGGCATTGTATCATCCCAGTTAAGTAGGTTGATGTCAATTAGTTGTGGGCCATTTTGACTGTAGGAAATGTGAAAGTGTTGATTTTGGCTCTCCTATTTTTCAGTTTTGGTTTATTTACAAATTTGCCATTTTGGCTCAAATCTATAAATACAAGTGTTATTTCTAGGTTTTGTGAGAGGACAAGTTTGAGAGCTATTTTGTGAGTTATCAAAGCTAAAGAGAGATAGAGCTCCCATTTGAGGGGTGAGTTCTTGTGAGGTTGTGAGTGACTTTATAAGAGAGATAAATTGTGTGTGTGTATAACCTTTGGGTTCCTCCATTTATCTATAGAAAGAAGAAATCCTCCTTGGTGGATGTAGCCCAAATTTGGGTGAACCACGGTATATCGTTGTTGTTTTGCTTTGATGATTGCTTGTATGTTCTTATTGTCTCTTCATTGATGTTTGGTTGATTCGATTGGGAGTTTGCACACTAGTTCATTTTGGGAACAAGGTCTTGGGTGTTTTCCGCACACCAAGTGTTTGATAAAATTCCCGAGTGAGTTTTATCGTCTTGGTCGCTAGAGATAGTCTTGCTTTAGCGCAACAAATGGTATCAGAGCTTTGGTTGCATTGTTTGCCCGGTATTTTGGTTCGAGGTTGAATCAATTTTGGCAATTTTGGCATAGCTTTTGTTTTTGTTCCAAATGACGGAAAATGTGGAGAGTACTCGAGAATCAACCTCTACGAGCGGAGTCTCTAAGAGATGGGATCCGAGTTATGGATCAAGTGGCTCAATGAAGACGGACATGAAGGCTTTTGATGAGAAGATCAATTGCGGGTTATGGCAAAGACGAATGCGAGGCGTTCTTGTCCAACAGAGGTTGCAATTAGCATTGTTGGGGGTAGAGGGACGACCGGTAGGCATGACCGATGCCGAGTGGATTGACATTGATCAAAGAGCGGCTTCGTGTATTGAGATGCTTATCACGGATGATGTGTTGAATAATGTGATAGCGGAGACCACGGCTAAAGGCATGTGGGATAAGCTTGAAGAGATTTATTTGGGAAAGTCGTTGTCAAATAAATTGTTCCTCAAGAAGAAACTCTTCAAGCTTGAGATGAAGGAGGGTGAGGATATGATGAAGCATATCAACGTTTTAATGCCTTGATAAATGACTTGAACCGGATAGACGTTCAATTCATTGAGGAGGATCGAGCATTGTTGTTGCTTGCATCATTACCCGATTCATACGAGCATTTTGTGAGCACGCTCATGTTTGGGACGTCTACGCTCCGGTGCAACGAGGTTGTGCAAGATATTCAATCTCATGTCACGATGAGAAAGAAGGAAGGTGGAGGTGATGGGTATTCCCATAATGAAGGCCTTATGGCGAGAGATGGAGGTGGGCAAAATGGCGGGAGGAACTCCAACCGGGGATTTAATGACGGTAGTAGGTCTAGATCGAGAGGTGTTGGTGGTAAAGGGCCGAAATTCTACAAGTGTCGGGAATGGGGTCATATGATCTGAGAATGTCCTTTGTGGAACGACAAGGTTAAGGGCAAGGTTGATTCCGAGAGGGCAACGGTAGCGAGTGCAAATTATGAAGATGAACTTGGAGAAGTTCTCACGATCTCCAAGGTTAACTCTCTTTTCCAAGATGATTGGATATTAGATTCGGGATCATCGGATCACGTTTTCTCCAAGAGGGAATATTTTGAGACTTTCACAGAAAATGGAAAAGGTTCCATGTCTTTGGCTAACGGAGAGAAGGTTTTCGTTGAGGGTGTCGGGACGGTGAAACTCAAGATGTTCGATGGGGTGGAACGCACTTTGGGTGGTGTGGCCTATGTCCCAAAGTTGAGAAAGAATTTGATATCCATTAGCCGTTTGGATTCCAAGGGTTGCCGTGTGTCGGTGGCGGGTGGAGTCTTGAAAGTCACACACGGTTGTATGGTCCTAGCGAGGGGAGAGGAGAGAGAGGGGTTGTATCATCTAAATCAAACTTCGAGGAAGACGGGGAAGCGGTGTGCACAAGTGATAGAATGTTCGTGGCATGTCTCGTTTGTGAACAAAGCGGAGACATTGGGTGCTAGCTTTCCAAGAGTAGACGGTAGTGATGGGAGAATACCTACTAGTGGAGGGGATGGATCGAAGTCCTCATCTAGGGCCAACGGGTGATGTTGACCCGGTTTAGTTGCACACATGCATTGGCCGATTCGAATCGAGGAGGTGTAGGACTGTGATGGATTCGAGGTGTGTGTAGCTAGTTCAAGGAAGGCCGATGAGTTATTGTTTGCGAGCATTGGAAAACGGGAGTTTTTCGTGACAAAGACTTGGTATATCTTTCGAGGGTGAGATTTGGAGGGTATGAGAGGTGAGGAATTTTCCCTCTCATACGTGGTTATTTCTCAAGGTGGAAGATGGTGTTGATGTGTTTGAATGTTTCGTGTAAAGAAGGTGTATGCTATATGTATTGTGTGGGGGTGTACTCACCAGGTTACATGAGGAGCGAGCTTCACCGTATGGTTACATGGGAAGCATTCAGGGGAGTTCTTAGTTTAGAACTTGGTTCCTCGGCGGGTGGAGTCGTTTGGAGTCTTGGAGTGAAGACTTGCGGTATCTCACTTCATGGTTGAAGTTTGAAGTGGCTTAGCATCGGGTGGAGCGTATTGGCTTGTTAGATGTCGGGATGATCTTAGAGCGGATTTGATGTTTGCATTCCGAGTTCGGTTGGATCGTGAGGATCGCCTGGGGGAATCGCATTAGCTTGGTAGATGGTGGGACAGTCTTCAAGCGGGTTCAATTTCAGCATTCTAGAGATTGGTTGGATCGTCAGGATCGCCAAGGTGGAGTTTGTTGATTTTGGCTCTCCTATTTTTCAGTTTTGGTTTATTTACAAATTTTCCATTTTGGCTCAAATCTATAAATACAAGTGTTATTTCTAGGTTTTGTGAGAGGACAAGTTTGAGAGCTATTTTGTGAGTTATCAAAGCTAAAGAGAGATAGAGCTCCCATTTGAGGGGTGAGTTCTTGTGAGGTTGTGAGTGACTTTCTAAGAGAGATAAATTGTGTGTGTGTATAACCTTTGGGTTCCTCCATTTATCTATAGAAAGAAGAAATCCTCCTTGGTGGATGTAGCCCAAATTTGGGTGAACCACGGTATATCGTTGTTGTTTTGCTTTGATGATTGCTTGTATGTTCTTATTGTCTCTTCATTGATGTTTGGTTGATTCGATTGGGAGTTTGCACACTCGTTCATTTTGGGAACAAGGTCTTGGGTGTTTTCCGCACACCAAGTGTTTGATAAAATTCCTGAGTGAGTTTTATCGTCTTGGTCGCTAGAGATAGTCTTGCTTTAGCGCAACAAGTGTGAGGGTTGTCGTACTTAGTAATTTCAAATTTATGGTGTCGTTGCATCTTCCTCGCTCAAAGGTCTCAGTTTCATCCCGCCATCACCCTAGTTTTTCATTTTACAACCCATGTCACAGTGTCAGACTCAAAAACTTAAAACTCAACATAGTTATCGACACTATAATGTATGACATCATCTTGTAGCCCTTTCTTGCTGTCACACTTCATTGAAATCCTTAGTTGACCTTGCCCGGTGCAACCCATTGTGACGTGGTCCATGGGAACTTCATGGTTGAATTTCATGAGGATGGTTTCCTCCTCGTAAGATAGTTAATGTATCATCAGAAAATACAACCCACATGGTTCCTAGGATCCAGAGGGACCCCTTCCATGTGTGTCGGTTCATCCTTGTTGTTTTCATATGCAATTTCGTCCATTTCCTAGTCAGAATCAGCCTCCTATGGATCACCATTGCCCCACTTCTCCTCTTTTCATAACATTCACAATGTCAAGGCTAATGTTTTCCTTATTTGACGCCAATTTGGTTGCTATAGATACATGAAATGCTACAGAACGGGATGAATTGGTCAATTCTTATCTCAACCCGTGAACCATGAGGGAGTGATGCTTTATTGTCGAATTTCTCTCACTACCCCATGGAACATTAAGATCATAGTCACATGTCTTCTGAGATTGTTGTGAGAACAGTTGTTCAGTCGACGACGATGAGGGACTGTTTCATGGTTGCATTCTTGAAATGACCAGTATAGGTCGTCATTGTGCGGCACCCGATCGGGGTTCACTTCCAAATACAAATCGAGAACGCTTACGGTCTTGTCATATAAAATGTAATCCTCCAGAATTCGAATAGTGTCATCTGCCTCTACGTCTAATGACATGCACTTTATTCCAGCAAGAGGGTTGTCTCAGGACACCTACAAGTGACCTTAATGCCGCTCATTACAAAGTCTACTTGCATGGCACGTCGTGCCTTCCTCAACATCTCATCATATATGTACGTATGGGTCAGGTTAATAAGCTTGTGTGAGTGACCCTCGTAGCTTGTTCTGGAAGTTTCGTCGTTAAAGATTCCCCCTCCCCGGTAACACATGAACATCGCCCGTCTATTTTCCATCTGCTACATTATATATGGAAGTATACAGGTTGAGGAAGATTACGAAGCATGCCAATTATGTGCATCTACATACTAATGTAATCGATGAAACCGGTGGATACATAAGTAACTATACATTGTTTTTGTGTTTGTCTTTTTAACAACAAAACATAAATATAATTTGAATGTACCATATTCCGTTATACAAAATAAAAACGGTACTATAATATTTATGAAGGTATTATATGATTGTAACTTTGGCCGCAACATGTGAATGTACTAAATTTGATTACTTAAGGATTAAAACACCATTAATACAAATTTATTAGTGTGTAAAAGGCCGCTAATACGAAACGTATCATCGATATATAGTGAAAATAGGCAGTCTTTAAATATAGTTTTTAAACATATATCAACCTAATAAATATTCAAATATAAAGGGAAACATTATTTTTATTTCGTAAAAATCGTCATTTATATAAAACATTTTCTAATAAACAAAATTAACAATTATTTTTACAAATAAGATTTTTTATACAACATCAATATTACTGTACATGTAACTATTTTCTATTAACTAAATTCATTGAAAAATGTTTTTATATATTTTTAATTAAAACACATATTATTTCTATACTAATTGTAAACCAACTATCATGTTTTTAAATGTAATCTTTACTATTTTCATTAAAAATGTTACTGTCTCGATTAAAACTGGTTTAAAATAACTATGTGATTTTTTTATTTCGTGTTGAATGTGACTTTGACTATTTTTTACTAGTTTTTATATATATAAATGTTTTAAATTTACTTAATTGGTTGAAAATAATTATGTAAATAACTACGAAATTTGTTTACATTTTTTTTGCAGTAAATGTTTTTTTGTAATTCATTACATTTATGAACTTATTTCTTAAATTAATTAGTTATTCATTCACTTATGACCTGTTTTAATACAACTAATTACATTATTCATGTGATTTCATCACCGGTTGTCTTAAATCCATCATGTATTGTTTGTAATTCGTCACAAACTGCCCCAAATTTTTTGTATATGGATTGCCCGGAATTTTCCCCTAACATTGCAAATGTCCCAATGCAAAAAAAAAAAAATATACAAAAATTTTAGCCATAAATTATACAAAAACTAACCCATATTTGTACAAACTCTATCCAATTAGTAATAATTGTTCACCCAAAAATTACACAAAAAAATTCCACAACAAAAAATGTCCCAACGATATAACACATTTTCTACAAAAAACATCAACGAACATTTAAACAAAGCATCAACAAATATCTAAGGGGTAATAATTAACAAGTCTCATTTACTTGGTCAATGAGTCAAGAGATCCTTTGACTGAGTCAATGGTATCAAATGTCTAACTTTGGCAACCCAGCTTATTAAAATGACATATACACCCTCAAAATGTCTTTAAAGGATGTTACGCTACCTTAGGCGTAAAAAAACTCATTAAATCTTTAAAAGTCCATAACTTCAAATACAAAATTCACAAAATTTATATATTTGGAATCTACTCATTAAGATCTATCAAACAACACCCATATTCGATATTTTTTGACGAAAAATCGAAACAGATAAATTTATTGTTTCAGTGAAACCTCCATTTTTCCTGACGAAAACTCCATTTTTTTTTGAAAAAACTCTTCTTCTACAGCTCGGGGATGGTGCCGCTGGAGCGGACCAGAAAAAATAAAGAAATAGATGAAAAGAGATAAAGAGACGAGGAGTGAGAAACACTCCGACGGGAATTTCGACGGCCTCCGGTGAGATTTTTCGTTGGCCTATTTCCGGCAAGTCTCAGGTGGGGTGGGGTGGGGTGGGGATGGAGGTGGAGGTATAGGTGGGCTACTAGAGAGAGAAAGAGTGTGGGATTGTGTTTATTTCGGAGGAGAGAGAGAGAGAGAGAGAGAGAGAGAGAGAGAGAGAGAGAGAGAGAAAGTGGGTTTAAAATGGGTATAGGAGAGGATACATTTGTCTAAATATATGTAGTTTATAATGAAAAAGGACTTGATGAATTAAAAAAATGATTTTTTTATCAATTAGTCCCGTTTACTAAGTATGTAGTTCAATAGGTCCTATTACCTTTTTTTTGGTCCAATAGGTCCCATGAAAAAAAAAGGTGCAATAGGTCCTATTTGTAAACATATATAGTGAATATTCACTGTATGTATAAATAAGACATTGGAAAAAAAATATTATGACAGGACCTATTAGGAAATATCTTATGTAAATAGAAACTATTTATCAAGCCCCAAAAAAATTAAAAAAAAAATTAATAGGACATCTTTGACCCAACAAATAAAACTAGCCTCGAATTATCCCAATATCTAAACACAAATCACACATTTCTGTATTTTAATTTAACCAAACATCAACAAATATCTAAAAAAACATATACATTTAGAGCTGGCAATTTTTGACATGATAACCCGTTTATGGTAATAACCCGAAACGATCCGAAACTGACACTATTAGCTTGTATAGATTTAAGATTACCCAAAACTTATACTCAAATAAAAATCAACGTGACCCGAAAATGACACGACTAACCCGAATTGCCACATTCAATAAACAAATAATTGTAGTAATAAAACTAATTGCTAGCCAGAAGAGGAGAAGGATGGAATCATCGTGGCAGGAAGTTGTCAAAAGATAGCGGAAACAAGTAATCAACATGGTCACCGGATCGAGGTTTTGCCAAATTGTCGAGAATCATTGGACGAGGGTTTTGTTTTTTTGAAATGTTGACAATGATTTGTGTGAAGACGAAACTCGGTGTTTCAATATTTCTTTACACAACCCGTTGATTCAATATTTAATCATATTTCAATTTGTGGTTGATAATCACAGTTTCAGTTTAAATCCTCAATTGTCATTCGTGATTTTAAAAAGTGAAATATTTTCGTAAATATATTTTAAATATAAAATAAACCTATATTTAAAAAAAAAAAAAAAAACTCTTATATGTGTGTGCATGTATATTAGATTTATGTATCAATCAAGTTGACTCAAAGTCTACGCCATCAATGACAATAATAGATGTTGACAGAAACTTCTATTTGACAGAAGACCAAATAATAGTATGGCCTACCTGGGTCCACCGATTTATGTTTGTGTTAAAGGCGCGTAATTTTTTTTGTGTATATAATATTGTTTATTAGTTGAGAAAAATGAGAACATCACATATGGCGTCAGTGTCTTCCATCAAGGTTGTATTACTAGTGACGGCTGTATGGCTGGCAGTGACAGTTGTTACATTTACGGAGGCCACATCTACTACTAGTACTAATTCGTCAGTAACATTGACAAGAGGAAGAGAGGCGGAAGCTCTACTGGTCAGCGGCTGGTGGGGGAAAGCAATTCCAGTAGACAACTCTACAAGTCATTGTAACTGGAAATTTGTCTATTGCAATGACGCTGGACGTGTCACTGCCCTTGATCTAGAGAGATATTATGTAGGACTTGAGCTCAGAAAGTTAAACTTTTCTTCCTTTTCGGACCTTCAAGTCCTTCATCTTGGATCATGTGGACTTCATGGAAGTATTCCTCACGAAATTGGTTAGCTTTTAAAACTGACAAGCCTGAATCTCCATGACAACTATCTTACAGGTAATCTACCTCTTTCCCTGGCTAACCCCACTCAACTAATAAGCCTTGACATTTCTTTCAATAGTATCAGTGGTTCCATACCCTTCAAAATTGGGAGTTTGAAGAATCTAGAATATCTGGACCTTGGTGACAACAACTTATGTGGTCAAATCCCTTTATCTATGGCTTCCTTAACAAATCTGACCGAAATCTACCTGGACATGAACAAATTGCATGGTCAAATCCCTTCATTTGTGTCTGATTTTAAAAAATTGATAACTTTAAGACTATCTAAAAACTAGATAAATGGTTCCATCCCGTCAGAAATAACGAGTTTAACAAATATGAGGGAATTAGATCTCAGTTATAATAATCTTGTTGGCCCCATCCCACCCAACATTGGTTTATTGAGCAACTTATATTACCTAAGTGTCTCTAGAAATCAACTCAACCATGCCATCCCTCCATCTATCTGTCAATTGGCCAATCTGGTCAGTTTGCTGCTTGATTCAAATCGACTCAGTCATGTCATCCCTGCTGATTTGGGCAATCTAACAAATTTACGACATCTAGACCTTAGTCATAACAATCTCATTGGTCCTATACCTTCCTCTATTGGTCAGTTGACCAGTATTACTCATCTGTACCTTCATTCAAATAATATCGGTGGTTCCATCCCACCCAACATTGGCTTTTTATTTGTCCTAGAGTATCTTAACCTATCTGCAAATCAAATCACTGACACGATACCTCCTGAACTTAGCGAGTTGTCCACACTTATATCACTTGATCTTTCCTCAAACCAACTTTCAGGATATATACCAATTTTGATATATTCATACAATCTTCATTATCTAGATCTCTCTCACAATTTTTTGAGTGGAAGTATCCCGAAAGAGCTACGAAAGTCCATCCATTTGCAGCATTTAGGATTAAATAGAAATAATTTGACTGAGATTTTTTATTTGCTAAACATAACTTAGTTGGATCTTTCTTACAATAGTCTTTCTGGAACAGTTCCCCTAGCTTTTGCAAAATGTTCAACGAGTCAACGATCAACATGTCTCACAATTCCCTCACTTGAAAGAACATAAAAAGACTTATTCATTCCCTCATCATTTTTCTTCCAACCGCTATTTCTATTGCCTTATTACTACTAGGGTTTTGCTTATTGTTTCGGCATAAGACAAAAAGTATTTTGAGTGAGGAAAACATAAAAAGGAATGGAAATATGTGCTGAATATTGAATTATGATGGAAGAATTGAATATGAAGATATTATTGAAGCAACAGATGACTTTGACATCAGATATTGCATTGGCACCAGTGGTTATGGCAGCGTATACAGAGCACAACTGCCCAACAACAAAGTAGTCGCCTTAAATAAACTCCATCGCTTGTAAGCAGAGGATCCAGATTTTGACAAGAGTTTTAAGAATGAAGTGCAACTGCTATCAAATATAAGGCATGGAAACATTGTGAAGCTTTACGATTATTTCTTTCACAATCGAAGCATGTTCCTTGTTTATGAATACATGGAAAGAGGCAATTTATTTTGTCTCCTGATAGACGATGTTGATGCTGTCGAATTGGATTGGACTAAGAGGGCAAACATTGTTAGAGGCATAGCACATGCTTTATCATATATGCATCATGATTTCACCCCATCTATTGTTCATCGTGATATTTCAAGCAATAACATTCTTTTAAACTCCAAACTGGAGGCGGTTGTTGCTGACTTTGGCGCAGCTAGATTGATATATCCCGATTCATCCAACCGAACTATAATTACAGGAACTTATGGATGCATTGCTCCAGGTGAATTTGTCTTTTACAAAAATCTAACATTAGATTTTTTTTCCTTATCTTAATAAGCTGAATGAACTATTTGTAAACAATTTTGATTGGGTTTGCATAACTTTCCTACACAATGGTTGTCACAAAAAAATGTGGTGTCTTTAGTTTTGGAATGGTGGCATTAGAAAAAATAATGGGAAGGCATCCAAGAGATATTCTATCATCATTAACATCGTCATCGAATCAAAATCTCATGTTGAATGATGTTTTAGACCCACGGCTCTAACCTATATGGAATTGTCTTGTTGAACATGACATTGTTTAAGTTGTTGCATTGGTCTTTGCTTGCTTACGTTCTGATCCAAAATCTCGCCCAACAATGCGAAAAGTATCTCAAGAGTTTCTAGATTGCAAGACACCACTAGACAAACCTCTTCATTCAATTTCGATATTGCAGCTAAGGGATCAAGGTGTCATACACTGATGCAGCTGAGAGCCATATGACATGAAAAGTATCAATATTGTTGTACTAATTCAAGAACTCTTATTATATAGATAAATATAAGAAATGATGTTATTTGGAACCATTGAAATTTTTTAATGTTTTATCTAAATTGTGGTGAGAACATTGGTCAGTTAATTAAATGTTATATAATCATAGAAAATTAGGAGGCACCAACTAATGGAATAGTAATTGTATGAATACGTATCAAGGCTTTAAGAAACATTATTCATTTTTTTTTTAAAATTCATCTCTAGTTTGCCAGAAAAAAGGAAATATATATTTTTTTGACATATAAGATACCCATTGTCCCATGTTTTAAAGTTGGGGCGTTCAATTCATTACTAATTGGTAATAGTTAATTTGGCCTTAAGAATTTATATATTGAGGAGTAAGACTTTAAACATCACGGATTATGTATTATATATACAACCCCTCATGAGGATGAATTATGTTGGGTGATGCGAAGCAACACACGTGGCCGTGAAATAACCTACTCTACCTTGTTAAAAGTGGAGCATATAACACAAAAACAATTCATAGTAAGAAAATGGTCGAAGATCTTATTTATCAATGACGATACTTCATATCCAATGGGGAACTATAAGTTATAATTATAATTCAGGCCCTCATATAAATTTTGAAGATACATAAATAGCTTTTTGACATTAGTTATGTTGAACTAGTTATGATTTTCATCAATTTTTGTTCAACTAGTCAAAAATAGTATTTTATAATATGATGTTTTTAACGGCCTAAAAAGGATGTGACGATTATATCATTCCCTTATTTGAGAAAAATACTAATCATACGTATTAATACAACATATCCCAAACATGAAAATTAAAATACCATAACATTATAATCACACCAAAATACAGCTAGTGAGACAGTGTAAGATCCAAAGACCAGTTCATTTTACTCGTAGAAAAGATAAATTAGGGTAATCAGCTCGAAGTAAAATAGCTTGATGTTCAGAATAAATACCACAAAAATTACTTTATATCACCATAACATGATTAAAAAATATTGTAAGTTAAAAAATCGTCAACCAAATGTGGCCGATCACCTATCCTTAAATGATAGTATATGGTGTGTTGATGAATAAATTTGGGGCCATCAGCAACATTTATTGCTTTTCCTTTATGTCCTTCATTAGTTCATATATTTCATTCTTAAATCATTTTTTAGTATATTTAATAATACATTATTGTATTACCTTGTGTGTGGTAGCATGTTGCAGGATATTCTAATGATAAAATGGTTGTTGTATCAATATACATAATGCCCACGATTGGATTTTAGTTCTTGATGAGCTATGTTTGGTGTTAATATTCATGGGTACGTTTGGTTAAAAATTATAATTAGTATCTAATTTAGCAGTAGAACAGAGGTAGATGAGTTCTCGGGTTTTGAAACAACAATTCAACCCTTCATAAAAAAGTTTAAGAGATTGACTATATGAAACCTAAAGGTTCCTCCTCAATATGCAATATTCCTTCTTTGATATATTGTTCAAGATGAATTGCAATCATTATCATCTGAGCCTTGTTTCGGATAGACTCGTTTTATTCGTAAAATTATATATTGATAGTATAAGATGAACACTTGGATGACATTATAAAAATTGAAAAAAAATATTTTCAACCATGTCATCCCTCCATGTATCTGGAAATTGAGGAACTCGGAACAATTTTAGCTCTCTGGCAATTTGAGGAACCCAAAACAACTTTAGATCTCTAGAATTAGTCTCAACCGTGTCATCCCTTCATGTATGTAAATTGACCAATCTCCTATGGTTGCCCTTACATTAAAATAATATTGAGGGTTTATCCCACTGAGAATTGGTAAATTAAAAGCGTTGCTGGAACTGAACATCTCTGCAAATTGACTCAGACATCTTCTCCCTGTAGAATTGAGGAATCTTACAAATTTAGTTAATCTAGTCCTTAGTCATAACCACGTCGTTGGCCCTATATCGTCATCTATTGGTTAATTGAGCAGTCTTATGGGTCTAACAAATGTCTTTCATTTTAGATGAAAATGATATAGGTAGATTAAAATTACTGAAGGCTTCATCCCGCCCTACATTGGTAGATTAAAATTATTGTCATACTTAAATTTCTTTGCATATATTTCGATCCATGTCTCTCCTGCAGAATTAGGGAATCTAACAAAATTAGATAATTTAGACCTTAGTCATAACCACATCGTAACCACATCATTGGTCCTATACCTTCATCTATTGGTCAATTGGGCAGTTTTAGGGGTTAGTACCTTAACTCAAATTATATAAAAATACATCCCACCCAAACATTGGTAAATTAAATTGTTGTCAGACCTAAACATCTCTGCAAATCGACTTGGCCATGGCATCCATGCAAAATTGGGGAATCTAACACATTTAGTTAATCTAGACCTCGGTAATATTTACCTCATTGGTCATACCTTCATCCATTGGTTAATTGAGGGTTCTATCCCACCGAATATTTTATAATTTGAGCAGTAGCCTAGTGCTTCTTAACCTCTTTGTAAATCGAATGAATGATTTGATAAAATAGTTAATCAAATCATTATTGTAGTACTTTAGTCGTGGTAACACATCGTAGGGTATTTTAATGATAAAATAGTTTATCAATATAAATAAAATACGATTGGTTTATAAAAATTTTATGAGATATGTAAGTTGTTCATATTTGGGGGTGGGTTTGGTTCAACTAGAGCATTGTAGGGTATTTTAACATAAAGTATCAATATACATAAAGTATGTTATATCATGCAAGATGATATACAACCATTGTCATCTAAGCCATGTTTCAGATATATATGTAAAATTATATATTAATAGTATAAGATAAACACTCTTGATGCCATTATAAAAATTGACTTAAAATGGTTCTAATACAAAATCAGTTTCTGCATAATGGCCTCATATTTAGGCACCATTGTAGGCCAGATTGGTAACCGGATTCGAGGAGCTCAATTTACCCTAAATGGAACCCTTTATAAGATAGTTCGGAGCGAGAAGCAAAAGATGATTCATGGTTCATTATTCTTGTCTTATTTATTTATTTCCTCCACTTATTGTGAGTTTCATTTTCTTAATAAAATAAATAAATAAACTCCATGTTGTTTCTCTGTTTATTTTCATGTTTTCCTTTAATTTAATTTGTTCTATATGGATACTGGGTGGGAAGATAAGATTCAGCGTCATCGTTTGAGACGTGAAAAAGTATGTGACAGTGCTGACGGTGAAGGAGACTTGAGCCTTTTATTAACCATATTTCAGTTTCTTCATACTAACATAATTTCAAATCTAAATATTTTCATTTATACACAGGAGTATAGGTATATGATCACCTTCACACGGTATATAACTATGTCAGAAGCATACTCATCTACATGTGCACCAATTTGTGTAAAAATAATAAAAATATAACTCTAGGTTGTAGTATTTTCAAAAAAATAAAAATAAAAACAAATATCAGTTTGTAAATCATGACTACCTGGTATCTTATATACAGGATTTCTCGGGGATCTTCGTGTCAAAATGACCCATGCTCTCACTGGATGATACAAACTACACATAAAAATGAAGGCCAAAGCCCTCAACAAGGCCACACCAGCGAATCTTAGCCCAACACACTTAATGGAATCTCGAAGGCCACAATAGAAGAATGTAGTAGCCGATGAGAGCCAGATATTTGGGTCCCACATTACTCCCACCAATAAGGATCTCATCCCAATCGATGAAATAGAATCTGTTAAGGGTACTCCTATGATTTCTGGAATCAACTCCATAAGCAAGATCAACAGTTTTCCTAATGGTTATGATATCAATTATATCATCGGTACCCATGGGGTCCTCAAGATGAAGCCCACATAAAAAAAGAACCACAGTAATTCTGGAAAGGTGATGGAGCTGTCTATGGATAGCAATTCAGGAAGGGTGATGAAGCACAATAGCAATTATTCTGATATCAATTATACTGGGAAGTATTTGAAGGACTCAAAGGGGATGGGTGGTTGTGTTTATGAATTTCATGCTTGCTTTGGATTATCTATGGATAGCAATTAAGTATTTGAAGGCTTCCCTGATTTGGATTGTTTATCCGTGAAAGAGTTACAAGCATAACATGTATACGTTTTTCATTAAGGATGTGTAGGAACTTTGGGTCCTTGAAAATGGGATTGTTGAGTTTTGTTTATGGGAGTGCTAAGAATTGAACTTGTACTTATCGGATTCGCTTGAAATAAAATTACGAGTGAAAATTACTGTTCGATAATTGTCTATATAATGTCATATAAGATGCATGCAGCTGCATGTTTTCCTGAAAAATGAATTTGAATGTTCACTGTGATGATTTTGGTTAAACTGAATTGTATACTTATCATTATAACATTTTTGGAAAGAAACAAAGAAGGAAAGTTAATTAGTATGAACTCTGTTACCCGATTCTTTTGGGTCGGGGACATGACTAGATGATTAATTATTCTGAAGGTCAAGGTTTATCTAAATTTATGTCCCTTGTTGCAGTAGATTATTAAAATTCATCCACAATCTAGCAGAAACTGATAGTTTATTTTATCAAAGGTAATCAACATTTATTTGAAAGAAGACTAACTTATCTCAACTGCTTAATCAAACATTTTCTCGCCATTCCCCTCATGGAGTAAGTACATTTATCTTTATCGGAAGATCGCTTTTAGCACAAATGACATAATTGGACTAAATTTCACACAAATCACTTGTTATTACTACAAGAACTTCAATATAGAATTAAGAGAAAATTTCATAATAGGAATTGGGGACTGGGTTTATATAGAAAGGATGGTTCCCAATTGTTTTTTACCACGATTTATGAGGTTGTGGTGCTGGAACTGTTTGTATACAATTTTCCTCTCCCTCTCGTTTGTGTTTTTTTCCAATAGTAAAATTATGTTATTTAAAAAACATAATTCTACTGGTTGAAATTGTGTCTAGTCGTATTTAAATTGTATCGCATGCCACCCAAACAACAGACCTACAAAATACTCCTATTGATTCCAAATTTACATATTTACACATTATGTGTTGGTATCATTGGCATTTTTTACCTGCCTTATATTTTTAAATTAGTTTTAAAATTAATTATATGCAAGTGATTTACATGTTAAAGACACTCCAGTGGGTATTGTAAACATTTTTCCTCAATCTGTACAAGTACGTTCCTAGACATAATATGCCTTTACTGGCCATATTCAATAGGTTCATTTATCGGAAGATTTGACTAAAACTTATAATCAATCATCTTAAGGCAGATGGCCATGATAGATGAAAAAGGAAAAGAAGGTTCAGAGCATTTACTAGTCATGATATTACAAGGGAAGACAAAAAAACGGCTCCACTCACTTACTTATACCTGCATTAAGCTTGGAATTTTTTTTCCTATCCCCAAAGGATCTCTGATTTTAAGCAGGGACGTAGTCAGGAATTCTCTTTAGTGAGGGCTAATTTAGCAGTTATTTGTGGGAGTTCGGGGTGGGAGCCCCCGAGTCGAATTTTTTGAGGTTATTTTTGAGTATTTGACAAAAATAACGTAATGTATTTTATCTAATGGAAAGAGAAATAATATTTAAACCAACATTTCGGTCGCAAATTTAAACCAATATTTCAATCCCAAATTTTCTACTATAGAAGCAGGGGTCGGAGCCTGAAAACATTTGAAATTCTGCAAAAATAATCGAAAACAACAAATACAAATCAGATCTAACAAACAAACAATATATTTTTTGTTACTAAACTAACTATTTTTTTACAAACTTTGTTACTAAATTATTGGGTTGGGACAAAAAAAAAGTGTTCAAACAGCAATGGAAAATAAACAATTGAGTTCAAAAATTTTTTTTACAAATAAAAAAAAAAACTCTCAAGATCTAAGAGTTCAAACAGCAAAATATTTATTCAAACATATTTTTTTATGACAAAAAAAAATGCAAAAAGCAAACCGAATTAGAAGATCTAAAAGCAAAAAGCAAAAAAAAAAACTATTTTATCAGCCCAAAACCAATAAAAAACACATCACTCATCCATAGTTGCCGGCACTAAACATAAAGGGCAAAATGAACAAGAAATAAATCTATCCTGAAAAACCACCGTCTTAAACCTTTGGCAGAGAAAGGGAGAAATCCAAACCCAAGCAACAACATGCAAGATAAACCATATCACTCATAACAAGTCCAAAATCAAACCTTACCACCACTAGAAAACATGAAAACCTTGAGCGAAATCCAAAATAAAATCCAACCAAACCCACACAACAAATAAGATCTCCAGCCAAAAAACTATGTAAGTATAAAAATCTATTTTTTTTATAAAAAAAAACTGTGGGGGCTACAGCCCCCACTCGTCCCTGAATGGCTCCGTCCCTGATTTTAAGAATATATTATCTTGCAACATTTAATTCGCTACTTCAGGTAAATCATACACACACATTAACCCAGCTTATTCTTCCATCAGTTTTGCATTATTGGTCATCTTATGGTTGGAAGTTGTTTCAGATTTAGCTGTAACATCTACTACTGATACAACAAGAGAGATGAAAATTCCACTCAGAAATGTCACTCACCTAAATCACTTTGATTATGTTGTGAAAACATTGAGAAATTTTCAATATCTAAACATCTCTACAAATTTTCTCTAAATAACCTTTGAGGTCACCACTGCAATTGCATAATCTTAAAGTTAATCATTTGTTTTAACCTACATTTGTCCATTTTCAATTTACTTAATAATTTACATCTTGTTTTTTACAATATGTCTATATAACTTGCTTATGCCACACCATGGTTGGGAATGAAAATTGTGATGTTTATAGCTTTGGGTTGTTGGCACTAGAAATAATAATGGTAAGGCATCTAGGAGAGTTCCCCCCATCGTCACCGTCTTCATTTTCTGAAAAACTAATACTTCCTGAGGCATTAGTCCCTATCCAACCGATCCACTGGTTGAACAGGATATTGTTCAGGTTGTCACATTAGCTTTGTATGCTCATGCTCGATCCAAATTCTTGGCCCATGATGCAAGATGTACTTTATGCTTGCATGGATAGGATGTTGAACTCCACCGACCATTTACAAGATGATATCCAATTGGACTTTTATGACAATCAACAAGGCTATTTTGGATGCTCAATGGCTAAAAAATCAAGAATGCACCGTTTCTCGGGTATTACTTATTTATTTTTTTAAATATTCAAATAAACTAACATTGTTGCAAAATTTATTGATTGATTCTCTTTGTTTTATAGCCCAATGGTGGATATGTTTCGTAAGACCCCCGAGCTGACAAATTTTGTCGTCCGTGTACTAGGTCTTACTTGTAGAGCATCATGATGCGAACGATATTGGAGTAATTAGTGATATTATTTTTTGTAGTAATTTTGCAGTGATATTGTACTGCTTATAATTATATATGTTTAATTTAATTTTTGTCCACCAATATTTATATTTATTTCCTAATTAATTGTAGATACACACAAAAAAGAGGAATAGGCTTGAACACCAGAGGTTGAGTGCCTTGGTTTATGTCAAATATACTCTTAAGCTAAGCGAGAGAAGCATTAGGAAGAGAGACAAGATTGATCCAATTATTGTTGATGAAATTGAGTCCGATGATGAATGGGTCACGAAGAGAGAAGATCCCGTCCTCCCTAAAGATACTTCATGGCTTTATGATGATGAGTTGTTCTCAGGAGATCCTATTGTGAGTTTGCCACCCGAAATTATTGATAGTGCTTTAGAGAGTGAAGTCCCAATTATTGATGTTGATTCTTCTCCAACTTCAAACAGGCGTAAAGTGGGTGAATGTTCAAGTAAGTATAACAAACTTAATATATACATAATTACTAGTTATCACCCTATTAATTTGTAATATTGTTTTTACCATACTAGGTAAAGGGAAAGAAGTGAGATTGGATCCTATTAATGAAGATGTGGAGATTGATATCTTTGAAGGAATTGCTCCGAGGATCTTTAATAGTGCACGGTTTCCAGACATAGATACCCAGATCAAGATGATGATGATATGATCTTGGATGATGGAGACTACTTTTGATGTTATTTGTTGTCAATTTATTTATGAAACTCCATGCCTTTATGATTTTTTGGAACAATATGGTCCTAACAATATGGTTTATTATTGTGTTTTATTCTGAATTTTATAGTACTTTATGTCTTCATGACTATATTTGAAATGATTTGGAGTGATTGTTTGAGCCTATTTGTTTATATTTTTTTCCGTTTTTTTCAAATTAAAAATCTAGAATGCACGAATTGCTTATGCGATGAGCGATTCTGAGCCAAAATGCGATAACCTACGGAATCGCGATTTAATACATTGGGTGTATCTAATGAGTTTCTATGTTTGAAGTATGCAATTATATGAACATAATGCAGTTTTACTAAAGCATAAATATGATCCAATAAATTAAGCCAGATCCAATCACATATATGTTTCAATGATTTTAAGTTACGCGGCAAGAAAATCTCTGGAATGCTAGATGCTTTTGTCTTCTGTGGGGATTTGGATCTTAGGAATGAAACTATATTTGAGAATAGTATTCCTATATTTATAATGTTTTTTACACAGATTAAAGGGTGGACTAAAGATGCTTGTATTGTGAACAGTTGGTGTATGAAAGATGATCTAAAATCTTTGAGAAATTACAGTAAAGCGCCTAGAAAACTGCCAGTGTATTGGCTCCTCTTTAGGATTTGAAACCTTTTCTATTTCCACTGATATAGCCTATGATGATGTCCAGAAAGAAAAAGATATAGCCTTTGATAAGCAATATATGAATAAAATGTAATTCAATTTTTGTGGTGCAATGCAGAGTACCTTGATTACGAGGTATAAATTATTATGTAAAGATATAACATTTGGTTTTATATTCTTTGGATGAAGCACTAACAACGCAGCCAATAGGGGGATACTTCTCGGAACCAATTGTCGGTCACTCAAATGGACCAAGATCAAATCTTTCCACTAATAGATAAAACCACAACATTCATCACAAGCAATATGTGTTAACTATCATTTGTGCTTACAATCGACGGTGGGATGGGGTGCCTACAAAAGTTTGAGAGTGGCAATATATACGTATGTGTATATATATATATATAACCTTGATTACGAGGTATAAATTATTATGTAAAGATATAACATTTGGTTTTATATTCTTTGGATGAAGCACTGACAACGCAGCCAATAGGGGGATACTTCTCGGAACCAATTGTCGGTCACTCAAATGGACCAAGATCAAATCTTTCCACTAATAGATAAAACCACAACATTCATCACAAGCAATATGTGTTAACTATCATTTGTGCTTACAATCGACGGTGGGATGGGGTGCCTACAAAAGTTTGAGAGTGGCAATATATACGTATATATATATATATATATATATATATATATATATATATAGATAGATAGATAGATAGATAGATAGATAGATAGGCTCAGGTGCGGGATTTTCATGCGGACTTTGTCCTTATCCCGAAAGTGGTCCCCTCGTGGTCCCAAAGACTTTTGTTATTTATTCTAGATGGTCCCCCTCTTGTCTTATACTAAAACCTTAGTTTAAGACCATATAATTAAAAGATTTATAGTTTAGACCCAAAATTGGTATCAAGACTTTAAAGATTTTAGAACCTCACCAAATTCCGACCAAAACCCTAATTTTGGTATCAGAGCCATAAGACGTTCCTTTTAGACATACGATAAAAAGACTTTAATGCCCTTGGGATTTATCCCTCGCATTTACCAAGATATTTTTGGAACCAACCCAGACTACCAACCTATACCCATAACTGACTTAGACTCAGAAGGTTGTTTAACCACACACATAGACGGTTGTTCACACATTGAACATATCCCAGCCAAACATGCAGACAGTAGACAAGTTACTGCTAGTGCTATTAATAGCATAATAGACCAAAATAAGTGTATACTCCTTATATTAAGACAATTAATAAAAGACACTCAAACTCTAGAAACAGAGATCAAAACTATCTCTAAAAGATTATTAGACATAGATAATCAAATCCCAATAGACTTAGTACACGTGTTACAAGAAATAAATATTAAGACTAATCATATAGAAGTCCTTAACAAAGACATTTTAGAAATTAAGACTTTAATTAAAAATCAAGACAGTGAGTTAATTAAACTTACTAAAGTACAAGATAAGCTTATTCTTAGACTAGATAGTTATCTTCCTAATGGAGATAGTTAGATCGAACTGGAATGAGGTACCAAGAGACCTCTCCATTCAGACTTTATCCGAATTTTATCAAAGAATTTTAGAAAAGATAAATGATGATAGATTTTATTGTAAGATAAATGAAAATGAGATTGCCAACGCGGCTAAAGCAACTAGACTTATATTAGAAAGATTGAATTTAATTTCTACATCCATAGCAGCTACCCAAGACTATAACAGTAGCTTTGTTAAAGACTTGCATTTAGACTTAAAGGCTAAGACAGAAGGATTAACCACCTTCTACCCAGACTTTGTTAAATTCCAACAAAATTTAGCAAATTATCTTAATAATATGGAAAGCCATAACCTATCCAAAATGGATAGTATTATTAAGGAACTTAGACTAGACATGGCCCAAGTAGAAGAAAAATACGGAGAAATTATAAACGGAATTAAGGCCGTATATAATAAACCATCCCAAGCAGAAATAGACTCTCCTTTTATTCTAACTCGGTTAGATAAAATTGAAAAGACTGTAGAAGCTATAGAAGTTAGAACTATGCAACAACTAGAAAAAGATAATGAGGTAAAAGACTATATCACTAATGTTGGTAAAACCATCGTTAATTCTCTAGCTAGACATAGTGAAGAAACTTCTGAAAAGACTAGAAAAGAGAATAAGAATTTTAAAGAAGAAATTCTTAATCAGATAAAAAGACAAAAAGGTTATTCAGACTTCTTAGATAGAATTGAAAAAAGACTTGAACAAAAACAGGTAACCACCTGTAAGTTTAAAGAATCCCCTCCTATAGAAACTAGAGAAAGAAATACCATAGGTAGACGAATCATAAATGATGGATTAGATAAGACTAATAAGAGAGCCAGCTCTATCCCAAATATTGGACAGAGTAATCATATGCTCCAAAGACTTAAGGATTCATCCTCCAATGTTAGGACAGGTGGAAAGAAAGAAATTTCACCAATCCCCTCCAATGGAAAGAGTGGGGTGAAGTTGATTGGAAGATTGTTGAAGATTCCATTCATAATGGACAACTTCCAGCCGTTAGATACATAGACTTGTTTAAATAAGGTGCCACTCCTAAGACTCCCAATTATAACATGACCTACCATTGTAGAAATCATGTGTTAGACAAATCCTATACTGAGCTTCAAGTATTTGACTCATAATGGCTTAGATCTAGAGGAACTGATAGGAAGTTCCAATTTCTAACCTTTGGACTCTTTCAAGCAATAATCCAAGGATTACATAGACCTCAGAATAATATCAACATATTATGTTGTTTAGTAGACAAAAGATGGAAAGACTTTGAGAAAAGCCTTATTGGGATAGCCCAATTAGAAATGTCAGACAACATAGGATACTTTAATGTCATTCCGGTATTTACAGTAACCGTAGACACAGCCAAACATTTTAAGTTAATCTTATATGCTAGTGGCTATGAAGACTATATAATCCTAGACGCTAATATAAATATAGAATTTCAAAGCTATGTGAAGTTCTCCCAATTTCCTTCTGAAGGAATGCAGTCAGGAATTCCTAGCGGTAGACTTAATGAAGAAATCTTAGTTAGAACCAATGTTTCAGACTATAATCATACTTACAGTATTAGGAATACTGGACCTATGAAAGAAAAAGCTAAGACCCTCTGGCAATTGCCAGAATTTCAAGAAACTAAGACTATACAAAATAAACCCTTGTTTATTAACCAAGACGACGTCACTGGAAATGTTACCATCCAGTTTGGTCCCCCTAAGATTGTCAATAAGAATATCCAGACCGAAGAAATTAGATTTAGGAATATGAGAGAAGCCATAATCAATGATCCTTCAGAAGGAGAATATAGTAGTAAGACTAGTGCTAGTTTACTTAGACAAGCTCCGATAATTAGACCTAGAAGATCATTCGAACAAAAAGACTTAGTTAAAGAAAAAGCTAGGATCCAAAACTTTGGACATGAACCCTCAGAATTGGATATGAAGACATTTAAAAATAACCTTAAGAAAAGTCACTCTGTTAGATTTCAAGAAAGAGAAAGATTTAATATGATAGCCCAAGACCGCATATTAAAATTAAAAGAATCTAAGAATACAAAGGAACTTCTTAGAAACTTAAGACTAATAGAAGAAGGAGAACAAAGACTAATGCCAGCTACACAAGTAGAGCCTAGTAAACAAGATATAGGAAGTAATAGTAGGCTAGAAGATGCTCCTAGACTTTTTAGTAAACCAATAGGAATAAATATTCCTATATACTCAAGCACCGTAGTAAAGACTAAACCCGATTATATAAAAGACTTCCCAACTAGTGACAAGAGTTTTACTCCTGTTAAGACTATGGCAAGCCAAGCCATAAATCCAGTAGGTATATACCTTAACCTAGACAATGTTCAAGATAGGAAGAAGGCCTTAGACGAATGGCGTAATCAGATGAACATGTGTTTTGCATCTAATGAACAATGGGATGCAAGTTCATGTAAGCAGTACGCTGAGCAATCCATTAGAGGTATTGCAAAAGATTACTTAGACAGTTTAAGAAAGGCTACAGACGAATACTCCTTAGCAAAGGTTGAGAAGATGAAAGAAACTTAGAAGAAATATCAATTGAAGAATATATTCAATTGTTCACATCGAAATTCATTGGAGCTGGACATCTAGCTCAGATCAATGAACAAGACTTAGCAAAAACTAAGGTAGCCCTCCTTAGCATTTGCAAATTAGATAAGATAAATGAATATAGCAATAATTACGAGCAGCTATATTACCTTATTAAAGAATTTGGAGAAACCTTAAAAGACGAATACTTTAGAAAGATACCAGCCATAGGACAAATCCTAATTAATGAATATAGGAAGTGGCCAGGTGTAGCTGGAGTTAAGAATAACTCCCTTGGTGAAAGAATCAATTTCGCCAAAGACTATATCATATCTAAAAGACGTGATATAACTCAAGGAAAGTTAATAGAAGAAACTTTCAAGCAGATCCCTCCGATCAAAGACGAAAGAGACATCGCTCCAATCCAATGGGGATGTGGAAGTGAATCTAAGAAATTCAAAAGGAAATTAGAATGGAAACATAGGAAGTTTAAGACTAGACCTTTAGGATTACCAAAGAAGTATAAATTTAGACAATCTACTACCTTTAGAGAAAAGAATCCTAAGACTAAGAAAAATAGATTTAACCAAAGAAGATATTTTAAGAAGAATACTAGTAAGTATAAGAAGGTTCCTAATTATAGGAAAGAAAAAGATGCAGCTCAATCTAAGACTGTCACCAAAGAATGTTGGACTTGCGGCAAAGCAGGACACTTTGCTAAAGACTGCCCTAATAAGAAAGATAAAGAAGGTATTAAAATTATTAATACAATATTAGACTATGCAGATCAAGAAGAATTAGATATCCTATACGCTATAAAAATATCAGACATAGAAGATGATGATAATACTAGTATCTATAGTGCATATACAGACAGTGATTCAGAAGACTATAGTGATACTGATGAGTATGAAGACTCTCAGGATACCCTAGACTTATATATGATGCAGATTGATCAAGGCGATCTAGATGATGAATATATAGACTTTGAAGACGCTTGGTATAAGTGTATATTAAGCCCATTTTTAAAGAAAATATGGACAGTTAGTAATCCTGAGTTACTAACCTATATACCTAGATGTTACTTTGATGAAAGACATTACTGCACGTTTGAGATGAAATGTTGCAAGAAAGACTTTAGATGTGTAGAATGTTTTGAGACTATACAAACATAATTATTTATGGTTTGTATTGTTTGTCAATTACACTACCATGAAGACTGTTGGAGAATTAGATTTAGAGCAATCTATACTAGCCAGTATGACGCTCAAATAGACTTAGATATTAAAATATATTATCAAGACATTGATAGAAATATAGCCAAAAGATTGCAAGAAAATGAAGACTTCAAAGGAAAAGGAATTTCCTATGATTTAGAAGAATACCATTCTGATAATAGTTCAGAAGACCAAATACCTTTAGATTTTATAGATAAACCTCAGAAAGAAATATCTATCTTAGAAAAGAACAATTTAGGAATTTCTACTAAACCACATGCTTATTTTGTAGAATTATTTGTTCAACATAAAGACTATCCTAAAAGACTTTCAGCTTTTATAGATACAGGGTGCTCTCAGAGTATTTGTAAGGCTAATGCCTTCCCTGAAGACTACTTTTTAGAATTACTCAAGAAATATATGGTAAAGTGGCTAATGGAGATCCATTTACCTTATATTTCCAGACTATTCCTATTTATTTTAAATTAGGAAATCAGACCAACAAAACCGTTAATCATCGGTTTTGGATAATGGATCCTCGTCCTAGTTTCACAGGAAACCTTATTTTAGGACAAGACTTTATTAGTAAATATCATCCTTATACTCAGTATAATGATAAGATATTAATTAGTGATCAAGAGGAATTTAATATTAAAGCCCCTCTAATTGATCATAAGACTGCCTTTGACCTTATGCAGGTCAAACCCAATTATAGTCCCATAAAACATCAGAGTTCTTCAGCTGAGCATGGTGGACCTAGACCTACAACCCAACAAGAAGCCTTAGAAATTACTAAACCCTTACAAAAAGAGTGTAAGTATCCAGACCAAAAGTGTTATAAGCAAATAGCGCTTATACAGCAAGACATTTTAGATCAAGCCCAGCAGACCTTATTACAGGTTCAAGCTATATCCAAACAGAAGAAAATGGATATAGAAGTAGAAAAAGAAAATATTAGGCAACTAGCTGAGCCTACTTTAGGAGAAAATCCCATCGCTAAGTGGGATAAAGACCAAAGCTATTGTGAGATCATCCCTATTAACCCAGACGCCACTATTAATGGTGGAACCTATAAGAAAGGATACTCACAAGAAGATAGGGAAGAATTCAAGAAAGACATAGATGAAATGCTTAAGTTAGGCATTATTAGAGAAAGTAAAAGTAGACATAATAGCCTAGCCTTCTATGTTCAAAATGAATCTGAACGTAAAAGAGGAAAAAGACGTATGGTTATAGACTATAGACAACTAAATAAGAATTGTGAATTTGATTCTTATAAGATACCAGACAAGAATATTTTGATTAATTTAATTGAAGATAGAATTATATTCAGTAAGTTTGATTGCAAATCAGGCTTCTGGCAAATTAAGATGCATCCAGACAGTATTACTTGGACAGCCTTTAGTGTGCCCCAAAGAAAATACGAATGGTTAGTAATGCCATTTGGATACTTGAATGCTCCTCAAGTTTTCCAAAGAAGAATGGATAATATATTTAGACCTTATTCAGAATTTTGCCTTGTTTACATAGATGATATTCTTATAGCAAGTAAGACTGAGATAGAGCATGTAGACCATCTTAAAAAGATTATCTTAGAATTAGACAAACATGGTATTGTTATTTTCGAAAGGAAAATGCAATGATTCCAGACAGAAATAGACTTTGTGGGAATGCATATTAATAAAGAAAAATCATCCTTAGCTGAACACATAACTAAAAAGATTCTTGAGTTTCCAGACCAACTCAAAGATAGAAAATAATTACAATCATTTTTAGGATTGCTTAATTGTACTGCAGACTTTATTAAAGACCTTGCTTCAAAGAGACAAAGCTTAACATCCAAATTAAAAGGAACAGACAAAACCAATCCCTTTTATTGGACTAAAGATGATTTTGAAGTAATAAGACAAATTAAAGATACAGTCAAGAACATTCCTTTACTTGAACTGCCTAATGCAGAAGACCAGTTTATAGTAGAAACAGAAGCCTCTGATAAACAATGGGGAGCAGTATACTTTGCCATTGATCATCAGACAAAAAAGAAGAAACTTTGTAGACATAGTTCTGGAACCTTTACAGATCTAGAAACAAGATACACTGCCCATGAAAAAGAAGTTTTAGCCATAGTAAGGGCAATAGAAAAATATATGCTATTTCTTAGACCTAAACATTTTACTGTTTATACTGACTCTTCTTATGCAGTAAAATTTAGAGATTTAGACTTGTCCATATCAAGGACTAATAGACTAATTAGATGGCAACAATTGCTTAATGGTTATGACTTATCTGTTATACATATTAAGGGAAGTAAAAATACCATTCCAGACATTATATCAAGAGAGCCAATGTTTGCTAACAATAATATGATTTCATATTTTATGTTGCAAACAGAAGACCTAGAAGACATGAGTTCCTCTGGAACAAATAGACTGAACAGGGAAGACGTTGCAGACTATCTTAGACGCGTAAGACCAAATGCTAGTGTAACGCAAAGACCGACTCATATTCAAGACTCTCAAGAAAGACCAATCCTAGAGAACTTTGATGATATCTTAGTTCCTCCTGGAAAATCTAGACAAGAGATTATTTCTCAAAATAGACTCATTGGGAAGATGTATTTTCCCCAATATAGACCCGATCAAAGATACCCATACTTGATCAAATTTAGATGAGAATTTTCAGAAGACGAAAATACTCTTATAGATGCCATATGGTGGAATGTGAAGAATAGACTATGGATCGAGTTCAAACAAAATTTGGTAGCCATTGCCAGATTCATGAGGACTCAAAGACTTGCAGTTACCCAACTCAGTGGTACTGCTGTGCCTAGATCTCAGACTCAGACTTATGCTCAGACTCTTGGAGAAACCTCCAAAATTAGACCTGCTGATTTCTGTTATCAGAAAAAGACTTTTAAGACTAAGATTGTTATACCATTTGGTCAAAATAATCTCCCATTAACGGAAGACTTTAAAAAAGAATCTAATAACATTATTGATCATTTTAATATGTTATTATGAGAAATAAATGGAGAAGCTTTAATAATTAAGGGATTCTTCAAAGACGTTCCAAAAATATATCTTTTTGAAAAATCAGACATGGCTCATATAACTCTTGCAGACCACGGGTTCATTGGACTCATCAAGATAAAAGATATTGAAGATTCTGTTGCTCTTGGAAAAATAGCCCATGAGTATGTTAAGAAAGTAGAAGACTTCCTTCCTCTATTTGCCAGAATCTACCAGATTGCTCCAAGTTCCTGTAGAGGAATGAGAGTTGAAGGATTTAGACTTATTAGATTTTCCAATTATATATTCGAAGACGTTGAGATTTTATCAGAAGACGAGACTAAAGAATTAATTGTTGATAAGTCCAAACTCCAGATTGCCCAGGCCATGGAGACCATAGAAATCATGGAATTATTAATAGGAGAAGACAGATGGTACACTGCCTACCACAAAGAAGACATGATAATTCAAGCTGATGAGCCATTCAACGGAAGGCTCAAGAAAGAATCCACAGAAATGGTAGAGATAGCTTTGCCAGCTAGCCTTAGAACTGTAGGCATCATTGATGATTTTTTCAACAATGCCCTACCAAACCAAGATAAGGAAGAAGAAGACACAGATGGAACAAAGACGGGCCCCTCGTTAGCTGAAGAATTATTGAAGACAGAAGATGCCCTGTGCTAAGACTTATGCAAGACGACAAGACTATAATTAGATTCCCCTGCAGCCTGCAGCTCAGACATGCCCCACACGGGCCCCCTGATTGCTTCTTTTCATAAAGAAGAAAAAGACCCTTGCAAAGGCATTAGGTTAGAATTATTGCTAGACGACAGATTTACTTTATGTAAAGCAAATAGTATAAGACTTTAATAATTTGTATCTCTTTAAACCGGATCTCTTTTGATATCCGGTTGCCAGTCGATTGTAGTGCCCTTGTGCTATAAAAGGGAGCGTCCAACTGAGTTCTAGACATAAGGAGTTAGAGAGTGAAAGATTGTTAGACTTTTAGAGAGAGTATGCTTGTAGAGAGTAATATGTATATGAGTGAGTAAACCTCTCATAGTTAGGGTAGAGGGGAGAGTTGTATTTACTTATGCTATGCAATAAAAGTGTTTTCTTTTCCAGAAATCTCTTATGCTAAGTTGTTATTATTTTCCAAATTGTCTCCAACTTTCTGTTCATAGAGGACTATTATGTGGAACCTCTGGTGTAGCACACAAGGTGTTATACTGGTGAACCACCTTCAGGTGCCGATTAGCTGTTAGCCGTTAGCCAGGTGGGCGTTAGGCATGAAGGCATACAGGCAGGAAACGGGTCAACCGCCAAAGTAGTGGATTGAGGTGCGACACATAAAGAGAGAGTTGTAGGAGGCCGAGGTCGGAGAAGAATAGTAACAAAGCTGAAGAGGCAAAGGGAAGAAGATAAAGATATTGCAGACCAGAAGGAAGGTATAACTCGAACCAAACCCTTAACTATTTTTACATATTATTTCTTTAAGAAGAATCTTATATGAGCTTACAAATCACTAAAGACTTTTTAGAATTTGTTAATCAAACAAGTTTAGACTTAACTAGAGAAATTTAAGACTGGACTCTTACAGACCCTAAAGATAAAGAACTTATAGAATCTTCTTAAGTATATGCAGGTGGTACTTTTAAATACATAGACCAGATCATTGAGTGGTTAGGAAGAGAAGTACCTAGAATAGAAATAATTAGAACAGGGATCCGAGATCTCTTTAGACAAAAATTAAGAACTGAAGATTTTGCAGAAGAACTATCAAGACCTGAAAAATATCAAGAATACACTAGGATACTCGAAGACAGTATAGACGTATTAGAATTTGTTAGACATAAACGGTTAGCTGAAATAAAGACTACTTTAATTAGAGCCGGAGGAATCCGCCCTCTCCTTAAAAACGTAGAGACAGCAGCCCCTAGAACATACCGAAGATTTTTATCATCTTATAGTGATAATAATTTAGACGAATTTATAGACAACGATATAATTGATATTATTAATCAAATATATAAAGAAACTAGACAGATAAACCCGCGATACCGTACAAGGTATTTAAGACTAGAATATTTTCCCTCAAAACCTATTTCAATTTCTAGACTCCCTGAAGAAACAATTTATATAGATAATCCTCGTTATTCAGAACTCCAGTACGATAGTGACGGAAGAAGCTTAAGAAGTAGCAGCAGCCTTGAAACTTCTACACTTAGACTTCCAGATTAATTAGGCTTTAAGAAAAGCTTAAAAGACCTTAGAAATCATTGGGGGGAAAACTGATATTCCCTAAAACTTAGAAGAAGTTAAAAGACATTGCGGTCCCAAAAGGTGGTCCAAAAAAGACAAAACGGTCCCTAGATAATTCTTGGACGGTAGCGGTCCGTAAACTCGGTCCGTAAACTAGGTCCGTATACGATCCAGCGTCTCTCTCTCTCTCTCTCTATATATATATATATATATATATATATTTCAAGTATAAGTTGTCCAAATATTGTTATTGTCGAGCCAGTCCCCCCGTGTATCTGATTTTTGCTTTAATGTAATTAACCTTGAAACGGAAGAAAGGGAAAGTGTTTCCTTTCTCTACTATGCATTGTTCAAAATAAAATAAAATTTCAGAGAGCAAGAAACAATCTGCTAAACAAAAGAACAGTGAATTGATTGCAATCTAAAAAACACTAATTTGTGCAGTTTTTTTCTAATAAAAAAATAGTATATACCAAACAGTCCCTCGAACATTTTTTAATAAACGTTTAGTCCAAGATTTTTTACTTTGTTCCAAAAATTCCCTCGAACACTCAAAACAAGGAGCTCTGGTAACGGTCACCCGAGCTCCGATAATGGGGGGTGAGGTGGGGGGAGAGGTGGGGCATGTGTGCCTCTAGCGCAAACTTTTAAAAATAAGAGAATATTGGTTAAATGGGTGTTTGAAGGACTTTTTGGAATAAAATAAAAAAGCTCGGACTAATGTGTATTAAAAAATGTTTGAGGGACTTTTTGATAATTGATCCAAAAAAGTATATGTAGTTATATGAAAACTCACGCCTGTGCCTGTCATGCTTATGCTGAACACAGTCATGATGCTCTTAGTTTTGTGGAATATAATTCGCAGTCCACCTCAAAGGATTTTTTTTACGGAATCAAGAAAATCGCGGGTGTCTTCTTCATATAGTAAACGCATGTGTCACTTTCCTGAAAAGAATAAAAAAAGTGTTCTGTAACGAGCTGTATATTCCACACACCAAGAGTCAGTTCCAACCCCAAATTTTGAGTCATTATGTGTAAAATACGTCTGGAAAAACTAAAACTTGGATGGCACTTGTGTAACACACTAGGGGAAATGTTAGTTCCATTATCTGGGTAACAATGTATTTCATTGAATTGCATAGCTACTTTTCGTGGGAAACTGTGAAACTTCAAGAAGAACCACTAATGTTTTGGGTCTTTATTTTTTAGTTTGAATGGTTGTAGTATGAATGGTAGATTACTCTCCCCTCTCTAAAAGTAATATTTTACAAGTATAAAATAGGTTGTGTGAAAGAAAAAATGTGTTGACATCCCTTATGTTGGTAATCAAAAGGGAACACTTGACCTCAAGAAGTCATTTGATCATGTTTATCATGCCCTATATAATCATTAAGAAATTAGATCATTAGTACTAGTGTGCATTTGATTGTCATTACATTTTTCTATAAAATTATTCTTTTATCCAGCACTTATCTTTGTGGTGCCCTGCTCTATTTTATTTCTTAATGCAAACTAGTTCTTACAAACCTGCAGATGGATTAGATTCCATGAAAAATCAGAAGAATAAAAAAATAAAAATCTCATTAAATCAAATATCTCTTTTTGCAGTCTTCTTTGCTCAATAAAATAAAATGTTTTTAGTATTTGTCCAACTTTGTAATCAAATGGTCCCTTACCATATTGATGATCTGATGGGGAAAGTGAAGCTAAAAAATAATGTCTTAATCACTCACTGGGCATATATTTACATAGTCCCTTGAGCACTAATCCAAGCATGCTAGTATAGTTTACAACAACACAATCCAGGCATAGAATGTTGTAAAGAAATATATCATCTTCTTTAATTAGTCATGCAGTACATGCGATCATATGGGTATCATCTTCTTTAATTAGATTTCTCTTAACCAAATCTTGAAATCCTAGATCTGCGCTAATGTGGGTTTTATGGACAAATCCCACATCAAATTGGTACGCTTTCCAAACTCTCCCATCTCTATATCGATCTTAATTATCATACAGGTGAAATACCTCTTTTCCTTGCTAACATCACCCAAATAAAATGGTTTGTCCTTTATTCCAATAATATGAGTGATACTATACAATTTGAGATAGGGAATCTAAGTAATTTGGATCATTTCGACCTTAGTAGCAACAACTTTACCGGTCCGATCCCTTCATCCGTGGGTTTCTTAGTCAATGTCAATACTTTGTACCTTTAAAAAAATAAAATTATTGGTCAAATTCCGTCATCTATGGGTCATTTGGCGATTTTAGACCTTTCCAAAAATCAGCTCAGTGGTTTAATTCCCTTAGAATTTGGGAAGCTGAGTAAATTGATTGAGTTGGATGCCAGTGGAAAAAATCTCTTCATTCTAATCACGTTGACTCTAGGGTTCTTGACTAATCTGCCCCTTCTGAACATTGCTTCAAATCAATTAAACAATTTTATACATACTATATTTAGTAATTTTCAAACCCAGAAAACATTAATCTATCCCACAACAATCTTTTTGGTACCATCCTATCAGGCCTAGATTTGTAGTAGTTGTAATTCTAGTTAGTTGTAGTAGTTTTAATTTTGTTAGTGCAATAACAAGGTTAGTTACAGAATTGGTTGGGGAGTTATTTAGAGATTACTATAGTGAGTTTATACAAGCAGAGAAGATCAATTGTAAAAGCAATCAAGAACGAATAAACACATTTCCTCTTTCTCTCTCGTCGTTTTCTTCTTCTTTGTCTTTTCTTTAACTCTCTCACACTCCTGTCTTCCTCTTCCTTAGTTATGTAATTCGCCACTATCAAGCAAATAAAAGCTTGACAAGTGGCATCAGAGCATAATTCTGCCCCCCAAATTGATCGAATTTGTTCTTCTCTTCAACTCAATCTTGTTTTTGTAAATTGAAAAGGTGGGTAATTCAAAATCTACAATGACCGAGACAATACAGATGAAGTGTGAAAAACCTATAAGCGAGTTGCAATAAAAACAAGAAGGCATTGAATACAATTTATAAGGGGTACAAAATTCATTAAAATCCCTCCTAACTAGTGTAACTCAAAAGTTTAAAAATTTGATGAAAATTTTGAAATGGTTGTGCTAAGTTGGGAATAAATGAAAATAATCAGAAGTGGATTTTGGGCACTCCGTAAGAGCTACACTCAGTTGGTAACAACACAGTAATAGTGGATTCAGGGATGAAGATGAATAACAATATCTGTGACAGTGGCAAAAGGCCTAAAATTGAGTGCCCGAGATTTATGGCGACCACCCTAGGGGCTGGATACAGATATTATAGAGATATTTTTTGTTCTATTCGTTGCTAGAGGACCAGAAAATATTATTTGTAGCCCTACACACGGAAGGTGCTTTTGCCACATGGTTCCAGTTAATGTATGAAGAATACGGGTGGGTTGGGAGGAATTTGTGAGACAAGTGTGCCTTAGATTTTCTGCAAAAGGGTCTGAGGATGTAGTTGCTGAATTCAACAAATTGCAGCAAGAGGAGTCAGTGACTCAATGATAGCAGACGTTTAAGGAATTGAAGCCATTAGTGACTAAAAAATAAAAAGGCATGTCGGAAAAATATTTAATATCAAGCTTTTTAAGTGGTAGCAAACATGAAATAAAGATGTTGGTCCAAATGGTGGAACCCCGATCATTGAACAATGCTATTAAACTAGCCAAGTTGCAAGAATCTGATCCTAAAACCAAAAAACCCACCTAAAAAACCCTAACAACCAGAAACAACCATTTTCCCCACTCCTACACTAATACAAATAATAAAACCCCTTTAAGAATTAACAACTCTCCCCAATTTCAGATAAGAAACACCTTACCCCCATAAATAGGATCACTACTACAGAAATACAATTTAGGAGAGTAAAGGGGCTATATTACTATGGTGATGACCCATACTGCTTGGGTCATAAGTGCAAAAATATAACTCTACACTTGTTGACTAGAAATGAAGATCAAGAAGGTGAAGGGCCGAAAGAATGGGTATTGCATTGGCCAAAGGAGAAATATTAAACGGGAATGGAAATGTCCATCTCTCTTCAAGCACTATCTGGATATCCATCACACCAGACTATCATGATTAAAGGGAAATCCAAGATGCAAGTCCTTAACATATTAATACACTCTGTAAGCTCCCTCAACTTCCTAGACCCCAGGCATACTAGATGTACTACAGTACCTGCCACTAGGCTTTGGTTTACTGTAGTTGATGGAAGCAAGGTGATAAGTAATGCTAGTTGTCCCGAATTTTATTGTAACATATAAGGGGAGGATTGGTTGGGAGGTTGACATGGTAATAGGCATTGAATGTCTCAAAGGACTTGGGGATATAATCTTCAATTTTAAACTATCAAAGTTGACTTTTGACAAGAAGGGCAACAGGTGAAGGGAGACAGAGAGGAAGGAAAACTCAAAATTATCAGTGGCAAGGCATAGAGAGGCTATGCAAAAGTAAATTTATTAAATTGTTAGTTAGATCTTATCGATTAAAGTTGATAATAAACCTATCATCAATGAGGTAGCCACTCAAGCCTCTATTATTCCTATTTTTAAAGAAAATCAAAAGGGTTACCTCAAATAGAACTCAGAACCATCATATTCCCTGAAAAAGCGAAGTGAATGAGTAAGTATTACTTCATTAGGCTCTACCAATACCCTCATGTCTATCAGACCTTCTTGTATCCCGTTTGCATCTCCTGTCTTAGTAGTTAAGAAAAAGGATCAATCATGGAAAATGTGTGTGGATTAAGGGGAGTTAAACAATCTCACCATTAAAGATAAGTTTCGTATTCCGGTGATGAAAGAGTTGTTAGATGAATTGCAAGGGGCTAGTGTGTTTTCTAAACTTGACTTGAGGTCAGGTTATCATCAAATTAGGATTTGTGAACATGACATTTCAAAGACATCCTTTTGGACCAATGAAATGAATTATTAATTATTGGTAATGCCTTTCGTCCTTACAAATGCACCTTCTACTTTTCAAGCATTAAATGAATATAGTCTTCAAAGCTCAATTGAGGAAGTTTATCCTAGTGTACTTTGATTATATACTAGTATATAGACTCAATATGCACTAGCGGACTCGTGTTGTTCCTAGGGTGGGCAAGTGACCCACCCTAAATTTCAAAACTTGAATTTTACCCTTGAATATTTATTGGATTTCACATATTGCCCACGCAATTTTAAGAATAAACTTTTAACAATACAATTTAAATATGTTATGAAGATTCCCCGTTCTCATTGTTTTATAAATTTAAAAATTATTGTATGAATACACCTAAATGCTATATTCTAAATATAATTTGTAATGTATTTAACTTTAAAAACAATGCCATACTTATTTCTTAGACAATTATCAGTGTGTTCTTTTTCTGGAAAAAAATCTGGCTCATATATGAGGGTCCCAACATAAGAAATTTTTTGGCTCTGCCACTACCAAGGAACCCATAAATTGAAGTTAAAATTTACTCTAAAATTGCTAAGACAACACATTGTTTGCTAATAAAGGTAAATGCTCATTTGACCAAAATCAGTTAGAAAATCTGGGGCATATCATATCTAATGAGGGTGTAGCTGCTGACAATACTAAAACGAAAGCAATGCTAGAGTGGCTCTTGCCTAAATCAATAAGATCTCTATGAGGGTTTTCGGGGCCTTAAAAGATACTATAAAAAGTTTGTATAGAACTAACTATCGTCTTATTTGTAGGCCTTTAACACAAATGTTAAGAAGGGACCAATTTAAATGGACCGCCACTGCCTTAAAGTCATTTAACACTCTCAAACAGTCCATGATCACAACCATGGTGTTGGACTTGCTTAATTTCACTATGGATTTTTTTAATTGAAACGGATGCTTCTTATGAGGGTATTAGTGCAGTGCGAATGAAGAATGGCAGATCTTTGGCTTTCCTCAGCAAACCATTACCATAATGGAATATGGTTCCTTCTATATACAGAAACGAGATTTGGCCCATTGTCTGTGATATCGAGAAGTGGAGGTCCTACCTTTATGGTCATTATTTCCAAATCAATAGTCCCCAAAGCCTAAAAAATCTTATGAATCCGATAGTCTCTTCAATGATGCGGCAAAAATAGTTAACAAGACTGCTTGGATTTGATTACACTATTATCTACAATAAAGGAAGGAAAAATAAATTACCAGATGCCTTATCAAGAAGAGGGGAGGACACAGGTAGCTTCCAGCCCCTTACGTCCTTACAGTCAATATGGTTAGAAGAAATACACAAATTTTTTGTGGGAGATAAGTTAGCTCAGCAGCTTGTGGTTCAAATTGCAAGGAAACTTGAGGCAGTAGAAGGATAAACATACAACCATGATACTCTAAGGTTCCATGATGGGCTATTTGTTGGAAGCACGGGGGACCTAAGGCAAATGATTATTAAGGTGCTGGAGGACATTCAGGAGTCAAGGCCACAATAAAATGGGTAGAATAGTTCTTCCATTTTCCAAACATGGAGTGATATCTCCATGGATTTAATGGACAACCAAAATTATACAGAAGGATTCTATACTAGAAATTGTGGATAGGCTAACTAAATATGCCCATTATTTCCTCTCTCTCATCCCTACACGGCTCTCCGAACAGCCCAATTATTCCTTGGCCAAATTCATGAACTTTAGTCTACCCACTAATATAGTTTACTGAGTGAGATCCTCTTAATCCATGCCCTTTTTGGACTCAGCTGTTTAAACTGGTAGGCACACATCTCAACCATGCATGTGCAGTGACAGGAAATATTTGACTTTCAAACAATGACTCTTGATTTGGGAATGGTGGGGTATTAATTTGTTTGTTTTAATTTTTTTATTTTACTTTTTTCATTTGTAAATTCAATATATTTGCAGAACTTGCTTACGCTATGCTAGTGAATGAAAAATGTGATGTATGTAGCTTTGGGATGGTGGTACTAGAAACAATTATGGGAAGGCGTTTAGGAGACCTGATGTCATCATTAATATCTTTATCTGCTCAAAAAATAGTTCTACATGATGTTCTAGACCCAAGGATCTCCCATCCAACTGATAGAATGGTTGAACACAAAAAATTGCTTTGCTTGTGAAATTGGAATTTGCATGCTTATGTTCTAAAGCAAAATTGCGACCAACAATGCAAGACGCATCTAAAGAGTTTTTAGCTTTGTAGGTCACATTTTCTTATTGCAGTAGGTTAGAAATCCAGAAATAAAAAGCTATTTACCTCATATATATAGTGAAAATTCCATTTTAAATTATTAAAAGACCAGATTAAGATTATGAACTTCGTTAGAGGGAATAGAATTTCCCTTACAGACCTTGATCTGGACACCTTGTTTCAATTTAGAAGAGAAACAGAATTCTGCTATTCAGTTTTCACAATTTTATTTTGTTTTGTTTTTTTCTAATTAGCACAAGGCTACCATTAGGGATGCACTTAGGAGGTGCTTTGATAATAATTGAAGGTTAGTTTACCGGCATTCAAAAATCAACCCCTAAGTTGTGTAGCTCTTATGATAATGGGCCCTTTAAAAGACATTGGACCATATAAGAACGTGAGAAGGCTCTAAAAAGTCATCCTTTGTAATGTACTCTTATTGATAGCACAATGCCATGGTAAAAAATTACTTGAAAATTTCACCTTTGCAAAATCATCAAAATGTGCATTTATGTGTTGTGCTTCATCTAAAGGCAAAACAAACTTTATAAAAACTTGGGACCCAAGGGCTACGGCAAATAAAAGAAAGAAGTTAAGGAACCAATTAGCATCCACAATTAAAACATACAAGTGATTTAACCGTTAGTTTTTATGATGCTTTTTAGAGAGCAACATAGCATATACCAAACTGTTTGCAATTTTATAAACAAATTTAACACAAGAGACTCTATCCATAATAGAGTCGGTTTGCTCTTTAAATCCCCCAGCAGAACCTCAAGTTCATGATAAAGCATAATTTAAACACACTGGATATCTAATGCAGTTGCACCATTCCATTATGTTAGATGTGATCAGATACAATAAGAAATTTTCCTGATGCCAAAACCATGTAAATAAGCCAGGATTTCTGATGCTAAAACCATGTATTTAATAATGCGCAATTTTCTTGCAAATATTTAGTACTTATAGGAACACTTGGGATGCTTCCTAGCATACTGCAAATGTTATTTTACACCTTCTGCCTTCTGTTGTATCTCTTCTTCATTCCAATCCATTGCTTTCACAGATTTCGATTGATACATTACAATTTCTTTTTTGAAAGTCGGTAACAATGTTTGGTATCTAAAAGCTCAAGATTTTTGTGACCCTTCAACATAATAGCCAAAGCATTTATGGACAAAGCACAAGACCGGATCTCCAATCACTTAAGTTGGGGAAAGTTTTTACATACTCTTGATGCATAATAGTCATCTATTACACCATGCAGGTAACTTAATCTCTGTACCCACAAAGCACGAACACATACTTTTCTCAAATTTTCCCACAAAGGAACTGCAACATCATGCGCATAAGGGAAATAAATAGCGCGCCGGGTACAAACAAATAATGCAATAAGGGTGACCTACAGTGTGCAGTAAATATAATCATTATTAGTAACTAGGTTATGGTATCCACAACTAGAATGAGACAACCATAAACAGATGTAATACATGAATATAAATAGATAAAAAGTAGATAATGGGATTAAGGAAACATATATTTTAGTAGAATATGAAATAAAAAGTACAAATGTAGTAGGTCGAAGTGATTTTGTGATCAGTAGCGATACAAATCAAAATCTCATAAAATAAGTGATATCTTCTAACAGTAAATAGTTGCAAATGATGGCTAAAAGTGAATTCAATGCTTGTGTTTGAGTATTGTATGTTGAAAGTATGTTATAGGGTTATTAGTGAGCACCAATATGTTATTGTGTATTATTGGTGTGAAAGATAGTACTCATATTGTGTTTAATATGTATTTAGGTTGGCATTACATTCTATGCGTTGTTGGTAGGCGGAGGTAGCTGGAAGTACATTAAATGCAAAACTAGTCATTATCTTTTAAAATTTTGGATGACTTGATCAGGCACCTACATTTTTCGCCTAGGCACCTAGATTAGAGGAATAAAAAATTCCCAAGTGAGTTGGGCAAGTAGATTGGTTCAGATTAGTTTTTTCTGACTTGTACACTCCTACTCTTGAAGATACTTCGGTGCCTAGACGATATTAAAAAAGGGCTTATTTAGACGCCTAGATTGTAATGGCGTAAAAAACCTCGGCGCGTAACTTGTGCAGAGTGCCTCAAATAAAAGTTTTTGAAGTTTCTTTGATTGTTTTTTTGAAAGGTTGAGGTGATTTAAGTTTGAATCTAGCAACTTCCTATGAGTATTTCTCATGCTAGACAAAGAAGTTGTGTTATTTAGGTTTTATGTGAGCACATTTTCATTCAAGAAAGTTGCAATATACTAAAATAGTTGAAATGAACAATCATACTTCTCCCTAGGTAAATAATTCGATTGACAAATTTTGGCTACCTTTTCATTGCTCGAGTCATCACTTGAGCTACTCCCATCCGAGACCTACAATCTTCTTTTAGCCCTATATTTTTTTCTCTCTTCTCTAATATTTGTCTTTCAACCTTGGACAATGCGGCTTGATGTGTCCCACTTCATCACAATGATAGCATTAAAGCTCCCTCTTGGAAGAGCTTTCTCCTTAGTATTTGTCATGGTTTCTCTTGTCTAGATAAACCATCGTCTCTTCATAATTTTATTGTGCCCTTCTTCTTGATATGTTTTGAGTGTCGAGATTTTCTTTTCTTTTGCTTAATCTTCTAGCTCTAGCTTTCTCTTCTTAAGGTCCAACTCATAAGCAACGACTTATGGTGGTGTTACAAGATAAAAAGTAAATTATTGATAGTATCACAAAGAAACTCCCTTAAAATCGCCACCCAGGTCATCTGGCATATTAAGCCCAAAAAACCTTACCTCTATATTATGGCCCCTGTAAAATTATTTTCTAGAACTGACCATGGGAATGATTAAATGCACTCCAAGTATAATAGCACTCCAAACACAATCACTCAAGGTATAAAGTAGTCCTAGAATATATAAATAAAGGGCTAAATACTCACTTGTGCACCCTTGTAGTAGGAGAGGGCAATTGGAATATTAAGCATTTAGACAAGTATCTCTTATGACAATGGAGCACTTTATAAAATGGACCCTACTATAATGTGAGAAGGCCCTAATAAAAGGATCTAGTATTGGACTCTTATTGCTACGAGGGCCCTTTATATATTTAACCTTAAATAGGGGTAATGGACACCACTTGCAAGGAATCTATTCAAGCTTAGGACATAAGATAACTGTATTAAGCTCTTATTGCAAGCGATTTTCAGCCTATAACAACAGAATAAACAAAAATTATCTTTCAAACAATGCGATGATTTAGCTGTTAGTGTTGTTATTTATTTGTGTGGACAAAACGAAGCCATTTTTTTTAGTTCAGCGAAGGCTCTGTACCAAACTTAAAAGGCAGACAGCAGACATGCAAAGGGAAGTGTCAATTCCTAATAAAGTTAAGTGACTCGCATAAAAAAACACAAAAAGGTATAAACAAATTGAATATCCAGACTAGGAAACATTAGGGAAACGAAGCTAGTAGATTAGATTCCTTACTGTATCATATAATAATTAATAATTATGATTAACACAACATAAAAAACATTAGAGCCTCCTAAATTTTCTATAAAATGTCCTAATGAAAGATATTTTTAACTCGAGCTATGTCGTAATTAGATATCTAGTGAAAGTTTCACCAATCGAGCACATCAGTTGAGAATGATCAGGTACAAGTGCAACAATCTGAAATATAACAAATCCAATAATAGCCTTGTCTAGACCCCTAGCCTAAACCAGAATTTCTGGTGCCAAATGCTTCCTAGTGCATTGCAAATGTTTCTTTACACTCACGGCCTTTTGTTGTATATCTTCTTCATTCGAATTTGCATTCATGTATTTCGATCTATACATTCCATTTTCCTTTTTCTAAAGACGTCAACAGTGTTTGGTATCTAATAGATCAAGATTTTTGTGACCCTCCAACATAATAGCCAAGGCATCCATGGGTAGAGCACAAGATCGGATCACCAATCGCTTAAGTTGGGAAAACTTTTTACCAATCTTTGATGCAATATGGTCATCTATTATGCCTTGCTGGTTCAGATGACTAATGTATTTGTAGTAATAACTTAACGAATGTGCCACACAGGCATCAACGCGTACTTCTCTCAATTTGTTCCAATAAGGAACTGTCAACATCAAGCACAAAATAAAAATAAATAGCTCGTTGAGTACAAACAAATCGCGCAGTAATGACGATCTACAATGCCCATGAAATAATCATAATTAATACGTAGGCTATAGCCTACACAACAACAAGACCCCAACACCTATAGCCTACACAACAACAAGACCCCAACACCAGCGAATATTCAACCAATGGCATTGGAGAAAGGACCAACAGCAACAAATATTCAATCAATGGCGAAACTACAGTCACATGGCTAGAAACTACAGTCATGCGCAATTCTACACAGCTATAGTTACTAAACCCCCACAACTGGAAATAAACTGACAATTCAATTTCAACCTCCATGGATTCTCAACCCCAGATGACATTCCAAACTACTTCCTCTCTCTCCTTCTGCCTCACTTTCGCTCCAATCTCCATGGATTCTAAATTACACTCCAGGCGTAATTTAGGGTTTCTGAAAAAAGAAAACCAGAATAGCATTTTTGGAATGACTGATATGCTGATTTCAGTTATTTACTAAATGAAACTTAGCACCTAGGATTACTCCCACACCAAAGTTGACGAAGTCAAAGCAACTTTTAGGGTTTATTTTCAATCAAAGCGAAATTATTTGAATAATTTCACATTAACAAAACTTTTAGGGTTTATTTTTTTTTTCGGTAAACATGATGCCTAACATTTCAACAGTCATAATATACAGAGACAAATGAAACAAATAAATCAATTTAAGATTTCAATCATTCAGCTCAATATGAGAAAAAAATAACAAAAAATAAAGCACCGTAACAAACAACTATTCATAGAGACATAAAGTAGGTTTATTTTGGGTTTGGCCTTGGTTTTGTTTTTAATATCTAAGTCTAACTTTCGTTTCTTTAATTTTCTTAGGCTTGGTCCTTGGACTCCCTTTTTTAATGGAACCGTAAAGTGAACAGATACAAAAGGTTTACCGAGGTTTGATCGTACGAACACTCAGAGCCAAAATTGAAAAGGTTAGGATCTACGGCTTTCCACGGTTTGATATCGAGGGAGAAAATTGAAAAAGTTTTATAAGTTTTAATTCCCACATCGATTTAATTAGGAAAATAATTAAAGTTAACAAAGAAGTAAGTGGATTAAATGTATTTATTACCTGAGCTCAGTGGTTGGAGCTCATAAAAAATTTCTCATCTAGACAAACATTATGTGTGTATGTGAACGCTTTTACAGTCCAAACCCATAAAAGAAAAGCGAGTGATAAAATATAAAGTATGTTGACTTGCCCCTCAAATTTTTCCTGTAAGTTGAACACGGATGGGTTGGCTAAAGGCAATAGGCAAATCCAGGGCATGCTACCATTGGGGATGTTTTTTAGAAAATTTAAATGTGAGTTCATAGGTGCCTAATGCAAGAACATTGGTATTCACTTTGATTTCTTTACTGAAATGTCTGCAACCATTGAAGGCGTGGACATTTCTTGGAATAAAGCAGGGCATTCTCTTTGGATTGAATTTGATTCTTGTAGAGTGATTCAATGTCTGCAAAATCACACCTTCAAACCTTCTCAATCTCTCACAAATCAATGTAACAAATGTCTTCACCAACTGTTCCAAATGCAATTTAAATGCTCACATTTATATAGAGCAAGAAACAGAGTACCTGACAAATTATCCCAAATGGGGATGTCCCAAATGGAAGTTTACTTCAACTCCTACTTGTCAGGTCATCATCAATGCAATATTCAGTATCCTCACAGCACCAATTATTGGTATTGCAACTCCATCTTGAACATTCCCCAGTCACATGATTGTGACAATAGATTACTCCCTCTGCTACATATTTTTTGGCTTCTTTGTATTTAAACACCTTATCTCAAGGCTATGGCTACTCCTGTTCTACTATGTTACATAACATAATAGTGGTAACCTACAACATAAATAAATATAGCATCTTTGGCCCTGTCAATCATAGTATTTGGTCCAGCGGTGCTCAGCAACAGGCCACCATACGAATACATACTTTCTCTAGTCTACACTTTCTTGTGGATAGTCGACTGAAGCTTTCGCCTTTATTTTTGTTATTGTACATGCCTCAATTTTCACTTCAACCCCCACCCCTTTTTCTTTATTTCTCTGCTTATCTAAAGTTCAATGTGATCAACCTAGTTGGGACCAATACCTTGATATAAGTATGAGTTGTACTTTGGTAAGCCATTTATTTGGCATTAGGATTTATTGATGCAGAAGCATAGGGATATAGTCGTCTTTTTAGCATTTATTCTTTATTTCCCTTTTGTAGCCTCTTAGTATAAATAGCTAATGAGGCCCCTATTGTATCACTTCTGCCCATTTGAGATTAATAAATTAGAGAGAAATATTTGAAACTTCTAAATTTTCCTTCTTCTTCTTCTTTATTTTACGCTTCCACGTCTTAATTCACACCAAATTTGTATCAGATCGAGGTTTGTTCTTGGATCGACCATGATTATTGAAGATTGGGACTCAAATTGGATTTATCCAAATGAATATCGTCTGAATCCTAATACCATAACCAAAACCCTAGAATCTCCTGTGATTGTTCGAACCCAACCAACACCCACCGGAATTCAGTCCATTAGCCCTGGACGGCTTTCCCCTTCCCCGGACAACCTACCCAAGCCTCCGAAACACCATACCGCTACCCCGGATTAACCAAAACAGGCCGGAACCACCCCTGAGACAGCCTCCTCCGTCGATTGACCACAGATGGGCCGAAACCAGGGGCCAACGACCCCTATGGAATACTGCAACCCGCATGTAATACCCCGTACTTTTGGCTATATTTATTTATGGGATTAATTAATTAAATGCGTATTAATTGGAAATTAATCCGGGTTAAAAATACTAATGTGATGCGAGTTGGTATTTGATTATGTGCATATATGATTTTATATGAGTTTGAAATTTGGAAATTTGTCGTGAGATTTATATACGGCATTTTAAGAATTTTGTTGAGACGCGTGGGACCGCCGCGTCACGGTATAATATTTTGATGATATAAGTGAATTTAAAATCTATAATCCGTATGGTCGTTTTGAGTGCGCCAACGCGTCCGGAAGGGTCGAGATAGTCAGAAAACACTAGCCAGGGGTATAGTTTGGGTCCCGGGGTATTTTTAGGCCATACCGGCAACTTAAAGGGTATTTTGGTAATTTCACGTTTTGAGGAATTAAAAGTGACGAAAATTTGGTTAATTAAATCTGATGTGGATAAGACCCACTAAGCCCATAACCAACCCTTATTAACCTAGAAGACTACGTAGGTTATCATTTAGGTTTTCTAAATTTCCCAAATCAAACCCTAGCCACCTTAAGCCACCATTGGAGGAAAAGCTTGGAGAGAGGAAAATCATGCAGAAATCTTCACCAAACCCACATCAAAATCAGAAATCAAACCAAGGCAAGTGACTTTATTCCATTTAATTTCAGAAAATGTTTCCTCCATGTTAGAAATTCGGATTTATGGTTTGTTCTTGATAAAATATGAAAACCCATGTAGTTTAGATCATAGAACTTGAGAAAATTGAGAAGGATTGCATGTAGTATGATAGGTAGATGTTTTATTGATGATATACATGCTGGAACAGAAATTAAAACGGATTTTGTTGGGTTAATTCATGATACAAAATGTTAGGGTTCATGTTCTTGAGAAAAAAATCTGGAAACTAGGTTTTTGGATGAAGATTGATCCATATGTAGCCTTTAGTTGTTGAAATATTGATTTGTGGACGTTAGTAATATTGTAGGCTGGTTATATAACATTACTATAACGTTATATTAGAGAATCATACGTTAGAAATTAGTTTTGGGATGGTTTCAAATCTGCAAAACGAAGCAGTCCGTAGCCATACCTGTTTAATCGATCGATCGACATTCATCAGTCGATCGATCGACTCAATCGATCGATCGACATTCATAGGTCGATCGATCGACCTTCCCAGAATGAGTAAAATTTTTCTTAATTTGATTTTAATGGTGGAAACCCTCGGAGAATATGTTTGGAGAACTTATGAATACCCTCACCCTTGAGGAAGACCAGTAGGTGTGAATATTATAGTGGACCTTAATTAGAATGCAATTCGAGGAATTATTCTAGATTATTGAAATTCGATAAGTCAGATAACGCTTGGGTTAATAGTGTAAAATTGTGTAAATTGATGAAATAAGGTTTGGGGCAGAAGTAAAGACCTTAGGTATAAAGATGTCATATGGGGGAAGTATGAGAACTTAATAGTCTATTTGAGATAGGTTTTGAGTTTAAGGAATTACGACGTGAGACGTGTCGACTATTTAAATTATATATTATCGGATTACTGGATATATATAAGTTTGGAATAATGGTATAATGATGTAGAGTATACCTTATTAATATGGTAATATCTAAGATGTGTGGATGCTTAGCATATAATTTAATGTGTATGACATACCTACCATACTTGCTATCACGAGAGGTTTACGTGCGCTTAGGGCCTTCTTATCCTTGTGTTGCCCGGATATAGATTGGTTACCTCGATGAACATAGGTCATTGAAAGACTTATTGTGATATTAATAAGTCCGCTGATCATGGGAGCGTAGGTATGTGCGTGACCCATGTGATGGTGACTGTGTTCGCCTCTATTATTTGTGATGTTGTTATCTGAGAACTATTCCTGAGAGATTCGGAATATGTGATCCTTATGTACGTGATGTACCGGGATGGATAGCAGAGTATGTGTGCACCGCAGCTTAGTTCTCGGGGTGCTTATATTGTATATTTATGATGTCACTAATATACTTTTAAATTAATGGAAACTTTCATGTGAATATAGTGAACATATATCACGGTATTATTTTGAGAAACATAACGGGTTAGCTAGTAGTATAATATATGGTATATTGTACACTTGAGTTTACATTAAACCTTACTTATTTGCGATCGTTACTATGTTAATAGAACCAAGTAATAAGGGTAAGACCTATGATAGTCTAGCTAGTTTATGTCACTTAGCTAGTGGGTTATGTCGTTATAGATGGGTACTTACGTTAGGAGTGCACAGTTAGACGAGAGGTGAGGATATTATGTGAGTGTACGTCCTAACATGTACTTTTCATTTAATGTTTTAAATGTTTTTAAAGCACTTGCAGGTTTTTAAAATAACTCCACATTCGGGCTCTGACCCGTTTGCTTTTCAAATCTCTTTTTCTTTGTAAAACCATTTTAGGTGCCCAGCCACAAGGACACCAAGCATAGGATACTCATTCAGGTGACGAGCTGTAGCTGCTTGTGGAAGCTACAGGGATTTGCATGTAGACGCTTCTATCTTTTGGATTCCAGAGTCACTATCTATCATTTGTAGGGCATGTTGCCCATTTCTATTAGACATTCCTCTATTTCAGTTTTCAGACTTGGACTTGTATTGTTTTAGTATTCGTTTTACTTTTCAGTTATGGGATTGTAGTGAGGAGTTTTTCCTCCAGACTTTATTTACTCTATTGTGATGGTTATTCATTTTACTTCAGTATGGTGAATGGTGTATTTATTTCTTCATTACTCTTGTTGCATGTTAATCAGACTTAATTAAAATTTGGCAACTTACTTTTTAAATACTAGGTGGCTAGTAATAATAAAATGTTTTCGACGGTGATGCTATTAACTGAGCCAACTTGGCATTTTGAATTAATTTAATAAAGGAGTAGCTACCCGGTATTTAATTAGTCGGGGTGTCACAGGTGGTATCAGAGCATCAGGTTCTAGTGTACTTTAGCATCTGTACGGCTATTATGTTTCCGCTACGTTTCTTTGATATAGAGCCCTATATTTTAGGACTGTTGTATTCTTTTTGTGTATGCTTCGTTCTTCAGCTATTTTAAAGTTTATAAACCGTGAACTTATAAACTTTGTTCTTATTTCAGATGCCTCCACGACGTGCACGACGAGTTCCCAGGGATGCAACGCCCGAATCCCAGCCCGCTCCAGTTCAGGGCATGATGAACGCCGCTGAGGTTGCTGCTATAGTAGCCCAAGCGGTAAATGCCGCGATTGCCGTGATTCAGCAGGCACCACCTCAGGCGCCGGTTGCCGCGCCAGTTCAGGTTAATGCATTCCCGTCTGCTTGGGAACGTGTACGTGACGCTTTTCAGAAAGCGCATCCGCCAGAATTTGCAGGAAGCTCAGATGTGGTTGTCTCGAGCCAATGGAGGAAGGACATGCAGAGGCACTTGAGGATGCATGAGTGCACTGATGTTTAGAAGCAGGTACTAGCTACTTTCAAGCTAGTTGGATCTGCGCTACAGTGGTGGGAGTCTATTACCACCGCGGAGGAGAGGGATACCCTCACGATTCAGGAGTTCTGGGTGCGGTTTGACCGCAAGTACTTTCCATCCGCAATTCATACAGAGATGAGGAGGAAGCTTATGAGTCTGAGGCAGGAGGGCAAGACAGTGGCCGAGTATGAGGCCGAGTTTACTAATCTGTTGAATATCGTTCCAGACGAGATACCAACAGAGAAGAAGAAGATTGAGAAGTTCACCGATGGGTTGAATTGGAGGATCCGTCAGCATCTGCTAGGGAACCTATCGTTGGCCACGTATTCTGATGTGGTTAACGCTGCATTGTTGCACTGCCAGGACCACCGTTTTCATATGGCCGAGGGCAAAAGGTCGGGAGAGTTTAGCCATCAGGGCAGGACTGGAGGACATGGTTCCAGCGGGGCACAATCTGGTCAGGGGCAGAGACAGACTGAGCAGGGCTCCCAGCAGGGGGATAATAAGAGGTTCCGGTCAGGGAACTACAGGCAGGGACAGGGAGGTTTCCGTCAGGGCCATCAGGGTCCAAACGGCCAGCAGGGCCAACAGGGGCAGAATGGGCAGCAGTTTCACCAGGGTCAGCAGGGCCAAGGGAGGAACGGTAACGGCCACCAGGGCCGGGGACAGCAGGGGCAGAGAGGAGGGAACTTCCCAGGAAAGTGCTTTATTTGTGGCAAGACTGGCCATAAGAAGCAGGATTGTCCTGATAGGGGCAGGGCCCCACAGCAGCAGCAGGGTGCTCGCCAGGAGCCACAGAGACCCATGTTTCCCGCCGCTCTTCCCGCACCGCCATAGATGGCAGCATTGCCACCCATTCCAGCCGTCCCAGTACAGCAGGGGCAGCTACAGTATGGACGTGTCTACAACGTTCACCAGGCTGCAGTTCCACAGGCACCGCCCGCGATCGAGGGTACGTTTCCTATCCATGGCACTATGGGTCGGGTGTTATTTGATACGGGTGCTACACATTGTTTTATAGCTACACACTTCGCGAAAGCTTTAGGATTGTTAGCTACGGCAGAGAGCACAGTGACGTGTGTCGACTCACCATTGGGGAATGGGTCACTTATTTTCTTTATATGCCGGGGAGTGGGAGTAGGGATTGGTGGTTTGGTATTACCTGCGGACATGTTAGTATTAGATATGCATGTTCACGATGTGATCATCGGTATGGATTGGCTCGTAGCTTATAGGGCCATGATTGACTGCTTCAGCGGAAGCATTGTTTTTGCCATTCTGGGGCAAGAGATGTTTGTAGTGGCGATGCCTCGCCCAGAGGGAGGATCGACCGCTCATCTGTATTACATAGAGGAGGATACCTCTAAGGAGGTTGTTATTCCTTTAGATTCTATCCCAGTTGTCAGGGAGTATTCAGATGTATTTCAGGAGATACCAGGCCTACCACCCAGTCGAGAGATAGACTTCGTTATAGATTTGCTACCTGGTACGAGACCTATAGCACGCGCACCGTACCGTATGGCTCCAGCTGAGATGCGAGAGTTACAGGATCAGATAGAGCAGCTGTTAGGACAGGGCTTTATTCGTAGGAGTACCTCACCTTGGGGCGCTCCAGTTTTGTTTGTGAAGAAGAGGGACGGTTCACTGAGATTGTGTGTGGACTACCGAGAGTTGAATAAGGTCACGATACGGAATAAGTATCCATTGCCTCAAATCGATGACTTATTCGACCAGCTGAGAGGAGCTTCTTTCTTCTCAAAGATTGATTTGAGATCGGGATACCATCAGTTGCGTATCAGGGAGGAGGATGTCTCGAAGACGGCATTCTTGTCGAGATATGGTTCTTACGAGTTTCGGGTTATGCCTTTCGGCTTGACCAACGCTCCAGCAGTGTTTATGGACCTGATGAACAGAGTGTTCAGGGAGTTCCTAGATCAGTTCGTCATTGTTTTCATTGATGACATTCTGGTTTACTCTCAGATGGAGGAGGAGCACGCCGAACATTTGAGGCAGGTTTTGCAGACACTTCGTCAGAACGAGTTATATGCAAAATATGAGAAGTGCGAGTTTTGGCTGAAGGAAGTCCAGTTCTTGGGTCACATCATTTCCGACCAAGGGATATCTGTTGATCCGGGGAAAGTGTCAGCGGTGAGGGAGTGGGGACAGCCCACGACACCAACGGAAATTCGTAGTTTCTTGGGTTTAGCAGGATACTACAGGAGGTTTATTCGGGGTTTCTCGGAGATAGCAGGTCCTTTGACACATCTTACTCGTAAGGGTGTACCCTACATCTGGAGTGATGCCTGTCAGTTGGCATTCGATGAACTGAAGAACAAATTAACCTCAACACCTGTGTTAGCATTGCCGAGACCGGGAGTTGAGTATTTGGTTTACACCGACGCGTCTTTGCAAGGACTTGGAGGTGTATTGCAGCAGGAGAGACAGGCCATAGTTTATGCTTCCCGTAAGCTTAAGCCTCACGAGAATAATTACCCCACGCATGATTTGGAGTTGGCAGCAGTGGTATTTGCCCTACGGATTTGGAGGCACTATCTTTTGGGCGAGAAGTTCCAACTGTTCACGGACCACAAGTCCCTACAGTACCTGTTCATGCAGAAAGAATTGAATATGCGGCAGCGTAGATGGCTTGAGTTTGTGAAAGACTACCAGTTCGACATCCAGTACCACCCAGGTAAGGCTAACGTGGTAGAAGATGCGTTGAGCCGTAGGCCAGCAAATGAGGTGGCAGAGGTGTGGAAGGCAAAATGGAAGGAATTGGGACACCAGGATGCAGTGGCCCGATCTTTCATGTCTGTAATGACCGTTACTCCGCAGATTGTCACGAGGGTAGTACGGGCACAGGATACTGATTCGTTCTGTCAGGAGCAGATTGTTCGACTACTTGCAGAGGGAGCCGAGTCCTATACCGTTAGCTCAGACAGGGGATTACGCTTCAATGGAAGATTGGTAGTTCCGGAAGGGGAAGAATTGCGACACGATGTGATGGCAGAGTCGCACGGCTCACGGTTCGCGGTACATCCCGGAGGGGACAAAATGTACCAGGACATGAGACGCCAGTATTGGTGGAGCGGTATGAAGAGGGACATCGCTGAGTTCGTTTTGAAATGCGCCACTTGTCAGCTTGTAAAAGTGGATCATCAGAAACCGGCAGGATTGCTACAGCCGTTGGAGGTCCCGGTGTGGATGTGGGAGAGCATATCCATGGACTTTATCACGGGGTTGCCTACGTCGCAGAGGGGTCACGACTCCGTTTGGGTAATTGTGGACAGGTTGTCCAAGGTCGCTCACTTCTTACCCGTAAGGACTGACTACACTACGGGACAGTATGCCCAACTCTTCATTTCAGAGATTGTGAGACTTCACGGTGTGCCACTGAATATCGTGTCTGACAGAGACAAGATATTTGTTTCGAGGTTTTGGGAAAGTTTCCAGGAGGCAATGGGCACGGAATTGCGGTTGAGTACGGCTTATCATCCGCAGACAGATGGACAGACAGAGCGCACCAATCAGATGTTGGAGGACATGCTACGCATGTGCATTATTGACTTCGGGGATGGATAGGAGCAGTACCTTCCACTGGTGGAGTTTGCTTACAACAACTCCTATCAGTTCACGATTGGCATGGATCCGTTTGAGGCATTGTACGGTAGGCCTTGTCGTTCCCCAGCATGTTGGTTGGAGGTGGGGGACAACAAACTACTCGGGCCGGAAGTGATTCAGGACACTTCGGCAAGGATTGAGCTGATTCGTAGTCGCATTCGGGTAGCTCAAGACAGGCAGAAGAGTTATGCTGACGCAAAGAGGTTTTTCATAGAGTTCCAAGTGGGGGACCAAGTGCTGCTCAGAGTATCTCCTATGAAGGGGATTATGCGATTCGGGAAGAAGGGGAAGTTGGCACCGAGGTATGTGGGGCCGTTCCCTATTATTGAGCGGATCGGACCGGTCGCGTATAGACTTGGGTTGCCGGAACATTTGCATCGGATTCACGACGTGTTCCATATTTCCTCGCTGAGGAAATACCTTAGGGATAATTTGGCTCATTCTCACATTGCTGTGGAGGACATCGATCTCCAGCCGGATAGCTCTTATGAGGAGGGGCCGATTGCTATTTTGGACCGAAGCAAGAGGAAACTGCGGTCAAAGATAGTCCCGTTAGTGCGTGTTCAGTGGCGACATCACAATGTCGAGGAGTCCACATGGGAGCGCGAGGATGAGATGCGCGAACGTTATCCAGAGCTGTTTTTAGCAGGTACTTTCTAGTTTCGAATTTCGGGACGAAATTCAGTTATTAGGGGGGAAGTATGTAATACCCCGTACTTTTGGCTATATTTATTTATGGGATTAATTAATTAAATGCGTATTAATTGGAAATTAATCCGGGTTAAAAATACTAATGTGATGCGAGTTGGTATTTGATTATGTGCATATATGATTTTATATGAGTTTGAAATTTGGAAATTTGTCGTGAGATTTATATACGGCATTTTTAGAATTTTGTTGAGACGCGTGGGACCGTCGCGTCACGGTATAATATTTTGATGATATAAGTGAATTTAAAATCTATAATCTGTATGGTCGTTTTGAGTGCGCCAACGCGTCCGGAAGGGTCGAGATAGTCAGAAAACACTAGCCAGGGGTATAGTTTGGGTCCCGGGGTATTTTTAGGCCATACCGGCAACTTAAAGGGTATTTTGGTAATTTCACGTTTTGAGGAATTAAAAGTGACGAAAATTTGGTTAATTAAATCTGATGTGGATAAGACCCACTAAGCCCATAACCAACCCTTATTAACCTAGAAGACTACGTAGGTTATCATTTAGGTTTTCTAAATTTCCCAAATCAAACCCTAGCCACCTTAAGCCACCATTGGAGGAAAAGATTGGAGAGAGGAAAATCATGCAGAAATCTTCACCAAACCCACATCAAAATCAGAAATCAAACCAAGGCAAGTGACTTTATTCCATTTAATTTCAGAAAATGTTTCCTCCATGTTAGAAATTCGGATTTATGGTTTGTTCTTGATAAAATATGAAAACCCATGTAGTTTAGATCATAGAACTTGAGAAAATTGAGAAGGATTGCATGTAGTATGATAGGTAGATGTTTTATTGATGATATACATGCTGGAACAGAAATTAAAACGGATTTTGTTGGGTTAATTCATGATACAAAATGTTAGGGTTCATGTTCTTGAGAAAAAAATCTGGAAACTAGGTTTTTGGATGAAGATTGATCCATATGTAGCCTTTAGTTGTTGAAATATTGATTTGTGGACGTTAGTAATATTGTAGGCTGGTTATATAACATTACTATAACGTTATATTAGAGAATCATACGTTAGAAATTAGTTTTGGGATGGTTTCAAATCTGCAAAACGAAGCAGTCCGTAGCCATACCTGTTTAATCGATCGATCGACATTCATCAGTCGATCGATCGACTCAATCGATCGATCGACATTCATAGGTCGATCGATCGACCTTCCCAGAATGAGTAAAATTTTTCTTAATTTGATTTTAATGGTGGAAACCCTCGGAGAATATGTTTGGAGAACTTATGAATACCCTCACCCTTGAGGAAGACCAGTAGGTGTGAATATTATAGTGGACCTTAATTAGAATGCAATTCGAGGAATTATTCTAGATTATTGAAATTCGATAAGTGAGATAACGCTTGGGTTAATAGTGTAAAATTGTGTAAATTGATGAAATAAGGTTTGGGGCAGAAGTAAAGACCTTAGGTATAAAGATGTCATATGGGGGAAGTATGAGAACTTAATAGTCTATTTGAGATAGGTTTTGAGTTTAAGGAATTACGACGTGAGACGTGTCGACTATTTAAATTATATATTATCGGATTACTGGATATATATAAGTTTGGAATAATGGTATAATGATGTAGAGTATACCTTATTAATATGGTAATATCTAAGATGTGTGGATGCTTAGCATATAATTTAATGTGTATGACATACCTACCATACTTGCTATCACGAGAGGTTTACGTGCGCTTAGGGCCTTCTTATCCTTGTGTTGCCCGGATATAGATTGGTTACCTCGATGAACATAGGTCATTGAAAGACTTATTGTGATATTAATAAGTCCGCTGATCATGGGAGCGTAGGTATGTGCGTGACCCATGTGATGGTGACTGTGTTCGCCTCTATTATTTGTGATGTTGTTATCTGAGAACTATTCCTGAGAGATTCGGAATATGTGATCCTTATGTACGTGATGTACCGGGATGGATAGCAGAGTATGTGTGCACCGCAACTTAGTTCTCGGGGTGCTTATATTGTATATTTATGATGTCACTAATATACTTTTAAATTAATGGAAACTTTCATGTGAATATAGTGAACATATATCACGGTATTATTTTGAGAAACATAACGGGTTAGCTAGTAGTATAATATATGGTATATTGTACACTTGAGTTTACATTAAACCTTACTTATTTGCGATCGTTACTATGTTAATAGAACCAAGTAATAAGGGTAAGACCTATGATAGTCTAGCTAGTTTATGTCACTTAGCTAGTGGGTTATGTCGTTATAGATGGGTACTTACGTTAGGAGTGCACAGTTAGACGAGAGGTGAGGATATTATGTGAGTGTACGTCCTAACATGTACTTTGCATTTAATGTTTTAAATGTTTTTAAAGCACTTGCAGGTTTTTAAAATAACTCCACATTCGGGCTCTGACCCGTTTGCTTTTCAAATCTCTTTTTCTTTGTAAAACCATTTTAGGTGCCCAGCCACAAGGACACCAAGCATAGGATACTCATTCAGGTGACGAGCTGTAGCTGCTTGTGGAAGCTACAGGGATTTGCATGTAGACGCTTCTATCTTTTGGATTCCAGAGTCACTATCTATCATTTGTAGGGCATGTTGCCCATTTCTATTAGACATTCCTCTATTTCAGTTTTCAGACTTGGACTTGTATTGTTTTAGTATTCGTTTTACTTTTCAGTTATGGGATTGTAGTGAGGAGTTTTTCCTCCAGACTTTATTTACTCTATTGTGATGGTTATTCATTTTACTTCAGTATGGTGAATGGTGTATTTATTTCTTCATTACTCTTGTTGCATGTTAATCAGACTTAATTAAAATTTGGCAACTTACTTTTTAAATACTAGGTGGTTAGTAATAATAAAATGTTTTCGACGGTGATGCTATTAACTGAGCCAACTTGGCATTTTGAATTAATTTAATAAAGGAGTAGCTACCCGGTATTTAATTAGTCGGGGTGTCACAGGTGGTATCAGAGCATCAGGTTCTAGTGTACTTTAGCATCTGTACGGCTATTATGTTTCCGCTACGTTTCTTTGATATAGAGCCCTATATTTTAGGACTGTTGTATTCTTTTTGTGTATGCTTCGTTCTTCAGCTATTTTAAAGTTTATAAACCGTGAACTTATAAACTTTGTTCTTATTTCAGATGCCTCCACGACGTGCACGACGAGTTCCCAGGGATGCAACGCCCGAATCCCAGCCCGCTCCAGTTCAGGGCATGATGAACGCCGCTGAGGTTGCTGCTATAGTAGCCCAAGCGGTAAATGCCGCGATTGCCGTGATTCAGCAGGCACCACCTCAGGCGCCGGTTGCCGCGCCAGTTCAGGTTAATGCATTCCCGTCTGCTTGGGAACGTGTACGTGACGCTTTTCAGAAAGCGCATCCGCCAGAATTTGCAGGAAGCTCAGATGTGGTTGTCTCGAGCCAATGGAGGAAGGACATGCAGAGGCACTTGAGGATGCATGAGTGCACTGATGTTTAGAAGCAGGTACTAGCTACTTTCAAGCTAGTTGGATCTGCGCTACAGTGGTGGGAGTCTATTACCACCGCGGAGGAGAGGGATACCCTCACGATTCAGGAGTTCTGGGTGCGGTTTGACCGCAAGTACTTTCCATCCGCAATTCATACAGAGATGAGGAGGAAGCTTATGAGTCTGAGGCAGGAGGGCAAGACAGTGGCCGAGTATGAGGCCGAGTTTACTAATCTGTTGAATATCGTTCCAGACGAGATACCAACAGAGAAGAAGAAGATTGAGAAGTTCACCGATGGGTTGAATTGGAGGATCCGTCAGCATCTGCTAGGGAACCTATCGTTGGCCACGTATTCTGATGTGGTTAACGCTGCATTGTTGCACTGCCAGGACCACCGTTTTCATATGGCCGAGGGCAAAAGGTCGGGAGAGTTTAGCCATCAGGGCAGGACTGGAGGACATGGTTCCAGCGGGGCACAATCTGGTCAGGGGCAGAGACAGACTGAGCAGGGCTCCCAGCAGGGGGATAATAAGAGGTTCCGGTCAGGGAACTACAGGCAGGGACAGGGAGGTTTCCGTCAGGGCCATCAGGGTCCAAACGGCCAGCAGGGCCAACAGGGGCAGAATGGGCAGCAGTTTCACCAGGGTCAGCAGGGCCAAGGGAGGAACGGTAACGGCCACCAGGGCCGGGGACAGCAGGGGCAGAGAGGAGGGAACTTCCCAGGAAAGTGCTTTATTTGTGGCAAGACTGGCCATAAGAAGCAGGATTGTCCTGATAGGGGCAGGGCCCCACAGCAGCAGCAGGGTGCTCGCCAGGAGCCACAGAGACCCATGTTTCCCGCCGCTCTTCCCGCACCGCCATAGATGGCAGCATTGCCACCCATTCCAGCCGTCCCAGTACAGCAGGGGCAGCTACAGTATGGACGTGTCTACAACGTTCACCAGGCTGCAGTTCCACAGGCACCGCCCGCGATCGAGGGTACGTTTCCTATCCATGGCACTATGGGTCGGGTGTTATTTGATACGGGTGCTACACATTGTTTTATAGCTACACACTTCGCGAAAGCTTTAGGATTGTTAGCTACGGCAGAGAGCACAGTGACGTGTGTCGACTCACCATTGGGGAATGGGTCACTTATTTTCTTTATATGCCGGGGAGTGGGAGTAGGGATTGGTGGTTTGGTATTACCTGCGGACATGTTAGTATTAGATATGCATGTTCACGATGTGATCATCGGTATGGATTGGCTCGTAGCTTATAGGGCCATGATTGACTGCTTCAGCGGAAGCATTGTTTTTGCCATTCTGGGGCAAGAGATGTTTGTAGTGGCGATGCCTCGCCCAGAGGGAGGATCGACCGCTCATCTGTATTACATAGAGGAGGATACCTCTAAGGAGGTTGTTATTCCTTTAGATTCTATCCCAGTTGTCAGGGAGTATTCAGATGTATTTCAGGAGATACCAGGCCTACCACCCAGTCGAGAGATAGACTTCGTTATAGATTTGCTACCTGGTACGAGACCTATAGCACGCGCACCGTACCGTATGGCTCCAGCTGAGATGCGAGAGTTACAGGATCAGATAGAGCAGCTGTTAGGACAGGGCTTTATTCGTAGGAGTACCTCACCTTGGGGCGCTCCAGTTTTGTTTGTGAAGAAGAGGGACGGTTCACTGAGATTGTGTGTGGACTACCGAGAGTTGAATAAGGTCACGATACGGAATAAGTATCCATTGCCTCAAATCGATGACTTATTCGACCAGCTGAGAGGAGCTTCTTTCTTCTCAAAGATTGATTTGAGATCGGGATACCATCAGTTGCGTATCAGGGAGGAGGATGTCTCGAAGACGGCATTCTTGTCGAGATATGGTTCTTACGAGTTTCGGGTTATGCCTTTCGGCTTGACCAACGCTCCAGCAGTGTTTATGGACCTGATGAACAGAGTGTTCAGGGAGTTCCTAGATCAGTTCGTCATTGTTTTCATTGATGACATTCTGGTTTACTCTCAGATGGAGGAGGAGCACGCCGAACATTTGAGGCAGGTTTTGCAGACACTTCGTCAGAACGAGTTATATGCAAAATATGAGAAGTGCGAGTTTTGGCTGAAGGAAGTCCAGTTCTTGGGTCACATCATTTCCGACCAAGGGATATCTGTTGATCCGGGGAAAGTGTCAGCGGTGAGGGAGTGGGGACAGCCCACGACACCAACGGAAATTCGTAGTTTCTTGGGTTTAGCAGGATACTACAGGAGGTTTATTCGGGGTTTCTCGGAGATAGCAGGTCCTTTGACACATCTTACTCGTAAGGGTGTACCCTACATCTGGAGTGATGCCTGTCAGTTGGCATTCGATGAACTGAAGAACAAATTAACCTCAACACCTGTGTTAGCATTGCCGAGACCGGGAGTTGAGTATTTGGTTTACACCGACGCGTCTTTGCAAGGACTTGGAGGTGTATTGCAGCAGGAGAGACAGGCCATAGTTTATGCTTCCCGTAAGCTTAAGCCTCACGAGAATAATTACCCCACGCATGATTTGGAGTTGGCAGCAGTGGTATTTGCCCTACGGATTTGGAGGCACTATCTTTTGGGCGAGAAGTTCCAACTGTTCACGGACCACAAGTCCCTACAGTACCTGTTCACGCAGAAAGAATTGAATATGCGGCAGCGTAGATGGCTTGAGTTTGTGAAAGACTACCAGTTCGACATCCAGTACCACCCAGGTAAGGCTAACGTGGTAGAAGATGCGTTGAGCCGTAGGCCAGCAAATGAGGTGGCAGAGGTGTGGAAGGCAAAATGGAAGGAATTGGGACACCAGGATGCAGTGGCCCGATCTTTCATGTCTGTAATGACCGTTACTCCGCAGATTGTCACGAGGGTAGTACGGGCACAGGATACTGATTCGTTCTGTCAGGAGCAGATTGTTCGACTACTTGCAGAGGGAGCCGAGTCCTATACCGTTAGCTCAGACAGGGGATTACGCTTCAATGGAAGATTGGTAGTTCCGGAAGGGGAAGAATTGCGACACGATGTGATGGCAGAGTCGCACGGCTCACGGTTCGCGGTACATCCCGGAGGGGACAAAATGTACCAGGACATGAGACGCCAGTATTGGTGGAGCGGTATGAAGAGGGACATCGCTGAGTTCGTTTTGAAATGCGCCACTTGTCAGCTTGTAAAAGTGGATCATCAGAAACCGGCAGGATTGCTACAGCCGTTGGAGGTCCCGGTGTGGATGTGGGAGAGCATATCCATGGACTTTATCACGGGGTTGCCTACGTCGCAGAGGGGTCACGACTCCGTTTGGGTAATTGTGGACAGGTTGTCCAAGGTCGCTCACTTCTTACCCGTAAGGACTGACTACACTACGGGACAGTATGCCCAACTCTTCATTTCAGAGATTGTGAGACTTCACGGTGTGCCACTGAATATCGTGTCTGACAGAGACAAGATATTTGTTTCGAGGTTTTGGGAAAGTTTCCAGGAGGCAATGGGCACGGAATTGCGGTTGAGTACGGCTTATCATCCGCAGACAGATGGACAGACAGAGCGCACCAATCAGATGTTGGAGGACATGCTACGCATGTGCATTATTGACTTCGGGGATGGATAGGAGCAGTACCTTCCACTGGTGGAGTTTGCTTACAACAACTCCTATCAGTTCACGATTGGCATGGATCCGTTTGAGGCATTGTACGGTAGGCCTTGTCGTTCCCCAGCATGTTGGTTGGAGGTGGGGGACAACAAACTACTCGGGCCGGAAGTGATTCAGGACACTTCGGCAAGGATTGAGCTGATTCGTAGTCGCATTCGGGTAGCTCAAGACAGGCAGAAGAGTTATGCTGACGCAAAGAGGTTTTTCATAGAGTTCCAAGTGGGGGACCAAGTGCTGCTCAGAGTATCTCCTATGAAGGGGATTATGCGATTCGGGAAGAAGGGGAAGTTGGCACCGAGGTATGTGGGGCCGTTCCCTATTATTGAGCGGATCGGACCGGTCGCGTATAGACTTGGGTTGCCGGAACATTTGCATCGGATTCACGACGTGTTCCATATTTCCTCGCTGAGGAAATACCTTAGGGATAATTTGGCTCATTCTCACATTGCTGTGGAGGACATCGATCTCCAGCCGGATAGCTCTTATGAGGAGGGGCCGATTGCTATTTTGGACCGAAGCAAGAGGAAACTGCGGTCAAAGATAGTCCCGTTAGTGCGTGTTCAGTGGCGACATCACAATGTCGAGGAGTCCACATGGGAGCGCGAGGATGAGATGCGCGAACGTTATCCAGAGCTGTTTTTAGCAGGTACTTTCTAGTTTCGAATTTCGGGACGAAATTCAGTTATTAGGGGGGAAGTATGTAATACCCCGTACTTTTGGCTATATTTATTTATGGGATTAATTAATTAAATGCGTATTAATTGGAAATTAATCCGGGTTAAAAATACTAATGTGATGCGAGTTGGTATTTGATTATGTGCATATATGATTTTATATGAGTTTGAAATTTGGAAATTTGTCGTGAGATTTATATACGGCATTTTTAGAATTTTGTTGAGACGCGTGGGACCGTCGCGTCACGGTATAATATTTTGATGATATAAGTGAATTTAAAATCTATAATCCGTATGGTCGTTTTGAGTACGCCAACGCGTCCGGAAGGGTCGAGATAGTCAGAAAACACTAGCCAGGGGTATAGTTTGGGTCCCGGGGTATTTTTAGGCCATACCGGCAACTTAAAGGGTATTTTGGTAATTTCACGTTTTGAGGAATTAAAAGTGACGAAAATTTGGTTAATTAAATCTGATGTGGATAAGACCCACTAAGCCCATAACCAACCCTTATTAACCTAGAAGACTACGTAGGTTATCATTTAGGTTTTCTAAATTTCCCAAATCAAACCCTAGCCACCTTAAGCCACCATTGGAGGAAAAGATTGGAGAGAGGAAAATCATGCAGAAATCTTCACCAAACCCACATCAAAATCAGAAATCAAACCAAGGCAAGTGACTTTATTCCATTTAATTTCAGAAAATGTTTCCTCCATGTTAGAAATTCGGATTTATGGTTTGTTCTTGATAAAATATGAAAACCCATGTAGTTTAGATCATAGAACTTGAGAAAATTGAGAAGGATTGCATGTAGTATGATAGGTAGATGTTTTATTGATGATATACATGCTGGAACAGAAATTGAAACGGATTTTGTTGGGTTAATTCATGATACAAAATGTTAGGGTTCATGTTCTTGAGAAAAAAATCTGGAAACTAGGTTTTTGGATGAAGATTGATCCATATGTAGCCTTTAGTTGTTGAAATATTGATTTGTGGACGTTAGTAATATTGTAGGCTGGTTATATAACATTACTATAACGTTATATTAGAGAATCATACGTTAGAAATTAGTTTTGGGATGGTTTCAAATCTGCAAAACGAAGCAGTCCGTAGCCATACCTGTTTAATCGATCGATCGACATTCATCAGTCGATCGATCGACTCAATCGATCGATCGACATTCATAGGTCGATCGATCGACCTTCCCAGAATGAGTAAAATTTTTCTTAATTTGATTTTAATGGTGGAAACCCTCGGAGAATATGTTTGGAGAACTTATGAATACCCTCACCCTTGAGGAAGACCAGTAGGTGTGAATATTATAGTGGACCTTAATTAGAATGCAATTCGAGGAATTATTCTAGATTATTGAAATTCGATAAGTGAGATAACGCTTGGGTTAATAGTGTAAAATTGTGTAAATTGATGAAATAAGGTTTGGGGCAGAAGTAAAGACCTTAGGTATAAAGATGTCATATGGGGGAAGTATGAGAACTTAATAGTCTATTTGAGATAGGTTTTGAGTTTAAGGAATTACGACGTGAGACGTGTCGACTATTTAAATTATATATTATCGGATTACTGGATATATATAAGTTTGGAATAATGGTATAATGATGTAGAGTATACCTTATTAATATGGTAATATCTAAGATGTGTGGATGCTTAGCATATAATTTAATGTGTATGACATACCTACCATACTTGCTATCACGAGAGGTTTACGTGCGCTTAGGGCCTTCTTATCCTTGTGTTGCCCGGATATAGATTGGTTACCTCGATGAACATAGGTCATTGAAAGACTTATTGTGATATTAATAAGTCCGCTGATCGTGGGAGCGTAGGTATGTGCGTGACCCATGTGATGGTGACTGTGTTCGCCTCTATTATTTGTGATGTTGTTATCTGAGAACTATTCCTGAGAGATTCGGAATATGTGATCCTTATGTACGTGATGTACCGGGATGGATAGCAGAGTATGTGTGCACCGCAGCTTAGTTCTCGGGGTGCTTATATTGTATATTTATGATGTGAATAATATACTTTTAAATTAATGGAAACTTTCATGTGAATATAGTGAACATATATCACGGTATTATTTTGAGAAACATAACGGGTTAGCTAGTAGTATAATATATGGTATATTGTACACTTGAGTTTACATTAAACCTTACTTATTTGCGATCGTTACTATGTTAATAGAACCAAGTAATAAGGGTAAGACCTATGATAGTCTAGCTAGTTTATGTCACTTAGCTAGTGGGTTATGTCGTTATAGATGGGTACTTACGTTAGGAGTGCACAGTTAGACGAGAGGTGAGGATATTATGTGAGTGTACATCCTAACATGTACTTTGCATTTAATGTTTTAAATGTTTTTAAAGCACTTGCAGGTTTTTAAAATAACTCCACATTCGGGCTCTGACCTGTTTGCTTTTCAAATCTCTTTTTCTTTGTAAAACCATTTTAGGTGCCCAGCCACAAGGACACCAAGCATAGGATACTCATTCAGGTGACGAGCTGTAGCTGCTTGTGGAAGCTACAGGGATTTGCATGTAGACGCTTCTATCTTTTGGATTCCAGAGTCACTATCTATCATTTGTAGGGCATGTTGCCCATTTCTATTAGACATTCCTCTATTTCAGTTTTCAGACTTGGACTTGTATTGTTTTAGTATTCGTTTTACTTTTCAGTTATGGGATTGTAGTGAGGAGTTTTTCCTCCAGACTTTATTTACTCTATTGTGATGGTTATTCATTTTACTTCAGTATGGTGAATGGTGTATTTATTTCTTCATTACTCTTGTTGCATGTTAATCAGACTTAATTAAAATTTGGCAACTTACTTTTTAAATACTAGGTGGTTAGTAATAATAAAATGTTTTCGATAGTGATGCTATTAACTGAGCCAACTTGGCATTTTGAATTAATTTAATAAAGGAGTAGCTACCCGGTATTTAATTAGTCGGGGTGTCACACCGCAAGACCCGAACGAAACCTTAGGGGGTGCGACGGTAACTCTTGGGCCAAAAAAAAGGCTGAACCAAACCCAACGCCCTTGAAATACCTTCCACAATCAACCACAACCCTAATTGAACCCCCCAATTCTGAAATTTGTCCTAAGAATGATCCCAATTCAAACCCTAACCAATCTTCCCCTTACAAATTCAATTCCAACCTGTCTTTACCCTCTAAAAACCCTAATTCCGTATACAAGGGATGCGCAACTTTGGGAATCCTACCCATCCCGCCCGATGTATCCTTAGCCACTATACAATCCATTTGCCGGCAACGTGACTCTTTTTGTCACTCTCAAGCAAAGCTCGCCGACGTCTCTACTGCTTATACTCATACCGTTATGATTACGACTACGGTGAATACTCAATCACCTCCTCCTAGCGATGACGCGTGGATTCGAATGAGCATTTTTTTTACTCGTTGCACCGTGAAGGGAAGGTTGTGCAGGGTAATTATACATGGGGGAGCTAGTGACAACTTGATTTCACAAGAGATGGGTGACAAGCTAAAGCTTCCCACAGAGTTATTGGCTACACCGTGCCGTATTGGGTGGTTGGATAGCGGAGCCACACTTGCCTCGAACCGCCAGTGTCGAGTTGCTTTCTCCATTGGAGACTATTTTGATGAGGTTCTTTGTACCGTGGTTGACATGAGGGTATGCTACTTGCTTTTAGGGGGGCCATGGCAATTTGACCATAGTAGTGTGCATGATGGACGCGCCAACACTTACTCTTTTACACACAGTGACCGGCACTTTCTTCTTCGTCCCATGCGGCCGTTTCAGATGATTCAATCCTCAGCCCTACTTGTTTCGCATGAGGAGTTAGCCACCGACACCGCAGAGACAGGGATGTGTTATGCTCTTATTAGTCCCATCACCACTTCGGAGGCATCCGTTCCACCGTGTGTTCAGCGCTTATTGGATTCTGTCAGTGATGTGTGCACTCCACCAGACTAACTTCCTCCCCTTCGGCGATTGACTTCATCCCAGGAACGCAGCTCCCCAATCTTCCCCACTATCGCATGTCCCCCACACAGCACGCAGAGTTACAGCGGCAGGTCACCGAGTTTTGTGACAAAGGGTATATACGGGAGAGCATGTCTCCTTGTGTGGTCCCGTCTCTACTAGCACCCAAAAAGGACAGGAGTTGGCATATGTGCGTGGATAGCCGTGCCATTAATAAAATCACGGTGAAGTATCGGTTTTCGATTCCAAGGCTAGAGGATATGTTGGACCAACTACATGGAGCGACGATATTCTCTAAGTTGGACTTGAAGAGTGGGTACCACCAGATACGTATGACAATGGGTTATGAATGGAAGACAGCCTTTAAAACCAAGGATGGCCTTTATGAGTGGACTGTGATGCCTTTTGGTCTCTCCAACGCCCCATCCATGTTTATGCGAGTGATGACTCAGATTTTGCGCCCATTCTTCGACAAGTTCGTTGTGGTGTATTTTGATGATATTTTGGTTTATAGTTGCTCAGAGGAGGAGCACTTGCTCCATGTGGCTCAAGTTTTGGAGGTTTTACGAGTTGAATGTTTTTTCCTCACGTTGAAGAAGTGTGCGCTTATGGTTCCATCGGTGACCTTTTTGGGCTATGTAGTATCAGGATATATCGTTTGGGTGGATGACGCCAACATTCAGGTGATCGTGGATTATCCCACCCCCACTTCAGTGATGCAGGTTCGTAGTTTTCATGGACTCGCGGGTATCAACCGACGTTTCATAGCGGGTTCATTACTGTCATGGCTCCCCCCACGGATTTGATGGGCAATTCTTCAACAGCAGAGTTCAGATGGACTGCGGAGGCTGACCGGGCTTTCATCCGTATCAAGGAGTTATTGACATCTGCTCCTATCCTTTTCTTGCTAGATTTTGCTCAGTTGTTTAAGTTGTCTTGCGATGCTTGCAAGACAGGGGTGGGCGTTGTCTTGAGCCAGAATGGAAAGCCCATTGCCTTTTTTAGCCAGAAATTGACGGGAGTGGACCTCCACTATTCTACCTATGATTTGGAGTTCTATGTGCTCGTAAAAGCCGTGAAGTTTTGGTCACCCTACCTCCGTCATAAGGAGTTTGTGATCAAATAAGATCATGAGGCTCTACGTTTCCTCCATAGCCAGCAGAGTGTTAGTGACCGACACGCCTAGTGGACAGCCTACCTTCAGCGTTATACTTTCCACATTCAGAACAAGCTTGGAAAGGAGAACATGGTAGCAAATGCACTTGGCCGACGTGCTCATGCATTAGTGACCTTGCGGAGTCAGGTTTTTGGGTTCGATGAAATTCACTGTCTCTACCCGATTGATGGGGAATTAGGGCTCATTTATGCCGCTTGCTAGCAGGGCAATAATGCGTCATGAGAGTACTTATTACAGGATGGGTTTTTGCACCGGTGGACAACTTTGTGTATTCCATCTTCCTCCATGCAAGAGAAGATTATTTTTTAGGTTCATAGCGGTGGGCCAACAGGTCATGTGGGGCAGGCACACACTCATGCTTTGTTACGAGACCAATTTTATTGGGCCTGCCATGAGACTGGATACTAATGCCTTCATCCGCAGTTGTTATATGTGTCAGACAGCCAAGGGCCAGCACTCCAATGCAATACACTCCTTTGCCGATACCCGAGCGCCCGTGGCAGGATGTTTCGATGGATTTCATTATGTGCCTCCCCCGTACTTCTAGTGGGCATGAATCTATTATGGTGGTCGTTGACAAATTCTCCAAGATGTCACATTCCATTCAATGTTCTCTCACGACTGACGCATCGCATGTAGCGACCTTATACTTCCACGAGATTGTCCATTTGCACGGTGTCCCCCGTAGCATTACTTCCGATCAAAATGTCTTCTTTAAAGGACATTTTTGGCGGACATTACTGCCCTTACTACGGACGGAGCTCCAGTTTTTCACTGCCTTTCATCCCCAGACAGATGGCCAAACAGAGGTGGTCAACAGGAGCGTAGGAGACCTCTTGCGTTGTTTGACGTCTGAGCACCCCCCTCGGTGGGATCTTCTGATCGCCCAAGACAAATTTGCCTTCAATAACAAAGTCAACCGTTCCACTGGTTTCCCACTTTCCAGATTGTGTTGGTCCAGTCCCCCACTATGCCTATTGACCTTGTGGAGCTCCCACCGACTGTTCTTACGTACCCTTCTGCTGAGGAGTTTGCAACCCATTTGACATCCGTCCAATCCAATGTCCGCTCTCGGCTCCAGACCATTTACGCCTCTTACAAAGAGGTGGCTGATACCCATCGCCATTTCGTTTCCTACCAGCCGAGGACTTGGTCATGCTGTACCTTCAGAAACCAAGGCATGCTGGCAAAGGGAACAAGCTTCTTATGCGCCGTTTTGGACTGTATCCTATTGTTCGCGCTTGTGGGCCGAGCGCATATGAGGTTGACCTTCCTCCGGAGTTTCTAATGCATCATACCTTTAACGTAGCGAGCCTTTCTCCCTTTTGGGGTACCCATCCTCCTCCCATCCCTCTTCCGTCTTCGCCAGCTCAGCCAGTCCGTTCTCATGTTGATCGTATTGAGGGCATACTTGACTCTGCTTTTGTCTCCTCCGCCTCGGGTGATTACACACGCAATTTGGTCCGATGGGTTGGTCGCCCGACAGTTGAGGACTCGTTGATTACTGATGCGACATTGCAGCATGTTGATCCTGACTTCTTTCGCCAGTATTCCGAATATATGGATTCCTCTCAAGGAGGGGAGAATGATGCAGGAACATAGGGATATAGTCGTCTTTTTAGCATTTATTCTTTATTTCCCTTTTTTAGCCTATTAGTATAAATAGCTAGCGAGGCCCTTATTGTATCACTTTTGCCCATTTCAGATTAAGAAATTAGAGAGAGAAATAATTGAAAATCCTATATTTTCCTCGTTGTTGTTGTTTTATATATTAACTTCTTTATTTTACGCTTCCGCATCTTAAATTACACTAATTTTCTTTCTTTACTTTCTCTTCCGGGGGTTGTCTGCTTGTAACTTTCTCTTTTGTTTAATATGTAGTATCTCTCATAGAGATTTACAATAAATAAATAAATAAAAAGCATAAAATGTGCATCCCCCTGCTCATGTGAATCAAAAAATGAACTGGGAATCGATCTCCGCAACACTTTGGTTTCAAGAAATCGTCTAATCACGTTGATCGTGAAAATTATAATCATGAAGATAAACAAAAACAATTCTTACATCATTGACCTGATGGGAAACACCTTTTTTTAATGTACATTGGGAAATTGCTTACCCGGGGGCAGGCTGTATTTGCAGTCCCTTAAGCTCTAATCTGCGCATGTAATTAGTATATACATCAGTAATAAAGAACATGTTTTGCACACAGAGAAATAATCCAAAATGTTGGTTTCAAAAAGTTAAATACATCTTGGATGAACGAACTACCGACATTTTGCTCATTTATTTTGGAGTTCAATGCTCACTGTACTTTGGTAAGTTTCAAAAGGAAACCCACCTCCTTTAAGCTTTTGTGTTTCTTCGATTTCAGACGCATAAATCTCAATATGATCCGAATTTTTTAATTTAGTGTGAGTATTTTCAAAACTTTTATTTTGAGCTTTTTGTTTTTCAACTCACACCCAGAAAATATCTATAAATAATTCTATCAGTATTTGTCGAAGAATTAGTTGAATAACGTGATAGTTAGATTTCATTGATTTATAAACTCAACTCAACAAAGCCTTTGGGGCCGACTACATGAATCCTATTTTCCCATTCCATTCATTGATTTATAAACTAGGTACAAAAAAAATAAGTAGTTCAGAGGTGTTGGGTTCGAATCCCCTGGGTACCGAAGTGGGACGTGTGTGGTGTCGGGGCCCTACACAGCGTCCCCCTTGTTTAGCTCGCATGGGGGAATCCAAAGGGCTCGTTAATGTGGAGGTTAAGGGTTATAAATAAATAAATATATATATATATATATCATCTTAGTTTTCATTATATTATAATCATATATAAGCGGAATATATAATGTTCAACATTTTATTTATTACTATTTTGAAAAATCCCAGATCACTTCATGTCATAATTCTATTTCATCAATTTATCTATGATTTTTAGCAGGTAAATCATTAAACCATAATGCTACATCTGCACATTAAATTTCGAGATAAAAGGCATTAAACCATAATGCTATATCAACAATGAAATATAGCAGATAGTATTATGTTTGCAACAACATCTGCTAGTTCATTATCAACAACAAGAGAGGACAAAACTCTACTAAGGACCAGATGGTGGGTGGCAGTAGACGCTTCTACACGTCATTGTAATTGAAAAGATATTGCTTGCAATGGGGCAGGAAGTGTCACTGAAATAACCCTCCATAAGTTTGGGTTAGGAAGTGAGCTTGGTAAATGGGACCTTTCTTCTTTACCAAATCTTGCAATCCTGGATCGGCGCTACTGTGGGTTTAATGGACGAATCTGAAATCAATTTGATACACTCTCAATTCTCTTACTGATGAGCTACCTCTTTCCCTTACTAACCTCACCCAACTAAAATGGTTTGGCCTTCATTTCAATAATATCAGTGTTACTATACAATTTGAGATACGAAATCTATGTAATCTGGGACATTTGGACCTTAGTAGGAACAACTTTACTGATCCAACCGAATCCCATCATCTCTGGGTTTCTTAATCAATTTCAATACTTCATAACTTCAACAAAATAAAATTATTGGTCACATTCAATCATCTGTGGGTCATTTGATGCATTAGTCCGTTTTGAACCTTTCTGAAAAACAGGTACTTGGTTTAATTCCCTTAGAATTTGGGAATCTGCGTAAATTGATTGAGCTGGACGTCAGTAGAAACGATATCTTTCATCAAATCCGGTCAACTCTAGGATTCTCGACTAATCCGGTTATACTCGGTTACTTGTCAAACCTGGAAAACCTTAATCTATGTTACAACAATCTTTCTGGTACAATCCTGTCAGACCTAGATCTGTAGAAGTTTTAATTTTGTTAGTACATATCAGTAAGGTTAGTTACAGGAGTGGTTAAGGAGTTAGTTATCAATTGTAAAAGCACCGAAGAATGAATAAACTCTCATATTTATCTACCTCTCACATTCCTATCTTCCTCTTCCTTACATAATCAGAGCATCGATTATGTAATGAATAAACGCGTGCACGCAAGCTAATACCTAAATTCACGTATTTTCTAAACAAATGTAGTTTGGCAAGTGCGCGCGCACCCGCACACTAATCCCTCATCCACCTAGTTTCTAAACAAATGTACTTCGACACACGCACGGTAATCCCTAAATCCAAGTAATTTCTTAACAAATGTACTTTGACGCGCACACGCACACATGATCAAATACACTAATGCATGTTTTACAAATTAAAACTACTCAAACGTGTCAAATCTAGAGTTACTTCATGTGACACCCCGACTAATTAAATACCGGGTAGCTACTCCTTTATTAAATTAATTCGAAATGCAAGGCTGGCCCAGTTAATAGCATCACTGTCGAAAACATTTTTATGATTACTAACCACCTAGTATTTAAAAAGTAAGTGCCAAATTTTAAATTAAGTCTGATTAACATGCAACAAGTGTAATGAAGAATAATAACACCATTCACCATAACGAAATAGATATAATGACCATCACATATGTAAATAAAGTCTGGAGGAAAACTCCTCACTACAAGTCCCATAACTGAAAATTAAACCGAATACTAAAACAATACATGCCAAAATCTGAAACTAAAATGGAAATGTAACTCTAATAGAAATGGGCAACATGCCCTACAACTGATAGATAATGAATCTGGAATCCAAGTGATAGAAGCGTCTATAAGCAAATCCCTGTAGCTTCCACAACCAGCTACAGCTCGTCATCAGAATGAGTATCCTATGCATGGTGGTGTCCTTGTGGCTGGGCACCTAAAAGGGTTTTACAAGAAAATAGATTTGAAAGAAAATGGGTCAGAGCCCGAAAGTGGAAATCATTTTAAAAACCTGCAAGTGCTTTAAAAACATTTAAAACATTAAATGCAAAGTACATATTAGGACGTGCACTCGCATGATATTCTCACCTCTCGTCTAACTGTGCACTCCTAACGTAAGTACCCATCTATAACGACGCCTTACTAGCTAAGTGACATTATAACTAGCTAGACTATCATAGGTCCTACCCTTATTACTTGGTTCTATTAGCATATAACGCTCAGTATTAAATAAGGATTTAACGTAAACTCAAGTATACAATATGCAATACATTTTACTATCAACTAACCCGTTATGTTTCCCGAAACAATATTGTAATATGTTCACCAAATAAACATGAAGGTTCCCATTAACTAAAGTGTATATTAATCACATCATAAATATACAATATAAGCACCCCGAGCCTAAGCTGCGGTGCACATACTCTGCTATCCATCCCGGTACATCACGTACATAAGGAATCACGTATTCCGAATCTCTCAGGAAACGTTCAGATAACAACATCACAAATAGTGGAGGCGAACACAGTCACATCACATGGGTCATGCACATACCTATGCTCCCACGATCAGCGGACTTATTAATATCCCAATAAGTCTTTATATAACCTATGCTCATCGAGGTAACCAGTCTAAATCCGGGCAACACAAGGATTAGAGGGCCCTAAGAGAACGCAAACCTCCCATGATAGCAAGTATGATAGGTATGTCATACACACAATTTATATAGCCATACTAAGTAAACACACGTCTTAGTAATCTCGTAGTTTAATTGAAGTACTATTCTCATTCTAGTACCAATATATAATTATCTCAATTTATACTATTCCGGTTTATAATCATACGCGCCATAATGTATTCTCACGTCGTAATAGACACTCACGTCTCATCCCAAACCGTCCATATAATTTAACTCTCGTATATAATTTCCTTCTCATAAATACCCAAATGTCCCAATTCTATCATTACCTCATCATCGGAATGTTATCTATATCCTCGAACGAGTTTACGGGACTCCAAAAATCAAAACAGTTCAAAATGGCCCAAACTGCCAGCTCGTTAGAAGTCTTGTTCGAAGGAGACTGTTCGAACGAGTTTGAACTGTCAGCTCGTTAGAAGTCTCGTTCGAACGAGACTGTTCGAACGAGATCCAGTTCGTTCGAACGAACTGTACCTTCTAACGATATCTCGTTCGAACGAGATATCGAACGAAACTACCCCTTGTTAGAAGAGACTGGTCAACTCGTTAGAAGCTCGTTCAAACGAGCTCGTTCGAACGACCTGGGTTGGGGCTTCTAACGACCTGCCAGTTTCGTCCCAGATTTTCTTAGTTATGATTTTTCCCAATTCTTACTCCACAAATCTCCTCTAAACTTCGTTCCAATGATTGTGTTAAGGTCCCTAATCAATCCTAAACATATTATAGTCATCTCCTAACACGTTTTAAAGGATTAAATCATCCAAACATCAATCAATATACAAATCTCTACACTTTTTCCCCAATTATTCAAGAACACAAACCCTAACTTTTTGAGTCATGAATTAATCCAATGTAAATCCGTTTTAATTTCTTCTAATCACAATTATCATGAGAATAATCATCTACCTATCATTCTACATGCAATTCTTCTCAAGATTTTTAAGTTCTAAACTCCAAACTACATGGGTTTTCATATCTTCACCAAGAACAAACACAAAATTCGAATTTTCTAACATGGAAAGAACATTCTTTGAAATTAAATGGGATTAAGTCACTTGCCTTGGTTCGATTTTTGATTTTGATTTTGATTTGGTGAAGATTTCTGCAGAATTCCCTCTCTCTCTCTATCTCCAAGCTTCTTCTCCAATGGTGGCTTAAGGTGGCTAGGGTTTGTTTTGGGGAAACTTAGAAAACCTAAATGATAACCTCCGTAGCTTAAAGGATTAATATGGGTTGGTTAGTGGGTTTAGTGGGTTAAATCCACATCAGATTAAAACTCCCAATTTTCGTCATTATTAATTCCTCAAAATACAAAATTACCAAAATACCCTTTAAGTTGCCGGTATGGCCTAAAAATACCCCGGGACCCAAACTACACCACCGGCTAGTGTTTTCTGACTATCTCGACCCTTCCGGACGCGTTGGCGCACTCAAAATGACCATACAGTTTATAGAATTAAAAATCACTTTTATAATTAATATAATATACCATGACGCGGCGGTCACACGCGTCACAATAAAATTCCCAGAATGCCGTATATAAATCTCACGACAAATTTCAAAATTCAAATTTCATATAAAAACATGTATGCACATAATCAAATACCAACTCGCATCTCGTTAGTATTTTTAACCCGGATTAATTTCCAATTAATACGCATTTAATTAATTAATCCCAAAAAATAAATATAGCCAAAAGTACGGGGTATTACATACTTCCCCCCTAATAACTGAATTTCAGCCCGAAATTCGAAACTAGAAAGTACCTGCTAAAAACAACTCTGGATAACGTTCGCGCATCTCATCCTCGCGCTCCCATGTGGACTCCTCGACATTGTGATGTCTCCACTGAACACGCACTAACGGGACTATCTTTGACCGCAGCTTCCTCTCACTTCGGTCCAAAATAGCAATCGGCCCCTCTTCGTAGGAACTATCCGGCTGGAGATCGATGTCCTCCACAGCAATGTGAGAATGAGCCAAATTATCTCTAAGGTATTTCCTCAGCGAGGAGATATGGAACACATCGTGGATCCGATGCAACTGCTCCGGTAACCCAAGTCTATACGCAACCGGTCCGATCCGCTCAATAATAGGGAACGACCCCACATACCTTGGTGCCAACTTCCCCTTCTTCCCGAAACGCATAATCCCCTTCATAGGAGATACCCTGAGCAAAACCTGGTCCCCCACTTGGAACTCCCTGAAAAATCTCTTCGCATCTGCATAACTCTTCTGCCTGTCTTGAGCTACCCGAATGCGACTTCGAATTAACTCAATCCTTGCCGAAGTATCCTGAATTACTTCCGGCCCAAGTAGTTTGTTGTCCCCCACCTCCAACCAACATGCTGGGGAATGACAAGGCCTACCGTACAACGCCTCAAACGGAGCCATGCCAATCGTGAACTGATAGGAGTTGTTGTAAGCAAACTCCACCAGTGGAAGGTACTGCTCCCATCCACCACCAAAGTCAATAATGCACATGCGTAGCATGTCCTCCAACATCTGATTGGTGCGCTCTGTCTGCCCATGAAAGGGCAGTTGGATCCCAATTAAAAATATTTAATTTCCTTTTATGTAAATTGATGCGGAAGCGTTATAAATGTGATGGATGGTTCAACTTTCAAAAATTAACAATAAGTTTTAATTTCTCAAAACAAATTAAAACATAATTCAAGTCCTAGAATTTGCCTAAGTCATGATTATTCATTTAAACAAGGTTAGGCCAAACCAATTTTAGTAAGAGACTTGAATTAAAACAATTTTACTCAATAATTTAATTTAGCACCAAATTAATTGAGTGTGATAATTAAACCGATTTTATCTTGAATTAATCTAGCATGCGTTCTAAGTGATATAGATCAAGATAAACTCAACAGTCACACTACACCGCGATGTACGAGGAAAAATCCACTAACGGGAAAAAACCTCGGGACGGCCCTAGCCTCAAATCCACTAAAAATGGTATTACAAAATACAAGACAAAAGACTTACTTCCTAAACTCGAACCCTCTCAAGCCGTGATGCTTCTTCTTGTATCGACCTCCAATTAGCGGATAACCAACGGAGCTCCACCGCGGTCTCGGACTCCCACCGATTGGGCAATTAGACACACTGTCACCCTAACATGGAGCCTTTCTCCAAATGGGTAGAAATGAAACGAACTTCTCTTCAAATCGGTGTAGAGAAAAACCGGTGCCAAAACAATCTCCAAGCAATTAATATTTATATAGAAACTTGGATAAACAATTGGGTGTAAACTGGAGTGTGTTATGAAATTTTTCTTGAAAGAATTACACTCAAAACTTGAACATTTTCCTAAAACTATTTTTGCTCTCAAACTCTCTCTAGGAGATAAACTAAGTTGGAAAAGTTAGATTTAGAAAATGTCATTCCTGCACCTTATTTAGTCTGAAAAAGTTGGTTAAAAACCAAGTGGGGAAGTGGGGTGAAAACTGCCAAAAACTGCTCAAAACTGTTCCCGCCCTTGCGTCTCGTTCGAACGAACTTGACTCTCGTTCGAACGAGACTTCTAACGAGCGACCAGCCTGGGCTCGTTAGAATCTCGTTAGATACCTCGTTAGAACGAGAAACTCGTTCGAACGACATATCGAACGACTGACCAGTTTAGGTTCGTTGGCAGTCTCGTTCGAACGAAACTGGTTCGAACGAAAAATCTCGTTCGAACGACATTTCGAACGAGTTTCAGAAATTTTTCTATAATTTGATTTTGGCCCAGAAACTTTTATATATATTAATATAAAGTTCTTTTAAATTATTTCTGAATTTAAACAAGGTTTTTATTAAACCTAACACCCAAATAAACAATGTTCCAAGCTCCTATATAAATATAATTACATTCATACCTTGGGAGCATGGAACCTTAGTTGATGACGTAGAAACGAGGCACACAAACCGGCATATAGATGAATCTTTACATTATTTGCCGCTACGTCTTCAACAAACACTTCATAGGTATTGAATATTACAATTAAATAAAATCCTATGAATAAATGTTTTTGTCCGGAATTGAGCCAAAACTATATATGGACTCAATTGGAAATTTGTGTCCTTACAAATCTCCCCCTTTGGCTATTCCGGGACAAAAACCAAAACAAAAATCCTAAAGGGCCGTCAAGCTCACTAGACTCAAAACATAACCCGCCCAAACTTGACTCAACCCAAGGATCAAACGCTTTGCCATAGAAAGATGCGGCTTTAGAATAATTCCTGCACACTTAAGCAAACTCATCAAATGCATAGGGAATATCAAAATATTAAATGCAATTAATTAATTACACCCCCTAAATTAATTCTCCCCTTTATCATCAAACACATGACCTACTTAGAAAGACGTCTCCCCCTAAGATAAATCTCCCCCAAACTAGGATACGATAATAATAGGATTAAATACCATATCTCCCCCTATCATCATTCTCCCCCTTTTTGTTCGGGAATAGGCAAAGGATTAAGAACTAATAAACAACATGTGGAAGCTTAGAGTGATAAGACATGAAAGCATATGGACAATACAAGCAGGGCAAAGACAAATATCATATATATAGATACCAAAAATATACCAATAGAGCACTTGCATATATATATAGATATAAACACACACATGACACAAAATACAATAAGTTTGCACACTCGTATGGCAAAAATGTGTCATATGGAAACGGAAGTGTAGGGGTGTGAACTAGCAACAATTAAAATTAGACCCAAACACTTAAGAAACGTTCACGGAGTTCTCATTTGATTGCAAACTTCATCACAGTTAAATATAACCTCATGTGACAATATAAAGATTGAACTCAATGAACAAACATACACAATGCATACAAGCCTAGCATGATGATGATTCTACAAACCAAATAGAGTCATGACATTAAAGACAACTAGGATAAACGGACATTGTGCAAACCGTTGATATACCATCCAATTCTCCCTCAATGAGCATATATATTCTTTTGTTTTTGAATGAATATATCAAACAAACATAGGCCTTGGCAATTGTTTTTCTTTTTAATGCCAAATATTCTGTTTTTAGACCTTTGGATCACGTATTTATTTTTGATCCAATCAACGGTGGCTTACTATCGCAAAGGATTTAATTCATCCTTTCGGAGCCCTTCCCCGTGCATATATTAATTTATCATGTTTTCATTTTTCGCACAAATCTCACATGCAACGGATTTTGACATGCACTAGTCCTCCTAGGTCATAGATATGTAGATGACTAGATTGATAGGAGAACACCTCAAAAAGCTCAAATATGACATGTGACATTAAGATTTCAAAAGAGCTCGTGCATGTGTGAAAAGAGGCCTATAGAAATAGAATCCATTTCAACAATACAAAATCCAACTACTCCATATAAAACATGGTAAAGAACATTTTAAGGATTGAAAATCTAAACCAAAAGTTCTAGCCACGTGGGAGCGTAAATGATGGGATTCAAACACAAATATATGCCACATAAAGTGTGTCAAACAAAAATACACACAAAACAAAATCTTTTTGAGTTTTTTAACAATTTTTAACCAAAAATAAAGATATATACTCAAAAGACTAAACAAAAATCATTTGTATTTTTCATTAAGCTTAAATGAAATAAATAAAAAACACAAATGAGAAACAAAAATCTTTTTATATTTTTCGGATAAATCAAACACAAAATATAATACAAAAAGATAAACAAGTCATGATTTCTAGCATGTGATATGAAATTAGGCAAAGACTAGAAAATGACTAAACAAGCATCCATTTGGCATATGAATATGACATGAAGTACAAACGCTAAAGTATGAAAACACTAACACATTCAACCTTTAGATTTAGCATGGGAGGAAGCATGTGAAAGTAAATGAGAATCAGAATCCCTATTTTGTAAGGCAACCAAGTCGGATTTCCTAACCCAAATTAATGAAGAATTACTATCTTGGGGTGTAGGATCGTTAATTACCGTGGTTACTTTACTATGGGATTTTCTAGGAATTCGTTTAAGATCTAAACAAAATTTCCTAAGATGACCTTTTCGACTACAATGTGTACAAGTAAGAATATGTCGAAAAGATTTATCTAAGGAGTGATCATTAAATGCATTCTTAGAAGATTCTCCTAAAACATTGGTTTTGACTTTAGGGTGAAAATCATTACAAGAATTGAAGCCTAAACCAAAAGTGTCATTTTTAATTTGGACAATTCCTAACATTTTATCGAGTTTTTCCGAACGACATTCCAAATCAAATTTGACACTACTAGAATCTTTTAATTTATTTTCCAATTCTAAAATTTTAGATTCTAGTAAAACATTTCGCTCTTCAAAAGCAAGAAGCTCCTTTTTCAAGGATTCCATTAAACCCCTAAGGCTATCTCTCTCGCCTTATACATAGTTAAGCTTCTCTTGAAGAGTCCTCTCACGTGTCCTAAGGTCTTCTAATAAAGCACTTTCATCAATGACCTTGACACTCTCTCTCAAACTCGCTTCTAACTTCAAATTCGCTCTTTTTAATTTAATAGATTCTTTATATAATTCATGAAAAGCATTTTGAAGTTCACTCTCATCAACCTCTTCTTCATTTTCACTCTCTTTATCTTCTTCACTCTCACTATCATAAAAAATAAGAGAATCATGTACAATGACCTTGGAAGTGGCATGTGCTATAATTTCATCATTCGATGAGTTCTCATTATCACTCACATGTCTTGCCATAAAAGCCACAAAATTTTTCTTAGTGGGGGACTCGGGCTTCTCTTCCTTATCACTATCACTAAGGGTTGCATTATATGAAACGGGTCGTTTACCCTCTTTCCTCAGTTTAGTGGGGCATTCAAAAGCTCTATGGACATAACCTTCACAACCAAAACATTTATTAGACTCGTCCCTATCAATATTTTCATTACTTGATTTAGGGATCTTATCGGCTTTAGAAATCTTCTCGTTTTTATCATGTTTAGAAGATTCAAATTTCTTAAAATCATTTTTAACTTTATCTTTGTTAAATTTAAGAAATTTTCTAAATTTACGAGCAAACAAAGCCATATCTTCCGAGTCACTATCACTATCGCTCTCTACTACTTGTTTGACCTCTTTTCGGGCTTTTAAAGCAACGCCCTTTTCGATTTTCTTTTCATTTTTAGAGGGAAAAATATCTAGTTCATAGGTTTGTAAATCACCTACAAGCTCTTCTAATTTCGTAGAGGCTAAAGTGGGTAAAGAATTTAAAACGGTCACCTTTGGAATAAATCTATCGGGTAGGGACCTTAAAATTTTCTTTACAACACGGTCGTCAGGTATTTTCTCTCCCAAGTTAAAGGATGAATTAACAATATCAGAAAGTCTAGCATAAAATTTGTCAAAAGTTTCTGATTCATCCATTTTGATAGTTTCAAATTGAGTGGTGAGGTTTTGGAGTTTTGAAGCTTTAACGACACTAGTTCCTTCATGAGTTAATTGTAAAATATCCCAAGCTTCTTTAGCGGTCTCACACGTCATAATGCGTCGGAATTCATCCGGTGTGACAGCGCTAAACAAGGCATTTAAACCTCGGGAATTAAAGTTGGAAAGTTTAAACTCATTTTCAGTCCATCTATCGGCGGGTTTAATAACACGTTCATTTTCAACTAAATAAGTTGGTGGGGAATATCCGGTAACAACAGACATCCAAACTCTCTCGTCGAGAGATTTTAGTGCCGATCTCATTCGCGCTTTCCAATACGCGTAGTTTGAACCATCAAAAATAGGAAATTTTGAAAATGGGGAAAAATCCATTTTAGCCAAAAATTAAAGGATCTAAACGAAATAATTTATCGTTTTTGGCTCTGATACCAATTTGAAAGGGCAGTTGGATCCCAATTAAAAATATTTAATTTCCTTTTATGTAAATTGATGCGGAAGCGTTATAAATGTGATGGATGGTTCAACTTTCAAAAATTAACAACAAGTTTTAATTTCTCAAAAAAAATTAAAACATAATTGAAGTCCTAGAATTTGCCTAAGTCATGATTATTCATTTAAACAAGGTTAGGCCAAACCAATTTTAGTACGAGACTTGAATTAAAACAATTTTACTCAATAATTTAATTTAGCACCAAATTAATTGAGTGTGATAATTAAACCGATTTCATCTTGAATTAATCTAGCATGCGTTCTAAGTGATATAGAGGAAGATAAACTCAACAGTCACACTACACCGCGATGTACGAGGAAAAATCCACTAACGGGAAAAAACCTCGGGACGGCCCTAGCCTCAAATCCACTAAAAATGGTATTACAAAATACAAGACAAAAGACTTACTTCCTAAACTCGAACCCTCTCAAGCCGTGATGCTTCTTCTTGTATCGACCTCCAATTAGCGGATAACCAACGGAGCTCCACCGCGGTCTCGGACTCCCACCGATTGGGCAATTAGACACACTGTCACCCTAACATGGAGCCTTTCTCCAAATGGGTAGAAATGAAACGAACTTCTCTTCAAATCGGTGTAGAGAAAAACCGGTGCCAAAACAATCTCCAAGCAATTAATATTTATATAGAAACTTGGATAAACAATTGGGTGTAAACTGGAGTGTGTTATGAAATTTTTCTTGAAAGAATTACACTCAAAACTTGAACATTTTCCTAAAACTATTTTTGCTCTCAAACTCTCTCTAGGAGATAAACTAAGTTGGAAAAGTTAGATTTAGAAAATGTCATTCCCGAACCTTATTTAGTCTGAAAAAGTTGGTTAAAAACCAAGTGGGGAAGTGGGGTGAAAACTGCCAAAAACTGCTCAAAACTGTTCTCGCCCTGACGTCTCGTTCGAACGTACTTGACTCTCGTTCGAACGAGACTTCTAACGAGCGACCAGCCTGGGCTCGTTAGAATCTCGTTAGATACCTCGTTAGAACGAGAAACTCGTTCGAACGACATATCGAACGACTGACCAGTTTAGGTTCGTTGGCAGTCTCGTTCGAACGAAACTGGTTCAAACGAAAAATCTCGTTCGAACGACATTTCGAACGAGTTTCAGAAATTTTTCTATAATTTGATTTTGGCCCAGAAACTTTTATATATATTAATATAAAGTTCTTTTAAATTATTTCTGAATTTAAACAAGGTTTTTATTAAACCTAACACCCAAATAAACAATGTTCCAAGCTCCTATATAAATATAATTACATTCATACCTTCGGAGCATGGAACCTTAGTTGATGACGTAGAAACGAGGCACACAAACCGGCATATAGATGAAGCTTTACATTCTTTGCCGCTACGTCTTCAACAAACACTTCATAGGTCTTGAATATTACAATTAAATAAAATCCTATGAATAAATGTTTTTGTCCGGAATTGAGCCAAAACTATATATGGACTCAATTGGAAATTTGTGTCCTTACAGCCCATCGGTCTGCGGATGATAGGTCGTACTCAACCGCAATTCCGTGCCCATGGCCTCCTGAAAACTCTCCCAAAACAGCGAAACAAATATCTTGTCTCTGTCAGACACGATATTTAGGGGCACACCGTGAAGTCTCACAATCTCTGAAATGAAGAGCTGGGCATATTGTCCCGTAGTGTAGTCAGTCCTTACGGGTAAAAAGTGAGCGACCTTGGACAACCTATCCACAATTACCCAAACGGAGTCGTGACCCCTCTGCGACGTAGGCAACCCCGTGATAAAGTCCATGGATATGCTCTCCCACATCCACACCGGGACCTCCAATGGCTGTAGCAATCCTGCTGGTCTATGATGATCCACTTTTACAAGCTGACAAGTGGAGCATTTCGAAACAAACTCGGCGATATCTCTCTTCATGCCGCTCCACCAATACTGGCGTCTCATGTCCTGGTACATTTTATCCCCTCCGGGATCTACCGCGAACCGTGAGCCGTGCGACTCTGCCATCACCTCGTGTCGCAACATCTCCCCTTCCGGAATAACCAATCTTCCATTGAAGCGTAATCCCCCGTCTGAACTGACGGTATAGGACTCGGCTCCCTCTGCTAGTAATCGAACTATCTGCTCCTGACAGAACGTGTCATTAGCCTGTGCCCGTACTACCTTCGTGACAATCTGCGGTGTAACAGTCATCACAGAAATGAAAGATCGGGCCACTGCATCTTGGTGTCCCAATTCCTTCCACTTTGCCTTCCACACCTCTGCCACCTCATCTGCTGGCCTACGGCTCAACGCGTCTGCTACCACGTTAGCCTTACCTTGGTGGTACTGGATGTCGAACTGGTAGTCTTTCACAAACTCAAGCCACCTACGCTGCCGCATATTCAACTCTTTCTTCGTGAACAGGTACTGTAGGGACTTGTGGTCCGTGAACAGTTGGAACTTCTCTCCCAAAAGATAGTGCCTCCAAATCCGTAGGGCAAATACCACTGCTGCCAACTCCAAATCATGCGTGGGGTAATTCTTCTCATGAGTCTTAAGCTTACGAGAAGCATAATCTATGGCCTGTCTCTCCTGCTGCAATACACCTCCAAGTCCTTGCAAAGACGCGTCGGTGTAAACCAAATACTCAACTCCCGGTCTCGGCAATGCTAACACAGGTGCTGAGGTCAATTTATCCTTCAATTCATCGAATGCCAACTGACAGGCATCACTCTAGATGAATGGCACACCCTTACGAGTCAGATGTGTCAAAGGACCTGCTATCTTCGAGAAACCCCGAATAAACCTCCTGTAGTATCCTGCCAAGCCCAAGAAACTACGAATCTCAGTCGGTGTCGTGGGCTGTCCCCACTCCCTCACCGCTGATACTTTCCCCGAATCAACAGATATTCCCCGGTCGAAAATGATATGTCCCAAAAACTGGACTTCTTTCAGCCAGAACCCGCACTTCTCATATTTTGCATACAACTCGTTCTGACGGAGTGTCTGTAAAACTTGCCTCAAGTGCTCGGCGTGCTCCTCCTCTGTCTGGGAGTAAACCAGAATATCATCGATGAAGACAATGACAAACTGATCTAGGAAGTCCCTGAACACTCTGTTCATTAAGTCCATAAACACTGCTGGAGCGTTGGTCAAACCAAAAGGCATAACCCAAACTCGTAAGAACCATATCTCGACAAGAACGCGGTCTTCGAGACATCCTCCTCCCAGATACGCAACTGATGGTATCCCGATCTCAAGTCAATCTTTGAGAAGAAAGAAGCTCCTCTCAACTGGTCGAATAAGTCATCGATTCGAGGCAACAGATACTTATTCCGTATCGTGATCTTATTCAACTCCCGGTAGTCCACACACAATCTCAGTGAACCATCCCTCTTCTTCACAAACAAAACTGGAGCGCCCCAAGGTGAGGTACTCCTACGAATAAAGCCCTGTCCTAACAGCTGCTCTATCTGATCTCGTAGCTCTCGCATCTCTGCCGGAGCCATACGGTACGGTGCACGTGTTATAGGCCTCGTATCTGGCAATAGGTCTATAACAAAGTCTATCTCTCGACTGGGAGGTAAGCCTGGTATCTTCTGAAACACATCCGAATACTCCCTGACAACTGGGATCGAATCTAAAGGAATCACAACCTCCTTAGAGGTATCCTCCTCTATGTAATACAGATGAGCGGTCGATCCTCCCTCTGGGCGAGGCATCGCCACTATGAACATATCTTGCCCCGGAATGGCAAAAATAATGCTTCCACTGAAGCAATCAATCATGGCCCTATAAGCTACGAGCCAATCCATGCCGATGATCACATCGTGAACATGCATATCTAATACCAACATGTCTGCAGGTAATACCAGACTACCAATCCCTACTCCCACTCCCCGACATATAAAGAATATAAGTGACCCACTCCCCAATGGTGAGTCGACACACGTCACTGTGCTCTCTGCCATAGCTAACAATCCTAAAGCTTTCACGAAGTGTGTAGCTATAAAACAGTGTGTAGCACCCGTATCAAATAATACCCGACCCATAGTGCCATGGATAGGAAACGTACCCTCAATCGCGGGCGGTGCCTGTGGAACTGCAGCCTGGTGGACGTTGTAGACACGTCCATACTGTAGCTGCCCCTGCTGAGCTAGGACTGCTGGAATGGGTGGCAATGCTGCCATCTGTGGCGGTGCGGGGAGAGCGGCGGGAAACATAGGTCTCTGTGGCTCCTGGCGAGCACCCTGCTGCTGCTGCTGTGGGGCCCTGCCCCTATCAGGACAATCCTGTCGCTTATGGCCAGTCTTGCCACAAACAAAACACTTCCCTGGGAAGTTCCCTCCCCTCTGCCCCTGCTGTCCCCGGCCCTAGTGGCCGTTACCGTTCCTCCCTTGGCCCTGCTGGCCCTGGTGAAACTGCTGCCCATTCTGCCCCTGTTGGCCCTGATGGCCGTTTGGACCCTGATGGCCCGGACGGAAACCTCCCTGTCCCTGTCGGTAGGTCCCTGACCGGAACCTCTTCTGATCCCCCTGCTGGGAACCCTGCTCGCCCTGTCTCTGTCCCTGAATGGATTGTGCCCCACCGGCACCGTGTCCTCCTGTCCTGCCCTGATGGCTAGACTCTCCCGACCTCTTGCCCTCAGTCATGTGAAAGCGGTGGTCCTGATAGTGTAACAAAGCAGCGTTAACCACATCAGAATACGTGGCCAACAAAAGGTTCCCTAACAGATGCTGACGGATCCTCCATGTCAACCCGTCCGTGAACTTCTCAATCTTCTTCTTCTCTGTTGATATCTCATCTGGAACGATATTTAACAGGTTCGTGAACTCGGCCTCATACTCGGCCACAGTCTTACTCTCTTGCCTCAGATTCATAAGTCTCCTCCTCATTTCAGTGTGAACAGCCGACGGAAAGTACTTGCGGTCAAACCGCACCCAGAAGTCCTGGATAGTGAGGGTGTCCCTCTCCTCTCCGGTGGTAATAGACTCCCACCACTCCAGTGCAGATCCAACTAGCTTAAAAGTAGCTAGCATCTGTTTCTGGACGTCCGTGCACTCATACATCCTCAAGTGCCTCTGCATGTCCTTCCTCCACTGGCTTGAGACTACCACATCTGAGCTACCTGCAAACTCTGGCGGATGCGCTTTCTGAAAAGCGTCACGTACACGCTCCCAAGCAGACGGGAATGCAATTGCCTGTACTGGCGCGGCAACCGGCGCCTGAGGTTGTGCCTGCTGAACTACGGCAATAGCAGCATTTACCGCTTGGGCTACTATAGCTGCAACCTCAGCGGCGTTCATCATGCCCTGAACTGGAGCGGGCTGGGGTTCGGGCGTTGCATCCCTGGGAACTCGTCGTGCACGTCGTGGAGGCATCTGAAATAAGAATGAAGTTTATAAGTTCGCAGTTATAAACTTAATATAGCTGAAGAACGTAGCATACACAAAAAGAGTACAACAGTCCTAAAATATAGGGCTCTATATCAAAGAAACTTAGCGGAAACATAATAAGCCGTCAGATCCTAAAGGACACTAGAACCTGATGCTCTAATACCACCTGTGACACCCCGACTAATTCAATACCGGGTAGCTACTCCTTTATTAAATTAATTTGAAATGCAAGGCTGGCCCAGTTAATAGCATCACTGTCGAAAACATTTTTATGATTACTAACCACCTAGTATTTAAAAAGTAAGTGCCAAATTTTAAATTAAGTCTGATTAACATGCAACAAGTGTAATGAAGAATAATAACACCATTCACCATAACGAAATAGATAGAATGACCATCACATATGTAAATAAAGTCTGGAGGAAAACTCCTCACTACAAATCCCAAAACTGAAAAGTAAACCGAATACTAAAACAATACATGCCAAAGTCTGAAACTATAATGGAAATGTAACTCTAATAGAAATGGGCAACATGCCCTACAACTGATAGATAATGAATCTGGAATCCAAGTGATAGAAGCGTCTATAAGCAAATCCCTGTAGCTTCCACAACCAGCTACAGCTCGTCATCCGAATGAGTATCCTATGCATGGTGGTGTCCTTGTGGCTGGGCACCTAAAAGGGTTTTACAAGAAAATAGATTTGAAAGAAAATGGGTCAGAGCCCGAAAGTGGAAATCATTTTAAAAACCTACAAGTGGTTTAAAAACATTTAAAACATTAAATGCAAAGTACATGTTAGGACGTGCACTCGCATGATATTCTCACCTCTCGTCTAACTGTGCACTCCTAACGTAAGTACCCATCTATAACGACACCTTACTAGCTAAGTGACATTATAAGTAGCTAGACTATCATAGGTCCTACCCTTATTACTTGGTTCTATTAGCATATAACGCTTAGTATTAAATAAGGATTTAACGTAAACTCAGGTATACAATATGCAATACATTTTACTATCAACTAACCCGTTATGTTTCCCGAAACATTATTGTAATATGTTCACCACATAAACATGAAGGTTCCCATTAACTAAAGTGTATATTAATCACATCATAAATATACAATATAAGCACCCCGAGCCTAAGCTGCGGTGCACATACTCTGCTATCCATCCCGGTACATCACGTACATAAGGAATCACGTATTCCGAATCTCTCAGGAAACGTTCAGATAACAACATCACAAATAGTGGAGGCGAACACAGTCACATCACATGGGTCACGCAGATACCTACGCTCCCACGATCAGCGGACTTATTAATATCCCAATAAGTCTTTATATGACCTATGTTCATCGAGGTAACCAGTCTAAATCCGGGCAACACAAGGATTAGAGGGCCCTAAGCGAACTCAAACCTCCCGTGATAGCAAGTATGATAGGTATGTCATACACACAATTTATATAGCCATACTAAGTAAACACACGTCTTAGTAATCTCGTAGTTTAATTGAAGTACTATTCTCATTCTAGTACCAATATATAATTATCTCAATCTATACTATTCCGGTTTATAATCATACGCGCCATAATGTATTCTCACGTCGTAATAGACACTCACGTCTCATCCCAAACCGTCCATATAATTTAACTCTCGTATATAATTTCCTTCTCATAAATACCGAAATGTCCCAATTCTATCATTACCTCATCATCGGAATGTTATCTATATCCTCGAACGAGTTTACGGGACTCCAAAAATCAAAACAGTTCAAAATGGCCCAAACTGCCAGCTCGTTAGAAGTCTCATTCGAACGAGACTGTTCGAACGTGTTTGAACTGTCAGCTCGTTAGACGTCTCGTTCGAACGAGACTGTTCGAACGAGATCCAGTTCGTTCGAACGAACTGTACCTTCTAACGATATCTCGTTCGAAAGAGATATCGAACGAAACTACCCCTCATTAGAAGAGACTGGTCAACTCGTTAGAAGCTCGTTCGAACGAGCTCGTTCGAACGACCTGGGTAGGGGCTTCTAACGACCTGCCAATTTCGTCCCAGATTTTCTTAGTTACGATTTTTCCCAATTCTTACTCCACAAATCTCCTCTAAACTTCGTTCCAATGATTGTGTTAAGGTTCCTAATCAATCCTAAACATATTATAGTCATCTCCTAACACGTTTTAAAGGATTAAATCATCCAAACATCAATCAATATACAAATCTCTACACTTTTTCCCCAATTATTCAAGAACACAAACCCTAACTTTTTGAGTCATGAATTAATCCAATGTAAATCCATTTTAATTTCTTCTAATCACAATTATCATGAGAATAATCATCTACCTATCATTCTACATGCAATTCTTCTCAAGCTTTTTAAGTTCTAAACTCCAAACTACATGGGTTTTCATATCTTCACCAAGAACAAACACAAAATTCGAATTTTCTAACATGGAAAGAACATTCTTTGAAATTAAATGGGATTAAGTCACTTGCCTTGGTTCGATTTTTGATTTTGATTTTGATTTGGTGAAGATTTCTGCAGAATTCCCTCTCTCTCTCTATCTCCAAGCTTCTTCTCCAATGGTGGCTTAAGGTGGCTAGGGTTTGTTTTGGGGAAACTTAGAAAACCTAAATGATAACCTCCGTAGCTTAAAGGGTTAATATGGGTTGGTTAGTGGGTTTAGTGGGTTAAATCCACATCAGATTAAAACTCCCAATTTTCGTCATTATTAATTCCTCAAAATACAAAATTACCAAAATACCCTTTAAGTTGCCGGTATGGCCTAAAAATACCCCGGGACCCAAACTACACCCCCGGCTAGTGTTTTCTTACTATCTCGACCCTTCCGGACGCGTTGGCGCACTCAAAATGACCATACGGTTTATAGAATTAAAAATCACTTTTATAATTAATATAATATACCATGACGCGGCGGTCACACGCGTCACAACAAAATTCCCAGAATGTCGTATATAAATCTCACGACAAATTTCAAAATTCAAATTTCATATAAAAACATGTATGCACATAATCAAATACCAACTCGCATCTCGTTAGTATTTTTAACCCGGATTAATTTCCAATTAATACGCATTTAATTAATTAATCCCAAAAAATAAATATAGCCAAAAGTACGGGTTATTACACTCCATTAGATCCATATAGTTAATTTTTCCCTTACTCTTGAAAGAGATTTCAAAGGGAACCTAGGGTTTAATTCTTTGGGGGGAACTAACATTTCAACAGTCATATATTATTAGACAAATGAAACAAAGAAACCAATTTAAGATTTCAATCATTCAACTCAATATAAAAAAACCAGAGCAAAATATAAAGCACTGTAACAAACAACTATGTATAGAACAAGTTATAATTAATCAGTTAGTATCTAACATTTCATTTTTAGATATACAGTGAAACGCAAAAATTTATTTTGAAATGACAACAAGTTAACAACAATCAAAATGTAATTGAGCTTCTGTAGTATGAATGTGATTCGATAAGCAGTCATGGCTTCTCTATGAAAAATATTTCTCGGAGAAACATTCAGACTTAGGGTTTTAAACTCTGTCCAATGTCTTGAATTGGTTTTATTAGTGGGTTTTTAAACTCTACCTTTCGTTTCTTTAATTTCGTTAACCTTTTTTAATGGAACCTTAAAATGAACAAATATAAGAGGTTTATTTTTTATTGTGCGTACACTCAGACCCAAAAATGAAAAGGTTAGGGTTTACGGCTTTACAGGGTTTGATATCGAGGGAGAAAATTGAAAAGGTTTATAAGTTTTAATTACCACATCGGGTTAATTAGGAAAATAATTAAAGTTAAGGGGGCATGGATTCGGCCCAATTTTCTTGGGGATATAGGCCCGGTTCCAGCCATTACGGGTCAGAGCTGTCTCAAGTTATGGATGCCTGGTGCTTCCCGAAGAAAGCCACTTTCAATGACATTAAGCCCACTAAATGCTTGCATGACCCTCTAACCCAAATTCATACACTAAGAAAGAGCCCACGATTTTTAGGGGATACACCGAATAATCCCTTGAATATTTTTACATAGAGGTTTAGTCCAAATTTTTTTATTTTGTTCCAAAAAGTTCCTCACCGCATTAAAATACTCTAAAAAGGACATAACAAACTCATTTATCTACCTCCCTCCACCCCTCACCCCCTAACTACCGGAGGGGGTGCCGCTAGCGCGGACCTTAAACAATAAGAGAATATTGAGTATATGGGTGTTTGAGGGACAAAAAAGATTACACTAAAAATAGGCCTTTTTTATAAAATATGTATTTATGTTGGGGACTTTGATAATTGACCCTTTTTTTTATTGTGTTAATTAGTGTTTAGTGTTTTGTGTCCAGTTTATACAAAAGTTTTTTGTAATATATACACGAACTTTTAAATATACATTGGAATAAAAAATTTATAAAGAATATATCGTGTGCTTTTTGTTAAATGCTCATTTTTTATTTTGTTTTATCCAGTAATATTGAGAGCTTTTACTTGAGGTGCTATGTTAATGTATATCTAAGTAAGCCATATTTTAGCTACACTTATCATGTGCTTTTTGTTAAATGCTCATTTTTTATTTTGCTTTTTCCAGTAATATTGAGAGCTTTTACTTGAGGTGCTATGTTAATGTATATCTAAGTAAGCCATATTTTAGCTACACTTACTTTTTAAGGGGTTGTGAGTTTATAACCAGTAACCAAATGTAACTGAGCTTCTCTAGAGTATGAATGTTATTTAACCTACTTCCCATGAAATTGAAGCCCAAGGCCAAGTGATGATGTCCCAGTTCTTTTAAGGGGAATATACCTATTTTGATAAAGGGGAGAATTAATTTAGGGGGAGTATTTATCTTAATTGCATTTAATTTTCTTGATATTCCCTATACATTAGATAGTTTAATTTAGGGGGAGTATTTATCTTAATTGCATTTAATATTCTTGATATTTCCTATGCGTTTGATAGTTTGCTTAAGTGTGCAGGAATTCTTCTAAATGGCAACTTTCATCGTCGGCAAAGATATTGATCCTTGGATTTTGAGTCAAGCTATGTATTTTTTATTTTGGGTGGGATATTTTTTGTCCAGTAGAGCTTGACGGCACTTTAGGATTTTTGTTTAGTTTTTGTCCCAGAATAGCCAAAGGGGGAGATTTGTAAGGACACAAGTCTCCGATTGAGTCTCAATGTAGTGTTGGCTTAATTCCGAACAAAAATATTTGAGTCATAGGATAGTGTTCAAGTGTATCCATCCAAGCCTATGACGTGTTAGTTGAAGAGGTAGCGGCCAAGTTTATAAAGCTTCATCATATGACGAGTTTAGTGTGCCTCGTTTCTACGTCAACAACATTAGTTCCAATTACATATATATATAGGAGCTTGGAACATTGTTTAGTTCAAGCCATTTTATTTGGTTCCAAAAAGTACATCACCGTATAAAAATATATGCTCAAGAAAATAGCAGACACAAATCCATTTACCCACCTCCCTCCACCCCCACCCTCCACTGCCAGAGGAGGTGCCACTAGAGCGAATATTTAAAAATAAGAGAATATTGAGTAATTGTGTGTTTGATGAACTAAATGGGTTATATTAAAAATAGGCGTCTTTTTAAAAATAATATATATTTATGTTGGGGACTAATTGATAATTGACCCTTTCTTTATTGTGTTAATTAATGTCTAGTGTCCAGTTAATACCAAAGCTTTTTGTAATATATAGCGAACATTTAATATACATTGGAATAAAAAAAATTATAAAGAATATATCATGTGCTTTTTGTTAAATGCTCTTTTTTCCCAAAAATATTGAGAACTTTTACTTGAGGTGCTATGTTAATTAGGCATGTAATTGAATCGGGTCCAGACTGAATATATGATTATCCGGATCCATTTAGTAATAACATAATTGGATTTGGATCTGGATCGAAATTTATCGATCGGGTCCGGATCCAGGTCTCCATTAGATATATGAGTTTATACTTATATTTTATCCCACTTTTTATTCTTAGTCTTAAATTAAAATAGTTTGTAATGTGTTATATTACCTGATTAGTTTGAATAAAACATATATTACATTTGCGCATTATATATATATATAATGCGTAAATGTAATATATATATTTGTAGTATATATTGTATTTAATCGGATCGAGTCTAGGTCCAGACCCGACCCATTGACAGCACTAATGTTAATGTATACCTAAGTAAGCCACATTTTAGCTACACTTTTAAGGGATTAAGAGTATGTAACCAATAAAGGGATTGTGAGTTGGTATTGAACATTTCCAAACATGTGCTTTTTTAATATACATTGGAATAAAAAAATTATAATGTATTTATCATGTGCTTTTTGTTAAATGCTCTTTTTTTTCCGGAAATATTGAGAACTTTTACTTGAGGTGCTATGTTAATTAGGCATGTAATTGAATCGGGTCCATACTGAATATATGGTTATCCGGATCCATTTAGTAATAACATAATCGGATTTGGATCTGGATCGAAATCCATCGATCGGGTCCGGATCCAGGTCTCCATTAGATATATGAGTTTATACTTATATTTTATCCCACTTTTTATTCTTAGTCTTAAATTAAAATAGTTTGTAATGTGTTATATTACCTGATTAGTTTGAATAAAACATATATTACATTTACGCATTATATATATATATAGGAGAAGGCTCACCTACATCATGCTCTATACGTCACCCATGCATCACGCCGAATTCGGGGCCCTAAATTTTTTTTTTTCAAATTTTATATTTTTCCCTTGAAATTAACCTTCCAATCAACCCATATGCAAAAAATTAGGTCAAAATACATTTTGTAACTATTTTTAAAAAATCCACAAAAACCTGCTAAAAATACCTTATTTATAAGGGTCTGCGCCAGTAGTTTTTTGTGGATTTTTTAAAAATAGCTACAAAATGTATTTTGACCTAATTTTTTGCATATGGGTTGATTGGAAGGTTAATTTCAAGGGGAAAATATAAAATTTGAAAAAACTTGTTTTAAAGGGCCTAGAATTAGGTGTGATGTATAGTGCATGATGTAGGTGAGCCTTCCTATATATATATATATATATATATATATTATATTTAATCGGATCGGGTCTAGGTCCAGACCTGACCCATTGACAACACTAATGTTAATGTATACCTCAGTAAGCCACATTTTCGCTACACTTTTAAGGGATTGTGAGTATGTAACCAATAAAGGGATTGTGAGTTGGTATTGAACATTTCCAAACATTTCATTTTTAGATACAAAGTGAAACGTAAAAATGTAATTTGAAATGAGAACAAGTTAACAACAATCAAAATGTAATTGAGCTTCAATAGGGTGAATGTGATTCGATAAGCAGTCATGGCTTCTCTATGAAAAATATTTCTCGAATAAACATTCAATGTTTATTTTGGGTTTGGCCTTTCGTTTCTTTAATTTACTTAGCCTTTTTTAATGGAATCTTAAAGTCTTGTTGGGTTGGTTTTGTTAGTAGGTTTATTTTTTATTGCGCGAACATTCAGACCCAAAATTGAAAAGGTAAGGGTTTACGACTTTCCAGGGTTTGATATTGAGGGAGAAAATTGAAAAGGTTTATAAGTTTTAATTCCCACATCGGGTTAATTAGGAAAATAATTAAAGTTAACAAAAGAGTAAATGGATTACACATATTGCGGGCGCTCGTAAAACCCAGTCGCAGCATTAATTCACCACATTAGGGGGGGCCAGATTCGACCCAATTTTCTTGGGGATGTAGGACCAGTTCCAGCCATTAAGGGTCAGAGCTTTCTCAAGTTATGGGTGTCAGGTATGGCTTACCAAAGAAAGCCACTTACAATGACATTAAGCCCATTAAATGCATGCAGGACCCTCTCACCTGAATTCTTACAAGCATACAATACTCTAAGGAGCCCATGAGTGACCTACTTCCCATGAAATTGAAGCCCAAGGTCGAGTGGTGACGGCCCAATTTTTTTAAGGGAATATACCGAATATTTCCTCGAACATTTTTTAATAGACGTTTAGTCCAAATCTTTTTTCTTTCTTGCAAAATGTCCCTCGCCACATAAAAACACTCAAAAAAAGGACACAAAAATCCATTTACCCATCCCCCACGTCGGAGGGGGTATTGCTAGCGTGGACTATAAAAATAAGAGAATATAGAATAAATAGGTGTTTGGGGACTAAATGGGTTAAACTAAAAATAGGCGTCTTTTTTAAAAAAATATATGTATTTATATTGGGGACTATTTGGTAATTAACATTTTTCTTATTGTGTTAATTAATGTTTACTGTCGAGTGTATACCATAGTTATTTGTAATATATACATGAACTTTTAAATATACATTGGAATAAAACATTTATAAAGAATATCTCGTGCGCTTTTTGTTAAATGCTCATTTTTAAAAAAAAAATTTAGTATTGAGAGCTTTTACTTGTGGTGCTAGGTTAATTAGCCTTGTAATTGGGTCGAGTCCGGACCTAATATATGGTTATCGGGATCCATTTAGTAAGGACATAATCGAATTTAGATCTGGATCCAAACCCACTGATCGAGATCCGGATTCATCGAGAGAATCTTAAAAAATCAATCTAGGGTTTATGTCCCCTAATGAAAACCCAAGAACAACATTTATTGTTCATCTCTGCTGTGTGACTGGAGGCTTGAGTTGCAATTCAAGTCGGTTTACTTGAACCGGTGATGCTAGATATAGTGAAGCCATTACTCGGAGGTCTGACCCGCATTCACACAACCTTCCCCGTTGCACTACATGTCAAGGGTTCGACTATGAGGCCCACGACGCAACCATCGGTCCCACACAGCCCTGGGAAGGACCTATTCAAGTAGGTCCAACCGCAGCTCGCCGCGGCCTGTGGCATGCACCAAGATTCCCCATGTTCGTCGCTTCTAGGTGCTCAATGTCAGGCAGTATGTGCCGAAGAGGACCCCAAGTACCCCGGTTTCGATGAACAGCCCACCGACAATAATATGAGCTAGCTTTTGCACCTATTAGAGCAAAATATGCAAGGGGACATTTGGATCGATGTACCGACACTCAACAGACATCTTATACCCAACGCATTAATTAATTGCCTTGATGCACTAGAGTCAATTTTTGTTTATAAGCGCATTTCAGGTGTCTGTTGTGGCATTTGGCTGTCACGAAGTTTGAGGGACTTGCATGAGTTTGGTGGTTCACTCGACATCAAACACTTGACCATCAACCTTATGCTTGCACTTAGGCCGAATTAAAGGTGGTTGTGGACATATAGTTCCTCCACGAAAACCTTTTTATGCGCATCAAGAACCTACACCAAGGCACTCCCTCGACAACATCTGCCACGGAACTCTCGATCTCTACCGACTATACCGAGAAATTCCTACTCCTCTACATTCGCCCGCGCTAAACGAAAACCGATGAATGAGTGGGTCGTTACATGTCTTCAAACAAGGATTCAGCAAGACGTGCTCACCAAGGAAGTCCCACACAATTGAGGATACCTATGAATATGCTCTCCAAGTGGAAAATTTTATTGGACTACGGTTCAAGACCAGCACCCACTAGTGTGCCTTCATTTGATCCAAAGCCCACTCGCCCTCTCCACGCTCCGGTATGACCTTCGTGGAGAGCTTTCGTTGCCACCAGGTTCAATATTGAGCCATTGAGTACCCCACTCACTCAATATTGATAGTCGATGGTGAAAAGCTCCCACTTGAGATCGACCTTGAAGAAGTACAAGTTGCAAGTCTCATTTCATGCATTATCATGTTGGACCCCGACGTACTGCATCCCATTTTAACTTCAGTACAAACTCTTGTCAAGAGGAGGAAATAATGTAATATGATGTGGTGCCCCGAGCGGTGTCTACCGCACAGCCAGAGAGAGAGAGAGAGAGAGATTTAGTTGTTTCCTTTTTCATTTTATTTTGGAATTATCAATTAGTAATCCCTAAGTTATTAGTTGTGTTTTAGACTCTTAATTGAAGTCCTTATTTATCAAAGTATACTATTACTTATGTAGTAGAGTTAGGTCGCTCGTTATCTTTTATTATAAATAAGGCCCTTTGAGAGTTTAGTGATATTCGTGTCTTCATGTCAAACACTCTTCGTATGAGTTAAGAATGAGGATCAAGCCACTATCTCTCTAGACCACTCTAAAAATAGATAAAAAAAATGAAATTATTGATGGAAACTCCTCTTTAAGTAACAAATACACAAGTATTCAACATAATATAATGCAACTTGGCCAGAGTTGTCTTTATGCCTCAAAACGCCTTATGTTCCTTTCTCTCACAATGTCACATAAATGCAAGCAAAGTGGGTTGCGTACCATAAACTATGATTGTGCTTCCCGACTATCCTACTCCTCCACTTAGACAACACCTTCAACAATACAATGATCTGGACATGACCCGGTACAACCAAAGATAGAGAATATAACATCCCGCATGCCCCGTGACAACCCACATTGCAACAAGTGGCCCACTGACTCCTCCTCTACCTTGGAAAGCCAACATCGACTTCCCATGTGCTTTCTCAGCTTTATCAAGTTATTTGTTATAAGAACTGCATCTATAGTTGTTGACTACACAAAGAAAGCTAAGTGTTGCCTTTGTCTATCACATTTACTTCCAATGATACAAAACGTCACTTATTCCATCAAGCGTGAACAACATTATCAAAGAGATAAATCATCATCGATATAGTCCTTCCACCTGTATATGATCCCCTCGCTCAAAACTCCACATTCCCCAACCCCACGAGAACGTATCGACCTCCTCGGACTCCCAATCATTAAGGATCTCTTGAACTTGGGGTTCCAAACCTCCATAGCCCCTACCCGTGAGATTTGGCCTGTAATTGTCTACCTTGTCCCTCACAATACGAGAAGGCCGAGAAAATACCTCTCCAAAATTACCTCCCGACACCAAAAAAATTGCCAAAATCTCACTTGCTACTCATTACCCAAATGGAAGGAAGTATGCATGTTGAACTCAAGGTGAAATTAGACCTGGCAAAATGACACACGACATGAACCGACACAGAATTATAAGTTAATGGGTGGACCCTTAATGGTTTCAGGTCATATCACTGACAACCCGATAAGACATAATACTTAATCGGTCGGGTTAGTGTTAACCTCCTTCACTCGTTAACACCCCTTAAGGTAATTAAACAAGCTATATTATTGGGACTTCTAAAGAGTTTATGTAACTTAATGTTAATATAATCATAAAGAATTTTACTAAATGAAAGATTTAGTAATATCATTGAATTAATAGGTATGATTGTATTTAATAATGGGTTAAACTAAAGTGTCATCTTATATACGTTTCTAAATCATTTATTATCTTAATGGGTAATAACAGGTGAGCACGACATGACACGTTAAGGTAATGGGTTGGGTTTGAATATGGTTTTTTCACACGATAAAAAAGTCACCCATTTACATAAGAATCCAATAAGAGACGGACAAGATAAAAAATGACATGAACACGACCCATTGAAAGGTCTACCTGCAATATAGTTCCACAAACCCACTCCATAAGGAATGCGGGTGGAACGGAAACCCAACCATTATGATCAAGGCCAAACCTCGCAACAACCACTTGCCTCCATAAACGAGCCGCCTCTAAAAAAATCCCCACGACCACTTACCCAACAATGCTTTATTAAAATCAGTACATACTTGATACCTGTTCGCCCTCGTTTCACTGGTTTACACACTTTCTCCCAATTCACAAAGCAATTTTGGAAGCTGTTGGCAATTGATCACTAATAACAGTTCAAAATTTTGTCTCTCAATGTTGGCTAATAAACCAAAAGAAATGCAGTAAACACAGATGGTTAGATTCTTTCTTCTTTTTTTCACAAGGGGTGATTTGCAAGAAAGTTTTTTTCAATAGAAATCTACTTGCAAGGTACCATTAGAAGTGTCAAAGATAATTCATATACCCAAATGCAGTTTATTGCTACTTTTCCCTAAGAAACGTAAATTTTACTAAAAATAAAGGAAACAAAAAAATGGCACCTCCAAATCTGCTAATCTCAACATCACTATAGTATATAACGAATCATACAGCAAACCAAAAGCCCAAACAGAGTTAACCATACCAGCTAAAGAGAATGGCAAAAACGTTGCCAATCTTTTTTTAAAAATTTGCATAACTGTAGAATAACACCTTTCCAATTAAGCATGGATATAATAACATTGTATTTCAAAAATCTTCATTAAAGAAGCCCAAAGAGATGCCAGTATTATCTTCTATCTCAAATTCAGTGTGTTTTCATCTACCACAACTTATTGCCAAGAGAAATCAACTCCAGCACGATATCTATAGCCTAAACTTTGAAATAACCCCCACAATCAACAACCCCAATTCAAGAAAGAACCTATACCACATATTACCAGGCCAAAGAGACGCTACACAAAAAGATGATTCACGTCATCCCCCGTCTTTTTTTCATAGAGCACGCGACTTTTTTTTTCATTTTTTAGGGGAAAGGGGGGATTAGAACCAAGAAAATTCATTAATCAACACACCATGAACGGGATAAACAACACTAAACATTTCCTTTTGGCTCACGAATCTTTTTATTTTGGGATCACAATTACGCAAGAAAATTTATAAATCAACACACACCATGACGGGAATAAACAACACTAACTCATCTTTTGGCACCTATAGTACTTTTCTTTCTACATCACAATTAAGCCCAGCAGCAACTTATGTGTCATTGATCAAGTAATTCACACTCATTTTTTGAATTTCATAATGTCTTTTGCTTATGTACATGGAAGAAATTACAAAAATGTTTCATTATCAAAGCTCCGGAGGAAGTTGAAACCAATCCTAAGGAAGAGTGTGGTGGTTACTCCACTGTTTAGTCATAACCAATACATTAGTACTACAATATCCACTAAACTCAATAAGATAAAAACGAGCAAATAAATTTAAACACAAACATACCTGCATGGCCTCGAAGGTTGTTGACAGAGAACCAAACAGGATTGTCAAATGCATGAACAACAGCCCTCAATAAAGAATCGAAGTGCACAACCAATAACGACGCATTGAATTGTTGGATTAATATGCACCACACTCCTATATTACAGACTGACTGTATAAAAATAAACATGTTAAAACCACAGAACTCCTACCCAACCGATCAAAGACTGGTGATAATTTACTTTGCAACTTCAACTTTACCTTTATTTTCGTGGTCGTAATGATGACCTTCTCCAGCGAGTTCACAATCATATTAGCATAATCTTCTGCCATGTTTGGAAAAACAAATGTTATCATTAGAATTCTCTTTTGGCCTTAGTAATGTCATACCAATAGAGCATGTCTCAGCATTTCATTTGATCCACTATAGTACATAATATTCTACGAGGCCAACACCACACTTTGTCTCAGGAGTAGCTTCCATAAGCCAGTAGTATTGGTTTAACAATATAGTTGACTGGCACTTGAGCACAATAAGATTGTATATAGAATGATACTCTACGTAAGTACGGGGAAAATAAAAATATAAACCAGTAAGCATTGCATGTGATATGCATTCCTCTTGCTAGTAATGATTATGTTGGATTTCTGTTTGAAGTTTGATCCTACAATTTGAGCCCCACTTTCTCATTCACGGTATCTATGTTTATTTTCTGTTTGTGAGCATCTACAATGGTTTGTAAGTGTAAATGTGGCCTCACTGTAATATATACACAATATACAAAAGAAAAAAGATTGTGCTTTAACAGTTGTGCAAATGAGATTCCCAACAAAACAGTGTAAAATGAGGATGCAAAATGCACCTTATTATGCACTGCCACATATTTTTTCTTTCTCCACAAAAATTTTGACATGTTGAAACTCTCAATTTACACATCCCGAATATCAAGTGTTACCAAATTAATAGTTTAGTGAGGCATTCCTCAAGATTTATCAAATGATGTACATGTTTAATATACAATTCCTAAAAAAATAAAGGTGAAAATACTCATTTTATATATGTATGTGCCTCAATAGTCCCTTCAATTTTAACAATGAAGCTTGTGTATAATTTTTGTGAAAAACTCACATGATTGACACGAAAATTATATATTGCCATTGGAGATGCTATAATGTGTTCAGTTTCTATCATCAACATTGTGCTCCTTCTGTCCTCAATCAAGAAATAGCATTTGAAAGTCAATTTTTTAAGAGAACGTTGACTTTTTATCATAATCAATGATTAAAAAAATAAAACTTGCTTGAATATTAACATAATCAACTCAACAAACTCTTTTCCTCTCAATTAAATGGGTCGGCTAATCCTATTTTTCCATTCCGTTCTTCTCTCACCAAGTCGGTCCTCTACACATAACATTACCCATTTACCATCAATATTAACCAAATCACTCTTCCATAACTAGATGCTTTCTATAGGGGCTACTTCTACTCTTTTACGAATACACTTCTATTGTTATTAATTGAGTTTGACAACACATCCAACTTAAAATCCCCATGTTACATAGGACAATGCAATTGGGCAACTAGGAAGCAACATGTAGCAATGATAAAACTAACAATTACTTGAACATCATGGAATTTTCAGAGAGAGAGAGAGAGAGTTTATAAAATATAACGAGTCAGATATGTTTGCAAAATAACTAACTCTAACCAACTATTAAGTACAAAAGTGACTAATTTACTAGTCAACTGGAATTGACGCAATTATTATTGGATGGTAAGTCATGAATCCCAAGCACTTAAAAGCCTATGCAACTCTGAAATTCCAAAAAACAAAATCATCAATTCTTCAAAAACTGAAGTATACTCGACTCAACAAAGCCTTTTCACAATTATTTGGCGTCGGCTATTCAAAAACTGAAAGTATCCGAAACCAAATACAATGATTGAAATGTGTGGAAATAAATTATGGAATAAATTTCTTACCTCCCCCAAAGAAAATTTTCCTATGAAAACGTACACAGTGTGATTTATCAGAGTTAACTCTCAAAAAGAATTTAAAGAAAATTTAGCCAATCAAAACACGAAAATTGAAAACTTTAGGATCTTCCGTATATAATGTGGCAGATACTACAAGTGTCAACAAAAATTAAAGATAATTTAGCAAATCAAAACACAAAAGTTGGAAATTTTGGAATCTTCTGTATATTTCATGGAAATATTACCAAACAAAAAAGAAAAGATGAAAAATAAAAAAATAAATCCCAGAACAATCTTCGAAAGAAAAATATTCTAAGCTAAAATTTCCTTTTTGTGTGTGTTTTGTAATTGTGTAAAAGATATAGGAAAGAGTTGGTTTAATTCGGCTCAACCAATGAAAATTTACTTTGGGGTAGTTGGAACATAAAATTTGGAAAACCACTGTACTACTAGCAAGGGAAAATTCTAGAGCTCTAACTAGATACTTATAGTTGTAGCCCCTACGTTGAAAATTTTAAAGCTTTACCAAGTCATACATTTTGGGTGGGTGAAGAAAATTCCATAAGTCAAATATGTGTAATCAAACACTCCAAACCATATTTGCCATGGCAGGTGTGAAAATTCCTATATTTTTCAACATTGAGTGTGTTTGATTGCACAAATTGTAGTGGAAAAAATTTGCATGGGAAATTTAGGCAATCAAATACACAAAAAGTTAGCTTGACATATTTACATAAGACACTTTCTCATTGGTCATATTAAATCACGTAGTAAATATTCACTATTATTACCTACTGAACCAAAAATGTTTTTTCATGGCACCCGTTTGTCACTCCATGGTCGGGTGACTTCTCCTAAGCATTTGATCAAGCAGGTGAAGTGCAGAATTTAAGAAAGAACCTGAATTATTATTTCATTTAAAAGATTTCTCAACAACAAGCACAATCTAAGTATTTATACATTCAAATCTAGAAACAAACTCAATTGTCAACTAACAACCTACAACAAATTGCCAATACAAACAACCTTAACAAACCCAATAAACACTCAGTCGATTTAACTACTAACAAACTCTACTAACACCATATACCTCTGTTATGGTGATCCTGACACCATTGGAGCAAAAATAAACTCTAGGACGTATTTGACTACATACTTATTAAATGGTACCTATTGGTAAAAATCCCTTTTTAAATGGTAGAGGAAAAATGTGCATAACTGTGCACACATAAAAGTTGAAATTTTGGAACCTAACTTTAAATCTTTCATGGAAATTGGAAAATATTGTCAATAAAACACACCTTACATCAAAACCCAATATATTTTTGGTGAAAAAAATTACATTTCTTCATCATGATTGAAGAATCAGAGAGTGGTTGAATGAAATAAGGTTGTTCTTGGAGGTGTAAAAGTCTCACTCAAATTTCGTATATTTGGTTGATATATATATATATATATATATATATATATATATATATATATATATAGAGAGAGAGAGAGAGAGAGAGAGAGTTAGTCTCTCCAATATACCTCATTAAACATGCCTATGAACATACCTATTTTTTTAAAATAGTAAAAAAAATAATTTTGAGTTAATAATTTGTATATATGTTCATGATATTTCAATGTGCCCCTGTAAAAATATTCAAATCAAAATAACGTGTTTTGATATTTTTAAAAAATAGGTAAAAAAAACTGGCAGTTTCATGATATTTTTACCTATTTTTTAAAAATAGCAAAAACCATTATTTTCAATTGATTTTTTCTATAGGGCCACATTGAAATATCATGAACCCATATAAAAAATATCATCTCAAAATTATTTTTTTTACTATTTAAAAAAAAGGGTATGTTGATAGGAGGTATGTTGGAGAGCCTGACTCTATATATAGATAGATAGATAGATAGAGAGAGAGATAGAGATAGAGAGAGAGAGAGAGAGAGAGAGAGAGAGAGAGAGAGAGAGAGTCTCTCATGCGAACTCACTCCTATGCATACCTCCATGCGGGCTTTAATTCACACCCACAATCCAACACTATCTCGCCTCTCTCTTCTGTCACACAAAAAACCCACTAGCAGTTGCCTACGCTAAGAAAGCTACTAGTTGTTACCATTGTCCGTCACATTTACCTCCAAGGTTAAAAAATGTCGCTCATTTCCATCATTAGTGAACAAAATTATCTAGGGGTGTGTTTTATTACAAAGTTAGAAAATTATGGAAATATAGTTCATTTTTACGAGAAAATGGAAAATGAGTGGAAAAAATAAGAGTGATTAGGTCTTACTTTTGGAGTTCTCCGTGGAAATCAATTCTTTGGGAGGTCGGTAAGAAAAGTTCTCCATGGAAATGGTAATAACTAAGAAGCATTTTTCATATTTGTAACTATTGCTTTCATAAAACAAATAGACTCGCATGTTTGAGTGACAAGAACAAGCAATGCCTTATTTGAATAAATAAGTATTTTATTTAAATAAATAAATATTTTCCATGTAAAACAAATCGACATCAATCAAACGGACCTTAAGAGAAAATTATCATGGTTATAGTCCTTCCACCTTAAAGTATATGATCCCCTCGTTCAAAAGTCCACCATCCTAACCCTATGAGAATGCATCGACCTCCTAGAACTCCCAATCACAAAAGGTGCTCTTGAATTTGGGGTTCCAAACCTCCCTAACCCCATCCGTGAGATTTGGAGTTACTATCTTCCTTGTCCCTCAAAGTATGAAAAAGTCGAGAAATCTCTACCAATATAGCTTCCCACACCAAAAATTTTGCAAAAATCTCACTTGCTACCCATTACCCAATTGGAAGGAAGTACGCATGTTGAACTCAGTACACCCCCTTTAATATGATTCCACAACCCCACTCCGTAAAGAATGTGGATTGAATGGAAACCCAACCATGATGACGAAGGTTAAACCTCGCAACAATCATTCAACTCCACAAAGGAGCCTCCTCCAAAAATATCTCCACAACCACTAGTCCAACAACGCTTTATTAAAATCGATAGATACTTGATACCGGTTCTCCCTTGTTTCAGGTTCTCCCTTGTTTCACTCGTTTACCCACTTTCCTCCAATTCACAAAGCGAATTTGGAAGCTGTTGACAAGTGATCACCAATAGCAGAGTTCAAAATTTTGTTTTTCAAAGTCGGCTGATAAACCAAAAGAAATGCAATAAACACAAATGGTGGGGTTCTTTCTTCTTTTTTCCGCAAGGCGTGATTTGTAAGAAAGTATTTGCAATAGAATGTCATTGAAAGGTACCACTCGAAGTGTCAAAGCTCATTCATATGCCCGAATGTAATTTATTGTTACTTTTACCTAAGAAAAAAAAAATTACTAACAACAAAGGAAACAAACAAAAGACAACTCCAAATCTGCTAATCCCAACATCCCAAAAGAATATAATGAATCATATTGCAATGAAAACCAAAAGCCCAAACAGAGCCAACCATACCAGCTAAAGAGAATTGAAAAAAGAGAATTATGCTCAAGGTCATGTTCCATCATATATTTGAATTTATAGGACATTGCTATCCAGGTTTATAAATATAGTCCATGTGGTACAATAACATTTATTTGTGTGGTCCCTTTAGAGTTAGAAGTTCACAAAACAGGTAATTTTATTTGTTTTAGTTAAAAAAGTATTTATATTTATACCCCTACTCGTACTCATTTAGAACTCATTCTAAAAATAAACACATAACCCCACCTCCACCCCGCCCACCCACCCACCGAAATCCTCGTCGGAACGTCGGAATCCTCATTGGATTGATTCTCCCTCCTAGTTTCTCTCTTTCCCTTCATCTATTTCTTCCATTTTTTTTGGTCCGCGCCAGCAGCACCATTGTCAGCGTTAGAGAAGAAGGTTTTTTGCCGAAAAATGGAAGCTTGAGTGAAATAGAAAATTTATCTGTTTCGATTTTTTTGTCAAAAAATATTGAATATGGATTGTTGATTGATAGATCTCAACGAGTAGATTTCAAATATAAAAAAAATTTAATTTTGGATTTGTAGAATTGAAGTTATGGACTTTTAAAAATTTGATGGGTTTTTTATAGGTGTTACCAAATGGTAGTATCTCTTGAGAAAATTTAAATTATGAATGCCTTTTAAAATCAAAGAAACTCTTGAAATACAATTTGTTTCCCCGATAACATTGCGATTTTGAATTGACTTGTTTTTAACACCAAATATTTCGATTTATGTTTAGTTATTCATGTAGTGGTTTGATGAAGTATAATTATAAATGCACAAATCATGCCTTTTTTCCACTTTCTTTTTCAAAATAGTTTAGCCAAGAAGATTAGCCTCAACATCTACTTATCGTATAATGGTCTCATAACTAAAATATTTTTAGAATTCTGGATTTAACTTATAGGCTTGAATTAGGCCTTTTAGCGTTTATTATTTTCTCTTAGATTATTTTTTTTGTTTCAGCCTTTTTTGATTTGTTTCTTGAATGAATGCATTTTTAGGAATTAAGTTAATATGAATGCAGACATGGATTTGGACGACTCTGATGTTTTGGGTTACGGTAATCAGTCTAGTGGGTCTGGTCAGCCTGGAGCAACTCCAAATTACCATTCCAATGGTGGAGATTAAAATGTCGGGTCTGAAGATCAAGATAAATCGGTTGCAGATTTATCCGCGAGACTAAATTCTTACTATATTCTTTAGCCACTCATCAATGCTGCATTTTCAAACAATATGCTTTGAAAAGGCAAAAATACATTAGCACCAATTTCCTGTTTAGATTCATCAAAAGTTTTTTGGGAAGGAAAAAAATTTAGTGTACCCCTCAAAGGTTTTTTTTTTGTCTTTTTGGTTATCATCTACTTTCATTGATCTTGTACGTATATTTAATTCTACTCCACCTACCTCAAATTAAGAGCGAATGTTTTCTTCTTAGGATGTCTTAAATCAAGAGTCGTGTTTCTCAAATCAACTTACCAAAGCTTTTATTGTCCAAACAAATTTGATTTCAACCATTCTTTACAGATAACTAAATAAGTCAACTTTTCCTAGTTTTTGTAAAGTTAGTTACTGACTATTATCTTTTTACGGGCTTGAAATTTTTTAACTAGGTTTTCTTATGCAATAATATTGTATTTCAACTACTACTTATTACTAATATTTTTTTTTTTTGCAATAATGTTTGTACTTCAACTAATATTAGTTATTAATATAAATCTTAGTTTGTTTTCAATATTTTAGAGCTTAGCTTGTTTTCAATGTTTTAAAGTTTAACCTTATTTCTCGTTCCCTCCTTAGGGAGTTACAATCAAATATACAACCGAACCTTTAGATCAACTTTGGATCTGGGACACGGGTACCGTGGACCTATTTGAGAGTTTGAGTACCATACAAGGATGATACTAATATAGTTTTAAGAAAATGGTAAAACAACTGTCAAGTCATTATTTTGATGACTAATATTTTTTAATTTATAAAACAAATATTGTACTAAGTCATGCATTATTTAATATTGTTGGTGTCCTAATTATAAATTAACAATAACAAAATATTGCAATAGTAGACAAATAACTGATATAACCTTGGGAATCAATATCATTCTGAATTTTTTTTCATCTTTGCATGTAGTTTTCAATCAATAATGTTGAAAGAATACTATGTATTGGAACCGAAAGGACTGGAGTTTTTAGCACGTTGGTCCTTGCTTCTCATTGGCCTGAAAAAGAATTTGTTATTGTTGATATTTCCAAGGAATTGATTCATAAGTGGAGTAATAATGAGATAGGGAACTTACCTTTTCCATGAGCCTCAGTTAGATGAATTAGTTTTAGAAAGAAGATGAGTCGATGTATTTTTCCGAACTGCTATCCAAACAGAAACTTAAAATGCAAGAGTGATAATTATTGCGGTTTACAATCCAACAAAAAAAAAGGGTGAAGGTGCAAACGAACGTTTGGAGATCAAAAACTGGAAATATGCTTATAGGAGCATAGCAAGATTCTGCGTCGAAAATAAAAATATAATTGATAAATCAACGGTTCCAATTAGTTCAAGAGGTACGGTTGGGAAAATTTTGAATGAGAATGCAATTAATTGTAGATTTTGTGTGGTGTCCAATCTCGAGTTCTTCTCACAAGGGACTGCCATTCAAGACCTTCAAGAGTACTCATCGCTTTGAAAACGAATGGTGACCCTAATTTATTAGAAGTCTTATACTCGAGGTGGGTGTCACCTCATAGAATTATAATAATGAATGAGTAATTGTCTTCGAAGTTATGCAAGGTAGCGTTGAATGCTTATTGTGCCTCGGGGGTCGGATTTATGAATGTGATGTCTACTCTTTGTGATAAGCTTGGTACAAACATTCTTGATATTAAAAGGATCATTGCTACGGATGCACGCGTAAATGATCATTTTCTGGATTACGGTATTGGATTCGATGGTACCTGATTTAACAAAAATGTAGCACACTCGGGGTATTTAGCAGACAGTTGCGGGTTAAAATTGGAGGCAAAGCTATTAAAATTAATCATTGAGTTAAATATAAAGAAAAAAAAAGAAATTTATAGAAACAATGTTAACAAAGATGACATCTTTGAATAATAAGACAATTGGTGTCTTTGGTTTTTTGTACAAGGTTGACACTGATGATATAGGGATTCCGCAATGATTTATATATGTGAGAGGCTCTTGAAACAAAAAGATACTTTTATTCGAGTTTATGACCCCGTGGTTGCTCCAGAGAAAATTAGACTTTGTTTTCCGAGAAATGCAAAAATATTTGTTGCGAATACAATGGATCTTGCTTGCTTGAATGCGGATGCTATTTGTTTTTTGGTCAAATGGGACCAGTTTGAAGGGTGGTTAACAACTAATTATGACATTTACACTATCATGAAGAAGCCATCATTTATCTTTGAGTGTTGTCACTGTGATTTCCCGATTGATGCGATAAGAGAACATGGTTTCAAAGTTAACGTGCTTGGAAGGCCTGGGTTTTGAATATAAAGTCTTTGTTAATCTTGGTGAATTAATTGAATTTATATCTATTATATTAGGTTGGGTATTCATACTTGCAGTTTATAAGTGCGGGATCAATGCTAACTCACTATCAAATGTTGACTGAAAAATTCATATGCCAAAGGGGTTAGTTTGGTAGCTGTTTCTGCTATAAATCAGATTACAAGTTCCCAAAAAAATTTCGAAGAGTGTGTTTTGATTTTTGAGTAGACTTCGCTCATCCCACTCTCATGTTTTGCAGACTGTACTCCTTATATATATCTAATCATTGTAATATTTCTAAATTATTAAATCTTGTGGATGGTTAGTGTGTAAATTGTGAATGACAGTTTCTAGTCGAGTCGAGTTTGTTTCAATTTTTATAGCGTGCGGGTCTTACTGGGGCTGTGTCCTCAATTTGTCACATCTCGACACAATTAATGACATTAAATTGACCTAAAATTCACATGATGTCTCTTGTGTTTGTTTTTAACACAAAGTCATGTCATGTCATGCTCATGTTCATGTCAAATTAACGTATGTCTACTCCTTGCTGTTGGATCTAGAGAATTTGTCTCTATTCTGTCTGAATTCACTCAGGTAGTAGGGACCTTTCTACAGTGCATTCATGTTGCGGTTGAGGGTCTGTATAGTCTTTTCGAGCTATTTAATCTTCTCATTCTTCATGTTGTTTTTCTCTTTTCAAGTTTTCGAAGAATCTCTGAGTTTTGTGCCGGGTGTGATAGATCTCTTGGCTGATTTGAAGGGTTCATCTCTAGTTGAAGATGGTAATATCATATCAGAATAGTAAAACACACTCCCAAAAATCAAAACAAACTTCCAAAAATGTTGGAGAACCTGTAATATGATTTATAGCAGAAACAGTTACCAAACTAACCCCTTTATAATATGAATTTTCCAGCTAGCATTTGATAGTAATGTTAGCATTGATCCCCACACTTAGAAACTGCAAGTATGAATACCCAACCTAATACAATAGATATAGGGTTTAATTAATTCACCAAGATTAGCAAAGACTTTATATTTAAAATCCAAGCCTTCCAAGCACGTTAACTTTGAAACCATGTTCTCTTATCTCAGCAATCGGGATATCAAAGTGACAACAGTCAAAGATAAATGATGGCTTTCTTCATGACAGTGTAAATGTCTTCATAATTAGTTATTAACCACCCTTCAAACTGGTCCCATTTGAACAAAAAACAAATAGCATCCACATTCAAGCAAGCAAGATCCATTGTATTCGCAACAATTTTTTTTGCATTTCTCGGAAAACAACTTCTAATTTTCTCTGGAGCAACCACGGGGTCATAAACTCGAATAAAAGTATCTTGTGTTTCAAGAGCCTATCGCATAGAAAAATCGCTGCGAAATCCCTAATATCATCGGTGTCAACCTTGTACGAAAAACCAAAGACAACAATTGTCTAATTATTCAAAGATGTCATCTTTGTTAACATTGTTTCCACAAATTTCTTTTTTTTTTCTTTATATTTAACACAATGATTAATTTGAATAGCTTCGCCTCTAATTTTAACGCACAAATACTAAATACCTTGAGTATGTTATATCTTTGTTAAATCCGATACCATTGAATCCAATACCGTAATCCATAAAATGATCATTTATGCGTGCATCCGTAGCAATGATCCTTTTAATATCAAGAATGTCTGCACCATGCTTATCACAAAGAGTAGACATCATATTCATAAATCCAACCCCCGATGCACAATAAGCATTCAACGCTACAATGCCGAACTCCGCGGACAATGACTCATTCATTATTACAATTCTATGAGGTGGCACCCACCTCGAGTATAAGACTTCTAATAAATTAGGGTCACCATTCATTTTCAAAGCGATGAGTATTCTTGAAGGATCTTGAAGGTCTTGAATGGCAATCTCTTGTGAGAAGAACTCGGAATTGGACACCACAAAAAATCTACAATTAGTTGCAATTCTCATTCAAAATTTCCTCAACCCAATCTCTTGAACCAACTGGAACCGTTGATTTATTAATTATTTACTAATTTTCGACGGAGAATCTCGCTATGCTCCTATAAGCACATCCCCAGCTTTTTATCTCCGAACGTCCGTTTGCACCTACACCCTTTTTTCCTGTTGGAATGTCAACCGCAATAACTATCACTCTTGCATTTTGAAGTTCTGTTTGGATAGCAGTTTGGAAAAATACATTAACTCATCTTCTTTCTAAAACTAATTCATCTGAGGCTCATAAAAAGGTAAGTTATCTATCTCATTATCACTCCACTTATAAATCAATTCCTCGGAAATATCAACAATAACAAATTCTTTTTCATGCCAATGAGAAGCAAGTACCAACGTGCTAAAACATCCAGTCCGGTCGGCTCTAATACATAGTATTCTTTCAACATTATTGATTGAAAACTACATGCGAAGATGAAAAAAAATTATAAATGATATTAATTCCCAAGGTTATATCAGTTATTTGTCTACTATTGCAATATTTTGCTATTGTTAATTTATAATTAGGATACCAACAATATTAAATAATGCATGACTTAGTACAATATTTGTTTTATAAATCAAAAAATACTAGTCATCGAACTAATGACTTGGACAGTTGTTTTACCATTAATTCTTAAGAATATACTAGTATCATCCTAGTATGGTACTTAAACTCTCAAATAGGTCCATGGTACTCATGTCCCAAAGTAGATCTAAAGGTTCAGTTGTATATTGGATTGTAATTCCCAAAGAAGGGAGAGAGAAAAAAGGGTAAATTTTAAAATATTGAAAATAGGTTAAACTCTAAAATATTGAAAACAGACTAAACTTTATAACATTGATATTAATAATTAAAATTAGTTGAAGTACAAACATTATTGCAAAAAAAAATAATAATAATAAATAGTAGTTGAAATACAACATTATTGCATAAGAAAACAAAACCACATGCATGTTTTGTAGAATTGTATATACAACACAGAGATTATCCTAAAAGACTTTCAGCTTTTGTAGACACAGGTCCCTGAAGATTATTTCTAGAAAGTAATCACTAAATCTATGGTAAGGTAGATAATGGAGACTCATTTACCTTATATTTTCAAACTATTCCTATTTATTTCAAATTAGGAAATCAGTCCAACAAAACCGTTAATCATCGATTTTGGGTAATGGATCCTCGTCCTAGTTTTACAGGAAACATTATTTTAGGACAAGACTTTATTAGTAAATATCATCCTTATACTCAGTATAACGATAAGATATTAATTAGTGATAAAAAGGAATTTAATATTAAAACCCCTCTAATAGATCAAAAGACTTTCTTTGACCTTATGCAGGTGAAATCCAATTATAGACCCATAAAACCTCAGAGTTCTTCAGCTGAGTATGGTGGACCTAAACCTACAACCCAACAAGACGCCCTAGAAATTACTAAACCCTTACAAAAAGAATGTAACTGTCCAGACCAAAAGTGTTATAAGCAGATAGCGCTTATACAACAGGACATTTTAGATCAAGCCCAGCATACCCTATTACATGTCCAAGCTATATCCAAACAGCAGAAAATGGATATAGAAGTAAAAAAAGAAAAGATTAGGCAACTAGCAGAGCCAGTTTTGGAAAAAATCCCATTGCTAAGTGGGATAAAGACCAAAATTATTGTGAAATTATCCCTATTAACCCAGACGCCATTATTAATGGTGGAACCTATAAGAAAGGATATTCACAAGAAGACAGGGAAGAATTCAAAAAAGACATAGATGAAATGCTTAAGTTAGGCATTATTAGAGAAAGAAAAAGTAGACATAATAGCCTCGCCTTCTATGTTCAAAATGAATCTGAAAGAAAAAGAGGAAAAAAACGCATGGTTATAGATTATAGACAACTAAATAAGAATTGTGAATTTGATTTTTATAAGATACCAGACAAAAATAATTTAATCAATTTGATTGAAGATAGAATTATTTTCAGTAAGTTTGATTGCAAATCAGGCTTCTGGGAAATTAAGATGCACCCAGACAGTATTACTTGGACAGCTTTTAGTGTGCCCCAAGGAAAATATTATTGTCTAGTAATGTCATTTGGGTACTTGAATGCTTCTCGAGTATTCCAAAGAAGAATGGATAATATATTTAAACCATATTCAGAATTTTGTCTTGTTTACATAGATGACATTCTTGTAGCCAGTAAGACTGAGATAGAGCATGTAGACCATCTTAAAAACATAATTTTAGAATTAGATAAGCATGGCATTATTATTTCCGAAAGGAAAATGCAATTATTTCAGACTGAAATAGACTTTGTATGCATACTAATAAAGGAAAAATATCCTTAGCAGAACACATAACCAAAAATATTCTTGAGTTTCCAGACCAACTCAAAGATAGAAAACAATGACAATCATTTTTAGGATTGCTTAATTGTGTTGCAGACTTTATTAAAGACTTGGCTTCAAAAAGACAGCTTAACTGCCAAATTAAAAGGAATAGACAAGACTAATCCTTTTTATTGGACTAAAGATGATTTTGAAGTTATAAAACAGATTAAAGAAGCAGTTAAAAATATTCCTTTACTTGAACTGCCCAATGCTGAAGATCAATTTATAGTAGAAACAGATGCATCCGATAAACAATGGGGAGCAGTATACTTTGCCATTGATCATCAGACTAAAAAAGAAGAAACTTTGTAGATATAGTTCTGCAACCTTTACTGATCCAGAAACAAGATACACTGCCCATGAAAAAGAGGTTTTAGCTGTAGTAAGGGAAATAGAAAAATATATGTTTTTTCTTCAACCTAAACATTTTATTGTTTATACTGATTCTTCTTATGCAGTAAAATTTTGAGACTTTACTTGTCCAAATTAAGGACTAATAGACTTATTAGATGGCAACAATTGCTTAATGGTTTGGACTTATCTGTTATACATATTAAGGGAAGTAAAAATACCATTCCAGACATTATATCAAGAGAACCAATGTTTGCTAACACTAATATGATATCATGTTTTATGTTTCAAACAGAAGACCTAGGCAGCATGAGTTCCACTGGAACAAATAGACTGAACAAAGAAGATATTGCATATTATCTTAGACGTGTAAGACCAAATGCTGGTGTAACACAAAGACAGACTCATATTCAAGACTCTCAAGAAAGACTAGAGAACTTTTATGATATATTGATTCCTCCGGAAAAATCTAGACATGAGATTGTTGCTCAAAATAGACTCAATGGGAAAATGTATTTCCCTCAATATAGACCTGATCAAAGATATCCAGACTTGATCAAATTTAGACGAGAATTTTCAGATGATGAAAATACTCTTCTAGACGCTATATGATGGAACGTAAAGAATAGACTGTGGATGGAACTCAAACAGAATTTGATAGCTATTTTCAGATTCATGAGAACTCAAAGACTAGCAGTTACCCAGCTTAGCGGTACTCCTAGACCGCAGACTCAGACTTATGCTCAGACTCTTGGAGAATTCTCCAAAACTAAACCTGCTAATAATTTTTGTTATCCGAAAAAGGCTTTTAATACTAAGATTGTTATACCTTTTGGTCATAATAATCTTCGAATACCAGAAGACTATCATAAAGACGCTAATAGCACTATTGGACATTTCAATATGTTATTATTTGAGACTAATGGAGATGCCTTAATGATGAGAGGTTTCTTCAAAGATGTTCCAAAAATTTATCTTTTTGGAAAAGCAGAGATAGCCCAGATAACCTTAGTAGACTATGGGTTCATTGGCCTCATCCAAATTGAGATTATAGAAAACTCTATTGCTCTTGGAAAAATAGTCCATGAGTATGTCAAGAAGGTAAAAGACTTTCTTCCTCTATTTTCTAGAATCTATCAAATTGCTCCAAGTTCCAGCAGAGGAATGAGAGTTGAAGGATTTAGACTTGTTAGATTTTCCAATTATATATTTTGAAGATGTTGAGATTCTATCTGAAGACGAGACTAAAGATTTAATTGTTAATAAGTCCAAACTCTAGATTGCCCAAGCTATGGAGACGATAGAAATCATGGAACTGTTAACAGGTGAAGACAATTGGTATACTGCATACCATATAGAAGACCTTATTATCCAGGCTGATGAGACATTTAATGTAAGACTTAAGAAAGAATCTAAAGAAATGATGAAGATTGCCTTGCCAGCCAGCCTTAGAGTGGTAGGCCTAATTGATGAATTTTTCAACAATAATGCTCTACCAAACAAAAACAAAAACGAGGCAGAAGAAGACGAAGATATATTTAAACAAAAACAAAGAAGGGCCCCGCCTTACTCAATGAATTATTAAAGACCGAAGACTCCATTAATTAGATTGATGATTCCTTTGCATGAAGAAAAGTTCAGACCTGCCCCATATGGGCCCCAGACAACTTCTTTTCATAAAGAAGAAAGAGACAGCCACAAAGACGTTACGTTCACAATAATCGCAAGACGCCAAGATTTCTTTTGAAAAAGGCAAAAACATGAAGACTCAAAATATGCCAAAGCTGTAGACCTTTAACTATTGTATTTCTCTTTAATAATTGTATGCTTTCAATCGGATCACTTTTTGTAACCGGTTACCTGTCATCTGTAAACCTCTTTATGCTATAAAAGGAGAAGGAATGGAGAGTTGTAAGCTTAGAGAGTGATATGTATATGAGTGAGTAATTCCCATATAGCTAGGGGAATGGTGAGAGTTGTAATTACTTATGTTATGCAATAAAGTTATTTCTTTTTCCCACATCTCTTATGTTAAGTTATTATTCTCCAAATTGTCTCCAACTTTCCGTTCATAGAGAACTATTGTGTAGAATATCTGGTGTAGCACACAAGGTGTTATACTGTTGAACCGCCGTCAGGTGCCAATCAGTCGTGAGCCGTTAGCCAAGTGGGCGTTAGGCGTGGAGGCGTACAGGAAGGAAACGGGTACAACATCAAAATAGTGGATTGAGGTGCAACACATAAAAAGGAAGTTGCAGGAGGCCAAAACCGGAGAAGAATAGTAACAAACTGAAGAGAAGAAGAAAATAAGATAAAGATATTGCAGAGCAGAAGGAAGGTACAAACTCGAACCAAACCCTTAACTATCCTACATATTATTGTTTTAAAAGAAACTTGCATGAGCCTACAGATCACAACAGACTTTTTAGCATTTGTTAATCAAACAAATTTAGACTTAACTAGAGAAATCCAAATTTGGACCCTTACAGACCCTAAAGATGAAGAACTTATAGAATATGCTTTAATATACGCATGAGGTACTTTCAAATATATATACCAGGTTATTGAGTGGCTAGTACGTGAAGTACCTAGAATAGAAATAATTAGAACAGGGATACGAGATCTCTTTAAACAAAAGATAAGAACTTTAGAATTCGCAGAAGAACTTTCAAGACCGGAAAAATATCAAGAATAGATTAAAATACTCGAAGATAGTATAGACGTATTAAAATATATTATACGAAAAAGACTAGCAAAAACCAAAGCTATTTTAATTAGAGCCGGAGGAATTCGCCCTCTCCTTAAAAACGTGGAAACAGCTGCCCCTATAACATATCGTAGATTTTTGTCATCCTATGGTGATAATAATTTTGACGAATTTATAAATAACGATATAATTGATATTGTTAATCAGATATATAAAGAAATTAGACTGATAAAACCGCAATACCGTATAAGGTATTTAAGATTAGAATATTTTCCATCAAAACCGCTTGTAATTTCTACACTCTCTGAAGAAAATAATTATATAGATAATCCTTACTATTCAGAATTTTAGTACGATGGTGACAGAAGAAGCCGGAGAAGTAGCAATTCTGAAACTTCTAAAGACTAAGTAGATAAAACTTACAGACGCTAGAAGTTATTGGGGTAAAAATTTCTATTCCCTAAAACTTAGAAAATGACAAAAGAATATAAAAGACAAAGCGGTCCCCAAAAGGTGGTCCTAAAAAGACGAAGCGGTCCCTAGAATATGTGGACGATATTAATCCGTCGTTTACATCCGTTAACTAAATCCGTCAGAGAACCGATCCGTATATATATATATATATATATGTATATATGTATATATATATGTATATATGTATATATGTATATATATATGTATATATGTATATATGTATATATATATGTATATATATATATATGTATATATGTATATATAGGTTCTAAAACGACCACCCTTCAGGACGTCTTTTTCAAATAGTAAAAAATAATAATTTTGAGTTGAATTTTTTTGTGGAGTATTTAAGAAAACAAGGAACCCCTAAAAAATCAACTCAAAATGAATTTCTTTTGCTATTTTATAAACATCGGATAAAATATGTCAGTTTTACGCGATTTTTGCAATGAGATGATTTTCTTTTAGGGGCTCCTTGAAATTTTAAATAACCTAAAAAATCAGCTTAAAATTATTTGTTTTACTATTCGAAAAAAAAATAGATCCACATCGGAGTTCCTCACAATAAGGGCCTCATAGGAGCACTGCATGTACATTTAAATACATATGTTTGTATGAGAGTATTTCATGAAGAAGATGTGTTCTCACGGGTTAAAATGCACAGGATGAAGAGTATTTCATGTAAACCAAGTTTAAAAGGCTTATTGTGTCTATGAGTTTGTAAAGGACGCAATAAACATTATCTATGATTTAAACATGAGATTTTTATGAAGTTCTCAATATCATATGCTATTTAAGATTCATCCTCTTGAAATGGTTTCCAAAGAAGATGGATGCAATCGTATAAATGCTTAATGGTGTTATTAAGTTAAGGCTATTAATAGTGTAAAGTAGCATAATAAGTTGATTTTATAAAGTTTATAACCTTGTGGACTTGTTTGCAAATAAGGAGAGTTAAACATGTTTTGTGGCTCAAACACAAATTTTCAGGTTTTCTGGAATTCTGTAGCAAACGCCATCGTTCAATATGTCGTTAAAATGACAGTCCATTTGTACAGGCGACAAACTTAAACACTGGATATTCTATTTTGGCCCCTGTAATGATATAAATTACAGTTTAGGTCCCTAGAATTTATATAAAAATGTCCCTCTATGCAAGATTTGTGGCTTACAAAGGGGTTTAACATGAAAAACTAAACTGGGTACACGTTTTGATTTGGTTTGAACACTTGGTTTGGGTGTGTTAGAGGAGTGAAGGTTAGCATGGCCGTAAGGCATGGATTTTGATAAATAAAGGACTCCACGATGAGCCTCGTATGTTTATAAAATTAACCAGGTATGCATTAATTTGGTGTTTGTGGTTTAACAGCCGGACTGAGTGAAGTTGAAGGTTTTGAACTTATGTGACTTGATTTTCTTAATGGCATTAAGTATTTGTTTTAAGTTAGTGAAACTTAATTGTTGTTGATCTACAATGGCCATTTCAAGAATAAACTGTTATTATAATGCGTTATGTTATATTACGAATATCCATTCTTATTTATAACAGTTGTTAGTTGTTATACTATTGTGGTAATTGTTGTCTTTTCTTCCAGCTGTCCGTTTGGAAATATTGTGGAATCCCAATGAGCGCTTCTCATCCCTTGATTGGTTTACAGGTGTACAAGAGTATGATCAGAGTGAGGCGAATAGAAACTATACCGTATCTTAGCTGACGTGATCCTATTTCGGGGTGGCAGTTTTCGACAAGCCCGAAAATACGACATGCCCCAAAACGATATTGGCATGACATTAACAAAATTATTAGTGTTCGGGTCGTGTTCAGGCTCATTTTTTTAACCAACTAGCGCGTCGTGTGATGTTCGTGTCAAAAAATTGATACGAAATTGGGCAGAAATTGACCCTTATAACCCAATTTCAACAAGATAAGAGCTCGATTTGTAACCCAATTTCAACCCATTATAACCCATTACATTACCTGAGTGAGTGAGCTGTCTAAACTAACCCCACACCACATAGAAACCTAAACTAACATAACCCCACACATACCATACGGACAGTCCTCTCTCTCTCTCTCTCTGACTCAAAAACCCTCTAGGTCTGGGAAAACAACAAAATGACCCAAATACAAAGAAACCCATAACTCAGATATATAACACAGAATCAATGAAAGAAGCATATCTCAAATGAAACAACCACAATAGCACAAGACCTCAAAATACAAAATAAAGATGAATGGACAACAATAGGTTTAATCCAAGCATAGGAGTAGACGTATATATATGAAATATAAGACAGAGTCCTCGCAGTTTAGTAAACATACGATGATACGGCCGGACCGACGTCGGAGGCTCACGCGGTGGGATGTCGCTGGCTACTTCATTTCGTTTAAAGAGGGCATGAGCTAGGTTTTATACTTCGGTTAGATTAGGACACCCCCGTCTGAGCGAACGAGGATAAAAAAAGTAGCTACTTTTGTTTATTTACATTAGTTTACCCTCAAATTATTCAACAATGCAATTGTATCTTTAAAGTTTTAAAAAGGATTCATCTATTCTCACTCCACCACCGACTTCCCCCCCTCCCCCCCCCCCCCCCCCTCCACTTTTATGATTAATGACCCAAATATAATGATAATTATAAAAATTAGTACGTGCTTTTCTTCATTTACATTAGCATCTACCATGAATAAATATAATGATAATTGTAAAAATTAGTATATATTATAAATTTAATATTTTATTTTAAAGTTATTATAAAGGTTAATTTTTTCATAAATAAAATTTGACTATTATTTTTAACTGTTTTTTTATATAAAAACTAATTTTTATTTTAAAAATAAAAACTTCCAAACAACTCTAAGTATTTTATATAAAAAAATTATACGTATTTTTATTTGTTTTTAGTTTATAAAATTGTATGTCATTTGCATTCATAGCACAAACTAACAACAAATACGAATATAAATCGATTCCCCCCGTGAACAAAAACACACTTTGACATAAAAAAATGATGTGACACAACATGTCAAACTCAAAAGGAATCCATTTATATCTAAACATGATCACACAAAATGAAAACAAAAGGGAACCATATATTTGTAAAGCAATTCATTTTTTTCATTGATCACAGACCCAAAAATCGAAGCTAATAAACAAAAAGACACACTCTTGCACTCACCTAAACAGACAGAGTTAGAAAGAAAAAGCCCAAGTAAAAAATTATGAAGAAAACTTGTTGGAGTAAAAAGTTCCAAGAACTGACAACAAATCGTGCACACTTTCACTGACACAAACATGCACATTAAGATACAAAGATGTTATCAACACAAATAACCATGTGAAAAACATACATGATGCGTTAAAATGATAAACATTATGTTTTGTTTAAAAAGATAAATATTTTATCACGTAAACCATAAATTGAATATTTTTTATTCAACGTTGCAAGCAAACAAAACGAAGCTAAGTGAAGTCATAAAACAAAAAAAATGAGAGATGGAGAGAGAAGGATTGGGCGGGGAGATAAACTTACTCGAATGGTAGACATTTGTTGTTGAAACAATTGAAATGGAATGTATATGTAGTTTATTTGTGAACAAACAAAATTACGGTGATATAAGTCATATAAAAAAGATGAGATATGGGTAATGCAATGCCCCGCATTTTTATGAGTATTAACTTGAAGGTATAGTGATTTAATTAAAATTGTGGGAATTATTATTCGGATGAAATAATTGTATTTATCTTTAATTTGCCGCAATAATTAAACGAGTATGTTTAATTATATTAGAGTATTAATTAAATATAATATTTCAAAAATGTGATACAAGTGCCACGGCTTTTATGGTATGGCGGTATATTGCAAATAATGAAGATAGTCGCGAATAAATTGATGACTCGTTGATTTAATTAAGTCATATTAAGGGTATATGTATATGACAACGATGGAACATACAAATAAAGGTATAAAGTATTTATAAAGTTTTAAATGTGATTAGATGACTTAAATATGAATTTCAAGTGTTTAAAAATGGACTTGTGGGTTGGGTGGCACCTTGGGTAGAGTTTCAGATCAAACTGAGTATGGATAGATGTTAGGACGTATGCCAATTTTTAAATTCAAATATGAGATAGTTCACATAATATTCCAAATTTTAAATTTCTTTCAAATTTAACAATTAATTTCTTCACAAAATTAAAATTAAATTAAACAAAATAACTTTTTAATTTTCTTCTAAACGAAAATTAAACCAAATCAATTCAAGTACTAAATTAGCCAAACACACCAAATGTTAATTTTGCCAAATTAAATTAAATTCGACTTGAATTAAACTACACTAAAATTACCCAAATTTACTTTGCACCAAATTTACACAAAGGTTGTGATTTACACCAATTTTGTCTTTTTAACCCTAAGCATGCATCTACGTGATTTTGCAAGATAAAATAAACACAAGACCGCGATGTACGAGAAAATCCACAACGGAAAAAATCTCGGACGGTCCAGTCAACAAGTCCACTAGGTATGGATTTACATAAGACACAACAAAATACTTGCTTCAATAACCTGACTCCCTTTCAACCCTTGATGCTTCTTCGTTCTTCAAACTCCGCCTAGTCGACAACACAGGAGTCCACCTACGTCTCGGAGTCCACCGATGGGGCATAGTTATCGTCAATACAAGAAGCCCTGCTTTGTACGTACACCACAAACCAAAAGAATGGAATCTTCTATAGAAACTGTCTCCTTTTGGGGTAGATATGATACCCGGTGCCAAGATGATAATATCAAAGAAAACATATATATTGGAACTTGGATCAAAATAAACTACACGGGTGTAAACATATTTTTGTGTGAAAATTAAATCATTTGGATTCACAAAAATAAAAGGACTTTTTGGTTAAGGGATTTTGCACTCAAAAGCTCTTGAAAAGTATGAAAAAGTCACTTGAAAAATTGTGTTCCTGCACTATTAAGGTCTGGTAAAAAGAAAGTGGGATAGTGGGGAGTTGTATAAAAAAATGACGAAAAAAACACCTAAAACTGATGGTCATTCGAATGAGATTGCTATGTCGCTCGAATGACTAAGGCATCTCGTTCGAACGACTTTCCCAACAAGAAAACAGAGATAAATTCAAATGAATCTCGTTTGAACCACTTCGTTGGAACGATGTCGTTCAAACGAGAAAACGGAGAAAAATGACAAAATCTCGATTGATAGTTCGTTCTAACGACCTGGGAATCTCGTTCAAACGAGATCGCGAGATCCCAACTTCGATCGAACGACATCTAAAAAAAAAAATTCTTTTAAAAACCCAAAAACTTTTATGTTAAGTTTTAAAAGTTTTCTGAGAAAAACATAAAGTCGTTTGAACAAAAGTTTTATAAAAAGACACCCATAAAAATAATCAAGTCTCTATATATATTAATGCATCCATACCTTTAGAGACTGTGGAAAAATTAAAATGTTAATGACGATAAACATGGCACGAAAATCGGCAATGATGATATCTTCAATTTTGGCTTGGTCGCTATGTCTTCAACTCAAACGTCATAGGCTTGAAGGACACAACAAACTTTTATCCTATGACTCAATTATTTTTGTCCAGAATTAAGCCAACACTTACAAATTGACTCAATTGGAAATTTGTCCTTACAATAGAAACCTTTTTAGGGGCCTTAGTTCTGGCCCATTGGGGAACTCCGAATTTAACCTAATTAAAATGATAATTAAAAGAGGTTAGATTAGCCCTAGGGTTCCATAACCACCCTACACCACTTTTGGAGGCCATGCATATTGGGAGAGAGGAAGAACCACCCTATGAGGAAGAAAAGAGAGGCTCCTCTACTATTTTCAGGCAAGAATTCTCTTACCATTCTTATTCAAAATGATATTTCTTGTATTAATGTTCAATCCATGTGTAGAATCAGATTTGAATCATAGGGGCGTATATCGAGAGGTTATTTAAATTGTGCAATAATTGATAAAAAATAGATGATCTATATGTAGATCCATAAATCCCATGTTAGATATGAATTGACATTATATAATCTATTGGTTTGATTGGAGAAATCATTTTGTAAGATTGATATCATATTCTAGAAGAAAGAGAGTTGTTGAGATTTAAGATGAAACTTTAGAACTTGCATGCTTAGAAATTATTGATAATTCTAGAATATATAATGTTTGTTTAAGAATGATCCTATGCCATTTTGAAGATCATATTCACCATATATATTAAGTTTTTTGAGCCTTTTGAAGATTGGAAACATATATTAATTTTATTGGAAAAATCTCGTCACGAGAAAATAGCAAACCTGGACGCATTGGGGTAGCAGAACCGGTTCGGCCCCCATTGCGAACCAGTTCGATTGAACTGCTTGGACAGATTATGAAATTGTAGATCTTTTTGTTACGATCACTTGGGAGCCGACCTCGTATATTTTTTAGTTTTTTAATTTGTTGTGATTTTTCTACGAAAGGGTGTGCGGTCCCATTTTCGTTCAAATGAGGGATGGAAACTTATTCCAAGATATTAATGATATTTTTATAAACTTAATACTCAGTCTAACTGGGATGGGTACGTAAATAGCCTTACATGTGTAGTATCTTAGAGTATAAGGTGACTACTTAATCAAAATAATTCGTTGTAGGTTCCCTAATTAAAGTAAAGAGCATGATGCACTATAAGACTGAGAGTCGGCCTAAGTGAGTAGAAAGCTTTAGGTAGGGGCAACGATGATAAAACCCAAAAAGATGTGATAATAATAATATGATTAAGACGGTTTAAGCTTGAATAAAAAATGTGCTTATTAAAGATAAGTTTAATACTTGAGAGTATGATTGATGGTTAGCTCCCTGAATTTGTTATCATATAAAAACACTAAGAAGAAATATATCCTAAGCCTCGTGTGCTAAGTCGTGATGGTTGGTATTGGGTGCGTTTGTAGTTAGGGTTTAACTACTTATACATATTAGTTGACTCGTTATATATGTACATATGGACCTTATTGTAAAGGTAACAAGAAGTGAATAATTATTAATAATCTATAAGGATTTAATTCTAAGTCAAGAGGGCAACTGCTGAAATCATATGATGTTTTGGGAAGGTTAGTTTTGGGATAACTATTCCTATATATTATGGAGAAATAAATGATGAAGGAAATGTGATTATTAAGTCTAGGAGGCAATATATAGGACTTAATATTTAATTGGGGAGTAGTCGTAGGATAGAGACTAAATATGGGCTATGTAATAACTGACTAGAATGTTATGGTTAAGCTGAAAGGGCTATATTTATATGGATGGAGATTCCTTGGGTAAAAGTAGTTATAGAGTAACTGCTTGTACGTATTGGATAAGAATACGTATTATATTATTTTGTGTGGATATACATGGGTTCGTGGACCGTCCTTTCAGTTGGGGTTTGATTGCGATCGAAACCAGAGCACACGTCGGCACAATTGGGCTAGGCGGAGTGTTAGGTCATATTTTAGGTACTACGTAGCAGCGCCACTTATAGGAGTTAAGTGTTGATGCTGGATTTATGTGACACCGCTTAGTATGGGTCGTGCAATGGTGAAACTACGTAGGTACCTTTCCACTTGCTTGTGTTATGTTGTTACTCGCATTGTGATGAGGGACTCCTCCGGGTATTACCGATAGAGCACGAACAAGACATCGAAGATAGATGTCTTCGTGTGTCGTGTATATATATATATATATATATATATATATATATATATATATATATATATATATATATATATATATGCGAGCATATATATTTATCTATATACACGTTATGGTATGCCTTGTATGAGAATGTGTTCTCCTAGTCTATAGATGCAGATAATACTTATTGATAACAAAGTCGGATTAACACAGCGATGTGTATAATTGGTATCAAAACTAAGTTTTAATGGCCTAGTGTGGTAGAAAATTATTAATGAGAATAATAATTCGTAAGTCTAAGAATGTATACGGTGAGTAAAGAGAATGAAACTTGTAGCCTAATTGTATAGATAATAATTAGTATGCACTAAAAATCAAATAGTCTAATGTCACAACCCGCATTCCGAAATAAGGGGTGGCCAGCCCGATACGTCGACATAACGGAATCATGGATGGATATCATCCTCAGCATCATGATAATAAAATAGGTATACGGGAAAACTGCTCCATAAATCAGAAAGCAGGTTGTCAATTTTTTTTTTTAGTTTAATAAAGATTTAAGAAATAAATTAAACAACCAAAATCTGATGAAAGTGGAATTTTAAAGGAACATATAGATAAATACCAAAACATTATACAATAAAAGAACCGAATAATCTGTCGGTCCACAGTTACATTCAAAGTGTTTCCACAAATCAATATTTTACATACTACATTCATTAACAAGTACAAAAGATGGGCCACTAGCCCGAATGAAAGACACGATCATAACTAGATTCCAAAAATGAAGGCGTCTAACAAACATCCTGTAATAATCAGCAAGGACATACAGCTCGTCAAAATCATAGGAGTGGGAAATATCACAACGGGCGCCCTTGCAGAGGAGCACCTGAGCGGATACAACAACATGCACAACATAGAAAAATGAACGGGTTAGGGCCCGATTTATATATGATTCCCAGAAGAGTAAGAAATATGATAGATATGGACAATAAATCATAAAAAATGTGAAGGTGATTCTAACAACCTAATCATAAAATGAAATGATTCAATTATATAAGTTTATAACAGTTAATAAATTAAGCAAGAGAAATTAAATTAAATCTCAATTCTTCTCATATCTTATCATTTTCCATTCCTTAATAGGAATATAATTAGCAGGAATATAATTACCATCTCATATCTTATGGCAATTTACATACCTCAAGTCCCACTTGAGTTAGAAAGGTTATATTCTTATACATATAACGTTTCTAAGACCGCCCCTCCGAGTTTCCCCACTGGGCGCGCCCCTAAATGACTATCATCTTCCAGGGCCTATCTATACAAGACAACCTGGGCACCTAACGCACGTCGGGAAGTGTCCATATGCCTGCGAGTGAGTCATAACCACACCCGGAATTACCTCACTAGCGCAGAAAAACATATACAAAACCCACATATGGCCGAGGACTATAGTCAGCCTGCATTCAATAGTCAGGGGACATCACCTCATGCGCGAACTTCCCTTATGATAGCATTTAGAGAGGTGTGTTTAAGTAATTTAACAATTATCAATTAAATCTCATTTTCATCATCATGAATCTCATGTGTTTAATTTTAATTGAAACAATTTTTCTTTGAATATTTCTTATTCAATTTCATCATATAATAATTAGGTCCCGAAGTATTCTCTAAAAAATTTCCCGAAATCTCACAAGTCCCAAGGTTTTATATACCACCAAAGGGCTTCTAACATCTCCACATATGGGCTTAGAACACGAACTTTAACTAATTTACCAAAAGAGAAGTGATACATAAGCATCACTTTAAGTACCCCTGAATTAACCCCAAGTGATCCCATTCAACTATAGGGTAACGACCAAACTCGACTAAAACTCTTGGATCCTATGTTTACTTCTTACAAGAAGGGTCCTAGGTCATAATCCTAAAGAAAAGGGGTCAAAATTAAAAAAGAAAAACAAAGGAAAAATGCAAGCCTTCCGAATCGATTCGGACTGGCCGAATCGATTTGGGTTCTTAAAGGCGAATCGATTCGGACTAGACGAATCGATTGGATCAGGAAAAGTGAGATTCTGCATAAGGCCGAATCGATTCGGACAAGCCGAACCGATTCGGACTACCCAGGCTTGGAAACTGTCTCCCAGCGAATCGATTCGGCCAGGCCGAATCGATTCGTTTTTACAGAAATTCCAAGTTTAATTTATGGAGTCTTTGACTCCAAATTATACCCAACTTCAACCAACTCAAAATCCTATCCTTTAATGCTACCAACTGATCATAAATGCATCATCCAACCATAATTTACCTCCAAACCATATCAATTTAACTTCCAAAGATCTAAAGCCCATAAATCAAACAAAAACCCTAACTTCCATAAACCATACATAACCATAACTATCAATGCAAATTACTCTACTTAAATCATAAAATAGCAAGTAGATAACTTGCCTCAAGGTTGTAACTTCAGATTTAGTGAGGAATGTAGGCAAGATCAAACACCCAAGCTTCAATCTCTTTTTCTCTCCTTAGGTTTCTTCTTCTCTTTCTTTCTCAAGATTTACCCATCTAATTAAGGGAATAGTGACTTAAACAAGACATAAATCGTGGCTTAGGTCAAAATTTCAGTTTAAGTGATCAATATGCGATAAAATAATACGCAACTACTCGTTTAAGCTACAACTAGTCTAAAGTGCCCGGAAACTAAAAATACAATATGGCACACAATTTGACTATCTCGAACCTCCCAGAACTATTGGCACCCTCCAAATTATCATTTGGAGATTTTATAATTCATTTTAGGTTCCGGTTTCATTTTAAGCCAAATGTCATTTTTGAATCATATGACATTACACAACATCACATAGCAAAATTCACCTCTACATACGGTAAATATGCAACATCATGGTAGATATTAACTTTCTTTCTTAAATTAATACCTACTCCACATATCAACATTTTTATATCTAATCACTATATTTAGCAAATTAAATATAAATTAGGACCTCAAAAGCAAGGGTTGTTACATCTAACGAGGTAGACTAAAGTAAAGGAACATTATATGACATGAAAATATGCATGGAATTTATATAGAACTTAGTGGACCACATTATGAAGTTAATCAGGGAACTGGGTGTTAGGTGTAAACATTCTCTTTTATTTGACACGTAGATAGATGTATTTATCATTACATGTCAGATTAAACAATGGAATTTCATAATTGGTATTTGTCTGAGGATACGAGTAGGACTGCTTCTAGATGAGAGGTGAGATACTCGTTATGTGTGAGCGCCGATGGATAGATGTGAAGTATGAGTTAGTTAAATTTTGCATATTTATTGGTGAAGAATCCTTGCAACTCTAGGGCTCTCAAAATTATAAATGTCCCCCCCCCCCCCCCCCCCCCACACGTAAGTATTCTCATAAACAGGGTTAGCAGGGCTTACGATGGATCAGACTTGCAGTTGCTTTGGATGTAGTGGATTCCATTCCATTGATTATAGTATAGGTTGTACTTCTTCATTTGGTTATTTTATCTCATACCAAGATTTGTATGGGCATAAACCCAAGAGTTTATTTATATCAATTGTACTGTTACAGTTTGTACATTGTATAATGATTCAGTTTTATACTCATGTATTAAATTAATTTTGTTCAGATGTTTTTATTTATTATAAAAGCAACTTCTATTTTCTTCAGTGTTGAGAATAGTATAAATTGACAACAAGCCCCATCTTCGCGCGTACTGTGTTTGGCCAACCTTTACGTGAGAAAATGGGGGTTGTTATAGGTAAAGAGAGAGTAACTAACCAAAAAAGTCATATATGTTCATTTGAGCGTGGGTACCGCGGATGGAGAGGGATAACGTGTATGAGAGAGGATAGGCGGATAGAAAGAATGAGGGAGAGGTAATGACATAAGGAGTTTTTAAGAAGGAGATGGAGGAAGATTAAATAGACAATTGGAAGAGAGAAGGGTACTGCTGTCATTAATGGGAGGAGGTGGCTTGTCGGTATTGAATATAGAATTGGGAAGAGAGAAGGGTAGTGATGTATTTAATGGGAGGAAAGCCTCATTAAACCTTTAATACTATCGTATTAGAGGTATAATAAGGATTTTGAGGCTCAAAACATGTGCCTTTAGGGCACGTGTTAACATTTTCCTTTATGTAAAAGGTTAGCCATTCCATGCGTCAATCCATTCTCTTCTGCCATTCCTTCTTCTTTCTCTAAATTACATTCATTCAACCCTTTTTAGTTCCCTTAAAAATTATCTCGTGTCTCTCTATTTCTCATTTGCATGCCTCTTTCTCTTCACGCTCTTCCCATATCTCTCACTCTCTAATTTACACCCCTTTCTATTTGTTCAATATATATAAGTTTGAGATTTGGGGCTTGAATAAAAGATTTTTGTCCTCTAATATTAATACCTATTTCCCTCTCTCTCTCTCTCTCTCTCTCTCTCTCTCTCTCTCTCTCTCTCTCTCTCTCTCTCTTTATTTACCTTAGTTTAGCAAGTAGGTCCGAACCCAAAAATACAAAATGTACCGTCCAAGTCAAATTAATTGGTGCATGGGATAAATATGGAGAACTGGATCTTGTTATCTATAATCTCGAAGGAGATCAACATGGATCCATAAACAAGTCAATCAATGATTGGGAGAGTTTGAACGTGACTTAACCGCTTATATCATTATAAATGGAACCCTTACCCCAGGGCAAAGGGGCATGTAATTCTTTATTTACAAAATGAAAAAGAATTAATATAATGAAAGAAACACATATTGGACGTTATCAGTAACCAAACCACGTAAATCCTTTTATTGTGAGATTGTTTTACTTCTTGCTTGGTTCCCCGTTGTTTATAATCATCTATTGTGATAATTTATACTCACAATTGGCATTGTTTATGGGAATCGATTCTTCTCCCTAAGCAAATCAACATCAATAAGTCAAGAAATGTTTGACCCCCATAGTGAACTTATTGTGGGCGATCAAAGAATTAGACTCTCATTTCACAGAGTCAGATCTGAGATCCATTTAGACAAGAATTAGGCTGCCGAACATTCACAATTTCGCCCACAAGAGTATTCTTTTGAGCATATAAATGAGCAGCCCGGATCAACTCAGATCTCATGACTAATCGATGCTTGTGAGAAATGTCTCCATCAACAAGAGGAGGCAGCATGCATTCGGGTGGAGGAGAACGCACGTATTCAATGATGTTTATGGAAAAAAATGGAGCGAAATCTCTGTGGATATAAAGGCAAGCATCATGGTCAGACGCTTAGCCATTGGACAAGAAAACCTCGCAACTTAGGAAGGAGTTTGCACCGTGAGTGGGATCACTCGGAGAATGCAAGCCGTCTAACAAGGCGAAACCAAATTGAAGGACATCGTAGACATAATATCCTAAGAGAAATGGATCAACGCCTAGCAGATCGTAAGATTATATCTATCAATGAGCTGGCAAGGAGCGTACTCATCATTTAAATGCAGTCACCCTTTTCATGGGAAATTGAGGAGGAAGATCCCCCAAAGAAGTTCATAACCCCAAGGTTCAAGATATTCGATGGAAAAATAATCTTATAGACCACGTGCATCAATATAGGAAATAGATGACTCAATGGAACCATAACAATGCCCTCGTGTGTCATATATTCCCATATAGCTTAGAAGAAGTCACACAAAAATGGTTTGAAAGGTTGCCTAAAAAATCAATCAAGAACTTCAAGTCACTCGTGAAGGCCTTCACGACTCGCTTTATTACAAGTCGTTCCCACCCAAAGAGAGTGGATTCCCTCATCACCTTGAGGAAGAAACCCCATGAGAAGTTACGAGATTATGTCAGGCACTACTGGAAAACCTTTAATGAAGTCAAAGATTGCTCAGAGAAGGTGGTCTTAGCATTATTCAAGATAGGCCTACCCCATAACTCCTTATTGCACCAGTCTCTCACCAAGAAGGAGGCGGACACCATCGATGTTATTATGTAATGCATAGAGAAATATTCCAAGGTGTAAGATTTAATCGCTCTCAGCCAAAGTGAAAATGGTCACACGAAGGTGACCAAGGGAAATGATAAAGAGGATGGCCCAAGAAAGGGGGCAAAAAGAAAAACGGAGGATATAAGAATAGGGAAAAAAAGACCCATCCAAAGATTTTCGAGCAATCAACATGGTTTTAAAAGAACCAATCTATAAGATCTTGTGTAATCCCAAAGACCAACAGTTCCTCAAGTGTCCAAAGAAGATGGTTGATGACCCGAGCAAGAGAAATAATGCTCTCAAATGCACCTACCACAAGGAAAATGGGCATAAGACATAGAACTCCAAGGCCATCAAATCTCATCTAGAAGAGTTAGCTCAGGTGGGGCACTTGAAGGAATACGTTAAGAAGAAAGTGACAAGGTTGTCACCAATACTGATCCAAAATCAGATAATGATTTGGAGGGAGAACTAGCGCACAAGTTCGTTATTATCCACGGTGTTTTAGATCTCAATCATAGCCAAGGCAATGTAGTTTGGATGGAGCTCAAGAAGGTCACTACAGTTATGGAAGCCTTCTAGATTGACCCTGCCAAAAGTCCAATAGGTAAGCGCAGGCGATCAGAAAACGTAGACTAAAACAAGCACATAGTCTTAACGAAAGACGATTTGATCAGAGTGAGGACCTACACTATGATGCATAAGTAATCATCCTCAGGATTGTAAACTGGGACGTGGATAAGATACTAGTCGATTAAAAGAGTTCCTTGAAAGTCGTGTACTTAGATATTTTTCACAAGCTCAAACGGAAGTTGGAAGACTTTAAGGAATTGATCGTCATGCCATTTGGAAAGGGGGTTTTACTAGTTAGGGCCTGTAATAACTCAAAACTTATTGAGTTATTGGTGGTAAACACCGACTCCCCCTAGCATGACATCCTTGGAAAATAATGGTTGCATGTCATGTAGGTTGTTCCCTTCACTTATCACCATAAACTAAAATGCATTACAAAGTGAGAAATAATGGAAATCATAGGCAACCAGGCCAATTCTCAAAAATGTTTCATCGCTGCCATCATGGCTAAGCAAGAAAAGGGGAAAAAAAGGAAGCCAGTCCAAAAATGTCTCAAGACAGAGCTACACCATTCAAATAGTAAATAAAGTATGTAATGATGGGAATGTAAGAGATAAGAGTTCATGAATTGGGTTATGGAGAAACTGAAGGAGATGTATTTTGACGAGACATGGTAAAAAAGGAAATTCCTCATAAGCACCACACTATTAAAGTAAGATAGAGAATCATTAATTTCTTTGCTGAAGAAGAATCAAGATGTGTTCACATGGTAGCCATATGATATGCCTATGATCAATCCTAAACTCAGGTGCCACAAACTGCACATTGATCCCGCATATTTATCGATCGTAAAAAGGCTCATCGAACTGCCTCAAAGAAGGCAAATACGATGGAATGGAAACTTCTAAAAGCAAGGTCAATCAAAGAATTTCAATTCCCAAAGTGGATCTGAAACTCGGTGGTGGAGATATATATCGATAACATACTCGTTAAAAGTAAGCTAAAAGCCGACCATCTGATGGATTAAATCGAAACTTGTAAAATCCCTAGACATTACAAAATAAAGCTCAATGTGGCCAAATGATCCTTTAGGTTCAATCCAAAAAGTTTCTAGAGTACTTGGTTAGTGAGAGGGCTATTGAGGCCAATCTCGACCAGATAGTCGCGAATAACAATACCCTATTTCCAAAGATACCACACGAAATTCAAAAGTTAATAAGGATGTTAACAGCCCTTAATCGTTTCATCTCAAAGTCTTTTGAATGATGCAGACCATTTTCTTAGCTATTGAAGAAGGAAAAATGCCTCGCCTGGAATGAGGAGTGCTCAAAGGCCCTTAAAGAAATCAAGCCTTATCCGAGTAAACCTCCTCTGCTGACTATTCTGGATCCAGGAGACCCTCTTTATCTCTACCTAGAAGTTTCAAATCATGTAATCAACTTGACTTTAGTTAGTAAAAAGGTGGGACGCCAATCGCCAGTTTACTACATCAGCTAAACACTCCTAAACGTCGAGTAATGCTACCTCGTGCTTGAAATATTAACTTACTCTCTGGTCGATGCAACCTGCAAATGGAAGCACTACCACTACAAGAAAAATATCATTTTATAGCAGTTTTATTAGTGGCTAATCATTTATTTCCACTAAAACGTATATTTTGTTGCAAAATTTATGTTTGCCACTAAAAGATAATGCATTAGTGGCAAGAAATTAAAATCGCCACTAATTTTGTCACTAAATGTTAAGTGGGAAGAATTAGACATTTAGCGGGAACACAAAATTTCAATTAGTTGCAAGATTAAAATATTATCCATTAATGTATGTTCATTAATAGAAAATGTTCTACTTTGCCATAAAAAAATATTTTTAATACACTCTATTTCCCTCCAAAATTAATTTCTAAAAAAATAATTAGTAGCATTTCCTCCCAAAATACACCACCGAAAATCGTAACTTCTCCCATTCATCCCCCAAATCCTCTTCATCTTCCATTCACCCCAAATCCATTAATCAAGTGTGTTTTATCTCTTACTAGGAGTCTAATTTGTTACTATAAAATTTCACAAATCTTCTGACTTGTTACGAGCCTTGATTTTTCCAAATCCTCTGGTTCGATTTTGGTCCCATTTTGGTCCTATTTTTCCAAATCCTCTGCGCGTTTTATCCATTAGTCAAGTGGTCCATTTTTTGTTCAATTTCCCAAATCTTCTGCTTTGGTTGTCCGATTTTGGTTCAGGTGCGCTTTTTATCCACTGGTTATATTTTTTATTTGGATATTTGATGTAGTTTGCGATCAGAGGCTTGTAAGGATTTGGGTTTGTGATATGTGTTTCGATTTTCCTTTTGGTTTTAGATCTGATTCAGTGTTAGATATAATTAGTTAATCTCTACTTAATTTTGATTTGGTATTTTAATTTGAGATTTTATAATTCAGGCATTCAATTTTGTTTTTAAATCATTTTATTTCATTTAGGTTTAATGGTATTAAATTTCAATTTGGGAGATCAATAGTTTTTTTTACTTGATTTGGTTTACATTATTGGGTTTGATATTTTCTTCTATTTAAAATTTTAGGTTTCTTTTTCTTTATGTTTATAGTGGTAGTGTTGGAGGCTAGTCGTTGATGATGGAAGGTGGTGGAAGTAATTGATTATGGTGAAGTTAGTGTTAGGAGGTGAAAGTGAGAATTGGTGGAAGTATAAGAGTGATGGTAGGTAATGGTGGTGGCATGTTGTAGGATAATTGAGATATTTATTCAATATTTAAGTTGAATCAAACAATTATCTGCTATATTGTTTCTGAAAACATACAAATCTCCTCACCTATGTTATAAAACTAAAATAAAAAATGAGAACTATATATTAAGTCATCACATCCTTAGTATTCTGGGGGTAGGCCTGCGTAGGGGGGAGAAATTTAGTGTAATGTTTAGGGGATTATTTGTTGAAGAGAGTTAATTAATAAAATAGAGAAAGGAAACGTGGCCTAATTGCCATTCTTAATTTATTATATGTTGAATTCAAAATAAGTCTGGCACTAAGTACGGTGGATTTAAATAAAGTCTTATCTCTCACATCACTTCATATAAAGCACACATGATCCCAATTGTTTATTCAGTACCTTGTTTTATTGTTTTTCGAATTGTAACAGGGTAGAAATCCGGCTCTGACTTGAAGGACAAGGGTAGAAATCCGACTTTGTTTTGCAAACTCGAATGCTTTGAAGGACAGGGTAATTTTAATTCTTGATTATTGATTATTATCATTAGTTTTTGTACTGAATTAGTTTGTAGTGGTGATAGGAGGTTGAGGGTGAGCCAATTGAAATCCCAGATTGTCATTTGGTTATTGTAGTATAGTTTTAAGATTAATTTATGGGAATATTTGTGTGAATCTTAGTTAGAATTATTGATATGTTTATTTGTGTTAATTAATTCATGTCATTTGCAAGTAGTTTATGACATTCAAGTAAGAATTATTTATTGTATATACTTGTTTGTGTGAGTTTATTGTTCGATGCGAAAGTAATTTAAGGGAAGTGACCTTGTCCAAATCAGACTCCTGAATTTGAAAATTGATTAGTATACTACCGTTTTAGGCTTAAAATTAGGTTTTAGGGGTGAAAACTCAAATTTTCAAACAAGTGTCCCAAATAGAGGCATGAACAGCCATAAAGGTAAAAAAATAACTTGTAGAAAGTATCTGTGTCCTCATCTAACTCTCGGTTTAGGATATTGAGTAGTAAACGTTCGTTTTGGGGTGAAAATTGAAAACAAAAATGACGTAGCGTGAATAGAGACACAAATACCCCAAAAGGTACCAAGGTAACCTAAGAGAAATTGTTGTCCTCGCCAAACTTGGTTGGAGCATCCCTTTTTGCGCTATAAGATTCTTAAAATCTTGATAAATATTTATTTTTGTTTAGTTTGCATATTTTCATGTTTCACTTGGGCATTATTGTTAGTTATTCTTTCATTACTTTGTCATTAGTGTTAAATTACAACCTCGTAGGTTGATAAACACAAATCAGTGCAAGTTGTCATGTTTTAATCTTTGCCAAATTGTTGAATATGAGTGTTCACGTTGTTTAGAAATTAGAAGTAAAGAAACATGTTTATCAGAAGGAATGTGGTTTTTCGCTTGTATGTTACACTAAATATCGATGACAATATTGGGGACTTGAGCTCTTTATAAACATGTTTTCGAATCACAAAACCCTATTTTTTCTCGTTAATAGGCATCGAGATAAAACCAATCTTGTTTGCATTTTTTTAATATTTTAGCATACATTTCACAACTTATATATGCTTTTGCAACATTTATGAGGTAGGTATATACATATTTGAAGAGTTCCCAATACGCGTGTTTCAAACAAAATCGATTTTTCCCCGAAAAATATCCAACTTTTAATTATGCACCGAACCAAGTTGTGAAAAACTCAATTCTTACTTTAAACCAATTTTATCTTGATTAATCCTAAACATGCATCTAATGATTAAAGCAACTAAAGTAAAGTAAAGAATACTCATAACGCCGGATGTACGAGGAAAAAACCCAAAACGGGAAAATAACCTCGGACGACCCAAGCCAGACAATCACTATGAACAATGGTTTTACAAAGACAGATTAGCCTTACACTAAGACTCGATCCCCGCGGGTCTTGACGCTCCTTCTGATCTTCAACTGTTCTTCAATAGTGCCCACGCAGAAATTTCGTCTTCCACGATACCTGTCCACAACACACGCGTCCACGTATGTCTCGGTTCCCATCGATATGGCTTTGATTCGTCTACGATGTCGAATATGATGTCCGTTGCTTCTTCACCGGAAAACCCTTTGATGTTCAATGTGTAGAACAAACAACTTTGGTGCAGCAAGATCACTTAAACATATAAGAATGATAACTCGAATCTTTGCAAACTCTAAGGATGTGTTTATGCTTTGTAAACCTTAGAAAACATGTGCAAATAAGTTTCTAGTCGAATACTGTTTTCCAGAATGCACACCTTACGAAATTATGATAAAAACACTGTTTAAATAGGATTTAAACACCACCTCGAAAAACGTGTCGTTCGAACGACTTGAGAAACTCGTTCGAGTGACATCCCATCTCGTTCGAACGAGATTGGATGTCGTTTGAACGACAGCGCGAAAGTTTAACTTTTTATTTAAAACGTCTCTTCCAAATAGAGATCCAAAAATGTCAAACTCTTTTACGAGCTTATCATCATAAAACGTATTTTAAACCTTTAAAACACTTTTAAAACATTTAAAAACATTTTTCTTTATAAAAATTACATCCTTATTTTTTATAAAATAATTATGAGCACCATTAATTATACGCGTTCATACCTGAGTGATCTCAGAATGAATTTAACTTTGAAGACGATTAAACTTGCACCAATTAAACTTCGACATGATTTAATTCTTTGAAGCTTTGCCGTAACGCCTTCAATTTCTTCAATACGTTATAGACCGAGTGGGATCGTGACAAAATAAAATCTCCCTATGACATATTACAAACACCGCTTTGTTCACGAAATTAAGTCAAAATAATACAGGGACTCAATTGGAAATTTATGTCCTTACAAATCTCCCCCTTTGACTATTTCGGGACAATACTAAACCAGTGAAATGCCAAACCAGGCCGTCAAGCCGTATGACGCCTAAATCCCATACCCAAAATAAAAAATTACAGGACACGGACTAGAATATGTAGCACCGACAAGCATGAACTGTCTGAATGTGATGTAGACTTGAAATCTTGAATCGCTGAAGCATACCTACATACATGAACCAGACAAACAGATACCCAGTGAAGTATGGAGGAACAAATGATACCAATTTATATTTCTAATAGGAACAAATCATTTGAAACATGTGAGCAATTATTTGATACCAATTTGAAATAAATATAATCAAACAATATGTAAATTCAGATATCAATAGTAGCTCTCAACAAATAAAATCTCCCCTACATCACGTACATCTCTCCTCCTTTTTGTCTCTAATAGACAATCCGGTGAAAAGATAAACCAATGTGAAATATCTAGCATGAGAATATAAAACCAATTTGAATCAAGATGAATCCAGTTTGAGAATTGAAAAACGCTAGATAATCATGAAACAACCAGCTAAATATGACCAAGCAATGATAAATCAGTAGCTAGTAAACCAAGGAATCACACAAAGAATATACCAATAAAATCAAGTGTGATAAACGGACTCATATGCGAAATACCAATTTGGAACATAAAAGAACCTGCATATAAACCAAATAGTCCAGAAATGCTTCCCGCAGTACCAAAAATATATCAAATTAAACCAGTGGACTGCAAACCAATCAGAAGACATTTTTCAGCCTGTCGTTCGAACGAGACAAGGAATTCGCTCAAACGAGATGAGGAAGTCGCTCGAACGAAGTACGAAAGTCGTTCGCGCAAGATGCAATGTCGTTTGAACTACTTCGCGCGACCTGCCAAAATTTCCCAGTTTCCCAGAAATAATATAAAGTATTGCCCAGTGAAAAAATTTCCATAAAAAAATTCCAGGAAGGGCCTGACAGATGCAAAATAGTGCTAAAATAGTAGGTTTTTCGCACAAAACGCAAAAACTCATCAAAACTAAAAGTGCGAGTTACATGCAAACATAGTACCGATGTGCTCAAACATGGATATGGAATGAATGGGCATGCAACTACAACAAATGAGTCACAATTCCAGCACATCGAAACGATCAAGAAGCTCTAATTGATAGCGATAAGTCATCAAACTTTATCATAGCCATATGACAATTAAAGAGTGAGCAGAATTTTGACGATTCTACAAACAATAGTGTCAAATTGCAATGTTTTAACATTAGGATTAGTTGTGCAGACCCGTTTAAATTTTCTCCAACCAAACTCCCTCATATATATATATACTTTTTCAAGTTCTTTTGAGGTTTCTAGCATTCTCAACTTAGAGAAAATCTTATTGGCCCGTTTCTTAGCATATTGCATTTTCTTTTGGGCTCTTTTAAACGGTGGGTTTCACAACGAGTAAGATTTGAACTCTTGCAGCCCTTTCCCGTGAATCACTCATTATTTTTACCAATTTTAAATTCTCACGGTAAACGATTATTACATGCACACTTCTCCTTAAGTTTACTTACGCATAGATGACAAGATTGAGATAAGAACTCCTCACCGAATTCAAATATGCAAGAGAAGTCAAACATTCATATAAACTCGTGTATGTGTGCGATGTTGGCATATGTACAAAGTCGAATAAAAATGCATCTCAACTTCGAAACAAGCCCATATAAACAATGTTTAAGATCATTCTAAGCATCGATAATAATGACCAAATGTCCTAGCCACATGGATAATGAAACGATGGGGGGGTCCAAGCACACCAATATGCCACATCAAACATGTAAACTCAAAAACAAAACCTGAAAATCTTTTTGGCTTTTCAAACATATTGACTCAAAGAAAATCAAAATCTTTTTGGATTTTCAAAAGTTTTCTCAAAAATAAAATATTTTTGTATTTTTTCAAATAAGACTCAAACAAATGAAAACTATAATATAAAATGATACACGTGTCATAATACTAGCAATGAATATATCATGAAGCAAACTAGCATATGACAGACATGGAAACACTATCATCCTTTAGATTTAGCATGGGAAGAATCAAGTGCACCCAAACGAGAATCATGAAGTTTAATTCCAAAAGCCACTAAATCCGATTTCCTTACCCAAGTAGGTGTAAAACGACGCATGGGGTTTTTGGGAACCGAAGCAACTTTATTCTTAAACTTCCTAGGAGCTTGTCTAAGGTCGTAACAATAACGCCTAAGGTGACCTTTCCTACCACAAAACGAGCAAGTGTAGCGGTGGTGGGAATGATTACCTTTATGTGGACCTTTTCTAACCTTCCTAGTGTTTCTCACACATGCGGGGGGGATGGGAACAACTATCTCACCAAAACCTATACCTCCCCTATCTTCCTTAATTTATATGGTGCCTAGGATTTTGTCTAACTTCTCCGACCTAGCTTCCAAATCAAACTTGACTCTAGACGAGTCTATCAATCTCTCCTCTAACTCGTGAATCCCAGACTCGAGCAAATGCCTAGACTCCTCAAACTCTAAACTTTCCTTTTTCAAGGACTCCATCAAACCACGGAGATTATCTTTCTCTTTCTCCACAAACTCTAATTTCTCCCTAAACTTCTTCTCTCGTGCCCTAAGATCCTCAATCAAACTATCAATATTTTCTATGGCACGCTCATTCAACTTAGATTGTAATTTTGAGTTAGACTTTTTCACCTTCACCGTTTCGGCATACAACTCATTAAACGCATTTTGCAACTCTTTCACATCTACCTCCTCCTCGTCACTCTCTTCACCCTCACTAACATGGGATACACTCAAGACCTCCTCGGAAGTGTCATGCACATGAGAATCGCCGTTGCTCACATGACATGCCATAAACGCAACAAAGTTACGATCAATGGGGGAACTCTCTCCCTCTTTCGATTCACTATCACTTAAGGTGGCACTATAGACAATGGGTTGCTTGTCCTCTTTCTTAAGTCTAGTGGGACACTCCTTAACCTTGTGATCGTACCCCTCACACCCAAAACATTTATTCGACTCATCTCTCTTAGGCTTCTCAAACTTATCCTTAGAGGTGGGATCTACTTTGTTGTTCTTAAATTTTTCAAATTTCTTGGCATCTTTTGATTGCTTTTGAAACTTAATAAATTTTTTAAATTTCTTTGCCAACAAAGTAACATTCTCAAAATCGGAATCGAAATCCAAAACTGTTATTTCCTCCTTCCGAATTTTCGAAGCAATAACCTTTTCTTTCTTAGGTACTTACTTGGAGGTAATCATGTTTCATAGGTTTGTAAGTCACCTACAATCTCTTATAGTTTCGTTGACTCTAACCTACCCAAGGAGTTTAAAATGGTCACTTTAGCATCAAACCTACTAGGCAACGACCTAAGGATTTTTTTAATGATACCGTTGTCGGGAATTTTCTCACCTAGGTTAAACGATAAGTTCACAATATTGGACAACCTAGCATAAAACTCATCAAAGGTCTCACTCTCTAACATCCTAATGGTCTCAAACTGTGTAGTGAGATTTTGAAGTTTTGACGCCCTAACCGTGCTAGTGCCCTTGTGAGTGAGTGCCAAAATATCCCAAGCCTCTTTTGATGTCTCACACATTATAATTCTATTATATTCTTCCTGTGTGGCATGTGAAGAAATAACGTGCAGACCCTTAGAATTATATTGTGCAAGTCTTTGTTCAGTTTCGGTCCATGACTCAACAGGCTTTAAACTAGTGACCTCACCTACAATAGTGACAGGGGGTGTCCAAGCTTTCTCAACTGCAAACCAAACACTCTCATCAATAGATTTTAAGCACATATCATTCTCATCTTCCAATAAGTGTAATTAGTGCCATAAAAAATAAGAGTTCGATAAAATTCATTATATCCAGAATTCATCTTTGAAAACACACGGGATCACAAAACAAATAAAAAATGTTTTCGAGCTCTGATACCAATTAGAAGAGTGCCCAATATGTGTGTTTCAAACAAAACTAATTTTTCTCCGAAAAAGATCCAACATTTAATTATGCACCAAACCAAGTTGTGAAAAACTCAATTCTTACTTTAAACCAGTTTTATCTTGATTAATCCTAAACATGCATCTAGTGATTAAAGAAAGTAAAGTAAAGTAAAGAATACTCACAACGCCGGATGTACGAGGAAAAAACCCAAAACGGGAAAATAACCTTGGACGACCCAAGCCAGACAATCACTATGAACAATGGTTCTACAAAGACAGATTAGCCTTACACTAAGACTCGATCCCCACGGGTCTTGACGCTCCTTCTGATCCTCAACCATTCTTCAATAGTGCCCACGCAGAAATTTCGTCTTCCATGATACCTGTCCACAACACACGCGTCCATGTATGTCTCGGTGTCCACCGATATGGCTTTGATTCGTCTACGATGTCGAACACGATGTCCGTCGCTTCTTCACCGCAAAACCCTTTGTTGTTCAATGTGTAGAACGAACAACTTTGGTGCAGCAAGATCACTTAAACATATAAGAATGATAACCCGGATCTTTGCAAACTCTAAGGATGTGTTTATGCTTTGTAAACCTTAAAAAACATGTGCAAACAAGTTTCTGGTCGAATACTATTTTTCAGAATGCACATCTTACTAAATTATGATGAAAAGACTGTTTAAATAGGATTTAAACGCCGCCTCAAAAAATGTGTCATTCGAACGACTTGAGAAACTCATTCGAGCGACATCCCATATCGTTCGAATGAGATTGGATGTCGTTTGAATGACACCGCGAAAGTTTGACTTTTTGACTTTTTGTTTAAAACGTCTCTTCCAAAGAGAGATCCAAAATGGTCAAACTCTTTTACGAGATTATCATCATAAAACGTATTTTAAACCTTTAAAACACTTTTAAAACATTTAAAAACATTTTTCTTTATAAAAATTACATCCTTATTTTTTATAAAATAATTTCGAGCACCATTAATTATACGCATTCATACCCGAGTGATCTCAGAATGAATTTATCTTTGAAGACGATTAAACTTGCACCAATTAAACTTCGGCATGATTTAATTCTTTGAAGCTTTGCCGTAACCCCTTCAATTTTTTCAATACGTCATAGATCGAGTGGGATCGTGACAAAATAAAATCTTCCTATGACATATTACTAGCACAGTTTTGTTCACGGAATTAAGTCAAAACAATACAGGGACTCAATTAGAAATTTATGTCCTTACAATATTATATGGTTAACTCGTTGAGTTATTAATTTTCCCAATTAAATCTCGAGTTTCATTATTTTCGTTTGGTACCAAATCATAGCCTTTGAATCAGTCTCTGACATGTTAACGAAGGAGAGCAAAAAAACCGTTTCCAGCCTGATAATTAAAGTTATGTGGTTGATTACTTATTAGGTGTGTATATTACTCGTTTCTTTTATTGATTAATCGTTATGCAATTATTTTTTATGTAATTTCTTTATAGTTTTCCATGTTTTGAATGATTATAGCGTGTGATACTAGTTGTCGACTCCGCGCGATGCGCAGGTTGTTTATAGCTATTTTTATAATGTATATATAATAAGACGTATCAAAATTTTCAATATATCATAATAACACTATATTCGTAAAAAAATAATAATATATTCAAACCCAAGAATATTCATATTAGTACCATCCTTTTAACAAACTATGAGTAATAACCCGTGATTATGTTATTCACCTAGCTATAACCTCCTAATTTGAAATTCGACCTATAGATGTTCCCAAATGATGTTCGGATGAGTTCTTGGTGTCCCGTTCTTGTTTTTCCTCCATATCAAACATTACCATAGCCTGAGGTTTCATCCATTGTCGCTCTTCCAATGCTTGTGAGATTATACTGTGACTTGTGGCTTGTATGAGTAAGCATGCATATACTTGATGGAGAATGCTCTTCATCGGTCTTATCTTATGTCCTTGATTTTTTGGTGTCTTACAATTTAACACAAGGGGTAAGTCTAGAGTTGATTTCAGGTTACAACATTACTTGGTTCATCCTTATTATCGAGTTTCTATTATTAATTGTCCTAGTTTATAGTCATTTGTTGCTACGGTCTTCCCTATAGATGGAAGTGGTGATGTTGTGTCTGATAATTAGTATTGATATATCTTATAAGCTGGAATGTTAGACGAACATGTTGGAGATGGTATTGAAGGCTTATCTTGATGTGGTCTCCTTATAGGATTATTATGGTAGGGATGGTCGATGGTATGTTGATCAGGTCTTTTCAGCCGCTAGGTTTATAGATTGAGGTGGTTTGCCTTATTTATTTTTTGGGGTTCTGATTATTTTCTGGGACACTACATCAGTGCTAAAGTTGATCTTCTTTGGGAATCAATAGTCCAATTCTTTATCCTATTATTGTAGCCCTAATTTTCTATTCTTTTGGGGATGTGGGTAGAGGTTGGGGATATATCACATCAGTGTATTATTTCAATACACAGTATGAGCTTTTGATAGGTGTTTTTTCAAACATTCAGTAGTCTTCATAACCACCTTCAAATTTTCTTTTGCGATGCTCCTATTCTCGTTTGTCTTGTTCAATTTGTTAGCCTAATAAAAGCTTTGTAAAGTGCATAAATATCATAATTATTGAGGATTAGAGGATAATGTGTACTTGGTCTAATAATTGGTTATGTTCTTGAAAAAATGAAAATTGTGCAAACTTATGATAATGTGTACATGTGGTCAAGAGAATTTTCATAGGCAGACTATATAGATCTGGATGCTTGTTTATACATACATTAATTATAATATAGTATCTATTGTTTGGGATTATAATTAATCCATTTTGGTTATTTGGTACGGTCGTTAATTAAGGAGAAAGCTAGGGTAGTAGCTATGGATCAGAGAGCACATGGAAAGTCATCCACATAAAATGAGCTAAATGTGTCTATTGAGGTATGCATTATCTAAACTCACTTTTTTACTTTTATTTTTCGTATATACTTCTATTGTTGGTATTTTGAAGATCTGTTAATCTAAGCACATTGTTACTCTCTCACTGCTTGAGTTTAAGTGGTTGTTTATGTATTGCAGACTTTATGTGGTGATGTTCTGGCTGTTTTGAAGACAATGTATGGTGATTGTCCTCTTGCAATTGTGCTTGTTGGCCACAGGTTTTGCACCTTGCAATAAGCTATAATATGAAAAGTTGTTATAACCATTCTAAATGAACGTCCACATGCCAATATTGTTAATAGCTCATATGTTTGGGTCTCTCTCCCTCTCTCTCTCTCTCTCTCTCTCTCTCTCTCACTCACACACACACACACACACACACAGGTAGTTACAATTTTGAAGTATGGATCACCCTTCCCCCTTTTTATGTGTGGGGTACCTCTTCTTCGCTGAGTATTTTGAATTCAAAAGTGTAAAGTCCCTCTGCATATCAAAATTAAATAAGATTATAAATACCCAAAATATAAACACCAACAAAATAAAATTATGAAATAAAACACACTAAATTTACTCTCTAACGTTAACCCCTGAAATGAAATTACATTAGCGAACATTTGGTCCTTGTTTTAATGTTTATCGCTTGCGAGTAAACACAATGACTAAATATTTGATAGATTTCATGCAATCTTGTTTCTATAAAAAGGTTATTAGTTTGAGGTTGTTTTTTAAACTTTCAGTTTGTTTTGGTGATTCAGTAATCAATATGGGGCTCAACTCTTTTAATAGTGTGATTTGGGATTGCACAAGCATTCATTTTTAATTAATGACTCTTCATCACATGACAAAATATGAGAGATCATCAATAGTTAGGAGAGAACACTGAGTTTGAACATCTTATTCTAAAATGCCTTTTTAACGTTTCAATTTATATGAATGGAATTGCAAGAGTATACTTGGTATATGTACACTGAGTTTGTGATATATCTTATGAGCTTAATTTCCAAAAACCTCATGCTATTTGTTTGTGGTACAACAAGTGAAAATGATGTTTCAATTAAAAAATCTAATGATCTCCTAGTGCATCTCTCATGCTCATATTCAAACTATTTCACATGGTTCATCTTCCTATCCCTCAATTGCTTTGCATCATAATGATAAATTCCCCATAATTAATCCTCCCATCATTATCTTGATCAAATTCTTTGATAATATCTTCAAGAAAAACACCAGTCATGTTTTGTTCTGCACAAGCTTCTTTGTAATAAAATCCTTCGCACTATCAGAAATCAGGGACCAAGGGTCTGATTCGAAGTCAATGTGTCCCTTTAAAACCGTGTCAAATATCCCCTCATTGTGTCTCGACTTAAAGGGTGGCACACCACTTAGGAGTATATATAGTATGTCCCCTGCTGTCCATACATCTGCTTTCGTCCCATAATGCTTCAAAAGCACCTCCGGAGCAGTATAATATGGCTTCCAACCACATCAATGAAGATCTGACTTGGCTTGAAGAAAACTAATAGTCCAAAAGTCATTAGTTTTAAGGGAGAAATCATTATCCTTGTTAACCAACAAGAAACTCTCTAGCTTTAGATCTCTGTCCATAACCCCAAGTGAGTGGCATGCCTCAATAACTCCTACGATAATCTTTGTCAATTGAGCTGCTTTCCTCCCATTGTAATGTCCCTTTTGAATGATCATGTTGAAAAATTCTCCCGCACCACAAAGCTCCATCACAATATGAACATAAAAAGTGTTCTCATACATACCCTTGATGGTCATAATGTTCTTGTGACCTGTCAAATGGTGAATTATCTGAATTTACCTCCTAACACCTTCCATATTTTCTCTGGCAATCAACATCCTTGTTGTAATAGATTTAGTGTGCTGATATCACTTAACGTGCTTATGAAATAAACATGCTCTACTATTTTATAATCATTATATATAGACACACATGCAAAATGATTGCAATTTTAAACATACTTAAATGTGCATCTATGTAACTACCATAGGTATTAAAGAATAAAACATAATAGCAGGTGTTTACGACATTTGTAGACCTGACGAAGGTTGAACGGAACCATAAATTTCTACAACCGGATTTTAATGAGAGGAAAGGGACCAATTATTTTCTTCACAATGGGTATTAAAGTTACTATGGAATCTACATAAATAAAAAAATTAAACGAAATGATGCTTTGGCCAATGAAATTGACCAAGATTATTGGGATGCGTTAATGTCAAGCTATTTAGCTGAAAGAATGTAACATGAACTCCAAGTTATTTCAAGAAATGGTTAATATGCATCAAGGGATCAATCACATTGACTGCATCGCCATTAATATAGTTTGGTCTTCTTGAGCAGACATCATATGAACTGGATACAAAGAAGTGGACCCACCTTGCCTTACTGTCCGTGTCATTGGGGCCTCTAAGTGAGGTTGAATTTAAAATATTTTCACTACTTTTATTTCTTTCTCACTCTGTCACTGTTTTGAGACAATAGGTAATTATATCGGCTCGCTTCTGCCCCAAATTTAGGCCTTCTATTCGTCTCATCTCTGCCCACCTTCTAATTAAATCTACGTACAAATTTATTTCCTTGTTTAATGAATTAAGATAAAATGAACTATTATTATATTTCAAGCATTAGGTCCATTATTATTTTTTTTTGGAAATATGTCCTTTAAATTGGATCTATATCAGACTTACCACATATTATTTATAGGCTCAAAGATCAATATTTGAGACTGGAAGCAATTTTGGCTTTACTTGAATTTTCAGGATATTGTTGGTTACTACAAGTGCAAATGTATATGATTATAATTCAGGACATTTTGTTATTTCTTACCCAGTTTCTTGAATATGTTAAATGAATTGTGTGAATTTTAGATAAATATTCACTATTCATTTCCTATTCTGTGTAATTCAGGTCATATCTTAGTGATCCAATTCCGAATCCTCACACCTTGGGACAGACCACCTCTGAAAAACATTTATTGCGTCTATGGAATAGATCCGAATACTGAGGTATCTGTTGTTGTATGTGAAAATTGTGTCGAATAAAATACTCGTTGAATCTCATTTTTCACTTGATTGCTGAATTCCTTAATAGAACATGAATTGAGAATCCTTATCATTATATCTGTTCTTGTATGATCATGTTCCTCACACACATGTTTGGACTCCACCATAGGTAGCACTTATCATGATATCTGTTCTTGTATGGTCATGTTCCTCACACAAGTTTCATCATACTCATTGTCATCATTGCCTTAATGTCATCAAATGAGGAGTTTCATTATGTATCCAGTTTGCTAAAATGATTCTTTATTTCTTGTCATTTATGAACGTGATTTAATTTTCTGCCTCACATGCATATACTATGGCAGTGATCTTACCGAGATTGGTGAAAGATGGGTTAATATTAGTGGAGGTAAAAAGTAAGGAGTTTCCATGGCTAGAGTTGTATACTCCAATTGAGATGTTTACACATTTGATGACCCTTGAAGTGCTCTAGGTGCAAATGTGGGTCGAGAGGTAATTACTTCCATTTTGAGAAATAATAATACTCACTTAAAAATCACTTCTTGTTGCCACATCTACATTTAATTTGAGCTTAATATGAATCACTTTGCTGTCAGACATGTTTATGGAATATTAGCTCCATTCCTTAGGGCTAACATTATTCTAGGTAACATATATTGGACATCGACAAATTCTTACTTAGTCAAATTTTAATATCCAGAAACTAATATGTGGTTAGAGAGATAATTATGTTTCCAGCATCCATTGAAACTTTGAGCTATTGATTGTCGTCCATAGGAATTATCGTCAGATGATAAATGGATTGATCTTTGTGGGACATTTGTTGACGCAAAGCACAAGGTTATATTAAATTTTATGCAATTCTTTTTTCATGCGAATTATTTTAGTATTTTATTGAAAATAAATGCCTTATGTTGTTTTCAGAAAAGAAGTGAAATCAACTCGATCAATAAATCTAAGCAGCAGATTCTGCATTACAGTGGAACTAAAGGATTTCGTCAAGTGGAGTATGAGATGGTAACATTTATTTCTTAAAAATGTTATGTTTGGTAATTATTAAATTTTTCTTTGTAATTAGTTATAATACTTTATTTCTCTTAAAATTTGTATAGCGTGACAAGGAAATTGTAGATCCCGCACCTATGACAAAGGTGTGGTATACGATTCATTGGAGCAAAAGAAATGGTAATTGGGTTACTCCAAATGCTAGAACTATATATGTACAACATTATGTTTAATACACACTAAATTTATAATATCATTATGTTAATACATTGTTTACAACGGTTAATAAGATGAGGTGAAAGAAATATTTGCATCACAATCTGAAGATGGTGTGGAGATGGATGATGTAGAAGCATTTCAAAATGTTTTAGGGTATCGCTCTGGTGATGTACGTGGATGAGGGGTTGGTTCTAAGACCAATCAACTTTAAGCTATTCAAATGGAGAAAGATATTGAAAGGGATAGGCAAGTTGTTGAGGCCATGAGAGAAGCTGATGAGACGAGAAGGGAAGCTGATGAGGCGAGGAGATAAGCAAATGAAGCTTAAAGGAAGAATGTTGTAATGAAAGAACGAATGGATGGACTTTTTGAAAGATTTGAGGAGTTATCTAATCGCATAGCTAGTAATAGCCCGAATCGATTCGCATTTGGGGCGAATCGATTCGCCTTTGTTGAATTTGGTAGTTTTGTTTTCTTCTTTGAGTTTAGGGGAAGTTAAATTGCGATTGGAGATTATTATGGGGGATTCTATTAATGATATTAGGATTCCTAGATAACAGTATTGAGGGTGAGTAAACCTTGGAATCAACGAGATAACCTTGGGATAGGGGTGAGGCTCAAATACCAGACATAGGGATGCGAATGTTTACGATTTAAATTGGGGAACTTGTGTCCCTTTTTCAAAATTATGAGGTCCCAATGCTACCTCCTCAAGGTTTCCCTTATCTTTCCCCTTCAAGTTTCCCTTCCCAAATTCCGCCTCTTCCAACATTCCCCTATCAAATGTCGACGCCTTCAACATTCCCATTCCCTATGCCTCTTCCTGTCATGGGACTTGGATTATCATCAATAACTCACGGCGACTATGGCGAAAAGGACTATATCAAATACCTGAGTAATAAGAGGGTTGTTGGGGTGTTCACACTCATATCCATAGTTTCCAGAACGCCAGTATACGACCGAACTTGGGATAGGGGTGAGGCTCAAATACTAGTCAATGAAATATACAACGACTGGGGAGATGTACATGTTCACATTGACAGCGCAGAAGGGATGGAATTGAGGAATTATGCAAACTCTTTTATTTCTTGGGCAATTTATCTATTGGCCAAGATCTATTAATATTTTCTTTCGTTTCGGTTGTAATAACATTTTTTTGTTTCAATTGAGAGAATATTAGTTTTTTTCAGTTGTAAGAATATTGTTTTTGTTTTAGTTGTAATAATATTTTTTTGTTTCAATTGTAAGAATGTTATTTTTGTTTTAGTTGTAATAATATTTTTGAACCTATTACAATAGGACTGAAATTTGAAGATTATTACATGGATTTCCCATAATACAAAGAGTGGATGGGAGAGACTAACCAGATAATAAATAATCATGTAAATGGCGTTTAAGAATTTATTAAATACGCTTCCAAAAATCTTTAAAGTGACAAGATTTCATGTCCATGCACCCATTCTATGAATGGAAAATATAAGTCATTGGAAGATGTTGAGTTGCATTTAATAAAGTGGGGAATTTATCAAGACTATAAAATATGGACATACCATGGTGAAAAAAAGATACCTTGTGTTTCGGAAGAATTGTCGGTACCCGATCGCATAATGGAACCCCAATGAGTGGAAATGGTACATGATTCACCATCACATCGTCCATTGACCGACTTAATTGATTATGCTTACGGACTCCACAACCGTAAAAAACACCAACCTTTGGATACAGATAATGCGCATTATGGTCAACTAAATGAAAACTTTGATGTTGAACTTCTAGGAGATCGGGAATACATATGGTTGAAATCCGATGTGGCTAGATCGTTGAATAAACATTGCGATGAATATCACTAGGTATTATATGCAATGATTGGTCTGCATAATTTGAAGAGTCAATTTTGTTTGTCTGGGAATAGCATAACCAGAATTCTTAAGTGGGTTAAAGATATTCTCCTAAAAGAGAATACGTTACCAGACAATTAAGCTACCATGAAGAAGAGCTTGAAGGGTTTGGGTTTGAAATAGAAATCTATTCATGCATGAAATTATGATTGAGTATTTTACAACGCCAAGCATGAAGAGGAGAATGAATGTTGATAAGCACCCAAAAGTGTATAATTTATACCCCGAATAGATGCATTTTAGTCACTCGTTTTAATTAAACTTGGATTTATGTCGTATTTTATTATTTTTCAAGTCAGTACGCACTCGCAACATCAAATAATGCTAAATCAAGTCAATTGCGACTCAAAAGCGGTCAAACGCATTAAATGAAGAAATACAAAGCGACCGTAAAGCCAAAAGTCAAGTTTGGTCGTGCACCAATGAGTTCTGATGTTACAAACCCTATCCCCAGACCAAACCTAAGCCTACACCAAGCCCAGTCCATACCCCGAGCCTCGTGTGTGTTTAGTTCGTATTTTTATTTTGAGTCGTTTTTATTTTTAGGATTTATTTTAGAATTTTCAGGAATTTATTTTTGTTTTATTTTTTATTTTTATTTTTATTAGTTGTTAATTTTAGTCTTTATTTTTAGTTTTGCTAGATTTTATATTTTTAGGACTTTAGGTTTTATTTTTTTTACTTGTTTTGTAGTTTTTATTTTTATTATTTGAGTTTTTTTAATAGATTTTATTTATTTTTAGAGGATTTATTTTTTTAAGTGCGTCGAGTATGTGTTTTCCTTTATTTTTTTTATTGATTTTAGTTTTTAGTTAGTTTATTATTATTTTTGTTTTGTTTTATTTTATTTTATTAGTTTTTATTTGAGTCGTGTTTAGTTTTTAAAGTTCGTATTGTGTATCGTGTTATTTTTATTTTTTTTAATTGATTTTTTATGTTTAGTTGATTTTTATTTGTAGTTTAGTTTAGTTTATAATTTTATTTTTCTTGTTTTTATTTTATTAGGTCTATTTTCATTCTTTTCTTATTTTATTTTAGTTAGGTATAAACTAAAACACTCACACACACATATCATATACACACACACACCAAAACCATCATCTTCCTCACCATCACGCTCTCTCTCCTAACCACCATAACCATAACCAACATTTTCCAAACCCTTACACCAATACCCACATCTACCCCAACTCCCCTGTCCAAACCCGTCGGCGACCTCCTCATGCCCCAACCGGACCTTACCCGACCCCTTACCCGCGTACTGAACCAACCCGTCGAGATCCGGCCACATCCATCGCAACCCAGACTCGGAGCTCCCCTTGCTCCGATCGCAAAATCGAATACCCTAACTCACCACCTTATACCCGAAAACCAACACTAATCCCAGCTGTCCAAAATCTATACCTGTTATCCAGTATCAAAAACTCACGAATCAACCATCTACGGCCCAAACCCACAACCTAATCCGTAGACTCACAGACCATAACTCATACCCATTTCTTCTTCAACCCAAGAATCCATCTTCACCAACCCAAACCACCTACTTACCAACAAAATCGGAACCATATCTTCCAAAGAAAAAAAACACGTGCGATTCTTTGACTTATCCAAATATGAATCCCACAAAAATCTCCCCAAAAATACAACATCGTGGGCTTTAAAAAGAAGGAAGGGGGGGACTCCCACAGGAGGCTCACAGGCACAGAGAGGCAGAGAATAGAGAGAGAAACCGTGTATATCATGTATGTTGATGTAAAAAATTAGATCACTCTAATTATTCAATCACAGATAAATAAATAAGACAAAGAATTTTAAAGTGGTTCAGCCTTATAAGAATGGCCTACGTCCACTGTTGTGTTATTGCTGAGTGTTTGGGAATTCTCGATTACAAGTTCTATTAAGAAATTCCGGTTTGGATTCGGGCCCCTTTACAATGAGGATTGTGCAATGTATTTATAGCCCTGAGGTTGTAATGTGAAAGGGTAATACATTGAATGTGGTACATATGAAAGGGTAATACATTTAATGTCCCTTAAGCGTGTGCGTCTGAATGATAAGCATTTAATGAATCAGTTGAACTGTTGGTTATCCAGCTATTAATGCTTTGTTCGAGGTGCAGCTCGGACCGCCTGAGTTGCTCGAACCGCCTAAGCTTCTCGGTACTTAAGAGTTCCTCGGTGAGGTATTGTTCTTCGGAGCGTGTGAGTTCCTCGGGGAAGCAGTGTTCCTCGGGGAAATATTCTTCCTAGTTCTAGTCTTATTCCTCAGAGCGCGTGAGTTCCTCGAAAGTATTTGTTGTTGCCATGTAGATCGCCACGTGTCTTCATTCAATTGGGCCATGTCAGCAGACTAAATTTGGTATCAACAGAAGCCCCCAATGTTTCATAGTTCAAAATTTGAGGAGTAGGGAACATTCTTTCTCGGAATATGGTAGCTTTAAATGGTCCTCCTGATTTTTAGGAGTGTTTCCTTCGTATTTATTTCTCTTTCCAAATTCGTAGAATCAGTCTTTTTTGAATTTTCATAATCGCCTCGATCTCTGCGTACTTTTTATCCTTTTAGCCGCCGGTAGCGTAATCGTTTCTTCTTGCTTCGATTGCCGCGCCCTTTTTGTTTCTCTAGCCGCCGATAGCGTAATTGTTTCTTTTTGTAATCATTACTTTACCATTTACCAAGGCAATGTATTTAAACTTCACAGACACTCCCATCATCTTCTACCTTTTCAAATTTGTATCTTCGAGTTTTCCATAGTCTCTTTCTCTCATGTGTATTCATCTTCTTCCATCGTTCGTTGTCAACAGATCCACTCTTTTTCTGTAAGATCTTTCTTTTTCTTCATTTTCCTTTATTCATCATGGTTTACCCTGTTGAATATTTGATAAATTTCGCTCTGATTTTTCCATTCCCTCCTGTGTTGTTTTGGAAGAGCTTTCTGAGCCTTCTGATTATTTCTGTTTGGCTGAGGGACATTGGTTCCCCAGCCTCTTTATTACTGAGTGTGGATTTTATTTTCCACCAAATCCCTTGTGTCTGGAATTATGTCATTACTTTGACGTTGTTCCTGCAAGAATAGCCCCCAATACATGGAGAATAGTTAATGGGGTTCATAAATTAAATCAAGTCCATGGAACTCGCATAGGAATTCCAGAAATCATGTACTGCTATAGATGGGCAGCTAAGATAACATTTTTTATTTAAAAACTAGATTTTTAAATAGAGCCTTAGTAGTCAATCTCCCTGATGCCAATAGGGATTATTTTGAACACGGGGTTGTCATAAAAAATTGGCAACACCCTCCATTAACTGGAGATGAGGTTTACCAGGGTCCCAGATGCCCTCCTTATGGCAATGGGATAGGTTATTTTTATTTCGTTTGATTTATTTTAAAATTATGCTTCCTTTATGTTTGATAAAATGTGTCACTGATGGCAATGTTTATTTATTTGCAGTTGATAGCAAAAGAAAGTGCCCAAAAGAAGCAGATGTCAATATAAGGCATTTGAAACTTATCTGGAGTCTGCATCAGAGTGTTGCCGACGAGCACATTAGATCAGCATCATATCTGTTGCAGTACAAGAGCTATACACCTCCTTTACTGCTCGTCCAGTAATAAGTGATACAGAGCCAGTACCAGCTTCCACCAGCTCCTCGCTTGAATCTCACGTCCCTTTAAGCAAAAGGATGAAGAGAAGAAGACCTCCCACTCTGTTCGAGAAACCTGCCTCTGGTTCTGGTGAGGCAAAAAGAAGTAAAGTTGATGTCCCAGGGGAGGGGACAAAGAAGAATGATGCACCTTCCTCGGCTGCTGTTGTGAAGGTTGCCGAGAAGTCCGCAGTGGCTCCGAGAAGGTCTGCTGCTCCTAGAGAGGTGATTGTAATATCACCGACCAAGGGTTCTTCCTTGGTTGAATCTATTCCTGTTCCCCCGAGGAGGCTGAAGAAGAGCTCCTCGGTCAATTTGGTTGACACCATCACTCAGCCCCCAGCTACTGGAACTGGGGTTCCAACTTTTGTTCCCTCGAGCTCTGCCATGAGCTCGGTAAAGTCCTGGATCATTCCCGGGGTCCAAGGTACTGAAGAAAACCTTACTCGGGACATGGTCACTTCATTAGTTGCTCGTCACCTTGCTTCTGTAAGTCTTCTTACTTTGAACTTTTCATATTTCCCTTGTCATTTCTGTTTCTGACTTGCTTTCTTTTTACTTTCACAGTTGACGAGCTTCTTTAATATAATTCTGAAGAAGGATGAAGCAATTAAAGCTTCCTGCTCCTCGTCCAGTGTGGAGGGAGCTCTGGAAGAAGCAATCAAGTCTTTGGACGATTCTCGCCAGACATATGCTACTGACAAGGCTGTCTGGGAGAAAAAGCTTGCCTCCATCGAGCAAGAGAAAGCTCGAGCTGTTGATGCCTCCAAGGAGTTGGAGAAGAGAATAAATGCCCTGGAGAAGGCAAAAAAGGAGCTCGAAGAGAAACTCAAAACTGCTGGGGAGCTTGAAGATAAGCTCAGGGTTACTGAGGAAAAATTGGGCCAACTTCAGGAAGTAAGTCGACAGAAGGAGGATGTTGAAAGTAAATTGAAGACTGCTGAAGACCTTCTATTCGAGAAGCTTTCCTCGGAGAAGTTGAAGAGGAAGATGGCTGTGAAGAAGTCCTTCAGCGCTGGCTGGGATAAGGGGTGGAATAAGGAGTTGACTGCCATGGTGTCGCAAGTGGACTATGGCAGCCTCAAATACTTTAGGGATGGATGGGTCGCTGCCCTTCAGGAGATGAAAGTGGATGAAAATTCTGAGCTCTTTCAGCAATACATCCCTGGTCCCCCTCTAACTCCTGAAGACTTAAAAGAGGACGAAGCTGCCTCCGAAGAGTCTTCTATGGTGATGGGTGATCATCCCCCAGCCATTCAGCCTGCTGTCGAGGAACTTCAGCAGATCGTTACTTCCTTCGAGCAACTGATAGTTCTCCCCGAGCAACTATCCATTCCCTCCGAGCAACCTACTTCCTCGTCCCAGCCTCCCGAGAAGGTTTTGGGAGACAAGGAAAAGGTGTAGAGTTGTTCGGGTTTATCTTTACATTTTATTTTTCTTTTATCAAATGTAACCCAAAACTTGTAACTCTGAACTATGATATAATAAAACTTGGACTTTTTACATACTGTTGTCTATCTTCATACTCTGTATTGATTCTTATTGATTATTGCCTTTTCTTTCTCTTTTAGTTTCTGGCCAGGATGGAATTGTTATCTGCTCATGATACAAAGCTGCTGCGAAGGCTGGTCACACAGACCTGAGTGCAGCACAAGTTGTAGACATCCTCGGCCAAGATGATTCAGAACAGGCAGTTGAAGCATATCAATATCTGAAGTGTATTCTTGATCGAGCAGTGGCCAATAATGTGGCCTATTATAATATGATCGAGGATCTCCAAGGCACCCTCGAAGACCTTCAGCAACAATACAAAGAATCAACTGCCCTGTTGCATGAAAGTTACGAGAAGAAGTACAAGCTGGTCATTGCCGACAAGGTCTACGAGAAGATTTTTACTGGGTATGATGTGAGGGAGAGAACTCTGAAGGGTGAAGTCGAGGAGTGCAGACAAATTACCGAGTTGTTAGAGCAAGAGAACAACAACTTGCAGAAAGAGCTATCACAGTTGAAGTCTGCAGCCTCTTCTTTAAAAGCCTTAATCCTAGTGACCGATGAGGGATTCTCGTTCTTAGAGGTCATGAATGCCAACTTGAGGGACGAGTTGGAAACCTTAAAGAGATCTGGTCCTTCTTCTTCTTCTCGGGGACGAGCAAGAGCACCTCGGGGACAAGCAAGAGCAGTTTGGATTCCTGTCGAGGAACAAAGGACTCAGTCTACTCTAGAGAATTAGGCCTTCCAGTTAATGGCGAAGAACTAGGTGTTGGTTGAAATGTCAAAGAAGATCAGGGACTTGGAAGAGCAGCTCTCTGAGCAGAAATCTACCTTGGAGGACAAAGAGCTCTTCGTCAAAAATCTCCATGAGCAGCTGGACAGACTAACATATCAGTTCGATAAACAACCCAGGGAGTTCTGGATGGCTGGATACAACGAAGCACTATACCATTTGGACGATCGTATCCAGAATGCCAATAATGAGGGCTATAAGCAGGGCTGGTTGAATGCCCTAGGTGTGTTGTAACTCGAACAGGGTCATTACCTGTGGGACTACCATGATCCCGGGCTGCTCGACTTACCTGTGCCACCGTACAAATTGGATATGAGTTGGATCCCCGCACGGGCCATTCCTCGGAGCTTGATTTCAAAGTATCTCGGTGACTATAATCTCCATTCAAAAGCCGATATATCTCGTCCCGAGCATCTCTTAGATCGACCATCCGTGATGAATGTCAGGATGTTGAAGGATCTCAACTTTATAAATTCTCCTCTGGCTTTAAATGATCCGCCTGCTGGCGAGGAACCTGTGTCAAAAGCAGAGGGAAAAAGACCAGTAGAATAGTAATTTTGATGTAATAGTTAGTATACATTTCAATATCAATGTAACTTTCATTTCATTATCAATGTAATTTATTTTGAATTCAATGAAAGACTTTCATTTTTGTTTGCAAATCTTAATTGCTATTGTCTTGTAATTATCAAACACTTTATATTTGTGCATGCATATCTGTTAAAAAGATAACAATATTGTGTGGTTTTGTCGACCAACTCAGTAATAATTAAAAAGTTACAAGTATCAATAATGTAGCTCGATCACTTGATAATAAAGTTTTGTTTCTCGACCAACTTAGCAATAAAGTAACGAGTATAAAAAATGTTGCTCGATCACTTAATAATAAAGTCACGAGTATAAAAAATGTTTAAAATGTTTCCAACCAATCAAGGTCGTCAGATTCTCCATGTCGACCAACTACAATTAGTGGGTTTTTATCCCCGACCAGCCATAGTTAGTAAATTTTTCTTTTAAATGTTTCCGACCAACCAAGTTCGGTATATTTTCCTTGTCGACCAACTACAGTTGGTGGGTTTTTATCCCCGACCAGCCATAGTTAGTAGACTTTGGTGCTTTCTGGAACAATCTTACCTCCCGACCAACATAAGTTGTCATTTTCGAGAATATATGTACTTCCTAACCAACATAAGTTGGCATTTTTAGGAATATTTTGTTTCCTAGCCAAACAGGTTGGCATTTTTAGGAATATTTTGTTTCCTAACCAACCGAGGTTGGCATTTTTAGGAATATGTTGTTTCCTAACCAAACATGTTGGAATTTTTAGGAATATTTTGTTTCCTAACCAAACAGGTTGGCATTTTTAGGAATATTTTGTTTCCTAACCAATCGAGGTTGGCATTTTTAGGAATATTTTGTTTCCTAACCAACCGAGGTTGGCATTTTTAGGAATATTTTTGCTGAGTAGTCTGAGCTTTGCCGAGTTTTATCGAGTAGTGTGTAGCACTAGTATTCCCCGAAAAATTTTCAATAAAAAGAGAAACTTGCATAATATCTTCATTTTATTCATACCGATGGAACTGCGTTACATGGGAATATACATCACTGATAATACTTGCGCAGATGCTCTGCGTTCCATGCATTCTTAAACTCCTCCCCCTCTAGAGTTGCTATTCGGTAAGTTCCTGGTCTAACAACTTCTGTAACTCGGTATGGTCCATGCCAGTTTGCCTCCAGTTTATTGTGCTTTTGAATTACTTTCTTCAGCACATAGTCTCCTTCTTTCAGGTCGCATTTCTTCACCCTTTTATTGTAGAATAGAGTTGTTCGTTGTTGATATGCAACATTTCTGATGGCTGCTTCTTCTCTAACTTCCTCGAGCATGTCTAAATCCAATCTTCTCATTAAGTCACTGACAGGGGAATTGAAATTCAGTACCCTGTGTGTTGGGAGGCCCAACTCGGCAGGTATAACGGCTTCACTTCCAAACGCCAGCATATATGGTGATTCTCCAGTTGCTACTCGGGGGGTAGTTCGGTAAGCCCAGAGTACTGATTGTAGCTCGTTGATCCAATTCAATTTTGTATCATCCAGTCTTTTCTTCAAGCCATTTAGCAGCATTCTGTTTGTCACTTCAGTTTGTCCATTGCTTTGAGGATGGCCTGGTGCTGAGTGGACCTTCAAAATATTTGACTGATGACAATAGGCAGCGAACTCCTCGTTATCAAATTATGTTCCATGGTCTGTGATGAAGGCATGAGGAAGACCATATCGACAAATGATGTTCTTCCAAACAAATTGGTACACCTTCTCATACGTCATATCAATGAGTGGCTCGGCTTCTACCCACTTAGTAAAATAATCCACTGCGACGACGAGGTATTTGAACCTTCCTCGGGTCGTTGGCAGTGGCCCAACCAAATCAATTCCCCACATGGCGAATGGCCAAGGGGAAGTTATGGGTGTTCTTCGGATGGAGGAAAAACGTTGGCACTTGTCACATTTCTTTGCATAGGCTATACAATCAGCCCTCATCGCCGGCCAGTAGTATCCCTGCGTCATCACCTTTTGTAAAAGCATCTGACCTGCTACATGTGCTCCACAGGACCCTTCATGGATCTCTTCAATCAAATCTTTTACCTCGGAGGGATGTACACATCTCTGTAAACCTGCCATAATTCCTCGTCTATATAAAACACCATTAGTTAATACATACCGAGCAACTTTAAACTTCAATTTCTTGGCTGCGAGCTTGTCAATTGGTAATTCTCCCTCCTCAATATATGCCCTGATGGGATCCATCCAAGATGGTCCTAAATCAAAGGTAATAAAGTTCATCGTCAGATCTTCATCTATACTCCGACCAGCCAACACTTCAATTGGGATTGTTCGTCGTAGCTCGGTACGAGTAGCTGATGCTAGTCGAGCTAGGGTGTCTGCTCTCGCATTCTCCATTCTTGGTATTCTGACCAGCTGAATAGCGGAAAATTCTGACACCAGCTCCTTTGCCTTTGCATGATATCTGATCATTAATTCTCCTCTAACTGCATACACTCCAAACATTTGATTTACAATTAATTGAGAATCACTGAAAATAATAACCTGCTGCGCCTCCATAATTTTCGCTAAATTAAGTCCTGCAATCATGGCCTCATACTCAGCCTCATTATTGGAAGCTTTGAATTGGAAACACAAGGCGTATTCCATGTCGACTTCGTCTGGAGTGCTCAAAACTATCCCCGCGCCACATCCTGCAGTGCAAGACGAGCCATCTACATATAGCCTCCATATAGGTAACTCGTCTTCAAATTTCTGCTCTGTCAGAGTTCCTCGGTGAAATATTTGCTGCTTCCTTTCATCTTCCCCGGATATTTCTCGCTCTTCGTCGATCATCTTTTCTTGCCCTTTTACCAACCGGAGTTGGTCTGAGCTCGAATTTAATGATCTTGTAACATCCACTTGCCCTTTTACCAACCGGAGTTGGTATGAGCTAGCGTTTGTTGATCCTGTAACATCCACAGGTTGATCAGTGAGAAACTTTTGCTCCTCGGGGGTATCAGAATAGGTGAACTCTGCTATAAAATCTGCAACAGCTTTCCCTTTTATCGATGATCTGGGTTCATAGACTATATCATATTCACCGAGCTCTATTGCCCAGTACATCAATCTCCCTAATTTTTCTGGCTTATGAAGGGCTTGCCTCAATGGCATATCGGTATATACTACTATGGTATGAGCCTGGAAGTATGGCCTCATTCTCCTACTCGCCTCGATCAACGCCAGTGCCAATTTTTCCAGCCTTGGATATCTGATCTCTGCTCCTCGGAAGGCCTTAGTTGTGTAGTAAATTAGTTTTTGTACTCCATTCTCCACTCTGATTAACGTCGAGCTATCTGCATTCTCGGACACTGCAAGATACAAGTATAATTTTTCTCCCATCACTGGCCTGGACAACAGTGGAGGTGCTCCCAAGTATTTCTTCAAGTCTTGAAAAGTCTTCTCACACTCATCATTCCACTCAAAAGTCTTTCTGAGTGTCTTGAAGAATGGGAGACATCTATTAGTTGCTCGCGATACAAATCTGTTGAGTGTTGCTACTCGTCCTGTAAGACTTTGCACCTCTTTCTTCGTCGTTGGAGATCGCAGCCCTAATAGAGCTTTGATATTTTCAGGATTTGCCTCAATTCCTCGTTGATTGACAATGTACCCGAGGAACATGCCTTCTCGTACTCCAAATATGCACTTCGTCGGGTTCAACTTCATTTGATATTTATCCAGTTGATCAAAAGTCTGACTTAAGTCAACCAGATGATCGGTAGCTTTCTTTCTTTTCATCAGCATATCGTCAACATATACTTCCATATTTCAACTGATTTGTTCAGCAAAGACCTTGTTCATCAGCCGCTGATATATCGCACCTGTATTTTTCAAACCAAAAGGCATAACATTATAACAATAAGTTCCCCTAGGGGTAATGAAAGAAGTACTTTCCCTGTCTTCAGGTTTCATTTTGATCTGATTGTAACCAGAGTAAGCATCCATGAAGCTCAGCAACTCATGTCCCGAGGTAGCATCCACCAGTTGATCAATTCGGGGCAGTGGAAAGTGATCCTTTGGGCATGCTTTGTTGAGGTCGGTGAAGTCCACACACATCCTCCATTTGTTATTCTTCTTTTTTACCATCACCACATTAGCTAACCAGTCTGGATATTTAACATCATCAATGAAGCAAGCTTTCTGGAGCTTCTCGACTTCCTCCTGTATAGCTTGATTCTTCTCGGGGCTGAACACTCTTCTTCTCTGCTTCATAGGCTTGATCTCCTTATTCACATTGAGCTCGTGACATAAGAAGTTTGGGTCTATCCCAGGCATATCTTCATGACTCCATGCAAAAGTTTATCTTCTGCTTCTAAGGAAAGTTATCAATTCCTGTTTTAATGAGGCTTCCAACGACGAACTTACTTGAGTGGTTCGCTCAGGGTGTTCGTCGTCCAGAATGATGTTTTCAGTAGCTTCCACCACTTGACCCTTCACGAGTTGAGACTCATCTCTACGATCCAAAGTTTCAATTTATGCACCTTCATCCACTTGATAGGTAGTAGTCTTTCTCTTTGATTCTTCTAGTTCTTCTTGCTCGGTGGATGAATAATAGCATTCCCGAGCTACTTTCTGATCACCTTTCACAACTTCTACTCCAAAATTTATTGGAAATTTTAGGCACTGATGCACGGTAGATGGTACAGCCTCGAACTTCTTCAATCCTACTCTTCCCATGATGATATTGTATGATGATTGAACATTCTTATCCATCACAAATAAGCGTATTCTTTCTGTTCGACAAGCAGGCCATGTACCAATGAATATATCCAACTTGATCGTCCCAAGTGGAAAAACTTTCTCGCCAGCAAAATCGAGGAGGGGTCTATGATAAGGTTCCAATTGAGATAGCTTTAGATTCAAACTGTCGAAGCACGAGTAGAACTTGATGTCTTCCGAGCTACCATTGTCTACCAATACTCTTGAAATCATTACCTCCTTCATTCTCATCTTGATCACCAGTGGGTCATCATGAGGATATAGATCATCTGCCATGTCATTCTTCGAGAAACCAATTACTAATTTCTCTTTGTTCACCTTTCTCGGGCGATCCTCCTCAGCTAAATTTATTCGTTGAATGTACGAGCAAGCTTGAGCCTTACATAGGTAAGATTTTCTCTCCGTAGTAAGGTCTCCTCCTCCTGCATCTCCACCTGTTATAACATTACAATCAAATGACCCAAAGCGTATTGAAAATACTTCTCGTTCTGGCTGCCTTGGTCTCTTGGGAAGATCGGGGTCATCTTCTGGATCAACTTCATTGTTTCTTTTCTTTCTCTCCTCTACTCGACGAGGAGATTTAGACATATCTCTTGTTCGGTTGATGTTTCTTCTTTCATTTCTACGATCAACGTACTTTGCCAGTTTTCCTCGTCTAATGAGTGTTTCGATCTCATTCTGAAGAGCTATGCAATTTTTGGTCATATGGCCATGATCTTTGTGAAACTCGTAATATTTTTCCCTATTCCTCGTGTCAGGGTCTGCCTTCATTTTCTTTGGCCAGTTTAACTCCTCGTTGTTCTTGATTTCTCCCAGGACGTGGTTGATATCTATCTTCAAAGGAGTATAATTATCAAATTTCTTCAAGACCTCCCATGACGACCTATTTTTTGATTGTTTGTCACCACCATTGTTCTTATGCTCTTTCTTCTTGGCTTTGTCGACTTCCACCTTGGTTTCTTTATCCATATTCTTCTTCGCAGCCATAGCCTCCTCGACATTCATGATTTTGGCTGCTTTTGCCATCAATTCTGACATAGTTATGGGTGGATCTTTGGCCAAAGTGTAATACAACTTGTTAGGCAACAGCCCACTCATCAAGGAAGTGATCGCTGTCTTCTCCTCATAATCAATGACTTCAAGTTTCTCGTTATTAAAACGAGTTATATAATCTCTGGTACTTTCACCAACTTTTTGTCTAACACTTAACAAATGTCCTACTCGTTTAACTGGCTTTGCCCCAAAGCAGAAATTTCCAATGAATAACTCGGCCAGTTAAAAGAAAGTTGAGATCTTACCCCGAGGAAGATTATTATACCATACTTGAGCAGATCCGGTAAGAGTTCCCGAGAATGCCCTGCATCTCATCTCGTCTGGGACAGCATAGATGTCGGCAGCAGCTTGATATTGTTCTATATGAAGAACAAGGTCAGTCTTTCCATCATATTTGGGGGTCACAACAGGTGCTTTGAACTTTGATGGTGTTGGAAAATCTACAATATCCTGGACAAAAGGTGTTCCTCGAACAAAGGTTCGTTGTAGAGGGTTCTTGGCTTTAACCATTTCCCCTAATCTATCATCCAGCTTTTGAATAGAGCCTTTCCACGCATCATTTCCTTCTTCGGGCCTGTTGGTTCGAGTAGCTGATCGCGTTGAAGTGGCTTCCTGGGATCTATCTTGACGAGCAGCTGGTCGCGACTGGGCAGATCCTTCCCTTAAGGTTGTTGATCGTCGAAAGCTCCTCGATGTTGCATTAAGAGGACTTTTGTTCCTCCTAGGGCCTAATCGGTCGAAAGGAGAAACCCTACTTAATCTTTCCAATGCGCTGGTACTTTCTGGGGAGAGAGTGACACGTTGTTCAGTATCTGTGGCTCGCATTGATGAAGTTCGCCCAAGTTGATAAGAAAAATCTTCAGATTCTTCATTGCGATATGAATTGGTACACCTAGTACGTGAGGATGGTGCACGGGTGTTTCTTTGAATACTTCATGGTCCTGAATGGGCTGACGCACCGCCATGGAGAGTTTGGATGAGTTGTTGCATTGTTTCTTGCATGACGGTCTGGCCCTGAGCCATATTTGTCATTATTCCAGCCAGATCTGGAATATTTGGCGGAGCAGATGGATTTGAAGGGCTTCCAGCGTTTCGATTGCTGGATTTTGGAATATCAGCCATTAGTGATGAATTGTTTTTTATGGAAAACGATATTACCAGTCGTTCCCACAGACGGCGCCAATCTGTTGATGTAAAAAATTAGATCACTCTAATTATTCAATCACAGATAAATAAATAAGACAAAGAATTTTAAAGTGGTTCAGCCTTATAAGAATGGCCTACGTCCACTGTTGTGTTATTGCTGAGTGTTTGGGAATTCTCGATTACAAGTTCTATCAAGAAATTTCGGTCTGGATTTGGGCCCCTTTACAATGAGGATTGTACAATGTATTTATAGCCCTGAGGCTGTAATGTGAAAGGGTAATACATTGAATGAGGTACATATGAAAGGGTAATACATTTAATACCCCTTAAGCGTGTGCGTCTCAATGATAAGCATTTAATGAATCAGTTGAACTGTTGGTTATCCAACTATTAATGCTTTGTTCGAGGTGCAGCTCGGACCGCCTAAGCTTCTCGGTAATTAAGAGTTCCTCGGTGAGGTATTGTTCTTCGGAGCGTGTGAGTTCCTCGGGGAAGCAGTGTTCCTCGGGGAAATATTCTTCCTCGTTGTAGTCTTGTTCCTCGGAGCGCGTGAGTTCCTCGGAAGTGTTTGTTGTTGCCATGTAGATCGCCACGTGTCTTCATTCAATTGGGCCATGTCAGCAGAGTAAATTTGGTATCAACAATGTACATAAAAATTCCAAAAAAATACTAAAAAAAATTAGTTAGTGTTAGAATAAATTTTAGGTTTAATTTTTATTTTTGTAATCAAGTGCTGAAAATTGTGAAGAAGTTGACCGCATGTCAAGGCGCATTTCAAGATATATTTGAGGAAAAAATTACGTACCGTATTTCTTTTTTCTCTTTTCAATTTATATCCTTCTTGACATATTTTTTCTGCACACGTGAGAATATTTGGCTAAACACCATGTTCAAGGGGTGGGATCCACTACGTAGGATATTAATTTAATTAATTGGTTTCATTAATTTTATATTTCTAGGTTTATTAATTTAGATTTGTCACAAATTAATTTATGTACCGAGAGATAGTAAATTAATTTTACAAATTAATGTTTGATTTTAGGAATTGAACTAGAGATAGGTTTTTCCTCAATCTAAATATTAATATGATTTTAAAATTTGAGGATTGATACTATTTTTATTAAATTGATCCTAGCGCGTAATTTTCTTGAAAATAATATAATTCTTAATTTTTCATTGTGTGACATTTTTAAATTAGTTTTCTGAATAAGATATTATTAAATTTATAATTGTAACGAGAGTTAGATTATCGATTTAATATTATCTCGAAATATTTCAAATTAATAAATTGAGAAATTAAAATAATTGATAATGCAGTGTAATCCCATCTCTTGAGATTCTCACATTTCTCATAATCGATTACAAATTATTTTTCTTTATTTAGTCAGTTCGTAATTTCAGCATTCATTAGTTAATTTTCCCTTGAAATTGTTTTTTAAAAAAAGAGATAAATATTAAATAAATAAAAAATTTGAATTGCAAGTTTTCACATTAATTGTTTCACCTTGAAAGTTGGATTGATACCCGTACTTACCGCAATACGAGTTATTTTAGACAAATTTTTCAGGTATTTTAGGGATTTTGAGATTGGCTTTTGAAGACAACGACCATACGCAAAATGCCCCTTATCAAATGTCCTCTATGAAATGATCCTATATATGTGGTTTGTGAGAATGGAAAGGACAAAGCTGCAAAAAATCGCAAGTGCTCTTAAGTCCCACATGGAGTTGTTCAGTACCATGATAGTCAGTAGGTTGGGAAAGTGCGGTAAAGTCTAGAGTAACATGGTGAGTGGCACCTGTGTCGGGAAATCAATTGAGTTGTGGCGATCCCTGTGAATAGGTTGTCAAATGGGCATGAGGGTTGATGGTGTGAGTGAATGAATAGGATGCAAGAATATAGAAGAGTTTTTTTTATGACAATTAGGAATGAAACAGGGATGGTTTATTTTATCATTTTATGACTACATATATCCAGTCTGATCTCGTGGGCATGCTAAATACACAGCCTAAGTCCATCTCAATTTTTTTATTGAGTATTTTTCATCTCAACCCAGTTGTACGGGCCTATACTTACTACCCAGGTACTAAATTTATTGAGTTGGCCTAGACGGCTGGGTTGGCATCCCGACCCATGAACAGACTTAGGTAAGGGATTGAAAACAGGAGAGGAAAGGTCTCTCATTAGAAATAAATTTTCATTAGGTAAGGGGTTTCTAATAATGTAAAATAAAATGAAATTGTATCGAGCTTCACCGCCTTTAGCTAGAAAAGCAAGCAAGAAGCCACTTATTATTTTAAATTCTATTTGAGGCATCATATTTTAATATATAAAGAATATAGAAAATAAAGTCTGATATTATTACCCGATGATAATGTGGACGAGCAAATAGACATTTATTTGGGTTGGATTGAGGGGGGTAGGTGGGTAAAATTGAGTGTTCTTGATATGAAGACATGGTAGTATCTCTTGAGAAAATTTAAATTATGAATGATTTAAAATCGAAGAAACTCTTGAAATACAATCTATTTCCCTGGTAACATTGCGATTTTGAATTGAGTTGTTTTTAACACCAAATATTTCGATTTATGTTTAGTTATTCATGTAGGGGTTTGATGAAGTATAATTATAAGGGTACAAATCATGCCTTTTTTCCACTTTCTTTTTCAAAATAGTTTAGCCGAGAAGATTAGCCTCAACATCTACTTATCGTATAGTGGTCTCATAACTAAAATATTTTTAGCGTTCTGGATTTAACTTATAGGCTTGAATTAGGCCTTTTAGCGTTTATTATTTTCTCTTAGATTATTTTTTTTGTTTCAGCCTTTTTTGATTTGTTTCTTGAATGAATGCATTTTTAGGAATTAAGTTAATATGAATGCAGACATGGATTTGGACGACTCTGATGTTTTGGGTTACGGTAATCAGTCTAGTGGGTCTGGTCAGCCATGAGCAACTCCAAATTTCCATTTCGATGGTGGAGATTATAATGTTGGGTCTGAAGATCAAGATGAATCAGTTGCAGATTTATTCGTGAGATTAAATTCTTACCCTATTCTTTAGCCACTCATCAATACTGCATTTTCATATAAAATGCTTTGAAAAGAGAAAAAACGTTAGCACCAATTTCCAGTTTAGATTTATCAAAAGTTTTTTGGGAAGGAAAAACATTTAGTGTACCCCTCAAGGTTTTTTTCTGCCTTTTTAGTTATCATCTACTTTCATTGATCTTGTACGTATATTTGATTCTACTCCACCTACCTCAAATTAAGAGCCAATGTTTTCTTTTTAGGATGTCTTAAATCAAGAGTTGTGTTTCTCAAATAAATGTACCAAAGCTTTTATTGTCTAAACAAGATTTGATTTCAACCATTCTTTACATATAACTATGTAAGTAAACTTTTCTTAGTTTTTGTAAAGTTAGTTACTGACTATTATCTTTTTATGAGCTTGAAATTTTTGAAATGTTAGTTTTCTTATGCAATAATGTTGTATTTCAACTACTATTTATTACTAATATTTTTTTTTTTGCAATAATGTTTGTACTTCAACTAATTTTAATTATCAATATCAATGTTATAAAGTTTAGTCTGTTTTCAATATTTTAGAGTTTAGCCTATTTTCAATATTTTAAAATTTACCCTTTTTTCTCTCTCCCTCCTTTGGGAATTACAATCCAATATACAACTGAACCTTTAGATCTACTTTGGGCTCGGGACACGAGTACCATGGATCTATTTTAGAGTTTGAGTACCATACAAGAATGATACTAATATATTTTTAAGAATTAATGGTAAAACAACTGTCAAAGTCATTAGTTCGATGACTAGTATTTTTTTATTTATAAAATAAATATTGTACAAATTCATGCATTATTTGATATTGTTGGTATCCTAATTATAAATTAACAATAGCAAAATATTGCAGTAGTAGACAAATAACTGATATAACCTTGGGAATTAATATCATTCTGAATTTTTTTTCATCTTTGCATGTAGTTTTCAATCAATAATGTTGAAAGAATACTATGTATTGGAGCCGAACGGACTGGATGTTTTAGCACGTTGGTACTTTCTTCTCATTGGCATGAAAAAGAATTTGTTATTGTTGATATTTTCGAGGAATAAATTTATAAGTGGAGTGATAATGAGTGTTGATGTAAAAAATTAGATTATATCTAATTATTTAATCACAGATAAAATAAATGAAACAAAGAGTTTTAAAAGTGGTTCAGCCTTATAAGAATGGCCTACGTCCACTGTTATGTTATTGCTGAGTGTTTGGAAATTCTCGATTACAAGTTCTATCAAGAAATTCTGGTCCCCTGACAATGAGGATTGTACAATGTATTTATAGCCCTGAGGCTGTAATGTGAAAGGGTAATACATTGAATGAGGTACATATGAAAGGGTAATACATTTAATACCCCTTAAGCGTGTGCGTCTCAATGATAAGCATTTAATGAATCAGTTGAACTGTTGGTTATCCAACTATTAATGCTTTGTTCGAGGTGCAGCTCGGACCGCCTAAGCTTCTCGGTATTCAAGAGTTCCTCGGTGAGGTATTGTTCTTCGGAGCGTGTGAGTTCCTCAGGGAAGCAGTGTTCCTAATTGCAGTGTGGTTCCTCGGAGCGTCTGAGTTCCTCGGAAGTGTTTGTTGTTGCCACGTAGATTGCCACGCGTCTTCATTCAATTGGGCCTTGTCAGCAGACTAAATTTGGTATCAACAGAAGCCCCCAATGTTTCATAGTTCAAAATTTGAGGAGTATGGAACATTCTTTCTCAGAATATGGTAGTTTTAAATGGTCCTCCTGATTTTTAGGAGTGTTTCCTTTGTATTTATTTTTCCTTCCAAATTCGTAGAATCAGGCTTTTTTGAATTTTTATAACCGTCTCGATCTCCGTGTACTTTTTGTCCTTCTAGCCGCCGGTTGCGTAATCGTTTCTTTTTGTAATCATTAACTTTACCGTTTCCCAAGGCAGAGGATTTAAGCGCCACAGACAATCCCATCGTCTTCTACCTTTTCAAATTTGTATCTTCGAATTTTTCATTGTCTTACTCTCTTGTGCGTTCATCCTTTCCATCGTTCGTTGTCAACAGATCCACTCTTTTTCTGTAAGATCTTCTTCCTTCTTCTTCATTTCCTTCTTTCATCATGGTTTATCCTGTAGAATCGATTGATAAATTTCGCTCTGATTTCTCTATTCCCTCCTGGTTTATTTTGGAAGAGCTTTCTGAGCCTTCTGACTATTTCCATTTGGCGGAGGGACATTGGTTCCCCAGTCTCTTTGTTGCTGAGTGTGGATTTTCTTTTCCTCCCAACCCTCTATGTCTGGAATTATATCAGTACTTTGACGTGGTTCCTGCAAGAATAGCCCCCAATACATGGAGAATAGTTAATGGGGTTCATAGACTAAATCAAATTCATGGAACTCGCATAGGAATTCCAGAAATCATATTTTGTTATAGATGGGTTGTTGGGGATAATACTTTTTATTTAAAAACTAGATTTTTAAATAGGTCTTTAGTGATCAATCTCCCGGATGCCAATAGGGACTATTTTGAGCACGAGATTGTTATAAAAAATTGGCAACATGCTCCTTTATCTGGAGATGAAGTTTACCAGGGTCCCTGATGCCCTCCCTATGGCAATGGGATAGGTTATTTTTATTTCATTTTACTTATTTTGAAATCATGCTTCTTCTGTGTTTGACAAAATGTGCCACTGATATTTTAATTTTGATTTATTTGCAGTTGATAGCAAAAGAAAGTGTCCAAAGGAGGCCGGCGTTAATATAAGGCACTTAAAACTTATCTGAAGTCTGCATCAAACTGTTGCTGACGAGCACATTAGGTCAACTTCATATCTGTTGCAGTACAAGACTTACACTACGTCTTTTACTGCTCGTACGGTAATAAGTGAAGTAGAACCAGTACCAGCTTCTACCAGTTCTTCACCCGAGTCATACGTTCCTTTAAGTGAAAGGATAAAGAAAAGAAGACCTCCCACTCTCTTCAAGAAACCTGCCTCTGCTGCTGGAGAGGTGAAAAGAAGTAAACATGATGTCCCAGAAGGGGCAAAGAAAAATGATGCACCCCCTCCGGCTGCTCTTATGAAGGTTGCCGAGAAGCCCCAAATGGCCCCGAGCAAGTCTGCTGCTCCAGGAGAAGTGATTGTAATATCACCGACTAAGAGTTCTTCCTTGGTCGAAACTATTCCTGTTCCCCCGAGGAAGCTGAAGAAGAGCTCCTCGGTCAATTTGGCTGAAACCAGCTCTCAGCCCCCATCTACTGGAACTGGTATTCCTACTTTTGTTCCCCCGAGCTCTGCCATGAGCTCGGTGAAGACTTGGATTATTCCCAAGATTCAAGGTATTGAAGAGAACCTTTCTCGGGACATGGTTGCCTCATTGGCTGCTTGCCATATTGCTTCTGTAAGTGTTCTTACTTTGAACTTTTCATCTTTCCCTTGTTATATCTGTCTCTGACTTGCTTTCATTTTCTTTTCACAGTTGGTGAGCTGCTTTATTATAATTTTGAAGAAAGATGAAGCTATTAAAGCTTCAAGCTCCTCATCTGGGGTGGAGGAAGCTCTAGTCAGCCTGACGAAGTCTTCGGAAGATTCTCGTCAGAAGTATGATACTGACAAGGCTGCTTGGGAGAAGAAACTTACCTCCACCGAGCAGGAGAAGGCTCAGGTTGTTGAAGTCTCCAAGGGGTTGGAGAAAAAAGTGAATACTTTGGAGAAGAATAATAAAGAGCTTGGAGGGAAGCTAAAAGATGCTGGAGAGCTTGAGAATAAGCTCAAGGTTGCTGAGAAAGAACTAATCCAACTTCGCGAAGTAAGTTGCCAGAAGGAAGAAGTTGAGAATAAACTGAAGACTGCTGAAAATCTTTTGTCCGAGAAGCTTTCCTCGGAGAAGTTAAAGAGGAAAATGGTTGTGAATAAGTCTTTCAGCGCCGGCTGGGACAATGGGTGGAACAAAGGCTTGGCTGGCATGATGTCTCAAGTAGAATATGGCAGCCTTAAATACTTTAGAGATGGGTGGGTCACTGCTCTTTAGGAGATGAAGGTTGATGAAGATTCCGAACTCTTTCAGCGACACATCCCTGGTCCCCCTCCAACTCTTGAAGAGGAAGAAGAGGACGAAGCTGCCTCCGAAGATTCTTCCATGGTGATGGGAGATCAAGTTTATCATCCCCCAGCCATCCAGTCTATAAATGAGGAACTTCAGCAACTCGCTACTTCCTCCGAGCAACCTCCAGCACTTCCCCAGCTACTATCTGCTCCATCCGAGCAACCTACCTCCTCGTCCCAGCCTCCCGAGAAAGTTTTGGGAGACAAGGAAAATGTGTAGAGTTGTTCGGACTTCTATCTATTTTATTTTTATTTGTCAAATGTAATCCTGAACACGTAACTCTGAATCTTGTACTTCTGACCTTTGTGATATAATAAAATTTGAACTTTTGTTTATGCATACTGTTGTTTCTCCTCTTCATACTCTGTTGGGACTCTTATTGATTATTGCTTTTTCTTCCTCTGCTAGTTTCTGGCCAGGATGGAATTATTATCTGCTCATGATACAAAGCTGTTGAGGTAATGCAATGATTATTTTAAGGCTGGTCACACAGATCTGAGTGCAGCACAAATCGTCGACATCCTCGGCCAAGATGCTTCGGAACAGGCAATTGAAGCCTATCAATACTTGAAGTGTATGCTTGATCGTGCGGTGCCCAACAATGTAGCTTATTATGATATGATTGAGGATCTCCAAGGCACTCTTGAAGACCTTCAACAACAATATAAAGAATCCACTGCCCTCTTGCACGAGGGGTACGAGAAGAAATATCAGCAAATCGTTGCCGACAAGGGATACGATAAACATTTTGTTGGCTACGATGTGAGGGAGAGAACTCTGAGGGGTGAGGTCGAGGAGTGCAGATAAATAGCTGAATTATTAGAGTAAGTGAATAACAACCTGCAAAGAGAATTATCGCAGTTGAAGTCTGCAGCTTCCACTTCAAAAGCCTTGATCCCAGTGACTGATGAGGGATTCTCGTTCTTGGAGGTCGAGAACCCCAACTTGAGGGGTGAGTTGGAAACCTTGAAGAGGTCTGGCCCTTCTACACTTTCTCGTGGATGAGCAAGAGCTGCTCGGGTTCCTGTCGAGGAACAGAGGACTCAATCTGCTTTAGAGAACCAGGCCTTCCAATTAATGGCGAAGAACCAGGCATTGGCTGAAATGTCAAAGAAGATCAGGGACCTGGAAGATCAGTTTTCTGCGTAGAAGTCTGTCTTGGAGAATAAGGAACTCTTCATCAAAAATCTCCATGAACAGCTGGAAAGATTGACATATCAATTCCATAAGCAGTCCAGGGAGTTCTGGATGGCTGGTTACAACGAGGCTCTTTACCACTTGGACGATCGTATCTAGAATGCAAATAATGAGGGCTACAAACAGGGATGGATGAATGCCTTAGGTGTGCTACAACTCGAGCAGGGTCATTACCTATGGGACTACCATGATCCTGGGCTGCTCGACCTACCCGTGCCACCATTCAAACTTGATATGAGTTGGATCCCTGCTCGGGCCATTCCTCGATGCTTAATTTCCAAATATCTCGGCGACTACAGTCTCCATTCCAGTGCTGAGATATCTCGCCCCGAGCACCTCCTAGATCGACCATCCGTGATGAATATCAGGATGTTAAAAGATATCAACTTCATAAATTCTCCTCTTGCTTTAAATGATTCGCCTGCTGGCGAGGAACCTGTTTCAAAAGCAGAGGGGAAGAAACCAATAGAGTAGGAATTTTGATGTAATAGTTAGTATACATTTCATTATCAATGTAATCTGTTTTTGGATTTAATGATAGACTTTTATTTTTGTTCGCAATCTTAATTGCTATTGTCTTGTAAAACACTTTACATCTGTGCATGTGTATCTGTTAAAAAGATAACAATATTGTGTTGTTTGCCAATCAACTTAATATCGACTATGTTGAATTTGTGATAGTCATTTGGAAAAAATGATGTTTTGTTTCTCGACCAACTTAGTAATAACTAAAAAGTTACGAGTATCAAAAATTTTGCTCGATCACTTTCTTGTATTCATAAAATGTTTCCGACCAACCAAGGTCGGTAAATTTTCCTTTTCGACCAACTACAGTTAGTGGGTTTTTATCCCCGACCAGCCATAGTTAGTGGATTTTTTCTTTGACGAGCAACTTTGGCACTTTTTGGAATAGTTTTACCTCCCGACCAACTCAAGTTGGCATTTTAGAAATACTTTTACTTCCCGAGGAATACATAGTTTTACTTCCCGTAGGAATACATTTACTTCCTAACCAACATAAGTTGGCATTTTTAGGAATACAAGTTTTACTTCCCGGAGGAATACCAGTTTTACTTCCCGGAGGAATACAAGTTTTACTTCCCGGAGGAATACAAGTTTTACTTCCCGTAGGAATACAAGTTTTACTTCCCAGAGGAATATAAGTTTTACTTCCCGGAGGAATACATTTACTTCCTAACCAACATAAGTTGGCATTTTTAGGAATACAAGTTTTACTTCCCGGAGGAATACAAGTTTTACTTCCCGGAGGAATACAAGTTTTACTTCCCGGAGGAATACATTTATTTCTCGACCAACCTTAGTTGGCATTTTCGAGAATAAATTTGAGTAGTCCGAGCTCCGAGCTCCGAGCTTTGCAGAGTAGTATAAATTTGAGTAGTCCGAGCTCCGAGTTTTGTAGAGTAGTGTGTAGCACTAATATTCCTCGAAAAACTTTCAATAAAAGGAGAATTTGGCAGAATATCTTCATTTTATTCATACCGAGGGAACTGCATTACATGAGAATATACATCACTGATAATACTTGCGCAGGTGCTCTGCGTTCCATGCATTCTTAAACTCCTCCCCCTCTAAAGTTGCTATTCGGTAAGTTCCTGGTCGAACAACTTATGTAACTCGGTATGGTCCATGCCAGTTTGCCTCCAGTTTATTATGCTTTTGAATCACTTTCTTCAGCAAATAGTCTCCTTCTTTCAGGTCGCACTTCTTCACCCTCTTATTGTAGAACAAAGCTGTTCGTTGTTTGTATGCAGCATTCCTGATGGCTGCTTCTTCTCTAACATCATCGAGCATGTCTAAATCCAATCTTCTCATTAAGTCGCTGACAGGGGAATTGAAATTCAGTACCCTGTGTGTTGGGAGGCCCAACTCGGCAGGTGTAACAGCTTCACTTCCAAACGCTATCATATATGGAGATTCCCCTGTTGCTACTCGGGGAGTAGTTCGGTAATCCCATAGTATTGATTGTAGCTCATTGATCCAATTTGCTTTAGCATCATCCAATCTTTTCTTCAATCCATTCAGAAGCGTTATGTTTGTCACTTCAGTTTGTCCATTGCTTTGAGGATGACCTGGTGCTGAGTGGATTTTCAAAATGTTTGACTGATGACAATAGGCAGCGAACTCCTCGTTATCAAATTGTGTTCCATGGTCTGTGATGAAGGTATGAGGAAGACCATATCGACAAATGATGTTCTTCCAAATAAATTGGTACACCTTGTCGTACGTCATATCAATGAGAGGCTCAGCTTCTACCCACTTAGTAAAATAATCCAATGCGATGACGAGGTATTTGAATCTTCCTCTGGTCGTTGGCAGTGGCCCGACCAAATCTATTCCCCATATGGCAAATGGCCAAGGGGAAGTGATGGGTGTCAACAATGCTTGTGGAGTTCTTCGGATGGAGGAAAAGCGCTGGCACTTGTCACATTTCTTGGCATAGGCTATACAATCAGCCCTCATCGTCGGCCAGTAGTATCCCTACGTCATCACCCTTTGCAAAAGCGTTCGACCTGCTACATGTGCTCCACAGGACCCTTCATGGATCTCTTTAATCAATTATTTCACCTCGGAGGGATGTACACATCTTTGCAAACCTTCCATAATTCCTCATTTATATAGAATATCGTTAGTTAATACATACCGAGCAGCTTTAAACTTCAATTTCTTGGCTGCGAGCTTGTCAATTGGTAATTCTCCCTCCTCAATATATGCCCTGATGGGATCCATCCAATATGGTCCTAAATCAAGGGTAATAAAGTTCATCGTCAGATCTTCATCTATACTCCGACCAGCCAACACTTTAATTGGGATTGTTCTTCGTAGCTCGGTACGAGTAGCTGATGCTAATCGAGCTAGGACGTCTGCTCTTGCATTCTCCATTCTTGGTATTCTGACCAGTTGAATAGCAGGAAATTCTGATACCAACTCCATCACCTTTGCATGGTACTTGATCATTAATTCTCCTTTGACTGCATATACTCCCATCATTTGGTTTACGATCAATTGAGAATCACTGAAAATAATAACCTGCTGCGCCTCCATAATTTTTGCCAAATTAAGACCTGCAATCATGGCCTCATACTCAGCCTCATTATTGGAAGCTTTGAATTGGAATCATAAGGCGTATTCCATGTCGACCTCGTCCGGGCTGTTCAAAACGATCCATGCCCCACAGCCTGTGGTGAAAGATGAGCCATCTACATATAGCTTCCATATAGGTAACTCATGTTCAAATTTTTGATCTGTCAGAGTTCCTCGGTGAAAAATTTGTTGCTTCCTTTCATCCTCCCCTGATACTTCTTGCTCTTCGTCGATCATATTTTCTTTCCCTTTTACCAACCTGAGTTGGTCTGGGCTCGAATTTGATGATCCTGTAACATCCACTTGCCCTTTTACCAACCTAAGTTGGTCTGAGCTTGTGTTTGATAATCCTGTAACATCCACAGGTTGATCAGCGAGCAACTTTTGCTCCTCGGGGGTATCAGGATAGGTGAACTCTGCTATAAAATCTACTACAGCTTGCCCTTTTAGCGATGATCTGGGTTCATAGACTATATCCTATTCACCGAGCTCTATTGCCCAGTACATCAATCTCCCTGATTTTTCTGGTTAATGAAGGGCTTGCCTCAACGGCATATCAGTATATACGACTATAGTATGAGCCTGGAAGTATGGCCTCATTCTCCTACTCGCCTCGATCAATGCTAGTGCCAATTTTTCCAGCTTTGGATATCTGATCTCTGCTCCTCGAAAGGCCTTACTCGTATAATAATTTGGTTTTTTCACTTCATTCTCCACTCTGATCAACGCCGAGCTAACAGCATTCTCGGACACTGTAAGATATAAGTATAATTTTTCTCCCATTACTGGCCTGGATAGCAGTGGATGTGCTCCCAAGTATTTCTTCAAGTCTTGAAAAGCCTTCTCACATTCATCATTCCACTCGAAAGTCTTTCGGAGTGTCTTGAATAATGGGAGACATCGATCAGTTGCTCGAGATACAAATCTGTTGAGTGCTGCTACTCGTCCTGTAAGACTTTGCACCTCTTTCTTCGTCGTTGGAGATCGCAGCCCTAATAGAGCTTTGATCTTTTCAGGTTCTGCTTCAATGCCTCGTTGATTGACAATGTACCCAAGAAACATGCCTTCTCGTACTCCAAATATGCACTTCGTCGGGTTCGGCTTCATTTGATATTTATCCAGTTGATCAAAAGTCTGACTTAAGTCAACTAGATGATCGACAGCTTTCTTGCTCTTTGTTAGCATATCATCAACATAGACTTCCATATTGCAACTGATTTGTTCAGCAAAGACCTTATTCATCAGCCACTGATATGTTGCACCTGCATTTTTCAAACCAAAAGTCATAACATTATAACAATAAGTTCCCCTAGGGTTAATGAAAGAAGTACTTTCCCTGTCTTCAGGTCTCATTTTAATCTGATTGTAGGCAGAATAAGCATCCATGAAGCTCAGCAGCTCGTGTCCCGAGGTAGCATCCACCAGTTGATCAATTCGGGGCAGTGGAAAATGATCATTTGGGCATGCTTTGTTGAGGTCGGTAAAGTCTACACACATCCTCCACTTGTTGTTTTTCTTCTTTACCATCACCACATTGTCTAACCAGTCTGGATATTTAACATCTTCAATGAAGCAAGCTTTCCGGAGCTTCTCGACTTCCTCCTGTATAGCTTGATTCTTCTCGGGGCTGAACACTCTTCTTCTCAGCTTCACTGGCTTGATCTCCTTATTCACATTGAGTTCGTGACATAATAAATTTGGATCTATTCCGGGCATATCTTCATGACTCCACACAAAAGTTTGCTTTCTGCTTCTTAGGAAAGTTATCAATTCCTGTTTTAATGAGGCTTCCAACGACGAACCTACTTGAGTAGTTCGTTCAGGGTGCTCGTCGTCCAGAATGATGTTTTCAGTAGCTTCCACCACTTGACCCTTCACGAGTTGCGACTCATCTCTAGGATCCAATGTTTCAATTTCTGCACCTTCATCCACTTGATAGGTAGTAGTCTTTTTCCTTGATTCCTCCAGTTCCTCTTGCTCGGCGGATGAATAATAGCATTCCCGAGCTACTTTCTGATCACCTTTCACAACTCCTACTCCAAAATTTGTTGGAAATTTTAGGCATTGATGAACCGTAGATGGTACAGCCTCGAACTTCTTCAATCCTACTCTTCCCATGATGATATTGTATGATGATTGGACATTCTTATCCATCACGATGAAGCGTATTCTTTCTTTTCGACAAGCAGGCCACGTACCGATGAATATATCCAATTTGATCATCCCAAGTGGAAATACTTTCTCGCCAGCAAAACCGAGGAGGGGTCTATGATAAGGCTCCAGTTGAGATAGCTTTAGATTTAAATTGTTGAAGCATGAGTAGAACATGATGTCTGCCGAGCTACCATTGTCTACCAGTACTCTTGAAATCATTACCTCCTTCATCCTCATTTTGATCACCAATGGGTCATCATGAGGATATAGAACACCTGCGAGGTCGTTCTTTGAGAAACCAATGACTAATTTCTCTTTGTTCACCTTTCTCGGGCGATCCTCCTTAGCTAGATTTATTCGCTGAATGTACGAGCAAGCTTGAGCCTCACAGAGGTAAGCTTTTCACTCTGCAGTAAGGTCTCATCCTCCTGCATCTCCACCTGTAATAACATTACAATCAAATGACCCAAAGCGTATTGAAAATACCTCTCGTTCTGGTTGTCTTGGTCTCTTGGGAAGATCGGGTCGTCTTTTGGATCAACTTCATGGTTTCTTTTCTTGTTCTCCTCTGCTCGACGAGGAGATATAGACATGTCTCTTGTTTGGTCGTTGTTTCTTCTTTCGCTTCCACGATCAACATACTTTGCCAGTTTTCCTCGTCTGATGAGTGTTTCAATCTCATTTTGAAGAGCTATGCAATTCTTGGTCATATGGCCATGATCTTTGTGAAACTCGTAATATTTTTCTTTATTCCTCCGATCAGGGTCTGCCTTCATTTTCTCTGGCCAGTTTAATTCCTTGTTGTTCTTGATTTCTTCTAGAACATGGTTGATGTCCTTCTTCAAAGGAGTATAATTATCATATTTCTTCATTATATCCCATACCAACCTAGTTTTTGAATGTTTGTCATTACCATTGTTCTTATTCTTTTTCTTCTTAATTTTATCACCTTCCACCTTGGTTTCTTTGGCATCCATATTCTTCTTCGCAGCCATAGCCTCCTCGGCATTCATAATCTTGGACGCTTTTCCCATTAGATCTGACATGGTTCTAGGTGGATCTTTGACCAAAGTATAGTACAACTTGTTGGGCCGTAGTCCACTCATCAAGGCGGTAATCGCTATCTTCTCCTCATAATCAATGACTTCGAGTTTCTCGTTATTAAAATGAGTTATATAAACCAGCTTTTTGTCTAACACTTAACAAATGCGCTACTCGTTTAACTGGCTTTGCCCCTAAATAGATATTTCCAATGAATAACTCGGCCAGTTGAAGAAAAGTTGAGATCTTACCCCGAGGAAGATTATTATACCATATTTGAGCAGATCCGGTAAGAGTTCCCGAGAATGCTCTGCATCTCATCTCATCTGGAACAGCATAGATGTCGGTTGCAGCTTGGTATTGTTCTATATGAAGGACATGTCAATCTTTCCATCATATTTGGGGGTCACAACAGGTGCTTTGAACTTTGATGGTGTTGGAAAATCTACAATGGCCTGGACAAAAGGTGTTCCTCGAACAAAAGTTCATTGTAGAGGGTTCTTGGCTTTAGGCATTTCCCCTAATCTATCCTCCAGCCTCTGAATAGAGCCTTTCCACGCATCATTTCCTTCCTCGGGCCTATTGGTTCGAGCAACTGATCGCGTTGATATGGCTTTCTGGGATCTATCTTGACGAGCAGCTGGTCGCGATTGGGCAGATCCTTCCCTTAGATCTGGTGGTCATCGAAAACTCCTCGGTGCGACTTTAGGAGGACTTCTACTCCTTTTAGGTCCTAATCGATCAAAAGGTGATACCCTGCTTAACCTCTCTAGCGCACTAGTCCTTTCTGAAGAGAGAGTGATACGTTGTTCAGTATCTGTGGCTCGCACTGACGAAGTTCGTCCAGGTTGATAAGAAAAGTCTTCAGACTCCTCATTACGATATGAATCGATACGCCTAGTACGTGAAGAAGGTGCACGGGTATTTCTTTGAATACTTCGCGGTCCTGAATGGGTTGGTGCACCACCATGGAGGGTTTGTATGAGTTGTCGCATGGTTTCTTGCATGACGGTCTGGCCCTGAGCCAGATTTGTCATTATTCCAGCCAGATCTGGAATATTTGGCGGAGCAGATGGATTTGGAGGGTTTCCAGCGTTTCGATTGCTGGATTCTGGAATATCAGCCATTTGTGATGAATTGTTTTCGATGAAAAACGATATTACCAGTCGTTTCCTACAGACGGCGCCAATCTGTTGGTGTAAAAAATTAGATTATATCTAATTATTTAATCACAGATAAAATAAATGAAACAAAGAGTTTTTAAAGTGGTTCAGCCTTATAATAATGGCCTACATCCACTATTATGTTATTGCTGAGTGTTTGGGAATTCTCGATTACAAGTTCTATCAAGAAATTCTGGTCCCCTTAGAATGAGGATTGTACAATGTATTTATAGCCCTGAGGCTGTAATGTGAAAGGGTAATACATTCAATGTTGTACATGTGAAAGGGTAATATATTAAATTCCCCTTAAGCGTATACATCTGAATGATAAGCATTTAATGAACAATCAAACTGTTGGTCATCCTGCTATTAATGCTTTGTTCGAGGTGCAGCTCGGACCGCCTAAGCTGCTCGGTATTCAAGAGTTCCTCGGAGAGTTTTTGTTCCTCGGAGCGTCTGGGTTCTTCGGGGAAGCAGTGTTCCTCGTTGCAGTGTGGTTCCTCAGAGCGTCTGAGTTCCTCGGAAGTGTTTGTTGTTGCCACGTAGATTGCCACGCGTCTTCATTCAATTGGGCCATGTCAGCAGACTAAACTTGGTATCAACAATGAGATAGGGAACTTACCTTTTTATGAGCCTCAGTTAGATGAATTAGTTTTCGAAAGAAGATGAGTTAATGTATTTTTTCGAACTGCTATCCAAACAGAACTTCAAAATGCAAGGGTGATAGTTATTGCGGTTGACATTCTAACAGGAAAAAAAGGTGTAGGTGCAAATGGACGTTTGGAGATAAAAAACTGGAGATGTGCTTATAGGAGCATAACGAGATTCTCCGTCGAAAATTAGTAAATAATTTATAAATCAACGGCTCCAGTTGGTTCAAGAGATAGGGTAGAGGAAATTTTGAATGAAAATTGCAACTAAAGGTATATTTTTTGTGGTGTCCAATCCCGAGTTCTTCTCACAAGAGACTGTCATTCAAGACCTTCAAGATCCTTCAAGAATACTCATCGCTTTGAAAATGAATGGTGACCCTAATTTATTAAAAGTCTTATACTCGAGGTGGGTGCCACCTCATAGAATTATAATAATGAATGAGTCATTGTCCGCGGAGTTAGGCATGGTAGCGTTGAATGCTTATTGTGCATCGGGGGTTGGATTTATGAATGTGATGTCTACTCTTTGTGATAAGCATGGTGCAGACATTCTTGATATTAAAAGGATAATTGCTACGGATGCACACGTAAATGATCATTTTGTGGATTACGGTATTGGATTCAATGGTACCGAATTTAACAAAGATGTAGAATACTCAGGGTATTTAGTATTTGTGGGTTAAAATTGGAGGCGAAGCTATTCAAATTAATCATTGTGTTAAATATGGAGAAAAAAAAGAAATTTTTGGAAACAATGTTAACAAAGATGGCATCTTTGAATAATAAGACAACTGTTGTCTTTGGTTTTTCGTACAAGGTTGACATTGATGATATTAGGGATTTCGCAGCGATTTTTCTATACGAGAGGCTTTTGAAACACAAGATACTTTTATTCGAGTTTATGACCCCGTGGTTGCTCCAGAGAAAATTAGAAGTTGTTTTCCGAGAAATACAAAAAAAAATTATTGCGAATACAATGAATCTTGCTTGCTTGAATGTGGATGCTATTTGTTTTTTGTTCAAATGGGACCAGTTTGAAGGGTGGTTAATAACTAATTATGAAGACATTTACACTGTCATGAAGAAAGCCATCATTTATATTTGACTGCTGTCACTTTGATATCCCGATTGCTGAGATAAGAGAACATGGTTTCAAAGTTAACGTGCTTGGAAGACTCGTATTTTAAATATAAAGTCTTTGCTAATCTTGGTGAATTAATTAAACCATATATATTTTTTTTTATTAGGTTGGGTATTCATACTTGCAGTTTCTAAGTGTGGGAATCAATGCTAACATTACTATCAAATGCTAGCTGGAAAGTTCATATGCTAAAGGGATTGGTTTGGTAGCTGTTTCTGCTATAGATCAGATTACAAGTTCCCCAACATTTTTGTAAGTGTGTTTTGAATTTTGGGAGTGTGTTTTACTATTCCGATATGGTATTACCATCTTCAATTAGCAACATATAAACCAACCAAAGATGAACCCTTCAAATCAGCCAAAAGATCTATCACACCAGGCACAAAACTCAGACATCCACAGAGATTCTTCAAAAGCTTCAAAACAGAAAAGCAACATGAAGAATGAGAAGATTAAATAGCTCGAAAAGACTATACAGACACTCAACCGCAACATGCATGCATTGTAGAAAGGTCCCTACTACCTGAGTGAATTCAGACAGAGGAGAGACAAATTCCCTAGATCCAACAGCAAGGACTAGACACACGTCAATTTGACATGAACATGAGCATGACATGACATGACTTCGTGTTAAAAACAAACATAAGAGACATCATGTGAATTTCGGGTCTTTTTAATGTCATTAATTGTGTCGAGACGTGACAAATTGAGGATACAGCCCCAGTAAGACTCGCACGCTATAAAAATTGAAACAAACTTGACTCGACTCGACACGACCCTTTTACAGGTCTAATTATGTCATTCCTAAAACTGTCATTCACAATTTACACTCTAACCATCCACAAGATTTAATAATTTAGAAAAAGCATAAAAATTATAAAACATATTACAATCATTTGATAAATAAGGAGTACGGTCTACAAAACATGAGAGTGGGATGAGCAAAGTCTACTCAAAAATCAAAACACACTCTTCTAAAAATTTTTGGGAACTTGTAATATGATTTATAGCCGAAACAACAACCAAACTAACCCCTTTGTCATATGAATTTTTCAGTCAGCATTTGATAGTGAGTTAGCATTGATCCCACACTTAGAAACTGCAAGTATGAATACCCAACCTAATGCAATAGATATAAGTTCAATTAATTCACCAAGATTAGCAAGGACTTTATATTCAAAACTCAGGCCTTCTAAGCACGTTAACTTTGAAACCATGTTCTCTTATCGCATCAATCGGGATATCAAAGTGACAATAGTCAAAGATAAACGATGGCTTCTTCATGACAGTGTAAATGTCATAATTAGTTGTTAACCACCCTTCAAACTGGTACCATTTGACCAAAAAACAAATAGTATCTGCATTCATACAAGCAAGATCCGTTGTATTCGCAACAAATATTTTTGCATTTCTCGGAAAACAAAGTCTAATTTTCTCTGGAGCAACTACGGGGTCATAAACTCAAATAAAAGTATCTTTGTGTTTCAAGAGCCTCTCACATAGATAATTCATTGCAGAATCCCTATATTATCAGTGTCAACCTTGTATGAAAAACCAAAGAAAACAATTGTCTTATTATTCAAAGATGTCATCTTTGTTAACATTGTTTCTATAAATTTATTTTTCTCTCTCTATATTTAACTCAATGATTAATTTGAATAGCTTCGCCTCCAATTTTAACCCACAACTGTCTGCTAAATACCCCGAGTATGCTACATCTTTGTTAAATTCGATACCACCGAATCCAATACCATAATCCAGAAAATGATCATTTACGCGTGCATTCGTAGCAATGATCCTTTTAATATCAAGAATGTTTGTACGAAGCTTATCACAAAGAGTAGACATCACATTCATAAATCTGACCCCCGAGGCACAATAAGCATTCAACGTTACCTTGCATAACTTCGAAGACAATGACTCATTCATTACTATAATTCTATGAGGTGGCACCCACCTTGAGTATAAGACTTCTAATAAATTAGGGTCACCATTCGTTTTTAAAGCGATCAGTACTCTTGAAGGATCTCGAAGGTCTTGAAGGGCAGTCCCTTGTGAGAAGAACTCGGGATTGGACACCACACAAAATCTACAACTAGTTTCATTCTCATTTAAAATTTTCCCAACCGTATCTCTTGAACTAATTGGAACCGTTGATTTATCAAATATATACTTATTTTCGACGAAGAATCTTGCTATGCTCCTATAAGCATATTTTGAGTTTTTGATCTCCAAACGTCCGTTGGCACCTTTATCCTTTTTTTGTTGGAATGTAAACCGCAATAATTACCACTCTTGCATTTTAAATTTCTGTTTGGATAGCAGTTTGGAAAAGTACATTGACTCATCTTCTTTCTAAAACTAATTCATCTAACTGAGGCTCATGGAAAAGGTAAGTTCCCTATCTCATTATTACTCCACTTATGAATCAATTCCTTGGAAATATCAACAATAACAAATTCTTTTTCAGGCCAATGAGAAGCAAGGACCAACGTGCTAAAAACTCCAGTCCTTTCGGCTCCAATACATAGTATTCTTTCAACATTATTGATTGAAAACTACATGCAAAGATGAAAAAAAATTCAGAATGATATTGATTCCCAAGGTTATATCAGTTATTTGTCTACTGTTGCAATATATTATTGTTGTTAATTTATAATTATGACACCAACAATATTAAATAATGCACAACTTAGTACAATATTTGTTTTATAAATTAAAAAATATTAGTCATCAAAATAATGACTTGATAGTTATTTTACTATTAATTCTTAAAAATATATTAGTATCATCCTTGTATGGTACTAAAACTCTCAAATAGGTCCATGGTACCCGTGTCCTAGACCCAAAGTTGATCTAAAGGTTCAGTTGTATATTGGATTGTAACTCCCTATGGAGGGAAAGAGAAATAAGGTTAGTAATAGGTAGTAGTTGAAATACAACATTATTGCATAAGAAAACTCGGTTAAAAAATTTCAAGCCCGTAAAAAGAAAATAGTCAGTAACTAACTTTACAAAAACTAGGAAAAGTTGACTTATATAGTTATCTGTAAACAATGGTTGAAATCAAATCTTGTTTGGACAATAAAAGCTTTGGTACGTTGATTTGAGAAACACGACTCTTAATTTAAGACATCCTAAGAAGAAAACATTCGCTCTTAATTTGAGGTAGGTGGAGTAGAATAAATGAAAGTAGATGATAACCAAAAAGACAAAAAAAAACCTTTGAGGGGTACACTAAATTTTTTTCCTTCCCAAAAAGCTTTTGATGAATCTAAACAGGAAATTGGTGCTAATGTTTTTTGCCTTTTCAAAGCATATTGTTTGAAAATGCAACATTGATGAGTGGCTAAAGATTATAGTAAGAATTTAGTCTCACGGATAAATTTGCAACCGATTCATCTTGATCTTCAGACCTGACATTATGATCTCCACCTTCGGAATGGTAATTTGGAGTTGCTCCTGGCTGACCAGACCCACTAGACTGATTACCGTAACCCATAACATCAGAGTCGTACAAATCCACGTCTGTATTCATATTAACTTAATTCAAAAAAATGCATTCATTTAAGAAACAAATCAGAAAAGGCTGAAACAAAAAAAATAATCTAAGAGACAACAGTAAACACTATAAGGCCTAATTCAAGCCTATAAATTAAATCGAGAATGCTAAAAGTATTTTAGTTATGAAACCACTATATGATAAGTAGATGTTGAGGCTAATCTTCTTGGCTAAACTATTTTGAAAAAGAAAGTGGAAAAAAGGCATGATTTGTACCTTTATAATTATACTTCATCAAACCACTACATGAATAACTAAACATAAATCGAAATATTTGGTGATAAAAACAACTCAATTCAAAACCGCAATGTTATCGGGAAAACAAATTGTATTTCAAGAGTTTCTTTGATTTTAAAAGGCATTCATAATTTAAATTTTTCAAAAGATACTACCATTTGGCAACACCTATGAAAAAACCATCAAATTTTTAAAAGTCCATAACTTCAATTCTACAAATCCAAAATTGAAATTTTTTTATATTTGAAATCTACTCGTCGAGATCTATCAATCAACAATCCATATTCAATATTTTTTGACAAAAAAATCGAAACAGATAAATTTACTATTTCACTCAAGCTTCCATTTTTCGGCGAAAAACCTTCTTCTCCAACGCTGACAATGGTGCTGCTGGTGCGGACCAGAAAAATGAAAGAAATAGATGAAGGGAAAGAGAGAATTAGGAGGGAGAATCAATCCAATGAGGATTCCGACATTCCGACGAGGATTTCGGTGGGTGGGTGGGTGGGTGGGGTGGAGGTGGGGTTACGTGTTTATTTTTAGAATGAGTTCTAAATGAGTAAGAATAGGGGTATAAATATAAATACTTTTTTAACTAAAATAAAATTACTTGTTTTGTGAACTTCTAACTCTAAAGGGACCACGCAAATAAATGTTATTGTACCACATGGACTATATTTATAAACTTTGATAGCAGTGTCCTATAAATTCAAATATATGATGGAACATGACCTTGAGCATAATTATCTATTTTTTTAATTCTCTTTAGCTGGTATGGTTGGCTCTGTTTGGGCTTTTGGTTTTCATTGCAATATGACTCGTTATATTCTTTTGGGATGTTGAGATTAGCAGATTTGGAGTTGCCTTTTATTTGTTTCCTTTATTGTTAATAATTTTTTTGTTTCTTAGGAAAAAGTAACAATAAATTGCATTTGGGCATATGAATGAGTTTTGACACTTCGAGTGGTACCTTTCAATGATATTCTATTGCAAATACTTTCTTACAAATCACGCCTTGCGAAAAAAAAGAAGAAAGAACCCCACCATTTGTGTTTATTGTATTTCTTTTGGTTTATCAGCCGACATTGAAAAATAAAATTTTGAACTCTGCTATTGGTGATCACTTGTCAACAGCTTCCAAATTCGCTTTGTGAATTGGAGGAAAGTGGGTAAACGAGTGAAACGAGGGAGAACCGATATCAAGTATTTATTGATTTTAATAAAGCGTTATTGGACAAGTGGTTGTGGAGATTTTTTTAGAGGAGGCTCCTTTGTGGAGTTGAATGATTGTTGCGAGGTTTGACCTTGGTCAACATGGTTGGGTTTCCATTCAATCCACATTCTTTACGGAGTGGGCTTGTGGAACCATATTGCAGGGGGTGCAATGATTCAACATGCGTACTTCCTTCCAATTGGGTAATGGGTAGCAAGTGAGATTTTGCAAAATTTTTGGTGTGGGAAGCTATATTGGTGGGGATATTTTCTCGACCTTTTCATACTTTTAGGGAGAAGGAAGATAGTAACTCCAAAACTCATGGATGGGGGTTAGGGAGGTTTGGAACCCCAAATTCAAGAGCACCTTTTGTGATTGGGAGTTTGAGGAGGTTGATGCATTCTCATAGGGTTGGGATGGTGGACTTTTGAACGAGGGGATCATATACTTTGAGATGGAAGGACTATAACCATGATAATTTTCTCTTAAGGTCCGTTTGATTGATGTCGATTTGTTTTACATGGAAAATATTTATTTATTTAAATAAAATACTTATTTATTCAAATAAGGCATTGCTTGTTCTTGTCACTCAAACATGCGAGTCTATTTGTTTTATGAAAGCAATAGTTACAAATACGAAAAATGCTTCTTAGTTATTACCATTTCCATGGAGAACTTTTATTACCGACCTCCCAAAGATTTGATTTCCATGGAGAACTCCAAAAGTAAGACCGAATCACTCTTATTTTTTCCACTCATTTTCCCTTTTCTCGTAAAAATGAACTATATTTCCATAATTTTCTAACTTTGTAATAAAACACACCCCAAGATAATTTTGTTCACTAATGATGGAAATGAGCGACATTTTTTAACCTTGGAGGTAAATGTGACGGACAATGGCAACAACCAGTAGCTTTCTTAGCATAGGCAACTGCTAGTGGGTTTTTCCTGTGACAGAACGGAGAGGCGAGATAGTGTTGGATTGTGGGTGTGAATTAAATCCCGCATGGAGGTATGCATAGGAGTGAGTCCACATGAGAGACTCTCTCTCTCTCTCTCTCTCTCTCTCTCTCTCTCTCTCTCTCGTCAGGCTCTCCAATATACCTCCTATCAACATACCCTTTTTTTTAAATAGTAAAAAAAATAATTTTGAGATGATATTTTTTATATGGGTTCATGATATTTTAATGTGTCGCAATAAAAAACATCAATTAAAAATAAAGGTTTTTGCTATTTTTAAAAAATAGGTCAAAAACTGTCAGTTTTTACCCTTTAAAACTGCCAATTTTTTACCTATTTTTTAAAAATATCAAAACACATTATTTTGATTTGAATATTTTTACAGTGGCACATTGAAATATCATGAACCTATATAAAAATTATTAACTCAAAATTATTATTTTTACTATTTTAAAAAAATAGGTATGTTCATAGGTATGCTTAATGAGGTATGTTGGAGAGTCTAACTCTCTCTCTCTCTCTCTCTCTCTCTCTCTCTATATATATATATATATATATATATATATATACATATATATCAACCAAATATACGAAATTTGAGTGAGACTGTTACACCTCCAAGAACAACCTTATTTCATTCAACCACTCTCCGATTCTTCAATCATGATGAAGAAATGCAATTTTTTTCACCAAAAATATATTGGCTTTTGATGTAAGGTGTGTTTTATTGACAATATTTTCCAATTTCCATGAAAGATTTAAAGATAGGTCCCAAAATTTCAACTTTTATGTGTGCACAGTTATGCACATTTTTCCTCTACCATTTAAAAAGGGATTTTTACCAATAGGTACCATTTAATAAGTGTGTAGACAAATATGTCCTAGAGTTTATTTTTGCTCCAATGGTCTCAGGATCACCATAACAGAGGTATATGGTGTTAGTAGAGTTTGTTAGTAGTTAAATCGACTGAGTGTTGATTGGGTTTGTTAAGGTTGCTTGTATTCTCAATTTGTTGTAGGTTGTTAGTTGACAATTGAGTTTGTTTCTAGATTTGAATGTATAAATACTTAGATTGTGTTTGTTGTTGAGAAATCTTTTAAATGAAATAATAATTTAGGTTCTTTATTAAATTCTGCACTTCACCTGCTTGATCAAATGCGTAGGAGAAGTCACCCGACCATGGAGTGACAAACGGGTGCCATGAAAAAACATTTTTTGTTCAATAGGTAATAATAGTGAATATTTACTACGTGATTTAATATGACCAATGAGAAAGTGTCTTATGTAAATATATCAAGCTAACTTTTTGTGTATTTGATTGCCTAAATTTTCCATGCAAATTTTTTCCACTGCAATTTGTGCAATGAAACACCCTCAATGTTGAAAAATATAGGAATTTTCACACCCTCCATGACAAATATGGTTTGGAGTGTTTGATTACACATATTTAACTTATGGAATTTTCTTCACCAACCCAAAATGTATGAATCGGTAAAGCTTTAAAATTTTCAACGTAGGGGCTACAACTATAAGTAGCTAGTTAGCGCTCTAGAATTTTCCCTTACTAGTAGTACAGTGGTTTTCCAAATTTTATGTTCTAACTACCCCAAAGTAAATTTTCATTGGTTGAGCCGAATTAAACCCACTCTTTCCTATATCTTTTACACAATTACAAAACACACACAAAAAAGGAAATTTTAGCTTAGAATATTTTTCTTTCGAAGATTGTTCTGGGATTTATTTTTTTATTTTTCACCTTTTCTTTTTTGTTTGGTAATATTTCCATGAAATATATAGAAGATTCTGAAATTTCCAACTTTTGTGTTTTGATTTGCTAAATTATCTTTAATTTTTGTTGACACTTGTAGTATCTGCCACATTATATACGGAAGATCCTAAAGTTTTCAATTTTCGTGTTTTGATTGGATAAATTTTCTTTAAATTCTTTTTGAGAGTAAACCCTGATAAATTTCACTGTGTACATTTTCATAGGAAAATTTTCTTTGGGGGAGGTAAGAAATTTATTCCATAATTTATTTCCACACATTTCAATCATTGTATTTGGTTTCGGATACTTCAGTTTTTGAATAGCCGACGCCAAATAATTGTGAAAAGGCTTTGTTGAGTTGAGTATACTTCAGTTTTTGAAGAATTGATGATTTATTTTTTTGGAATTTCACAGCTGCACAGGCTTTTAAGTGCTTGGGATTCATGACTTACCATCCAATAATAATTACGTCAATTCCAATTGACTAGTAAATTAGTCACCTTTGTACTTAATAATTGGTTAGAGTTAGTTATTTTGCAAATATATCTCACTCGTTATGTTTTATAAACTCTCTCTCTCTCTATCTCTCTCTGAAAATTCCACGATGTTCAAGTAATTGTTAGTTTTATCATTGTTACATGTTGCTACCTAGTTGCCCAATTGCATTGTCCTATGTAACATGGGGATTTTAAGATGGATGTGTTGTCAAACTCAATTGATAACAATAGAAGTGTATTCGTAAAAGAGTGGAAGTAGCTCCTATAGAAAGCATCTAGTTATGGAAGAGTGATTTGGTTAATATTGATGGTAAATGAGTAATGTTATGTGTAGAGGACCGACTTGGTAAGAGAAGAACGGAATGGAAAAATAGGATTAGCTGTGAGAGGAAAAGAGTTTGTTGAGTTGATTATGTTAATATTCAAGAAATTTTTATTTTTTTAATCATTGATTATGATATAAAGTCAACGTTCTCTTAAAAAATTGACTTTCAAATGCTATTTCTTGATTGAGGACAGAGGGAGCACAATGTTGATGATAAAAACTGAACACATTATAGCATCTCCAATGGCAATGTATAATTTTCGTGTAAATCATGTGAGTTTTTCACAAAACTTATACACAAGCTTCATTGTTAAAATTGGAGGGACTATTGAGGCACATACATATATAAAATGAGTATTTTCACCTTTATTTTTTTAGGAATTGTATATTAAACATGTACATCATTTGATAGATCTTAAGGAATGCCTCACTAAACTATTAATTTGGTAACACTTAAGATTCGGGACGTGTAAATTGAGAGTTTCAACGTGTCAAAATTTTTGTGGAGAAAGAAAAAATATGCGGCAGTGCATAATTAGGTGCATTTTGCATCCTCATTTTACACTGTTTTGTTGGGAATCTCATACGAAAAACTGTTAAAGCACAATATTTTTTCTTTTGTATATTGTGTATATATTACAGCGATGCCACTTTTACACTTACGAACCATTGTAGATGCTCACAAACAGAAAATAAACATAGATACCGTGAATGAGAAAGTGGGGCTCAAATTGTAGGATCAAACTTCAAACAGAAATCCAACATAATCATTACTAGCAAGGGGAATGCATATCACATGCAATGCTTACTGGTTTATATTTTTATTTTCCCCGTACTCTCTTATAGTATCATTCTATATACAATCTCATTGTGCACAAGTGCCAGTCAACTATATTGTTTAACCAATACTACGGCTTATGGAAGCTACTCTTGAGACAAAGTGTGGTGTTGGCCTCATAGAATATTATGTACTATAGTGGATCAAATGAAATGCTGAGACATGCTCTATTGGTATGATATTACTAAGGAAAAAAGAGAATTCTAATGATAACATTTGTTTTTCCGAACATGGCAGAAGATTATGCTAATATGATTGTGAACTCGCTGGAGAAGGTCATCATTACGACCACGAAAATAAAGGTAAAGTTTAAGTTGCAAAGTAAATTATCACCAGTCTTTGATCGGTTAGGTAGGAGTTCCGTGGTTTTAACATGTTTATTCTTTATACAGTCAGTCTGTAATATAGGAGTGTGGTGCATATCAATCCAACAATTCAATGCGTCGTTATTGGTTGTGCACTTCGATTCTTTATTGAGGGCTGTTGTTCATGCATTTGACAATCCTATTTGGTTCTCTGTCAACAACCTTCGAGGCCATGCAGGTATGTTTGTGTTTAAATTTATTTGCTCGTTTTTATCTTATTGAGTTTAGTGGATATTGTAGTATTAATGTATTGGTTATGACTAAATAGTGGAGTAACCACCACACTCTTCCCTAGGATTGGTTTCAACTTCCTCCGGAGCTTTGATAATGAAACATTTTTGTAATTTCTTCCATGTACATAAGCAAAAGACATTATAAAATTCAAAAAATGAGTGTGAATGACTTGACCAATGACACATAAGTTGCTACTAGGCTTAATTGTGATGTAGAAAGAAAAGTACTATAGGTGCCAAAAGATGAGTTATTGTTGTTTATTCCCGTCATGGTGTGTGTTGATTTATAAATTTTCTTGCGTAATTGTGATCCCAAAAGAAAAAGATTCATGAGCCAAAAGGAAATGTTTAGTGTTGTTTATCCCGTTCATGATGTGTTGATTAATGAATTTTCTTGGTTCTAATCCCCCCTTTCCCCTAAAAAATGAAAAAAAAAGTCGCGTGCTCTATGAAAAAAAGACGGGGCATAACGTGAATCATATTTTTGTGTAGTGTCTCTTTGACCTGGTAATATGTCGTATAGGTTCTTTCTTGAATTGGGGTTGTTTATTGTGGGCGTTATTTCAAAGTTTAGGTGATAGATATCGTGGTGGAGTTGATTTCTCTTGGCAATAAGTTGTGGTAGATGAAAACACACTGAATTTGAGATAGAAGATAATACTGGAATCTCTTTGGGCTTCTTTAATGAAGATTTTTGAAATACAAAGTTATTATATCCATGCTTAATTGGAAAGGTGTTATTCTACAATTATGCAAATTTTTAAAAAAATTGTGGCAATGTTTTTGCCTTCTCTTTAGCTGGTATGATTAACTCTGTTTGGGCTTTTGGTTTGCTGTAAGATTCGTTATATACTATAGTGATGTTGAGATTAGCAGATTTGGAGGTGCCATTTTTTTGTTTCCTTTATTTTTAGTAAAATTTACGTTTCTTAGGGAAAAGTAGCAATAAACTGCATTTGGGCACATGAATTATCTTTGACACTTCTAATGGTACCTTGCAAGTAGATTTCTATTGAAAAAAAACTTTCTTGCAAATCACCCCTTGTGAAAAAAAGAAGAAAGAATCTAACCATCTGTGTTTATTGCATTTCTTTTGGTTTATTAGCCAACATTGAGAGACAAAATTTTGAACTGCTATTAGTGATCACTTGCCAACAGCTTCCAAAATTGCTTTGTGAATTGGGAGAAAGTGTGTAAACCAGTGAAATGAGGGAGAATAGGTATTAAGTATTTACTGATTTTAATAAAACATTGTTGGGTAAGTAGTCGTGGAGATTTTTATAGAGGCGACTCGTTTATGGAGGCAAGTGGTTGTTGCGAGGTTTGGCCTTGATCATAATGGTTGGGCTTTCGTTCCACCCGCATTCCTTATGGAGTGGGTTTGTGGAACTATATTGCAGGTAGAACTTTCAATGGGTCGTGTTCATGTCATTTTTTATCTTGTCCGTGTCTTATTGGATTCATATTTAAACGGGTGACTTTTTTATCGTGTGAAAAAACCATATTCAAACCCAACCCATTACCTTAACGTGTCATGCCGTGCTCACCTGTTATTACCCATTAAGATAATAAATGATTTAGAAACGTATATAAGATGACACTTTAGTTTAACCCATTATTAAATACAATTATACTTATTAATTCAATGATATTACTAAATCTTTCATTTAGTAAAATTCTTTATGATTATATTAACATTAAGTTAAATAAACTCTTTAGAAGTCCCAATAATATAGCTTGTTTAATTACCTTAAGGGGTGTTAACGGGTGAAGGAGGTTAACACTAACTCGACCGATTAAGTATTATGTCTTATCCGGTTGTCAGTGATATGACCCGAAACCATTAAGGGTCCACCCATTAACTTATAATTCCGTGTCGGTTCATGTCGTGTGTCATTTTTCCAGGTCTAATTTCACCTTGAGTTCAACATACATACTTCCTTCCATTTGGGTAATGAGTAGCAAGTGAGATTTTGGCAATTTTTTTGGTGTCGGGAGGTAATTTTGGAGAGGTATTTTCTCGGCCTTCTCGTATTGTGAGGGACAAGGTAGACAATGACGGACCAAATCTCACGGGTAGGGGCTATGGAGGTTTGGAACCCCAAGTTCAGGAGACCCTTAATGATTGGGAGTCCGAGGAGGTCAATGCGTTAGCGTGGGGTTGGGGAATGTGGAGTTTTGAGCGAGGGGATCATATACAGGTGGAAGGACTATATCGATGATGATTTATCTCTTAGATAATGTTGTTCACGCTTGATGGAATAAGTGACGTTTTGTATCATTGGAGGAAAATGTGACAGACGAAGGCAACACTTAGCTTTCTTTGTGTAGTCAACAACTATAGAGGCACTTCTTATAACAAATAACTTGATAAAGTGGAGAAAGCATATGGGAAGTCGATGTTGGCTTTCCAAGGTAGAGGAGGAGTCAGTGGGCCACTTGTTGTTGCAATGTGGGTTGTCACGGGGAATGCGGGATGTTATATTCTCTAGCTTTGGTTGTACCGGGTCATGTCCAGATCATTGTTGAAGGTGTTGTCTAAGTGGAGGAGTAGGATAGTTGAGAAGCACAATCATAGTTTATGGTACGCAACCCACTTTGCTTGCATTTATGTGACATTGTGAGAGAAAGGAACATAAGGCGTTTTGAGGCATAAAGACAACTCTGGCCAAGTTGTATTATATTATGTTGAATACTTGTGTATTTGTTAGTTAAAGAGGAGTTTCCATCGATAATTTCATTTTTTATCTATTTTTAGAGTGGTCTAGAGAGATAGTGGCTTGGTCCTCATTCTTAACTCATACGAAGAGTGTTTGACATGAAGACACGAATATCACTAAACTCTAAAAGGGCCTTATTTATAATAAAAGATAACCAACAACCTAACTCTACTACATAAGTAATAGTATACCTTGATAAATAAGGACTTCAATTAAGAGTCTAAAACACAACTAATAACTTAGGGATTACTAATTGATAATTCCAAAATAAAATGAAAAAGGAAACAACTAAATATCTCTCTATCTCTCTCTCTCTCTCTCTCTCTCTCTCTCTCTCTCTCTCTCTCTCTCTCTCTCTATCTATCTATCTATCTATCTATCTATCTATCTATCTATCTATCTATCTATCTATCTATCTATCTATCTGGCTGGCTGGCTACGCGGTAGACACCGCTCTGGGCACCATATTATATTACATTATTTCCTCCTCTTGACAAGAGTTTGTCCTAAAGTTAAAATAAGATGCAGTACGCCGGGGTCCAACATGATAATGCCTGAAATGAGACTTGCAACTTATACTTCTTTAAGGTCGATCTCAAGTGGGAGCTTTTCACCATCGACTATCAATATTGAGTGAGTGGGGTACTCAATGGCTCAATATTGAACCTTGTGGCAACGAAAGCTCTCCACGAAGGTCATACCGGAGCCTGGAGAGGGCGAGTGGGCTTTGGATCAAATGAAGGAACACTAGTGGGTGCTGGTCTTGAACCGTAGTCCAATAAAATTTTCCACTTGGAGAGCATATTCATAGGCATCCTCAATTGTGTGGGACTTCCTTGGTGAGCACGTCTTGCTGAATCCTTGTTTGAAGGCATGTAACGACCCACTCATTCCTCGATTTTCATTTAGCGCGCGCGAATGTAGAGGAGTAGGAATTTCTCGGTATAGTCGGTAGAGATCCAGAGTACCGTGGCAGATGTTGTCGAGGGAGTGCCTTGGTGGAGGTTCTTGATGCGCATAAAAAGGTTTTCGTGGAGGAACTGTATGTGCACAACCACCTTTAATTCTGCCTAAGTGCAAACATAAGGCCGATGGTCAAGTGTTTGATGTCGATGAACCACCAAACTCATGCAAGTCCCTCAAACTTCGTGACAGCCAAATGCCACAACGGACACCTGAAATGCGCTTATAAACAAAAATTGACTATAGTGCATCAAGGCAATTAATTAATGCATTGGGTATAAGATGTATGTTGAGTGTCGGTACATCGATCCAAATGTCCCCTTGCATATTTTGCCCTAATAGGTGCAAAAGCTCGCTCATATTGTTGTCGACGGGTTGTTCATTGAAACCGGGGTACTTAGGGTCCTCTTCGGCACATACTGCCTGACATTGATCCCCTAGAAGCGACGAATATGGGGAATCTTGGTTCATGTCGTAGGTCGCGGCGAGCTGCGGTTGGACCTACTTGAATAGGTTCTTCCCAGGGCTGTGTGGGATCGATGGTTGTGTCGTGGGCCTCATAGTCGAACCCTTGACATGTAGTGCAACGGGGAAGGTTGATTGAATACGGGCCAGACCTCCGAGTAATGGCTTCACTATATCTAGCATCACCGGTTCAAGTAAACCGACTTGAATTGAAACTCAAGCCTCCAGTCACACAGCAGAGATGAACAATAAATGTTGTTCTTGGTTTTTCATTAGGGGACATAAACCCAAGACTGATTTTTTAAGATTCTTTCGATAAAAAGATCTCAAAATATGTTTTTCTATGCTCCGGAGGCATTTATCAAATTATGTCATACATCATGTTTATATAAGGTATTTAGATTAATTCGATTCAAACCAAACTGCCTCAAAATCCATGCAATCATTCAAACGAAGTTCCTTCTCAGTCGGATGAGGTAAAAAAAAAGTACCTTTATAAGTAGTCAAAAAATTTATTGTCAGGAGTTTTGTTCAAACGAGGTTCGATTGAGATTCCCCCTTTTTTGACAACCTTACTTTTAACCATGAACATTGTTGATGAATCTTTATCCTGGTTTGCCTTATATATCGCTCTTCACACGAGGTATGAGCAACATAAGGACTACTTATTACATTGTTTTTGTCAAAGAGAATAATGCCAACACAAAACTTGACCATAGATTTCATCATCATCATCCTTGCCTTAATCCTATCATATGATTTCGGCCACATGGATTCTCCTTTTCCATTCTAATCTATTATATGCATTATTATCTTTCAAGTTTAATTCCTTAAGGTCTCTCCTAATAATTTCCTCCCACGATAGCTTAGGGCGACCCCTTTTTCTTTTACCCTCTACTTCCGACAATCTTCCTCTTGTTATAGGGGCATCTGCTGGTCTACGCAACTCATGACCGTACACCTTTGATGAGTGGAAACGTCCTACAGGAATGAATGCTACATAAAAGAGAAAAGATCACCTCTCAAGATTTTAGGGACCAAGAGAGGATTGACAAAGAGACTCGCTGTCCAAATTTGCCCAAATTGCTAAAAGTACTATACTTCCCTCGGCTAATATCAGAATATTCCCTTTTCTACTAGCAGTAAGACATTCAAATTGGGCTTTTTCTTTGGATTTTTCACACTTTTGCATACACATCATTCTCCTCGAGTTGGACAAAACTTGACCATGGGTTTTTAAAGAAATTTGGATGCCCCCTTTCCTAAGGCCCACAAAATTTGAAAATTATGTCTTATTAATTTTCGCTTAATAGTTTTATTTGATATTTTTTTGCTCGGAAGATTTAATTTTCAAAACTTGAAAATCTAGGATTGATCAGAAGACGTTAGAACCCAGAGTTCTGTAGGGACCATGTTAGGCTGAGCCAATGCTCTGGCCTAGATTGTCTTGAAGGTTTGACCCCATGTAGATAGATCATAACCAAATGCACCTTCTGCTCTTTTATACTGAAGGTCCGAATTAAAAAAGTCCATCCAAACTTCCTTAAGTTCATTGCCCAAACAATCTCCACCACCACTACTATCACTGGAGAGAACGTCGCTGATGGTAGATTCAAATGAATATATTAAGCGGGAAACGCACTACACACACAGATACCAAACATGAAAAAGATTCACCCCCCCAATATGCTGTCGCAATCATTAAGTCATTAATGCGTACAAAAGATGGGAAAATAAATATGGCCCAAAGGACTTAATTCCAAAGTAAGTGTAATAGATAAAAGTACTTAACTACCCTAATCTCATATTAGAATAGTCATGTGAAATAGTCATTAGTTTACCAACACTAAGGCTTTACAATTAATAAATTAGCTAGATTTCTTGTTGGACTCCTCTTGAGCACCATCCCTCTTTCATATTCATGAATATATACCCATTCGGCTTTTGTAAATTAACAAAGATTATGTTTGTACTTTTTACCCTGTTATGGTTTTTTGCATATCCTCCCATTTTCCATCACTTTAAACTAACTGCGTTGATACGTCTGTCTCTGTTTGTGTGTATATATATATATATAGTCTTTTAAGTGAATTCCAAAAAACGGACAAATTTTTTGGCATGGTAAAAATTTGAACTTCTTAGCCAAACTTGGGGTAGATGATCTCCATTGCGAGAAAAGATTTAAAAAAAATTAAATCAAAATATTGAAGCGGAGATGATCATCAATGTTTCATATGATGAAAATGCACATATTTATCAATTTTTCACTTCACCCACTTTCGTGTTGAAATTATATATATATATATATATATATATATATATATATATATATATATATATATATATATATATATATATATATATATATATATATATATATATATATATATATATATATATATATATATATATATATATATATATATATATATATATATTGTAGATTCCACCGAGTTTGGTAAAAAAAATTCTATTTTTTTTCTATGTAAAAATATTGATCCCTTCTTTTGATCCCTAAGTTTGATAAGAGACTTCCTGTTTATATATAAATATCTTCATACGTAACTATGTGCATTTTCAACTCATGAAACTTTTAATGGTCACCTCACTAAGTTTTGGATTGACTTTCTTGATGATTTTTTAAATGATCTCCTTGCTATAGAGATCATCTCTAAAAAATAATTATAAAAACACTCAAATTTAACCTTTTAAAAAAAATTGATCTCCAACTGATCTTGGCTATATATATATATATATATATATATATATATATATATATTTGTGTGTGCGTGTTCGGCGGTAATTATATCTCACAGATTTATTGGACTTTCGGAGCATTGAATAATGGTTTTGTTTTTCCTGCTAACCTCTATAATGTTATGGTTATAGGCTGTAATGAAGTTGACCAAGCAGTTGCATGACAAGATGAGATACACATCGAATGTATGGGCTCCTTTAATATACAGAAGACTAGTCAGCGTCGATAAAAGGGAGAAAGATACGGCAGAAAGATGTTTACTGAAGATTAGATATACAATATGTCGGCTACCAATGGCTCTCTCCAAGGTACTAGAAATATAAGTAGCTGTTTGGATATGATCTCCGTATCAACTCCGTTCATGATTTTAATTTTTGTTCGTTAATGTATAGAAAGATATATCGTAGTCCCACCCATTTCCACGCAACCCATATATACTCTATAGTTGAGTGCTAAAGCACCCTGTTTAAGCGGGAATCTTCGTTGCTATTTACCTAGCAAAGCCATGTCTCTTGGCAAAAGATAACGAATACTCGACCCTCCACATCTTTTAGCTTGTTACGCATTACGACCATTTGTCAAGTGTTTTTTCCTAGTTTCCTCACTACAACCTCGAAAGGCAAGGTTTCGTCACACTAGACTCACACACTTCAAAATCTTCTAACAAGTTCTAAAATCTCAATTTTTCTATCATACTGCAAGATTATAAAAATACTTACTCCTTGTTGTGCTTGTCATAATACTATTGAACATAGAACTCAAAAGTAGGAAACTTGAAATCGTTATCCCCGGACAGCTTTTCTTAAACAAAAGAAAAGAATTTTGTGTGTGTGTGACAGTGAAAGAGGGTATCATCTGTCGCTGATAAAAACATAAAACAACCAATAACATAGTTCCCATAATGTGGAGGTGGAGCACAATACCTAAATGACCTTGGTTCTTAGAATTTCATGGAATATACATAAAAACCATACTAACAGCGTATTAATTCGAACATAAATAAAATAAAATGACTAGCTATCATTGACACTTTTCCTTGGATAAAAAAGTCTTCTTCAGTGGCATTTGAAAACATTGAAAGCATAGATTGGCAGTTGTTATTATAAACCAATTTTTGAATCCTTTTTTTGTTATAGAAGTATCTTATTTCTTATTGGGGAAAGAACTAGGGACATCAAATAGATTGAATATCACCCTAAGCATGCAACAAATAACAATTAAATAACTGAAACAAAAGTAACTGACAATAAGCTAAGTCCAATTATGAACGTCGATCTCCGGAGAATAAATGCAGACTACAACTTTAGAATCTCATCAAGTAAGAGACTCAGATAAATAACATATGAACTGAGAACTGAATCCGAAATTTATATCGAATCATTCATCAAATAATAATGAGAAAATAACTATAATGCTGTAATTGTAACTTAGGGCTGCCCTTAAATTGGCATTGAAAGTTGTCTATGATCCAAAATAGCGTCCTTAAAAACTCCAAATAAATACCACCACAATGGAACTCTAATGGCTTGGAATTGATTTTATAAACGAGTTCTAATTCTTTGCATCCAAACACAACTTTCATCTCTACTTTGACACAACACAATTTTGTCAAATTAATCGGGAAGCAGAAAAAGTCCAGTCCACTTTTTATCTTCTCATTTTATAAAAAGACACTAAATTAGGCTAAAAAAAAGCTGTAGTTGTCCCTAACATTCATTCCCTTAGTTGATTTTCAAATATATATTTTTGGTGTTGGTGCAGAATATTGAATTTTTTCTTGCTTCGTTTTCTTTTTCGGATATTATCGAGCTCATTGCTCCATTGGTTATCATCTGTAGAAATACATAATGAAAACACTAGTCACCAACTTCAACTATTATGGATTGAAATCCTCAATTGTTTGAAAACGGGAATCTTCCCACCAATAAACTTCGATACACCCCTCCTAAACTCCAAACCCCCTTACTCGAAGAAACTCTCGATCACTCAAAGCCATCTATCTCCGAATCCACCATTACCTTCTGGAATTCAACATATGGCCAGCAACACCTCAAGTTGGACTACCCTCAAAACTTACTTCATGTCCTAGACAAATTGTATGGAAATAGAAAAATAAACCTCTATAAGATGATGAGTGAGAAAACTCAATACAAGGTGGCTTCATCTTCGCTTAACCAGAGCTAAAAAAGAGTAGAGTTTGTGTCGAAAAGAAAAAGGGTGGAACTAACGGAGCATCAAAAGGAAGTGAGACACACGCAACAAGAAGGTCGAGGGAGTCTGAAGGGAGAGGCCCTAGGTTAGGAACTTACATGAGTGTTGATTTCTCTCGGGATAATGAAGGGGATGAGTCAAAAGAGAGTCGGAAAATGCACAATGCAGATTTTATCTTAGAGATGTATTTAATATGAGGAGGATGTATTTATGATGTAATGATTGATGTATTTAATAATCTTTTCTATAATATAAGATGTATATACTAATGTTTTAAAAGGTGAATTGAGGCGCGCCTCGAAGCGCCGCCTTGAGGCGAGGCGCTGAAGAGGCTACATGAGGCATACGCCTATGCTATTTTTTCTCTGAGGCTTACGCCTTATGAGTGTGAGGCGTACGCCTCTTGATTTCTGTCCCGGGTTAAGGTTTAAGAGCCTAAACAAGTTAAAAGAAAAAAAAAACGTGCGTAACTTTTCAAAAGCCCTCGTCTGCCTTTGTTTCCCCAAAACCGAAGGGAAAAAACCTACAAACCCTAGCCGTTTCACAAAACCGAAGGGAAAAAGCAGTGATTTTGTGCCTAACCTTTCAAAAGCCTCATCTGTCTTTATTTTTGGTTTTCGGACCTCTGTTACAGCATTCCGAAGGTATAATTTCTGTTCCGAGTTGGTTTATTTTATATTTTTTGTGCTATATATATAAAGATATACATATATAAGGAATTTATGTTACTTACTTATATATATATATATATATATATATATATATATATACTGTTTTTACTTCTATATATATGTATGTATAGTATATACAGTATATATATATTCTGTTTTTTTGCTATGTGAAAATATATATATGCATATATATATATAGATAATCTCTGGTGCGGACTCACCGTGCGGACTTTGTCCTTATCCCGAAATTGGTTCCCTCGTGGTCCCAAAGACTTTTGTTATTTACTTTAGATGGTCCCCCTCTTGTCTTATACTAAAACCTTAGTTTAAGACTATATATTTAAAAGATTTATAGGTTAGACCCAAATTGGTATCAAGACCTTAAAGACTTTAGAAAATCACCGAATTCCGACCAAAACCCTAATTCTGGTATCAGAGCCATACGACGTTCCTTTTAGATTTTTAGTAAAAAGACTTTAATGCCCTTGGGATTTATCCCTCGCATTTACAAAGATATTTTTGGATCCAACCCAGACTACCATCCCATACCCATAACTGATTTAGACCCAGTAGGTTGTTTAGCCTCTCACATAGACGGTTGTTCACACATTGAACACATCCCCGCCAAACACGCAGACAATAGACAAGTTTCTGCTAGTGCTATTAATAGTATAATAGACCAAAATAAGTGTATACTCCTTATATTAAGACAATTAATAAAAGACACTCAAACCCTAGAAACAGAGATAAAAAATATCTCTAAAAGACTACTAGAAATAGATAACCAAATCCCAATAGACCTTGTCCATGTTTTACAAGAAATAAATATTAAGACTAATCATATAGAAGTCCTTAACAAAGACATCTTAGAAATTAAAACCTTAACTAAAAATCAAGACAGTGAGTTAATTAAACTTACTAAAGAACAACCTAAGCTTATCCCTAGATTAGATAGTTATCTTTCTAATGGAGATAGTTAAATCAGACTGGAATGACGTATCAAGAGACCTCTCCATTCAACTTTATCAAAGAATTTTAGAAAAGATAAATGATGATAGATTTTATTATAAGATAAATGAAAATGAGATTGCCAATGCGGCTAAAGCAACTAGACTTATATTAGAAAGATTAAATTTAATTTCTACATCCATAGCAGCTACCCAAGACTATAACAATAGCTTTGTTAAAGACTTGCATTTAGATTTAAAGGCTAAGACAGAAGGATTAACCACCTTCTATACATACTTTGTTAAATTCCAACAAAATTTAGCAAATTACCTTAATAATATGGAAAGCCATAACCTATTCAAAATGAATAGCATTATTAATGAACTTAGACTAGACATGGCCCAAGTAGAAGAAAAATACAAAGAAATTATAAATGGAATTAAGGTTGTATATAATAAGCCTTTCCAAGCAGAAATAAACTCGCCTTTTCTTCTAACTCGTTTAGATAAAATAGAAAAAACTGTAGATTCTATAGAAGTTAGAACCATGCAACAACAAGAAAAAGATAATGAAATAAAAGACTATATTACAAATGTTGCAAAATCCCTATTTAATTCTCTAGCTAGACATAGTGAAGAAACTTCCGAGACTAGAAAAGAGAATAAGAATTTTAAAGAAGAAATCCTTAGTAAAATAAAAAGACAAAAAGATTATTCAAACTTCTTAGAAAGAATTGAAAAAAGACTTGAACAAAAATAGGTAACCACCCGTAAATTTAGAGAATTCCCTCCTATAGAAACTAGAGAAAGGAATACCATAGGTAGACGAGTCATAAATGACAGATTAGATAAGACTAGTAAGATAGTTAGCTCTATCCCAAATATTGGACAGAGTAATCATATGCTCCAAAGACTTGAGGATTCATCCTCCAATGTTAGGACATGGTGGAAAGAAAGAAATTTCACCAATCCTCTACAATGGAAAGAATGGGGTGAAGTTGACTGGAAGATTGTTGAAGATTTCCATTCGTAATGGATAACTTCCAGCCGTTAGATACATAGACTTGTTTAAAGAAGGTGTCACTCCTAAGACTCCTAATTATAACATGACTTACCATTGTAGGAATCATGTGTTAGACAAATCCGAAACTGAGCTCCAAGTGTTTGACTCAGAATGGCTTAGATCTAGAGGAACTGATAGGAAGTTCCAATTCCTAACCTTTGGACTCTTTCAAGTAAGAATCCAAAGATTACATAGACCTCAGAATAATATCAACATATTATATTGTTTAGTAGATAAAAGATGGAAAGATTTTGAGAAGAGCCTTTTGGGATAGCCCAATTAGAAATGTCAGACAACATAGGATACTTTAATGTCATTCCGGCATTTATAGTAACCGTAGACATAGCCAAACATTTTAAGTTAATCTTATATGCTAGTGGCTATGAAGACTATATTATCCCAGACGCAAATATAAATATAGAATTCCAAAGCTATGTGAAGTTCTCCCAATTTCCTTTTAAAGGAATGCAATCGGGAATTCCTAGCCGTAGACTTAATGAAGAAATCTTAGTTAGAACTAATGTTTCAGACTACAATCATACTTACAGTATTAGGAATACTGGACCTATGAAAGAAAAAGGTAAGACCCTCTGGAAATTGAAGAAACTAAGACTATACAAAATAAACCTTTGTTTATTAATCAAGACGATGTCACTGGAAATGTTACCATCCAGTTTGGTCCTCCTAAAATTGTCAATAAGAATATCCAGATCGAAGAAATTAGATTTAGAAAAATGGGAGAAGCCATAATCAATGATCCTTCAAAAGGAGAATGTAGTAGTAAGACTAGTGCTAGTTTACTAAGACAAGCCCCTGGAATTAGACCTAGAAGATCATTTGAACAAAAAGACTTAGTTAAAGAAAAAGCTAGGATCCAAAACTTTGGACATGAACCCTCAGAATTGGATATGAAGACATTTAAAAATAACCTTTAGAAAAGTCATTCTGTCAGATTTCAAGAAAGAGAGAGATTTAATATAATAGCCCAAAATCGCATATTAAAATTAAAAGAATCTAAGAATACAAAGGAGCTTCTTAGAAACTTAAGACTAATATAAGAAGGAGAAGAAAGACTAATTCCAGCTACACAAGTAGAATCTAATAAACAAGAGATAGGAAGCAGTAGTAGGCTAGAAGATGTTCCCAGATTTTTTAGTAAACCAATAGGAATAAACATTCCTATATATTCAAGCACCATAGCAAAGACTAAACCGAATTATATAAAAGACTTTCCAACTAGTGATAAGAGTTTCACTCCTGTTAAGACTATGGCAAGTCAAGCCATAAATCCAGTAGATATATACCTTAACCTAGATAATGTTCAAGATAGGAAGAAGGCCTTAGATGAATGGCGTAATCAGATGAACATGTGTTTTGCATCTAATGAACAATGGGACGCAAGTTCATGTAAATAATACGCTGAGCAATCCATTAGAGGTATTGCAAAAGATTATTTAGATAGTTTAAGAAAGGCTACTGATGAAGACTCCTTAGCTAAGGTTGAGAAGATAAAAGAAAATTTAAAAGAAAGATCTATTGAAGAATATATTTAATTATTCACATCTGAATTCATTGGAGCTGGGATATCTAGCTCAAATCAATGAACAAGACCTAGCAAAAACTAAGTTAACCCTCCTTAGAATTTGCAAATTAGATAAGATAAATGAATATATCAATAATTATGAGCAGCTATATTACCAATTTAAAGAATTTGGAGAGACCTTAAAAGATGAATACTTTAGAAAGATACCAGTCATAGGACAAATCTTAATTAATGAATATAGGAATTGTCCAGGAGTAGCTGGAGTTAAGAACAACTTCCTTGGTGAAAGAATCAATTTCGCCAAAGACTATATCATAGCGAAGAGATGTGATATAACTCATGGAAAGTTAATAGAAGAAAATTTCAAGCAGATCCCGCCAATTAAAGACGAAAGAGACGTCACTCCAATCCAATGGGGATGTGGTAGTGAATCTAAGAAATTTAAAAAGAAATTAGAATGGAAACATAGAAAGTTTAAGACTAGACCTCTAGGATTTTCAAAGAAATATAAATTTAGACAATCTACCACCTTTAGAGAAAAGAACCCTAAGACTAAGAAAAATGAATTTAATCAAAGAAGATATTTTACGATGAACACTAATAAGTATAAGAAGGTTCCAAATTATAGGAAAGAAAAAGATATAGCTCAATCTAAGACATATATCAAAGAATGTTGGACTTACGGCAAAGAAGGACACTTTGCTAAAGACTGCCCTAATAAGAAAGATAAAGAAGGTATTAATATTATTAATACAATGTTAGACTTTGCAGATCAAGAAGAATTAGATATCCTAAATGCTATTGAACTATCAGACATAGAAGATGATGATAATACTAGTATCTATAGCGCATATACAGATAGTGATTCAGAAGACTATAGTGATACTGATGAGTATGAAGACTCTGAGGATACTCTAGACTTGTATATGATGCAAACTAATCAAGACAATTTAGATAATGAATATATAAACTTTGAAGAAGCTTGGTATAGGTGTATATTAACCCCATTTTTAAAGAAAAGATGGATAATTAGTAATCCTGAGTTACTAACATATATACCTAGATGTTACTTTGATGAAAGACATTATTGCACATTTGAAATGAAATGTAGCAAGAAAGACTTTAGATGCGTAGAATGCTTTGAGATTATACAAATAAAATTGTTTATGGTTTGTGTTATTTGTCAATTACACTACCATGAAGACTGTTGGAGAACTAGATTTAGAGCAATTTATACTAGCCAGTATGACGCTTAAATAGACTTAAGATATTAAAACATATTATCAAGACATTGATAGAAATATAGCCAAAAGATTGCAAGAAAATGAAAACTTCAAAGGAAAGGGAATTTCCTATGATTTAGAAGAATACCATTCTGATAGCAGTTCAGAAGACCAAATACCCTTAGATTTTATAGATAAACCCCACAAAGGAATATCTATTTTGGAAAAGAAAAATTTAAGAATTTTTACTAAACCACATGCTTGTTTTGTAGAGTTATTTATTCAACACAAAGACTATCCTAAAAGACTTTTAGCTTTTATAGAAACAGGATGCTCTCAGAGTATTTGCGAGGCTAATGCCTTCCCTGAAGACTATTTTTTAGAAAGTACTCAAGAAATCTACGGTAAAGTGGCTAATGGAGATCCATTTACCTTATATTTCCAGACTATTCCTATTTATTTTAAATTAAAAAATCAGACCAACAAAACCGTTTATCATCAATTTTGGATAATGGATCCTCATCCTAGTTTCACAGGAAACCTTATTTTAGGACAATAATTTATTAGTAAATATCATCCTTATACTCAGTATAACGATAAGATATTAATTAATGATAAAGAGGAATTTAATATTAAAGCCCCTCTAATAGATCACAAGACTGTCTTTGACCTTATGCAGGTCAAACCTAATTATAGACCCATAAAACATCAGAGTTCTTCAGCTGAGCATGGTGGACCTAGACCTACAACCCAACAAAAAGCCTTAGAAATAACCAAACCCTTACGAAAA